>OY293420.1:15909642-17185519 GCA_958502065.1 Chrysolina americana | reverse complement strand
GTTGACATCATCGGAATCAACCAACATTTGTGTGGCCGTATCCAACGTTCCAGGCATATTTATCAATGGATGGAATTTATTTATAAGAGCACCAGCAATCAGGTAATAGTCATGTACCTTCGCAGCATGTATTGCTGTTATGGGTTGACGAAAAAATTTGAAAATTGACTTAAAATGTCCATTTCTAGCTTCAACAATCCATCTAGTAGTGGTTATTAAACGTGCCTGATTGGCTTCATTTGTCGTTAATTGCCTTTGATTCGGCGGTAGAAATGGTGGCATATAATAATGCAAGCCAAGTTCTTGTAGACTATTGATTGAATCTCTATAGCCTCTATCGACTATCACAATATCTCCTTCTTGAAACCATGTTTTCATTCCATTCAAATCAACTTGTAATTCGTGATTTAGAACACTTGCATCATTATTCCTAGCATCTGCGAAGTACGGCCCGTTGATTGCTAAGATATATCCATCGGGGGCAACTATGATCTCTGGTTTGACCAAGTGTTCATTCTTGTGGAAACAGTATGATTGCCTCAATACTTGGAAGTTAGTTACTGCTCTTTTCTATTTTATTGTAGGTACAATCTATATAAACTATTGCTTTGGGAATATCTGGTGTGGGATTGTACAGTTGATTCGTATAAGGGGATACATGACTGTTAATATAATTTTCTCTTGTTATTGAATTAAATCCAATATTGTTCGGTACGAACCTTTGTAAAAGAGATAATCTCACATTAGAAATAATGAAGCTTGCTGTTTGTCGAGAAGGATAACTGAACAATATTTTCAAAAACTCATCTGAAACTCCATGTTTCATTTTGATCAAAAATGTCAGCAAATGTTTTCTTTCGACATTTCTTCTCTTGCCACCTTGTTCAACAATATCACAAAATTCTAGTAATTGTCGAAAATGATTTTTTGAGATTGATGTCAGATACTTAAATTCGTCTTCAGTGAAACAATTGATATCCTCCCAGTTACGGAGTGGCCTGTTTCTATTAGCAAATGTCCTCATTCTTTGAAGAAAATGTTGAAGATTGGAAATTATGTATGGTTTATTCACAAAATTCAAACCTCCATGCAAGTAATTTGGAAGGAAACCTTGATGATCAAGATGGTGACCACAAATTCTCAAGAAATCTGGGACATAGATATCAGAAGCAACAAAAATATCCACTCTACATTCTAAAGAAAGTCTTTGAATATTTTGACGAGCATTACAAATAATGCACGCACGACTTGATACGCGGGACAACACATTGAGACGAAGGCAATTCGGGTTATTTTCCATAGCAATAATGTCATTCATTACTGTGTTATTACAATTGAAACATATTTTTGTATCATCCTGAATATCAATAGGTGGATTTCCCGCAGTTTGTCTTCGATATGTTGCAATTTGCAAAACATCAATATTATCTCCTCTATTCAAACGCATTGAGAGTCTAGGAATAACATTTCGGTCACAAACATAACAACTCACTCTATTTGCGAAGGCCATATTGTTCAGCAAAATTCAACAAACACTGAAAATCACATAAACTTGAAGAGTAAAAAAGAAACTTCAATTAGTCCAATAACCCAAAAAGAGTTCTCGGGCTTTATGACAACAAGAAAACGACTATTGACATAAGAATTTTGTTGATTTTATCCTCTTTGAATTGTTCTCCATGCCTACTACGAAATAAGAGGAATATATTAATAAGTAGGTATTCGAAGATGATTCAGATGATGTTTCAAATACAAGAAAAAGAAAGAGAAACGTTCTCTGAAAGGGGGTATATACTATATACAAACATATATACGATTCGAAGATACAAGAACATTATTGAAACATAAAACGTTAATTTGGTGTAAAAATATGCCGAGAATTTGATTTAATATATATCTATATAAGCCGATAGAAATAATTACATACAAATTATGATTTTTTTCTGATTTATCCTATGTGGTATTTTCGTTATGTGACAAATTCATGAGATATTCATGTCCAAATCTTTTTGAGACTTTCACTATTTCATTGTTTTATAGAGTGAAAATTCGAAAAAACGAACTTCTGCGGATGTTATAAGTATAATATAACTTCTGAGAAACACTAAGCATGAAAAATAACTTGTCCATTGAATCGCCTACTAGACGATGCTGATGCAGATAATAATTCGAGTTATGGCTTTTTTTCGAGGTATACGGTACGCTATTGTAAAGTATAATAACTGATCACTATTTTATTGAAATATTTTTATTTAGAGTAAAAGCGGCCGGACGAGGAAGAACTACAGCAAACTCGCCGAAAACTGGAGTGAAAATACATTTTTCGCCTTGTATATGAAAAACCCGTCATAGGATTCCGCTGAAAATTTTGTACAATATGGATGAAAGTATTTCGAGTTCTCCCATGAAAAAATATCGCTATCTTTTCGGACTCCCTTATGAGATTTAGGGTGATTTAAAAAATCAAGGTTTTTATTTATTAAAGTATAACTAATTTTTCAAACTGATATCATTCGACTCTGTATACGATGGAACATATCATTTAACATTCTTCAAGTGAATTTTGTCATTTTAGGTTGGTTTATTACTACAAGGTGTCCCAAAAACCAAAATTCGTTGTTTCCATATTTGTGAATCACCTTGTATGAATTGTATCAACTGTAATGCTAGATGAAATGAATTTATAATATTATGTGATAATTCTACCTTTTCTCGCATTTTATCTTTATAAAACAACTAAATTATGAAAGTCTCAAAATAGCATTGTTTTCAAGTGAAATCGCCCTGTACTACGAAAAGATTTGGAAATGAATTTCTCATGAATTCATCATACACGGATGTGATGATGATCCCACAAAAGATAAATCCGAACTAAATCGTAACTTGGCAGATACAGAGTGATGAAAAGTGAATGTTTCTCATATTCAACACCCTGTATCTCGAAAACTAGTCATAGGATCGTGTTGCGCCCGTTGAAACATTTCATCGGAATGATCAATTCTACAACATATCAAAAATTCAAGAAATTTGACGGAGAGCCATTTTCTCATATAAGGTGTGCGGGGTCCTTTCCTGGGAAGTGTGACCTATGGAGATGTATATCTGAATATATAAATAAAATTCATAGAATACATTTTTCAACAGTTTTCTGTGGCGTATTACAAAGTTCAGGTTCATCAGAAGGACTAAATTCAATTCGAACTAATGAAAATCACGGTCACACTTACCGAGCTTACCTTACTGAAGAAATGAAATGAACTACAATGTTTATAGTCATTCAGAAGAAAGATAAAGAAAAACAAATTTGACGACCGACAACAAATAAAAACGAGCATTCCTAAAGATTTTCATGATTTCTATGATAATATTCCGTTCGAAAATTAAATTAAATATTTTAATAAGTATGCATTTTGATTTTTATACCTAATGCGAATGTTTTCTTTCTATGGCTGTTATTATTTCAATCTAGTTTAGCCACAAAGATTATTTTAATCAGTAAAAGACATAAAATAATGAAAATGTCCAACTCCAAAAATTATTTTATATGTAGTTAAAAAAAAGGTCTAACTACAATTTACGGCTGTAAAACCATAATTGGATGTTGAATGAAGTATTTTTATTGATAAAACAGTCTTTATTTCCGTCTGTATTGAAGAAGTACCAACAAAATCCTGTAATCTAAATTTGAACAAATCATGTTTTTTTGACCTTTTGGAAAAATTTTATCGCTGGATTTAGCAGGTTTACTAATTAAGCTATCGATTTTGTTTTTTAAATTGAAAACCGTCCACCGGACGAATAAAAGTCCGAAGACTATTTTAGAACAAATATTTATTTCAGGAAAAAACAGTGGCGCGTCATTATTTTCATTAAAAACTGCAAAACCCTGTAATTCAGAAATAAAGCAGATGCGGATCCATGTTCATATAAAGAATTTTTGTCAGAATCACCCAAGGATTATCGCCTTTCATTATCAGTATTTAATTAAGAAACGTTCTCTAATAAATGAATATTTGGTACCATTGGTATAAATAACATTCAAGAAATGAAAACTAGCCAAAACAGAAAAACAACGTCAATATTCGTGATATTGACGTTGTTGTCTTGAATGAAATACTCTGTATATTTGGGTAAATTTGGCGTTTATACGATTAGTTTGACTTATACCTTAGGCGTTTGATGAGTGATTGGGCGTATTGCAGTTTAGCTGAGTAAGATAACGTTAATGCCTAACTTTTATATTTATAATATAGTAGTTATAAACACTATACGTATATCATAACAGCTGTATTTTATTTACTTATTATTTTCAATCTCTCTTTCAAATATCCGGGTTCAGATTTCATCGCACTGGTAATGCTCCACTAGGGCATCAACCTACTAGAAAACTTGCGATGATATTCAGAATCAGATTAGCACCCATATGAATTACTTCCAGGCCAAGTCCCTATGAGGCAAGCCCGATCTCTTTCTCATTGAAAACAGGAAAACCGCTTGACGGGCATATCACTCTAGTGGCTCTGGATAATTATTTTATATTGACGACGTCTTCGACAATACTTTAAGGCATGAAGCCAATTCAACCTTATTGAAGGCAGAGTGGTCTTTATGCCCATGTAGAGAGGAATCTTCGGAGCTCACGTCGCTTGAGAAAGTCCTCAAGGAAGGCTATTGTCACCTTTGTTGTGAAATCTTGTGACTGACAAGCTTAAAAGTAGCCTCAACACGAGAGGATTTACAGCTAAAGGATATGCTGACTACTTAGTCATCACAGTAAGGGAAATTCAACAGTAGAGTCAGGGAGCTCATATAAAGTCCTCCTCAGAAAACTGTCACCGTAGTATTTACCAGAAGGAGGAATAGAAAAAGTAACTGCTTTCAAAAGTTGTCGTCCTAGATTTCAAGCTCAACTGAAACCCACAAATTGAAAAAGTCCGAAGGAAATCGGGAATTACCCTAGCGGCAATTTGGGGACTAAGACCTAGTATGATACATTAGATCTTTACTAGTATGCAGCATCTGGGTGGTAGACGAAGACTCTCAAAAAAATTACATTGTTGAGCTAATTTACTCTGATCAAATTACAGTAAGCATTGTAGGTACAGTCCGGGAGAAAGTTCATTTTGCCATCAAATCTAATTCGCTCGTGAAATAATGCTTAATGTTATTTGATTAAATGAGCAACTTTCAGAGGTTTTCATGAGACTTGTGGAATTTAGGGAAGCCTGCCTGGAAATATATTGCCTAATGAATTATTGATTTTACCTCAAGTTTTCACCACTGAACTCTTTATCAAGAAATCGAATGAAATGTTCTCTGCCAACGCAATCTTGCAGTAACTCTTTCAGGTTGAATGCCCAACGTTTAACTCTTCGAACTGATATGTCTTTTGCCATTTTTTCTTGTTCCCATAATTCGGGACTGTCAGATATCCATGGATTTGGATACTCTGGTGCTACAAAAAAACTGTCATAATCTAAATATTGCTCATAATACGCCAGAAACCTGAAAAAATTATATTTCTGATTTAGTCTTCACACAATTTATAACTCACGATTCAGCGGCTTTTGATATTTTAATATTCCTTCTGTCTATTCGTGTTTTCAGAAGGGCAATTTGTTTTTTCAGTTGCTCCACCGAGTTCTTAGGAGACAACCCCGAAGTACAAGGAGACATTTTTTGAGTTATTGCATGTACTTGTTTAACTCCATGTATTGGTTTGTTCATTTGACATGCTTTTTTAATATCAATTTCTGTTGTATTAACACATCCAGGCTGAAAGTTGAAAACTATGTACTTCTTTACATTAATAATAAGAATAATAATGTCTATAGATTCTTTAAATTGAGAAATATCTTACCATTGGTCTATGAACGTCCCAGAAGGCTCTTTCCTGACTATCCAAAACTTTCCTTTCAAGTTTGTCTCGTTTTTTATCAACTTTGCTCTGAGCCTCTGCTTGCATGAAAATAAACTCCCATTTTCTTGAAAACATTTTTTGCAACCTTGCAAGATTTTCAGCTTCATAATCCGCCAACTCCAGTCTTGTTTTATTCTGCATTGTTCTCTTACAAAGATATACAGCTACGGCATTTATAGAACAGTTAGATTGAATAACATTTGAAATTTTCCCATAATAATTTATTTACCATAATCTGTATTTTCAGGCTCCCAGCAATTTGATGGCCAAAAATATGGAGTTTGAAATCGATAAAAGGTGCCGTCATTTTTAACTGTGAGCATATGATCGTCTATAGGAAAAAAATATCCGTGAGATGCCATCAAATGAGCAGAATGTAGTGCTTCCTGTTGATCGTCTACATCCAAATTTTTCATCATCCACATTATCAAATCAGAACCGGTGAAAACTGACGGAATTTTTGACATAAAACTCTTGACTGTGCGTACTGGCACACCAATGGTTTCATCTTGCATTTTTTCCACAATCTTCTCCATCTGAAAATATTTTTGGAAGATAGAAATCAAGAGACTAATATCAATATAAAGACCCTTTTAAGAGAGACAACATATAGAATATATAACAAGGGTAACATTGAGAGGACTCCAATTTAATGCGTATAAATGAAATGCCAATCTAGTGAATAGTATGCTTTGGTAATAAGTATGATTTTCAATGAAGTATTTATGATTCTGAAAAAAAGTGGAGACACAAATGTCCTAATGATACTTGATGTGCATATTGTATGATTTCTATCATGAATAACAAACAGGACATTCCCCAAAAATTATATTCGTTGTATGATATTTTAGAACATAGAAATCTTTTGACATGTTGCAATTTCATTTGTTACTCTTCCAGTTCAATTGTGAGTTTTCATTTTGGCCTTAATTTTTGTAAAAGCTATGACATCATTGGCCATTTTTTTTTGCTTCTACAAGAAAGTATCGAGCTATGTAATTATTCCGACTTCAGAACAAGAAATGTGTTGGTAGGAAACGCTAAAAGAGAAGGGTACTCCGTATTCATTTCACTTTGTTGATACCTCTCTGGCACAATATGTATTTTCGAACTTGTTTCGAAATTTTACAGTAGGCAGTAAACAAAGAAGTCGAGTGGACAAAAAGAAAAATGCAGCGCACATAAATGTAGTATACTCTCGATCATTTGGCATATAAACACATAAAGTGTGTAAAGCTCTTGGCTCACGATTGGTTTGCTTCTCACTATTTGAAACAAACCAATAAAAATGACGTAACTTTAAGGCAGTTCGTTGAAGCTATTTGATCGTGTGCCAGGGGTTGACTAGATACCAGTACTTTTGCCACATATTTACTCTAGCAGTGGTAAAGTTTCGTTGGTGTCAGCTGAAACACCGAAAACAAATTTAAATTCTCAATCAAATTTATATTACATTTGACTACTTAGGATATTTATATAAAGTGTGTCTTTTGTTTATCAACATGTCAATCGAATATAAAAATTTGTATCGTACAGAATTATGAAGTGTTTTCGTTTAAAAATTTGAGATATTTGCAGAAACACATTTCGTTAGCGCATGCGCTATTATCTCAGAAGCATCTGTCTACAGGCAGCTCAATTAATAATAAAAACCGAGTTTATATGTTCTCTACGGAAGATGATCACTTGGTGACTGAAATTCGTGTCGAGGAATTTGTTATAAGCATTTAATGGTTATTTAACGAACAAGTGTATTAATAAGGGCGATTAACAATTGAGATATTTCAACGCGTGAGCGGAGCGAGCGCGTTAATGTTCGAGATTGTTAATCGCCATTTTAATTCACGAGTTCGTTACAAAACTTTTCCGTTGACCGTAATTAAAAAAAAAAATGGTACTACTTGGGGATTGAACCCTCGACCTTGCTATCACCTCAGGACTCAAACCTGCATTTTACCAGCCGGCTGCGTGACAATCTAGCTATTAATGCTACAGACAACTTTACTGATATATTTGATGTTTTCTCAAATTTTTTTTACAGAACTTCGTCACTATCCATCTCTTGATTTCAAAATAAACGTAGAATTTTAAGAAATTACAATGAAATAAATAATGACAAATAGTACAGTAAGTATAAATATAATATGTCGACGGAAAAAACAAATAACGTGCTTTTTTAGTAACTTGCTTATAAAATGAAAACTCATACAGCAATCTGGTTGCTCCAATGAAAAAATTATAGAGAATTGAAATACGGGCAAAATGAGAGTTTTTACGACCCGATCGAATCATTAGTAACGGAGAAAAATCGTAACTCCGCAATTTTTCAAGTTGTAGGGTTGGTTTCCTTCATGAAAGTATTGATTCATGTGTACTTCATGTGTGTACAAAACAGGTGCTGTCGGATTATTAGTTTTGACCCATTGCTATTTGATGTTTTTTGCAATATCTTGCAGCGTACCTGGATGCTCTACTGATAGTACGATTCAATTTCTCAAAGAGATTTTTAACGTAGAAGTATAGTACCACAAAACGCATACTCTCATTTTGCGCTACGATGTTGCGAAATGGGTGAAAAATGCGTGCAAACATGACTCAAAACGGACAAAGCCCATGTAAGCGGTCGAGTAATAGGAGAGACCGGGAGATTAGGGGAATTCTTCTTACGAACGCGTTACGTGATCATACGCTTCCCCTTATCTACCGGCCTCTTCTACTACTCGACCGCTTACATAGGCTTGGCCGTTTTCAGTCATGTATGGAAGCATTTTTCAACACATTTCGCAGCATTGTACTATTGTAGCGCGAAATGAGAATATACGTTTTGTGGAACTATACTTTTACCTTGAAAATCTGTTTGAGATATTGAAATAGTACTTCACTAGAGCATCCAGGTACGCTGCAAGATAATGCAAAAAAAAATTCAAATAGCAATTGTGACAAAATTAATAATCCGACAGCATGTTTTGTACACACGTAAAGTATACATGATTCATTCAATACTTTCATGAGAAGGGCCAACCCTACAGTTTGAAAAATGGTGGTGTTATGACTTATATAAAAAATCTCAAAATTTTTTGGTTTTTTCAGTTTTTCTCCAATCGGTTCGTAAAAATCTAATTTTTTTTCCTATTTCAATTATCTACAATTTTTCTCATTGGAGTAACCAGATTGCTGTAAGAGTTTTCATTTTATAAATAAAAAACTTAAACCCTTTTTTGTTTCTAAATGTTTATAAAAAATTAATAAATTACCAGTTACGAGTCCAAAACATAACAGAATATAACTACGGACTGTATTTCCTCTGATGGCACAGTCGGTTTCCTAAAAGTATTTTTGTTAAAAAATCATTTTATTGGCAGAAATGTAATTATTAGACAATACAAATTACATTTCCATCTACCAAAATACAAACACATACAAAAAGTTTATTGATATTAAATTTACAATAAAATATATACAACTCACAAAACATCTAAATAAATAAAATCAATATTAAAACCATCCCTAAGCCGCAGGGGTTAGGATGTTATAATGATGGGTTTATGTGGGGGTTTTGGGTTTTCTGTCCTGTCCTTCTGGGGTATCCAGCGGGCTGGCAAAAACCTACTCGCGCAGGACCTACGGACGCTGTGAGTGCACGTCTCTGCTTGGGTTCACTTCCCTGCCTCCTCCGTGTTATGCAGGGAGACATGATAATTTATGTGTAAGACATCAGGAGCATGTATTGTCGAGTTTTCGTTGATCTACCGGAAAAGCATTTCCATCTACCTATAGGATACAAGATTGGATAATTCCATTCTTACTCTTGCACCTTACCATGAGAAAATACATAAATGAAAATATAAACAAGACACACGGTTATAGATTATAATATTTATAGAAAATCAGGTGCAGTAATTCACATAAATAATCAGTAGAGATTCATGGCAAGTTTTTCGACATACCAAAGAAAAATTATGCCTATCTGCATATACATTCAAACATTATAGATTGTCCAAAAAGTTTGGTTTGAGGCACTATTTAAAATTTGCCAAAGATTTTGACTGGGGGGAAAGCGGAAAGTCATTATATAATTCAGCTATTTTGTAAGTGAAAGATCTTTTGAACTGTTTGGTGACATGTCTATAACAATGTGGATCCTTCTACGTTTGATGTTGACGTGATGAACATCAGTCCTATACTGTATTTGGTTATAGAGATAGGTGTTTTGGTGACGATTATTTTGTGGTATAACACTGAGGTGTGAAGTGTACGCATATCAGCCTTTTTCAACCATTTAGCATTTTTTAGGGTATATGAAACAGGATCCCGTTTTTGAATTCCAAAAGGAAATCTTAAGCACGAGTTTTCAACTCTTTGAATTCTTTGCTGTCCAGTAGTATTAAGAAAATAATAGTAAACAACATCACAGTGGTTGAAGGTTGACAGTATTAGAGTGTCACAAAGAAGTAACTCAGTTTTAGTACCCAGGGCGTGCCTATGGGGATATTATATTTTCATCTTTCCGTACGCCTTCTGAAACAACAACGAGGAGTGTTTTTGAATTTGAGGCCATTATCGATTATTTCTCCCAGGGTTGATTTACGACTGATAGTTCTACATCACCAATTTCAATACCCAAATCATCAACTTTCGACCTAGTTCCATATCGCCCGAAAGTAATTACTGAGCACTTAGCGATGTTTACGCGGAGTGCATGTTTTTTAGAGATATCCACAAAATGGTTCCATTTCTGATTATTCACACTAATACTCCATCAAGTTTGAATAAGTAATACAATTGCGGATCATCCGCATACATATGGTAGTATTTCAAGCCAACGGATAATTGTGTGGTATAAATTATGTAAAGATGTCACATTCTCTACTTTAACTAGTTGGGATGCATTCGAAAGGTATGACTCAAATAATTTAATAGAGTAATGTGACAACCCATTGTAATGCAGTATAGAGAAGTTGGTGATTTATTCATGCTAACTAATGTTTATTAAACATGAAATCCTCACTGTTATCTCAGTATTTATGATAGAAACAGCATTCATAAACACCACTGATCATGAAGGCTCACCCATGCCATACTCCACACAACAGACAAACCAGCTGAGACTACCTATTATATACATCACTGAGCACATTCAGAAAAAAGAAAAAAAATCCTGAGTGATAGAGCCTACTATAATTCACAGGAATTCTTTGAGAACAAATATCATTTAACAATCAAATCCCATATTCCCCACAAATATATGCTTTGTATCTTATCTGTCTGAATGGGTGTGTGCACTCTGATTTACTTTTTAAAATGAGTTATTGTAATTTTATATATTTATTGAACCTTCATAACCTTATATGATTATAATGAATTTGACACTGATATTGTACGACAATTCAATTAAAAATATGTTAAGCTACTTTTTACCACTTTTTTACATGTGCTTTTTTAACATAATTGTATTTGATAGCAAGAGAACTCCCTTAGAAACAATAAACATATATTATCTATGCCTCTCTGATATATGATTTTTCACAAGCACTCTTTAATCTTTTTTAAATTGTTTATATTTTTCTGTATACCATGGGATGTTTAGATCTTTATTTAATTTATTCATCTCACAAAGCTGAACATGCATTTGCTTGATTTCTGGATTGTTCCATTTCTTTTCGTTGTTTAATAAATAGTGTTTAAATTGGACATTAATAATGATAATAATATTAATTTATTCACTAATATTTCAATATTGACCAATAAATATAAAAAAAAGTACAAGATTTAACGAAAGTAATCCATACGTGGATAAACAAAGGTTTCATTGGTATATGCATATACACACATGCCCATATACATACATTCATAGACATACATTATACATATATAATGAAACATACAAAGACACACATTTATATATTTTTTTCTACATATAATAAATATTTTTAATATCAACATACTGACTGATCATCAGGCATGCATGGTAAATATCCATGTTTCTATTCTTTTTTTGAATTTTCGCTGAATTCAGCTGTCTTAATTCTTAGGGAATGATATTATATAACTTAGGTCCTAAGTAGTAATAACTCCGTTGTAGGGTATTTTTTCAGGTTTTGGAACGCATGAAGAATTTATTCTATATCTGGTATTATATTCATGGGTGATTTGAATGAGCTCTCTTTTTTATTTGTGTTGTCTGCCACCGTAGTGAGGAAAAATAATTGCCTTATATCGAGAATTTGTGTTTCTTTATATAATGTTTCCGATGAGTAAGTATGTGGTTTGCAATAAATAATTTTCAAGAATCTTTGTTGAATTTTTTCTAGATTTGTAATATATTTGTTGACGGCGGCTCCCCAAATGATAATCATAATGATAGAATATGGAAAACTTATCTTGAAAGTGTATAGTAAGGTACATTTCCTGTCAGTTTTCTTTTGGTAATAAATTGTGGAAATCTTGAGTTTTAGAGTCACTAAGTTCTCTTTTGTACGTGATGGTTTTTACTCTTGGTATGAAATACATTATTAAACAAACATACCTGATAAGTGTGGTCTGAGAAAAAGGAAGGATCTTCACTCGCAATGCACTCATCTGTATTTGAGAAGATGTTATCTATGCAGGCAGTCATAGATGTTATTCTTGTAGCCTCATTGATATGACTTTTAATACCATATTTTCTCAAGATATTTATAATTGTTGAAGCTAAACTCCAGACTTTGCTCTATATATGTGGAGTTATTCGAGCTCTGCGAAATCAGGTATCAAGAAAAATACTAAAAATATATTATTTTGCACATGTACAATCCATCACACAGTACGGCACTACTTTCTGAGAATTTTTTTCTCATTCAGATAAAATTTTCAAAACACAATGCGAGATTTAGAAATGAACTCAGGATACCACACCACAACACATAATTTTTTTTGACAAAAGGACACAATAGAGAGCAATCATTCCCTTCCTGCTGGAATTCGAAACAGACGCGGAAAAATTAAAATTTTAGTAAAAGAATACTTGAAACAAAAAGCCTTTGCAATTTTAACAGATGGAACTCAATATAATTATACTGCATACCACGTCCTCGTAGACCAATATGTAGTTACGCCTCTGGTGGAACACAATTCACTGTTTTTATTCTGCAAAAACTTTTCTCTGCCTGAACCCGACTTCTTGCCTGATAATTACTCATTACGTTTTCCAGTGAGGCACAGTTCACTTCAAAAATCTCGTGTTGTGTTAGTGCGAGTGTTTTAATATGTCTAAGCGATCGATTAATATGGAAAAATTCCAGAAAATCAAAAAGAAAATGAGAAAGTTGGAACGACTATTGACATCAGTATCAACAAGTTCTTCAAGTAAGTTTCTATTAACAATGTCATCCTGTTGTAATTTCAGTAATAAGCACGAGAGCAGGTGAAAATTAGATAAAAAAGAATACCAAACAATGGTTTTTCGTTTATGCGGACATTGTTTAGGGACGTCAATCCATATCAGTTTATGCTGATATAATATTTCCATAAAATACACTGAAAATATGACTCTGTTTATGCATTGTCACACCAGAATATGCGGGGCGTAAAATATAATTTCCGTTTTTGGAAATCACGATACGCAACATGACTAACTCTGTTTATGCAGAGTCATATCATAGAATGCAATGAAACTTTTCGTTTCTACGAAGATTTCATTTACAGTGCGGTGCATGTAATAATTTCCATTTTAATTTCATGTTAGGAAATTTGTTTATGCAGTTTCCGATAGTATATCTTTTCAATCTTGTCTTTGTCCAAAATATCATACTGGGTGATCCATTATAGTGGATCCTTATGGTCACCTTATTTCAGGTGATACTGACCATGAGGATTTTTCGGATAGCCCAGAACCCAGGCGACGCAGGAGGATCAGCAGTGATGAAGACATTGCACCAGATGCGCCAATAGTAACCGTTGCCCAGGTTCACAAACCACCAACTGAAACGAGAGAGGTTGCAGCAGAGGGGGGACAGAATGATGTCAATAATATGCTGGTAAATTTGCTTGGCGTTGACCCTACGATAACTAGGTCCCTTGGACCCCCCCTGAATGAAGGACTGGTAACAAGGTGGTCAAATTATCTCACAAATGGTATCGATAAAGACATGAGAGTAGAATTATCCTCTCGCTGGCAAATACCTGAAAACTGTCAGACCCTATCAGCACCTAAAGTAAATCCAGAGATGGATGATATTTTGTCATCTTTAGACAAGAAAAAAGACTGTACTGGCAGGTCTTCAAGACAAGCTGGGAACCGGTCTGGCAGCGATAGGCTCCGTTCTGAATAAAATGTTATCGGGCGATATATCAGAAGAAACCCGATCTCAAATTACCCCAGACTTGGTTGATGCAGGAATTTTTTTTGTGAGGTCCATTTTTTATTATCAAAACACAGAAAACATCAGTTCTACCCAGCACTTGATAAAACAATTCAAAAAGTTGCCGAAGAATCCAAACACGATAATTTTTTGTTCTGATCAGATTTTCATGAACAGTGTAAGTCTGCACAAACCATTCAGAAGACCTCTCGGGAACTGAAGGTACATACCGGTACGAAACGAAAATTCATGCGAACTCAAGAAAAACCTGAGAGGAATAATTTAAACTTCAAGCGACCGCTGAATCGCACGAAGATGAGACCAAGTGCCAGAGAGAATTATCGTTTTCAAGACAGAAGACAACAACAACAGGTGAAACCCACCAGAACATATCGAAGACAACGGAATCTTCTTTAACATCTCTACTAGAGGTATCTATCATACCAAAAAAATATGCTGGCAGAATTGGCCATTTTATCAAACGTTGGCTAGAAATATCAAATGATCCAGTCATTCTTGAATGGGTCAAAGGTTATATAATCCCATTTATTGTTGTACCAAGACAGAGAAAACCGCCAAAGGAAAACAAATTTTCTCTAAAAGATATTTCTAATTTGAAGTTGAACATAAAAAGTTTGTTGTCAATTGGCGCTATCTGCCACTGTGTACATGAACCAGATGAATTTCTATCGTCCTATTTTCTGGTTCAAAAACCAAATGGAAGTTTCAGATTTGTACTGAATTTAAAAAACTCAATAAGTTCTTGGAAACGACTCATTTTAAATTGGAAGATACGAAAATAGTGAAACAAATCATTACACAAAACTGTTTTATGTGTACAATTGATTTGAAGGATGCATATTTCTCAGTACCAGTTCATAAAATGAGTCGGAAGTTTTTAAGATTCGAATTTTTAGGCAAACTTTTCGAATTTACATGTCTTTCGTTTGGGCTAAGTACATCCCCTTTCGTATTTTGTAAAATTTTCAAGCCGATTATGCACAATTTGAGGTCTAGGGGACTCGTGTCAGTAAATTATTTGGATGACTTATTACTGGTAGGGGAAACAAAGGAGCAATGTATAGAAAATGTTAATATCACGCGAAATTTTCTTGAATCGTTAGGGTTTCTGATTAACATTGAAAAATGTAACTTGGATCCTAAGAAACTAAGAACCTGTAGATAGCAACAATCTAAGTATACAAATACCTACCGAAAAAGTCACAAAATCCATAAATCACATCAATTACATCAAGAACAGAACATCATTCAAGGTCAGGGAGTTTGCAAGACTGATTGGCTACATAATTTCGATTTGTCCAGCTTTTACTTACGGCTGGCTACATACAAAACGACTAGAAAGACTAAAATGTAACGCGTTAAGAATTTTACGAAACAATTACAAAGGTCTGATGCAACTAAATAATTATGCTAGAGATGACCTTGAATGGTGGCTGACAAATATACCAAAATCCGGAAAAAGCTTTCAACACATTCAGTACAAATTTGAGATATGTTCAGACGCATCCAAGTCAGGATGGGGGGTTTTTTGCCATGGCCAAACCGCTCATGGGTTTTGGACTCAAGAGGAATCCAACCTTCACAATAATCACTTAGAATTATTGGCTGCTTTCAATGCTTTGAAATGTTTTGCACGCGGATGCGTCAGTTGTAATTTTTTACTAAGAATTGATAATACAACAACCATTGCTTGTATTAACAAAATGGGCAGTACAAAATATCGAAAACTCGATTCCATTACGAGGAGTATTTGGAAATGGTGTGAAGCCAGAGATATATGGATTCATGCCTCGTATATTAATTCAAAGGATAATTTTGAGGCCGATCTTGAATCACGTTCCTTAGAAATTGAAACTGAATATTCACTCAATAGAGATGCTTTTCAGATAATAGTGAGAAAATTGGGAAGGCCAGAAGTTGACCTTTTTGCATCATGTTCAAATGCGAAATGTGAAAAATATGTGTCGTGAAAACGTGATCCAGGGTCTTTTGCGATAGATGCTTTTACTTAATGTTGGCCAAACATTTTCTTTTATGCTTTCCCACCATTTCCAATGATTCCGAGGGTATTAAACAAAATAATGTCTGAGAGCGCAGACGGTTTGGTTGTTGTACCTGCATGGGCTACTCAACCATGGTATCCACTCTTTTTAAAACTCCTCATTTCTAAACCAATTTACTTCAGTCCCCACAATGAACTTATTCTCTCTCCTTTCAGGGAGAGCCATCCAATTTGGGAAAAGATTACCCTGGTGGCAGGGAGGTTGTCTGGGAGGCCCTCAAAAGACAAGGAGTCCCATTAGAATTGATTCATGTTTATGAGTCATCTGTCAGTTCAAATACTATAGCACAATATAACTCCACTTATTCGAAATGGTGGAGGTATTCAAAGGGTGCAAGCTATAGCACTTTGAACTGTCACCGTTCAGCCCTAAATTTTCTGTTTCAAATTAAAGATGAAAATAATTTAATCAAACGATTTATGAAAGGCATTTTTCGAAAAAGATCAGTTTTTCCCAAATACTCTTTCACTTGGGACCCTCATAATGTTTTGAACTATTTATCAACTTTATACCCATTAGAGTCTTTGTCACTTGAAGATCTTATCTTAAAATTAGCCACTTTGATAGCTCTCACTTCGTCGCCTAGAGTTCAAACTCTGACTTTGATAAAATTAAGTAACTTTTTGTATGAACAAAACATGATTAAAATAACAATAACAGACTTTCTCAAAACATCAGCTCCAGGTAAACCACAGCCTGTTTTGGTAATCCCAAAGTTTGATGAAAAACTCGAACTCTGTGTTTGGAAAACTCTCAATCATTACATATCTGCTACAAATGATATCAGAGGCAGCATAGAGACTCTTTTTCTGACTTATAAAAAACCTCATCGTCAGGCCTCCACTCAAACCATCTCGAGATGGATAAAGACTACATTATGTAGAAGTGGTATAGATACTTCTATTTTCAGTGCATACAGCACGCGACATGCGTCCACATCCGCGGCATTACGTTTCGGAATTAGTGTCGAAACAATCCGTAACATAGCAGGATGGACTAGCAAGTCAAATATATTCGCCAAGTTTTATAACAGGCATTGTATTATAAAAATAAGTTAATTTTTTCACATTTGAGAATGTATATATATCTATACAAAGATTTAAAATTTCTTATTGTCTACTATACTCTTAAGTATAATGATACTGTTATGTACAATTATGCAGATTATTTATTTGATACTTCATGATATTGGAATATATGAATAAAAAAAAATAAAATCGAGGACTTTCAACATCTACATATTGGTCTACGAGGACGTGGTATGCAGTATAATTATAGATTAAACGACTTACCTGTAAGGAAGTTCAATCTAAATTATACGAAGAACCACGTCCGAGTAGACCAACCCACCCTTACCCTTTTTTTCCCCAATGATTTTTTTTTCTGACACTGTCAAACGTAATGAGTAATTATCAGGCAAGAAGTCGGGTTCAGGCAGAGAAAAGTTTTTGCAGAATAAAAACAGTGAATTGTGTTCCACCAGAGGCGTAACTACATATTGGTCTACTCGGACGTGGTTCTTCGTATAATTTAGATTGAACTTCCTTACAGGTAAGTCGTTTAATCTATAAGTATATGTATGTCTAGGTATGTGTGCACGAATATGAGCAAAGGTACAGTCTATTTTATATTAATATTTAAATTGTGCTCAATTGCTTCTGATCCTACTACTGTACTATATTTTATTCATACCAACATTTATACCAATATTTTATACCATGTTTTATTCACACCTACTTTGCACTTTATGTATATAAATTACCCAACGTGTAACACAAACCCAATGTCTTTTTTATATGTCCGCTCGTAGATTTTATTGTATTATTATAATTTTGGATTTAATTGTCTCCAAGGCTTTTTGAGGTACTTTTTCCTTATGACTCACAGTAATAAATCCTTTCTGATCTTGTGTTCTCATCTGTTGGAACATTTTGTTCAGCATAAATCCCTATTCACTATTTCTGTTTGTTTATTTCTCAATGACTCATAGTTTGTTTTTATTTGGTTTCGATTATCAGCTAGTCCTGGCAATTACACACTTTTGGTCTCTTCTGGATTATTATTTAGAACGTCATATTTTTTGTATACAGATGTGTATATTTTGTTTGATTCTTTGATTTTTGCTCCTTACTTTTTCTTCTAAAAGTATGTTGCTTCGTTTCAGTAATTGATTAATTTCAATTGAATAATAGATTTTTTATCCTATTCTTTGAGAATCAGGTTTAGTAAATTTAGTTCCAGTAATAACTTATCACAGCTCTCATAAGTTTCAAGTTATATAGTATGTGGTCGGTAGATCAGCGGTCTAATGCAGAGGCCGTTCGAAACTCAGCATAGCGATAGTCGGTTCGAGCCCGATGTAGGTACAAGATAATTTTTCTCATCTACTTTATATCGGATCGATAGGCGACCGCATGCCTTGTTGAAATGCAAGTGTATTGTGGGTTGTCTAGATGCCAATCTTGTCTGGTGCTAGCTTGGAGTGCACACCGACCACCCGAGGTGGTGCTGTAGGTTTTCCGGGGTTTCCTACAGCTGAAAAGTGAATACGCCACCAAAAATCAGTAAGTCGCCCCGGAGCGCCACGGCAGATAATAACCGTCCTCTACCCGCACAGGCTAAGCCTCTGGGAACACTCCGAGTGTTTATGAGGGAGTATTAATATTATTATTATTATTTAGTGAGCTAAGAGTAAGTCTCTGTCTAGAGAGTGTGAATTACATTAGAGGTGTTGAGGTCAATATTGGCGTTGATATCAAGATTGTCGAGGCCTTCTGGGATTGTGTTGCACGGGCAGGCAATACAATGTCATGCTTGATAAAAAGTTTTTTGGCGATTCTGTTGCTTCTTCCAGCCATTTTCGTCAGTATATACAGATCATAATGATTGTGATATCGATACTAAACTCAACGCTTGCTCTCACTACATTCCTATTTTTACTATATTTGAGAAGATAAGCAGACTTGATGTTAGAAATGATTCGTGTCCTGGCGCTATTCCCTCCCATTCATCTCAAGAACTGTGTATTTCACATCTTCAACAATACTTGAAAACTGGGGCCTTCCCTAACTACTGGAAACTTTCTTACGTCACATCCATTTGTAAATCAGGTAATGATATACAACAACGACAAAACAAAACAATATTTTTTCTTGGGGGATTATTTTATTATATTTTCAACAAATTTTATTCTTACAATAATTTTAACTTTCGTATGTTTATACATTCAAATGGGTGTGGGTGCTCGCGTTTGGGTATATTTAAATTTTATAAAATTGATTTACGCGTTCATTATGATACTGTGACACACTACAGGGTGTTATTCAAGTACTTGGCCAAACTTGAAGGAGTGATTCTTTGAATGATTCCAAGACTAAAAGTTCATTTAAACATAGGTCCGGTAATGCTTCGTTTTCAAGATACAGGGTGTCAAAATTTCTAAAAGAATAATTTTTTCCTAAATATCTCAATAATCCTTCGACCGATTTCATTGAAATTTGGCAGTGTTATTAAGGGTCGTAAAGGGCTGATTTAGCCCTAACTATATCAAAAGTATCATGTCAAATGGCGTACCGGAAGGCACCGTAACCAAAATTTTTGACATAAAAAAAGTGCGCTACTGAATTTTTGCAATTTTTGTATTTGTTTCACATTGAGCAACTGAAATTACAACTTTTTTATGTCTAGAATTCTTTTCATATGTTGGTTTTGTTTTTGAGAAAAAATATAAAAATCACTTTTATGTAAGACCCTGGGACAACACAATAAAACATTTCAACTACTATACCATCAAAAACGGTGTTACTGTTATTTTTTTCATATAAATAGTCTATTCCAGTCTTAGAATTTCGAAATTGATGCAATAATAATAATAGTAATACGAAAACGACGATTTCTTTTAAAAATTTTGACACCCTTTATCTTGAAAACGAAGCATTACTGGACCTATGTTTATATGAACTTTTCGTCTTAGAATCTCTCAAAAAATCACCCCTTCAAGTTTGGCCACGTACTTACATAACACCCTGTATAATGTATACAGGCCGTTTCTTTTATCATGTGGTTACATTGCTATATTCTAAACCGTAATAGATACAAAGACGATTAAATGGGAAAAAATGTAACTATTGTGGTGAGCAGTACATTGGTCAGAGAAAATCTACGGGGACTCTCGCCCTTCCCGACTTATACAGGGAAAACTAAAAATGCTGTTTTCGGTATTTTACGAATAGAATGGTTATTTCAGAAAATATAAAAAATGAAAGAGAAAAGTTTTATTGTATTCAAAATTTACTAGAACTTCGTAATGATAAATTTTTAATTAAACGTAAAAACCGAAAACAGCATTTTCAGTTTCCTGTATAAGTTGGGAAGGGCGAGAATCTCCGTAAATTTTTTATGACCAATTTACTGCTCACCACAATAGTTACCTTTTTTCCCATTTAATCATCTTTGTATCTATTACGGTTTAGAATATAGCAATGTTACTACATGATAAAAGAAACGGCCTGTATACATCTATAATTAACAATTTTTGTATATTAGGACTTCCTAAATAAATAAATATTTCATTTCATTTTCATGGACTTGAAAAAAACAAATACCATATCATATGCATATCAAAATGCTTTCCTTTAACAAGAATCAAAATCAAACTTATAAAACATTGGGTAGGATTGAAAGCTTCTGCAAGAAATCTTAGATCCCTACGTACTATCAGGAATTTTACGTCAAATGAAGCTTTTGTTGAATATTTTGATAAATATAGAAGCATTTATAGAAACCTGGCTAAGAAAACCCATTATGCAGAAAGGATTGAGCTATCAAAAAATTAACCTAGAGAAAAATGAGCCATAATAAATGAACTACGGGCAAAATCAAATGAATTACCAGCAGAGATAAATATTAAACCTAACACATTAAACTACTTCTACTGTCCAATAGCTGCAAATTTAACAGCAAATCTCACCTCTCAAAGTAATACCTTAAGCTATCTGCACGAATCTCACTGTAACTCCTACCAATGTCTAGGAGAAATCAACCAGACTCTAAATGAAAAAAAAAATGATAAAGCAACGGGAATGGATGGTATAACAAAGATATTTCTGAAAAATCTGCCCTACAAAGTGTTATCTGTGTTAGCAGATGTAATCAATAAATATTTCGGAAACGGAGTATTTTTTTTACCTCTCTATAAAGGTGGGGATACTACAAACTATAGCCAATTCCTATTGGATGAAAATATCTTAAGTGAATGTCAATTCGGATTCCAAACTTGGAAAAATACTAATGATGCAATTTTCTCATTTTTAGAAAAATTTTATATGAAATTGAATGAAGGAAAATCAATAGCTCTAGTCTTTTCTCAAAAGCCTTTGATTGTGTTAATCACGGATTACTGCTCCAGAAAATTCATCACTATGGCATAAGGGGAACTTGTCTCGAGTGGTTCAGGTCATACCTGGACAAGAGAACACAAATAGTGAAAGTTGGAAATGCATACTCAACCCGCGGTGGTGTGCGGGTTGAGTCCTCGCCTCATAAGCCAGAGAGCGTGAGTTCGAATCTCAGCATTGCCACCGGTCTCGTACATGGCATCACACGTATTAAAAGGCAAGGGCTACGTCTTCCCCTAGCTCTCACAAGTCTCTGACTTTTGAGGGTTGCACGTAGGGGTGCAACCGGTTGACGGATATAACAATTTTAACAAAAAAGTCTTTCAGATATACAGTGACCGCCAAGAAGTATGTACCATACGGGAAAAAAGTTCATTATTGGAGTATGGAAAAAATATTCTGGGGAAAAGTATGTGAATGTCCGCTAAACTAAAAATCGATTTTGACACATGTCACGTGATCGCTAGTATGGCGGCAAATTGAGAAAAATTGCTATGAAATGGCAATAAGTGTGGTAATATGGCAAGATATCAAAAAAAGTTATTTGAAAAGGTTACTTAGAATTTCATTCAAGAAAATTGGAAATAGCTATTTAAAAACATTTTTTTTTTCTTATGAATAGCTTGACTATACCGAAACATTCGCATTTCAATGATAATGACAGAACTTTCTCATTTTCTCCACACCAGAGGGCACTATTTTTACAAAATAGGATTATGTCAGAACCCTTGCTGGTACATCGGTTCGTATCTAACAGTGATATCAGAATTAATAATAACCAGCCGGTTAACGCAGTGGCAGATATGCCACGTGTCGACCTGGCTGTAGAGGAGCCCCGCATCATACCACCAACGGAAGGCATCACAACCCGCAGAGCGCTTCATAACACCAAGCCCCTGAAGCCACAACAACTGGCACGGGTGGATGCGGAGATCCAAGATGTCCTTTCAGAAGAGGCTGACATCTGGCAGATCAACTCTGCCGTGTATAACGCCGCTCAGGCCCTGTCCCAAGCGGAGAGGAGGGATACCACCCCTCTGATTGGGAGACATGAGCGACGCATTCACAAGATGGAAGCTAAGATCAAGTCGGCGAGACAACATGCGTCTCGTATCCAGTGTGTGGCGGACTATGTGGCGGCCAATAGGCCCTTCAAGCCCGCAGGGCGAGAAGCACCGCGAAAAACATGAAGTTCCGCGATAAACCTTCTCGCCTATTCCAAGAGCCCCCACGTGTTGTGGATAACCCGCCGGCGGCTGATCGGGTAGAAACCTTTTGGAAGGGTATTATCGAATTTCCGCAACCACTCAACGTACATACTCCAGCCCTAGCGCAGTTCGAAGGAGGAGGAATGATGAATGGAAAAAGGTGAGAAGGAATTATGATAAATGGGCAGGCGGGAAGATCATCCTAGGGGACTTCAACGCCAAGCATGTCGTATGGGGAGGAATGGTGACGGATGAAAGAGGAGAGGATATACTGGACTGGATAGTGGAGAAGGGTTATCAGATTGAGAATGATGCGAACAGCCTGGCAACGTTCTCTAGTGGAAGAGGCGAGAGCTGGATTGACCTAACCATTTGCAGCAAGAGCTGGGTGAGAGACTGGGAGGTAAGCGAGGATGAGTCACTGAGCGATCATCGAGTGATACGTTTCCTAATAGCCGGAGAGCCGACAACGCGAAAAAGGACCTTTTTGAATGTGGGAAGGACAAATTGGGCCGTGGTGGAGGAGATAGTCTCGACATATGATATGGGGAAAATAGATAGCAGTGAGGAGGTAGAAGCAGAAGCGGGGAAACTCCAGTCCTTGATTGTTCGGGCGTGTCGCAAGGCAATACCCAGGAGTACAAAAGAGGAGCAAGAGGAGAGAGAATGGTGGAATGATGAGTTGGGTAGGATGAGAAGAAGAGTGAGGAAACTCAGGAGGGAGTACCAGGAAGAAAGAACAGAGGATGAAAGAATCAGAAAACAGGGTATATTTAGGAGAGAGAGGAATGAGTACAAGAGGGGGATTGCAAGGGCAAGAATCGAGTGGCTGAAAGAAAGGGTCGAGAGGTTGCAATCGGAGAAACCGTGGAACAAAGTGTTTGGGCTCCTGAGGAATGAAAGGGCAGAGGAAATACCGGGCACGGCTAAGAGGGAGGATGGCACATACACCGAGGGGAAGCACGAAACCAGCAGATACCTGCTGGACAAGTACTTCCCGAACGATGACAGGGGAAAAGACACCATGGATAGACGCTGCATTAGGGAGGACGGAGATGAAGGATGGGGACCGGAGCAGCCCAACTTCACGGTGAGGGAGGTACAAGAGGTAATGGAATGATTAAAAGACAACAAAGCGACGGGAACAGACGGCATACCTAATGAGGTGATGAAACACGTGGCGAACCTAATATGCGAAGATCTTACGGATATACTCAACGCATGCCTTAGGCTGAGGTATTTCCCTGCAGTATGGAAGGTGATGAAGGTTGTGTGGATTCCTAAGAAGGATAGTAGCCTAAGGCCGATCAGCTTGCTGACCGCGTTAGGGCGAACTTTCGACCGGCTTCTCAGCGGAAGAGTACAGGTGTGGTGTGAAAGAGGACAGAAGTTCTCGCCCTGCCAATTTGGCTTCAGGGCGGGATTGGACACATCGACTGCTGTTGAGAATATGGTGGAGAGAATAAAGAGAAGTAAGAACGAGGGTATACATAGCATGGTGATGGCGCTGGATTTGTCGAACGCTTTCAACACGGCATGGGGACCTGCGATAGGATGGAATATGAGAAAGATGGGGCTACCGGAGAACATTGGCAAGGTGTGCATGGAATTTGTAGGCGAAAGAAGAGTCAAGAGTGGAGGCGTGGAAGCGATCGTGGACAGGGGGTGCCCGCAGGGATCCAGCCTGGGACCCACGCTATGGCTTATTGTCATGGAAGCGTGGTTCGAGAGGATGAGGGCAGTAAACGAAAAGGAATATGACAGGATAAATGAAGGGGTGCCTGCAGCGCACAGAGTAAAGGGTGGGACGAAGGTGTGGGCCCAGGCCTACGCCGACGACCAACTGATAGTGGTGGTTGGCCCGTCGGTAAAGAAAATAGAAAGGATGTGGAAGGAGGTGTGGAAAGAATGTCAGGAATGGGAGGATGAAATGTGGCTGAGGTATAACGAAAACAAGACCGAATGCAAGTTTGTCCCGGCCAGGAAACTGGACAAGGAACCGGTGGTTAGGGTGAGAGAGCAACGGATTGAGTGCGGCGGTAACATCACATACTTGGGCATGATAGTAGACAAGGGCCTACTGTACATTGATCATCTTAAGGAGGTAAGAAGGAGAACGGCTATAGTTGCAGGAAAACTAAGAAGATGGACGGGCCGTGACGTAAGGCTAAGGAGAGGATGTGTCAGACTGATTTTCGAAAGAGTGGTTAAGCCGGCGGTGATGTATGGCGTCCAAGTGTGGGGAGCAAGAGCGAAGGACTCTAGGGTGATCAGACAATTGGGGGCGATACGGAGACCGTTTACGCTATCGGCCAGCGGGGCATATAGAACGGCGCCGTCAGCCGCGTTATGCGTGCTGACTGGGATGGCGCCTCTATACATAGAGGCAGCAACGAGGTAGGAAGAATGGAAGGCGCACGGAAAAGAAAAAGTAAGAGGACGGATAAACGGGTGCGACAGAATATACCCATGGATGATCGGAACAATTCTGGAGAACCGAGAAGGGCTAAAAGAGGTATTGGTGGACGCAGTTAAGAGAGAGGATGGACGAGTGGGTATAGGATGGGCGCATAAGGAGGGGAGCGAGTGGAGAATGGGTCGGGAAAGAATCAGTGAGCTGGGAAGCGTACAGGAAGCCGAAATGGTGGCTATAGGTAAAGGGGTACTGATGGGTGGAGAGATGGACATAAGAATAATAAGTGACTCGCCTGGAGCAGTGGAGACCATTAGGAATGCGAGGACGAAGAGCAAAAGGGCAGCTCGTATTAGGAGAATGCTTGAAAACAGAAGGGTAGCGGGATTGGTGACGGAAATTGAGTGGAGGAAAGGGCATGTTAGGGAGAATGAGGGTAACAGAAGAGCAGATGAAGAGAGTAGAAGAGGTGCGGAACTGCAAGAGATCACATGGCAAATAGACTTGGGACATAGCAGAATGGAGGAGAGGGAAAGGATTAGGAGAATGGTGATGGAAAAATGGCAGGGTGAATGGGACAGCGGCATGACCGGCAGAAGCGTACATGGTATGTGCAACAGGGTAGGGATGGGGTGTATACCATTAGCAAGGAAGGCAGTGCAACTGGTCACAGGGCATGGGAACTTTCGGGGTTACCTGGCAAGGTTCGGAATTGCACAAGAGACCCCATGCCAGTGTGGAACTGGCGGGACTGACACGGCGGAGCACATCAGGAACGATTGCATGCGGAGAGAAAGGGTAGAATGGAGAAGGAGGATCGAGGAAGAGGAGGATAGACTTGGAGCGTTACAGCTAAGGGATACGAATGGTGTGATGGATGAATGGGTAAGGATATTGAATGAATGGGCGGGAGCTGTGGTCGAGGATGAAGAAGTATGAGAACCAACATAGTGTCAATGCGACGGTAATAGTGGCCTGGCTTCGGGATAAACGAGCGACGAAAGTAAATCGGGAGAGCAGGCGCTCGGATAGAATAAGACTGCCGACCAGGGAGGGCGCTGTTTGAATGTGGAGGATGAGCGGAATAAAGAAGGAAGGATCTTCCCCGCTGATTGCCCGCCCGGTATTCGGTGGGTCACGACCCAACGGTGGTGGGGGGGTGTGGCGGGGCGGAGGAGCGAGGGATATCGTGACGTGGACGTTGGAATGGGATGTAGGTGCAGCTTTATGGCCTAACGGCTTGGCAAGTGCAGCACACCTGGGGTGGTTTTAGTCAGTAAGAGTCTGACACTACTGATACGCGATGGACACCGAGCGATCAGAGTCCATGAGGATTTCCACCCCACTGAAAAAAAAAAAAAAAAAAAAAAGTCCTCTTCTCTTCTGCATCTCTCTACTGCCATTGTCCTCCGGAGAAAAGGACCTTCACCAGTCCTGCAAAGTGGTACAAGAGTACACGCATGCTATCGGAATGGAGTTTGGGATCGACAAATGTGCCACGATTCATCTCAAAAGAGGACGATGCGAGGAATACGGATAGGACGTTCAGCTCGTAGACGGAAGCATCCTACATCATCTGGATGCCGGAGAGACGTATACCTAGGGGTGGAACAACGCCACACCCAAGAGGTAGCTACTGTTAAAAACTCTTTCCGCGGCAAGTATCAACACAAACTCCGACAGATCTGGTCATCAGAACTGTCGGGGAAGAACAAAGTTGCTGCAATTAATATGCTTGCCGTTCCAATTCTACTCTACTCCTTTGGAGTAATGAAATGGACTCAGGAAGAGCTGCGACAACTCGACGTAAAAACTCGCAAAATGATCTTTATAGGAGCTTGCATCCTAAACCGTCTGTTCCACGGTTTTACTTCCCTAGACAAACGGGGATGACGTGGACTTTTGAGTTTGGAGTGTCTACAGAACAGAATGGTACTGGATGGAGCCTGCAAAGTCATCAGGAATTCAGATCCCCTTCTCTGCTTGGTATACGATCACGAAAAGGCAGGGATTGGAGCATTTCTTTTCAAGGCAACAACCCGTGCAGCCGATGAACTCGGTCTCCTATTCGACACTGAACGGACGAACCCAAACTCTGTCACCGAGTTGGAACCCGTTCAGCAAAAAGCCCACGTCAAAGCTGTGGAGTGTGGCTCCTACAGCTACATAAGGATAAGCCAATGCATGGGGCCTTCTTCAAGAACAATGAAGACCTTTACTTATCCAGAAACAAGCATAACGCGGCCCTACGAGTGTTGTACTACCACCTACGACACTCGTACTGTATAGATGAGCCACCGGTGTTGCCTTATGCTCCGGGGGATATTAAGTCCGTTGTGGAGAATGAGAAGTGCCAAATCCATTGCAACTACTCATTCCCCACCCTCAGGCAAATACAAGCCAATAAGCCTAATGTAGTCCTCCTCGACCATCAAAGTAGAGGACGATTTTCGTCATAGATTTCTCGGCTCCTGGCGAAACGAACATCGTCCGAAAAGAGGAGGAGAAACGGACAAAATATCGAGATTTACTCTTTGAACTCCGCAGGCTTTACCCAAATCATTCTGTCAAAATGGTGGTTCTGACCATAGGAGTACTTGGTGGCATGATGGACACGCTGCTCTCGAATCTAAAAATCATACCAGCTTGCCGTGATGCGGCAGAAAACCTAGCCGGAAGAATGCAGAAGGCCGTTATTCTTGGTTCACTTCGTTTACTCAGGGCACATGATTCTCGGACCCAGTAATCACTCACCCCACGGACGTGGGGAGTGTTTGCTGGGGTTAATGAAACACCAGCGCGCCCTCCGGTAGTATCGGAGCTTCGGAGACAGGGCCTGACTGGTACATTCTTTATGGAAAAAAAAAAATTCTTGAATTTAAAAGTACATATATAATACTGAACAGTACACATAGCACAATAATAAAAGAAAACGTCAAAGACAAATGTGGAAAATTGCATAAAAAGATTGAACGTAGAACACTATAAAATTGACATTTAAAACTAAGAACTATTAAAATATAGCTCCAATGTGTAACAGTTTCTCGATAGTAGTAGTGCTTTCACCCGTTGTTTAAAAATAAAGAGATTTGGGGATGTCTGTATATCTTCAGCCAGTGAGTTGAAGATTTTACAGCCCATACATTGTAGATTTCTTTGATAAAATGAAGACCTGTGTACATCTGGTACCAATAAATGCTTGCATAGTTTCATATTCGTGAGTATTTTGATTGGATACAAATAATGTTTGTACACATATTGACATATTTTATAGATATATATTTCCGCTAAGGTACGTATTTCCAGACTTTTGAATACTAATCTACATGAATCTGAATCTCGTCGTGCAAGTTTGGCTATAATTCTAACAGCATATTTTTGTAGTATAAATAATCTTTCTATGTTGGTTGAAAATCCCCAGTTAAGGGAGCGTAGGTGACAATGACTACTGCATAATAAATAGTAAGTATTTGTTTACTACACTGTTTGGCCATATAATTAAGTGAATAGCAGCCACTACGTAGCTTTCCACATAAAGTTTCTATATGTTGTGTCTATTGACTCCTAGAATCTATAACAATATAACAGTTTAGTATTTTCAACAAATTTCACAATCATCAGTTGAAAGGGGCTCAGGAGTCTGTTGTGATGCTCGCATAGAGAAATGAATTGCTTGTGTTTGTTTTTGTTCCACGACAATTGTGATAACATGACACTCCACAACATGGTGATTTTAATCAAGTTCCGATGATAATCCTGAATGAGCGTTTCACTTTTCACATAAACATGTAAATTGTGAGTCTCTTACATTTCACTCACTATTTTAATCTGAATACTTTTACAATTTTTTTGGGAAATAAAAACATCGAAAATAAACCATACTTAAATGAAATCAGCTTCATTCAGTGGTCTACATCGGTGTCCGTGAACAAATTGCACAATATTACCTACCTACCTACCTACCTACCAACCTACTTATTTATCACATCAGGATTCTATAATAGAAAGGCAATAAAAATTCCTTATTTTCCACAAAATTAAAATGCCAAACATGCTTTTTTTGAGTATGAAATGCACCAGAACATGAAATTTTAATCTCTTGAAAGTAGTCCGTGTTTAAGTATTGCATCAAAATTTCACTCATATTCCACAAGATAGCCAAGGATTTATTTGACAGAAAATACGTAAACTTATTGCAACAAAAGTCTAAGAACGGCTTTACATTAGGCAATTTTCATGCAATTTTTGTGCAATGCAAGACTAAATTTTACATTGCGCTTTCGACTGGTTAAAATTTTCATGCAATTCGTGAGCAATTCTAGTGAGATTTCTGGTGAGAAATTCAATTCCAATAGCACACTAAAGTACCTGTAGATATTGTTTTTCGAATGTCTCCTAACCTTAACTCCAACTTAAAAAAGAAATAGAAAATTTGTCACAAGCGTTAGTGATAGGTGGAATGTTATTTTTCGAATTTCAGTACAGTACAAACCAACAAAATATCAAAATATTTCATTGAGGTTAGATTTTCTCGAAATATATTATGTTGGTATAAACTGCTGGCAACACAACAATAATTGCATAAATGTAAGACACAATTTCTAAATTGCCTTGCAATACCTGTCTTGCATTGCATAAATGTAAAGCCGCTCTAAGTAAGAACTCCATATTTATAATATTATTCTACTATAATGACATTAATAATACCAGCAAAGTTTTGGTTGATTATATCGAAGTTAAGTCTGCAAGAAAAGATCGAACTAGTTTTGATTGTGGGAGAAAAATACAGAAGCCATAGAGAAGCCACAGCGGTTTTCAACGAGAGGCATACAAATAAGATTATTTCACATGGAACTGTTGGAAGAATCATTTCCAAGTTCAAAAATACTGTGTCCGTGGAAAACTTATTCCGAAAACAACATAGGCACTGGGTTACTGCTGAGGAAACAGAGTTTGAAGTTATACAGGGTGTAGTTGAAACTCCAAGAACAGTTAATAAATTTTCAAGGAATTTGGGTATATCTTCAATTTCTATCCGAAGATTGCTCAAAAAAAACTACGATTCACACTTGTATTTTTCCTTTTGGCTGCAAGGACAAATTGAAGAAACTACAATATCATTCACGAAATTCATTTTATTTAGTGATGAGTCAACTTTCACTTTAAATCGTATAGTTTCATCTCAAAATTGTAAATGGTGGTCGGATGAGAATCCACATTTTGCAGTAGAAGCCCGTGATCAATATTCATCTAAAGTGAATGTTTGGTGTGGGATTTTTAATGACGGAATAATTGGACCATTATTCGTTCGTCAGAATTTGAATACTGAAAAGTACTTGAATTTTTTGAGGAACGATTTCTAAAATGAATTAGACAATTTCACGTTAGAAGAAAGGCGAAAAATGTATTTCCAACAGGATGGGGCTCCCATCCATAGTACTTTGGCAATAAGGAATTGGCTAGACACCACATTTTCTGGAAAACTGGATAGGTAGGTTTTCAGAAATTTCTTGGCCGCCACGTTCACCTGACCTGACCCCATGTGACTTTTTCTTGTGGGGCTATTTAAAAAATACTGTTTACAAATTAGGACCTTTTCGAAATAATGAACACTTCGAAGAAACTATCCGTCATTGGGCAGCGAAATTTCTCAACAATTTTTGTTGAACGTTCGAAAAGAAATATATCATAGAACGATTTTATGCATAAAAAAAGAAGGAAGGCATACTGAGACATGAACTGTTATTAGAAAGTTGAATTTTTTTTATTTAGAATATTTTAATTACTTGATTGAATAAAAAAACCTGTTCTGCAGAATGTCTTTTCAGGACAACACAATACTTTGCCATCGATCAATGCTAAAAAAACTATGAAAATATTCAGAATTTCTGTTTTAGATTAATAGTGTGATAAATTAAATAGTTGTCCAGTTTATTTAAGAACTGAAATGTTCATGCACGATTATCATCGGAACTTGGTTATAATCCGGAAAACACCATGGTTTCGGAGTGTCATTTCATCACAATTGTCGTGGAATTCTGGTATAACTGTTAGATACGAACCGATGTACCAGCAAGGGTTCTGACACAATTCTAATTTTTAAATATAGTGCCCTCTGGTGTGGAGAAAATGAGAAAGTTCTGTCATTATCATTGAAATGCAAATGTTTCGGTATAGTCAAGCTATTCATTAAAAAAATTGAAATAGATGGGAAAATATTAAAAAAATAGCCAATTCCAATTTTCTTGTATTATCTCTTAAAACTTCGTTTATATTTGTATAAAATTGAATTCTAAGTAACTTTTTCAAATAACTTTTTTTGATCCATATTACCCCAATTTTTGCATTTTCATATAAATTTTTTTCAATTTGCCGCCATACTAGCGATCACGTGACATGTGTCAAAATCGATATAGGTTATCGGACATGCACAAACCATTCCCAGAATATTTTTTCCAATACTCCAATAATAAACTTTTTTCCCATATGGTACATACTTTTTGTCGGTCACTGTATATTACGGAGTACCTCAGGGATCCATTCTGTTCCTATTGTACCTGAACGATTTACCTACAGTTGATGTTGAGGGACATTTTACAATATTTGCGTTATTGTGGCATGAAAAAACACTGAAAACCTAAAGCAAAGAGTTTCTAGAAATCTAGCAAAGTTAGGCAATGATGCAATTCAAATTTTCTCTGTTTCAATGTAGACAAAACCATATAACAAAAATATTCACATTCCCGCGAAATTTAATATTATTTTTCTATTTTTGAAACGGTCTGTACACTTTATACGAATAACGTACTTTCCACGACCTACTGGTTGCCTAAATATGGAGAATAAAACCCCAAATAGGAAACTGCCAGGTGACGAACTGCGCGAACTACATCGATTTTGGATCGAAGGTGGATTCGATAAAATGTTTTTTTTTAGAACGAGCCTAATGGTAGACCCGAATGAGTAGTCTCGATTCAATTTGCGATAAATATTCTGAATAATCACTTTTAAAGGGCCATTCTCAGACGAGAAAGTAAATATTCAATCGAAGATCAGTGAAATTTAAAATTAACATTGAGGTATTTTTATTAAAAAAAATTTCCATGTTTTAGATTTATCGGAAATCCGGTAGTACTGAACGTACGCCCATTTTTGTGGATTTGTGGATCATATCGTTCCCGAAATTGAGTAATTTCACATATTCCTCCCATTGAAGTGATGCCAGAGTGTGAGGACACGATTATAAAAATACGAACTTGATAAGTTCTGGAGTCTTCGTGGTCCCGACGTCACTGAAAACTGAAATAACAGGTTAGATCCACCTAATTTGTTTATACTGAAATGCAAGTACAGGCCCTGTTGAACTAAGAGAAAACCTAGCTGTCCCACGATAGTGTTCATAATTGAAATACAACCATCATATGATTTTGAATGTCAAATTATATCATTATTATTACAGTTGAGAGTGTGAGCCAACCATAGTACTATGAGAGGTGATTAAAAACCTTTTTTGTTAAATACCTATTTACAAAATATCGTGACATTCACCCCGATTTAGTATAAATTTAAAACACATCCGCTGTCTTCCCTTTTGAGATTTATTAAAGTATTTTTTTGCACTCTTCTAACTAAGAATCGTCACATTCCATTCCCCTTTCCCAACTTCAAAAATGTTAAATTTGGGTGACGCCCCCCATAAATTTTTTTTACCAAAAATCATAAATAATTTTTACTCCGACCCATTGTTTCCAGACAAAGAGCTGCCGTGAGCCTATTGTGCCTTTTCTGTCAAAGAAGGGGTCACAACCAAAATTGTCAATTCAAAAATTGGTAATTTCAAATTCAGCTATGACAATTTGGAAGTAGATACAATCGAAGAAACACAATGTACTAGAATTCTTGGTCTGCACATTGACAACAAATTAAAATTCAAGGAACATATCGAATTACTATGTAAGAAGCTGGCTTCAGGTTCATTTCATATCACAGTTGTATCCAATGAACTTAATATAACAACAGCTAGGTTAAGTTACTTTTCACTAGTAGATTCCCATATAAGATATGGCACAGCATTTTGGAGATTGTGTAATCAACAACTCTCAAATGAAGTCTTTGTGCTACAGAAAAGATGTGTGAGGTATTTGTCAAGGGCTAAGTATAGAGATAGCTGTAGGCCACTTTTTATTCAGTAATGAATCTTGCCTGTAACCAGCATTTTCATTCTTGAGGTGGTATGCCTAATCCATAAAAGATACACTAGATACCAATTCACCACGAGATAGATCCCATAATACCAGACAAAACCAAAATATTCGTCTACCAATTCCTCGATCAACCTCAAAATTCAGGAAATTGGTCAAAGATTTGCTTCTTGAAAAAGCTTACTACAGCCTGCAGGAATATCAGAGAAGCTATAAATAAAATTACTTTGATATATGTAACAAATGTAGTTTTATAAATTTATGTTTTTATTTCTCTTTGACGAACTTGTACATTTACATTAATTTAAATTATATTTATTTTTATATTTATACCAAATTCATTTTTAATGTTTTATGTTCTGTGACTAATTTACAAATGTGTGTATTTACTCAAATTTTTTATTTATTTTTAATTAATTTACATAATTTAAATGTGTATCCATTATATATGTGTATGAATCCATGTATGTTATGTATGTATATATGTATGTATATATATTCAGTTTCAGTTTATTCAGTTTAGGTATCGTACACATATTTTTACAGAAAAAAAAATTGTCAATAGTTTATGCCACAAATGAAGGAAAGAGATAGCACCTAAGCATATAATATGCTTGTTTTGTGACATGTCTCTCTCCCTGCTAGAGGCTATAATAAATAGTACTATGTTATAATACTGCCGAAACAGTAGTGGGTGTTATGTTAAATCAATAAATAAGCTATTCTAGAAAACCCAGAAGGAAAATGTAACAATAAATGAAGAGAAGGCATCATATATTATTCTGTGAAGGTTTTTTTTTTTCAGAAAATACTCAAAATGAGATTTTGATTCTGGATTATGAAATATTTCAAGCTCGACTTATATTTACTTTTCTTACTAATGATTTTTAGGTGAAGGGGTATCATATTGAAGAGCTTTGGACCAAAAAAGAAGACATATCTTTTAGTGTGGTATTTTTTATATAACAGTAGGTTTCTGCAAATCTAGTATTTGCTCTATTTTTATCATCATATCTGTTCTTTCTATGGAATATCCACATCAAACATTGTAATGAATATAGACTTCTTACATTAAGAAGGTTAGTTTCTTTATATAGTTGTTCACTCGAGAATAGTTTATGTTTTTTGAATATTATTTTTATTATAGTGTTTTGTATAGCCTGAAGGCTGCGCAACACATTGTCTAACATTCCCCCCCAATCAGTAATGCAATACAGTATGACCGATTCTGCTAGCGAGTGGTATAAAATGCACATGTTTTATCTATTCAAAATTTCTGTCAATGTAAAAAATATGTTGGTTAATTTTCTTAAACTTTTGTGACAAACTGGCGTGTTCATCCCACCTCATATGTTGGGCAAGTACAGGGTATTTCTGTCGAACATCTTAGGGAGGGTATTTTTAGCTCATTGTTTTGTGGTTGAACTCTTTTATCCAACGTGTAGGAAATAAATTTGGTTTTCTTTACATTCAGACTCAGAAGATTGTTGTTTAGCCATAAACTTATGTTTTTCAATCCTGTCTCTGCATTATTATATGTTTGGTTCCAATTTTCACCTATGAATATAAATGCTGTATTAGCATATGGAATAAGCTTATCAGAGAAACATGTTTTTATCTGACTAATGCTGTTTATAATGCTGTTTATATATATTAAGAATAGTATTGGTCCCAGAGCAGTTCCCTGTGGCACCCCAGTTGTGATTTCTAATGGCTTGCTCAGTTCATTGTCTATTTTTTCCTTTTGTTTTCTCTTTGATAAATAACCTCGCAAAAGGTCTAGAGCAGGTCTACGAATCCCGTAATAATATGGTCTGTCTAGTAATATCTCAGGTTATACTGTGTCGAAGGCCTTGGCTAAATCGAGAAAGACCGCTAGGCACTTTCTCGACCCATCCAAGGTCTCTACCACTTTGTAAGCTCAAGTATGGCATTCTCTGTAATTGAGTTTTTTTTTATCCGTGTTGGTTTTCTGAAATGACTTGATGCAAATCGAAAAATTCAACTAACATTTTTTTCAGACTCTGCCCAAATACTTTTGCGAAGTTATTTATTACGGATATTGGTCTGTCTATAATTACCTAGATCTTCTCTGGCCCCTGCCCTATAAATGGGGGTGATTGTTGACTGTTTCCATTGCTCTGGTAATATTCCTGTTTTATAGGTTGTATTTATTATATGTAATAACGGCGCAGTGATATTTTTGTGGAATTTTTAATTTTGGTTACCTCTATTCTGTCTAGTCCAGGGGGAGAGTGTTTTTCAGCTTTACAATTATCTCAATTATTTCAGTTTTTGTGACAGTTTTTAAAAATATTGTGGGACCAATGGAGATATCATTTAGAAAGTTTGAAGGGGGCTCTATAGTATTATCAATTTGATTCGCCATTTTTTTTCCTATGCTAATGAAGTATTCATTGAAAGCGTCTGCTTTAGATGAGTTGTTTGTAATTTTTTCCCCACGTTCGTTCTTGACATTTATGTTTGAGATAGATTTTTTGTTGTTATGATTATTTGAGATTTCATTAATCAGTCGCCAAGTTTCCATTGAAATGTTCCAATTTTTCTTTGTAATATTGATTTTGTTGACTATGGAAGAACATCTTTCCAAAGTAGTAGAGGAGCACCAAAAGAACTGGGATCTACATCTTCCACTATTCTTGATGGCTTATAGGGCCTCTGTGCACGATTCCACAAAGCTCACCCCAGCCAGCATTATCTTCGGGAGAGAACTTCGTTTGCCCTGTGACTTGGTGTACGGATCACCAAGTGCTAAAGAAAAAGAGATACAGGATTATGCAGACGAACTACGACATAGTTTGAATGGGATCCACGATTTTGCAAGAAAAATATTGAAGATAAGCAGTGATAGAATGAAGGCTCGATACGATCTTAAGGCCAATACATGTGGATTCAAAGAAGGAAATCGAGTGTGGCTGTACAATCCTCGTCGTAAGAAAGGAGTGTCTCCCAAATTGACACCATCTTGGGAAGGACCCTATACGATAGTATATAGAATAAACGACGTGGTCTATAGGAGCAAAAATGAAGGTCGTTCACCTAGAAAGACTCAAACGTTATAATGGAGACGACACATTGTTTGATCGGGACGATCAAAATTGAGAGGGGGATAATGTTACCAGATTGATAAAAATCCTCTAGCTACGCCGCTGGGTCGACTCGCTAGTGTATCGTCGATAATTATTTCCAAGAAGAGATTATTATTTGGGTGGAATTCTATCGTGAGTAATCTAGACCGCATCGCGAAGCATCTGGTGCACAGCTGGACTATATAAAGCGAGAGTTTAAGGGAAGTTTGATGATAAAGAAGTTTATGAAGAAGTGATAAACAGTTAATGAAGAAGTGATAACCAGTTTTTGAAGAAGTATATTAGTGTTTGGAATATTTAGCTAGTTGTTTAGTTTAGATCTAAGTGTTTTATTAGTCAGTGAAGTAGTTGTATGTTTTGAAGTTACAAATAAACAGTTTAGTAGTGTGCTCGGCTTATTATTTAGCAAAACGTAACAATACGATGCCGTTATACCTAATTTTTCATTTTCAATTTCAATTGTTATAAGCAATAGTTTTGTTTCAGTAAAATGATATATACTAGCTCTGGGTGACATTGAATCCTTTATATATACCATAACACCATCATTTTGATTGTGTTTAGATGAATTATAGTAAAGTGTGCATATTTATAATATGAACGTTGGTATACATATTGTACGGTTTCTCAGTGTGCATAATTGTTCAAATTGATTCATTTTATTTTGGTGTGTAACTATATAGAACAATGCTGTAGTCATACTCTTGTTTTAACTCTAACTCTATACTATTTGATTCACTTTTTAGTAATGGATATTGTTATATATACATATATTTATACCATGAGTTCACCACTATTTTCATTTTTCTCACACTTTGTCAATAAGAATTTATTCCTGGACAATAAAGTATCTATCAATCTATCTACATTTTATTCAATCCCATGAACCCCTCTATTTCGATTACACTATCAATAGACAACCCCTGGGTTGTATCAAGGACCTTGGAGTAATTTTTTATGACTCTCCAATCTTCACATATCATATAACTTCCATTGTCAATAGGTCTACCAAAATGTTAGGCTTTGTAAAGAGGACAACTCGTGAGTTAGCTAGTTTGTGGGCCATTAAAATCTTATACTGCATACTTGTAAGAACTCATCTACATTACTGTTCATCTGTTTGGTCTCCACATTATGCAACTTTCAATAGTGATTACGCTACAATTGAACGTTACCTCAACATTCCAACTCTGGAAATTAGACACGAACATCAAAATCTTTCAACTTTTTACAAGATCATAAAATGGTGGATACGACTGTCTTGACCTTCTGTCTCAAATCAGTTTTGTAGTCCCCACTCTTTGGCATTCTAGTCCCTATTTTAACACTGACTTTACTTATCTTCAGCTTTATTCTCAACGTCTTCATTAATATCATCAAATTAGTATTTGTTTTAATATTCACATAATTTATACTTTGTGAAATCTGTAATTGGGCTTGTCCGTAAAAATAAATTAATTATTAGCTTCAGCTTGGCAGTTGCTGTTGGGTTCAATTCCTTAGCATATTTTTATTTTAAGAAATCGATGAGTCATGTTCGATTTTAAATAACAATATAATATAATATAATATTTCTAGTTTTAATGACGACCTGAAAGTTCATGATAGAAACTGTTGGGCAAAACAAATACAGATTTTGTATGATACGATACAAGAGTCAATTTATAAAAAGATTTATCACTAACATTTAAGAATCTATGAATGAATCTATGAGGTGGTCCGTGGACCAGTGGCTAAGGCATCTAGCAGTGGATCTTCTGGCTCACATCAGACAGACAGTCAAGGCTCCGGTTCGCGAGAATCTTTTTTCTCAAGTACATGGGTCTCTTTAGGTGGCCACATGCCTTGTTGTAAATCAAGTGTGATGTGAGTTGCCTAGGTGACACCCGAGGTGGAGCTGTAGATTTTCCGGGTTTTCCCACAAATAATAATGATAGCAGTCCTCTACCCGCCCAGGCTATTGAGTACTATTATTATTATTGGTTTAGGAGGGACTATTATTATTATTGGTTGAATCATGCTGCATTATTATTCAATATGTCAATCAGCATTCATAGATTCTTGAATATTAAATGTAAAAACTTTTTATAAATTTGACCCTTGTTATAGAAAAACTATAGTATAATTTCCTACTTGTAGGTATCTGAAATTAAAATTTTGTATACCTACTCCTTGGAAATGTATGTAATTTCGTGCTTTTTGCACAATATACTAGTGTAATACAGAGTTGATTATACGGTCTACAAACGCCCATCAACAGAATAACAGAGAGATTAACTTCAGAATTCAGAATAGGAAGTTCATCCAATTGCAGTGTTCAACCAATATCAGTTTGGTGACAAGTGAGACGGACCTAAGTACTGACTTCATGCATATCTTGCAATGTTCAATCTAGACAAAAGTATTATAAACTACAATACCTTTTTGTATAGCAGATGATTTGGCGTTTCATCAGCAGTAGTTGTTGCTTGAACAATTATTGGTTCCTCAGTTCCTCTGGTACAACCTCCATCTTTAGACTCTGGCTTGCGCTTAGTGGCAGCCTTTTCGGAATTCATAGTTACCATATTATTATTATTCTTGGAGGAATGACTTCCTCTTTGCTCTTTGGAAAACAAACATTTTCATTGGTGGGTGCAATATATGATTTGATAAAAAATTCAAAATAATAATACTTATGGAATACCATTCCTAACAAAAAAATTCTTCGATTTTAAACCATAAATAACAAAATAACTATACATAAACAAACTCACTTTGTGAAATCCAGAGACCAAAATTGACCAAAGTGATATCCGTTTTGATGCATTGCAATTAGAGCAAGCATATGCATTTGCCGTTAAGTTCTTATATTTTCTTCATGTTTAACGTTTTCGTCAAACATCCTTGGTGATATATTATTTCAAAAATTCATTAGACTACTACTTGGTATAAACGTTTCCCTATTTATTATTTATTTTCATGCCAATTCGATAGAACTGAACCATAGACATATAACAATTATAACATATAATAATAACAGATCATAGAACAGAAAACATCAAGAAACAAAACTTACCAGAGCCACAGAACCAAATGTGAGTTTCGCCTTTCGTCCAAATTACCAATTTGGATTCCTGTGGTATCATGTATAACATTCAAATTATAACACTTGTATATGTCTTAATTTTGGTCATAAGCTTCTAATTACATATTGTTTGGACAGAAACAATATTATGGGGTTTAATTTTTGGTGATCTTTTGACTTTGACAGTTACAACTAACTGTCTCCAATACATCGTCTGCTACGAGGTGTAATATAATTTACACCACATTTTGAATGCAGTTACGTTCAGTTACACAAAAGAATAGGCCAATCCAATCTGCAAACGAATACTCGAATCGAGTGAAAATTACACTGAGTGTAATGCAAATGAATGAACATATTCTTATCAATTTTCACAATTTTGTCCATACTTGTGCTGTTGGTATGGTCTATGGTATGGTTGTTTGTACTTCCAAGTACATTATTTTACGAATATTTTCTTTACTACACTAGAATCTCAGTATATCTATCAATCGGATGCTTGATATACTAATATTTCTATTCCTCATACAAACATGGCAGCTGGATGCGCGACAAAAAATGTAGATTCTCTTCTCTGTTATGACTTATGAGGTTTTAGCACAGAACTAATGACTTATAACTTACTATGAGTTCTATGGGTTTTAGTGTATGAACAAAAAAAGGGCAAGTTTTTAAATTCATCGATGAGCATCGATCCGTCCAAAATATGCCTCCAAAGTATAATTTATACATGAGAAAACAACAACAATAAAATGAGAGCACAAGCATGGACAAAAAAGTGAAAAATATAATGCAAATGTTAGTGTGGATTCATGCAGCACCAATTAACAATTATCAAGTAGCAATTATCAATTAACAATTACCAAGTACAAGTTGAACTCCTTGTATTACAATGAATGCATTCATGCAGACAATTAACAATTATCAATTATCAAGTAACAAGTAGAAGTTGGCCAACTTTTATCTTTCTACTCTAATTGAACGAGATTTTCTTCTAGTGCGCAACTAGTACGCAGATGATCGTGGATTGGTCAGTATAATGACGGAAAGCTTCGAAAATCAACAAAAAAAATGCTTGTGTAGCTTCCATTTCAATGATAATCGTGAATGCACAAAATTGATTATAAACATTTGGAAAACGAATAGAATCTGAATGTTTAAACAGTTTCCACGACAAAGTGAGGTTAACTCAAATGGCACTGATCTGCTTTGTGCGCATGCTCACTTGTTCCTTGGTAATTGTTAATTTGGGTGCATGAATGCAGCATTTTCAATACTTGCTAATTGATAGTTAATTGATAATTGCTACTTGATAATTGTTAATTGGTGCTGCATGAATCCACACTAAAAAAGCTAGTTCAAATAGACTGATTGTCAAATATAAAAAATCACAAGAAATTAAATATGATGCATACAACTCCCTAGAAAACTACTTTCGTTTTTTAAAAGGTCACAGTTTATAGCTATAAGTTCGCTCACTTGGCGTCGGCACTTTGATCTTATTGTGCACGTTTGTGCATTGCGCAACCTGCAATCTTATTCCTCGCGCATACAGGCGCTTGCAATTCATACAATGCTCAACATAAAAATGGATACACTGCTGGAACTAAAAATAGGTAGCTAAACTGTGGATGTTTTGACCGTGTAGAGACTTGATTTTTTATAGCAGATTATTGTTTTTTAACATCATTCAGCTGATAAAATATGTGCATAATGGGATCCCTATTAAAAAATTGCTGAAAATCTAGAAGTTTTGAGATATCGAATTTTGTGGCAAAAACTTCGAAGACCAAAAAAAATTTGTAGTTATTTATCTGACTTCTTTCAAAATTGGGTAGGAGTTTGTGAGGGAAATATTACTTATTTTTTCGTTAATTTGAATTTGTCGGGCAAGTTTTGCGATCAGTGTTCTAGCTGACAATAACGTATCGAAATTAAATATTCAGAGGCTAATTTTGAGAACAGATATAAGTTGATGAATTTAAGCAAGATGAGAAATTTCATTTGACACGATTTATTCCAATTTATCACACTCTAGTGATTGTAATTTTACGGAAGAAAGTATTTTAATTTAACATTCACATTTATTTCAACTTCTTCGAAACACTAAATAAGATACATTTTTCCAATGTCAGGATCTTGAATAAAACCCATAGACTGTGGTCCAAATGGTACTTATACGGATCCAACAAGATTAACAAGCAGTTCGTAAATATTGGGGTAAATGATATGAAATAAACAAACACAAATTCCCTATTCTCATCTATTGTAAACATTAAAAATGTACATAAATTAGTTTCCATATACATAAACTAATTATGTTTTGAAATAGTCAGTTTAAGATCGTTTTTTTTTTGTAGCCTGTGGACTTCATTCTGATATAGGAAATTAATAGTGCAAGAATTACGAACTCAGTGACAATAAGTAATATTTTGGGAAGTCTTGACAAGGCTTACAAATATCAATTTTTGAATGACAATTTTCAATATTTAATCCAATACCTTCTTTTGTGGCCAAATTTTCATTAAGTTCACAAGAACAGTTTTTAAGGGCATGTATATATTACAAAAAAAATAATATTAAGCATTTTTAAGTTGCCAAATCAATCGTTATTGGCATTTGGATGAGCCCTGTGAAAACTGTAAATTGTAGATTTGTTTGAGTCAGCTTGTTCATTGCCATATTTCAAATATGTTTTTCACTTGTGTTTTTCTAAAAATGTTTTCATAAAATATCCCCCAACACAAACGAAATCAATTTTTATGTTATATTGAGGTTGACATAGTCGTTTACTTCTACTTTGTGAGATTTGAATTGACGAGGTTGTTGAATCAAAATCAGGGCAGTTTGTTCGTTCGGAAGTATTCAAATAGCTAATTGCAAACATTTTTTTAATTGTCCTTTGAAATTGTATGGGTGTAGAATTCCCGCAATTTCCACTTTGCTGCCTGATTTTACCGGAAAAAAAATCTAAACAGATCTGATTCATTCTTCTTGTTTGAATTTTTTTTTCCTTCATAACATATCCCACATTTACAAAAAGGCCGAGATTGACAATTTCTTCCCAAAAATAAATTTCATCCCTTTGGTTATATTTTTGTTTCCTTGGACAACAAAGTGATTCATATATAGAACGACAACATATCTTTGAGAAATTGAATTTGTGCATCTGTCCCCATGAAAGTCCTATTGAATGAGTTTGCCTTGTGGAATTTTGATGAATTGAATAGATCAAAGAGATTTTCAATTTTTTTCTATGAATTCAACTGTCTTGAAATCTACTAATGGGAGTTTTTTGATAGATATATAATAGTGTATTCGACTGGCTGCACTAATGTGCATTAATTCCAATCTTTATAGAGCTTGTGTGTTCGGCTGGATATACACTGCTACGGTACCAATAATATTCTTATTCGACTTGGCATATATTACTCGAGGTTAGAGCAAAATCTGTGTTCGACTGGCAATAGCGCTCGCTACGAATTCGAATCTTTCTGCACTGTACTTTGTGAACGGTGCAAACACGGGTTCTGTTTTTTGATAATTTGATCGGTCATCGGTCCAGTCGAATGCGCTTGTCACTTCACATGTGCCTCGTGCCAGTGATAGTTGTGCTACATAAATTCGCTATTTTTGCATGTATATAATCAAGAATTCTGTACCAAATCAGAGCAGCACTATTAAATACGCTCCTACACCGAATGCGAGCATTTCAGTCGAATGCGCTATAAGAATTAATTTCTGCAGAAACAGTGGCAATGAACACTTGAACTGCATATGTTACTCTCATTTTCTGAAAATTGACTGGAAAAATATGAATGTGTCAGTTTAGACGCTAAACGAAATGTTTACTGTTTATCAGATGAATAAAATAATTCCAACAATTTTTTGAACAGTTACGCCACCCCCAAATGGGAAATTATATTTGGAAAAATTGTTTATCGTTGATTTCAACAGATGAGGTGTATCTACCAAAGTATAAAAATTTTCATGGAATCACAAATGGAATATGGCTCTTCAACTGACACACCTACTACTTTAATTTGAAGAAATTACTTCCGCGGTCCTATTTAATACAATGACGATGGCTACACAAACAAGCAAGCGCAAACATAAGTTGAAATTTGCAGAAATTCGAAGAGAACTGGGACAATATATTACTTCGGAACTGAGACTGAGAAACATAGACCATTCCACTGTTGCCACCTATATTTGTTATAAAGAAATTTTAATGCGAAATAGCTTTTTATGATGTTTTCAAGCGAATTTCATGTGGAAAGTAATGGTATTTCATGAATAAAGAAGTACTCAAACATGTTTGCAGTTTTCTATAGGAGCCCAGAAATCGTTTCAATGAAAAATAAAACGCGAAATGTATATACTTCTGGAAACTGAATACTTTTAGTACACTTGACAACAATGTAAGTTTGTGTGCAAATCTATTGCGCAACCCGAATTTGTTTCCCCTGCGCTTATTCCTTATTCTATCTTGTACACAAGACGGCGAGTGAAGCCGTAGACACAATGGAAGTTTTATGTTTTGGGATTTTGGATATCAATTTTACAAATAAAACAAGATGCAAAACAGAATTGAAGAATGGAGCTTGACTTTTACCAACAAGAATGTTTGTGAGGCGTGATGAGAATAATAATGGCAATGACAGTTTCGTCTTAAAAAAATATCCAAAATCATGAAAATTAAAACTAAAAACATAAAACATCCATTGTGTTTCAGCCTTGAGCAAAGATTCTTTCAGCTTTTAGCTATAAACTGTGGTTAGGTCTTGTTATGACCAAAACAAGACATATAAGCCACTTTCCAATTGCTATAAGGAGTAGCTCCGTGTACTCCGGGTAGATCCTGAAGTGATCTGACAAATCAGATTAAATCATGTTCCAATTAAACCCAATTCATAAAGTCAGGTGCGGTTCACTTCAGGTTCAATTCAGGGGTAACAAGCTCCACTGGGTGCTTCTACCCTGGCAATTGGAAAGCAGCTATAACTGTTGTGATTTTGATTGTTTCACACGATACCATAGAGGAAGAGATAGAGGTTTATCTTAGAAAATCTAGCTCTCTAGGGATCGTTCTGTTTATGGCCGTCAAAAATTGAGACTCATGAATCATTGCATAAATTGAAAGCTTGACGTGCGAAATTGTTCCTGATTGGAAACAAGCCATAGATAATGGAGAATAAATCATTTCGGTATTTTTAGACCTCAAACGTGCTTTTGAGACTATTGATCGTTCAATATCATTGAAGAAACTTGAGAGTTATGATATCGTTGGAACAGTACTGCAATGGCTTGAAAACTATTTATTTGATAGAAACCAAATAACAAAGATAGGCAGTACTTTGTCAGAATCGATTATAAATAATTTTGGTGTTTCACAAGGCAGTGTTTTGGGTCCCCTACTTTTTCTATATTATATATTAATGACATACATCTTCATCATGATTGTAACTTTTCATCAATCTATTGGCGGATGATACACTTCTTTCAGTAGCGAGTAACAACTTAAATCAGGCTGTAGAAAAAATTAATGAATCATTGTCGGTGGTTAGTATGCATACTTAAACAACAACAGGCTTAAGCTGAATACAACCAAAACTAAAGCCATGATTTTGACAACTCCTTATATAGATATTCTAATATCAATATCAGCAACTGTACCCTAAACGTAGACAATGAGAACATAGAATTTGTAAAGGAATTCAAGTATCTCGGATTCATAATTGACAACGTACTGTTGTTCGATTCTCATTTCTAATGTATTTATAAAAGAATATGTAAAAAACTATACTTTCAGTAGAATTGCACAAAATATTTCAAGTTTTTCTAAAATTACTGGTTATTTAATACAATCATACAACCACAATTTGACTACTCTGTTCGAGCTTATTGTATGCCTTTCCTTTAAACAAAATAAATGCATTGCAAAATCTTTAGAACAGGGGCATGAGGATAATATTGAAATGTAACAGATACACTAATATATATCTCTTATGCTCGACACATTGCAGTGGCTAACAGTATCCAACATATTTTACCTAAATGCTATGATTTATATTTTTAAAATATATGCCTCATATGTTTACCTACAATACCTACAATAGTGAAATCAATGTTTATCATACAAGAAATAAAGACAATTTGTATCTACCACGAGTCAATATGGGTACCTAATACAATGAAGTCTCTATTCTATAAGGGCTTAAAAGAATACAATGAATTATCTGAAACCATTAGGCGGGATGCTAAAACAGAGAATTCAAAAAGAATCTAATTATCCATATACAGCGGAGTGGTCGGTGGATCAGCGGTCTAATGCACAGGCCGTTCGAAACTCCAGCATAGCGATAGTCGGTTCGAATCCGATGTTACGAGAATTTATCTCAACTACTTTATATCGGATCGATAGGCGGCCGCATGCCTTGTTGAAAAGCAAGTGTATTGTGAGTTGTCTAGATGACAATCTCGTCTAGTGCTAGCTTGGAGTGCACACCGACCACCCAAGGTGGTGCGTGCTGTAGGTTTTCCGGGTTTTCCTGCAGCTGAAAAGTGAATACATCACCTAAAACATCAGTAAGTCGCTCCGGAGCGCCAAGGCAAATAATAATAGCCGTCCTTTACCCGCACAGGCTATGCCTTTGGGTACACTCAACGAGTGTTTATGAGGGATTATTATTATTATTATATTATTATTATTATATGAGAAGATGAACCAGCATTTATTGAGCTCGAAGTATTAAGTACCGATTTCCTTGTTACTTGCGTAATAGTTCGAAAATATGTTCAATAGAGAGGATGAAAATTTATATTTTATTTTGTATATGTTTCATTCAGATTAATTTTTATAGGTGTTTCTTTTTGTCATGCAATTCACTATATTTATGTCAAGTTTCAATTATATATACTGATATACATATACTTTTTAATTAATTTGTACCCAAAAAATTATTTGTGTATTATTGTATATTCTGTATATTTTTCGTTCGAATTTATCAATTTGTATCTGCGTTGTTATTGTTTGTTTATTTGTCATGTATTTCACTGTGTTTATATTCAGTTTTATATACAGGCCGTTTCTTTTATCATGTGGTAACATTGCTATATTCTAAATCGTAATAGATACAAAGACGATTAAATGGGAAAAAATTTAACTATTGGTCAGAGAAAATCTACGGGGACTCTCGCCCTTCCCGACTTATACAGGGAAAACTAAAAATGCTGTTTTCGTTTTTTTACGAATAGAATGGTTATTTCAGAAAATATAAAAAAATGAAAGAGGAAAGTTTTATTGTATTCAAAATGTACTAGAGCTACGTAATGATAAATTTTTAATTAAACATAAAAAACCGAAAACAGCATTTTCAGTTTTCCCTGTATAAGTTGGGAAGGGCGAGAATCCCCGTAAATTTTCTATGACCAATTTACTGCTCACCACAATATATAGTTACCTTTTTTCCCATATAATCGTCTTTGTATCTATACGGTTTAGAATATAGCAATGTTACCACATGATAAAAGAAACGGCCTGTATATATTCTTCTTATTGCTTTGTACCTACAAATTGTTTGCGTTATATTGGAAATTCTGTATATTCTTTGTTCAGATTTATTAATTTGTACCTGCGTTTTATTGTTGTGTTTCACTGTGTTTATCAGTTTTTTATATACATTTATATTCTTTAAATTGATTGGTACCTACAAACTGTTTTGTGTATTAGGATTTCCTATTTCAATAAATTTCATTCATTCATTCAATAGTTTTGGCAACAGCGCTTATCAAGTAGACAAGAAATCCAATCAACCAGATTTTATATAAGTTATCCGCATGGACCAATCAATAGTTGGAGAGAGTATGATTAATTTAGAATACTTGTGCCACGTTGGATGGTTATTTTGTCAGGTCAGGTTAAAGTCTAGTTCATACCCTCGCAAACGTCGCAATTTTTCTGCGAATAAAATGGCTGCCGACATAGTTATGCATCAACGATTGGTCCGGCATGACTGGGAGCCATTTTATTCGCAGAAAAATTGCGAAATTTGCGAGGGTATGAACAAGCCTTAAATTGGCTAAAAATTGATGCAAAATCACTAACATTACATGTTATTTTTCTACCCGTGGATGTAAGTTTTTCATGTGGATTTGCTCTTGTTTCGTACATTTTTCATATTAGCCACTTTCACTCCACAACCAATCAGAACAGTTGTTCTGATTGGTCCATGCGGACCATTTATGAAGTCTGGTAGATTGGAGTTATTGATTCGATGAGCTTGTCATGTCATGTAATGATTTCAGATTTGTGCCATCAACCATCAACTATTCACATTTTTAGACTACATCTCTATGCTAGAATTGTGTTTGTAACTCAGAGTAAAGACGTAGACACAATTGAGGTTGTATGTAATAAGTTTAAAGTTTTGCGATTTTAGGATATCAATTTTAGAAATAATTAAGCCAATACCAGTTTCGTGTTGAAAGGAAATCTATAATTATTAATTTTATAAGATGAAATCATGAAACTTTGATCATGTCTCGACCTCAATGAAATAATTAAAATTGGAAAGACAGCCATTTTTGACGAATTCTTTAGGTTGGCAACTTGCGTGAAACGTAAATTCTTATTATTTATCGTCTCAGTACTCCTTTTCTTCATTTGGAGCCTTGGACGCAATTGAGATAAAATAAGTTTTAATTTTTGCGATTTAGAGTGACCAGAATATCTATAATGGCAATGCCAGTTTCGTGTAGAAGGAAAAACCTAATTCTAACAACATTAAACTTTAACAGCCTTCATCGAAACAAATTATCATAAACAGTTTATCCATTGATTATTTTCGTAATCAGCATATATGTACAACACTTTCATAGGCTGTTTCGAAATTTTGAATGTGCTACTGGAATTTTAGGTATGCGCAAACGTTACGCCGCGCCGAATAATGAAGCGCAAAACCCTAGTGACTTACGAAAGTTGGAGTTCAGCGCAACCACAGCGCAACACCGATGTAGCGTTCATTAGTTGAATTAAATATGAAATTGAAGTTTATTTTAATTTCTTGTGAATTTTTGACTTGGATGAAATTTTTGGATGGCTGCATGATGTGAAGATATAGAAATTTCTGTTACTCCTTTGATAAACGGTGAACTGATCGCAGCTATAGAGATTAATGTACAAAAAGGTATGTCTACTGTGTTTGTAATGGATGCCAATATGGGCGACTTTTGTATGTCTAGTGTGGTAGCGAGCGAAATTGGTCTCTTGAGTTTTTCAGTAAAGATCGTTTTCGCTCGAAACATGTTGTTATGATTCTCGCCTGTTTCATTTGTTTATAAACAATACATGCATATGTATCATGGTTGGAAATATGATTTATTTAGCAGTTTGAATCGACATTGCCTAATCTAATGTAGAGAAATGTATTTTCTTTCTGATCTTGTTGCCCAATGTCACATATTTTTTTTTGGAGAACTCAACATCATGAAGTTTTGATTGATTTTGATTGAAGTGTTTTTTGGCATTCATATAAAATCTTCCTACCCTCTTTTTTCTTTAGGCAGAGCAGATTAACTACAAAAACCATGTCCTTTTAAAATAGGAGGTCGAAACCAATGACCATTGTATTCTAGTTACCCTACCATCGAAATTTCAAGTGGCAGAGTTACAGCCCCGACGTTAATCTTCAGAAAATACTGCTTATGATACCCTGAAAACAATTGTAAATTTCCATTATTCCAGTATCTGCAGTTGATTAGTTACAAATCCACTGAATCCACTGAAATACAGATCTATTTGAATTCTTGGATATTATTTCACAAAACTGAATCCTGCCATATCAGTTCAAAAAAATTGTGGAAATTGTTATATCTGTCAACCAGCTGCACCCTTACGAGCAACCCTTAGATGCCTTGTAGAGATTTATTTGAGCTATTATCTCTTTTAACATGTGATTCCATACACAGAATTGGGCACCTTGCTGAGGTTGGTTGATTTCATGAACAAGCGAAAGCTCTACCATCACCGATCTGAATGCATATTTTATAATGAAAGAACTTAAATACTTTCAACACTTCGTGTATTTAGTTTACCAGTATCCCACATTTCCTTGTGAAAGTTTTCGTTAATGTTAATATGAAATGTTCATTCAATGCCATTTCCTGGTTTTATGCTCGTATTTGTCAACAGATATTTTTATGGGCAATAAAATTCAAAAAATTTCAAAATATTTAGAACTACAGACTAATTACTATTTTGGTTAACTTTACAAAGGATTTCAAGATTTCTGGGTATGACCAGCCTATGATGAAGGAAACAGAAGGGGGGTTTAAAAAAGTGAACTCAAATAAGTATAAGACCGTTCGGGTTGGAACAGGGGATAATGCTTTGGAAGAAAATGTTGGATTTGTAGGAAACTCATAAAGATAGGACAGAAAACTGTGGATCTTCATAAAGAAGGTTAAAGATATCGTCTGCGAAGAACAAATTGGAAAATATATATTAAAAAAGGCCAATACAACTGTAGATCAAGTAAAAATAAATAAGGTAAAAAATTTCCATGTGAGTTAAAACAGTAATTGTTTCTTAGTAGGAGTGAACCCAAACTTGAAGGATACAGTTTATGAAATAAATTTCTGGCCTCATGGGTGTGCAATTTGACCATTTTTATCCTTGTCCAAGATATCAAAAGGAAGGGAATACTGAGAATTATTCTGTTTTCCAACCTCACTTAAATTGCCACACAAAATTCCACATGAAAAAGAGGACACCAGAATTCGTGTTGAAGCGAATTCCAAACTCAAAAAAGGGAAAAATACTAAACACAATGCAGGTTCAAAAAATGCAAGAACAGAAGTATTAGAGAACATTTGGAATCTTTTTGATGTTTGAGAAATGGACAGAAGTTTGTAACTCTGATACCGTAGATCAGAAATTTAATAATTTTTATCCACTTCTGGGCATTATCATAATACTGCTTTCCCTCCTAAAATGATGAAAATTAACAAAGGTAAGAATCCATGGTTCAACTATGGAATAAAACAGCTCCACCAAACGTTATGTAAAAATTTCAAAAACCACAAACAATGATATTTACTTATATAAACTTGAATATAATAATGATAGAGTAAGTAATGCAAGTAATATATCAAATTAAAATTGGAAAATAATTAATGAATCAAAAAATAAAACTGTGTACTTGGCCAACTGAGATAACTATAAATAATAGGCCTGTTTTGGTTCTAATCTAGAACGGCCCAAGAACCGTCCAAAACAGACGCTCAGTAAAGTTCTGACAAATGTTGGGTACATTAACTTCCCAAACTTAAATGTGCCACTGCTGAGAACTAGTCCAGAACCGTTCATGGAAGAAACCAAAACAAACCTTATATCAAGGAGTTGGATAAAGTGAAATTATGTAATGAATTTAATGAATTCTTTATGAGTATGAAAATATAAAATTTGCTCGATTCTCAAATACTACAATGTTTTCATGTCCATCTACGCCACACGAGATATTACGAAATTTATGGAAACGCTCTTAAGATAGTTGGTTCAGTAAGTTTTCCTCTCTCTCTCATTGAATCAATGAATCATTTGTTGGTGAAGGTATGTTTATCGGGTTCCGCCTTAAAAAAATTACTTAAAAGGGGGGGCTCAACTACTTTACGAGCTACGCCCTTCTGAATCTTGAAAACGGCCCATTTTCAAACCCAAATTTTTTGATATAAAAATCCCACAAAAGGCCTTCTTTTTGACGACCCTTTTTCAGAAGCTGATCTACAAAATTTCACAATTACTAGCCCCAAAAATAATCGTTTTGCACAGACAAATTTCCGTTTATACTCACAAACAACCTCCTTTCTTTCTTAGTTATTTTCATTGTCACGGTAGGTTGGTCACTTGGAATATGCGCTGCCGACAATTCAAATTTAAATATGAGCAAATATTTACTTTCTTTTGATTCCCTTGATAAATTTTCGCAATTGTTAAACCGTAGACACAATAGAAGTTTTATATAATGAGTTTTAAGTTTTGGGATTTAGCATATCAATTTTGAAAATGAAACAGGATGCAGAACAGAAATAAAAAAATAAAGCTTGAATTTTACCAACAGGATTATTCGTGGGGTGTGATCAAATAATAATGGCAATGCCAGTTTCGTGTTGAAAGGAAATCTACAATTATAAAAATGAAAACTTAAAACTTTTATTATTTTTACGATTAATAACAATTTCAAAAATAAAAACATACAAATTAAGGGGAAATAATTATTTGCTCATATTTAAATTTGAATAGTCGGCCGCGAGAATGTTTCTTCTGACTGCCTACATGTTCGGCAATGGACCTAATTTCTGATCGTAAAAGAAGGGGATACATCCTAACCTAACCCAACTAACGTAGGTATCCAAGTTTGTGGTATTCCGATTAATATTTAGTATAAAAAAAGTAATATCAAAGCAGATGCTCACTACGCTCGCATATTACGGCGTGTCTCTTTCTTCTGGCTGCCTACGTTTTCAGCCGTGGACCAAATTTTTTTTAACGTAAAAGAAGGGGACACAACCTTACCTAACTAACTTTGCTATCAAAATCAGAACAGATGCTCGCTGCGCTCACATTTCATAAATTACCAGACGAAAGAGACACGCCTCCTGCAAAAATCAAACATATATAAATTAAATATTTCCTCATATTTAAATTTGAATAATCGGCCGCGCATATTCCAAGTGGCCAACTTACCGTGACTTTGAAAATAACTATGAAAAAGGAGATTATGTTAGTGATTTCAAAAGGTCGAATTATTGTGTAAAACCGTTGTTTTTGGTTCGTGTAATTGTGAAATTAGGTATATCAGCTTCTAAAAAAAAGTGTCGTCAAAAAGAAGGCATTTTGTGTGATTTTTTATCGAAATTTTTTTGTTTGAATTTGAGATTCAGAAGTTCATAACTCGAAAAATAATTCAGACCCCTTTCAATTTTTTTTCGAATTCGTGTTCAGGAGGCAAAACAACGTACGTGGCAATGTCAAATATGATTGGTGTATCGATAATGGATTATCAGAATCACAAGTCTATAGAGCAAGTTCAAAATTTTTAGTTTATGTAGACCGTAAACTGACATGGAAGATTCACATAGATAATCTTGTCTCCAAACTGAGTAGTAAATGTTTTGTTATTAGGCAGTTGCAAGACACTGTTTCTCCAGAAATTATTGAACTCACTATGGACTGGATATTTGGAGCAGATCTGCTCACATTTATAAAGCATTCCTAATGCAGTTTAAAATAATAAGATGCCTTGTAGGTGCACATCTACGCGAGAGTTGCAGACAGAAATTCAGTTCCAAATTGAGTGGTGAATGTTTCGTTATTAGAGAGTTTCGCTACTGAGACGATCAAATTCGAAATGGAGTAGAGTGATGCTATGAGGATGCTCACTTCAGGGCCATATTTTTATTTGCCTCATACAAGGTCTTTACAAAATGCAGATACTTTCTTCACATGAAAAAAATTGAGTGGAACTCAATTTCTTCAAATGGAACACCCTTTATATTTCTACATTTTTGAGCTCTGCAGATCTAATTTTAGATTGATTTTGTATAGATAATCCTATTTTGGTCTCAAACCCTTTTCGAGATGAACTGTTTGAAAAAGAAACTGACGTGGTTTACTTGTATTGATCACTTATTTTTGAGATATACCGTATATTTTATACCACGTAATATTTCTTTTCTATTTAGTCTTTCAACACTAGCAAATCAGTCAACACGGTATCTTCGGATTCTTCAACCCTTAATACAGCTGCACTCGATTTTCCAGAAAATATTTCAACTTGGTTGAGATCATATATGGAAAATTGTTGTATGACTGTCAAAATAATACTGTAAAGTCGAGAGAACAGAATATTAAAGTGGGTGTTCCACAAGGTTCGGTTTTGGGTCCATTATCATTTGTGCTATTTGTTAATGACTTGCTGAATTTTGATCAGCACATCAATAGTGTTTGCAATAACTCAATATTCACCACTTTTTGCAATCAAACAAATGAAATTCTGTGTAACAAAGGAAAGTTCATCAAGCATATTTATTTTGCCATGGCATTTTCACATATATCACTCAAAATAATGGAGTGGGGGTACGGAACTGATTTAAATAGAATAGAGACATGGAATATCGTGATAGTTGCAAACCGGTTTTTATCAGGGACAAACTGCTATCTGTCCCGTGTATTTATATTTTCAAATGTTTTAAATTTGCAAAAAACAACCTTGAGTCCTTCGAAACTATAGCATCAACACATACTGATAGTACAAGATTTGGGGGCGAATGCCAAATCATAAAACCTGTAAATACAAAAACTCCCCTGCTTACAATGCTTTGTATCTCTACAACAAATTGCCGAATGAGATAACAAACTCTTAAAGTGACAAAAATTTTTGTAATAGATTTAAATGTTTATTGATTGAAAGGCGCTACTATACTCTGCAGGAGTATCTAAATGATACTTACTAATTATTTAATGAATTTTTCGTACTTCTTTTATATGCTGTGACGTTGATTTTTTAATCAATTACGACTGGTATTTTTTATCTGTACATTTTATCTATATTTTTACCGACTATCTGACCTACTATATGTACCCTATTGTACCAAATTTTTATTGTAAAATTATTACCGTGGGGTGATTACTGGGTCCGAAAATCATTTGCCCTGAGTAAGCGGAGTGAATCAAGAATTACGGTATTCTGTTGGTCGAGGAGTACTCCATCAGGCTTATCTTATTGACTTGTATTTGCCCGAGGGTGGGGAATGAGTAGTTCCAATAGGTTCGGCACTTCTCATTCTCCACAACGGACTCAATATTCCCCGTAGCATAAGGCAACACCGGTGTCTCGTCAATACCGTGCACTCTATACACATCACGCGACTACGGAAGACACCATCTTGACAGGCCATTATGAATTCCTCGGTTTCCGACTTCAGCCCACTTGACCAGAGAAAAGCAAAGGTCAGGTTTCTGGATAAGCCAAGGTCTTCAATGTTCTTGAAGAAGACCCAAGGAGCCGTAGGAGCCTCTTACTCTCCGCAGCTTTGACATGGGATTTTTGCTGAGCAGGTTCCAACTCAGTAAAAGAGTTTGGGTATGTCCGTTCAGTTTCGAATACGAGATCGAGTTCATCGGCTGCACGGGTTGCTGCCTTGAAGAGAAATGCTCCAATCCCTTCTTTTTCATGATCGCATACAAAGCAGAGAAGGGGATCTGAACTCCTGATGACTTTACAGGCTCTATCCAATACCATTCTATTATGTTGATACTCAAAACTCAAAAGTCCATGGCCTCCTCGTTGTCTGGGGAAGTATAATCGTGGAACAGACGATTTGGGATGCAAGCTCCTATGGAGATGCATCATTTTGCGAGTTTTTACGCCGGGTTGTCGCAGTTCTTCCTGATTCCATTTCATTACTCCAACGGAGTAAAGTATAATCGGAACGGCGAGCATATTAGTTGCAGCAACTTTGTTCTTTTCCGACAGTTCTAATAAACAGATATGTCGGAGTTTGTGCTGATACTTACCGCGGAGAGAGTTTTTGACAGTAGCTACTTCTTGGGTGTGGCGTTATTCCACCCCTAGGTAGGTATACGTGTTTCCGGCATCCAGATGATGTAGGATGCGTCCGTCTACGAGCTGAAGGTCCTCTCCGTATTCCTCGCATCGTCCTCTTTTGAAATGAACCGTGACACATTTGAGGTCATCCATGTAAAACAGATATGCCTCCAATTGGTGAGGGTGCCGCTGTTCTATCCGCGGGTTTTCCGTAGTGCAACGGACAATGGCAGTAGTGAGATGCAGAAGAGAAATGGACTGAGGGAAGTCTCCCTGAAACACGCCCCTTCTGAAGATAACCTGCTCTGTTTGGACTCTGACTTGACCAAATGTTATGGTGAAGCGAGTCCTCCAGAGCGGCATCAGCTGCTCAGTGCATCTCACTATTTGATTGGGTACCGCAAGGCATCTGAGCTAATGCATTTTGAGCTCATGCGATGTTGTACCAAATGCCTTGCGGATCGATCCAGGACATTGAAAGGTTACGCTTATTCTGCACGGAGTTCTGCGTGATGTATCTGTCGATCAGTAGGTTCTCCTTGCAGCCAGCCACCCCCTTCTTTGACCCTCTTTGCTCATATGTTCATGCACAGTCTCAACTGGAGAGTATTCGCATGTACAATATGCGGGTAAACATCTTATAAATGCGTTAAAGCATGTTATCGGTCTGTAGTTCTTTGGATCGGACAAATCTCCGTTTTTGGAGATAAGCACGGTTCGCCCCTCGACAAACCAATCCGGGATCTGTTGCTCCCCATCTAGCCATGAGTTGAAAACACTTGCTAGATGATGGTGGGTATATGGAAATGTTTTCCACCAATAGTTATTCTGCCCATCAGGACCTGGAGCAGCAAAGTTCTTAGAGCCTTTGAGGGCCCGTCGAACTTCTTCCGGAGTTATCGGATTGCTCAGGCTGACGAAGCTTCCTGCAGAAAGCTTCGAACAGCGCTAGGGCTAGAGTATCTACGTTGAGCGGTTGCGGAAACTCATAGATGTTCTTCCAGAAGGTTTCCACCCGATCAGCCGCCTGCTGGTTCTCCACAACACGTGGAGGCTCTTGGAATAGGCGAGAAGGTTTATCGCGGAACTTCATGTTTTCCGCGATGCTTCTCGCCCGCCTCACTAGTGACTTTTTTTGCAGCAACCAGCATTCGTATCCTATCAAGACAGTAATGTTTGATGATAAATAGCACGCCTTGATTTAGTGTGTGATGAGTTCGTCTTAAATTTGCGGCAATTCGCAACCCTGCGGGCGTGAAGGGCCTATTAGCCGCCACATAGTCCGCCACACACTGGATACGAGACGCGTGTTGTCTCGCCGACTTGATCTTAGCTTCCATCTTGTGAATGCGTCGCTCATGCCTTCCAATCAAAGGGTTGGTCTCCCTCCTCTCCGCCTGGGGTAGCGGCGTCATTCACGGCAGAGTTGATCTGCCAGATGTCAGCCTCTTCTGAAAGGACATCGTGAATCTCCGCATCCACGCGTGCCAGTTGTTGTGGCTTCAGAGGCTTGGTGTTATGAAGCGCTGCGGGTTATGATGCCGTCCGTTGGTGGTATGATCGACACGTGGAATATCTGCCACTTCTGCCACTGCGGCAGCATATACTCTGGGTGTATTTCACCCCACAGAGAATGCATCCTCGCCATGTATCCTCTTCGGGCGGGCTCACTGCTCTCATAGCAATGCAGAAGACTGTCCCTTAGTTCATCCGTCCACTCAAAGCGTCTGTTGTCATCGCGGTTGTCATCGTTTGGCAAATCGTTGTCGGCCCCACCACCTTGCCTATAACCCTCTTATCCGAAAGGGGCGGTTGTGGGAGCCTCTTCCTCGTATATTGAGAACCGGGTCTTAGGTTATACCAGGGGATTCGCCTATTATACCTACGGCAGACATCAGAGGAAATATGAATTAAAGACTTTATTGCACGAACTGAAGCGCATTCAGTCAAAGATATGATTCCATCTCATTTTCATTTCGATTTCCCATATCGATAATGTAGTCCAACAAGTGTTTTAACAGATTTGACATTTGGTTCATGTCTGTTGTAACTAATGAACCAAAGAACACTTGATATATGAGCACATGTGCCCAGTGCTCTGGCACCTGCCTTACAAGTACAAGTATAATAATAACCTGCAATAGGGTTATCATTTTCATATATATTTTGTGTCATTGCGATGACGACAAAAAAACAGAGGAATCAGCCGGGATATCGAAGTGAGGTATCGAAATGAAGTTTATTTGGTGTTTCCCTCTGATTTGAATATTGTACATAAGATGGAGTGCGTCTCAATTATTGATATTTATTTATTAAATAATAAGCAGAGCACACTACTAAACTGTTGATTTCTAACTTCACTAAAAACATACAACTACTTCACTGACTAGTAAAATACTTAGATCTATACAACAATACAACAAACTAAATATTCCAAACACTTATATACTTCTTCAAAAACTGCTTATCACTTCTTCATAAACTTCTTTCCATAAAGCTTCCTCTCATCCGAGTGAAATGTCGCCTTATATACTCGAGCCGTGCGTATGCCAGATTCTTCGCGACAGTTCCGTTATCCCGAATATTCAATACCAACAATCATCTGCCTTTTTCTAGGAAACAATTATCGACGATACGCTTGCGAGTCGACTCAGCGGCGTAGCTATGGGATTTTTATCAATCTCTTAACATTATCCCCCTCTCAATTTTGATCGTCCCGATCAAACAATGTGTCGTTGTCTCCATTATAACGTCTTTCTAGGTGAACGACCTTCATTTTCGCTCTCGGGCTGCGTTGAATCCTATAGATCACGTCGTTTATTCTCTTTACTATCGTATAGGGTCCTTCCCAAGATGGTGTTAACTTGTTAGACACTCCTTTCTCACGACGAGAGTTGTACAGCCATACTCGATCTCCTTCTTTAAATCCACCAGTATTGGCCTTAAAATCGTATCGAGCCTTCATTCAAACTATCTCGTAGTTCGTCTGCATAATCCTGTATCTCTTTTTCTTCAGAACAAGGTGATCCGAACACCAAGTCACAGGGCAAACAAAGTTCTCTCCCGAAGATAATGCTGGCTGGAGTGAGCTTTGTGGAATCATGCAAAGAGGCCCTATAAGCCATTAAGAATAGCGGAAGTTGTCAATCCCAATTCTTTTGGTGCTCCTCTACTACTTTGGAAAGATGTTCTTCCATGCCATCAGAGTGTGGATGGAGTGCAGTTGTTCTGGTCTTGCTAATCCCTATCAATTCACAAACACCCTTGAATAAGTTCGATTCAAAATTCCTTCGTTGATCGGAATGTAGCTCCATTGGCACTCCAAACCTTGGATACATGTTATCCACCAGAGCTCTTGCAACTGTGGATGCTTCTTGGTCTTTTCCTTATCGTCTTCATGTATGCTCACTTGCCAATACCCGCTCTTCAGATCTAGGGTTGAGAACCAACGTGAACCTGCTAAAATTGTTGATGTGTCGTCTATCCTTGGTAAAGGGTAGCTATCCTTCTTCGTTACATCATTCAATTTCCTATAATGCACACAGAATCTCGTGGATCCATCCTTCTGAGAAACTAACACTGCAAGTGCAGACCAAGGGCTCGATGATTCTTCAATTACACCATCTTTAATCATCTTGTCAACAATCTCTTCCACCTCTTGCTGTTTGGCAAATGGAACTCTTCTTGGCGGTTGCCGAATCGGAAGGGCTTGACCGGTATCGATTCGGTTTGACCAGGTTAGTTCTTTCTGTTGTTTTTGAATCAAAGATGTCGCTTTCACTTCTGATGAAATTTTTAGAAGCTCTCAATTCGTCTGTCGACAAGTGTTCAAATGATTTTTCAAGAATTGTCATAACACTCTTTGAGGCTTCCTTTCTTTCCTGGTGGTCGCCTGAATCATAGTTTGCTACCCATGAAATAGTTTCACAGATTCCAATGATATCTTCTTTACACACATGGCTGTACTATTCCAACGCAGCACCCAGGGTCTTCATCTAATGTAGCACAAAGTACTTTCTCCGAGAATCCAGGAATATTTACGGTTTTTACCAATCGCAGTTTCACTGACATCGTCTTTTCTGCTGGAGTAGGTTGTGGGGACAAATTCTTCTCCTCCAAACTTCATGATCCTCTCTTCATTGTCGAACGAAAACTCGTAGTCACTGATCAAATCCATCCCAAGTATAAATTCATCTTCTATATCTGCGACGTACACTGTATTTGTGATGGTCAGTCGTCCAAGAATCAGTGTAATCTCAGGTTCTCGACTTTTCTCCAGTGACTGATCGAAGCACAAGGATTGGAGAGATAGGTTTTATGCTCTCTGGTCGAAGAATGTCACTGCGTAGTAACGAAACTGCAGCACCGGTGTCTATGGTGCATATGACGTCTATTTCGTTAAATTTTCCTGAAATGGTTAGGCTATCAGTTGTTCTTCTCAGCCTGTTAATAGGGATGACCCTGGGGGCTCCATGCGCCCCGATATGCTGGCTAATTCTAGTTTTCCTGCCGCCCACTTGAGGACTCGCTGAAAGACCTTGTCCTCATAGATGATTGCGAACGTGGTGGCATTCTTACCCTGCAGTCTCTAATAAGATGTCCCAATTTCCCACATCTTTGGCACGCCCTGTTCTTCTGAGTGCTTATACCGCTTATCATGGATTTATTCTCATCCAGAACCTTCTGTGCCTGATCGTTGTTCGGGTTCTTCTATTGATACTGCTCGTACCTTCGGCCTCGAGGTGTTGAAGGCCGCCTCCACTTCTAGAGAACGTACGAAGGCATCGCTACTCCTCTTGAAGTGTGTTAGTCGCATAGTCCTCTGGATTTCGGTGTCCCCCAGTCCATCTATAAATAACTGCACCGCTGGCTGTTCCTTGAATTATCCCGGTGCTTCTGGGTAAGCTAGCTGAATTAGGCGTCTCACCTCCGCTTCAAATTCTTGCAGACTCTCACCTGATTCCAGAGTGCGCATTTTCATTTGAGGCCGATATAGTTGTTCTCGATGTGGATCGCCATACCGCAACTCTAAGGCAATAATCAGGTCTTTATATTTATTTTGCTGTTCGATGGGTATCGTCTGCAACATACCCAAGGCTGGCCCTCTCAAAGCTACTATAAGTGCCGTAGCTTTTTCTTCTTCGCCTCATCCATTAGCCACTGCTGCAGCTTCAAATTGTCGACTATACATGGACCAAGACGGCTGTCGATCAAATGTCGGTGATTTTATGGAAATTCCTGATGTGGCAAACCTGTCTCGACGATCTTGGTTCTTGAGGAGAGCTATCTGGTTTTCAATGAGTCCTTTCACCTCCTCTAGCACTGTATTCACTTTCTTATTAAGCTCATCCTCGATTTTCTTCTTTCTTTAGTTCTTCTTTCAGTTCCTCCATTTATACTTCGGTTCTCTGTAATACATGTTAGAAGAACTTGTCTTGATGTTCCAGAACCTTCTGGAAGTCTGTTTTCCTTTGTTTTTCTTTTTGTTCCAATTAATACTTTTGTTGTTCGAGAATTTTCTGGAGTGCCTCTTCTCGTTCTTTCTTTTCATCCAACCGTCGCATTTCCTTTTCCTGTTTTTCCTTTTCTCGTTCTTTCTTTTCATCCAACCGTTACATTTCCTCTTCGTGTTTTTCCTTTTCTCGTTCTTTCTTTTCATCCAACCGTCGCATTTCCTCTTCTTGTTTTTCATCTTCTCGTTCATTTCTCTGTTCTTCGAGAATTTTCTGGAGTGTCTCTTCTCGTTCTTTCTTTTCTTCCAATCGACGCATTTCTTCTTTTTGTTTTTCCTCCTGGCACTGCTTTTCCTCTTCTTGTTTTTCCTCCTGGCGCCTTCTTTCCAAATCCGCATATTGATTTTGGATAAATTTCACAATGTCTTCCATCGTATCGTACGATGTACTCCTCGTATTCACCGTAAATAGTTTATAAATAGTTTCTGTTTTCACTAATATCCCACTTCTGACACCACTGTTACAATTTTACTAAATAATAAGCCGATAACACTACTAAACTGTTTATCTCTAACTTCACTAAAAACATACAACTACTTCACTGACTAATAAAACATTTAGATCTATACAACAATACAACTAGCTAAGTATTCCAAACACTTATATACTTACATAAAACGAGCAAAGTTCGAGAGTGTATATAGGAGAGTTCAATTCTAAGAAACAAATATTTCGTAAAACCGAAAAATGCCTGTCTCTTCACACAATTCCACAAAGTGGATATTAAGGCAAATATCTGACAGAAAACAACTACTTCCCCCTACGGATATTGAATTATATTCGTCTTCAATTTGTACAAGGTTCCTCACGGACACATAATTGCAAGTGCTACTTGTTATAAAGCCATTGAATATTAATCCTTCATTTTTGTTGGAAATGACCACCTGCATACATGCATGTTTCGAGGTTGTTTTCCTCTCATCAGTGCAAGGATAGGTCAGACGACAATGTAGTCATATTGTTCCACAAATATGAATCATAATATTCAAAAGCCTTATAGTATCCGTCTACGAATGGAGCTGCGACTCACAATAAAGTAATTCTCAGCGCCATCCGCCAACAGATCAAGCACTGTGTCTAGGCAGAGACCAAAAGTACATAAAACGAACAAAGTTCGAGAGTGTATCTATAACTTCCTTATCACTTCTTCATCAAACTTCCTTCCGAGTAAAATGTGTCGCCTATATACTCAATTCGTCTAGGCCAGACTTTTCGCGATGATTTCGAGATTACTCAATACAGAAAAACATCTACACACTTCCAGGAACTAATCATCGACAAAATTTAAAAGCTTGCGACGTCGGCTCATTACTTATGCAAATAGTCCGGACTCAGCGGCGTAGCTTGTGGATTTTTATCAATCTCATAGCAATATGTACCGACAGTCTAATCTCATAAATAGTCCAGGGTCAGCCAAGGAAACTAAGGATAATAATGATGGCCCTAGTATCCATCGTCTCCTCCCGAGATTTTCATCCTCTACTATGTTCTGTGCCCTATTTATCCGGCGAGATCTTTTCGGTATCAATTGGGCTGATTCTGCATCTGCTTCTATCATTTCAACACTGGGTGATATTTGTTAATTATTGCTCCACCAATAAGAAGAAAGTCCCTCAAATGATAAAGGTGATGGGTTGATACTGGGGTCGAAAAAAACTTAAAGATTGATTTCATGTGTCCATTGCGCGCTTCAATTATCCATAGGGTTTTGGTCACGAGGCGAGAGGCATTAGCTTCTTCAGTACTCTGTTTTTGCCTATTCTGCATGTACACTGTAGGGCATTTCATGTACAATACCTAATTCTTCCAGAAGAGAAATGACGTCTTTATAGCCACGATCGACAACAAGAATGTCATCCTCAACAAACCACTTTCTTATACCATTAATGTCTCGCTGAAAATCATTTCGCAAAGTTGACGTGTCGCTGTTTCTGGGGTGGGAGAAGTAAGGTCTTTGAATTGACAAAATATAACCGTTGGGAGCAACAATTAATGTTGGCTTCAATAAATGGTAATTTTTGTGTCTGCAGTAAGACTGACGGAGTACTTTGAAATTCTTGCTTCTCTCCACTTCGCAATACGTCCCATCTATGTATGCAATGGCTTTACGTTGTTTAGGATTTGGATTATAATATAATATATTTATGAACTCATTGATATGGCGTTGAATGTATTTTTCCCGAGTGATTGAACCTAAACCAATATTTTCAAAACAAAAACATTGAGTCGACACCCTTACTGCAGACGCAAAAATTACCATTCATTGAAGCCAACATTAATTTTTGCTCCCAACGGTTATATTTTATGAATTCAAGGACCTTACTTCTCCCACCCAGAAACAACGACACGTCAACTTTGCGAAATGAATTTCAGCGAGACATTAATGGTATAAGAAACTGGTTTGTTGAGGATGACATTTTTGTTGTCGATCGTGGTTAAAGAGACGCCATTCCTCTTCTGGGAGGATTAGGTATTGTACATAAAATGCCCTACAGTGTACAGAATGGACAACAACCCAGTACTGAAGAGGCTAATGCCTCTCACCTCGTGACCAAAACCCGCGCAATGGACACATTAAATCAATCTTTAAGTTTTTTTTTTTACTACAATATCAACCCATCACCTTTATCATTTGAGGGACTTTCTTCTTATTGGTGGAGCAATAATTAACAAATACCACCCAGTGATTGAAATGAGAGAAGCATATGCAGAATTAGCCTAACTGATTCTAGGAAGATCTCGCCAGATAGAGTACAGAAAATAATGGACGAAGAAAATCTAAGGAGGAGACGGGGAAGATTCAATTCAGAGAGAAGTACCAAATGAACTTTATTTCTATACCTCACTTCGATATCCCGGACTACTTTGTTTCAGAGTTTTTCCCGTCATCGCAATGACACAAAATATATAATGTGTATACAGTACACAAATGAAAATGATAATCCTATTGCAGGTTATTATTATATTTGTAAGGCAGGTACCAGAACACTGGGCACATGTGCTTATATCAAGTATCCGTTAACAAATTTGTTGAACTACATTATCTATGAGGGAAATCGAAATGGAAATGAGATGGAACCTCATATCATTGACTGAATGCTCTTCAGTTCGTGCAACAAAGTCTTTCATGGGTTTTTTTGATTATTTATTATTTCAATATATATTATTCCTTTTATTAAAATTCCACTAATGTTATTCATTAATAAATCTTGCGACACGTTTTTCGTACATATTCTGTAATACAATTGACTTTCATTATTGTTCCTTGTATCACCCCCTATATATCAATTAAATTATCTTATATATAACCATATCCATATCCATTGACTAACTTCCTCACAATCTATTTTTTTTATAATGTCCTAAAAATTATTTTTTCATTCCTCGCATTATGGCTATATGCATCAATCAATTATTGGCAAACGGTGCTCTAAAGAAACGAGACCCATTAAATGATAGCTAAAAAGCATGCTACAATATCTTACATAATCTCTTTGAATTTTTAAGGTTAAATTCACTTTGATTTAATTAGTGCAAAGTTACATAATCTAAAAAAATTCATCAATAAACGAATATTTGAAACCTTGGGTAATTCAAGAAATAGAAACTACTCAAAACACCAGAACTACGCCAATTTCTATAGCTTACTAGTATTTACCCTGATAGACTGAAGCTATAGCCCAAATTCAGCCAATATATAAAAAAAATGGCCCGCACCAAATAGAGAACTACAGGGCAGTCAGTCTCCTATCCAGCATAGTTAAAAAAAATTTAATGAAAATGAAAAACCAACATCTGTCGTTCTTAAATGAAAATGAAATGCTCTCCCCCCACCAACATGATTTTACGTTGGGTAAGAGCACATAAACTGCATTGAATGCTTTTCAGGATCAGATAGTTACAGCTCGTGATAGCAAGGTTAAAATTTGTGGTCTTTTCATTCATTTTTCACGAGCTTTTGACTGTGTTAATTACGAGCTGTTACTATCAAAAACGGAAATATATGGAATAAGAGGATTGGCTTTGAAATTGATGCGCTCTTACTTATCAAATAGACATCAGAGTGTTGTTATGCAAAACATAAAAAGCTGTTTCCTACTCATCAAACAGGGTGTGCCTCAAGGTTCCATATTGGGACCGCTTCTATTTCTCGTATATGCTAATGATCTCATTCACTTTTTACAAAATATGTCAACGATCCAGGTGATAACATACGCTGACGATACAAATATTATAGTTTCTCAAAAGGATTTCTGAAGTCTTGTGGAATCAACTGAAACTGCATATAAAAAAGTTATTTTGTGGTCCGCAAAAAACACCCAACTGAAAAAAACAGTATTAGTGAATTTTTCCTTGAGTAATCAACCCGCAACCTTCTCTGTCTTTGAAAATGATGACATGAGAGTAGATTCATCAGAAACAACTAAATTACTTGTTATCAACATTGATAATAAATGGAACTAGGAAAAACATATCCATAGTCTCTGTGCAAAACTACGTAAGAATTGTTATGCATTGAGATTTATGTCCAATCACTGTAGCAGATCTATATTGTTGAGTCTATATAATGCCAACATCAATAGCCATTTGGGGTTCGTCTAGATCATGGGAAAGAGTTTTTGTTTTACAAAAAATGGCAATTAGGACAGTGAAAGGTCTATAGGATGGAGGGTCTCATGTAGAGAAACATTCAAATGCCTAAACATTGTGACTGTAGCAGGCCTATACGTTTATGAGCTGTGTATTTTTACCTATCTAAATAGAGATAAGTTTGTTCGTAATGGAGAAAATCATCTGCACGAGAAAAGATATGTAGATATGCTTCTTCCAGGCCAACACCGTACAAAAAAGTTCCAGAGAAGCCACCTGTTTCTTGGCTGCAAAGTCTACAATAAATTCAGAGTATTAGAAATGCCACTAATATAGGTATATTCAAAAAAATCATTAAAAATCCATCTGATAAATAAGAATATTTACTCTCATAATTCGTGTGTAAAATCGGAATTGTATCTGTCCATTTCATCAATATCTCCATAGGTATTTTTTGTGTTTTTAATTGAATTTACATTTATTTTATATTTACGTTTTATTTGTTATTGTAAAACTGTACAATTCAACAAACGAAATAAACTACATTATTATTTATTATTATATTATAACTCACTAGTTGACAAAATGCCCTCCATACTTCACCATTTTTTACAGTTTGATTTTTGTATATCATCACTGTTGATTTGCATATTTTGCAGATGACTACTGTTGATTCTGCAGAAAAAGAAGCAAGTGAAGTTCTTCACACATTATTATCAGTGGAAAGGATAGAAAAACAAGAGGACAATGGTGAGAATCACACCACGTCACATTCATTTCAGTCTACTCCTACAGTGGTTACGGAAAATCAAGAAGGAGAATCTCAAATTCAGTGGCACACTCCTGTGTCAATATCACATTCACTTTTTTCAACAATTGATGCTAATGGCCATTTCACACAGAGTATGGATGATCAGCAGGTAGTTGTAAAAATTGAAGATTTATGCATTATACTGATGAAATTTTGTGTTTTCTAACTAAATACTAGATGACTTTTTTTAGGTAATTTGGGAGGGTCATACCATAGTAGATCCAGAAACTAATAATATTAACACCATATATACCAGTCACCCTATTGAAGAATCAGAAACAGGTGATGAATCTCCTAGGGTTCCAACAAATGGTAAACCAAAGAGCCCCTTGAAAACTAAAAAAAAAGCACCAGTGAAAAAGAAAAAAAAGTTGGGCGAAGGAGGCTTAACTAGTGATCCAACCAAATTAGAGGAAAGTGCTTCCCAGGTTAAAGACAGATTTAAACGAGGATGTGAGTGCCAGGATGAAAGTTGTTTTCGTGGTTTGAATCCAGAAAGTGTTTACAAACATCGACTTAATATTGCTGAACTCACAAAAGGCGAACACGACATGTACTTGATGGGTGTAACTATGGCATGTTTAGCAAATCCAGATACAACAGTTCGTCATAAGGAAAGGAGGAGACTCAGAGCCCAATATGTTTATCAAGGTAGACGAGTTTGTCTTGATGCTTTCTTGTATTTAGAAAACTGTACACATTATCAGTTGAAGCGTATAAGAAAGCATGTTATGACGCATGGTGTTGCTCCAAGAGTTCATGGTAATCATGGTAAAAAACCACACAATACTTTTTCATTGGATATTTATCGTCATGCCACCGAATTTCTGAAACAGTATCTTGAACAACACACAGGGGAAAGAGATATTGTAAATACCAAACAACCAATACAGCTACCATGGGATGTTACTAGAAAAAACCTACACGATGCATATAAAGAATATGGGCAAATTCTTGAACCTGGTATTAAGTTGATGGGTTACTCCACCTTCAGGCATTTCATGAAAGAACAGTTTCCTCATGTCAAATTTTGTAAAGTCGAACCTAAATCTTGCCCCTCTTCTCATCATAGCAATAATTCCCACTCTACTAATCAACAGCAGCAACAACAGCAGCAGCGGCAGCAGCAGACTCATGCACAAGTTCAACAAAATCAACAAATGCAGACAGTTGTTGAACGACCACGTGAACAAATTCAAGTACAAAAATGCGTAATAAACAACGAAGTACAGCAGGTGATCCCACTGGTTGTGGCACCTTCACCAAACGATGCAACCGCCAATCAACACCATCAACAAACGTTTTTGGTAACGCCTGTTCCCCAGTTAGTTCCCAACGGAAATATTGTCACCCCTCAAAATACTGGTAACCATACAACAAACACTTTTTCATATCAGCTTGCCAATACAGGATATGTTATAAATGAACAGGGAAATATAGTAACTACTATGCCCAGTGCTCAGCACCATACTCCTTATACATTTGGTAGAATGTAAAGCGTATGGATTAGCTTTGATTGCTTGACTATAGCCTGACCAGTATTGGAAGTGATGCAAAGCGCATGCAGTCGGAGGCGAAAAGTACGAAGAGTGGTGGGTAGGTACTGTTTAGCACTCAACTCGTATGACATTGTGCTTTGGTTTGCATTGATTGATTTTCAAATATAGCTTCAATTTGGAATGGTTGGGTGACAGCATATTGTACAATAAGCATAAAATGTACAAGTAGGTATATTACCTAAAATGGGAAATGGTCACTTCATGCTCATTGTACACTGTAGTTTTTCTACGACAAAGTATTTATATCCATATCATAGGAAATATGTTTTTTTTGTAACAGATTTTATCATAAACTTTTATGTTATCGTTGGAAATAGGAATATTGAAAAATATTACCAATATCGAACATTTATCGATTTTGTAACAAAAAATAACATCATCAGGATTTGAATCCCAACCTCCCACGTGACAAACCTTCATTGTCCCTCTGAGCTAATCAATTGCCAACTTACTGAAAAGCTGAATTTAACTGATGATAAAGTATCGGTTGTTGTCAGATTTTGAATATCACCGTCGCTGTCTACAATGTTTTGATTATTGATAATGTTGAACAAAATTAAATGATGAAAATGAATTGAATTGAAATGAAAATGAAATTAAAATCTTATCCTAATATACAAATACGTTACATAAATCATATACTTGTTCTCAATCTATTGACAGAACATACACACCCAGACATCCTTTTCTAACAGCACATGAATATAATTGAAGAAAATTGATTGATGCATTATTTTTATGTTTAATTAATAGTATCTCTAATATATGCAATTAGTATTGATTTCAATGACTGTAATGTTGAACATTTTTTTATGTGTTGTGGAAGTTTGTTATATTTTGAAAGTCCTTGGTGAAATGAAGAATTCATGGTTTTAGCATCATTAGTTTTCGTAACATATAAATCTTATTCCCAGTAGTATAGGTGTATTTGATGACAGAATGATATATATTCTCCAAAGTAAGCGGGGCATAATTTATGCAATATTTTAATAATGCCATTGAGAAATAAAACAGTCTCCTTCACAGAAATCATTCAGCATCAATTGAATAGGTGTATACATGTTACATCTGAGAACAATATGCATACCTCTATTTGGTAGTTTTTGCAGAGCTGCAATATTGTTATTATTACTCATTAAATAGAGCAGACTAGCACAGTTCCATAGTGCGGTTGTATGATTGTTCTATAAACTGCTTGTACAGTTGAATTAGACATGACTCTTGATATGAGAAAAAGGCTATTTACTGTTTTTTTTTGCCGCCTAATTAATATGATTATTTAATGAAAAGATATTATCAATCAGGAATCCTAGATATTTAATTTCTGTCACGATCTCGATTTTCTCATGTATTTCAATATTTATCTGGTCAATGTCAATTTGACTATATTTATATTTAGATATCATTATCATTGCCTTCGTCTTTTGCACATTCAGCTTTAGTTTATTGATCTTAAAAAATTCATAGACTTTCTTAGAGTTAATAATATTTTCAATTGCTGTATTTAGACTCAGGTCACTTGCAACTATTTAATTATTGTATCATCTGCAAGAATACCTTAAAATTCACAGTCTTTCAGTTGACTAGAATCATTCAAGTAGAGAATAAATAATAATGGTCCTATACTATCCTGCAGTACTCCCGAGATGACTTTACCTTTGTTGATTGACAGAGATTGATTATTTAGATAGTTGGTGAATCATTTAAAAAATCAACTGTCTGAATGAAAATCCACATTTTCACTTTCAGATTTTCTCTTTCTAGTTAGGTTCTTTTTACAACTATCAGTTCAATGGCCAGCGTGGCTTTAGCTGGGGAAGTAGTTGTTTTCTGTTGAATATGACATCAAAATCATTTTTATCGTAGGTTGTTTTTATTTGAACAAAAAAAACAATTTTCATGAGAGAATATTCCCTTTTTTAACAGGAAAGATTATTTATATTTGCAGTTTTTTGAAGCAAAACTTCATTTGCATTTTGTTTCTGATTTTCTATAAAATTATTATACATATAATAAATATCATTAGAATTCAGTACCCAATCACATAGTTGGTATTTCTGTTAGCATCATTAGGTATATATTGATGGATCTGTATATATATATTTATAAGAAAAAAATATATAATGCTCTCAATTTCACAAACAATACTCACCGAAAAACGTAAACAGTGGACAGCTGTTTCAAACTTCTTGGTTATCATCGACACTGATGTGCATACAAATTCAGAATGAATGAAAATTATGAAACTGAGAGCATTTATATTGGAAACTCTTATTACCATTAACCAAGCTTTATATATTATATATGTATTGTTGATTGCTTTTTTCAGTACTAGTATTTATTAAGATTAAACAGAAACATTTAATTATGTTGAACCTGTTTGTTTCTTCATAAATAAATAAATATTTAATATATATAATTTTCGAGTTATTATACAATATACAGCATTCTATACAATAGTGCGGAAGTGATTTTGGTATTTAATAGATCCTGTTATTATAGATTGTTCTGTAATTTTTGGAGTTTCTTGCACTGTGCAGCGTATATTGGGTGTATTAGTGAGAACATAGTCAATTATGCTACTTGTATTCGTTATTCATGTCGGTTTCTTAATTAATTGTTCAATCCCAATAGAATGAATGAATGTTCTGAATTATTTGACATACATATTATTCATTTCAAATTGAAATCACACAGCATTTGTTTTTTTGAGTCAAAAATATCCCAACACCAATTTTCAAAATTATCTAAAATCGGTGTCTGGCATTTTCTGGCGAATATATAACATTTTCTCATCAAGTTCATAACCACCCTACTAGGAAAATTGAAGATTCATATGTTACAAGTAGTACTAGACTAAAACAATGAACTCTATATTTCACCAAGATCTTTTGAAGTGACCAGTGTTCACATGTATATTTTTGTTACTGTTTTTGTAAATGTATAATTGAATTGTCCGTTAAATAACTGAATGAAATATAACAAAGTTAAGAGAATGTGCAACTCTAGAAATGTTCAAATCAGCGCAACTTGCATTAATAAGAGAAAATAATATGTAATTTAAAACAATGTCATTATAACTATAAAATTTATTTTATTCTAATCATGGAATGTTAGAGGACAGTGGCGGTGTGAAAGTTATGTCTATACACTGAAGAATTGTATTTATCCATTTATATTTGCAATGTATTCAGGGGCGCGCCAAAAATCCCAACTCACAAAAAATATTCCACCGTTTGGCTGATATTCATTATGTGGTATAATGTTTTAAGTAGTTGATATTCTCACTAAAATTATTCAAACACTGAACTCTGATTTAGATAACTTGGACAAATGTTTGAAACGTGTATTGCTCCGATAAAAGTTTTAATAATTCATTAATTGAACACTTCTTATTCCGATAATTTCGTTTTTTATTTAATAATTATTACAAAAAGAACAAGTAAAAATTTGTGAAAAAGTTGAAAATGTATTGAAAAAAAACTTGAAATGAAGAGACATAATTGCTGTAGAACTTGTCGAAGAACTACAATATCTTCAAAATTTTGATAAAGAAGTTAAGAGTTTTGAACTTGAAAAAGCGAAGTGGTCGTGGTGTTAGATCGTTTGCCACACCCATACACTCCGGGTTCGATTCCTGCCGTCTATCACGGAGATAAAGTGGTTTGGAATCCACTTGTGCATAAGTTGTCGGTAAATAAAACTCACAATATCACCTAAAGATGGCAACTTAGACTTAGCGGAAACATAGTAAAAATAAAAACAACATGAAGAGAAACCCTAGAAAATAGATCATCATATTTTGGCCGTGAAAATCTTGAAATTAACAGATAGGTGTGTATACCGGGTGTCCCAGAGCTTTTTGACAGCAGATATTACAGTTATTTGCCGAGAAAAAATGTGTTGTAGGAGACCACAAACTCTTCCATACAGCACTGTTAAACAGTACAGGTATCATCCTTTCGAAATACATGTACACCAACCTACAGATTGACGAATGATATCCATTGCTCAAATTCAAATTTTAATCTATGACAATCAACTCTTTGGAAGTGGTGACTAATCTTGCTCCCATAACATGTCCTAATATAACATATCATGCCCTATTGGTCACAGAACCTACAATGTATTGTGTAAACATGTAGGTGGTTTATATAAAGGTCGTCTTATCGGGTCTCATTTTTTTTTTCAAGAAACCCCGATGGGTCATCAATATCTACATTTCTTGGAAAATTATATTCCTGTACTACTAGAAGCTATTCCAAGTGAATAATGACAACACGGTGTCCTGCACGTTTTGCAGATCTCGAGTCACTGGACTTCTTTCTATGCGCATGAAAGTTGTTTTCGACACTCAACAAATAAATACAGAAGATTCATCTCAAAAAAATTACGCAGGCTTGTTATATTCGTACTCCAAAAATGATAAGAGCTTTCTGTATCCGTTCGACGATTCGATGCATGTGTACAAGTGATGGTAAACATTTTGAACAACTGCTGTAGTGTATTAATAGTATGCTTATTTGCTCTTTTATTTGCCATGCTTCAAATTTAACTACTGATGAAATCATTGAATGGAAAATGAAAAGTACAGTAAGTTGAACAAAAACAAACATGGCCAACATGGGGTTGCAATTTCTCGGGAGTTGTTTGCCATGCGTTAGATTTTACTATGCTTATGCATGGTCTCCGCCGACATTTATTTTTATCTGCAGATAACTGAAATATTTGCTCTCCTGAAAGCTCTGGGACACCCGGCATATGAGGGTCATATTAATAAATTGCATATGGGCGCCAAAAGTGCTAGGCGTGCCCCTGAATAATGTGTTTGTATGTTACGACTTCCTATGTAATTGGGATTTTCATTTCGATCAGTTCATGAGGGCGCAAAGAATGAAATTATTTTTTGTAGTTTTTCAGACACGATATGGAGTAAACTGAAAATTTAAATCATTTTATGGTACCAAAAATTTTTCCGTGAACACTGATATCTCGGGTATTACAGAAGATACAGGTTTTGAAAAAAGTGTACCTACAAGTGAATTCGATTTAAATTGAACAAAAGAAAACAACACTTTTTCTAATAAGGCGTGTGCCTCCCAAAACTACAGGGATTCTTGACTTCCATCGTCTGCCTAGCATTTCCCAGACATGTTCAATCGAATTAAGATCTAGGGAACATGTAGTAAAATCCATTGCTGTTATTCAGTTTTCTCAAACATTTGGATACACAATAAGCCACGTGGGGGCAGGGCGTTAGCATGCATCAACAAACAATGTTTTCCAATATATGGGATGCAATGCAGAATATCTCATATGTATCGATCTGTTTGAAAGGCTACCATTGACCACCAACTCGTTCGTGTCCCTGAACATATTCCACCCTAGACCATAACAGCCTTGATCATAGTAAATAGCAGGAGTAAAACTCTACTGTTCTTCGATATAGTATGATCCTGCCATCAACTGAATAAACGCAAAAACGATTGTCATCGGTAAATAGAACCTTGGCCCTCGTCATTATCCAAATTTTTATACGCTCTATCGAAGCCTATTTCAGCACCGGATTGGGGATTTTTTTCTTACCGAGCTCAATTATTCAAATGGCCTCGGTCCTAAAGTATACATACACGATGGTTATGAAACTATGTAATAGCAATGCAATTTTTCAAACATTACGATGACCCCCACCTTTTTTCCCCTTCAATATTATTGTCTATCTTTCAACTACTTTAAAGTTAGGACTTTTTTGTCGAAAAAGGTCATGTGCAGATGATTACCTGAAAAATAACCGTCGTCACGATTATGGAATTCAAGAGGAAATAATAACATTCGATAGACAGATGTTTGATATTTCTGATCCATGTACATGTCATTCAATGGGGGGGGGATGGTTCAACAAGGTGGCTAAGAATAATTTTTTAATTCGGAACATTTTAAATTGAATTTTCGAAAGGAACACCGCATTAGGACAAATATGATTTTTGTATATTTGTAACTATTTATTGCTATTTGAATTTTGGAAATTTTCAGTTGTTCAGACACATTCCTTTTCTGTTTTTCTGTGACTTCATTTCATTAACTTATTTCTCGATTTTGGATTGATTTTTGTATAATTTGTATAAATTTTCAATGTTTCAAAGTAAGCTTCAATGAGTTTTAAAAATGAAAAATTTGTTGTATGATTTTTGTTTCTAGAGTGTTTTGAAGAAATTGTTTTGATGGCCTTCTGATACCCAGAGCTCATTGAAATGGATTTTCACTACGGGAGTGCATGAAAAAACACTGGCGATTCTAAGAGAGGAATGAAACTCATTTTGAAGGCGATTAGAGATTTTTGTCAACCATAATGGTCGACATAGCATATAATAACAACACCGTTTCTTCTTCACCTTAATGCTTTGTTGGGAGCTACCTCATGTCTAGGAATACAAACATTTTAGAATGGGGACAACTTGGTAGAATTCATTGCGGACAAAACTGAATCATTTCTTTTCTGTAGAAAGGATGTGGCTGGCGTAATTATATTAGGTTTCGATGTCAAAAACTTGGTTTTCTGTTTCGCGCCAAGATGTATTTTATTTCCCTTGAAATGATTATGATTTTTAAGACGCACCTCAGACCTGTCCTAGAAAACTGTTTCCAGGACAGGGAAAATTTTGGATTCTGTTAACAAACAATTTGTCTCGTCGGTGATGCTTCGCTCGCAAGTTTGCTCATTTCTCTGGAATACTGCAGAAATGGTGGAGATCTGTCTTTTTTTTATAGATATTTTCATGGTCCATGCTTTTCTGAAAGATCATCAATTGTTCTACCTAGCTTCGCTTCCATCGAGACTGACCCGTCGAGACCAGTCTTCATTCACATCTGCCTTATTTGATCGTCCCTTTAGAGACAAACGATAAATCTTTGGAACCCAGTGCCTCAAGAAGTGTTTTCTGACACCTGCAGCCTCCAAAAATTCAAGAACACCAATTTGTATCTACTTTTCCTCGGCTTTGAATATTACAGGATTTTTCTTTTCGTAGGAACAAGAAGATGACAGTATTTTTTACTAATTATTTTCATGTTTTTTTTTTCTCAATTTTGCATATATTGCATACATTTTTATTTCAGGTTTAGCCGCTTTCCAATTACCAAGTGTAGCATCTCCAAAAAGAGCTTGTTACCCCTGAACTGAACCTGAAGTGAACTGCACCATTCTTTGTAAATGGTGTTCAATTGGAACACGATTTTGCATGGTCTGTCAAATTACTTTAGGAGCTACCCGGAGTCACCCAGAGCTACCCACTGTGGCAATTGGAAAGCGGCTATTTTCTTTTAAATTAAATAATCGTATCGCCAGTGATATTTTCAGCATGCATCTGTAGATCAAATTATTTCAATAAAAAAAAAATAAGTAGGAGTCAATAATATTAGATTGGTGGGTGGGGGTCACTGAAATGCTCGAAAAAATATAATATACATGGCATTCCGTTAAAAAGGAAAGCACTCAACCTTGTATATTTTCGCGGTTCTCCCTGTGTATTCGGCAATCTGTTGTCTAGGTTTTGCAATCATCTTCCTAGCAATTATGCAAGTCCAGCGAATGAACCCTGGCGCACTATAGTTCCACGTGAATCATTGACAATTGTCACACTGAGTATGTTTGAATCATCGCCGGATAATTATCAATTGCCCTAATAATTTTATTCTTCCTATGCTCCGAGAGCTATGAGAACTACTGAATAGCCCCAAAGAATGAAAACACTCGTTGAACGTAAAAATTGAGTGCAAGATTGGGACTACAATACTAGAAGTCGGACATTTATTTTTAAATTTCCCTCCATTCTCATGAGATTATGAGATTTGGATCTTTGGCCCAAACCGGCCTTGCACCCTGCGGCCTCCCAAGATTTGCTCGGTAGCTCGTCTGTCTCAATCCGGAGCTGCCTATTATAGCCATTGGATGACGTCGCTGAAGATGTGGAGCTTGACGATTCGATGATGTCGGTAAAATTCGAGAGTTTTCTATGATCTATAGGCCTTCAAATCAGCTCTAATAGTCTTGTTCCGGGTACTTCCTCCAGTCCGTTTTTTATATGAATTGCTGTTCTACGCCGGTTTAGTAGCGTATGCATCACTTTGAAACACATCTATAGTGATGCTTGACCTTTTCTTTCTTTATATTTTCTCCTCACATGGTCCTTCGTTTGCCTCCAACGTCTTTCGTCGTGAGAGATTCTAATTTTCACAACATGTCGGCAACATCACTGCAAGATCTTCCATTTTCTATCAATGCAATCCTATCACTCATTATGGTATTTTTTCTTTACTTTGACAATAAACAATGACATAAACTAAATTGTATTCATAGTTAGGCGTTATTGAAGAAAAAAGTCGTTATTTTCCTTGTTCAAATTCGATTCGCCAGTACACGCCTTTTTTAAACCGTTTTTTTCTTTATAATCGAGATATCAGAGTGAATGAAGAAAGAAAATGTTCACCAAAGATGAGGCAACAAATTCTTATCATAAGGTGTCTTGAAATAAAGAAAAGTGGTTACTTTCTTTCTGCCCCTGTAAATGATATGAAGGCAAGTCGTTTAAAAACGGCAATAACCCAACAATTCCAAAAGAATCAAGCTACATTAAGAAAAAATTGGAATCGACTGAAGGGTTCCAGAGACATTTGATGAAACTTTGAGTAAATTTTGCTCATTCCCCTAATTTTACTGGTGTGTGTACTATCGATAATAATAATCATAATTTTCCAATTAAATTATACAAGAACAATATATTGCATAAATGCCTAGGATGCTTCTTTGCGGGACTCCAACAGATGTATACTGCATCTCTGATGAAGTGAAATAATACCTCTTTACAAAGAAATATTAAATCGGAAGATATGTGTCCATTCTTTCGACGAGTTTGCTACATACAAACCCTGTACCTCTCATATTTATCCAAGAGAAGCTTTTATTAAAATCACTACTGAAGTCGTGGAATATGCTTCGTACATTTCTTTGTGTTGAGAGATTTCAAAATATGAATGTTCCTATCGGTTATGCAATCTGAGTGGATCATTTGTTCCTGAAACCAAATTGGGATTTTGTTGAGTTTTAAAAAATACTGAAAGTAATGTTAAGAGGTCTGTTGTCAGAAATAGCATGGCTGTCCAACTTGTTATGTATGAGTATGATAATAATATCATATGATGATATTTTCAATTCATCAGAAAATGCATCTTGTGAAATGGATTTTTCCCAAATGGTATATTTTGTACGGAAAATAGAATATTTTAAACGAGTTCATGTGAACCACGAGTCATAGACTCTAGTGCAAAATGAAATATTTTGCATCGGAGTGGTCTGTTGAAGAACTATTTCATTTAATATTATATTTCGAACTAGCACATAATTCTCTGTGCCATTTTACAGTGCGAAATGAAACATTTTAAAATTAGGTCGTCGAAAAAAGAAGTTATTGGGGCAGTTACGGAATGATTTCGCTCATATTATTGTGTAATCAGTCGAACACCATTGTATTGTGATTACAAAAAGAATTGTTACATTTATACTATTTTCTATTAATAATTACAATATCTCCCAACATGAATATTGAAATATTATTCAGATATGGTGCCCTTAGGTACTCCTAGGCTATTCACAATTTTGCGTTTTTTTCATAGGCCCAAGTTGGCAATAAAAAAACATACAAAAGAACTGTTTCTATCAAAATAACGCTGCATATTTAAAGTAATGATTTGTCAAATTAATTCATTTTCAAAGAAATATGAGGGCTTTGTGATTCGACAACAAAGTTCCTTACAAAATAATATTTTGATACAAAAAATCTTAATCAATGACTCCAAGGCACTAGAGGAGTATGTCTGATCAAAATGACTAGATATTGAATTGTATTTGTCTGCTGGGATTCAAGACAAAAACTATGTTGAGAGTAATATGATTCCAGACAATCAGTTCTAGGTCTGCTAGTTCTGGTCCTCTGCCGAACTTTGTGATATTGATTTTTTAGAAATTATTTGTTCAATTAGGCACTTTGATTGACATTTCTTCACTTTCTGTGGACAAATGTCAATCACGAATTCACATATTCACAAGAGCCACTTACTTACTTTTAGGCAATTATAATTTCAAATATAGAAATGAAGTTTTGTAACATACGTTCATCGAATGAGATGAAAAATACCCTTAGCCAAGGTTGGCTTGTTTGAAAATACATTTTTTACTTGTGATAACATATTTTGGAAATGTCGAATGTTGTTAAAAATACGGTATAGACAAAATAAATAAATTTTCCACATCTAACGTTTTTTTTTAACCTCCCAAATTGAATTTCGAAGGGAAGCTCTATTTCAACACATTTACTGATAGAGAGGAGATAAAAACTTGCAGTTTACATTCAATTCGATATACAATTGTTTTGACACTGTGTGTTTGACAGCTAATTTCATAAATTCCTGATTTATCCAGAGTTGGGATTTTGTACATCTGATTATGTTCATAATTGTTCAATCAAAAGAACCTTATTGTCGAAGAAAAATCTCATAGACAAAGCGTTATGGAACAAGTACATCAGTAAAAATATAAATAAAATTAGCAATATGTAAATATGAACACTATGATTAGTCAAAAGTAGATAAGAACTTTGTAAAAGTCAGGGCCGGCGCGAGGATCATGCGGCCCAAGCCTGCGTATTTTTGAACTAAAATCTTATTCCAATTTGGAGGTGCTATTGAACTGAAATATAAACTAAGGCGCACTTGAATTTGTTAAAATTTAGAACACAGAAAACCACATCAAACATTTTCAAGGGCATACTCAGGGGGGGTGATGGGTTCAGGGGTCGTAATAACCCACCCCCGAAATGTAATAGCATTTGATTGATTTACTACCAAAAGAGCAAATCTTGACAATACATGTTTTTAATATTGCTATTTCTTCAATATGTAAGTTAGAATAGCTCTCATTCCACGTTCCTGATCTTACATCAGTTCCCAATCTTCGAATTCACACACGTTTACGAAAAATATTCGTCTATGTGACTCATGGAGTATTTTTTTTTATTCGAAAACGAAGAACACGACAGAGGGTAGAAGATTATCGCTGAATGGCGCGATTTGGATATATACTGTTACGTTTTTGCTAAATAATAGGCCGAGCACACTACTAAACTGTTTATTTTCTAACTTCACTATAAACGAACATACAACACTTTACTGACTAATAAAACACTTAGATCTATACAAGAATACAACTAGCTAAATATTCCAAACACTTCTATACTTCTTCAAAAACTGCTTATTATCACTTTTTCCTAATCTTCTTAATTCAACTTCTCTTCATAAAACTTCTTCTCCCAGTCAAATCTCTCGCGTTTATATAGGAACTCAAGTGTAACCAGAATGTTCGCGATGCGACGATTCGGTTATCCCGAATATTCATTACCGGCCGTTATCTGCCTTTTTCTCGACAACCATATCGACGATATGCGTGCAAGTCTATCCAGCGGCGTAGCTAGGGGATTTTTATCAATCTCGTAATATTATCCCCCTCTCAATTTTGATCGTCCCGATCAAACACTGTGTTGTCTCCATTATAACGTTTGAGTCTCTCTAGGTGAACGACCTTCATTTTCGCTCTCGGGCTGCGTTGAATTCTATAGACCACGTCCTTTATTCTTTTCACTATCGTATATGGTCCTTCCCAAGATGGTGTTAATTTGGGAGAAAATCCTTTCTTACGACGAGGATTGTACAGTCACACTCGATCTCCTTTGAATCCACCAGTATTGGCCTTAAGATCGTATCGAGCCTTCATTCTGTCACTAGTTATCTTCAATCTTTTTCTTGCAAATTCGTGGATTCCATTCAAGCTATCTCGCAGTTCGTCTCCATAATCCTGTACCTCTTTTTCTTCAGAACTTGGTGATCCGAACACCAAATCACAGGGCAACCGAAGTTCTCTCCCGAAGATGATGCTGGCTGGAGTGAGCTTTGTGGAATCGTGCACAGAGGCCCTGTATAAGCCATCAAGAATAGTGGAAGATGTCGATCCCAGGTCTTTTGGTGCTCCTCTACTACTTTGGAAAGATGTTCTTCCATAGTCCTGTTGAACCTTTCAACCATACCATCAAACTTTGGGTGGAGGGCCGTTGTTCTGGTCTTGCTAATTTCCATCAATTCACAAACTTCCTTGAATAAATTTGATTCAAAATTTCTTCCTTGATCGGAATGTAGCTCCATTTGGACTCCAAACCTTGAAAACATGAAAACCAGAGCTCTTGCAACTGTGGATGCTTCTTGATTAGGCAAGGAATAAGATTCAACCCATTTGCTAAAGTAGTCCATGGCAACGAGGAACTCCAAACAATCAAAAAAACAATGAAAAATAGGACCGAATCAATGATATCAATTAGTACACAAATAGATAGGCCACGAAATAAAACAGAAGGAACTCAAACAGAAGTCTTACCAAAAACAGAGACATTGACATCATCATATATAAAAAATTACGGTCTGAAGAAATACCACGAAACTGAAAAAAACACAACACATCAAAAAACACCAAATATATTGATCATAGGTGGAAATCATAGTAGGAACTGTGGAATTAAAATACATGAGATCATTGGTGGAAAATATAAAACGAACGCAATTGTGAAACCAAACGCTCACCCGCAAGAATTCCTCAGGAGTTGCACAACCGAGGGGTCAAAGATGACAGACAGAGATTTGGCTATCGTATGGATAAATGACATTACCCTCAATAGTCAACAAATAGAGAAAATTATACAGTCTCTTAAACATACCAAACAAATGTATATCTCAGAACCATATAAATACTACAATAATCGGCAGAACTACATAAAAACAAACAACCAAATTTCACAATTCATCAACAAGCTCAGATATGTCATAAAAAAGGCCCAGAACAACAAACAAGTTACATACTTCGATTGTAATGACATCTTAACACATAGACATTACCAGAGAGATGGGAAAAATATTAAAGAAAAAATAAAAAACGTACTATTGAGAAAATGCCTGGAAAATTTCATGCCAGTACTGAACAAGCACAAAATTCAACACAGGACAAGGTAAAATGTTTGACGGATCTCGACATTTCACAATTAAGCGCTGAAGAATCTGAAATAGAAAATATGCAGTCAAAAACCAATAAAAATAAAGGACATTTTTTAGGGAACAAACTAGTGTTAAATATAACAAAATAATGCACTTGAATATCCAGTGCTTGGGAAATAAGTGTAATTCGCTTGAGGGTGTCCTATTGGAAAATAATATAGATGTAGTAATGTTGAGTGAGCATTGGCTAAGACCCGAAGAACAATCCCTATATAACTTGAATAATTTTACTATGGCATCCTGCTACTCCAGAACCCTTTGCATTCATGGAGGTGTAGGTATTCTAGTAAAAAATCACATGAAGTTTTCGATAATTAATGTTGACGAATATAATATAGAAAAGGTTGTTGAGGCTTGCTGTATAAAATTAAATGAAGAAAACCGTATATTGGTGTGTGTATATCGTTCCCCTTGCGGTGACTTAGAATTATTCATGGAAAGTATTTATCATATATTGGAGCTTGTCTCTAGAAATCATAAAACATCACACATTATTATAGGTGGAGACTTTAATATAAACTTTTCCGTAAACTCGCGAGAGAGCAAAGAAATTATCAACATATTCCTAACGTTCGGACTAAAAAAGGAGATTACAGAATATACCAGAATACAAGGCAACTCCAGGACCTGTATAGACAATATTTTTACAAATGTAGCTTCGATGAATGCAGAAGTAATAAATTGCCTCGTGTCTGATCATAAAGCACAGATAATTAAATTCAGAAACGAAGAAAAAACAAAGTGTCCCCAGAAAAAATTATATACAATAAATCAGTAGATAATCAAAACTCATTCCTATTCTACTTATCTTCCGAGAACTGGGCTGAATTGTACGCAGAAAAAAAGGCCAACACTGCAGTAGATATATTCTATAATACCCTAAAATATTATCATGATATAGCATTTCCCTTAGTCGAAATAAAAGAGAAAAGTAAACCCAAATTCGTATTTTCAGATCAATAATGCTGAAGCAACCGACAAACATACATAACCTCATGGAACTTAACCATTCAGAGAATAATGAGACTAAAATCGAATTCAAAAATAAAAAATATGAATATGAGCAACTTCTTATAAAATTAAAAAAAGAACAAATTACTGAGGAAATTCTCACATCGAGTAACAAACAAAAGACAATTTGGAAACACGTAAACAACAGCATAAAAAATAAACAAACACACTCAAATAATACAAACTCTAGTGACGAATATAATAATTATTTCGTAAACATAGCAAGTGAAATAATAACAAAAATTCTTGAATCAAACCAATAATATGAAAGCTACTTACGGGAGCAAAAAACAGCAAATAATACACTTTTCTTATATCCAACCACAGAAGCTGAAGTAAAAAAGATCATTACATCATTCAAAAATTCTAATGCCACTGACATCTTTGACCACTCTACGGTAATGTTCAAAAAAAATATGTCAACACTTTTATCTCCAATTACTGATCTAGTGAATTTGATACTCTTGAAAATAGCTAAAATTATACCAATCTACAAATCAGGAGACTCAGAAATAATATCCAACTATCGCCCAATTGCCTTGATTCCCATTTTAGCAAAAATCATAGAAAAAGTTATTGCCATTAGAATAGCGAATTTTTTAGAGTCACACAATCTATTTACAGAAGCACAGTTTGGATTTAGGAAAAACAGAAGTACTTCAAAAGCACTGTTAAAACTAGTCTCCTACATCCAAGAGGGTTTTGAAAACAAACAGGCTACAATAGGAATTTTTTGAGATCTCAGTAAAGCTTTCGACTGTGTTTCCAAAGATATTCTATTGAATAAATTGGAACACTATGGGCTGAGAGGAAAAACATTAGCACTATTATCGTCATATCTATCTGACAGAATGCAGTGTGTATCCGTCAACGACAGTTTGAGCGAGTCGCTTCCAATTATTAATGGTGTACCACAAGGAAGTGTCCTAGGCCCCCTATTATTCCTTATATATATTAATGACCTTCCGAACAGTTCACCACTTTTCTCTTGTTTATTCGCAGATGACACAACTTTTGCCGAACGCTTCAATACAGGTACTGATGTGACATCTCTTTTAAATGACATTATAAAGGACACATCAGATTGGTTCAATGCAAATAAGCTATGTCTAAATAAAAATAAAACTAAAACATTAAATTTTGAAATGAAACCAAACGAAACAGAAGCTGTAAAATAACTGGGAATATGGTTTGATACAAAATTAACCTGGCAAACTCATATTGATAATCTGACAATCAACTTGACAAGGAAAGTATATGCCCTTAGAAAATTAAAAAATGACCTTGGTCAAAATGCGGCTATAGCTGCCTATCATGCAATATTCCATAGTACAATGACATATGGGCTGATAATCTGGAGAATGTCCACTCACATGCAAAACGTGTTTACCCTGCAGAAAAGAGCAATTCTTGCAATCGTAAGTCATCAAAGGAATGACTCATGTAAACCATGGTTTATAAAACTTAATATAATGACATTACCATCTGCAAACATATTCTGCCATCTCCTTAACATAAAAGAAGATGATTCCAAACATCCAACCAATGGAGAAAATCATTCTTATAATACTCGCCATAGGAACGATATACAGATACCCAAACAAAGACTTGAATCAACAAGAAGATATAATTTGGGTATTAATCTTTACAATGCATTGCCCACTCAACTCAAAAATATGAATATGAAAACATTCAGACTGACCTTGAAAAATCATCTCATAGCCAATGCCTACTACGACATATCAGAATTTAAGTTTGACATTTAGTAAACTGTATTACTATATAATATAACACATTCTATGTTTTTAAACTGATACTGTACTGCTTTGTAACGTATACATTTTGACCTGTCAAAACACTACGGTGTATTTTAGACCAATAAAAATTCTATTCTATTCTATTCTATTTGTTGCATCATTCGTCATCGGAAACGGTCCTGCTACATCGATGGCGATTCGTTCGAAGGGAGCACCTACATTGTATTGTTTCATCTCTCCTCTCGATCTTGTCTTGGGATCTTTGCTTGCTTCACATTTCAGACATCTTCGGCACCATCTCTCTACATCTTCACGACATTGGACCCAGTAAAATCTCTGCCGTATTTTATCCACGGTCTTATTCACTCCAAAATGTCCACCTGATTTGCTGCCAGAGATCTCCTCCAAGACATCACTTATCCTCGACTTAGGCACAACCAATTGAGAAATCACTTTTCTGCCGTCGGCTGATTCCCAAGTTCTCTTCAATAGACCGTTCTCGACAATCAGGGAATCCCATTGTGCCCACAATGCCTTGAAAGCTGGTGATCGTAAGGAGATTTCCTTCTAGGTGGGTCTTTTCGCTCCGCTTTCCTTCCATCGTATAAAATCTGCAACGTTTGGATCACTTTCTTGGTCCTTCCTCATTTTCGCTGTGGTCCAATTGATGTCAACCATTAATCTCACCTGGTTGATCCCTTTGCGACGTACAATTCGCTCACAAGTATCCGAATCAGATATTCTGGACAAGGTATCTGTGTTGTTGGGCAATTCAGTTATTCTTAGCCTCTTATCTGGGATGACCTCGGGGGCTTCATCATTGCTAGTCGGCATGTGCCCCGTTATCAATTCGGTTCTCATTCTCTTCACTGGTATGACCCTGGGGGCTCCATCTTTGCTAGCCGGTATGCGCCCCGAAATGTCTGATTCTAATTTTTCCTGCCGCCAATTTGAGGACTCGCTGGAAGACCTTGTCCACACAGGAGATAGCGAACGTTGTGGCATTCTTACCCTGCAGTCTCTAATAAAATGTCCCAATTTTCCACATCGATAGCAAGCCCTGTTATCCTGAGTGCTCATTCCGCTTTTCAAAGATTTGAGCGCTTCCAGAACCTTCTCCAATAAACTAGTAACTGTGCTTGCTCGTTGTTTCTATTGAAACCGCTCGTACTTTCGGCCTCGAGGTGTTGAAGGCCGCCTCCACTTCTAAGGAACGTACCAAGGCATCGCTACTCCTCTTAAAGTGTGTCAATCGCAGAGTCCTTTGGATTTCGGTGTCTCTGAGTCCATCTATAAATAACTGCACCGCTTCTGGGTAAGCCAGCTGAATTAGGCGTCTCACATCCGATTCAAATTCCTGCAGACTCTCACCTGATTTCTGAGTGCGCGTTTTCATTTTAGCCCGATACAGCTGTTATCGATGTTGATCGCCATACCGTAACTCTAATGCAGTAATCAGGTCTTTATATTTATTTTGCTGTTCGATAAGTATCGTCTGTAACATACCCAAAGCTGGCCCTCTCAAAGCTACTATATAAGGGCCGTAGCTTTTTCTTCTTCACCCCATCCATTTGCCACTGCAGCAGCTTCAAATTGCCGGCTATACATGGACCAAGAGGACTGTCCATCAAAAGTCGGTGGTTTTACGGAAATTCCTGATGTGGCAACCCTGTCTCGACGATATTGCTTCTTGAGGAGTGCTATCTGATTTTCGAGTCCTTTCACCTCCTCTCGCACTGTATCCAGTTTCTTATTAAGCTCATCGTCGATTTTCTTGACGTCTTCTTCTTTCAGTTCCTCCATTTGTACTTCGGTTTTCTGTAATACATGTTGGAAGAACTTGTCTTGATGTTCTAGAACCTTCTGGAAGTCTGTTTTTCTTTGTTTTTCTATTCGTTCAAATTCATTCTTTTGTTGTTCGAGAATTTTCTGGAGTGCCTCTTCTCGTTCTTTCTTTACATTCAACCGTCTCATTTCCTCTTCCTGTTTTTCCTTTTCACGTTCTTTCTTTTCGTCCAACCGTCTCATTTCCTCTTCTTGTTTTTCATTTTCTCGCTCTTTTCTCTGTTCTTCGAGAATTTTCTGGAGTGCTTTTTCTCGTTCTTGTTTTTCATCTAACCGTCGCATTTCCTCTTCTCGTTTTTCATCTTCTCGTTCTTTCTTTTCCTCCTGGCGCCTTCTTTCCAAATCCGCAAACTGATTTTGGAAAAATTTCACATGTCCTCCTTCGTATCGTACGATGTACTCCTCGTATTCACCATGAATAGTTTATAAATAGGTTGTTTCTGTTTTTCACTAATATCCCGCTTCGGACACCACTGTTACGTTTTTGCTAAATAATAGGCCGAGCACACTACTAAACTGTTTATTTTCTAACTTCACTATAAACAAACATACAACACTTCACTGACTAATAAAACACTTAGATCTATACAAGAATACAACTAGCTAAATATTCCAAACACTTCTATTCTTCTTCAAAAACTGCTTATTATCACTTTTTCCTAATCTTCTTAATTCAACTTCTCTTCATAAAACTTCTTCTCCCAGTCAAATGTCTCGCGTTTATATAGGTACTCAAGTGTAACCAGAATGTTCGCGATGCGACGGTTCGGTTATCCCGAATATTCATTACCGGCCGTTATCTGCCTTTTTCTCGGAAACCATATCGACGATATGCGTGCAAGTCTATCCAGCGGCGTTGCTAGGGGATTTTTATCAATCTCGTAACAATACATATTGTAATGAAAATATACTAAACTAATTTTGCTAACTTATTTAAAATTCGTCTTAAACAATAACTCAATTTATTTGCAACATTTATAACACAGTCACTATTTCAATTTCAGTGTCGCTCTCTGTCTGCGGACTCCCGAACTATATCTGCGACTATTTGTGACACTGAGCGTCTTATATACACAAGACAATTCTTTCTACAGTTCTTGAACGATCGAGAATACACGTCGATCTAGTCAGATGGGTATCAAGTACGTTCTTGATTGTGGGTAGAACATCATTCAGCCAGTTCTCGTTCCTTCTACGCGATGACTCATGATGTTGATTCGTTAGCCAGCAGATGTCATTCTTGGAGTGTGAAGATATCTGCAAGATTCTCCGTTCGATAGAAATAACACTCCACAGTCTTCATGTTGGGTCGAAGAAGATGGTTGCAGCACCCCAAAATCTTGAAGCCGCTGGATCTAAATATTGTCTCCAACATGCTTCTTATAACTCTCCAGTCCAGCCCATCAATCCTACAGGCCAATTTTCCTCAGCTGTAGCACCCCTCCAACTTCCGGGTCTGTTTCCGCAATTTCTGGAGTCAACCGAACTTCTTGGAGAATACTACGGCAATGCCTCTGGACATTTGGAGATCTTCTGCCACACAGTGAGCTAACGCGTAATCGGCAGGCACCTTGAAAAGGTCTAGTGTGCCCAAGTTTTCTACAATTCCGGCATCTTATCAATCTCTTCTCAGGCAACACTTCCTTCATCACTTTTCTTATGGCAGCCTCAATAATAGCAGGCCTCTGTGAATCTTTCTCAATCATCCTGAATCGCACGTTAAAAGGTAAGACCTCGTTAATCCTTAGCTCGCACAAGTTTTGACTTCTGAGGGCTGTCGTTCGTAGTGGGATGACAGCTGGTTAATGGAAAAAAGAATTTTTTTTTAATCTGGCTTTTGCAGGATTTTTTCGCAGCCTCAAATTCCAAAGCCCATCCAAAAATGCATGAACCACCACTATTCGCTCCATTACATTTTCCGGTGTAGCTGGATATGCAAGGCGAACCAAGCATGCAGTCTGCTTCGAATTATTGTAATGATTCGCTTGATTTCTGGCATCGGTTCTTCAGCTGTGAATGATATACGTGTTCAAAGTGGGCTTGGCCATAGCGAAGTTCCAGATGTTTTACTAGCTGTTCATAGTCCTCCTGTTGTTGGGCGGTGAGGGTTTGTAAAATGTTCGTTGCTTCGCCACGTAATGCCATTGTGTCAATTCTATAGCTCTTTCCCCAGCATCCCATCCGTTTGCTTCAGCAGCAGCTTCGAATTGCCGGCGATAGTTTGCCCATGGAGTATTTCCGTCGAACTGAAAGGAGAGCTTTCCTGGTTCCGTCCTGATCTTGGAATATTTTATTTCTCTTTGGTCTTCATCCAAGTCCAAACTCAAGTCCAACATTGAATTTTTGTTTTCCGTTTCTCTGGTGTGTGCAGTATCAATTTGCTTTTTCAACTAATTATTGTTTCCTTTATACTGCCGATTTCTGTCTCGATTCCACCTTTTATTCCATCATGTATATAGTGTTTCCTTAATTTTTTTCTTTTCTCCCTCTACTCCATCTTTTATTATTTTGATCTTATTTCTATCCAGACGGATCCCATTCTCTCTTCTAACCGGTTTGCTACACCACAAAGTTCTCTTTTCAAGCTTCTCTTCTAGGTTTCTCGAATTTTCGTAAAGTTTTTCTTCCAGGCTCTTCACATTTTCTTGAAGTTATATATAGGTAATTACTGAAAATGTCTGATTAAAATTGAAAAATTACCCTCACTCTCGAAAAAAAAAATCCTGAGTGCGCCTCTATGACATCAAACAGAAAAACGTGAAAAAGATGCAATCAAAGAAAAATGAAAAACCCTGCAATCAGTTTTGACAGCTGATGGCAAGAGTGGCGTCAATGGAGAACTGCTGGGGGAAATCAACATTTTAGCTGACCCCAAACAACATAGTCTTATATTACAACAAACCGTATCTTTCCCAATGTGTGTGTTGCCTTAAGAATTTTGCTTACCCTCCCGATATCATTGGCCAGCAGGAAAGTTTTTCCAAATTGAAGAAATTCAAAAATTTTCTGCGATCAACCTCTTCTCAGACTCAACTAAGTGAAATGGCAACATTGGCAATTGAAAACTAAATTTTAAACACTATATGGTAATCAGTTACTATTCTTGAATTATGGGGAGGACCTCCATCTTGTTGAAAATACATTCCCTGTCGTAAATGGATAGGTAATTCAGGTAACCTAGCTGTCCTCAATTTCATTTTGCAGAAATCCTAAGTATCTATATAGCTTCAGTCAAGGGTCTTTCAAATATTATTGGACCAATGATCTACGACTGAGTATTCCGAACCGAACCGCACTTGAAAGTTACCCTCCCGCAATAAATTTGAATTTTCTTGTGACCAATCAGTGCTGTTATGGTGGACTATTGAATCTTGAAAAATATTAGATTATTGAAAAAGATTCAAGAATCGTACCCCCCCCTTGCCCCCTTGCTATCAATATCATCTACTAGATATTTCAGGAATTGAATATTTTTTCAATACATGCTATTATGGGCTTTCAAAATAGACATTGAATATTGAATAATTAAAGTAGTTGGTGGGGACTACTAAAATGCATTCAAATAACCTCAAAGTTGAAAATGCACTTGAACTTCATATTGTTAATGAGAGCTCTCCAAAATGACGAATAGTGAGAGTTTTGTTTTGTAGGCGATTTAAAAATTTCATGAATTATTTGCAGGAGGTACTTTAGGAGACAAAAACGTGTACTTAGAGATACCTCAAACCCATTGACCATACCAGGAGAGAGGTTCAGAGAACTTTTTAGAATCAATAGAGAAACAGCACATTTTCTCATAACTGAAATCACCCCGTTGTTGCAACAAAGGCAGAGAAAAGAAATTGCTCTGCCAAGCAATTTAATTGTCTTGTGTGCTCTTCACTTTTATGCGCAAGGCTCCTATTAAAAATCTGTGAGCCAAGATATAAATATGCCATGTGCCAAGCATCTGTTAGCAATTGCATAGAAGTAGTAACAGATATTTTGAATGGTCATTTTGGACATATGTTATCTCATTCCCACAAACACACATGGAAAAATTCAGAAGGTAATGTTTATGAGAAGGCCTCATGGGTTTCCTGGGATTATATATAGGAGCAATAGATTGCACTCAAATAAGAATTCTATCGCCAAAAATGGAACATGAGCAGTATCCGGGAATATTATTTTACAATAGAAAAAAATTCTACAGTATAAATACCCAGTGTATTGTTGGTGCCAATTTGAAGCTGTTGACCATAAATGCTCGTCATCCAGGTTCTGTTTATGATAGTGCAATTTGGCCAACAAGTGTAATAAGACGGCATTTACAAGATTGTTTTGAGAATGATGATAGAAGTTCTTGGTTACTTGGAGAAAGTGGGTACCCTTTGGAACCATGGTTGATGACACCAGTTGGAGGCAGAAATCTTGACAGAAATGTCAGCAATTATAACAGAGCCCACAGATCAATCAGAAATATTGTGGAAAGATTTAAAGGCATATTTAAATCAAAATTTAGATGTTGTTTTGCAGAAAGGACATTGCATTATGAGCCTGAAAAGGCAGCAAGAATAATCACTGCCTGTGCGATACTGTATAATATTTGCATTGAACGAAGAGATTATGAGGAAAATGTTGAAAATGTGTATGAGCAGGACGCAAATGAGGACATCAGTCATAACACGCTCAACATCTGAATATTCAGAATGAATGATTGCTGATTCGTGAAAGAATAATCAATGACTATTTTTTAGGTTGTAATTATTTATTTAAATAATAACATATCAAGTATCTGTCTCGGTATCAGTTAGATTTCCTAAACTTGTAACAGAAGCAGCTGCAAGAGTCTTTATAGCATCTGCCACTCTTCCAAAAGATTTTTTTATTATGCGTCCTGAATTATAAACATATGAAGAACTTTTTTTTCCGAATGAGTTGCTCGAAATTTCGCTGGATATAATTTTTTTTTTCTGGTGCTTTTGGCTGGCTCCTGAATATTCAAACAGTAAAAAACTATGGCCTTGATGTATACCTGAGGGCATGGTAAGGAGATGATTATTTATTCTTGAAAATAGCAAACGTAAAAAATTAATTGCGTTTTCAATTTTATCGGTTTTGTATCCATGACTAGCACGATCCGAGTTCTGTAGGGTGAAGTTAGTATTTTAAGTTAATGAAGAAATTTATTATTTTCAACTATTTTCAATTCTTTATGAATTGCAATATAATGATAGTCTCTGAAAAATAGCATAACCTTTAAATGATTGTCCATTCACGACGATATAATAATAATAGGTCTTTATCTCCATTTAAGTAAACAAAAATATAGCTAAAATTTATCAGTTTATAAAGTATTGTAGTAAAACTGCACTAACTAATTTTCCTAATTTATTTAAAACACTATTTACAACAATTATTCACTAAAACATTTACTTCACTAATTTATTTATTACTGTGTCAGTCTCTATCTGTGAACTCTGGAACTGTAACTAACTCTGAATTCTGACTGTCCTCCAGCGGTTATATAGTCGCAAGCAGATTCCATCCACGGCTCTCTCGATTATTCTGGAGTATAGAACATTTCATCTAGATGGCTCTTCGAACAGTATCGAAGTGATCTATTTTATTCCAGCTTGTTCTCGGCGATAGGCCAGCAGATATGCTGTTGTAGTTAAACGAGGGTGCATAATTAATTAGATCAGGGCCGGTCTCGGGGCTGGTATCGAAATCGTTACATTGCCCCCTTCTTAAAGACGTTTCGCCCCGAAACGTCATTCTTGGAGTGTGAAGATATCTGCAGGATTCTCCATATCTGCACCTAGACGTTCGATGGAAGTAGCACTCCACAGTCTTCAAGTTGGGTCGAGGAAGATGGTTGCAGCATACCAGAATGTTGATGCCGCTGGATCTGAATATTGTCTCCAACATGCTTCTTATAACTCTCCAGTCCAGCCCATCAAGCCCACAGGCCAATTTTGGGATTGCCAGGTCTACAATATTCTGGTCCAGCATCGTGTCTCTCAATTTCGTAAGGCTCTTCCAAACATCTTCATAAGACGGCTTATCTCGAGAACGCTTCTTGGTAACCAGATAGTAGATGTTTCTCTGGCCCATCCTCAGCTGTAACACCCCTCCAACTTCCGGGTTCTGTTCTCTCAGTTCCTGGATTCGACCGAACTTCTTGGGGAAAACTACTGCAATGCCTCTGGACATTTGGAGATCTTCTGCCACACAGTGAGCTAACGCGTAATCAGCAGGCACCTTGAAAAGATCTCGTGACTTCTCTCGGGTTAACCCATATTGAACTTTCTGTCCGTCCGAGTACAGGGACATGAACCTCTGAAATGTCATTCCGTCCTCCGGTGATCTGACTGTGAGGACTTGATCGTGGTTTCCGGCGTAAGGGGACAACCTATTGAAGTGGACTACCCTAGGTATTTCCTCGTGGTGGCTTATATATGCGGTAGACGAGGTCGTTTATCCTTTTCATGATCTTATATGGACCTTCCCACGAGTTCCGAAGTTTCGGTGATAGTCCACGGCGACGTTTAGGGTTGTATAGCCAGAAAAGGTCACCTGTCTGATATCCACCAGCATCCGCCTTGATGTCGTACGTCTCCTTCATTCTGTCGCTGGCACTCTGGATGTTCAAACGGACCCGTTCATGGATGTCGTCCATTCTCTGTCGCAGTTTGCTGACGTAGTCATCTCCCGCAGTGTCTTGTACTGGTGGCGTCCCAAACTTCAGGTCACATGGAAGTAGCAGCTCTCGGCCCATAATAACACTAGCAGGGGTTTGGCCGGTTTACTCATGAACTGCGGAACGATACGCCATCAGGAACAGATGAAGGTACTGGTCCCAATCCTTCTGGTGATCAGAGACTACCTTGGACAGGTGGCGGTTTATCGTCTTATTCATCCGCTCCACCATTCCATCGGACTGTGGATGTAGAGCTGTGGTCCTCGTTTTCCGGATGTTCAGCATCTGACACAACACCTGGAATAGGTTTGACTCGAAATTCTTGCCTTGATCCGAATGCAGCTCTAACGGGACACCGAATCGACAAATCCACTCCTTCACCAAGACGTCGGCAACGGTGATGGCTTCTTGGTTGGGCAGGGCATAGGCTTCGGCCCACTTGCTGAAGTAATCCATCGCCACAAGGATGTACTTGTTCCCGTGTTCAGATTGTGGGAACGGGCCAGCGATGTCAATGGCGATCCTTTCGAATGGGCTGCCCACATTGTACTGGCGCATCGGGGCCTTAGGTCTTGTTCGAGGCCATTACTGGCAGCGCATACAGCACATTTTCTGCACCATTCCTTGACATCAGCTTGACAATTGGCCCAGTAGAACCGCTACCTAACTTTCTGGAGGGTCTTCGTCACTCCCAGATGTCCTCCGGTGACCCCATCATGGATTTCTCGGAGCACTTCCTGTCTTCTGCTCCTAGGAACTACTACCTGACGTCTTTCTTCTCCGCCATCCTCCGACTCCAACACACGCTTCAAGACTCCATTGTCTAATTTGAAAGAGTTCCATTGGGCCCAGTAAGTTTTAACGACTGGAGAACAACTGGCTATTTCCTGCCACGACGGTCTTCGCTCACTCTTCTTCCAGCCGATGACTAAACCAAGATCTGGATCTTTCTCTTGGTCTTTCTGGATCTTGTGGTCATTCCAGTTATCATCGACCGCCGTGGTTCTGCAGAGTGTCGACTTCTTTTCCTCTGTTCGTCGGCAGTGCGAACAGTCGTCTGGACATGGTCTTCGCGATAGGGCATCCGCATTCTTATGGTTGGTTCGATCTCAAAGTCGAATTCCTGGAGCCTCTCAATCCACCGTGCCACTTGACCCTCGGGATTCTTAAACTGTAGGAGCCATTTGAGAGCTGCATGGTCAATTCTCAGTAGGAATCTTCGTCCATACACGTACTTGTAGAAGTGCTCAACTCCCTTGACAACAGCCAACAGTTCCCGCCTGGTGACACAGTAATACCGCTCCGGTTTACTGAGGGTCTTGCTGAAGTAACCGATGACCTTCTCTTGTCCTTCTTGGATCTGAGACAGGACATCTCCAAGTCCCACATTACTGGCGTCCGTGACCAAAATGAATTTCCCGTCTGGAAGGGGGTAGCTGAGGATTGGTGCGTTGATCAAAGCTCCTTTCAACTTCCTGAATGAATCTTGGCATTCATATGACCACTAGAACTTCGTTTGTCCTTCCGTGAGCCTGGTCAGTGGTTTTGCGATGTTAGCAAATCCCATCACGTATCGGCGATAGTAAGTGCACAAGCCAAGAAAACTTCGAATCTGGTGAATGTCTTTCGTTACGGGCCATTCCTTAACAGCTTTGATCGTCTGCTCATCTACTGCCACTCCTTTCCCAGAGACAACGTGGCCGAGATAACGTACTTCTTTTTGAAACACATGACATTTCTTAGGGCTCAGTTTCAGTCCGGAGCTTCTCAGTCGCTGAAATACCTCTTCCAAGTTTTTTACATGATCCTCGAACGATCTGCCAACCACAATAATGTCGTCGAGATACAACAGACACGTCTTCCATGATAGTCCTTTCAAAACCGTCTCCATCAATCTTTCGAACGTGGCTGGAGCATTGCAGAGGCCGAATGGCATAACTGTAAACTGCCATAATCCGGAGCCGATGGTAAAAGCTGTCTTCCTGGGCCAGTTCTACCTGCCAGTATCCGCTCTTCAAATCTAAGGTCGAGAAAATCGTAGATCCAGCCAGCGTGTCTAGCGTGTCGTCTATCCTTGGGAGAGGGTAGCTGTCCTTTTTCGTCACGTTGTTTAGTTGACGGTAGTCTACGCAAAACCGTGTTGATCCATCTTTCTTCTTCACCAACACGACTGGAGAGGACCAGAGACTATCGGATGGCTCGATGACTCCGTCTTTCTCTATGTCGCAGACTATTTTGTCAGCCTCCTCCTTTTTGGCGAGAGGAAATCTTCTGGCTGATTTCCTGATTGGTCGGGCATTTCCAGTATCTATTTTGTGCTGAACCACCTTTGTTCTACCGCCTTTGCATACTCCGGTATCAAATATTTCCTGATACTTCCTGACTAGTTCCCTCAGTTTGGTCTTTTGTGCTGGCCCCATGTCCTTGGACGAAATAGCAACCAACTTCTCCAATTCTGCTGGCATGTTACTGGCTTGGCTAACAGTGCCGCCGCGTACACTCCTAATCACAGAAGAAATTGACGAGCAGTGCCCCAAAAGTTTTCCCTTCTTCAAGGTCACCGGGTAATAATTGACATTCATTACCCTTACTGGCACAAATTTATCAGCACGCAACAAGGTATTTCCTAGTGCAATTCCTCGTCCAATTTTCTCATCATGTAGCTTGGGCTCGAACATCACCACGTTTCCACTGCTCGCACCTCCATCCAGACGAGCCTCCAAAATGGTTTCAGCCCTCTCCGGTACGCTTACGTCTTCAGCCAGCAGAACTCGAACCATTTCTTCATTTCTCCCATGAAGTACCAGCTCTTCTCCGTTCACACGAAGGACGCTGTCTTTAAAATTCAGCTCGAATCCTCTAGAATTCATGATGTCCATTCCAATTATTACCTCGTCCTCGATATCCGCTACTAGAGCCCGGTGTTTCACTGTAGTGCTGCCCAAAGTCAGTTCAATTGGAAGTTCACCATACACAGTTGCCGGCTCTCCTGTTGCTGTGCGTAGCTTCCAATTCGACGATTCGATTCTTGCCAGTGTTTTGGCAAAAGTGGGTCCAAGGATTGTCCTAGTCGCACCCGTATCAAGGAGCATGGTGCGAGGCTCGTTGTTAATGAGACCGTCTACGAAGACCCCTTTGTCTGGTCTTTGAATTACAGCGACATATGCATTGTTAACTGGGGCTTGTTGGATACGAGCTGACGATTGCTCCTTCTTGACCTTCATCGTTGATGTCGATTTTTTCAATGTTGGACATTTGCTACGCACGTGCTCAAGTTCTCTACAATTTCGGCATCGTATCAGTCTTCTCTCAGGCACAACTTCCTTCATCACTTTTCGCATTACAGCTTCCATATTAGTAGGCTCCTGTCGGTCTTCCTCGATCATCCGGACTCTACTCTGGCTTTTGCAGGATTGCTTTGCTGCTTCGAATTCCAAAGCGCGTGCCAATGCATCCACGAGATGTGCGGGGCGAGCTAGTGTCAATGTCTGCCTCGTTTCTTGGTCACGAAGACCATCCAAAAATGCCTGAACCGCTAGTCGTTCAATTACATTTTCCGGTGTAGCTGGATATGCAAGGCGAACCAAGCGTGCAATGTCTGCTTCGAATTCTTGTAATGATTCGCTTGATTTTTGGCATCGGTTTTTCAGCTGCGAGTGATATACGTGTTCAAGGTGGGCTTGACCATAGCGAAGTTCCAGATGTTTCACTAGCTGTTCATAGTCCTCCTGTTGTTGGGCGGTGAGGGTCTGTAAAATGTTTGTTGCTTCGCCACGCAATGCCAGTGTCAATGCTAAAGCTCTTTCCCCAGCATTCCATCCGTTTGCCTTTGCAGCAGCTTCGAATTGTCGGCGGTAGTTTGACCATGGAGTGATTCCGTCGAACTGAGGTGGTTTCAATGAGAGCTTTCCTGGTTCCGTACTGACCTTGAAATCTTTGATGTCTTTTTGAACTTCCTCCAAGTTGGTACTCAGATCCGGCATTGAATTTCTGTTGGAAATTTCAGAGTGTGCGTTGGCGAGCCGTCCAGAGCACACATACACTTCGCATCCTGGGGAAAAAATATTTTTCCCAGATATCGAAAGTCTTTTGTATCGCAGAATCCACTGCGCATGCGCAGAAACGGCCTGCGCCAGGAGCGTCGACGAGCATAGTGGAGAGTGCCCATAAACGGCAGAAAGAAGGAGGACCTCCTCTCGAAGATAGCTTCGCGAGTGCCTACGCCAGGGAAGAACGGGAGACGGGTAAGCCAAACCCCACCTGCCCGGAGGACGTAAGCTCGCAAGAGAGGAGAAAAGACAGGAGGAAGACAATCATGAACAAGCCGACCGGGATCGAGAATAGACCCGAGCTCCAGACACCCTTGAAGGAGGTGAAAACTAAAATTTTTGCTGTCCAGTTCGACAGCGAGGTTAACAGAACGCTGAGGAACTGGGACCTGGAAGACCAGGTCAAAAACAGCAAAAGAAAGCCGCAATGTCAAGGAGTGAGTCTGAAGAGTCAAACGACTCAGGTGAATTCCAGGACTCCCGCTCTAGAGAGAGTGAGGCAGAGGAGACCAGCCCGCAAGAAAGAGCAAGAATGGATATCAGGAAGGAGCTGGAAGAATATAGTGACACTCTATCAGACTCACTCACGGCTGAGGCACTCCTGCAGCAGGAAATCCAGTCCGGGCTAGATGCCCTAAACCAGAGTAGCCAAGGGAACCGGGAGGCGGGTAATCACATACCCCCTCCAGAAACCGACACCAATGAGGAGCAAATGGAGATCGATCCCCCAAGGGAGAGTCCCAAAGGACTAACCAAGATCGGGAACGAAATCAGCAGATCCAGGATAAGCTAGCCAGAATCCAACGCCGTAAGGCGAAGCTTAAAACAAGGCTACTGGAGAAGCCTGACGCCACCGACAACGCCGACAACAAATAAGTCCCCAGAACAAGGGTGCACCTCCCCGACTCCAGGACTGAGCGGCGGGACCCTGCAGAACGGAGACCTGGACAAATACACTCAGATCAGAGATCAGATTAAAACCCTGGAAGATACCATGAGGGTTAGAGTTAACGAAAAGGTCTCGCAGTTCTGCAGAGCTGTAAAAATCCCGAAAGAGCTGGAGAACTTCCCGTGGCTCAGGATAAGAGAACGGGAGGTTAGCGAGGTGAACGCGTACTACAGGGAGCTGTACACGGAGGATATTAAAGTACAGAAGAAACGGCTAGAGGGGATGCTAAGAATGCTAAAAGCTCCAGCAAAATTACCGACAGCAAAGGATGAATAGGGATACCAGGTCCCCAAGAAGACCAGAAAGGTCAAATGGTCCCTCTGACTCTACAGGAGCCCCCTCTAGCCACAGCCAACGCGTTCGAGGCGTTGTCGGAGGACGAAGAGCCAGAAACCCCTCGAGGGATCGAACAACAAGCAGGCCCAAGCAGCAGGAAGGACTTCCCACCCCTACCCCAGCAACAAGACAAAGGAACCCCCACCCCAGCACCCCCTGCAAAAGGAAAGGGGAAATCCAAACAACAAAGACAGGAACAACCCCTAGCAAAGTTAAAGGAAAGGAGATGCCCGCCGATTATCATCGAGGGTACTATTGAGTTGAATGGAACCAACAAGGCCACCCTGGAAGAAAACATTAAAGGAAATCTGCTGTACAAGTTTACCAACAAGTCATCCCTGATTTACGCGAGTACAGCAGAGGACCACGCCACACTTAAGAGTACCCTCAAGGCATCGGAAGTAGAATTCCACACTTACACGATGCCGGGGGAAAAACGACATGCGTTCATCCTGAAGGGTTTGGACCACACCCCTTCAGTCGAAGAAATAAAGGAGGACCTCCAGAAGCAAGCGCTGGAGACGTATGGGATAACGCGCATCAACAACACGGACAGGAAGCTCTTTATTGTCAACACGGACAAGAAAGTCACAGAGAGCTTCCTGAATAAGACCATCCGTGCTGTTACGGGAGTGATAGTGCACTGGGAGGTAAAGAGGAACAACCGGGAAGCCACCCAGTGCTACCGATGCCAGGCTTGGGGGCATGCCCAATCCAATTGCAATAGGCCAGTCCGTTGCATGAAATGCGCGTGAGGGCATTGATCAAGGGAATGCCAAGAAATACGCCAGCCCTTTGCAGCAATTGCGGGGGAATGCACACCTCGTGCACCCAGGAGTGCGAGGTGTACACGGAGTACATAAGGAGGCAGGAAGATCGGCGGCAGGAACGGCAGCCGAAGAGACCAGCCTACAAGCCGGCCCCGCCGGTCAAGAAAAATGTGTGAAAGGAGAGGAGAGCTGCGAGAGAGGAACCACGAGAGTGGGTAAGTCGCAGTGTCCCATCCCTACCCCAATCCCAACCCTTAAATGTCGGCCGAGGTGTAAGCCAGCCGAGCACTTCGGATGCTGTGAGTGGGTTCATGGATAGACATAAGGCTATCCAAGAACTCCTAAACACAAAAGGCCTACTGCAGGCCATGGACGATATTGTCGAGGGCCTAACAAAGGCCCGGACAAGTGCTGAAAAATTCCTGGCGTTCTGGTGAGTCATGAATAATATTCAGAGCTACGGCCTGTAATGCCATTGCAGGTATGCATGCTCAATGTGAATGGGATCAGAACCAAGTACCACCTTGTATCTGATCTCATTCGCAAACATAAGATTGACGTGTTGCTCTTCAAATTCAGGGGATTCACCACCATCAGGCAGGACCGCCCTGATGGAGCGAGAGGGGGAGGAGTAGCTATTCTCATAAAGTCCTGTGTACCGCATATACCCCTGCCCCAGAGGGCGAGCACGATCGAACACGCAGGAGTTCAAGTCGACTCTGGGGTGAGGCTATATTCGGTATACAATCCCCCAAGGAACAAAATCACGGATCTGGATATGGATATTCTCTGCAGCAGCGGGCACAGAGTGCTGCTGGCGGGGGACTTTTTTCAAGTAGATTTCTTCGTAACTACTTGGTCTAGAGATACGGCTTTTTTATCGTCAGCATCAGTTTTTTAAGCTGAATACGTCTACACCTATAACTGAAAATAGCTGTAACTTTAGTTACGGCTTTGTTCGTTGGGGGTATTGAAATAATGAACTTGTCCACTTTTTCATCCCTAGCATAAATGTGCGGCACTGAAACATTGACTTTACTATTTCAATTTATTTTCACTGTCACTCTCTATCTGCGAACTCTGGAACTATATCTGCAACTACTCTCTGTGACCATCTGCCTCTGCCCTCTGCTATCCAGCGCCTTATATACCCGCAAACAGATTCCATTTACAGTTCTCGATCCATTGAGTCGAGATCTTGTTGACTTGTCGAGGTTGCATTATTAATTAGGTGTTCACGGCAGGTCTCGAAATCGTTGCACTATCTATGCCCTACAAATTTTAGTTGGTATCAAAATTCAACCCCAAGAATTTATATTCATAGCTTTGTTGCTGAGACAATCATTTTCCAAGAATACATTGTTGATGTCACATTTGAAGTTGATTATACCTGTCTTGGTGGTTTTGAAAGATAATAAGTTGGCATCGCACCATTTTTTAACTTTTCTCATGTCCTCATTCAATGAAATATGAGCCGGTGGCTCAGCGCGGGCCGACAGGGGCGGGCATAGATTGGCTAAGTCATCCGTTATATCGTAGAACTTTATCTACGATTTTTCTGGGCGGGTTCCAAATTTATTTTTTTAAATAACAACTTGCATTTTTAATCAGTTTTTCGGTTTCTACATGAGAAATGGAATTTACTTTATGTAAGTATTTTTGTCGAAAGCATTTACGGTTTTCAAGATTTTTAGCATGACACCTTTTTTCTTCCAAAATTGGTCACTTATCATATTTGAAATTATAAAGTTGTGCAAAGTCCCATTGAAATCTATTCTTGGTCAAATAATGTACGTTGGTCAAACGATATATCTAAAATCGACCTGCGATATACAGGGTGCGAAAAACAGCTTGCCAAATATTGTAAATGAAAATGTGCAAAATCTTCTTTATTTTGAATGAAAGACGCACCAACAGAGGATCTACAAATTTCTTCAAATATTCCCTATAGTTAAAATCAATAGTTTTTCTTAAAAAGCTATTTTTTTTCTTCCTATTCCTTCGCCATAATTTTAATGAACGACATTTTTTACAGTGAAATCCATATTTGACAACAGCGATCGCGAGTTATGTTATGTTTGCAACACACATTTCTCGTAATGAAACACCTTCTAATTCTTTTCATTTGATTCATAGTTTTTGTCCAACCCCTTCTTCAAATTATCGCTCCATGTCTATGATTACCAATTAGAAGATAAACAAGTTGTGAATTCGACCACCACTAGGTGGTCCACATAGGTGGCCAATAAATGTGTGTGGAGGAATCGTTGGGAAATATGTTATATTGGTCCATACTTTTTTGAGGGACATCTGAATGGAGCAATATATGTATGTCAATTTCCTACGAAATGATTTGATGGTTTAATTGTTGGAAGATATTCCTCTTGATCTTCGCCATAGAATGTGGTTACAACATGATGGCGCCCCTGCTCACTATTCGAGAGAAGTAAGAGATCATTTAAATGAGAAATTTCCCAATAAATGGATAGGACGGAATGGGCCTATCAGGTGGCCCGCTAGATCGCCAGATTTAACAAAACTTGATTTTTTCTAATGGGGATACATAAAACATATTGTTATCGTTGAGCCACCAACTTCATCCGAAAATATGTGTCTTAGGGTACGAATGCTTTTCGCAGCATATTACACCAGATGTCTCTTGCAGGGTGGAACGGTCTTTCGAACACAGAATTCAGCTCTGCATTCAAGAAAATGGAAGACATGGTGAGCATATTTTGTAAAAGTTTCATTAATAACTTTCATTCAACTTTTCCTATTAGAGTTTTGTAATTTGCAACTTGACAATTTAAATAACTACCTGGAGGTTAAGCGTAGACTTTAAAATTAATAAAAATCACTATTACATGAAATAAATTAATTTATTAGTAATATTCAAATTTTTTTTTTATAATCGGGTTTGGTTTTATATTGCACGATTTATGTGTAAGATACTGTTATCACAAGAGTTGGTTTCCTGAAAAAAAGAATTTCCGCCAGATATTTTTTTTCGGAATGTTCCCATCGGTTTGGAGAATTGACATTTATAGGGGAGTCTTTACGAAATGGAGTCTTTCGATGGGCAAAATACCAGGTTATCACAAAGGTTTAGTTTCCTGTAAAAGCGAATTTCTGTCTCCGCCAGATAATATTTTTTTTCGGAATGTTCCCATCGGTTTGGAGAATTGATATTCACAGAGAGTCTTGACGATATAAAGTATTTCGATAGGCAGAATACCAGATTCCCACAAAAATTAGTTTCCTGAAGAAACGAATTTTCGTGTCCATCAGATAATTTTTTTTTCATACTTACAGGGGATTATCTACAAAGTGGATTCTTCCGATGGGTCAAATACCAGGTTATCACAAAAGTTAGTTTCCTGAAAAAAAGAATTTTCGCCTTCGCCAGATGATTTTTTTTTTTCGGAATGTTTCCATCCATTTGGAGAGTTGATATTCCCAGAGTAATCTTTACAAAATAAAATCTTTCGATGGGCAAAATCCAGGTTATCACAAAGGATAGTTTCCTGTAAAAGCAAATTTCCGTCTCCGCGAGATGATATTTTTTTTCGGAATGTTCCCATCAGTTTGAAGAATTGATAATTACAGGGGAGTCTTAACGAAATGGAGACTTTCGATGGGCAATATGCTGCCCATTGAAAGACTCCATTTTCCTATATAAACACTCCCCTGTTAATATCAATTCCCCAAACCCATGGAAACATTCCGAAAAAAAATATTATATGGTGGAGATTGAAATTACTCTACCAGTAAATAACTAACTCTTGTGACAATCTGATATTTGGCCCATCGGACGAATCCACTTTGTATGTAGATAATCTCCCGTAAGTATCAGTTCTCCAAACCGATGGTAACATTCCGAAGAAAAATGTTATCTGACGGACACTAAAATTCGTTTTGTCAGGAAACTAACATTTGTGATAACCTGGTATTTTGCCCATCGAAAGACTTTATTTCTTAAAGACTCCCCTGTAATTATCAATTCTCCAAACGGAAAGGAACATTCCAAAAAAAATTATAATTTGGCTTCTTCTACCTTCTACCTGGGACCTAACTCATCCTTGTAACAACCTCTGGTATTTGGCCCTTCAGAAAAATCCACTTTGCAGATAATCTCCCGTAAAAATCAATATTCTCCAAACCGATGGGAACATTCTGAAAAAAATGTTATCTGACGGACATGAAAATTCGTTTTTTCAGGAAACTTAACTTTTGAGATAACCTGGTATTTCGCCCATGGAAAGAATTTATTTCGTAAAGACTCCCCTGTAAATATATGACTTCCCCAAACCGATCGGAACATTTTCAGACCATTTTTTTTTAGAAACAGACTTTTATTCTTCATGCAGGGATCTCTTTCCAGTCAACACTGGGCAAACATCCACATCTCACGGATGTCAATATCGTCAAAAATGTGATTTAGATGTCCTTGTGATATCATATCGTTGACATTCCTGCGATATTACACCGCGACACCCCTTAAATATCAAAATCAAAAATAGCCGGATATAGATTTCTCTGCAGTGTCATATTGTTGTCATTACTGCGATATCACACTGCGACATCCCTGTGATATCTAAATTAGTAATAGCTGGATTTAGATGTATCTGCGATGTCAAATTGTTACTTGCCATAGACGTCAAACTGCGACATCATTTATACATCAAAATCTATTCTTAGATATACAGTGAGTCTGCTTAAGTTGGCTACATATGGGAAACTTTTTTATTATTGATTTTATGAAAGGAAGTTATTTTTCATAAAAAGTTCTGCATAGTCTAAAACCCAAGATGCAATCATCAGATATCAAATTTCATCAATCTTATACGAGGTATGTCAAAAAATATGAAATTTTTTCAAGAGTAAAGTAACTTTATGTTTCACAACATCGAAAATTTTCATTATCAAAAGTTAGTTGAAATTAAAAACTGTTTCAATATGCAATTACATCCTTCTAATTGGAAAAATTATTTTTTTATTTAATTTATTACAAACATGTTAACCTTTCCGGTCTGTTTAGAAATTAATAGTCAAATTTTCATAAAACTAAATTTAAATGTGATGATTTAAAAAAAAAATTGTAAAATTTTTTTTTCAATTGGAAGGATGTAATTGCATAATTCAAAGATAGATTTTAATTTCGAACAACTTTTCATAATAACAATTTTCGATATAAAGTTACTTTACTCTTGGGTAAAATTCATATCTTATGACATACCTTGTATGAGATTGATAAAATTCAATATCTGATGGTTGCATCATGGGATTTAGACCATGCAGAACTTTTTATGAAGAGTAATTTGCGTAAAATCGATAATAAAAAAGTTTCCCATATGTGCCAACCTGAAAGCGAGAGGCGACCACGTGACCAGCTGTTACCGTATCGTATAACCATATTTAGTTCTAGTTCTTTGTATCGATGCATTGATCGAAGATCGAAGCTTTTGTTGCTCTGGAATGCTTTGTATTCTGTTCATGTTCTGATATTTCCAACTGAAGCTGATCACATTTGCAAATTTCAGTGTCCGTAAACTGAAAGTGAAAAGTGAATATCGTTGTTGAGTATCAACAAAGTGAGCTGTTCAATGGTGCCAAATTATACTAAGTATTCCATTACTGTCTGGATTATTTCATGTCCCACTACTATCTGGCATTGTAGCTTTCAGTGGTCTCATATTATTTTATTGATTTTCAGATGTGGTGATGAGCCTTCACGGAGAGAACGAAAAAAATATGGAAGCAGCCTGTTCCAATTGGTTCAGGCATGCCAAACAAAGTTTCGACAGGAAAAAGGACCAAAGTAATTGACTTTTAGTTTTTTAACAAATTTGTTTTTATATTTCACTTAATTTTTAATTTTGTACTTTGTTCATGTAATGCCAGAATGTTTTCATGTTTTGGAGATTTTTTTTTATTTATATTTTTGTTATGTTTATTTTTTTCATATTGAAAATACCGGGTGGCTACGGAAGTATTGCCTGAGGAATATCTCAGTTATTGTATGAAGTAGGTTTGTGAAATTTGGAGCTTCGATATAATGACATAAGAGCTAGAATTTGAGCATATTGACATGTCGAAGTTAACTTCCGGTCTGACCGGAAGTAACATCAACTTTCTTATTTTAAATGGAAACCCTATTTTTTTTTCTTTTCGCTTTATTCAGCATTCAATTCCCTTTCTAATGACATATCACAAGTTGGTATCTAACCAGAAACTAGATCAGAAAAAAATTATTATTGAAATTCACCGAGTAGGCCGTGGAAGCAAAATGAAAGCCAAAAATTGAAAAGTTGGCTATGGAAACCATACGTCACTTGATAACAGTTGCTACTACTGTGATATTTTATTTTCATTCGTCGGCGTTATAAAAAGCCGCAAAAAAAATATTGGAAAAATTGGGAAAAAAACAATACTCTGTAGGTCCATAACTTAAATAGGAACATACAACTTTTTCTTGCCTGTACTATTCAGCATAACCATTCCTTTCTAATGATATAATAGAAAGTAATTTTTTGAAATGAAATACCAAAAAATCCAATTATAACAAAACAAATTAAAAATAATGTGGAATGATAAATTATATTCTGTAGGTTCTAGGTTAAATAGGAACATAAACGTACTTGGTCTGTGCCATCGTCCATAGATATTCTAATATCTACCTATGGACGATGTTTGTGCTATTCAGAATAATCATTCCATTGCAATAATCATTCGAACCAAAATATTAACAAGTAGGCTGATTAAGATGTATTTTGGAATGAAACAAAAAAGAAACGAGAGCTCTCACGAACGCTGCTATCCATATTATTTTGACGTTCGAAGTAGTGTTTTTGATTCTGCCATTTTAAAATGGTTTGGAAATCGAAATCAGTTAGTGGAATATTCAAAAAATGCCCCGTTATTCACGAACCGAACAAATTGACATGCTTCTCATTTATGGTGAATGTTTAAAAAATTCTTATGCCGCTGAACGATTGTATTTAGAGCGATATCCAGGGAGGCAGCAACCGTCAAGAAGGTATTTCCAGTAGCTTGAAGAAAAATTAAGAACTGAGCCTGATGTTCACGAAGACCAAGAAGCATTTGTTATTAATGAGGAAACTGAAATTAATGTATTAGCTTTAGTACAATATGATAGCACAATTTCCTCAAGGCAGATTGGCGCCGAATTAGCTATAAGTAAGGACTCTGCTAGGAAAATTTTGAAAAAACATCGATTTAAATCCTTCGAGTATCAGTTGCATCAACATTTGTATGAAAATGACGGTGAAAGGCGCCTGGAATATTGTAATTGGTTTCTTCGACAAAATGCTGAGAATCCCCTATTTAACTATTATATCTTGTTTACGGACGAGTCAAGATTTACCAACAATGGATTATTTAACAGGAATAATACAAGGTAGGTACTGTACTTTATTTGGATTATTGTCGATAGTCGAAGTGTGAAGTGCTAAAAGTGTGAACGGTCTTTTGTTTCAGGTACTGGGCGATAGAAAACGAGCACCGGTTTCGACAAGGTGGCTTCCAGAAGAGATTTGGTGTGAATGTTTGGGCAGGAATAGTTGGAACTCATATTGTTGGCCCCATTCTTTTTCAAGGCCAACTAACCGGAGAGATACTTTAATTTTTTAACGAATGAAATTTCGGAATTCATTAACAACCTACCAGCGGAAATAACTGAGAGAATGTACTTCCAGCAAGATGGCGCCCCTCCGCATAATTCAAGAATAGCGAGAAATTATCTTCAACATCGCTTTCAAGAGAGACTTATAACAACCCATGGTCCAGTCAGGTGGCCACCAAGGTCACCTGATCTTACTCCGTGCGACTTTTTTCTTTAAAAATAGGGTCGATTCCACACAGCCTACAACTCTACATGAGCTAGAAGTAAAAATTCGTAGAGCTTTCCAAGATATCACGCCCCAAATGTTGATAAACGTTTTACATGAAAATATCACCAGAGTCAATAAATGTATTGACGCTGAGGGAATGCATTTCGAACATTTGTTTTGAATTTATTTTATCTTTAATCCTATCAATTTGAATTTTTTTTTTTTCGATAAATCTGTTTTTTTGTTATTTGAATAATAATAATTGGATTTTTTGGTATTTCATTTCAAAAACTAACTTTCTATTATATCATTAGAAAGGAATGGTTATGCTGAATAGTACAGGCAAGAAAAAGTTGCATGGTCCTATTTAAGATATGGACCTACAGAGTATTGTTTTTCCCAATTTTTCCAATATTTTTTTTGGCGGCTTTTTATAACGCCGACGAATGAAAATAAAATATCACAGTAGTAGCAACTGTTATCAAGTGACGTATGGTTTCCATAGCCAAATTTTCAATTTTTGGCTTTCATTTTGCTTCCACGGCCTACTCGGTGAATTTCAATAATAATTTTTTTCTGATCTAGTTTCTGGTTAGATACCAACTTGTGATATGTCATTAGAAAGGGAATTGAACGCTGAATAAAGCGAAAAGAAAAAAAAAATAGGGTTTCCATTTAAAATAAGAAAGTTGATGTTACTTCCGGTCAGACCGGAAGTTAACTTCGACATGTCAATATGCTCAAATTCTAGCTCTTATGTCATTATATCGACGCTCCAAATTTCACAAACCTACTTCATACAATAACTGAGATATTCCGTAGGCAATACTTCCGTAGCCACCCGGTATATATCCTTTTTCTTTTTGTTGTTTCTGTCAGGTATCGCATAGACGTTGACGTCTCTTGAATATAACAGTGAAGAAATCGTTGCTATGTCGCTATGCTACATCTCAAAGACGTCTCAGAACTACATCGCATAGACTTCGCCAGCATGTATCATGAGTGTGACAAAAGTGAGTCGCTGGGACATCTGTGCAACGTAACCATGCGAGTCGCAGGTCACGAAATGACATCGCAGCAATATCTTAGAGATGTATCTGTGTTGGCTGGGTTTCTTAATAACATTTAGTATTCTGCTCGTCACAAATACTTTTCTGTGCACGTGTTGCCCCCCACTACGTGGAAGGTTGAAGAAAGCAAGCATATACCTATTAGAAACTGTTTAATTTTCTGTTCAGCTCCATAGAAACGTCGAGATAAAGGGTATCGTTCCATATTTTCAAATTAAACATATGCCAATTTCCAAATATCAAGTTGGGTGGTGTGAACTTCGCTTAGTAGCGCTGAAAAAAATCTGTAATATCTAGGATGACAGTAATTAAGAGGAATGAAAATGGACGAATGCTGTTGAAAAATATCTGCCTGATTGAGCTTTTATTTACCCAAACCATTTTCCTAAGAAAACGCTATTAAAGGGTGCCAAGCCATCATGCATGACTTGTGTGAAGCTAGCGTTGGGCACTGGCGCTCAGAGCCAGCATCCTATCCCCACCACCAAGCGCATAACACTCTTTGCTTATACTGTCACTTGGAATTCTATATTTGATTATGCTGAATTTAATGATACTCAAATATTTATCTATATCTATATGTGTTCTACAATTATACTCATATGTACGAATTAATATATACTTACCTATATAAACAGGCATTCAAAGAAAACGTAATTTCGACGAATGGTCCTGTGCGATGGCCTCCAAAGTCACCTGATCTGACACTTCTTAATTTCTTTGGGGCCATTTGAAAAACACTATCTATGCAACAGCCGTTACAACCCGCGAAGACCTGGAGTTGCAAGTAAGACGCGCTATTAATAGTAAAGTGGTCCAGGATAATTAGCGAACGTTCTTCAAGAAACAGCTATGCGAGTTCAGAAGTGCATTGACGTTAATGTACAGCATTTCGAACAATTGTTGTAATGTCTTGTGTTCATTTTTGTATTTCAAAGCCACCTTAGTAACTTCTTAGCATTAAATTAGAACAAAATAAATTATATTTTCTCAATTTCTTTCAGCTGTAATTTTGATTTGATTTGATCGAACATTTTATTACCAGGTATGAATAAATTCCTTATTAATAGTACTGATAAATGGTATCACGGTACCAATATGGTTTCACCCCAAAATCGATTATGATGAACTTTATTTGCTCATAAAAAACGCAATTTGGTATTTTTGAGGCAATTTCGATTTTTCTAGCATTAGACGGATCAATTTGAATAAATCGGAACCATCATGGCATACTTAAATGGAAAAATAAAAATTGTGGTATCATTGGATTAAGAAAATTAGGCAGATTTCGGAAATGTAATAATATTGTTGTTTGTTATCGTTATAAGCTGGAATGTATCACTTCCGGCAAGACCGGAAGTGAAAAAAGAATCATTTGTAAATCAAAAAGTGCCGCTTATTATGTATATGGGATATCCCAAATTCAAACATCTGTCAAAAAACAACTACTTCCCTGGCTAATACCACGACGGACATTGAACTATATCTGACAGATATTTGTGCAACGTTCTTCCAAGGAGACCCAATTGCAAGTGCTTGTCTTCTACTTAAACAGAAGATTATCCTTCATTTGGCTGGAAATGACCACCTGCAGACATGCATGTTTCGAGGTTTATTGCCTCTCATCAGTGACAGGGTAGGTCGGACAACATTATAATTGTCCTGTCCCTGCCAAATGAATAAAATAAACAACCGTTCAACTAATATTTCCCCACGGATGACACTACGACCCACAACTATATAAGTTGATCGCAGCGCCATCCGCACGGGAAATCAAGAACAAGACAATCCTAAGCAGCACAGACTCCCGGGAGGAGAAAACTGAAAAAATTTCGAAACAAATTCGAAAATATTGTGCCAGAGAGTATCAACAAAGTGAAATGAATACGGAGTACCCTTCTCTCTTAGCGTTTCCACCAAGTGGAAAAATAAAGGCAAACATCTGTCAGAAAACAACTACTTCCCTGGCTAATACCACGACGGACATTGAACTACATCTGGCAGATATTCATCTCACAATTATTTTTCTTACATGAAATATATCTGCTGGCTTGCATTTTCATTTTGGAGGCTTGGTCCAATATCAAACTGCCTCCCACATCTGCTCTAACCAAGAATTCCATAATATATAAAAGCAAGAGGTTATTCAATCATATGCCCTTATACTCTAAAAAATTTGAAAATGAGCAAAAGATCAGGAAATCTGTTAAAAAGTTCCTTACGGTGAAAGCTTGTTACAATCTCAACGAATTCTATTAGAACACCTATAAGTGCAATGTAATTTTTTTTTTATATATATATATATTGTGATGTTATTTGATGTTTGTCAATAAATAATAATAATAATACTCCCTCATAAACACTCATAGAGTGTACCCAAAGGCATAGCCTGTACGGGTAAAGGGCTGCTATTACTATTATTTGCCGTGGCGCTCCGGGGCGACTTACTGATGTTTCATGTGGTGTATTCACTTCTCAGCTGTAGGAACCGGGTGGTCGGTGCGCACGTCAAGCTAGCACTAGACATCGGGATGGGCATCTAGGCAACTCACATCACACTTGATTTACATCAAAGCATGTGGCCACCTAAATAGACCTGTGTACTTGAGAAAAAAATTCGTACTGAAGCCTCGAACGTCTGTCTGATGCGAGCCAGAAGTTCCACTGCTAGATACCTTAGCCACTGGACCACCGTCCACCTATGTATCACGATACTAGATTTTAGTTTTACCACATAGGTTAGACAATTTAACTGCCATCATCCACAACTTCGTTAATGTTTTTATATTCAAAAAAATTATTATATTTATATTCATTACCTACATTTTGATTTTATATTAGTTATACCATGCTTCGTCAAGAACTTTTTTCGACAATGAAGCAATTCTTACTTTGCATGTCGCATGTATTTTATCTTTTACACTTTTACATGTTTTATTGTTTACACTCATTTTATATTATGGTGACTGTGATACCTTGTACCACCGTAGATAAGTAAACTGAAGTAGGGTCACTCACCGCCATATTTAATAATAATAATAAATGTCTTTATTTCCATATTCTATGTGAATTAAAGAAAAAACAATTATAAAATATGAACATAAAAATAGAAAGGAAATCCCAAGGGGAAGTTCACCAATTGGTGCTCTGCCACTCAACCCTTGTTGTGGTAAAAATTTTCACATTATTTTTTCCTGCCTAACCTAAGCCTATCTAATCTAATATAAAAATTTTTTGTTTTTTTGTTTGGGTCACTTATTATTTCCTTGATTACCTATTTATTCACTCACAAAAAGAGATAAAAGAAAGCAATGTACAATAAAGGTATAATTATTTGTTGAGTAGATATATTTTGAGTTCTTTTTTGAATCTGAACATATTATATTGCCTTAATTCAAGAGGTATCGCATTGTACAGTTTATACGTATAACTGAAAACTTCTCTCAAAAATGGAGGTTCGGTGTGGAGGACATGTCAGTAGATTTTTATTTCTTATTATGGATATCACTTCTGTACTTCAATTTATTGTAAAGATACGTCGGGCTTTTATACAATAAAATTTTGTGAAACAGACATAAAGCATGAAATCTGAATCTTTCTCTCATTGACAGCCATTCCAACCCGAACAGTTTGTGGGTATCGTGATCAGATTTTCTGATACCATATATGAATCTGATGCAGGAATTCTGTACTCGTTGTACTCTATTAGCAATGTCTTGGTCAATACAAAAGCCGTAGATAGAGGAACAGTAATTGAATTGTGACAAAACTAGAGTTTCGCATAAAACTTTTTTTGTTGCTATCGGTAAGAATACTCTATGAGGATACAATAATCTTAGAGCTCCATATGCTCTCTGAATATTACGTTTTACATGCTCGTGGAATCTCAAAGAGTCATCTAAAATCAGGCCCAAACTTTCTGCATTATCAGAAATTTCAATAACGTCGTTTTTTGATAATTATCTGGAGGTTACTTTTCGCGAATGCTTGATTAAACTTGTTACCGAATACCAAGGTCACAGATTGTGTCTGCATCCCCACCCCGAATTTTACGTTTAGCCGATGTATTCTGTGCTATCTCGCAACCAAAATTAATCCGAGATAGAATGCCGTACGTGAGACAGGACAACTCTCAGCTGACCCCTCTTACCCCACCGCATGCCTGAAAAAAATTATATCTGAACCTGATACATCAAAGACGCCGACTGGGGAATATAATTTAGTTTACGTATCTACTCACAAAATTTTCAATATGTTTGTGCATGTTTTTACATTTTATTTTTATAGTTTCAAGATTATACTTTTCAAGTTAATAAATTGTTTCACGAGTGTTTTGTATTTTGAGATTGTACATACTTATTATGCCTATTACATTAATTTAGAACTTTCACGCTTTGTGAATGAGAATTATTTTCTTCATACAATAAAGTATATTACGTTTGATAATGTTTTTGCTGTTCGTATATTACATTCAGCCATACCATTCGACTGAGCGTATGTCGGAAAAGACATAATATATGATTAAAGTCCCAATAATTTGTAAATTTTTTAAAATCTTTAGAGCTAAACTTTGCCCCCCCCCCCATCTGAAACTACAGTTGAAAGAATACCGTGTCTGTCAAACGATTTCGGAACTTCAATTATTTGATAACTCTTAGGATTTTTATGTAAACTCTCAATTTCTATATATTTAGAATAAATAATCACAAAGATCTCTCTCTCTCCTTTTAGTTCAAACACATCACAACCCACTTCATTCCATAGAAATTTTGGAATTTTGTGGTTATGCTTGTTGTGACCTAAAGTATTTGTGGTATAAATAACGCTACACATTTTTTTCTTTAATATCGTTGGTCATGGTGGGCCATAAAACAAATTATACTTAGTAACACCAGAGTTACTATAATGCCGTGTAAAGGTAAAGCAGTAAGTCACATTTTTGACAAAATGCAGATATTCATGTTGCAGACCTCGGCAGTAACTGCGCTTACTCCACACAGTGTTTGGTGCACATTTATAAATTAACTAAGTCCAAAATATATTAGATAAATGGCAGTAACTAACAATGTGCCCTCACAATGTTATGGTAACCAGCAGTATCTAACTCAATAACCAATTACTGCTGTTTGCCTACACAATGAGTTGAAATTTAAATTCAAATTTAAATGAAGCGTCTGCTTCTTTTTACATAGTTACTGCCTTTTGCCTTCAAATTTCTATTTAATGTCGTATTTCGTAAAGACATGAGGAAGTATGTTGCTTGAAAAAAAATCTACAAGAAGAATTGAGGTTTTTCATCTAACATTTGCATTAATGGCAGACGTGAAGAGTGAGAGCATTAAAAAAACACTTCAGTCTCATGGCATGAAGCTGTAGCTGGTAGGAAGAAAGCTTTGTTTGAAGAAAGAAATTCCCTGAAAAAGTTGTATTGTACAAAATAAAAATAGATGATTATTCATGTTTGTCACAATGTGAACTCGCCGCATCTGAAATTACTCTAGAGTATTTTGAGACTGGCCACACATTTATGATTGTGGAATTTGTTTATCAAGGAGTGGAACAGATCAAATTTACGTAGATGACATGAATATGGAATGTTACTTACATTTACTGCTTCAAATAACAAATTGATATTGTATTACTGTTAGGGCAAACGGCAGTAACTGCTGTATTTTCAGCAAACGCCAAAGTAAGAGATTTCTTTCTATTGTGGAAAAATAGTACTTAGTTATCCACGCCCACACATTCTAGAATGAACTGTTTTTCCTGTAGCCTGGGGTCAAACAACAGCTGACTACCACCTAAATTGATTCCATAACAATTTGTATCAGGAATATTTTTAATTCATATGGTTCTCACTCGTCACAAATTCTTACTTACCCCAACTCTCCTTACTAGATTGGCCCAATAAAGTATTTTCACTTCAGTTCAACGGATAAATGAAATACTGTAATCGAAAATTCAGTAAAGGCTGAAACACGTAACTGGCATTGCTATTATTTTCTCATCCCCCACAAACAATCTTGGTGAAATTGATATCTTAAATCCCAAAACTTAAAACTTATTACAAAAAAACTTCCATTGTGTCTGCGGCTTAATAAGACCGATAAACTCGGAGCAAGACCAATTAAAAAAAGTATGATAGTTGTCAAAGAAATCTTTAATAATGAACAATAACATCAATTTTAACAATGAAGACATCAGAAGTTCAAAGAGACAAATTTTCATCGAAAATCAATCAAGTAATCAGCCATGAAATTGTCAAGCAAGATTTCACTAACTAGAACAGATAAGTTTCAGTGAACATTTGAATATCAAAATAGTAAAAAATTATTTCAATGCAACTAACTCTAATTAGGAAATGAGATTTTCCCATTAATATTAAACTATAATAATAAATAAACACAGAACATACAATGAACATTATAAACATTAGGCACTTTCTAGAACAATGTATCAGAACTAATAAGGAACAAGGTATATCAAAAATATATGGAATGGAGTCATCAAAATATCAGAAGTATATCACATTCATAATAGTCATCACATTAATTGGTACACTGCCGTACATAAAAAAATCCTGCAGCAGATATTTGGATTCCAAACGACTCATTTACTAGAGTGTTATATCTTAGCACCTGTTCATCATTGAAAGAAACCCAGTGGTTCTTTTTATCGTCAAGTAATACTGAAGCGAAGTAATGACCATGACCCATAGTACCACTGTGCTGCACTATACCATAGCAGGCATACTTGGAGCTACCAAATTTAAGACCTTCCAGAGGAAATTCTATTGGAGCTTGGTTTTTTCTAAAGGTGCCATCTAGATTTGCAATGTATCTGCAAGCAAATAAATATGTTTATAAATTTTAGTGTGCTTAAACGATAACAAGTGTTATAAAATAATATCTTTTTTGTAACGAGAATTATACACGTTACATACTGTTCGTTTTCTTCAAACTCATAAGAATAATAAAAATGTAATTGTTTTTAAGTTGATTTCTCTTAAATCATCAACCCAGTTTCAATTGAAAGACCTACCCTTTTTCCCAATGATACTACAAACATTTTAACAAATTCATTGGAAATTGTGCCTTCGTTTGATTTGTTTGCGGTATTATTTTCGAGAACGAACTGACTTCTTGAACATTGTCCATGTGCAACTAATATTCACTAAACTCCAAGTGGACACAAAACTTCCTTATTGTCTTTTAATACATTTTTAAAGTTGAAATCATTTTGAAACAATAATGCCAAACCGCTTTTTCGTTATCACGATTTTTTTTCAATTTTAGTTTGCACTAGTTCTTTAGAAATGCATATCTTTGAAAGTTTCAACACTGAATCTGAAACTTCAAGTTTTGATCAGAGGTACTGAACATGACGACTTTTGAACTGACATCGATTTTATCAAAAATTTTCTGTAAAAAAAATAATAATTCTTTTTTAATCAATTAACGTCTGTAAACATCGAAAAACTGTCAGAGACCTCAATTATGATGCACACTCATTTCATTTGAGAAAGAAATTAGAAATCTGTCAATTACTTCCAGAGATATGACTATGATATCTTGGATAAGCATCACTTTGAGATGGCAATCATGACTTTATGCGATAGTATCCATTTAATTATTGCCTGGAATAAAAATCAGTATCCCAAATTTCACCCAAATCGTGGAATAGACATTTTTCAAAAATGAAATGAAAAAATTATCCATGTTTAATCGATTAAATAGATCCATATTTATTATCGTTTCAATAAAGTCAACATCCGCCAAAGCGCCACGCCAAATAATCGCCGTCCTCTACCTGCACAGACCTGCCTTTGGATACACTCTAAGATAGATAATTTCATTATACAGTATTTACAAGATTCATGGCAATATACTCGTACGTACACTACATGGACATTAAAACATATATACATAATGGGCCGTGGTGGCGTGCGGGTTAAGCGCTCGCTTCCTAATCCAATCACCCGTTTGGAAATGGTTCGAATCAGCACGATTACCGGTCTCGTGCATGGCATCACACGTTCAAAAAGTTAAGGGCTACGTCTTCCCTAGCTCGCACCATTCTCTCAGAGACTTCTGAGGGGTGTATTCGTAAGGATGCAGCCGGTTGACGGATATAACAATTTTAACAACAAAACAATAATTTCAACAATAAGATATTTGATGAAGTCATCAAATTAAAGGCTAGTATCAACATGTTGAATGTTGAAGTAATATTTAACATTGTAATTTTGTTTCAATATTGTTACGAGATTGATAAAAATCCCCTAGCTACGCCGCTGTCGAGTGCCGACTATAAAACGTAACCCATTTGCATAACAAATTAGCCGATGCCGACCTCAGTTATTATTTTCTCTTCTCAGAGTTGTTTATTTGGATGGTTTTCTGTACTGAGTAATCTGGAGAATGAAAACATCCCGAAACATTTCACTCGGAGGGGAAGTTTTGGAAGAAGTTCACAAGTTTTTGGAATATTTAGCTAGTTGAAGCAGATCTAAGTGTTTTATAGCGAAGGTAATAAAAACAGTTTAATAGTGTGCTCGGCGTATTAATTAGTAAATATCGCAACAATATTAAAATAAAAATTGTATATGGCGGAAAATCTAGTATCACAGTTAAAGAATTCTTTAGGCTTTTTTAACAAAACATGTTTTATTCTCGTTTTGAATATGTTATTTGGTAATAATCTTATTGTTTATGGCAATTTATTGAAGAATTTCACAGTCCAAAAGTTGGGTCCATTTGACATCTTTTTAGGAAGCAAAAGTATGTACTTTAATAATTTTTATGTCTGGTAATGTATGACCAATTTTATTATGAAAAATGTTTAAATATTTCTCATGTGGATAGGTGTAATTGACTAAAGGCAATACATTTTAAAGTTAAATTTTATTATAAAAATAATCCAGCCTTTCGCATATATTCCCATACTATAGGATTGTCGGCAAACGTGAAACAGAAATAATTCAACAACCCCATACGACTACCGAATCACTCCAGCCCAACGCCTGGCAAAGTTTTTCTACAAGAATATACTTTGTAATACTTTCTGTAACGACCACCAACTGGCAATCGAAAACATGTGACTATATACATACTAGTTTTATGGTTCACCCGCTCATCAGTGCAGACTTGGCCACAATATGCAATTCATTACCCAACCGGATTTGTTAATTGGTACTACAATAACTCCGGCACCTACTAAGAAAGTGAGGTAAAGTGATTTTATATTGCTGTTGAATTATTTCTGTTCGACGTTTGCCGACAATCCTATAGTATAGAAAAATATGCAAAAGGATGGAGTATTTTTATAATCAAGTTTCATTTTGGAATCTAGTATTAAGGTTGAGTATATTCTCTGGACTTTCATAGTGGGATAGGTTATTTTTTATATATATTAGATTTTCCATGATATATAGGGAGGGAAAAGTTTGTATTTTTTGTGTTGGTGGAGTAATATTCTATCACAGTCTGTTGCATTTCCCCAGGCGACAACACCACGGATAGATACAGACAAATAAGAGTGTTTATGAGGGAGTATTATTATTATACTCCATCAACAAGGCATTCAAATGAATCTATAAACAGACGTTTACAGGATTCTTTATTCGAAACAGGCTAATTCATCAATCAATTAAGAAAGTTATTATTGACAAATCGTTAAATTTGGTGTAAGTACTACTCACAAATGAGTGGATAAAATATCGTTGATGTTGACATATAAAACCACCTAAATCTAAATAAAGTTTGGAGAAAAAAATCATCAAAAACCTTGCTATCATAATTATACGTTTTCGTATGTTTTGTTGTTTTTAATATGGCCAGATACACAAGATGTTAACCTGAGAATTCTCCAACGAAATATTTCGAGTCAACTTATATTATAATAATATAATAACAATACTCCCTCATAAACACTAATAGAGTGTACCCAAAGGCATAGCCTGTGCGGGTAGAGGACGGCTATTATTATTTGCAATGGCGCGACTTACTGAGGTTTGGTGATGTTTTCACTTTTCAGCTGTAGGAGAACCCAGAAAACGAAACAAATATTTCAACAACATCGAAAATACCCGTCTCTCCCACAAAGTCGAAACTATTGGGAAAATATTTGACAGAAAACGACTATTCTCCTCATGGACACAACTGCAAGTGCTACTGTAGTGGATAAGTCGGGTACTGTCGATAACTAAAGTTAAGTCGTTTTTGGACGGTCTTAATAGTTTGGATTCTCGTCCGTGCATGGCATAACACGTGTCACGTCAGATATTTTCCACTTTGTGGAATGTATTTTTGGTTTTGTCGAAATATTTGTTTAATTAAAACCAACCCAATCAAAAGAAATAATTTAGACTACGGCCGAAAATACCCTTCTCTCCACACATTTCCACTAAGTGGAAAAATGATATCTGACAGAAAACAACTACTTCCCCCTACGAACATTGTATTTCATATGTAATCCATTTGTGCAATGGTCCTCAAGGCGGACACCATTTGCAAGTGCTAAATGTAATAAAGTCATTGAATATCCTCCTTCATTTTGTTGGAAATGACCACCTGCATACATGTATGTTTCGAGGTTATATCTTCTCATCAGTGCAAGGATAGTTCATACAACAATATAGTCGTCTTGTTCCACAAAACCAACGATAACATTCAAAAGCTTCATAGTATTCCCCTACGAATGAAGCGGTGACTTACAATCACAGAACCAACCGTGAGGGAAGAACAAAACAGCATTCCTCTGTATCACATACTCGAGGAAGGGTAAATGCAACAATAAATCGAAAAATGTTCGAACGGTGTGTTCGGAGAGGATTAACGAAATCAATTAAAAAATTTCACGTCAATTACGTTTGTAAGACGATCAGCAGCAGTTTTTATGCACTGTTACAACTTAAAAAGTATTGGATGAGAAAAATCTATTAGATGTTTACCACGCAATGGAAAATACAGTTCTCTCCTACAATATACTGTCAAGAATGGCGCTAATCCAAAACCTTATTTATTTTGTAAGGTAACAAAATCCACTGTCATCATATTTCATAATTTGTTGAACTGTTGAATTACTTGAAGTTCAAACATCGGTCATGGTCGAGCTTGGCCTGGTTCGATTCATAACAAAAACAAAACATGTGTTATTGGCACGGCTATGAAGACTTCAACGAACTTTTTCATTGAATGAAGATGCCCGTAGCAATATTACGAAACTTGAATAAATACCAGATGATAGATGGCAATGGGACTGTGAAGGGTCGACAGTCGACAGGTGAACCTAGGGTGGGTTTGCGACACTGTCGAACCCAGAGCTAGTTCACGGCGGTAAAGCCTTCTTGACGAACCTCTGAGAAAGATGTCCTTAAGCGAGTATTTATAGTGTCCATTTCGTAAGAAACCTTTGTATATAATATTCTACTTATTGATTGTGTGTTGACTTTGGCGAATATATGAATATAGGGCTTTGTTGTGTCCTGGTTATTGTGTCCATTAAAATATACTGTTAGTATCTTGTGAATTTGCGAATTGTTTTATTTGTCAATAGGAAGCCAAGAAGAAACGAAGTTTTTTCTTCCTGACTACGTCCCAAGCGATAGGGCTTATAGCTTCCCTAAGACCCTAGTCGCGACAATACTTCTGTGGGGAAATGGTAACATCACTCGCGCTTTTACAGCTCAGAAGCGAATAATACGTATGTTATATGATCTTCATCCCACAGATTTATGTAGACCTGTTTTCAAAGAAAAAAATATTTTATCATTACCATCTATTTACATATACAGCTGTTTGCTTTATGTAAAAAAGCGCGAGTCTGAGTTCGAAACCAACTCCAAGTGCCACAACTATCCAACAAAAAATGGAAACCTTATTAAACTACAACATCGCACAACGTTGTTTCAAAAGTCACCCACTTTAATTGGTTCGAAGTTATTCAATTGCCTACCTCCAGATATAAAGAGTATAAGTTCACTTTCTACCTTCAAAAGAAAGGTCAAGGAATATCTTTTGGAGGGATGTTTTTATTCCACCGACAAATATTTTGGAGTATTCATATACTCCCTGGTAGATCTACCGTCTTCCATGTATCGTATATAAATTAGTAATTTAGGTATTGTGTACTTATACATTCATGTGTTTTATGTTCAAATTGACGATTCCTATGTCATTAATGAGGCAAATATCTGACAGAAAACAACTACTTCCCCCTCCAGAAATTGAATTACATCTGTCATCCATTTGTGAAATAGTCCTCAAGTGCTGACAATAATAGAGTCGTCTTGTTCCACTTGGAGTATGTGATACAGAGGAATGCTGTTTTGTTTTTCTCTCACGGTTGGTACTGTTATTATAAGTCACCGCTTCATTCGTAGGGGAATACTATAAGGCTTTTGAATGTTATCGTTGGTTTTGTGGAACAAGACGACTATATTGTTGTATGAACTATCCTTGCACTGATGAGAGGATATAACCTCGAAACATGCATGTATGCAGGTGGTCATTTCCAACAAAATGAAGGATGATATTCAATGGCTTTATTACATTTAGCACTTGCAAATAGTGTCTGCCTTGAGGACCATTGCACAAATGGATGACAGATGTAATTCAATTTCCATTATACCCACTTATCTGGTCAAATGAATTAGTATTTGGAACCTGGTGACTACAATGGGCGCGAATGGGCAAATAGTTATGTTCTGTCAGATATTTGCCTCATTTTTCTACTTTGTGGAAGGGTATTTTCGGCCGTAGTCGGAATTTTTCCTATCTGAACACACTTTTAAACTTTCGATTTATTGTTATTAAATCAACCCATTAAAAAAAAACGTACAAAAGATGTTCTTAGGAATATTATGTTATACATTCATAAAAATCAATAGTTTTTCACTTTTATATGAAGGCGATTAACTTACCTTTTCAGTACGATGACCAGTACATCTGGATCCACTACAATTTGTTTCATATTCACAATGGTGGCAGTAGATTTGCAATCCGAGCATGAATAGTCAGTCACGAGATTTTCTTTCATATAGTCATCAATTAATTTCTGTAGATAACATCTTGATTGATACACAGGAAGCATCAAAGTGCTGTCAGTTTCAAATGATAAATTAGGCCGGCGACAATTCCAACAAACTTTTGTATTCTTCAATTGGTAGTAAAAAGTATCTACCAGAAAAGAGGTACGTCCTTGAAGATGGCCATACCAAGCCTTTTCACTCTCAGTCATAACCTTAGGCCGAGGTAAATCGAAAGCACAGTCTTCACTTATTAAGTTGAAGACAAACATAAAGAATTCGAATGTATCTTCATGTGTGTTTTTATCATACATAGGGGCTAGTTCCACTATTTTTTCCTTGAAATTTTGAATAAGAAAGGACTTATGATTAAAATAAGTCCCACCCCAAATCTCTCTCAGAACCTGAAACAGGACAAAATCTATATTTCAAAAAGAACTTGGTTAAATTTCTATTTGAAAAGAACTTGTTTGAATTTCCATTCAAAACGAACTTACAACTGCCATTTGTGGATTTATTTTTGGAGGATTTCTTGTTTGGTGATTCAGATAACGATCAGATGTTACATAGGTGGCTTTTATAACTGGAATAACTTTAAGACATTGCAGCATGCAGTTCATATAGCAAATATTTCGCACATTTCTTAAACCAGTATATCCTTCTCCATATACCTGAAATTATTCAAATGTTCGATTTATACTTTTCAATCAAACAAAACAATAGGGTGATATATTCAAGTGCTTTGTCAACACCAAAAAAGTGGAGATAACTAACCACTCCTTCAGGAGGAAGAGAAGGTTTGAATGAACGATTTACAGATGGAGGCTTGATTATTGGAGTTATTCTACCAGGTTGTGAATCCTTCGTAGATACCAGCTTATTTTCTCCATCATTCGCTTCACCTCTTTCAATTTCTCCATCTTCACTTCCATCAGTGTCAATTTTAGGCTTCAGTGCTTCGCGGGCTTTGCGCAATAATGCTGCTTTTTCGCCCGCAACAATTTCTTCAATTTTACTTGCTTCATCCACAGATTGAGTTTCTATACTCTTATCAGCATTGAAGAATTCAATAAGGTGGGAACGTTCTATCAATGGGTCAGTAGATGAGGATTCTCTTGGCAGGGCATCTTGTGAGCGGCTTTTGTATGGTTCAGCAGAAAGTGTATCCTTCGAGACATAAAAATCAGCAGGCAGGTTTCCTTCCGAGCGGCTGTGGAGGACAGGTATCTCATCGAGGTCTTCTGATGGTCCAAAATCTCTTTGAATCCGTGATTCTAGGTTTCCAACAGAATTGATTGAATGTATTTTTAAATTCATCTGTATGCCTGTTCCTGTCTCTGGGTAAGTTATACTTTCAAGATCCAAGAGTTCATCAATTTCAGAATTAGTTTGAGACAGGAAAACCTGCGAATTATCAACTTCAGATGGATACCATTCTACAAATTCTCTCAATCCTCCATTAAGTATAAATGGTTCCTGCTTGTAAGTGCGATTGAAGTCCCACTAAAAAGTGGAAAAAAGAAGGTTAATAATTTAAATTTTAAAGTAACTTATAAAATTCTTAATTGACCCTAAAAAAAGAAGATGTGGCCAAATCAGGTAACATATTAAAATGTTCACCATGAACGGGGTGATAAATTAACAGGGGCGACCGGTTATGCATTCGTTATTAAAAGTTTCAATAAAAGTTGTAAGGAATGAAACTGTCATATTAGGTGCTCAAAAAAAATCAATATTTTCCGATCCTAGGTAATCACAAAAGTTATATCCGTTATAGGCAAAAGCATGCTTTACTGATTCAATTTTGAATCCCTACCCTATCTCAATTTTCCGTAAACCTATCCAGTGGCTACAAGCAAAATTTCATTCAGGGTGATCAGAAAATCTTGATTTTTGAGAACTATATATGGCATTTTTATTGTATTCAATGTATTATGCTGTGTATCTTGAAAACTGGACATAGAGCCTCAAGTGTTTGACTTTATAATAGTGAACTTAAATTAAAGCTAATGACAAAAAAATTGCACAATTTGACATACATTTTTAAATACTACATTATGAAAACATCAGTTTTGCAAAAATGTTATCATCACCAAGCGTTTATCAATTTCGGATAGGTAATTTGAATTTTTCATTGTCAAGTATCCGTATAGCTTGAAATATATAATCTACAAAATTTCACACATAAAAATTGACTTTTTGAGCCACCCAGAAAAAAAATCCAATTTGTCAATTTCGATATTGTCAAACTATGAAAATTTTAGTATAACAGTTGGTTTGCTCACTTCTTTTTATAAGTTCAATTAGTAATTTGAAAAAACTCTTGCGAATGTCTAGAGTTTTCAACTAGACTAGTTCAAAACGCCAGACAGTTAACATAACCTGAAGATAGCAAATGAGACGTTGTCAAAACGTCGTGAGAATGATCCTTCTAAGGAACAGAAACACATAACACGGAGAAAAAAACCGGAAAAACAAATCAAACATTTTGTCCGTGAGAATATATATATTGGCTCGACATGGCCTTTACAATTCGTCTTCAGTCGAAGACCGTTTACACCCAGTGCCTATGACGCCCAAGAGGCAGAAACTGTTGTCCACCGGTGACGATTTCAATTGAAGGAGAACTGTGTAAGGAAATGTTGAGTCTTTACTCTTATTTACTATACAGTGCGCGCGTAAAGTATGAAAACATGAAGATATCGTTGACACCGTAAAATACAATAACAAAATTTTTGTTATGCAAAGACTTTTTCAAACTTTTACAAATACAAAGTGGCCCCTTTCATTTTTCCTTCATGTTGATAACAGTTGCAATTTTTTTAAAATAATGGTCAATATTGACCATTATTTTTAACAGTTTGTGTGCTGCATCAGCAATAAACAACTGTAACAGAAAATTGTAAAATATACGGGTTGTTCCATTTGAAAATGAACATTTTGTACATCTCAGAAACTGTACTATTGGCAACGACAAAAATATGAAATTTAAAATCTTTGGTCCATCTAATATACATAACCAACATTTTGTTATTGTATCTTAGGGGATGTCAAAGATATTGTAACGATTTTGAGACCGGCCTCGAGTCCGGCCCTGATCATCCAATTAACTCGAAATGTAAACAAGTTCTCCGCTGACAAATAAATCGATATAAATTTGAAATGTTTTAGTGAATAATTGTTTCGGTGTTTTAAATAAATTAGAAAAATCAGTTTTACTACAATATCTTCACGTTTCCATACTTTACGCGCGCACTGTACATATATAATTTTTGATACCTAAAATTATTCAAATTAACATAAGTGAAAGTTGTTAATGAAACAACTGTTAATGTAGCATATAACAAAAATATTTTCACTGCCTGATTCAAATTGTCATATCGATAGAAAAACCGTCTAGCTACACTACACAACTGAGTAAATTTTTTAACAAATCAATAAGTAAATTACAGAGGAGGGCACAAAAATACGAAATCTATAGAGAGAGTTGAAATAATATTAGCACTACTGAAATGATAAAAAAAAACTTACTAAAGACACTAAACATGACATTCGGTTCAATTTGAAAAAATTGCCGATGACAATAGCACATCAAAAACATATTTGGATTCACAAAAAGATGTAGAGTTAAATATCGTTTGACTTTCATACGAACTTTTTTCAATTACTCTCATATTAAATGAGAAAAATAGGCGGGTCCATACATTTGACTAACTCTATATGTATTTTATCTGCATAGTAATATTTAGGAGTTTCCCCATGTATCTCAGGGATGAAAATTTAAAGAATTGAAATTATCTGCAAAGATTCAAAGGAAATTCAGCTCCATTGAAAAGTTTACCACAGCTGGATGAATTCGACAGATAATTCGAGTAAAAAGATATCAGAATAGCAGTAAATTTACGGAAAACTTTTAATTACATTTTTATTTTTTTTTATGTGGTGGATAATAATAAAAAAAACATTACCTCAACTATGAAACTTCTTAAACGTTCTAGTTTAGAACCAGCAAAAGTGTGGTTTAATGTATCATAATCCATTAGAATGATAATATCAAATGTATCTCGTTTCTCCCAGATTTCTCTGACATCAGCCTCTAGGCGGTGACCTAGAGTGTTGGCAGATAACCTGAAAATAAAGTTATTAATTTATTAAATACATATCAAATTTTATACTGCTATTACCCAGGGACTATCATATCGCCTGGGATATTGATCAGTTTTCCTCCTTCAACATGAATTCTTGAATCTTTAAAATCTTCAGAACTTCGAACATCTACCACCAACAACTTTTGCGAGCTCATCATAACAGAGAATAGATCGGCGGGCTGTATGAATTTTTCTGAAAAAAAAAAAAATCGAATACTAACCCGATTCTTTCCCTGAGCATTTCACTGCTGTGGCATTATGAAACAAGGTAATGTAACGATTTCGAGACCGGCCCTAATCGCCTCATTAATCATGCACCCCATGTAAACATTCCTCCGCTGGTCTGACACATGAGTCACGTGTAGAAGAAATGCGAACTTGCCAAGGAACGAAATGGAAGGTACTGAGTCATCTGACTGGATCGACGCGTAGTCTGGACATTTCGAGAACTGTGAAATGAATCTGCTTGCGAGTATATAAGGCGCTCGACAGCAGAGTTGCAGATATAGTTCCAGAGTTCGCAGATAGACAGCGACAGTGAAAATAAATTGAAATGGTGAAGTCAATGTTTTAGTAGTAATTAATTAGCAAAATTAGTTTAGTGCATTTTTACACCATTTGGTGTCATAAGTCGGATGTTTAAAATAAATAAGTGTTAAGGAGGTGGAGGAGGTATTTCAATGTTTAAGAACCTCCGAATCGAAATTGAGCCCCAAGAAATGTCATCTGTTCCAGAAAGAAGAACGACTTCTCGGCCACGTTGTCTCTGGGAAAAGAGTGGCAGTAGATGAGTAGAAGATCAAAGATGTTAAGAAATGGCACATTCCAAAGGACATATACCAGTTTCGAAATTTTCATGGCCTGTGCACTTACTATCGCCGATATGTGCTCGGGTTCGCCAACATCGCCAAACCGCTAACAAGGCTTACAGAAGGGGAAACACAGTTTCAGTGGTCTGAAGTATGCAAGGACTCGTTCAGGAAGCTGAAAGAAGCATTGATCAACGCACCAATTCCAAACTACCCCCTTCCGGACGGGAAATTCATTTTGGACACGGACGCAAGTAATGTGGGACTTGGAGCTGTCCTGTCTCAGATCCAGGAAGGACAGCAAAGAGTCATCGGTTATTTCAGTAAGACTCTGAGTGAACCGGAGCGCAATTACTGTGTCACCAGGCGGGAGCTGTTGGCCGTGGTTAGGGGAGTAGAACACTTCTACAAGTACGTATACGGACGACGATTTTTACTAAGAACTGACCATGCAGCTCTAAAATGGCTTTTATAGTTCAAAAATCCCGAAGGTCAAGTAGCACGCTGGATTGAGAGGCTCCAGAAATTCGACTTTGGGATCGAACATCGAGCGGGGACCAGCCATAAGAATGCAGATGCCCTATCGCGAAGACCATGCCCAGATGACTGTTCGCACTGCCAACAAGCAGAGGAGAAGGAGTCGACACTCTGCAGAACTACGGCAGTAGATGATAATTGGGATGACAACAAGATTCAGAAAGACCAAGGAGTGGATTTGTCGATTCGGTGTTCCGTTGGAGCTGCATTCGGATCAAGGCAGAAATTTTGAGTCAAACTGTTCCAGGAAATGTGTCAGATTCTGAAGATCCGGAAAACGAAAACCACAGCTCTACATCCGCAGTCAGATGGAATGGTGGACAAGATGATAAATCGCCACCTGTCCAAGGTGATCTCTGACCACCAAAAAGATTGGGACCAGTACCTTCATCTGTTCCTGATGGCGTATCGTTCCGCAGTACATGAGTCAACTGGCCAAACCCCTGCTAGTGTTATTCTGTGACCTGAAGTTCAAGACGCCACCAGGACAAGAAACCGCGGGAGATGACTACGTCAGCAAACTACGACAGAGAATGGACGACATCCATGAACGAGTCCGTTTGAACATCCAGAGTGCCAGCGACAGAATCATGGCAAATGCTGGCGGATTTCAGATGGATGACCTTGTCTGGTCATCAAGGCTGATGCTAGTGGATATCAGACAGGTGACCTAGTCTGGCTGTACAACCCTAAACGTCGCCTTGGACTAGAAGCTTCGGAACTGGTGGGAAGGTCCATATAAGATCATGAAAACGATAAACGACCTCGTCTACCGAATATATAAGCCACCACGAGGAAAACCTAGGGTAGTCCACTTCAATAGATTGTCCCCTTACGCCGGAAACCACGACCAAGTCCGCACCGTCAGACCAACGAAAGATGAAATGACGTTCCAGAGGTTCATGCCCCTGTACTCAAACGGACATAAAGTTCAACATGGAGTAACCCGAGAAGAGCCACGAGACCTTTTCAAGGTGCCTGCCGATTACGCGTTAGCTCACTGTGTGGCAGAAGATCTCCAAATGACCAGAGGCATTGCCGTAGTATTCTCCAAGAAGTTCGGTCGACTCCAGGAACTGCGAAAACAGAACCCGGAAGTTGGAGTGGTGCTACAGCTGATGAATGAATGGCCAGAGAAACATCTACTTTTTGGTTACCAAGAAGCTTTCTCAAGATAAGCCGTCTTATTCTGGTGTGCTGCAACCATCTTCCTCGACCCATCTCGAAGACTGTGGAGTGTTACTTCCATCGAACGTCCAGGTGCAGATATGGAGAATCTTGCAGATATCTCCACACTCCAAGAATAACATTTCGGGACGAAACGTCTTCAAGAAGGGGGCAATGTAACATTCCTCTGCTGGTCTGACATATGAGTCACGCGTAGAAGAAACACGAACTTGTCAAGGAACGAAATGGAAGATGCGAGAGCCATCTGACTGGATCGACGCGTAGTTTGGACATTTTGAGAACTGAAAAGAATCTGCTTGCGGGTATATAATGCGCTCGACAGCAGAAGGCAGACAGATTGTCACAGAGAGTTGCAGATATAGTTCCAGAGTTCGCAGAGAGACATCGCGCGTGAAAATAAAGTCCAATTTTCAGTTGTATAATTGTTTAAGTAGGGTTTTAAATAGATTACCAAAATTAGTTTGGTGCATTTTTACTACAGTAATATTTTTAAGAAAAATGAGAACAAAATAATTAATCAGAAGTGAAAAAGAAAATCGTGAATTATTTCGATTAGTTACTGATCAAATAGATTACTGCTTGGTTAATCTATTCAGAAGTTTTGAAGGTAGCTAAAACAAAGTGTAACGAAGCATAATTTTACGCCTTGGAGTAGGTCATATAATACGCTTCGTTGACCTACCCTTTCATGTTTCGGAGTTTCTTTGTTTGCTATGTCCGAAATTCTATTCTGCACAACGGTTTGGCTTCACCATTTCATCCGTTACTTTTATTATTATTATTTTATTATTATTATTATTATCATCATTATTGTTAGTACTCTTATTACTGTTCTTTCTATTATTATTATTATTACTGTTGAGCTAGGAATTATTTTAGTTAATAATGTTAGCGGGAAAACAGGTTCCGATACCGTAAGGGAGGATATAACCTCACTTTCATTTGTTTACAAATTTAATTCAATTCCTTGATATTCAACACCGGTTTTACTGCTTCCGTATTTTACCAAGAAGTGCCGTCCCGTTTTTGCACACGATCAGTTTTTGTCCTTTAAAAATTTACTTTGCAATAAGTTTCCAACTTCAGTTTTTCATCCGAAGGTTTTCAGCACTTTAAAAAGTCAGAGCAGACTTTTTGCGTTTTTTTCTGTACGCTGTACGCGACAACCTTGACATTCCAAGGATTTTCTATAAATACGAAAATCCTCTTCAAGACAGGGCTTTTTGAATTGTGACTTCCGTGGTAGCAGTTTGTCAAATAAGAATTAGTTTGCCAGTTAAAATTTTCGATTATTATTTGCTTGATCCGTTGTGCATCCGTATTCCAGTGAAAACACCCGTAAGCATTCCGATATTTTATCTTGCATTATTTATCTGACCGTTTGATACTTACTGAGTGTTGCAATCAGAATCGAGAAATAGTTTTACATTATTTTGGTAGCTGTGACTTATTAATAAATCCGTAAGATTTATCAGAATAGATTTCTCCGACGGCCGTTTCAAGTAATCATTCGCCATCTCTTCCCTAAGGTGTTGTCAAAGTTGCTGCTGGCAGGAAGAGGTGTTAAGCGAGAATTGTTTTCTTCAGTGTCCCTAAGGTGTTGTCAAAGTTGCTGCTGGCTGGACCTGATCGCGACCCGTTGCTAAAACCGGGGAGAAATCAATCTGTGTGCATATTTTGTTTAAAACGAGACTGTGCTCAAATTAGAGATTTTCCAACGACCGTCATAAAGGCTGTGTGTTACTAGCATCCCTAAAGGAACAGAGTAATCTGTTACTGGCAGGATCCGATTTCACTCGAAGAATAATACAGCTTTGATTAGTGTTCCTAAGGTGTTGTCAAAGTTGCTGCTGGCTGAACACACGCGAATTCATTGTAATTGGAAATTTCTATTTAGTGAATAGTGGCAGTGGCTAACTTGCCGTAGGCCGTGAAAGAGCCGTTTGTAAGGGCAAATATACTGGGTATTTGCAAATTAAGTTTCTCAGAGCACAGCCGTCATAGTCACCGATACTCTAGGTCGATTAAAAATACCGGGTGTTTCGAAAATTGAGTAAATCGCTTCTTATACGAATCGATCTGATTGAAGCACCCGTGAAACGTCTCCGAAAGATCTTCCCTGCTCAAACCGTGTGACATACCGAGAACCCGCTTACCGTACCGAACCTGTTTCACCGTCCGTTAGAAAAGCTAGGTTTTTTTTAGTTAGGGTAGCATTTGGTATTTGTCTTAGTTGCCTTTGTAACTGAATGTCAACGTGCAGACAGAGAGCAATAAATTTCCCATTTGTCACTGTACCCCTTTTTGTTTATTTTATTTCAACGCAATCTTGCATGCAAACTTTGAAAGTTAGCGAAGCAGCCGGTGTTCCATGAATCGCAAGGGTTGCACTTAAAGCCTGCAGTCCCGTGCTCACTGTTGCTCATGAAATACTATAGTTGACCCCTGGAATACCGTATCTCCATCTGAAGCTGCCCTGGGCCTCCCTCCGCGTTGAATTTGGGAGAGTGGAGCATACCACTTTAAATAACTGGCGCCCGAGGCACCCGTTGAGTTTTGAGGTGCTCTCGCTAGAGAGAACAAAATAAGCTCAACAACCGACACGCCATAGTGACGTCCGCCTTTTATCCAGTTTGAAAAAAAAAGAGCGTTACAAAAGCTTTAACGAAGTAAAATTGGGAGCTGGTGTTGTTAATTTTCATGAAGTGATTTTGATGAAGAACCAATGAGTACCTAATCACATATGAAAAACCGGTGTAATTTTTGTTACCTTTGAAAACTGGTGGCTCCTTAAAACCTTCATGAGCAGTATTAGATATAATATATGTGCCCCCGTCGGTTGAAACACTTCTTGGAGATTTGGGAGAATCAGGAATTTCTATTCCATTTTCAGATCCGGTTTCTGATATAGTTTCCGTTTTATATCTGGAAAAAAAATCATAAAATCACAAGGGGTAGGACAGCAGAGAAAGAAAATGAAAGTAAGTGTTATGAAGAGAGAGGATTACTAATAGAGTAAAAATGCAAATTTACACCGAAAAAATTCATTAATAATTCATAAATAAATGAACAATAAAATTGACCAATATTGGTTTAATTAACACACAATATTTCATTTATTATTTCTGCTTCGAGTTTTTCTCAGAAATGCCAACATATTGATTCCCATCCCTTAGGCAAATACAAGCCAATAAGCCTGACGTAGTCCTCATCGACCATTAAAGTATGACCACTTTCGTCATAAAGTTTTCAGCTCTTCGTGAAACAAACATTGCCCGAAATGAGTAGGAGAAACGGGCTAAATATCGAGATTTACCCTTTGAACTCCACAGGCTTCATTCAAACCACTCTGGTGGTTTTGATCATAGGAGTATTTGGTGGTGACCCCCAAAGGGCAAAAAAACACCCCAAAACAAAGAAATTGTCCAATTCACGTTGAGGAGTGCATATTAATGTTAAATATCGCGGTGGTTTCGAATTGCAACTGACACTAGATGCAGAGCGTGTCGTGGGGCAGCTGAGACCATAATTCATTTGCTGTCAGTTTGTCCAGCTTATGCGGTCTCAGCATATATCCACAGGCATAACGCGGCCCTACGAGTGTTGTACTACTATCTACGACACTCGTACGGTGTAGACGAGACACCGGTGTTGCCTTATGCTCCGGGGGATATTGAGTCCATTGTGGAGAATGAGACGTGCCGAATCTATTGGAACTACTCATTACCCACCCTCAGGCAAATACAAGCCAATAAGCCTGATGTAGTCCTCCTCGACCACCAAAGTAGGACGATTTTCGTCATTGAGTTTTCAGCTCCTGGCGAAACGAATGTCGTCCGAAAAGAGGAAGAAAAACGGACTAAATATCGAGATCAACTGTTTGAACTCTGTAGGCTTTATCCAAACCATTCTGTCAAGATGGTGGTTCTGATAATAGGGGTCCTTGGTGGAATGATGGACACGCTGCTCTCGAATCTAAAAATCATACCGGCATGCCGTGATGCGGCAGAAAACCTAGCCGGAAGAATACAGAAGGCCGTAATTCTTGGTTCACTCCGTTTACTCAGGGCACATGATTCTCGGACCCAGTTATCACTCACCCCGCGGACGTGGGAATTGTTTGATGGGGTTAATAATACACCAGGGCGCCCTCAGGTAGTACCGGAGCTCCAGGGACAGGGCCTGACTGGTAAATTCCTTATGGACAAAAAAAAAAATAATTGGTTCTGATAATAGGGGTCCTTGGTGGAATGATGGACACGCTGCTCTTGAATCTAAAAATTATACCGGCATGCGTTATGCGGCAGAAAACCTAGCCGGAAGAATACAGAAGGTCGATATTTTTGGTTCACTCCGTTTACTCAGGGCACATTATTCCCGGACCCAGTAATCACTCACCCCACGGACGTGGGGAGTGTTTGCTGGGGTTAATAATACACCAGCGCGCCCTCCGGTAGTATCGGAGCTCCGGGGACAGGGCCTGACTGGTATATTGCTTATGGAAAAAAAATATAAATAATAAGCAGGGAGGCCAACTACCATCCAAGGCCTTGGTGAGTTGCGACACCATTTTCCTGATCTACAAGTGCATTACCGGAACGGCAGCGAAGGTGCACCCTGGGGGGAATGTTCATTTCCTCTGATGTCGGACGTGGGTACACTACGCTAACCCCCCCGTATACCCTACTACTCGGTTCAGGACAAACGAGGGAGAGGCCCCCACAACCGACCCCCTCGGATTAGGGGTCATAGGCAAGGTGGTGAGGCACAAAACGATGGATTGCCACAACGACCGCGATGAAAACGGGCGTTTTGAGTGCACAAATTAACTAAGGGACAGTCTTCTGCATTGCTATGAGAGCAGTGAGCCCGCCCGAAAAGGATATATGGCCAGATTGAATGCTCTAAATACACCCAGAGCATGCTGCCTTTTCCGTCCAAAACTAAAGGGATTATGTATCTCATCTTCGGACTCGAGGCTATATCAGAGCCCCTACTCAGCAGGTTAAAGAAGTGGCAGATATGCCACGTGTCGGTGTGACTGTAGAAGAGGCCCGCATCATACCACCAACGGAAAGCATCAGAACCCGCAGTGCGCTTCATAACACCAAGCCCCTGAAGCCACAATAACTGGCACGAGTGGATGCGGAGATTCACGATGTCCTTTCAGACAAGGCAGACATCTGGCAGATCAACTATGCCGTGTATGACGCCGCTCAAACCCTGTCCCAAGCGGAGAGGAGGGATACCACCCCTCTGATTGGGAGGCACGAGCGACGTATTCACAAGATGGAAGCTAAGAACAAGTTAGCGAAACAACACGCGTCTCGAATCCAGTGTGTTGCGGATTACGGGGCGGCCAATAGCCACTTCACGCTCGCAGTGCAGCGAATTGCCGCAAATTTAAGACGATCTCAACACACACTAAATCAAGGCGTGCTGTTTACCATCAAACAGCACTGTCTTGATAGTATACGAATGCTGGTGGCTGCAAAAAATTCACTAGTGAGGCGGACGAGAACCATCGCGGAAAACATGAAGTTTCGCGATAAACCTTCTCGCCTATTCCAAAAGCCTCCACGTGTTGTGGATAACCCGCCGGCGGCTGATCGGGTGGAAACCTTGTGGAAGAACATATATGAGTTTTCGCAACCACTCAACGTAGATACTACAGCCCTAGCGCAATTCGAAGCTTTCTGCAGGAGGCTTCGTCAGCCTGAGCTCAATGAACTGCGCAATCCGATATCTCCGGAAGAAGTTCGACGAGCCTTCAAAGGCTCGAAGAACTTTGCTGCTCCTGGTCCTGATGGGCTAAATAACTATTGGTGGAAAACATTTCCATGTACCCACCACCATCTAGCATGCTTTACCCAAACCATTCTGTCAAGATAGTGGTTCTGATATTAGGGGTCCTTGGTGGAATGATGGACACACTGCTCTCAAACTTGAAAATCATACCGGCTTGCCATGATGCGGCAGAAAACTTAGCCGGAAGAATGCAGATGGCCGTAATGCTTGGTTTGCCTTCTCAGTGCACATGATTCTCGGACCCAGTAATCACTCACCCCACGGACGTGGGGAGTGTTTACTGGGGTTAATGACACACCAGCGCGCCCTCCGGAAGTGTCCTCATAAACACTCAGAGTGTACCCAAACTCCAAAGGCCTGTGCGGGTAGAGGATCGCAATTATTATTTGCCGTGGCGCTCCAGGCGAATTACTGATTTTTGGTGGCGTATTCACTTTTCAGCTGTAGGAAAAAGATATATATATATATATGTAAAATACTTGTTTCAAGGAGCAAACAATGTCCAAGCGACCGCAAAACAGTCGACAACAATCCTTTAGGAAGTGACTATAACTTTGTATAGTATGTATGGCATGTGTCCGACAGAAAACAACTACTTCTCTGGCTAATACCGCGACAGATATTTAATTATATCTGTCAAACACATGTGCAAAGATCCTTACTTTGAAGGAACAACTTTGCAAGAGCTCTCTGAACAAACAGCAGGACTTCACCCGATTCAAATGGTGAACCAACTACAGACCGGTTTCGGAATGTTGTCCCTCATCAGTGCAGTCTAGGTTATCACAAATTGTATACACGCGAGGTCTCACTGCCCGTCACCGTCCACCGGGATAATACTGCAATTGCTTACAGGATCCACCTTGACGACAGATAAGAGAGCACTCCAGAAGGACATTTCGGAAACGAAATGGTATATGTAAAATACTTGTTTCAAGGAACAATGTCCAAGCGACCGCAAAACAGTCGACAAAAATCCTTTAGGAAGTGACTATAACTTTGTATAGTATGTATGGCATGTGTCCGACAGAAAACAACTACTTCTCTGGCTAATACCGCGACAGATATTGAATTATATCTGTCATATCTGTCGTTTCCGAAATGTCCTTCTGGAGTGCTCTCTTATCTGTCGTCAAGATGGATCCTGTAAGCAATTGCAGTATTCATCTCGGTGGACGGTGACGGGCAGCGAGACCTCGCGTTTATACAATTTGTGAAGTTCTATTTTACCAATGTTAAGTGTATTAATTGTACAATTATTTTTAAATGTATTCAACTTCAAAATGTTCAAACATAATTCACCTCATATCAATAAAGAAATTCATCTCATCATCGTAGAAACTAACCTCAACTAAGATGTAAGTTACATATCATCTACCTTAAGTACATACCTAGTTATTGTTCGGTTTTCGAGATTTTTAGCATGACAGATTTTTTTTCCCAAAATTCGTCACTCATACTATTTGAAATTATGAAGTTGTGCCAAGTCCTATTGTAATGGCTTTTTGCTCAAATTATTTAAGTTGATGGCTCTCTCAAACGATATATCAAAAATCGACCTGTGATATACAGGGTGCGAAAAATAGCTTGTCAAACATTGTAAATAAAAATGTGCAAAATCTTCTTTATATCAAATAGAACACCCGGTATATTATCGATCCATAAGAAGCGCCAACAAGTGCTCTACAAATTTCATCAAATATTCCCTATGGTTAAAATCAATAGTTTTTCTTATGAAAGCATTTTTGTCGAAAAATGGAAATTCTTCCTATTTCTTCACCATAATTTTTTTACGTCTACCTACCTACCTGCCAATATAATAAGTATTGAAATCTTTAGTGAATGCCTGTACAATTATTGAAATCTTTAGTGAACGTTGCTGTATTGAGAAGTTTCGGTTTAATTTAATCAAAATGTTGTTTTCAAAAACTGATATGATTTTCATATTAGGTGACTCAGACAGGAATTGTTTATTGGCAAGTAGAATGTATTCTCAACAGTATCCAGATAGAAGACATCCAGATGAAAGATCATTCCAAAAGGTCTTAACTAGATTTGTTGAAACTGGTTGTATCAATTACTCCAAACATGAGCGCATCAAACCAGCCACTAATGAGGATAATGAATTGAGAGATCTTCTTGCTGTTGAAGAAGATCCGTATAGGAGTCAACGGCAGATTGGTGAAATAGTGGATATAAGTGAAAGATCAGTGCAACGAGTTTTGAAGAAGAATCGCTGTCATCTATACCATATTCAATTGTTGTTATTTCCGTCAACCAGCTGCACACCCTTAAAAGTACAACCCTCAAAAGTCTTCGAAAGAATTGTCCGAGCTAGGGAAGCCCCAGCCCTTACCTTTGAACGTGTGATGCCATGCACGAGACCGATGACCATGCTGGGAATCGAACCCATGACCCTTAGGTTAAGAGACAAGCGCTCTACCATCATGACATCAAGAACTACTGCATAAAGATTTTGAAAAAAGAGTAAGATTTTGCAATTGGGCCATGGAAAAAATTCGCGGAGAGGACAATTTTTTCAATAACATATTATGGTCAGATGAATCGACATTCCATAAAAATAGATTTGTGAATCGACATAATTAACATTATTATTCGACTGAAAATCCCCACTTATTAAGACAGGTAGATTATCAACATAGGTGGTCAATTAATGTCTGGGAAGGAATCATTGGAGAATATGTTAGTGGTCCATATTTTTTTGAGGGACATCTGAATGGAGCAATGTATCTCAATTTCTTACGAAATGATTTACCAGGTTTGTTAGAAGATATTCCTCTTGATCTTCGTCATAGAATGTGGTTACAACATGGTGGCGCTCCTGCTCACTATTCGAAAGAAGTGAGAGATCATCTAAATGAAGCATTTCCCAATAAATTTATAGAACGGAATGGACCTGTCAGGTGGCCCGCTAGATCACTCGACCTAACAAAACTGGATTTCCAAAACTTCCATAAAATATGCGACTTCGAATAACGAATGCTTTTCGCAGCATTACACCAGCTGTCTTGCGCAGGGTGGAACGGTCTTTCCAATATAGAATTCAGCTCTGTATTCAATAAGATGGAAGACATGTGGAACATATTTTGTGAAACTTTTATTATTAACTTTCATTAAACTATCCCTATAACTTTGTAATTTGCGAGTTGACAATTGTAATGAATTGATTTATTAATGATATTTAGAACTTTTTTTCCAGTTGTTTCAAAGGGATTTTGTGGTAAAGAGAGTCGTTCTTTGAGACTATAGCGAAGAAATAAAATGAATTGTAATTTTTCACAAAAATGCTTTTTTAAGAAATACTATTGATTTTAACCAGAGAGAATATTTAATGAAATTTGTAGAGCACTAATTGGCGCTTCATATGGATCGATAATATACCGGGTGCTCCGTTTGAAATAAGGAAGATTTTGCACATTTTTATTTACAATGTTTGGCACCCTGTATATCACAGGTCGATTTTTGATATATCGTTTGAAAGAGTCATCAGCGTACATAATTTGACCAAAAACTCATTTTAATAGGACTTGGGACAACTTCATAATTTCAAATTGTATGAGTGACGAATTTTGGGAAAAAAAAGGGTGTCATGCTAAAAATCTCGAAAACCGTCAATATTTTTGAAAAAAAGATCCATATAAAGTACCTTTTATTTTTCATGTAGCAACCGAAAAACTGATAAAAAATACTGGTTGCCATTTAAAAAAACAAAGTTGGGACCCGCCCAGGAAAAACTCAACACCCTGTGTGAGTGCCATCATTTTCAATTTGTAGAGAGGAAATAGTACCATTTTGCTCATTAAATGATCCATCTATATATTACCATAATGGAGATATGGAAGACCGCGCCCTTGCTGCAGGACCCTGTATATACAGGGTGGCCCATTAGTGAGGAAGTACAGTATCTCGCCTATAATGAGGAGTATGATAAAATGTTTCAGATAAAAGTTATATGGTTTACTTTGCTGCTTATTTTAAAAATATTTTTGAAAATACAGCGTGTTTCTTTAAAGCGGGGCAATATAAATCATCATTTTTTTAAATGGACCCCTCTGTAAAAAAAATTACCGTTAAACTGAGCAAAATGTTTTACATAAGGAGGTTTTCCTTTTTTCGAAAATTTTGCGGCGTTGTCAAGTTATTGCTGAAAGAAAGAAAATCTTCGGAAAAACAGATCACCACAAATGCCATCATAAAAAGTTTATGGATAGAATTTAAGCAAAAATATTTGAGACATGCAACACCAAGAGTGAGATGAAATGTCGGTATGGACTAAAAGTTACATTTCTCAAACAGGAGATTTTATACAAAGCCATTAACTTGACAAAATTCGAATATCAAAAACTAGATTTTTTTAAATGAAACACCCAGTATGTTATGTCACCATTTTTTGGAACTATTTCATCTCTACAAATTTGGATAATATGATATAGTCTCTAAAACTGACACTTTTTGAGAAATTTACAATTCAATTTTCAATGTGTCAAAAATTATCTTTCTATTGATGTAGGCCAGCTAGGATTTTGATACTTAGTTACTGTTACTGGAATTTAACATAATTGCAATGTCAAACTCAAAACTGAAAATCGGTTGGGAAAAGTCCGGAAAACATGTTTTCGTTGAAGTATTTAGGACTAGGTAGTCGAGTGGTTAGAAGCATCGCTTTTTAATCATTCTGGCTGCCGTCGTGTGGGTTCAAAGCCTAGCCACTGCAGAATCTTTTGTCTGATAGCATGATACAGTGCTAGGTATCGCACGTTAAAAGGTGAGACCTCGTTAATCCTTGGCTCGCACAAGTTTCGACTTCTAAGAGCTGCCGTTCCTAGGGGGACGACAGCTAGTTAACGAAAAATACTTTTTATTTTTTAAATTATGAGAGAAAACAATTGAAATGATGATGAAAAAATATTAGAAATTTATAACAATTGCTCAAAGTGACCACCGGCAACTTCCAAACAATAATGTATTCGGTTTTCAAATTCTTCATTAACTCGCCTCAACATGTTGACTGGAATATTTTGGAATACGTTCTTAATTCTATTTTTCATATCCTCCTTTGTAGATGGGGGTGTTCTATAAACTTGATCTTTAACGTAGCCCCACATAAAAAAATCCATTTTTGTGAAATCTGGTGAGCGAGGTGGCCACTTAAAAGGGGCTTCCTCTACCAATCCATCTTCTGGGAAATTCAGAGTCTAAATAATTATTAACAGGAACAGTGTGGTGAACAGGTGCTCCATCGTGTAAATACCACATTCTTCGTTTGATTCGAATGGGTAAATGATTACTTAATTGTGGTAACTGATTTTCCAAAAAATCAAGCCATTAACTCTTCCCTCAAAGAAATATGGCCCAACTATGAAATTTCCAATTATGCCTCCCCATACATTTAGGGACCACTTTGTCTGACTGGTGGTTCGAAAGCAATCGGGGTTATCTGTTGAATAATAATGAAAATTATGTCTATTTACAAACCCTTTTTATAAAATGTTGCTTCATCGGAAAATAAAACATAATTGAAAAAATCTCTGTCTTGTAGCAACTGTTGCTGAGCCCATTCACAAAATGTTACTCTTTAATCAAAATCATCATGTAATAACTCTTGGTGTAACTGAATACGGTACGGATGGAACTTATTCTTCTTCAAAATTCTTTTTATGGCAGTCCGGCTTATGTCAGTTTGTTTGGATATTTCTCTATGTGAGATATGAGGATCTTCTGTAACTTTTAAGAGGACTGTCATTTCAGTTTCTTCAGTTAATGCAGTTTTGGTTCTTTCTATTTTTTCATACGCGACATTTCCTGTTCGAGTAAATCAAAAAAGCAAATTTTCATACGCTTTTTTGGGTTGTCGCCTGTCTGGATATCGTTCATTATAAATTCTGGTCGCAAATAAACAGTTTTTATCACTTGCCCCCAGTACAAAAATCATGTCGGTCAATTCTTCGGTGGAGAAATTAATTTCAAATGCTATATCTTATTATAGAACGATAGATACAAAATTGTATGACAGTAATTTTTGTATTATGCTAAATCTTATCGATCATTGAATATCAAATTCATAGCCCACTTTGATAACAGTTTCATTTTGCATGGAGCACACAAGAACCACCACTTGCCTTACTGAGATGCGCATAACGCATTTATTTGCGCACCATGAACCAGTTTACAAGCAACCGGTTAGTATTATTTTAGCACTGCAAATTTGACAAAATCTGTCAATTTTAGGCGCTATGTCATATTAACAAAAATTGTAGGAATGAAGTGGTTCTTCAAAATGGTAGAATAACATACTGGCTATTTCATTTGAAAAAATCAAGTTTTTGATATTTGAAGTTTGTCAAGTTAATGGCTCTGTATAAAATCTCCTGTTAGAGAAATGTAACTTTTGTCCATACCGCCATTTCATCTCACTCTTGGTGTTGCATGTCTCAAATATTTCTGCTTAAATTCTATTGATAGATAAAGTTTTTATGATGGCATTTGTGGTGGTCTGTTTTTCCGAAGATTTTCTTTCTTTCTGCAATAACTTGACAACGCCGCAAAATTTTCGAAAAAAGGAAAAACCTCCATATGTAAAACATTTTGCTCAGTTCAACGGTCAAAAAATTTACAGGGTATTTCATTTAAAAAATTGATGCTTTGTGTTGCCCCGCTCTGAAGAAACACTCTATATATTTCAAAATATTTTCATAATGAGGCACAAAGAAAACCATATAACTTTTATCAAAATTTTTTTTCATAATCTTCATGACAGACGAGATATTGCACTTCCTCACACTGATGGCCACCCTGTATACAGGGTATTCCACATTCGATGGCCTATTAGACGTTTCTGGAGAACGGAACAACAGATCATTTTGAAAATTTGTGGGCATGGATAATCAAACATGCTGTACCCGTCTAAAATATTTTCATCAATACAGTGTTGCCACTTGTATCAGAAAGTAGTAGCTACTTTGTTATTTTAAATAGAACACCCCGTATATTATATAATTTTTGTAATCCTGATAGAATTCCTCACAACTTTTATAGTTAATTCCCTATACCTATCTGTGACGGTTTTCGAGATAAAAATTATTTTGTCAATTTTTTGTGTAAAACCTGATTATGGAAAAATAACATTTTTTCACAATGCAAATTTACAAAATATTTAAATTTGGATCATAGCTGCACAAGACCATTAAGTATTCTGTCGATGAACTGGACCTCAGTTTCATCATACAAGGATGCTCAGAATTAACTTCTTTTCGGGGACTTATGAAAATGACAAACTCAGTTTTTTCAAATGGAACCCCCTGTATATTATTTCATTTTCGAATTCAACGAACTAGTTTGAATAAGTTTTGAGTATATCCTATACCTATCTCTTACCGTTTATGAGATATAAATTATTTTATAATTTTCGAGATCTGTGCAAGTATAAAATTTGATGAAAAATCTATCAATTAACAAAAAAGAGCTTCATCTTTTTTGAGAAAAGTATAATGAAATACATGAATCTTCCTTAATACTGGGTGTATGACAAATATGATTATGTTGACAGTTCGAAGAATGAAAAATTAAATTGATTAAATCAATTCTACACAAGAGATAATATTACAAAGTTTACTTGACAAATTACAACACATTTGATATTGAAAAAACAAAAACTCAGTAGCTCAGATGCTTGAAATGCTGACCATTTACTTGCAAACATTGATGGATCGACGTCATTACATGAATAGTCGTGGCTCTGCTGATTTCCGACGGGTCGAATTCTTCAAAAGCACGTCTAACCCTGTTTTCTAGTTCCTGTTTTGTATTCACAGGTGTTATATAAACCTTTTCATTTACTTTTCTAGGGGAGTCAGACCTGGTGACCGCGGCGGCCAAATCCAAGGACCCAAACGTCGTATCCAATTTGTGAGTTCTCTGCTCACTTCACCTGTGCAATGTCCAGGAGCCCCATCCAGCTGATACCAACAATTATCATACATGTTAAGAGGTAAATTGTCAAGGAATTCACTCACAGTTGTTCGCAGAATATCCAAATATTTTTCGGAATTCAACTTTTCCTCATAAATGCATATTGAAAATTTATCATCCATAAGCATACAAAACACATTAAAACTGAATTTTTGTTGAAATCCCCTTTCTCTAATGAAATGAGGGTTTTCTGATGCCCAGAAATGATTATTCCGACGATTGAATATTCCCTCACGTGAAAACTGTGATTCATCGGTCCAAATAATTTTTTTCAAAAAGTTGGGATCTTCGTATGTCCATGTTAGTAACATTTCGCAAAATTCTACTCGTTTTGGTGGATCATCTCTAAGTAGAGCTTGCAGCCTGATGAATTTGTAACCGTGCATATTATGATTTTGAAAAATTCTCCATATGGAAGTGCGAGAAATTCCCAAATCCACCGCAGCACTAGATATTGATGCATGAGGATAAGCATAAAAATATCCCAAAACATTGATTTGATTTTCCATGTCACCAGTTACCTGATTCTGTTTATTTCTCGAGGCGTGAACTTTTCCGAAGTTGAGATAATTTCGTTCAATTCTTCTGAATTTCCGTTCGTTCATTGCCGGTACATTTGGATACAACTCATTAAATCTTCTACAGGTCCTTGATATTATTTTATTGCATTCACCGTGAACATAAAACAAATTCAGAATATCAGAGTTTGAATAATTATTATTGTCCATTTTCACTACTCTTGTTTGACAGTCGGACTATTTAAACACGTTATTGTCAAGTTATTCCTTTGTTTTTCAAACAGACCAGTAGCAGCAGATCATGACACACTATTATTCTTGTTGAAATTTGGTATCGAATTCCAGAATTAATACTTGAATTTTATATTTTAAATCGAAATACGGAGTTGTCGCTTGGTCAGAATGTAATATTAGGTAAATAGGAGCCATTGCACCAAAACTATCCATTTTAGTAAATTTTTCAATTGAACTTTAGTTTCCATGTTTTCTGTATGGATATGGTTGATACAATTTTAATTTGTATGTATGAGAAAAAGTTTAAATCCGAAAAATATTTGGATATTCTGTAAATGAATTTCTTCACAATTTATCTCTAAACAGGTGAAGTGGGCAGAGACTCACTAATTTATTCGAAGATCGGTGGATACAACGTTTGGGTCCTTGGATTTGGCCGCCGCGGTCATCAGATCTCACTGCCCTAGATTTTTATCTCTGGGGAAAAATAAAATAAAAGGTTTATAGAACACCCGTAAACACAAAACAGGAACAGGAAAACAGGGTAAGATGTGCTTTCGAAGAAATTGACCCGTCGGAAATCCGCAGATCCACGACTGATCATGTAATGACGTCGATCCATCAATGTTTACAAGTGAATGGTCAGCATTTCAAGCATCTGAGCTACTGAGTTTTTGGTTTTTCATTATCAGATGTGTTATAACTGTGAAGAAAATTTTGTAATATTATCTCTTGTGTAGAATGAATTTAATCAATTTAATTTTTCAAACTGTCAACATAATCATATTTGTCATACACCCAGTATGAAGGAAGTTTCATGTATTTCATTACAGAAGATAAAGCTTTAGTTTGTTATTTGATAGATTTTTCATAAAATTTTATACTTGAAATTTTATACTTCCACAGAGCTCAAAAATTTAAATTATTTATATCTAATAAACGATAAGAGATAGGTATAGGACATACTGAATAAAACTTATTCTAACTGGTTCGTTGAATTCGAAAATAAGATAATATACAGGGTGTTCCATTTGAAAAAACTGAGTTTCAGTCATTTTCATAAGTCCCCGAAAAGAAGTTACTTCTGAGCCTCCCTGTATGATGACACTGAGATCCAGTTTATTGGCAGAATACTTAATGGCCTTATGCAGCTATCACTTGAATTTCAATATTTTGTAAATTTTCATTGTGAAAAAATTGTTATTTTTCAATGGTCAGGTTTTACACAAAAAATTTACAAAATAATTTTTATCTCGAAAACCGTCACAGATAGGTATAGGGAATTATATAATTATAATATACGGGGTGTTCCATTTAAAATATAAAAGTAGCTACTACTTTCTGATACAAGTGGCAACACTGTATTGATGAAAATATTTTAGACGGGTAGAGCATGTTTGATTATCCATGCACACAAATTTTCAAAATGATCTGTTGTTCCGTTCTCCAGAAACGTCTAATAGGCCATCGAATGTGGAATACCCTGTAAATATATTTTACTATTTTATTAATACATCATTGATGTAATTGATGTCATATACCTACTCACCTGAGTATATTCGAAGAACACGTTTTAATATTTTATTACATCCGACCATCTCGAGTTATAGGGATACTATAACCTTTAAACTGTTTTATGAGTTTTTGATGGGGAATGTGAAAATTCGAATGAGATGTGATATTTCACATGGATTTAAGAATTACGATTATTACGGTTCAATTTTTTTTTACATCACACTGCCAGATGTCACAGGGTTGAAATACCTTCTATGTGTTTTTTGTTCAAGTTGAAGGATAATGTCAAATTCCAAATGGAAAAAAGCATATTTTCATTGTATAATATTTTACTGTATCACACCGCCTGAGTTTTTTTTTATGATAACACTCCATCCGGTTGAAGAAGAATGTGATATTCCGACTGGAAAATGATTCACTTTGTGTATTCGAAAAACAATTGTTATTATTGTTCAGTATTTTATAACATCATACCTGCTATAATGTGTTTTTGTATTGACAACCCATTCGGTTGAAGGAGAATATGATTATGAATCTGACTGGAAATTGATTCAGTTCGTATATTATCGTTCAATATTTTATTACATCACACTGCTTATGGTACAGAGTTTAAACACCTTCTATAATGTGTTTTCTATATTTAATATCTGATAATAGTAGTTCATCAAATAAACCAAGTGAGTCATATTCCAGTCTGAATTTCACATTTTCCTTGAGCCAAATGACTGAATAATAGTAGTTTCTCGAATGAACCAAGTGAAGGAAATTCCAGTCCGAATCGAAATACCATGAAAGAAATTCAGAAAAATAGGAAAAAGCATTACTAATGTTCAGATCGTATAATGTAGAAAACCAAACCACTGACCAAGGTTTATTCCTAAGCTCGTTTATGTTATTTTCATTTAATTGGCGCTTGAAAATACACTTGAAAACACAGCTTTGAATGGAATTCACACCACTCAAGAATATCTCAAAAACGGACCTGGTGTGATACATTGTAAAAAAATTTACCAATTGTTCCCTACTTCTGGATTTGACAGGGCGATTTGGCTGGTGTAGCTTCAAGTCACTGATGTCTCGTGCTTGGTTGGAGTGCACACCGACCCCTAGAAAATACATCTGCACCAAATGTTTGTGCCCATGCTGAGATGAAACGATCCAAAGAGAAATCATGGATAAATCCATAAATTTAGGAATAGACAGAGACAACTGCCTAATACGGTAACTGATGATTTTGTACAAGTTAGAAGGAAAAGGAATAAGGAAGAGTAGACACTGCTGATACAGGAAACGCCCCCGAAACCGATGAATGTTTTGAAGGGAGTGCAAAATACAATCGAAGAAAGGTGTGGTTGTTTTTGAAAAAGGTGAAAGATGATGCTACAACGGAGAAAATCTGTAAATATTCAACTCTCACAGTTCTTTTCCAGCAGCCAAAGTATGCCAATATATAGACTAGTGCTCAACGTAAATTTTAGCCCAATGTCAACAGAAAGTGATGGAAGTTATAGTAAAATGGAAACTGAAATCAAAACCGAGATTTGAAAGCCACACAAAAAAGGACAAAAAAGACCGAACACGCGAAGAAATCCATGAAGTAATTCTGGCTCTAGCACTAATTAAAGCAATACAACAAAAAATACTACAACACATAAAAACAATTCTCCTAAGATGATAGAAATAACCAAGAAGCCATATAAGTTTATATACTATATAATAATAATAATACTCCCTCATAAACACTCATAGAGTGTACCCAAAGACATAGCCTGTGCGGGTAGAGGACGACTATTATTATTATTTGTCGTGACGCTCCAGGGCGACTTAGCGTATTCACCTTTCAGCTGTATGAAAACCCAGAAAACCTACAGCACCACCATTATATAAACACCAACACCGAAATTAGGAACCGAATTCAGATGGCAGATATCGGGAAAGCTGGACAGCCAAACACTCAAAATATAATCCTGCAAACAAAAAAAGGATTTTTGCTGAAAACAAATATATCAAAACTCATAAAAAACAATAATTTAAAGATCTTGAAAGAAAAAAATATAATAACAGAGTTATCACCAGCAAACTAAAAACCAAAAGCTTATAAATGAAGGTGTCTTCTCAAAAAAAGACACTATCCAGCTTACCCAAGCAACCCATCTGATCCAAACCCTCTCCCTTGTAAAAAATGCCATAGTTTCATACACAAATCAGAAGATTGCAACACCCCAATAAAATGTAGCAAATATGGAAGCTACCATAGCACTACCAGATGCTCAACAAGTTTGCCACCTAAGTGTAATGCTTGGAGCAGAAGAGCATCAAGCATGGTCTTCCAAAACGACCCACCAAACCCAATGAAGGAATACCACATGCAACAATTAAATGTCTGAACAAAAAAATCGCACGAGATACAAGGATCAAAACAAACTAAAATACAAACAGAGAAGAACTGATTAATGAGCTAAAGAAAAGATTTGAAAAGGAATACAACATTGATAACAGCATTGTATTTACTGGAGGTCAACGTGCCTTTATTTTCATGTTTGATCTAGATGCCCCCAACACCAACTCACCAACGGAACCCAAACAAGAAGATATATCTGCCGTTAACATTCGCAGTCCTTAATTTACTATGTGCAAACATTAACAGTTATACACCGAAAAAACACCTAATCAACCACTTAACCATAATATCATGTGCTGTAAGTTTCTGGGTTTTCCAACAGCTGAAAAGTGAATACGCCACCAAAAATCACTAACTCGCCCTGGAGCGCAACGGCAAATAATAATAGCCGCCTTATACCCGCACAGGCTATGCCTTTGTGTATGTACACTCTATGAGTGTTTATGAGGGAGTATTATTATATTATATTATCATTGTTATTATCAACTGTACCATGTTCGTTGAAACAAAAACGTTCGAAGAAAACAATACCAACTATAGAGACTGGAATATTTTTAGGAAACAGATTCAAAACCCAAAACAACAGAGGTGGAAGACTAATTCAAGCATGCCCATCAGTTCGAATTAAAATAGATAATTCACCCCGAATTAATAACCGAATAAGCGAGTCAATGCATTTCACCATACCATAGTTAGGGACAGACTTCATATTTTCTTGGTATATGTACACCATACATCCATCAACATAGAGGATGTAATAATATATTCAAGTAACCTGGAAAATAATATTCAGAAAATAGAAACACTAGCGAACTTAGGCTCAGACCATTTGGCTATTTATGTCAACCTGGAATTGAACCGACTTACCACAATAGAATAATGTTATAGAATGAATTACAAAAAATGTGATACACAAAAGGTAAACAATGAACTAAGAAACTTCATCAAAAATAGAACCAGCCTAAACGAATTCAATAAAAAAATTACAGAAGTAGTCTGCAAACACTCCGAAAACGAAAATTTAATACTACTTACATGAACTACCACCATTATTTTTGAAACTAATAAAAAGTAAATGAAAAATTTACAGAGAATACAAAGCAAACCGAGACCCGTTACTGAAGAGACATTATCAAATATAACAGAAACATCCAAAACATGATCCACCAATACAAAGAGATTATATGGCTATAAACGTGCCAAGAAATCAATAGGCAACAAGGAAAGGACTACTGGCATCAAATAAAAAAACTGTCAAGATACAAACCGAAAAATAACATTCAAGATCTCGAAGAACACATACAACGTACTCTTTCACATTGTAGATACCTCTCTGGCACAATATATTCGAACTCGTTCGAATTTTTACAGTTTTCTCTTCCCGGAGTCTGTGCTACTTGGGAGTGTTTTGTCTTGTTCCGTGCGGATGGCGCTGCGGTCAACTTTGTTGTACATCGTATCGTCATCCGTGGGGAAATTTTGTTAAACAGTTGATTATTGTTCATTTGGCAGGGAAAGAACAATTATAATGTTGTCCGACCTACCCTGTCACTGATGAGAGGCAATAAACCTCGAAACATGCATGTCTGCAGGTGGTCATTCCCAGCCAAATGAAGAATACTCTTCTGTTTGATTGACAAGCACTTGCAAATGGGTCTTCTTGGAAGAACGTTGCACAAATATCTGTCAGAGTAGTTCAATTTCCGTCGTGGTATTAGCCAGGGAAGTAGTTGTTATCTGGCATATGTTTGCCTTTTATTTTCCACTTGGTGGAAACGCTTAGAGAGAAGGGTACCCCGTATTCTTTTACATTATTGATACCTCTCTGGCACAATATATTCGAACTCGTTCGAATTTTTACATCTAATGTAAGACTAAGCATTTTTGTTGTAGAGCAAGATTCCACCTGCAAGTCGTCATTTTCATGGATTTTGAAATTTTCTGAGACATTATGGAGAGTGAATTTCATCAACTCTGGTTTGGATATGTTGAGTGCCAAATTACTATTGTTTCCCCATAGCATTACTTGGTCATAGAGAGTTTGTGTCAGTTCTGAGAGAGCTGCCACATTCTGCGCTTTGACGAGAAAATTGGCGTCATCTGTATAAGCGATAACATGCACTTCAGAAAGATTTTTTAAATTATTTATCAGATCATTAACATAAACAAGATAGAGTAAGAGGGCCCGACTATAGAGCCTTGAGGTACAATGGCTGCCCGTTGGCTAATGGAATTCTGAATTACTACTCTTTGGATTCTGATTTCCAAGTATGATTTCATCAAAGCAATTCCTCTATTACCATATCGCTCCATTTTCAACAGGAGGAGTTAACCTGTGGTAGAAGTCCATTGTATCTCGAAGTGGAGTGGTATAGATTCACGATAAAGAAAAACTCAAAATCATCTCCACAAATTTACTGGTTAACGCAGTCGAAAGCTCGAGAAAAATCAATGATTAGTCCACAGATGCGAAGTTTTCGGTCTAGAACATTTATCACATGCTCATTGGAATCATAAAATGCTGTATTGGTGCTCTTATTTTGGGTGAAACCGTGTTGATTTTGCGAGGGGTAGAAAAAAAAAGGTACCAATTGGTTCTTAATATTTAACTCGAATAGTTTGAAAATACTGGAGAGTAGACTGATTCCTCTCTAGTTTTCATAAAGATTAGAGTCGTCCTTTATTAAAATTGGTATAACATGTGCTGTTTTCAGTTTATTGGGAAAAATTCCTGGTTCCAAATTCACAATCTACTTTATTGATTTACCCAATTGAGAAAATTTTTTCGGTAGACTATTTGAAATTTCATGGTCAGTAAGTTGTATTGGAATTTTTTAATTTTTTTACATACTCAATAACGTCATGCTCAAAGGGTCGGGATATATTTTGATATTTCTTTACAAAAAAAATAATAATAATTGAATTATAAAGAGGTTCATAATTCAAAAGGCAATTGACCGAGGTCCTACAGTCTTTTCTTTCCATAATATTCAGATAACATTAGCTTTCTGCTGTGGAGTTTTTGTAAAGAACTATTAAAATTGTTGGCCACGTCGGTTTCAGAAACTTTTACGCCATCTTCACAAATTGTAATAACATTGGAGTTATTTCCTTATATCTGAATGTTATTCACGATTTGCCACATGGTCTTAGACAGACTTATTGGTCGAGTTGTTTATTTTCTCATCTACACAATATAATTTTCTTTCAGTTTTTCCCTGTATGTTTGGGTGATTCATCTACTCATATCTTTGAAATGTCCATTTACTCTACTCTAGAGTAGAAATAGACTAGTTCGTTTAATTCGTAGATTTCTAGAGCGAGTTCACTGACATTAAATTCTTTTGAACGTTTTTGAAACCATTTCAAAAGGAAAAGCAACCTTAATTTAATAATGAAGTGTATTATGAAATATATCATAGGCCTTGTTTGGACATCATTCGTAGCAGAGCTCACTCCATTACTTTGACATTGTCAATATTATTTACTGAGAATGACCTGCTATAATTAATGTTCAATCTTGTTTTTCTTTTTTTGTCTTTGCAAAAATTTTAATAGTTTGGGTGTCGAATATTTCATATTCTCCAATGTTAAATTTCAAAAAAATACCACGTATGAGGGAATTTTGATAAGATTGGTTTGCTCTGAAATATCGCAATATTTCAATTCTCTAATTTTCTAACTCCAACACAATGACAGATAAATTCAAGGAGGGGATGTATTAATCAATATTCTACTCATGTGATCTGAGCAGGAAGCAAAATCAACCGAAAAAGTATTTTTAACGGTGTTCAAAACTTGATGCGACCGAGACCGGAGAACATTTTCATTTTTTTTTGGCCTCTCTTTTTATAACTCCAGCACAATCATCCGAAATAGTAATGCAGGGATGTATTACATCATATTCAACCCATCTGAGGTGACTGGGATAGAAATTCACCAAATATTGATTTTTATTTTTTACGAAATGCGAAAAGATTGGTTTGCTCTGAAATATCGCAATCGTTAGATTCTCTCATTTCTAACTCCAACACAATGACCGATAAATTCAAGGAGGGGATGTATTCATCAATATTCAACCCATGTGATCTGAGCAGTAAGCAAAATCAGCCGAAAAAGTATTTTCAACGGTGTTCAAAACTTGATGCTACCGAAAGCATAGAAATTTTTCAAGTTCCCTCTGATTTCATAACTCCAGCACAATCATCCGAAATAGTGATACAGGGAAGTATTACATTATATTCGGTCCATCTGAGGTGACTGGGATGAAAGTTTCCCTTATAATAAAATTTATTGTCTACGTAATGCGAAAAGATTAAATAAAGTTGATATGCAATAAATCGAACAAAGTTCGAAAAGTGTGTGTAAGGAGAGGATCAAATACGTCGAAAGCAAATACCTTTCTCTCTACAAAAATTACTTTCCAATACGAACATTGAATTACGTCTATGGTCCATTTGAGCAATGTTCCTCAAGGAGGACATATTGCATAAGCTTATCCTTCATTTTGTTGGAGATGACCACCTGCATCCATGCATTTTTCGAGGTTATTTTCTCTCATTAGTGCAAGGATAGGACAGCCAACAATAGAGTCGACTTGATCCACAAAACGAACGATAACATTCAAAACCCTTATAGTATTCCGCGCGAAGTTTTGAACACCATAAAAAATACCTTTTTAGCTAATTTTCCTTCCTGCTCACATCACAAGTGATACACAATGTATTACTTTCATGATTTTTGAATGATATTGCTGGAGTTAGAAAATATAATAAGAGATGGTGATATGTTTAGGATTTCCTTCTCATTGCTTTTCGGAAACAATCACTCGGAAGTTATTAATAAGTTATAAATTCCAGCGTTTCAATCATCCGAATATATTCATCAGAAAAGAAGTTACGTGACGGCTGTGCCAGCTCAAGCGTTAAGCTAGCACAACCCTTTTTTCTCAGGAACCACTTAAGGTATAAAATTGGGAGTTGTGTTAAAAAATAGTTATTAATTAGTTATAAAATACTGCACTAATTTTTTCTCATTGTGCTGAAACGGCTGTGCCAGATTAACATAAGTTTACATCTGATCGAATTCTGGATCCGGAATATTCCAGAAGCTACAGAATCCGAGAAAAACTATGCAGACGATCATAACGTCGAAAGATCGAGCAAGAATGAAATCAAAACGTTGTGTGATACCTTGAGGGATCTTTTTGTTTCCGTCAAAACCTCAGAACAGTACTCCAAATCCAAAAGTCTTGGTATGAGACTAGTGTTGGAAAGAGAATTTTCTTATTGTAACGATTTCGAGTCCGGCCCCGAGACCGGCCCTGATCTAATTAATTATGCACCCTCGTTCAACTACAACAGCATATCTGCTGGCGTACGGATCGCCGAGAACAAGCTGGAATAAATCGATCGCACGATACTGTTCGAAGAGCCATCTAGATGAAATGTTCTATACTCCTGAATAATCGAGAGTCGTGGATGGAATCTGCTTGGGAGTATATAAGTGGGACAGTCAGAATTCAGAGTGAGTTACAGTTCCAGAGTTCGCTGATAGATAGCCACAGTAGAAATATATTGAAATAGTTATTGAAGTAAATGTTTTAGTGAATAATTGTTGTAAATAGTGTTTTAAATAAATTAGGAAAATTAGTTAGTGCAGTTTTACTACATTATTTCGATGGAAACCCCCAAGAATGGCCATTGTTTTACAAACATTTCAAAAATATATGCACGTTATTATGTGATTACACACAGGAAGAAATAATTCTGAAATTGCAAAGAAGCTCAAAGGGACCTGCAAAATCAACCGATTCAGGCATGATGCTAACTTCGAACGTAGATTTGATTATGAAAACTCTGGAAATTCGTTTTGGTAGGCCAGAATGTATTATTGAAACAATAATTTCAAAGATCAAGAGTTTGCTATTCATAAAAGATTGCAACTTGGAAAAAACCATCCATTTGTCAACGAGGGTCTTCTAGGAAAAACGTTGCACAAATATCTGTCATATGTCATATGTCCGTCGTGGTATTAGCCAGGGAAGTAGTTGTTTTCTGACAGATGTTTGCCTCATTTTTCCACTTGGCGGACACGTGTGGAGAGAAAGGGTACTTCTACTTGGTCGATAGAGAAATTGTAGTTAGAAACAAAGGGATTGTTGATTTAGATGATTTTGAGAAATAGTTGCATAGTTATGCCAGTGCTGCCTGTTTTGTCAGTATACCTCAATCATCTGATGCAGAAAGGCAAAATCACTTCAAAAGGTATGAGAGGGTTCTGAGTACCAGAGATGACAAAATATTCAATTTACCTGAAAAATTTCCATGTCCCTACTGTGGAAGAGACTCTCATGAAAAAGTGTGTCCACAGATGAAAGCTGATGATGTTGAAACAAGATGAAAAAAATTTACTGGGAAAAAACTTTGTTTCTCGTGCGAAACGAAACCATCAAAAATTCAAATGTCGTGGAACGGATTGTGGAATTAATGGGTGTAAAATGTCTCATCGCCCTCTTCTTCATAAAGATAATCCTACTCATAATAACGTGGTTAATGAAATTATTATGACAACTGCTCCAGTGCCTGAAATTGGGACTTTATGTGCAGTAGGTAGCAACAGAAAGGTACTGTTGAGATGATTCCAATCAGAATATATATGGTCCAAGAAGTGTGATGTAAATTTACGTGCTATGTGATGAAGGATCAACCGTCACTCTACTAGACTCTGGAGTCGTTGAAGAATTAGGTCTGATAGGTCATCAAGAGCAGTAATGTCTGCAATGGTCAAATGATGAAATTACTTCACGAATGAATTCTCTTAAACATGATGTTCAAATTTCGAAAGAAGATGAAGGGAGCCAAATTCACTTTTTGAGGGGAATTCATCATTAATAATAATAATAACACTCCCTCATAAACACTCATTGAGACGGCTATTATTATTTGCCGTGGCGCTCCGGGGCGACTTACTGATTTTTTTTGTTGGCGTATTCACTTTTCAGCTGTAAGAAAACCCGGAAAACCTACAGCACCACCCCGGGTAGTCGGCGCGAACTCCAAGCAAGCACCAGACGTCGGGATTGGCATCTAGACAACTTACATTGCCTATCGACTCCCATGAAATTGAGAAAAATTTTCTCGTTTTCCAGGATTCGAACCTGGTGAAATGCAAGCGGTTTAGAAGGCCGGCATCTAACCGCCACTAATTGTAAAAATGTCAGAAATGAAAAGACATCCACATCTACAAGGACTTCCAGTGAGAGATTATGAAAATCAAAAAGCTGTCATGATAATTGGTCAAGACTCAAGATAACATAAACCTGATCACGGAAAATGCACCAATGACCACTAGATTAGGTTGGACCTAGTTCACAAGAAGGAATGACAAGAAATATGGAAGCTTATGTATTTCATATGTGTGAAATAGACAATTCAGAGCACGAATTGCGGAGATGTATAAATGATTTTTTTTCTACGGATTCCTTCAGAGTTCTGTTAACTCCCAACCGAATGACAAGAGACAATTCGAGAGCATTGGAACTGATGGAAAGTACGGTCAAAAGGGTGGATGGCAGATATGAGATAAGACTACTATAGAAAAGGGACGATATACGACTTCCAGAAAGTAGGAGCCGAGCATTGCAGAGACTGGAATGTACCCAGAAAAAATGCCGGAAAGATTCCAACTTTGCCAAGGAATATTGCGATAAAATTCGGTCTTATGTGGAAAAAGGATATCAACAAAACTAACTACCAAGTAAAGAAGCTGAATATTGAAGGGCCTCGAACCTGGTACCTACCTCATTTTGCAATCAAGAATCTGAATAAATCCAATAAAATCAGGCTGGTATTTGATGCGGCTGATTTATTGCAATCATCAGTGGTAATATTATGGAAGTTCCGACAACGACGATTTGGGTTCTGTGGAGACATTTGGGAAATGTTCCACCAGGTTCAAATAAAGAAAAGCGACAGATCATCACAGCGATTCTTGTGGAGAGAATTAGAATATAACAGCGAACCAGATGTATGTAGATGAATGTCATGACTTTTGGTGCTACCTCGACTCCAAGGATACAGAAGAAGATGCAATGAAAACCATCCAAGACATCTGCAGGATCCAAAACATTGGCGGTTTTGAAGTTGTGAATTGGATGAGTAGTTCAAAACAGTCCAGGAAAATTTGAAAGATTCACTTCTAGCAACATCAAAAAATATAAATGATAGTTCTGATCACCGTGTACTGGGACTATGGTGGAATACTGATGACGATTTTTCTCGTTCAGATTGAACCTACAAGATGTGAAAAATAAGAAGAGGAAAGTATTGAAATCTGTTTTGTCTTTTTTTGATCACATGGGATTCCCAGCGACTTTGACCATCAAAGGAAAAATACTGATTCGGGAAATTTGGAGATGTAGGACGGACTGGGATGCAGAGATTCCTGGGGCCTTCAGAGGACACTACATATCATGGATACAGAGTTTGCAAATGATTACCAGCATAAATATTCCGAGATGCCACAGCATGATGATACCAAACGCAGAAAGTATTGAAATTCATACTTTCTCAGATAGCAGTGAGAAGGCGTTTGCTGCTGTATCCTATCTCCGTATAGTTGGTAAACAAGGAATTGATAAATTGATGGATGTAGCCGTTACTACGTGGTAGGAGATCATCGTAAGAAAAAGAAAAGAAAATGTCTATGTTTTTATATCACTTTAACTTGTAACACTTTGTTACTGCAGTTTCGTCCTATATGGACATTCTCAAACAGAGTTGTTTGCAAGAACAAGAGTAGCTCCCCTTAAACCTTTATCAATTCCCAAACTAGAGCTCCAAGGAGCTGTTATGGCAAGTCGGCTACCTCTGTCCATCGAGCAAGAACTTGACGTACCTCTAGCTCAGTTGTATTTTTGGACAGATTCACAATGTGTTCTAAAATGGATAAAAGGAAACGACAGGAAGTATGAACGATTCGTATCCCACAGAATTGGAGAGATCCAAACACGAACGAGGCCTGAAGATTGGAGATGGGTTCCATCTGAATTCAATGATAGATAGATAGATATATTTCATCATATTAAATACAAAAATGAGTGACAAGTCAAACTGACAAAGTAAAAAAAAACAATAGTTGCAGTCAACAGACAATAATTACATCTAAAATTGTTATTTCTGAAACCAAAACAAAACTAACAAGTTAAAAGATTAATGTCTCACAATTCAAATACTCTTCGATGGAGTAGAAACAGTGACACAGTAGTGAGTGCTTAGCTTGAAACGGTTATAATTCAAGCCAGTAATATCTGCTGATATTTTATTGTATACATATAAGTTTCGTGAATTTCGAGCTGATAGATCCAGTTGATAAAATTGAGGCCTTAGTTGTGCACCTTTACGAGTCGGGTAATTATGAAAGTCAGCATTTGTGAGGTACTTAGTATTATTTTTGTATATTTCTACAACATTGTAAAGAATGAAAATACATGGCAAGGGTAGGATTTTAAGTTCTTGAAATAAGGGAGGACAGTGTTCTCTGTAAGAGACATTGGCTGTGATCCTGATTGCTTTTTTTGCATATGAAAGGCTTTAATTGCATGTGCAGACTGACCCCATAAAAGTATGCCATATTTTAGGTGGCTATTAAAAAAAGAAAAGTATGTTTGCTTTCTCCCAAATAAGTAGGTTATCATTAGCTCTTAAGCTGTGCCATGTATACCATAATATTCCAGTTTACCTAGAAGAAGCTCATGGTTTATACTGTCAAAAGCCTTACTTAGATCACATAAAGTTAGAGCAGACACTAAGCCCTTTTCTATGTTCTCTATTACTGAAACAACTATAGCCATCACAGCTTGGGTTGTTGATTTGTTAGACCTAAATCCGAATTTATTTTCATTAAGTACTGAAAAGAAATTAAGCAGTTTTTAATTAGCATCTCAAAAGTTTTACCAAAGATAGGAATGATAGATATGGGTCTATAGTTATCTGGAATATTTAGATCGCCCTTTTTAAATATGGGAATAACTATACTTGTTTTACAGATGTCTGGAAATAGTCCTTCACAGAGGCATCAATACAATATATATAATACAATACTTTTATTCATCACTCAACTTAATGTACAATTTCCATTGCATATACAAGTTATCAGACTAGTCAACAAAAAACATTCATGTGTCGGATCACAATACAATACAATGCAATACAATATAATCAAATCACATGGAACTTATATACAATACATTACTTTATTTACTCAATTTAGTATACGATTTCATTATATAAAGTTATCAAAACAGTTACATTCAGATCATTAAAATACAATAAACTAAAATTCTAGGTAGTCATTCACTGAATAAAATGCCTCCTTCAATAAAAATGTTAAAAGGGTAGTTTTCAGCTGTTTTAAATTGTCTATTTCCCCAAATATACTTATAAATTTGTTATAGCAGATAATTTGTTGATATTCATGAGAATTCTGACATATAGCAAGTCTTGAGAATGGTTGATAGTAATGATTCTTACCGCGGGTGTAATACTGGTGTATGTCCTTATTTCTTGGTGAATGAGAATGATTTTTTTTTTAAATCATAAATTAGTATATAGATATATAGTGAAGGTAGAGTGAGTATTTCCAATTCAACAAATAATGGTCGACAGTGAGTATGTTGATTCACGCTCATCATACACCGGACAATTTTCTTTTGAGCGACAAATGCTTTGTACACATGTGTCGATGTTCCCCAGAAGAGAAGGCCATATGACAAGGCTGACTGAACCAACCCAAAGTATGCCAGCTTTAATATATTTGAGGTTACCGTAGGTTTCAATTGTCTGACTAAGAAACACATTGAGCTGAGTTTGCTTGTTAGGTTGTCTATATGATGCTCCCAGGACATTTTATGATCCAATGATATCCCTAGGAATTTGAACGTTTCTGTTTTCTGGATGGACTGATGATTCATCCTGATAAGCAGACTATAGTCCTGAATTACGTTCTTTGGTAGGCACGACATGTAAAATGTCTTGCGGACATTTACTAGTAGACCGTTCTTCACGCAGTAATCAGAAAACTCATTAATACCATTTTTGGCTTTCTCAAGACATTCTAGATCAGATTTTCCACTGATACCAAAAGTTGTGTCATCTGCATACTTAACTATTACATTGGCTGAGGTACATGATTTTGGTAAATCGTTTATGAACAAAATGAATAGGATAGGACCTAGAATCGAGCCCTGAGGTACACCAACAGTCATGTCTTTCATTTCTGACTTAACATTATCAATTACTACGGCTTGTTTTCTATTTGTCAGGTAGGATTTGACCCAGTCATTTGCAACACCTCGTATTCCATTGCAACTAAGTTTTTCAATAAGTGCAATGTGATCTATGGTATCGAAAGCACGGCTCAGGTCAAAGAATATTGTTGTCGGTGTTTGTTTCATGTTCAGGATATTATATATGTAGGAAGTCAGTGTGTCAATAGCTGAATTTGTAGATCTCGCCTTTCTGAAGCCATGTTGGCATGAGGTTAATAGATTATTTGGTTCTAGGAAATCTGTCAACTTGCTGTTAAAGCAGGATTCAACTACCTTCGCCAGTTGACTTTGTAGACAAATGTTCCTATAATTGCAGACTTCCTTTTTTGAGCCTTTATTCTTGAATATTGGAAGTGATTTTGAGATTTTTAAACTATCTGGATACTGTCCTGATTTGAAAGATTCATTTATTAAATATGAAAGAGGTGAAGAAATCAGGTGTGCCACACTGCTCAATACCCCCCCTGTAATATCATCTATACCTGCTGCAGGCTTTTTTGATGATTTTTTTAATAGGCTTTCAATTTCTGGTGGCGTAGTTGGTGTCAAGAATAGAGTTTTGTTTGTGATTATTTCAAGATCCAGTGTATCATAGTCTGGCTTTGGGCATTCAAAATTCAAGAAAAAGTCATTAAAACAGTTTGCTATATTTCCTACACCAGTAACTTCTAGGCCATCATTGTTAACGACACCTGTTGGAATGTTTTGGGATCGTGTACCTTTAATTTCGCCAATTATTTTCCAACTTTCCTTGGTTATATTAGATGCATGCAATAATCTATTATTATTATGGGATTTTTTTGTTTCAGTTAGTTTTGTTTTGTATAGTAGCTTCAGATCTTTATATCTTTGATTGATTATTTCATTTCCTGAAGTTTTCCTTAATGTATTCATTTGACAGAGAGTTTCGTGTAGTTCCTTTAGTTCCTGTGTGTGCCATTTTTGTTCTTTGTGGTGCCTTTTTACTCTTTTCATAGGAAAAGCTATATTATAATGATAGATGAGTGTATTATGGAAAGAAGCAAATTTTTCAACGAATTATTTTACCTCATTCATTTCGAACCATTTCTCATTTTCTATCAGATAAGAGAATGTATTCATATTATTTGGAGAAAAACATCTTTTCCAAATATACCTATTATTTAAATCAGTATTATGCAGTGCTAATTTACATATTTGATAAGTGTGGTCAGATATGTGAGTATCCTCTACAGAAAGATCACACACAGTCATATTTGTGAACATAACATCAATCAGTGAGCTAGAGTTTGAGTTTGCAATGCGTGTGGGTAGGGTAATTGCATTTATCATATTGAATTCTTTGAAAAGGTTAACAATTTTTTTACTAGGGCAGCTATTTTGTAACAGATTTACGTTTATGTCACCACAAACTAAGTAGTAGTTCAAATTCCCATAGTGCTCACATATAAGCTCATAAAGGTAATCTAAGAAAATATTCAGATCACCCTGGGGTGATCTGTAGATTGTTATGACAAATAGCTTTACTTTTTTTGAGACTTCAAGTACAGAGATAGCCGCTTCGAAATGTTTTTCTTGGTTTCTCATGTATTTAATAGGTTCAATATTTATATGAGATTTAGCAAATATACATACCCCCCCACATTTGAACTCAACTCTACAGAAACTGCTGACCAATTTATAATTATTCAAGCTTGTGTAACCAATCTCATGGGGTTTTATCCAATGTTCTGTAACACAGCATATGTCCACATCACAATTTTGCAGTAAGAGCTCTAGGGCGTACAGTTTATTTGCCATTCCTTGAATATTTAGGTGCATAATGGTCATTTGTTTTCTTTCCTTTTGGCTTGTATTGTTTGTATTGCTTGGTGGTATGTACGTGGATTTACTTGGAAGTCCTGTTTCATCCCCAAGAATTGTGTTCGAAAATATTTCCTCTTCCCTACTACTAGTGGTAGCTGTATGTTTAGGTTGTTTTGTAAGGTTTTTTATAAAAAAGAATTGGGTCTTTCTTCGTTTTTGTCGTCTTTTTGGGACTTTAACATCCTATTACCTTTGCGGAAGTCAAAGCGTTCAAAACCAACCTTTCTTGGCCAGAAACTGGGTTTATATACATCCTCCTCTAGTGTTGGTGGTACTCCCACTATAAATGAATGGTTATTTTGTCTAGTTGTTAGTGTATTCAGTTTATTTACTTCAATATCTTGTTCCTTTACTCCTTTATCTTTTAGATGATTAAATATGTACTGTTTAATAATTTCCTCATTGATGTCATCTGGGATTCTGGTGAGAAATAGCCATATTTTCCTGCTAACTACATTTTGTCCAGTAAAGTTTACATCACTCTTTCCTAACTTGTGATTCCTCCTTTTTCTGAATACTGTTTGAAATTCCTCATTTCCATGTGTATGTTGATCATGATTTAAGTTTATTACTTCATTCATGATATTTTTCTGGGTTCTTTCCAATTTTTGTTCATTTTGTTGCCGAGCAGCGGATATATCATCGTTTATTATATGTGTTTCGTCTTCACTATCCAGTGTAGGTATACTCGAGTGTTGACTTTGTTCATTTTTTGTTCTTTTCTTTTCGTTTATTATTTTGTTCGTGAAAATTGTATCATCCTGCACTTTACGATTAATTTGTTTACTAATTCCTGTCTTAGGCTGGTTTTTATTTGTGTTTACCTTCGTCTTATCTTCCCAGTTTTTGTCAACTATGGGTATTTGTGGAGTCTCTGTTTTTTGTATTGTAACTAGTTTTTCTTCCAACAGCTTTTTGTTCTCTTGCAATAAAATGATGTTATATTCTAGTATTTTATGTTTACTTTCTGCTTCATAAAGCATTTTTCGTAGCATATTATTTTCGAATAATATTTTCTGTACATCAATTTCTTCCTCATTTGATAGCATGTTACTTTTATTTTGTAAACAATCTCCATTTGGGCCCAAATTCCCATCTTCAAAGGTTTTTTCTATACATAACGCTGGCTTTTCACAACAAATTTTCCTCTGTGAGCAACTATTATGAAAAACTGCATCACATGTAGCACATTTGACTTTTTTTGTCACTTTTTTACCGCAATAATTACAGTTTTTATGCAGACCACTTAAAGTCGTGTCTGAATCAGCCATGTCGCTGAACATTAAAAAGAACAGTTAATGGACCAGAAAAGGTGTATGGTTTCTTTGATCATTCTACTGTTTAAGTTGTATATGTTCAAGCAAGCAGAGTTTTTTAATTTAATTATTGCTTGTTTAACTTCGTCTTCAGTAACTGGACTGAGAAAGATAGAAGTGCTAGGTTTGGGGAGTCTGAAAAGGTACGTTAGAGCATTAATGATGCAGGAGGGTAGAGATTTTACAATTTGATCAGCTACATTTGTGGAAAAGATGTTATATTCATCAGGGGAGATGCTGCTTGAGGATAAAGGTTTTTAATTTAAATTGCGCTCATAGTTAAGCGTCCTTGTATTTGTTACTTGATTCATTAACGAAATTATCGTATGAAATTGTTATGGCATTTTGTATAGGGCTCTGGTATTGCTTTTTATAAACTTTAAATGCATTGTGGTGTTCAGGCCTCCTAATTGCAGCACTAATACTATATAATACCTGGAGGTTTTCTCTCATTTGTTTTAATTTGTCGTTAAAAAATGTCACTGGTCTTTTGTCCCTGGTGTGGATTCGTCTCAGTGGGAAAACTTCATTTACAAGAGAACTGAAAGTCATGTTAATAAATTATGCTATTTTATTGATGTTGTTTTCGTCTTAAGCAATTTTCCAATCAACTGATTCTTACGCTATTTGTAAAGAGTTCAACCCTTTTCATGTGATACATCTATTCACGGTGTTTTCATTGCAATTACCAGGATGGGTAGATATTGTAATAAACTGTCCTGTATGATCAGCGATACAGGGATCAAAAATTCCCGTTTCACAGATCGAATTATCCAGATCAGTGAAAATATCATTAATGCAACTAGAAGACTTCGCTGTTCTCCTCGTTGGTAAATCAATTTTAGGTTTAAGATCAAAAGATTCACACAAGTTGAGCCAGTATTCTGAATTGAATTTGCGTTTATATCTTTAATGTTAATATTGAAATCTCCAGCTAAAATTATATGTTTGTACCTACCTGTTATTGAAGTTACGAGTTCTTCAACTTTTTCAAAATATTACTCAAATTCCCTAAACAATATAATAATAAGAACTGTCTTCATCTTTCTGATCTCTATGGCACAAAATTCAGCGTGCTATTCAACACAGAAATGATCCAAGAAAAGAGGAGAGCACTCAATATTATCATGGACAAAGATTGCTACTCCACCATGTTTCATATTTTTCCTACAATAATGAGACTTTAAAACATAATTATTTAAATGTAACAGATGAAGCCACAAGATCGGAAACTCCACTTAAAAACAAAAATCTCTTGAATTCAGAAGCCCTCATCTCTTATGAATGGTTCAATGGACCTGCGTTTTTGTAGCTCGCTGAAGAGACTTGGCCTAAAGAAAATGTCAACATTGAAAAGTTCTCTCCCAAAGATGAAATGAAAAAAGAATATATTTCATGTCAAGTAAGTTTAGCAGCCAGGAAATTTAATGAAAATGTTTTACCAGACATAGAACGGTTTTCGAAATGGCTTGGTGTTTGAGATTAATAAAAAACATGGAAACGGATAATAGAATTGACAGATCCACGGGAGAGTGGAAGGTGGAAGAGCTGAAAGAAGCCGAATACACATGGATCAAACAATCACAATCTGAAAGTTTCAGAGATGAAGTTGATCACATTAGGAATGGTAGACCACTGGAATAATAAAGCAAACTTCTATCTTTGTGTCCTGAAATGAAAAATGGGTTTTGGGAGGCAGAACAAACTTGCCTACGAGCTTGAATGAAAATGTCAACAACCCATCATTCTGTGCCTGAAACATTCTTATACTAAACTCTTGATTCGACACTATCATGAACAAATTTGGCATAAAAGTGTGGAAATGACACTTAATGAGTTGAGACAAAAAAATTTGATCATAAATGGTAGAGCAGCAGTTTAATCAGTATTCAGAAAATGTAACAAAAGCAGGATAGAACCAAGTAAACCAGTCCCACTTAGATGGGACAACTACATGAAATTAGATTGAGATAGGTGGTTTGTCCATTTGTTACTGCAGGAATGGATTTCTTTGGACCTATTCTTGTGAAAATCAGAAGAAGACAAGAGAAGAGATGGGGTGTACTGTTCACTTGCCTAGCAGTGAGAGCAGTGCATTTAGAAATCTCACACACATTAAATAAATAAACTGCATTAATGGCTATAATGAGAATGGCAGCCTAGACATGACAACTATCAAAAATTCTATGTTCTCAAAAAATAAACAGTTTCAATTTATTCTTCCGGCCTCTCCTTACATGTGTGGCGCATGGGAAAGACTGATCATCCAATAAAAGAAGAGATTCTGATGACACTATTTGCAAAAGCAGAATTTTCAGTAAATTCTAGACCTCTCACTTGAGTATCCAGCGACCCAAATGATCTTGAAGTACTGAACCCAAACCATTTTCTGCTTGGTTATTCGAACGGCGACAGTCCTCCATTTCCTGAAAACCCTAACAGTGCCACTTTGAAGCGAGGTTGGAAAATGTCACGAGAGCTTTTAGATTCATTTTGGAGACGATGGGTGAAGGAGGATTTACCAACTTTAACCTGCAGGAATAAATGGATCACAGATCAAAAACCGATTCAACTGGGAGATATTGTTATTTTCGTTGATGATAATGCACCTAGATACCATTGGAAATTTGGAAGATTCACCAAAGTTTACCACAGACCTGACAAAAAAATACGGATTGTAGATGTCAAAACGATGTCAGGCAAATATTGACGGCCTGTTACAATATTATATCTTTTAGGGCTAAATGAAAACTAGTTTCTTTAGCAGGGGCGAGAAATGTCGAATATTTCATAATCTACGTTTAATTTAAAAAAAATACCATGTATGAGTGAATTTTGATATATGTTAAGACAGTTCAATTGTAAAAGATAAAAATACAGACACGAAAAAAGTACGTAATATTCTTTGAATTTTGAGACTGTTCAGCACCAAACTGAACATTGGGCATAATGATCAGGCAAACTGAAATCTTTACCATTTACCTTGTGTTCAGAATTTTTGCTGATAATAAAATTATCTAAACATGTAGCAGTTACCCTAGTTGGTTCATCAATAGTGTATTTCATGTTAAAGCATGTCAACTGATCATGGAAACAGTTCAAGTCCCTACTAAAAACAGCAAAGTTTAAGACTGTAATGGTATCATAATTCTTACTAGGGTTGTCTATAGAATCTATTCCTTAAAATCAGCAGAGTATTCTCACCTTTGCTCTAAACTGGCTCTCAAATCTACAGCAAGCTGCTCGACTTTTAGATAATCACCAATATATCTTGATTTGGTGTAATTTTGATCATCTGATATTTTGAAAATATGATCCATTAAATTGATATACCGTCTACTCAAAATGTAACATTTTTCTTGATCGTCTTGACATTGGAGTAACTCGCTCATCATCTTTTTTGCAATATTAGAGAATCTACAAACAAATACAAATGAAATAGTATGAAGAAAATTTTTCAATTTCAACATCCTGAAAACTTACTTGTGGGCTTTCTTGAAACTTTTAATTGCATCATCTTTCTCGACTAGGGCGTCGAGAACTTTTAAATTGTCTGTAATGTACAGCGGTACCATTTTTTTATCCATTTTCGGATAATTTATTTCAAAATGAAGAAAACATAACCCTAAAAATTAAAAGAAACTTCAACTTTCACCCTTCAAATCTGTCTGGACAATCTGAGCACGAGCACGAGCGACATCTGTAACATATTCAGATGTGACGTCATTGTATGAAATTATTTCAAGAAGACAAAATTATTTCAAAGTATCTCTGTTTCTAATACTTTTCCGAGAAAATATGGCTATTATATTATATAAACCGTGAACACAATAGAAGTTTTGTTTTTGCTTTTAACTTTTAAAATTTTAAATTTCATTTTTACACGAAACTGTATACCTATATATCACTGCCATTATTATTATTACGCCCTACAATCTTGTTTGTAGAATTCAACCTTCATGGTCCAATTCTGTTATGCATCATATTTTATTTCAAAAATTGATATAAATCGCAAAACTCAAAACTATTACATAAACCTCTTCCATTGTGTCTACGACTAAGACGCTTGAATTACCGCCTCAAATCAGTCAAAACGTTGAATTTTTTAGTTGTAGGTTGTACTCATACATTTTATGCACGGGTATATCTAAAATATTTTAGTTTCAGCTTAATTATTTTGGGTCTGCGATGAATCAAACAATATTCAAGATAGTCCAGAATTACTTTTTCTTTCTTCAATTTAATATCAGATTTAAAACATAGTAACCCGTGACAAAGCAAAGACGTTTGAACTCCCGTCCTAATTGGTTCGGTTGTACTGGACTATTATGTATTATGTGCACGGGAATTTGAAATATTTTTGTTTCAACTTAGTTAATTTGGGTCTGTGATGAATCAATAGAATAATTCATCAGATAGTCACGACTTATTTTTTTTACTCTAATTTAATATTAGATATATAAAAGTGAACCGTGACGAAGCCATCAAGACGCTTGAATTCCCGCGTAATTTCGTCAGTTGTATTATTATGCATGGGGATATTTGAAATATCCTTGTTTCAGCTTAGTTTGAGTTTGTGATGAAGCAAACAACATTTAAGAAAAATAATCCCGAATTAAATTTCTTTTTTTATTTTTTATAACTTAATATTAGATATAATTACCAGATATAAAAGTGCACAACACATATTTCACAGAAAACCAACACAGTAAGAGAGAGATGGAAAGAGCGAGAGAGAGTCACAGAATCACAAAACCTGTTTGAGAACAGAGCGGTGGAAGATTCTAGAAAAGTGCGTACACGCAAAAGAAAAGATTTTTTCATGAAAAACTTAGACACTCACAAAAATATATCCAAGATGCTGATTGCAGAGTCATTTTTCAAACAGCTCTGCGTAAGGGCCAATCACCATAATCAGCCTAGAAAAACAAAGGATATTTTTGCAAAAAATCGAACTGGGTTGGATTTTATACGGACCTGACTGCTCAGGGGAATATACAAAAACAAAGGTATGTCATTTGACTACTGTATATACTGACATCCAAGAACGGTTTTGGATGGGGTGTCAAAAGGCTTTCAAGAAATGATCGTGGAGCCTTGCGGGATGATTTTTCCGAATACCACAAGACGTGGACATCGACGGCAAACTTGTGGATTTGCTCCTCAATAACCGCCACAAATGATCTAGCAGATTCAGAATAAATTCAAATTGAAAGATATTTGTCACTGTATTGCGTAAACTGGCGAAAAATCATAATTTTTGTTTTTTTTTTTAAACGCGACAATATCATTGCCATTATTATTCTGATTACGCCTCATAAACAATCTTGTTAGTAAAATTCAAGCTTTATTTTTCAATTTCTGTTTTTTAAATTTAAATCCTGTTTTATTTGTAAAATTGATATCCAAAATCCCAAAACTTAATATCTTTGTAAAACTGTCAAAATTACTCATCATTCCGCAAGGAGCGCTAGTGTTTGGGGGAAGTTATTCGACCTCAAGATCAAATACACCATTTTAGTGCTGACGTCAGAGCTGTCAATTTTGTTAAGTTATTTCAAATGCATTATCCAAACAAACTTGTTTTGTGTATGATTCCTATATAAGCTGTTGGATTTTTGTGGATATTTGATTTATTAAAGGTTTTCAAAGCGAATAACAGTAAGTATCTTATGTGTAAATAATAGTATAATAAAAGTAACTATGGTAAAATTTAAACATAATATATTTAAATATAACTTCCATTTGTAAGTTGAAAATGGTAGAGAATGCAATGTTTTTGATTACTTTACTCATTTCTCTGCACTAATTTCGACAAAAAATCAAAAAATGTACCACATACTCATTCTTTCAATGGTAAATACGGTTTGTTTGGATAATGGCCCGTGACACTCAAGCGGCGTGACGTCACACTAAACTAGTCTATTGAGTTTAAATCGAAGAGCAATTTCAAAACTCAAAATTTCGGAAAAAATAGGATTCAAAGAATTATTTTCATTAAATGTTATTTTCGATAGCCTAATTGATACAGAGCCAAAAATTCAAATTGTGCGTGTTCCCTATTGAACATGAACACGCTTGTTGCAAAGTTTACTTTGCAATATTACATATCAACGTAATGGTAATCTAAAGGATTCATAATGCACAATTCAATGCATATGCATAATTTTAAAATACAATTTATAACATTTCAATATTCAGATTGATATGAAACCATTTAGGAATTAAAAATTATGAAACGGGTAAATGGTTTCATATCAGAGCATTGAAATGTTATAAATTGTACTTTAAAATTATGCATATGCATTAAATTGTGCATTATGAATCCGATAAATCCGCCTTAACAAAAGTAACTTTCACATTCATGGGAACATTTATATTAAATAAGTGCAGTTACATTTCAATTTCTACTTGGAGAAAGGTGATGGCAATACCAATTTAAATTTCGCGCAAATTCTTGTCATTTTGTGGATATGCCGTAAAGTAGATTGCTGTTGTGAATTGATTTGAGTACGGTTTCACCAAATATCTCTAATGTCAGATACATTAATCTCAACTTGTTGGTCAATCCAGATTAACAGTGTTTTCCGTTTCAACATGCATCAATCCGCAAATAGGAATTCAACATTAGATGCCAGCGAAAAAGTAACGAAAATTGAACCAGGACTTTCTTGTACATTCTGTCAATGTAAAAACATAATTTTCACCATATAATTGTATAAGAATTTCTTTGCCTATCAAAAATCACCAAAGATTCATTAAAATTTACATTAACAGTTGCTAATATCATAAGAATTTTGACGAAAACAATATTCGGATGTACTCATTAATAGTTTCAAAACTCGACACTAGAGAGAGTACCTCTTTAGTCTTTCTGGCAACGTTGTATAAAAGGAAGGAATTATATGTTCTGTGTCCGTCGTAGTTCACTTACCTCGTGCGCGATCTTCCATATTGTGTTGAATGAATGACAACAACAAAAGGCTGAAGTAGCCATAAATAAATATATCTTCCAACATCGTTAAGTTGTGAAGACTTGTTCAATTTCTGAACATCATGGAAAACTTGTATGGGATTGGTGTTGCGAATAGATACGCTCTATTTTTGGATGATGAATCTGATCCCTTGGAAACGCTTTCTCTGAAAGAGGAGAAGGATTCGAAAAAGAAAAACAAAGTTGCAGAGAAAGAGAACAAAGTGAAGTCTGAACCTTTAAATAAGGGTAAACCGGCACCAACTCAAAAAAAAATTATCAAGGACACGAATACAAGAGTTCAGGAAAATAAAAGAGATGGTAAGATTTACTTTTTGCAAGGCGGCCATTATTTTGATGCTCATAAATGGAATTGGATACCTTGAAATCGCAAATTTTACTTCACAATATCCCTTTTTTCTAGATATAAAACCTACCTCGAGAACAATTGTTGATGGCAAACCGGATCGGGAAAAAAATTCCAATAAATACAGTACCGAAAATAGGGAGGAAAGAAATAATAGGAGAAATCGAGAAGACAAACCTTTTAATGGACAATTCGAAAACCGGTAAGCTTGTTGATTTAATTGATTCCTAAAAATGCTGTGCATATGCTTGAACTCTGAAGGTATTTCCACAAATATGTGAAAATGTAGGTATTGGAAGTAGTGAATGTTACCAGATCCTGAAATGTATCTTGAGTAATGGTATGGAGAAAATTCTATATAATTGTGTTTTCAATTTTGCTGGTGCTGGAAGCATGTGTGTTTGATTATTGAAAGTGTGTTTTAACTTCATGCCCTATAAATATGAGTTGAGGGTAGCTTCATTGCCACCCTGAGTAAAATAATCTAGCATTAGCATGTATATTATCCCAGGAGAATAACTAGTGCCCAGATGTTTAATTAATTTAACATTTTAAGTATACTAATTTAAATACATTATTATTGTAATGTTGATTTATGATCATTGTGCAATAAAAACTTAAAAGGAAAAATCATTTAAATTAAAAATGGAATTATCAATTTAATCTTCTGTAAAATACTATACAATATTATATATTTTGGTTGGCAAGTCTGTAACAGAAAACAACTACTGATTTTTTGCAAAGTTTTCTATAATACTTTGCAATGTGATTTAAACTTATAAAAAACATATTGGTGTATTGTTTAGTAATGTTGCTCTATTAATTTTTTTTGTGATTACATAAATGGAATGCTCACAGACTGTAAATCTAAAATATTTTCCCAATAGCTATTGAAATATTTCCAAACATTTGTTTTAATATAAGTCAGCCAAAAAAATATTGCCTCAGAGGATTACACCATTCAGGATTTTACTGATCAACTTACCTGAGATCTTCTGCTTCAACATATATAGTTTTTACTCTACTTTGAAATATTTTGGTTAAACCTACAGAATATTCTGATGGTAAATATTTCAATTTTAACTGGATAGTAAATATTTCAATTTTAACTGTCTTCTTATTGACAAATTGTGTGTTTATCATTTCGAGTTTTATATGATTATATGTAAGTTTTTTATATTTACACTTATTTTTACTATACTTTTGGACATTGAACCTGGCTTTTTCTTTATTTATTGTGCATTGGTTATTTTCAACTACTTGATATAAATATTATTATTACTATCAATTCATGTCACTTAAAATAATGTGTGGCCCTAGATATGTACTGCTATGGGTTACAATAATGCTAATATTAGGACTGCTGAATAGAATTTTCTACAAAACAGTTTGGTTTCGCTGTCCTAGTTCTCTAACTTTTATTATAGTTCGCACCAGACTCCTGAATACTTATGAGGGTTGCTCATAAGGTACAGTTGGATTGATGGAAAGGAAAATGTGTGTTTAATATATCTCCATCTTTTGTTTGATTGTATCTATCGTTTGGTTATCTCACATACTGTTGATGTAACAAAAGGATTTAGTTTTAATTGTTGAGTTCCTGCTATTTAGATGTAAATATTCAGTTCTTACGTTTTAAATATTTTTATATACAAGGTGTTTCAAATTAAGTCGGCACCATTTCCATTGCCACTCCGTTGTTATTGATGCTACGAATTCGGTTAAATGGGCAAACTAGTAGCATTTTTAATGGCCTTCTCGATGCCAAAAACAAACAAAAAATTGACAGCGTTTTCAGAATATTTCATAAAATGATATTTCTTTCAATGGAACACCCTATATTTTTTCATGCATTTTGATTCGTAATAACATTCTCAACAACAAAGCTCATATCACCTTTCTTCCTAAAGTGGAAAATGAGCGACTTATGTGGAAATATTTCTTTCTTTCACTTGTACAAAAACTTTCTTTGTTTTGGCAAATAAAACCTCATGATTGTCCAAATACCCAATTTTGGTACTTATACGAATGACAATATTTTGTTACTAATAGCAAAAAAAGACAGTAAAAAGAAAAAATTGCGCTGGGATGTGAACTCGTGAAACCCGTGATCAATCATGTCGCACCACTCAATTGACACCACTGAGCTATTTGGTATTAATGTACAAAACGATAATTTCCATCTTAAAGCCATTCCGCTGGCCGCATTTATTTTGTGAATCAAAATAGGTACTGTTCCAATATTTTTCGAAATGCCGTTTTCCCATCAAAAAAATGTGATATGTTAGAATCCTACTTGGATTTCCAGAAAAATAGCGTAAGAGAACTCCAACACTACAGCAATTCGTTACCCGATCGTGAATTACCTAATCGACGTTTTTTGCTGTGCTTCACTGTCGATTCAGGAACAATGAAAAAGTTTTTGAGAAGAAAAGAACTAAAAAACGTTTTGTAATATCTGAAGAACGAGAAATTGAGGTTATATCCTACTTTGAGGTATATCCAAATAATTCCATCAGAGATTTATCTAGAGAAATAGCTGTTCCACTGTCTGGTATTCAAAGAATTCTGAAGAAACATAAGATTTCTCCTTGTAAGTTTAGACCAGTGCAAACAAGAGAACCTGGTGATCCTAAGAGACGATTGGGGTTTTGTCGGTGATTTATGAATAAATGCAGACAAGATCCAAACTTCTATAGAAATATTATATGGATTCCAGGAATACCTAATATACACATCAAGTCCTTAAATATAAAATCTCATGAAATCCCAAAAGAGAAGACCATTTCAAGAATTCACAATACATTTAAATACATGATCACATTATTACGACTTATATCAACGAGTTGAATGAACCAACAAATATCAACAGGGAAGAATTACTACAGAAACTTAGGAACCGCTTTGTAGAGAACTTCAATGTGGATACAACTGCAATTTTCTCTGGACACCGAGTGTATATACTTATTTTCGATCTTGAGCAGGAAGGCGCAATCTCTCCGACAGAACCAATCAATAGCACCAACAATATACAGTATGTCCATGTCTCAGATCATTAAACTGTTATATTCCAACATCAATAGTTACACTCGTAGAAAACATATCATTGGGAACTACATCGAGAAAAATAACATTGACTGTGGTTTATATGTTGAAACAAAAACCAAACAAGACACCAACAGCACATACAGAGACTGGTCAACTATTCAACTTAATGGAAATCAAATCCACAACAGAGCCAGAGGAGGATCTCTCATACAGGCTAGACCTGGACTTCTTATGAGAAAAGCAAACTCTCCAGCCATCAACAACCAACTGAATGAAAGCATTCATTTTACTATTCCCTTCCTGGAATACAAATTCCATATATTTCTGGCATACATACACCCAACATCAAGAATCGAAGAAAATATATTCACTAAAGCTAGTCTTTACAAATATTCTATAATCATCGGTGATCTGAATGTCTGCAATAGAACGAAAAAGAGGCAATTGAGTAATTTCCTTATCAACTCTTCATTCAAGAGATGGTATACAAAACCCACTTTCATTATGCCGAACAACAATGACTCACTCCAGACTTATTGCTACACACCAATAATTTCACTTCCAATATTATTGAGGTCGAACTTACTCCAGACTTGGGTTCTGACCATTTGGCACTCAAAACATCTTTTGATTTAGTCAAAAACATCAAGTCAGAGGAAATAATGCGCTACAACTTTCAAAAAACTGATATGTTAATGAAGACTTATTGACATTCATAAAATCAACAGGAAATGAAATTGACAATCAGCAAATCAGTGACTTCTGTAAAAAGCTCTCCGAATCTATTTTGAAATGGACACCTATAAAAAAATATAATTTCTACTCTCATGAACTCCCCCTTTCATAATAAGAATGATTATTTATGGGCCGCGGTGGTGTGCCAGAGAGCGGGAGTTCGAATCTCTGCATTGCCACCGGTCTTCGTGCATGGCATCACACGTATTAAAAGGTAAGGGCTACGTCTTCCCCTAGCTCGCACAAGTCTCTGAATTTTGAGGGTTGCACGTAGGGGTGCAACCGGTTGACGGATATAACAATTTTAACAATTTTAACAATTTTTTTTTTTTTAACAAAACAAATTAAAAGAAAAAGACAGATGTACCGAGAATACATAACAAACAAAGAGCCAGCAGCTAAAACTGCCATCAACAATTTCAACAAAGAAATCCAAAAAATGATTCAGGAGTACAGAACACACAAATGGATTCAGACTTGTGAGGCCATAAATGAAAAGAAAGGCAAAACCTATTGGCATGAAATCAGAAAACTTTCAAAATAGAAGAATAAAAAAGGAAATAGCACCCCAATCGTAGATAATAATATCACATACGAACTTGAAAAAACATACCGAGAAAGAGAAGACCCAAATATTGATCAAAACCATCATCAACTTGTAAGTGAATGGTATGAAAACTTTTTCTCAGGTCCACCCAACCATGAAGCGGTCAACTTCTACAACATAGTTGAGGAAGAATATTTCAACATTATCGGTCAGGGTAAAAACACTGCTCCTGGATATGATTACGTTTCCAAGAATATGCTGAGAAAATTGGATTACCAAATACATTTGCACATCATCAAAATCTACGAATTCTGTCTGAAATCACAACACATCCCTAGTGAATGGAAAACGGGTGCCATCATTACCATACCCAAACCAAATTTGGATCATTCGGCTACAAAAAACCATCGTCCAATAACATTACTGTCGGTACTGGCCAAAAACCTGGAAAAAATTATAAAAAATCGTATTCTTCATAGTCTTGATAACAAAATACCAGATTTCCAATTTGGTTTTAGAAATGGACGTTCTGCTCAACACCCCCTCATAATTCTGAAAAACAACATAGAAACATCAAAGATAAACAATGACAGAGCGGCAGCTATACTTTTATGTATTGACAAAGCATTTGACAGCATCTGGCACAAAGGCCGTTTATTTAAGCTACATCACCTAGGATGTCCAGACTACATTGTATTTTTAATACACAGCCTTCTCTCCAATAGAAAACTCAGAGTCAAAATACTCAATTGCTACTCAGACGAATTCACTCCCGAACAAGGAGTGCCCCAAGGATCGCCTCTCTCACCGTTATTGTACAACATCTACTGCTCAGATATTTACTACTATCACCAGGGTGATATTGAATACTTCAATCCTAGAGCTTACATTCTCCAATATGCCGACGATACTGTACTTATAGCACACGACCATTCCTTAAACAGAACAATTAGTAATTTGCAGGATCTAATTAACAGTACTAGCTCATGGTTCAGTAAATGGAGGCTTAGACCAAATCCATCAAAATCCCAGTTCATCATCTTCAACCACCATACCTCACCAACTTCCCCAACAGTATATTTTCTGCAAATTATCTGGGAGTTAACTTTGACACCAAATTGAACTTCAACAGCCATGTTACGCTCAAAAAGAAGAAAACCATTGCAAGAGTCTCACATTTCACAAGCCTGATATATAAAGGGAAAGGTGCAAGCATGACTACAGCAAGCCGTATATACAAACTCATTTGCCGTCCACTTATTGAATACGCACACCCGCTGTTAATCAACTTAAGACAACGAACTCTTCATGCACTTGAAGTAGCAGAAACAACAGCTTTCAGAAAAATCTCCAAGATACGACACCCTAACAATCCTCTCCATAATCCTCCTAATCCTCTGCTCTATCAGCTGACCAATGTAATGCCAATACAGCATCGTCTACAACATCTCTCCAGGAAGTTTTCACAAAAACAGGAAAATATAGAGATAATCACCAAATATGCCCTGAGAAGAAACCCAAATGTGCAACAAAGACATCGCTATCCAGAAGAAACCTTGCTGGAACAACTGTTATATTTTTCAAAGAACAATCCACAATAGTGCGTTATTTACTTTTATCAAGTTCATGTAAAATTTTTAGTGTTATATGTGAATATAAATAATTTGTTTTTTTTTTTAATTACGATGAGCTATACAGGACGTTTCTTTTATCATGTGGTAACATTGCTATATTCTAAACCGTAATAGATACAAAGACGATTAAATGGGAAAAAAGGTAACTATTGTGGTGACCAGTAAATTGGCCATAGAAAATTTACGGGGATTCTCGCGCTTCCCAACTTATACAGGGAAAAGTGAAAATGCTGTTTTCGGTTTTTGACGAATAGAATTGTTATTTCAGAAAATATAAAAAAATGAAAAAGGAAAGTTTTATTGTATTCAAAATGTACTAGAACTACGTAACGATGAATTTTTAATCAAACGTTTCGTGTCTACTATATTTTTCAAGTACAAACCTGTCTATTTCATCACAAATATTGATAGAGCAATAAAATCACAATTCAGTGGTATATCACACTCGACATTTTTATAACGTTTCATATAAAATAACTAGCATCATCAGTGACAACAATTTTTAATTACGGTCCTATCGTTAGTTTGTTTATGAATTCCACAGAATCCAACGCTTCGATTTAAAAATTATCAGTGACGTTTTGAATGAATGTATCTATGAAAATTGTATTTATACTATAAAAATGCATAAAAGATTTCTGCAGTTTCAGAGACGAACGATAGCAATTTACCCCAGAAATAAACTTCTTAAGATGAGAAGAAATCAAACAGAAAAAAACAAAAACAATTTATTTCATAATGAATTTGTGGAAGAAAATAAAACCAATACAGAAAAAGAATTCTACATCAAATGCTCGAATTGACGACCTCTTTGTTGAATGCACATAAGTTGTCTGTCCATACAATTTCTGTGGCAATTTGCTAGCATGATGGTTGTAATGCTATTACATGCATCTCTTATTTTCTGTTTGAGATGGTCGATATCGGTACTAGGTGTCGAAAAAACTTTATCCTTTATGTATCCCCAGACAAAAATATCCAAAGGAGTAAGGTCTGGGGATCGAGCTGGCCAGGCAATTGGTCCATTGTTTCCAATCCACTTTGTTGGGAATATTGCATCTAAATGTTCCCTTACTATTGCTGCATTATGGGGAGGGGCGCCGTCTTGTTGAATATATTGCATTTCACGGCGGGTGCTTAATGGCAATTCATCTAAGTAGCCATCAAACTCATTGGATAAAAAATTTAAATACATTTCACCATTCAAATACTCATCGTAAAAGAAAGGACCTAGTATGTTTGTTCCCAAAATTCCCAACCAAACATTTATTCTGAACCTCTCCTGGAAATTGGTTCCTCTATGTAAATGTTCATTCGTATTATTCCACCTATAATGAATGTTTTTGTTAAACCAACCATTGTTGGTGAATTTTGATTCGTCCGTCCATATTATTTTTTTACAAATATTTCGAACTTCCCTATTTCTACGTCTTAACCATTTCGCAAATCGTTCTCTCCTTCCGTAATCCCTTTCATTAAGGTGATGAACTTTGCGTATCCTGTAGCATTTGTATTTGTTCTTTTTCAAAATATTTCTGGTAGATTTTACAGATATCCCAAGTTCGTGGGCAATTTCTCGTAAAGAACAATCTTGATTAGAAATATTTTTGTAACTGACCAATCCTAGATTTAAAAAAATACGTAATTTTTCACTTTTTAGTCTTTATAAGGTAATATTTGCTTACCCAAAACATGTATTTGGTTCCTTATACTTCCAGTAACAACACATTTTCTAGTTTTATTTCTGTCAAATGCACCACAGTCTCTCAAATTTCTTTCTAATCGTCTAAACATTTGAATGTTTGGAATGCGACGATTCGGGTAAGCTCACCATACATATTTCTTGCCAAAAGAGGATTTCTATTTGATTTTGCATAAGTGAATAGCATATCAGTCCTTTCGTCATTCGATTACATCTTAAATATGTAACTGAGGGCTTGAATGTCTGACAGTTCTTAACAGATATCAACAACTCATTTATTTTTCCTGCTATAGAAATCAAGCAAAGCCTACGTGTTTAAATATGGTAAAAGAAGTGAGATGCTATTTAATTGTACCAAATTAGACAAGACTTGATTTTGATCAAAAACTGATATTTTCATTACTTCCAGGATTGAGAATTATGAAAATATTCCGAGTAAAAATTGATACAGGAGAAATGAGCCTTGAATCAAGGATTACTGTAATACAAAAATCCCCAAAAAGGAAAAATACGAATGTTCGTTGTGTTGGGGTATCTTCCTATCGAAAGTATTGGGTAATTGAAGTATCTTAATAGTTGAATGAGTTTTGAAGAAATCAAAACAATTTACAAAAGAACTATCGACAGGACCGTAATTGAAAATGTCAAGTGTGATATACCACTGAATTGTGATTTCATCGCTTTATAAATATTTGTGATGAAATAAACAGGTCCGTATTTGAAAAAAATTGTTCTAGCACATTTTGAATACAATAGAACTTTCCTCTTTCATTTTTTTATATTTTCTGAAATAACCATTCTATTCGTAAAAAACCGAAAACAGCATTGTTAGTTTTTGCTGTATATGTCGGAAAGGGCGAGAGTCCCCGTAGATTTTCTCTGACCAATGTACAATGTACTGCTCACCACAATAGTTACATTTTTTCCCATTTAATTGTCTTTGGATCTATTACGGTTTAGAATATAGCAATGTTACCACATGATAAAAGAAACGGCCTGTATATATATATATATTTATATTTTTTTTTATATCCAAACATATTTCTATAAAAGAAAATTATATTTATTTATTTATTTATTTATTTATTTATTTATTTATTTATTTATTTATTTATTTATTTATTTATTTATTTATTTATTTATTTATTTATTTATTTATTTATTTATTTATTTATTTATTTATTTATTTATTTATTTATTTATTTATTTATTTATACGGGCAAGCCCAATTAAAGATATTACAAGATATACATTATGTAAGTAATACAGCAACAGTCACAACATATATGATATTAATAATAATGAAGACATTAAAAAGATCAATGAAAAGTAAAAGTACAAGTACAGTCAGTGTAAAAGTGGGAAAAAAAATGACAAGATGGTCACTGACACAGTTGATTTTTAAACTTAGGAAGAGGTGTTGAGAAGATGTCAATATCGAGGCAATTAGCCGCTCTAAGGGATCTTGGGATATAGCTGAAATAAGCAATGTTGGTACGATGGTAGGGAGTATGAAAAGTAGCTATCTGTCTAGTAAGGCGAATGGGGACTACTAAACTGATTTGAGATAGAAGATCTGGACAGTCATATTCACCATTTAATATCTTGTAGAGAGTCATTAGATCTCGCTGACTACGTCTATTCTCCAAAGTTGGAATATTGAGATAACTCAATTGAGGCGTAATCACTAAAGATATTAGATTTGAAAGAAACATATCTAAGAAAACTTTTTTGAACAAGATCAATCTTGGATATATGGGTTACATAATGTGGTGACCAGACAGAGGAACAATAATCGAGGTGAGTTCTAACAAGTGTGCAGTATAGGATTTTAATGGCACCCAGACTAGTGAAGTCACGAGTTGTCCTCTTTATAAAGCCCAACATTTTGGTAGACCTGTTGACAATGGAGGTTAGGGAGTCATCAAGAATTACTCCAAGGTCCTTGACACGGTCGACAGCATCCAGGGGTTGTCCATTGATGGTATAGTCGAAAATGACAGGTTGATGGGAGCGAGTAAAACGTATGATATGACATTTGTTTATGTTTAAGTCCATACCGTTTGACAAGCACCAAGTAGCAAGTCTGCAGATATCGCTCTGCAACTCATCGGCGTCATCTACACAATTCACAATACGATAGAGTTTTAGGTCGTCAGCGAATAGTAGGGCATTACTGTTAAGAAAGCATGAAGTGATGTCATTAATGAACATGTTGAAAAGTAAGGTGCCCAAATGTGAACCTTGGGGAACGCCCGAGGTTGCAGGAAAGTCAAAAGAGTAATGGTGCTTGAATCTCACTATTTGGTACCTGCCTGTCAGATAATCCACAATCCACTTCAGAATCGCTCCTCCGAAGCCATACCTACTGAGTTTGTGGGTAAGAAGCTCATGATTAACCCTGTCAAAGGCCTTGGAGAAATCGGTATAGATGGAGTCGACCTGACTACCCCTATCAAGAGCTTTAGATAGAAAATTGGTATAGGTGATTAAGTTGAGTTCAGACGACCTTCCGGATGAAAAGCCAAACTGATTTGAGATCAGTAGCCCTGAGCAGTCATAAGTCATATAATCTGTAACGATGCTCTCGAACAATTTAGGGATGGTACTAAGAATTGAGATCGGACGATGGTTACTAATGTCAGATTTATTACCTGATTTATATATGGGTGTTATGTAGGAAAGCTTCCAGTAGTCTGGAAAGATTCCAGTATCCAAGGATTTGTTGAAGATGTGAAATAGTGGTCTAGACAATATATAATTACAATTTTTAAGAAGAATGGGGGGAATAGCGTCAGGCCCCGGACCCTTTCTGACATCGAGGTTGCTTAGCTTCTCAAATATGGTGGAGATAGGAATATGGTAAGAGCAAATGTTAAGTTGAGTGTCGATATCACAATCATTGTGGTTAAGGATATGATCGGTGTATACTGAGGAAAAGTGGCGTGCAAACAGATTTGCGACTTCAGTGCCGGAGGAGGCAACAGAATCGCCAAGAAACATTTTATCAGGTATTAAAGAGCCTTACCTAGAGCCATTAACAAAATCCCAGAAGGCCTTGATGTTATCGCCGATATTGACCTCAACACCTCTGATGTAATTCGAATAACACTCTCTAGACAAAGTCTTACACTCTAAGCTCGCTAAAAACTGCGTAACTTTCATGAGTTCTGGTAGTTTTATAAATTTGATGTGCAATCCTCTTCTCTTGTGTCAGATGCCTAAGCTGTGGGCTGAACCAAAAGGGAAACGAACGATTGGTGATCCTCTTGAGTGGAATGAACACCTCAATAAATGAGTACAGGGTATCGTAGAAACTATACAGCATTTCGAATAGGTCCTTATCCAGGAGAAGGGCGTCCCAGTCGACAGCACCGAGATATTGGCATAATAGTTCGTAATCAACGTTACCGAAGTCATATGAGTGTTCTGCGGCCTGAGACTCATGAAATTCAGTTCCCACTTGCACTATTGTTTCAATGGCTGGATGGTAAGCATCAGGTGGCAACAACACATCTGCAGATTCATTAACAGTGAGTTCGGTAGGGGTTAATACGAGATCCAGAATAATCCCTCGGTTATTTCGTATATTGTTTGACTGGAATAAATTGTGGAGTGCACATAGATTGGAAACAACTTCGATGGCAGAAGGACCTCGGTCGATAGCCTTTTGAATTGAATGTAATTCTAGTTCAATAAACAACATTTATTATTATTTATTATATGGAGCGATGAGGCTAATTTTTCAAATCGTGGGATGTATAATAGAAATAATTTTCATTATTGGAGTAGACATAATCCATTTCTAGTCCATCCCCACAATCCGCAAAGACGATTTAGTATTAATGTTTGGTATGGTCTATTTAGAGGCAGAATAATTATCGGTCCATTTTTCTACCATGAACGGACCCCGTTACATTAATTTATTAACAAGAGTGTTGTAAGAGTTTTTCGATGATCTTGATCTGGAGGCTCGTCAGATGATCTATTTTCAGTAGGATGGAGCACTAGCACATGATGTCAGTGGCGTAAAAAGAATGCTGCGAGGCTGTTTTGGAAATAGATGGATTGCTACAAATGGTCCTGTTAAGTGGCCCCCTCGTTCACCAGACATGACACCTCTAGAGTTTTATTTTGGAGATTTCTGAAAAATTAGGTGTACAAAATGAAACATAATAATGTAGATGAACTGAAAATTTATATTGAAACTATAATTAATAGAATTGATGGCCGAACTGTGTTGAATACCACACGTAGTGTCAATAGAAGGGCCCAAATGTGTGTTCAACAAGAAGGCGGATTTGTTGTTAAGGCTGTTATTACGAATCGAAATGCATGAAAAAATATAGCTTGTTCCATTGAAAAAAATATCATTTTATGACATTTTCTGAAAACGCGGCTGTCATTTTTTTTTGTTTTCGCTATCGAAGAGGTCATCAAAAATGCTACTAGTTTGCCCATTTAACCGAATTCGTAGCATCAATAATAACGGAGTTGGCAATGGTGCCGACTTAATTTGGAACACCCTGTATATTCTTGAAGGTCAATATTGATTCTAAAACAATATTACTTACCAGAAATGTTTTACATACATAGAGTGCTCCAATAAACTGTTCAATCAGGTTTTATTGTGAAAGTTCAATTTTACGCAATTTAATTTTTTTTTTCTTCAAAGAAAACTATTTTCTTGCAAAAGATGTACTGCAATGGATTTAAAGGAGTGTGTAATGACTAGTTTAGGTCTTACATAAGCAATGGAAAAAAATTAGTAAAACCAAATGAAAAACTATTGCATACCATGGATGGAGTATTCCAGAAGAATCAGTTCTGTGCACAATTCTTTCTCATATATTAAAATAACCTAGTCTCTCTGTTGGTTCAAGGAAATTTCAGATCTTTCCTGATGACACCATTCTTATCTGGCATGTAAAAATTTCTTAACATGTTGAAGAAACTATTGAATTAGATAGTCAATCTCAAATTTATGTAAAAAATTGTCATCAGGATGTTTTGCAACTAGAGTAATCGCGAGAGAACGGAATATGTCAATACCAAGAGTGACATATTTTGCTTTAATTGACTCCCATCGGAAATATAGAATATATTTTTGGGGAAATAGTTCTCAATGTTTATTGAACACTGTATTTATACTCCAAAAGATAATTGTCCGATATATTTGCAGAGCGAAACCTAGATACTCTTGCAGAAAACTCTTTATCAATCAGAATTATTACCTTAAACTGTATTTTCATTTGAGAAAAAGTTTTTTATGATCCACAAAAAATTCAGTGATGAAATAAATTCCAAAAGCCTGCGGTGTTCAAAGAGTGAGTCTCGATATTTTGTCTGTTTTTCCTCCTCTTTTCGAACGATGTTCGTTTCACCAGGATCTATGACAAAAATCGTCCTACTTTGATGGTCGAGGAGGACTACATCTGGCTTATCGGCTCGTATTTGCTTGAGGATGGGGGAGTGAGTAGTTCCAATAGATTCGGCACATCATTCTCCACAACGGACTCATATCCCCCGGAGCATAAGGCAACACCGGTGTCTCGTCTACACCGCGGTATGCCTGTGGATATGCATGACAGCAAATGCATTATGGTCTGAGCTGCCCCACGACAAGCTATGCATCTAGTGTCAGGGTACGCGAGTACGGTAGACGAGGGTGTTGAAGACACCATCTTGGCAGGCCATTATGAATCCCTCGGTTTCCGACTTCAGCCCACTTGACCTGAGAAAAGCAAAGGTCAGGTTTCTGGTAAGCCAAGATCTTCAATGTTTTCGAAGAAGACCCCATGCATTGGCTTTTTCTTATATAGCTGTAAGAGCCCTCACTCTCCACAGCTTTGACGTGGGCTTTTTGCTGAACGGATTCCAACTCGGTGACAGAGTTTGGGTTCGACCGTACGGGTTGTGCTGCCTTGAAAAGAAATGCTCCTATCCCTGCTTTTTCATGTTCGCATACTAAGCAGAGAAGGGGATCTGAACTCCTGATGACATTACAGGCTCCATCCAGTACCATTCCACACGGCCTCCCTGTTGTCTGTGGAAGTATAACCGTGGAACTGACGATTTAGGATGCAAGCTTTCGTGAAGATGCATCATTTTGCAAGTTTTGAATAATAATAATAATAATATTCCCCTCAAAGACGTTACAAAATGTATAGGAGTTGTCAGTAGATATATACAAGATAGAGAGATAGATGTTTAACACGATATATACGTATTTTACACGATGTACACAATATACCAATACACAGATATGACAAAAAAAATTGGATGGAATCCCAATGAGTTAACAAAAAAATCATACACATTTTTTTCAATTAGGTAATTATTTGTACTTTTTTTAAATACAATGAATGACTCTAAATTTCGTATTGAAGACTGTAAAGAATTGAAGGCTCTGGGACCTATACTATCAGGTAGTGTGTATCCCAGCTTACTTTTGTGAAAATCAGTATGCAATGAGTCTGTATGTCGGGTTTGCATACAGACTATGAGCTTTAGAATGGACAAATTTATTTTTGTTTTTAAAACAATATAAATACAGAGTTCATATATACAGTGAGGCTTTTAATAGTCTTTCCCTCCCTGCTCCTGGGAACTACTACCTGACGTCTTTCTTCCCCGCCATCCTCCGACTCCCAACACACGCTTCAAGACTCCATTGTCTAAGGTGAAAAAGTTCCATTGGGCCCAGTAAGTTTTAACGACTGGAGAACAACTGGCTATTTCCTGCCACGACGGTCTTCGCTCACTCTTCTTCCAGCCGATGACTAAACCAAGATCTGGATCTTTCTCTTGGTCTTTCTGGATCTTGTGGTCATTCCAGTTATCATCGACCGCCGTGGTTCTGCAGAGTGTCGACTCCTTTTCCTCTGTTCGTCGGCAGTGCGAACAGTCGTCTGGACATGGTCTTCGCGATAGTGCATCCGCATTCTTATGGCTGGTCCCCACCCGATGTTCGATCTCAAATTCGAATTCCTGGAGCCTCTCAATCCAGCGTGCCACTTGACCCTCGGGATTCTTAAACTGTAGGAGCCATTTGAGAGCTGCATGGTCAGTTCTCAGTAGGAATCTTCGTCCATACACGTACTTGTAGAAGTGCTCAACTCCCTTGACAACAGCCAACAGTTCCCGCCTGGTGACACAGTAATTCCGCTCCGGTTTACTGAGGGTCTTGCTGAAGTAACCGATGACCTTCTCTTGTCCTTCTTGGATCTGAGACAGGACAGCTCCAAGTCCCACGATACTGGGGTCCGTGTCCAAAATGAATTTCCCGTCTGGAAGGGGGTAGCTCAGGATTGGTGCATTGATCAAAGCTCCTTTCAACTTCCTGAATGAATCTTGGCATTCATCTGACCATTGGAACTTTGTTTGTCCTTCCGTGAGGCTGGTCAGTGGTTTTGCGATGTTAGCAAATCCCAGCACGTATCGGCGATAGTAAGTGCACAAGCCAAGAAAACTTCGAAGCTGGTGAATGTCTTTCGGAACGGGCCATTCCTTAACAGCTTTGATCTTCTGCTCATCTACTGCCACTCCTTTCCCAGAGACAACGTGGCCGAGATAACGTACTTATTTTTGAAACAGATGACATTTCTTAGGGCTCAGTTTCAGTCCGGAGCCTCTCAGTCGCTGAAATACCTCTTCCAAGTTTTTTACATGGTCCTCGAACGATCTGCCAACCACAATAATGTCGTCGAGATACACCAGACACGTCTTCCATGATAGTCCTTTCAAAACCGTCTCCATCAATCTTTCGAACGTGGCTGGAGCATTGCAGAGGCCGAGTGGCATAACTGTAAACTGCCATAATCCGGAGCCGATAGTAAAAGATGTCTTTTCTCGATCTTCCTGGGCCAGTTCTACCTGCCAGTATCCGCTCTTCAAATCTAAGGTCGAGAAAATCGTAGATCCAGCCAGCGTGTCTAGCGTGTCGTCTATCCTTGGGAGAGGGTAGCTGTCCTTTTTCGTCACGTTGTTTAGTTGACGGTAGTCTACGCAAAACCGTGTTGATTCATCTTTCTTCTTCACCAACACGACTGGAGAGGACCAGGGACTGTCGGATGGCTCGATGACTCCGTCTTTCTCCATGTCGCAGACTATTTTGTCAGCCTCCTCCTTTTTGGCGAGAGGAAATTTTCTGGCTGATTGCCTGATTGGTCGGGCATTTCCAGTATCTATCTTGTGCTGAACCACCTTTGTTCTACCGCCTCTGCCTACTCCGGTATCGAAGATGTCCTGATACTTCCTGACTAGTTCTCTCAGTTTAGGCTTCTGTGCTGGCCCCATGTCCTTGGACGAGATAGCAACCAACTTCTCCAATTCTGCTGGCATGTTACTGGCTTGACTAACAGTGCCGCGTACACTCCTTATCACAGAGGAAATTGACGAGCAGTGCCCCAGAAGTGTTCCTTTCTTCAAAGTCACAGGGTAATAATTGACATTCATTACCCTTACCGGCACAAATTTATCAACTCGCAATAAGGTCTTCCCTAGTGCGATTCCTCGTCCAATTTTCTCATCATGGAGCTTGGGCTCGAACATCACCACGTTTCCATTGCTCGCACCCCCATCCAGGCGAGCTTCCAAAATGGTTTCAGCCCTCTCCGGTACGCTCACATCTTCAGCCAGCAGAACACGAATCATTTCTTCATTTCTCCCGTGAAGCACCAACTCTTCTCCATTCACTCGTAGAACGCCGTCTCTGAAATTCAACTCGAACCGTCTGGAGTTCATAATGTCCATCCCTATGATTGCATCATCCTCGATATCCGCTACTAGAGCCCGATGTTTCACTTTAGTGCTGCCCAAAGTCAGTTCAATTGAAAGTTCACCATACACAGTTGCCGGCTCTCCAGTTGCTGTGCATAGCTTCCAATTCGACGATTCAATTCTTGCCGGTGTTTTGGGCAAATGTAGGTCCAAGGATTGTCCTAGTCGCACCTGTATCAAGCAGCATGGTGCGAGGCTCGTTGATGAGACCATCTACAAAAACACCTTTGTTCTGTCGTTGAAGGACAGCGACATATGCATTGTTATTTGGGGCTTGCTGGATAAAGGCCGACGACTGCCCCTCCTCATCGACCTTCTTTAGTTTCCCTGTGTCGGTGTCGCTTCTTTAAAAGTTGGGCATTTGCTACGCACATGCCCAATTTTCCCGCAATTTCAGCACCTTATTTGTTTCCTTTCAGGCAGGACTTCCTTCATTAATTTTCTCATGACAGCCTCGATATTAGCGGGCTCCTGTGGCTGTGGGTCTTCCTCAATCATCCGGACTCTACTCTGGCTTTTGCAGGATTGCTTTGCTGCTTCAAATTCTAGAGCGCGTGCCAAAGCATCCACGAGATGTGCGGGGCGAGCTAGTGTTAAGGCTTGCCGGGTTTCCTGGTCACGAAGTCCATCCAAAAATGCCTGGACCGCTAGTCGCTCCATTACATTTTCCGGTGTAGCTGGGTACGCAAGACGTGCTTCAAATTCTTGCAACGATTCGCTTGATTTCTGGCATCGGTTCTTCAGCTGTGAGTGATATACGTGTTCAAGGTGAGCTTGGCCATAGCGAAGTTCCAAGTGTTTTACCAGCTGTTCATAGTCTTCCTGTTGTTGGGCGGTGAGCGTTTGTAAAATATTTGTTGCTTCGCCACGCAATGCCAGTGTCAATGCTAAAGCTTTTTCCCCAGCATTCCATCCATTTCCTTTGGCAGCAGCTTCGAATTGTCGGTGGTAGTTTGACCATGGAGTATTTCCGTCGAACTGAGGCGGTTTCAATGAGAGCTTTCCTGGTTCCGTACTGACCTTGAAATCTTTGATGTCTTTTTGAACTTCCTCCACGTTTGTACTCAGATCCGGCATTGGATTTCTGTTGGAAATTTCAGGAATGTGCACAGAATCCATTCGCTTTTCTAGCTTACTAAATTTTTTCTTTATTTCATCGTGGAGCGTTTCCTTGATTTTTTTCATTTCTTCTTCCATTTCATCTTTGATTTTCTCCATCTCTGTTTCAACAGTTCCCATTCTTTCTTCCAACCGATTCGCCACACTGCAAACTTCTTCTTTCAAGCTTCTTGAATTTTCTAGAAGCTCTTCTCTCAAATTCTCCGAGTTTTCTAGAAGCTTCACTTCTAAATTTTTCGAATTTTCATGAAGCTTTTCTTCCAGGCTCTTCACATTTTCTTGACGTTCCTCTTTTAGACAATTCGAATTTTCTTGAAGCTTTTCATCTAGATTTTTCGAAAGTTCTTTCAGAGTATTCGAATTTTCTAGAAGTTTTTCTTCCAGGCTCTTCGAATTTTGAAGAAATTTATCTTCAAGACTCACCGAATTTTGTTGGAGCTTATCTTCAAGACTCACCGAATTTTGTAGAAATTTATCTTCAAGACTCACCGAATTCTGTTGAAGTCTCTCCTCCAATGATTTCGTGTTTTCGTCGAGTTTGTTCATTATAGAGCTCAAATCTATTCCAGAAACTTCGAATAAGAACGTTTCGGGGTCTTCTCCTTCTTCAATCAGTCCTTCTGAAAGTCTTTTCTGGAGTACGGCCTTCTTTCCAGTTGTTTCTAACTCCCGCTCCTCTAACTCCTGCTTCAATTCACTAACTTTAAGAACAACCAGGTGAACCTCCTCGGAAACATTTTGTCTTAAATTGTCTTTGCCGAGATATCAGTCTATTATATATTTCACACACAGTTTTCAGTTTATTGTCCCGCGACGCGCAAAACTGTCCACTTTGCACTCAAATGTTCAACGGGTCACTGTCTATTAGGCGCGATAAACGTCTATCAGTTTTTAAACGGTGAACACTTTAACACTTATTTATTTTAAACATCCCACTTCTGACACCAATTGTAGTAAAACTGCACTAACTAATTTTCCTAATTTATTAAAACACTATTTACAACAATTATTCACTAAAACATTGACTTCAATAACTATTTCAATTTATTTCTACTGTGGCTATCTATCAGCGAACTTTGGAACTGTAACTAACTCTGAATTCTGACCGTCCTCCAGCGGTTATATAGTCGCAAGGCCCTCTCGATTATTCTGGAGTATAGAACATTTCATCTAGATGGCTCTTTGAACAGTATCGAATTGATCGATTTATTCCAGCTTGTTCTCGGCGATCCGTACGCCAGCAGATATGCTGTTGAAGTTGAACGAGGGTGCATAATTAATTAGATCAGGGCCGGTCTCGAAATCGTTACAATATCTCATACCATTCCTGTTTAGAAACATCAGTCTACTAAGAAATGGATATTCAAAAACTGTTGCCCAGCTGCAAGACACTGTAACAGGTCTATAATTGCTCAGTAGGTGTGAATCTTTGTTTTTGAAAATAGGAACCACTTTTTCTTTTTTCAGAATATTAGGAAATTTTCCGGTACAAAAAGACAAATTAACAAGATGTGTGATATGACAAATAGCACCCTTTTCAATAAGAACACGGGGACCTCTTGTTTTTTATTTTAGTGAATAACAAATCGTATAGTTCTTGTTCAATAAATGGACATAATGTGAATACATCATCCTGAAACGGCTGTTTCAAAAGTGGTTTAGTTTCGATAATATTTTCATGTATTTTATAGATGATATTTAATGGAGCTAATAATTGATCATTGAACTTCATGGCAATACTCCTGAGGTTAGAAATGAGCTTATCACCAGTGTTAATTTTCAAATTGTTTATGTTAGTGTTTCTGCCCGAGACTTCTGAGACAACCCTCCAGGATGCTTTACCTACATTGTCCGAGGAAGGGATTTGCCTCTGATAGAAACATTTTTTTTGATCTTCAATTAATTTGCAGTGACATTTTTTTGCATCATTGTATGCACCTCTAATTTCAGGAAAGTTTCGCTGGAGAATCCACAGATTTTTTAGCCTTGATGTTTTTTGTAACCCACGATTTTTTCTGTTTACTACCACTACATGATTTCTCAGGGAAATGTTCATTGAAATGGTACATGCAAATTTCATGAAATATTCGAATGCGCAGTCCATATCAGATAGTGCATAGAGTTTGATCCACTTCTCATTGCAAAGACTAGACTCTAATTGTTGTATTTCACTATCACAAAATTGCCTTTTGTACGACACAGTTGCAGTGGTCGTATTACTCAGATCCAAATCCAATACACAGTGACTATCTAAATATATCTTCTTTGAATCAATATCATTTTTACATATTCCTAGATCTACAATAGAAACTTCCTAATCTGAAATTAGGGAAGTGAAAATTATTTATCAAAATATTGGCCCATGTTTCTGTGAAACACAGGAATTCCAGACTACAAAATCGCTAATCTCCGCGTGAATTTCATTAATTTTAGAAAAATTCAAACACTGTACATGCAACAGATGAAAAAGTCGCTGTCAATTACGTCTAATTCTGAGTGCGTTTCTCTAAAAAACGATTCACACATGCATTTTTTCTTTTTGGCCACCTTTTGAGATCAATCGCATCTTTGAAATGTTTTCGAGGTATCTTTAAAAGACGAATAATTTTCCGGAAATTTGAAAGTGAGGACTGTACACTTAGTCTCAGGAAACTGGGATAAAAATGTATTTAAATTTTTTTCCGTTGTCTCGGGATGCATGTTGTAATCATGCAATCATCATCAAAGATATTGCACGTTCAATACCTTTTACCACTGAATTTGTTGCATCGTCCCCTACTAGCAGTTTTGAACGTCTGCTTTTTTTCGCCTTTGAACTAATATCATTTAATTCGAAATATCGTTTTTACTTACAGCTTGTTGCGGATTTTGCTCATGTGATGAAGTTGAGGATTTTGCTCCAAATGTATTAACTCACTGCACACTAACCGTGTGCAAAATTCGTAAATAACCAATTTTATTTTTCTATAATCGCACGTCTGACGGGTAACGTGCTTTCGTTGGTTTGGCAACTTCCATCGCAAGTTAGCAGCACCAGCTTCTGAAATTACGCGCTACTTTCAAAAAAATGTACTTGATAGTTTACAAAATATTGCTATGGCAAATTCCCAACAGTTTCAAAAAAAATTCACAAAATAAAAAGATATAGGCAAAAAAAGAATTTCAAATTTTTCGATTTTTCCTTTATAACTCAAGAACCAAACAGAAGCTAGATCAGATTTTTTTGTGTCACCTAATTGACCTCTGAAATACGCAACTTTGCCCCCATTTAATCACCCTTCTATCTTTTACCGTCACCGAGATCCCCATGCATTACTCGAATTTGAATAGCCCTGTATATTTGATCGCTATTTTTTGTAGAATAAGTATCTTGATATATGATCGTTATGTTGTGTGGCTTTAGATTAAGTCATTAGTAAATAAATGAATAAACTCCTACTGTAGGAATAATGAAGAAAGGCCAAGGAGAGAACCGACTGGAGAAAATTTTGAAACTCGCAACCGTGATAGAGGTGGTGAACGTCGTGATGGCCGAGCGATAGGAAATAAACCAGGTGGACTTAGAGGCCCAAGAAAAACTTTTGAAGAGAGGAGAGGTAAACGAGAGTTTGACAGGCAAAGTGGATCTGATAAAACGTAAGTATAAATAATAATCAAGGAAAGTAGTATGTGACATTAATGTACTACCTCAATTCTTTCATTTCTGCAATTTATATTTCAGCAGGACTCTCGGCTGATGTTTGAACATATTGATATTTGAAGTAATGATAGTTAAAATACTTCTGTTGATAAGAGTTACATATTGAGAAATATTTAATGTTCACAAAAACCATTCATACTAATGAAAGTGGTAAGGAGACTACTTGTTTATAGCACACTCGACTATCCACTTGGATAACCTTAAAGAGTCTGTCAAAAGAGTATCAAGGTTTGTTGTAGTCGACCCCCCCCCCCAGTTATTGCAAGAGAGGCTAGCCATCCTAATCCAAATCAATCTATTGTCCATTTTGTCAGTTTTACCATTTATGGGGACTTGTCAATCATATTGAACTTAACCTAAATTTACTAACAAAAGCAAAAGCATACTCTCATGAATCACAAATACACCAGCACCCATATTCATTATATTATAATATGATCTCAATAAACAGTACGTTCAAATCGTTTAACTTCACCTCTGCAGTGAATCAGCTTTTTATACAGAGTTTAGGATATACAGTATAAAAATTAAATATCTCAACTAATGTATAAATGGTGTAAAACTGTATACATTACATACAATTTTAAATATATTTAGAAAGTGAGACAATGATAAAAATATAGTTTTTCACAAGTCATAGGTGTAATTCAATTTGTGAACAATAAAATGATATTAATTTTTGTTCATAAGAATAGAAAGTGAATTCCTGATAGATCAGTAGTACTTGACAATATATTAACAGTGAAAATAATGCTTTAATCTAAGTAAATACCTAGAAATTCAGTGCAATATGTTGTATCAGTGGGCTTGTATCTCATCGAATTTTCACCTAAAACATTTTAATATTTTTTTTTTCATCTGAATTTCCCAACAATTTTTCCCAATAAATGTACTTCTGAACTAACACCAGTTATTTGCAAGTTATTCTACTTCCCCCAATGATTTGAGGATATTTCCTTCCAACTGAAAAATGATTACAGCCAGTATCCTAAAAAAGGGGGACAAACCTAGCTACCTATCGCACTGCCATCTGTTATGTCGAAGGTCATAGTAAATGCCGTCAACATTGAACTCGGGAACAGAGGCGGCCTTGCCCATTGCGAGGCTCTGGGCGGCAGGTCTTTGCGAGGCCCTTTGTCCTTCGTGAAAAGTATGTGATGCGAAAGTAGGTCTGGTTGTTTGGTTTAGGTATTTGTCATGTTTGAGGAGAAATGCTCAAGTTATAAAAATAAATAAAATTTGAGTTTAAAAATATTTTACATTGAAATATTTACAAAATTAACAAATACAGAGATGATAAATTTTAAAATTGATGTTTGTGGCTTTTCCTAAGACTAAAATCTTTAATTAAAGCACAGTAATCTACCGAATGTGCTACGTCATTTTATTTCGAAAGAATAGCAAGGGCTGAAAGTGTTATCAAATTTTTCAAATATTTTTTAATAACTTTAAGCCTCGAAAAACTCCTTTTAGCAGACCTAACTGTAACAGGTGTGGTGGCAAAAATTTTCAGGACTATTTCAGTTAATTTTTTTTCTGTTACTTATGTATTTCAGCACCGAGATAATGTCGTCGTTTCCTTAATACATACGGATCAACACATCTAGTTTTCTGACTTCTTTGAACTGCCTGTCAATATCATTTCCCTTGGCTATTTGTCGAGCTGTTACAAGGGATGCCTGATAAAAAAAAAACATTTTCTCGATAATTATCGAGCAAATTTGTGAATGCGTCTAGATGTTGTATAGCCACATCTAGTGCATGTTTTCGCTTTGCCACATTTTACTTAAAACATTTATCTTTTTAAGAATGTCATACCATATGACAAGTGAAATTACAAATTTGTAGGTAGTTATTTCCTATGGCATTCACTGACAATCTGTTTATTTTCTGCTAAATCCTTTAAAGCATCACATACAGGCCGTTTCTTTTATCATGTGGTAACGTTTCATTAAAAATTTATCATTACGTAGTTCTAGTACATTTTGAATACAATAAAACTTTCCTCTTTAATTTTTTTATATTTTCTGAAATAACCATTCTATTCGTAAAAAACGAAAACAACATTTTTAGTTTTCCCTGTATAAGTCGGGATGGGCAAGAGTCCCCGTAGATTTTCTCTGACCAATGTACTGCTCACCACAATAGTTACATTTTTTCCCATTAATCGTCTTTGTATCCATGATAAAAGAAACGGCCTGTATATCGCTTAGTTGAATGAAACAGGGATTCCCCGAGCGATAGAGAAGCAGAACATTATGTCCCGACTCCTGAGCTGACCCGAGTGCTATGCGATTAAAAAATCGATCTTCAAGTGTACAACATAATGAAATTTTGAATTATGTTTTAAATGAATGAATTAAGTTCACTAACTTTATTTTAATTTACCGTTACATCAAAAACTGTGTGTATCAACGTAATTTTCAAACGGAAGAATTACGTCAACTGGTTTTAGAAGCAATTCAAACCAATACACCAGATGTACTCAACAATGTTTTGGGTTCCACAGTTAGACGATGTTACTAGGCCAAGTAATAGAGATATTGTCCTTGACAAAAATACTACCTGGAAGCCGCCTGTGCCATCCCGTGCAGGACAGTCCGTAGTTTATCTATTCCCACTATGTCCTCAACTCGAAAATGTCATGGTGGGAATAAACTACCGACTGTCCTGCACGGTATGGCACAGGTGGCTTCCAGGTAGTATTTTTGTCCAAAAAGCAATTATTTGGGGCTCTATAGCTTGGCCTATACCTTAGAAAATAATGGTCACTTGTTCGAACATCTTTTGTAATTGAGACAGAGACGTAATCGGAGGTTTTTCATGGATGATTTTGAATAATATCTGAAATGAGCTGGAAACGTTCTTAAATAAGTATAAATGATATATGACGCAATTAAAAATAAAAAATGGCTTCGATTTCTGAAATAAAAAAACAGGGCTGTATTTAAAAAAAAAGTTGATGAAGGTTTCTTGGAAACCAAACGTTGTTTTGAAAATCTGTGAACGTCATCTTGCTAAGCTTGAAAAGTGACAATGAAAATGTATTTTTATTTTTTGATATCTACTAAAATAACTGCAAACTCCATATAAAAGGCCTTTGGATTGTGCAACTTTTATCTAATTTAACCAACATTGTATCTGCAATCGTTACCGAGATACTAATGCTATCCCATCCTTATCTTGGACACACTGTATACTTCGTCCGGCAACCTTTTTTTTTCATTAAAAAAATTCAATTTTTGATCTATTAAAATTTATAATAATAACTATTTCTGTGTTTTTCTCTGATCTTCTATTCAGGAAAAATTCAGGATAGGGCACTTCAGTTAGTCTGGAACAAATTTTTCAATAAAGAAATAGCTAGTTCTTCGGATAATAAGCATCCGGGAAAGTTATACCTACGTAAAGCCACTGTCTGAAAATTTCCATATCGCTAGAATATTCGTCTGGCTCCATTCCCCAACTAAGTCAATTTTTTAACAAATAATCACAAAGCTGAACACAAAAATACGAAACACACTTTTTATGGAGAGAGTTATATTAGTATTACTGAAATGAGAAATAAAACAAGCTTTCTAGCAATACTAAATATGACATATAGTTTCATTAAAAAAAATTGCAAGTGACGAAAAATAGGCGGGTCCATACATTTGACTAACTCAGTATATAGTGAGTAGAGTGTTTTCGATTAAATCCCGACATCAGGACGGCTTTATGAATTATCCCGAAATAAAACAAATGCACTCTGAAACTTACGGCAAAGACGGTATAGATATAAAGTAACCTTTGATCTACAGTCACTAGTTGAAACGAGCCATGGAAACACCTGGGCCCGGGGGGGAGGGGTTATAACCCCCTGCCCCCCTGGATACGCGCTTGGTACAGCTTCGCTGATGATAGTACCCCAGTTTCCTTATGTTATTTAAGTATGATCTTGTCTTCCGCTAACATTCGCCGATGCAACCCTTCATTATTGATCCCGCATACGATCCGATCTTGCAACATTACTTCAGTAAAGTTATTTAATTTTACCAGACTTCCAAAATTTCGTAAAAGATTCACCAGCCTTTTTATTTCGACGTTAGAAACGAAAACGATTAATAATTTCCAAGGTTCTAGGCGCAAAACTACTTTGTTTGGGAATATTGATTAAACTTCGCTTCTGAGTTACTGATTTGGAAAGGTTTAATGTTTCCGTAATTTATCGCTATTTTATACACCACTTGAAAATGATGTATTCAGTCTGCATAAACATCATAATATGTAATGTCCAAAGTGATACTTTGGTGATAAATTACTTCTAAAGGATGAACCTTGCTTTGACGAAGAACTCATGACTTCAGATTCGTGGGAAACGATGGACCTTCCTCTGAAGGAGGGTTCAAAGTTGTTAATGGTATTAGATTTTTAATAAACTCGTAATTCTTGTCCATAAGTGAATTTGTATGAAACCACAAATTAAAACTTCATAATCTATTCATTAGAATCACACCTGCTTGATAAAATAAATTTTTATAACCTCAAACTTTAATAATTTGTGATTTTGTACACTATTTTTTATATTGATGTTGACTAACTGTTCAACGCCGACTGGTTCTGTTGGACAGAACAATCTTGATGTTTAGAGGACATCAGAATAAAAGAAAAGTAGGTAGATGATTTTATCTCGAATTTCTGGAGGATGTAAGAACTTCTCTAAGTGTAGTTTGTATGTAAATAATTTAGTCAAATAAATAACTGTAATTATTATTCGGGAAGAAAAGATCGGGTGCGAAAGAGGTGATGCCTAAAACATGCAAAAATTTTAGGCATCATAATTTTTCAAATTCATCAGAATGCAACAAAAATGTTTCTCGTCGGGCATACCAACTGTAATATCAATGTTTCAAACAGCCGAGAGGAATTATTGTAGCACATCCAAGATATATGTTTCTGTTGTTAAAATTGTTTATCAAGTTATATAAATTCTCCCGTGGATAGGAAATTCATGCTTTGTCTATGAAAATATTTTGATTATTATTATATTCATATTTCCTGAATTTAAATCTTCAACGTCGTAAATTCAACAAAGATACCTTGTGTCCTGATTAGAGTTATTGTAGTTTAATTGAACTTTTCCGTATCATTTCGAGGTTTTATAAACATTGACTTTGTATACCATATTTCCAACCAAATGTCGATTCAATGTGAAAGACGAAATTGCATGTCTCCGACAGCATTATTCATAAGATCATTTGGTAGTAATTTCGTTCAAAGATACTTACCTGAGAGCAATATTGAAAAGGCAATTTCATTCTCATTTCATTCATCTTCATTCATTTTCATGTAGTAATACATTTTTTATAATAAAAGTAACCAAACTATTAAAAAGTGCTTTCAAATTCATTCTGATAACGTGACCCTAGCAAATAAATCTTAAGAAGTTCAGGGAAGTTATGGTAAGGTTATTTGAATTTAAGGACAGTTAGAGGATATCTAATTTTAAGCACATGTAAGTCGCAAGATAGTTTTCACCGTGTAACCATAAGCGTTTATTAAAATTATTAAAAATGGAAGCAGGAACTTTTAAGGACAATTCTGTATCGCTTACCTGTTTCTTATTTGCATTTCCTGAAGGCACTTTGTATAAGTTGAAATGTATCTACGCATGATTGTAGGATACTTAAATTGATTCTGTATATTCCTTTTACCATTTCATATTTTCCTCTCAAACAGTTTACTTATAAACTATTCCGTAACTTCATCCGAATTTGCTCTAGAGATAAACCGGGATTTTTTTTAATCCACTCTATCGGTACTTAACTTTTTCTATATGGGGAAATCAATAATTTATGAATAAACCATATATTCTATCGGCTGTATTCTTTGATATTTATTTTGGATAGATTTTTACCTTTTAGATTTTCTTAGATACTTTGAAACGCCCAGAAATGGAATCGTCCTGTTTCCTTCTTTTGGCGAGTGGTATAGTTCACCTTTTTCTCGTAGTCGATGACAGGTCCTCCTTAAATTTGAGTATTGAAAATTGCTATCATCCAAGGCTAAACTTGGCAGATCCTAACTAGTCAGAATTCTTGAAAAAATCTTTAAGACATTGAAATCTGAAATGAAATTTGATTTTGTGATTTATCGAGACAGGGATGTTTTTGAATCTTTAAACATTTGGCTAGAGTCCTGCGATTTTGTTTTTCATTATTCACATTGAATTAATTCAATTTGGTCATTGACACCAATACTGAGCAGCCATGGTTACAGAGGAGTTAAACCAATCGACAAGCGTGATGGAGCTGGTGCTCATAATTGGGGATCTCATAAGGACGTAATAGAGTAAGTCGATGAAATATGTACCAGTTGAAAATTTATTTTCAATTTTTTTTAAAGGGAAGCTGATGGTCCTACTAATAATGACATGAATCAAAGTTGGGGGGATGAACCTAAAGTGGAGGTCGTAGATGCTGAAAAGAAGTAAGTATTCTTTTTTTTTTTTGGCAGCAGATTGTTTACGTTACTTTTTTGATAATACAGGGTGAACTGTAGGAAAGCGCCGCCACTTGATATGTGAAAAGCACGAAAAAAGTGTTTTTCCTTCAGCAAACGTGGGACTGGAGCTGGTGATATAGGATGAACGTTTAGCGTGACCTCCATAATTTTGGTTTCGATTGAGATTTCTGTGTATGCAAACCAATGTTGTTTTGAGCAAACATTGAACTCGATTCATGTCTTCCAATGCCTTTCAAACATTCAATTACCAAAAATATTTCAAATGTTTTGGTATTCACTATAGTAAACTAAAAATTACGAACGCGTCACACTACTTGAGCGTGGAACCACGATCGGCACGATCAGTTGGATATCGATTTATCATAGACAGAGTCACACCATAGGTGGTTGATTTAGTAGCGTATCTTGAAAAGTTGGCGAATAAAAAACCATATAAATCATCACCGATTGTTCTGAAATTGTACAGGTGTGTATACCATTTTATTTTCGGTAAGTGGTCATAGTTCACCCTGTATAGTTTAAAAGACTTGTATATCAGTTCCTAGACCAAATGCCTCAAAAGAAAAAGGCTATTTTTTGTTCAAACAAGCTGTGTATTTATAATAATTTCATACTAAAATATTCTATTTACTATTTTTTAATATTATTTCATTAATTCTAGGGAAGAAGTTGAGGTTGAAACCGCCCCTGTTGAAGAAGAACCTAAGGAACTGACATTAGACGAATGGAAGGCTCAACGTGCTGGTCGTGCCAAGCCACAATATAACATTCGAAAAGCAGGTGAAGGCGAAGACCCAAGCCAATGGAAAAAGATGTTTGAACTTCGAAAAAAAGAGAAAGAGGAAGTAAGTTAAATGTATAGTTAGATAATGAACGTATGTATACTTAAGTTACAACTTGATTATTTTTCTTTTTTGAATTCCAAATATACCGCATTATTTTTTTATAAATTTGAAAAAATATGTAATACACCATATTTGTACCCCATATACAGATTGTTCTTAAATATATGTGATTGTGAATTCAATAGTACATACACTCAAGTCACTAACTTTACTGCAAATGATAGAACTGTTGTATGAATTTTCTCACTAAAAGCTACTCCCTACATTTATTGTCTATTGTATGCGCCGCACGTATCTGAAAATTTACATTCACAAAGGGCCGCGCACTTTTTGCTATATAAAATGGCGTTCTGTCAAATGTTCCAAATTTTTGGTATTTTGTAGGAATCAGTCTCCTTAAGAAATATGTTCGGACCCAACTCGATCCTATGACTAGTTTTCGAAATACAGGTTAAAGTTGGGAAATGACGACTTTTCTCTAGAGATAATCAATTTATTTAAATTTTTTGCATGCAGTATTTTGAAAATATCCTTTGGCAACTATCCAAAAAAACCTCAGGAACTCTTTTCCGTTACAGGGTGATTTTAGCGATTTTTCGAATTTCGAAATATTGATGCTATATGGTTTGGAAACACTTGCAGGATGAAAATTATCACATTTTATCTTTTTGTCGCTTCATGTAATATCATCCTATGTTTGAATCATACAAGGCGATTCACAAATGCTGTGGTATACCGTAATCAATTTCGCTTGAGTTTTTTCTCCCTCCTTGTACGTTTGAGTTGAAAAATTGTATTCATTCCAGTTTTTGAGGATATGTCATTGAGGAAACTAGAGCAGACACGGTGTAACTATTTCTAAAACCAATGTATACCACACGAAAATATCAGAAAACCATATTATTTTTCATCACTCTGTATTTTGGAATTAGGACCGTTATTAGGACCGTATTTTTTTTTTTTTTCATTATTCTTTTCAAAATATTGTTAATTAGAAGCTGTAGAATTTTCAGCTTTTTTCTATGACTATTTTTTGATGGATTCAGAAAACATTGTCAAGTTTGAAAAAATGTATACTTTTATAACCTCACGGAAATTGATTGATTGATTTTTGTCATCACAACAATAATCATTCTATATATGACGTTATTCCGCTATCATTTCTAAAGTTGATAAACTTGAGTTATTCCTCAATTTTATTCGAAAAAAGGAAAAACACACATATTTCAGAAACATGAACATTGAAACCAAAGTGATTAGTTTCACCAATAATTTTCAATGCCAAGAAAAATCATAAATCGGAGGAGAGTATTATCACCGATTTCTGCATTCTGCAAGCCGTCATTTCCCAACTTCAACACCCGATCGAGTTGGGTCCGAACATATTTCTTAAGGAGACCGATTCCTACAAAATACCAAAAATTTGGAACATTTGACAGAACGCCGTTTTATATAGCAAAAAGTGCGGGGTCCTTTTCAGAACAATCTGTTTATGGGATGGATAATCTTTATGAGGAGAAATTATGTTATTCTTTCCATTCGTTTGAATCCTTCAATTATTATAATTATTATAAACATATGAAGTAATATTGCATTATCATCCAGTCTGAGTTATTTATAATCAATTGCAAAATTTGTCCAAAAAAATTGTATTTATAAATGAAAATATTTTTGTAATTCGTATTTTTTTTCCAATAATGTGATTTTTTTTTTTCGGTTTTTATCTTCGAGTTTCATATTTATTTGATATTGATTCCGTCCAAATCAATTTCAATATTTTTTCCATGTTACAAGTTGGCCAATCAATGTACACATGATGAAAATCCGAAAACAACACTGATTTTGAGGCTAGGTTGAGAGGTTCAAATTTATTTTATATTTTGTTTTGAATATAATTATATGTTAATCAAGCTTTTTAATTGAACTAGTTTTCTATTCCAAAAGTATCTAGCTGGAAAATTACCTGAGAATCGATTGCAAAATTTTTACCAAGCAAACAAGCAAATGACTGAAGCTAGTTAACAAAAAAGTAATAAAATTCATAAGTGATTAGTGAATTTCTTCCCGTAGACTTTGAAGTTTACTTTTGTTTAGGAATCCGAAGAAGAAGAATATGATATATCCGAATATCCGCAACGTGTGGGTAGACAGAAACATATACTGGACATCGATATTCAGTTCAATGACAACAGGCGTGTCGGTGTTGGGCGTGGAAGAGGCCAAAGATCTGGTCCAAGAGGAAACCGTGGTGGTCGTGGAGGTGCTGGAGGTGGCAGAGATGGAGGAAGAGATGGCATTAGAGAGGGCGGTAGAGATGGAATAAGCGGCAGGGACGGACCAAGAGAAGGAGGCAGAGATAATGGCAGAGAAGGTGGACGAGATGGTGGTAGAGACCCTGCAAGAGATGTAGGCAGAGACAATGTTGGACAGGTAAATGAAAAATCACAATAGTAGTACTTGTTTTTTTTTCAGTTTCAGTTGCCTTTTCTTTGTTGAATTTTTATGAAATTTTGACTTTAAATGAATATTATTTAGACGTACATGTTCACAGTGGACTTTTTTGAAACAATAATTGAACCTAAAAACGTAGTAGCAGTTGCAGCCAGACAAGTAGGTCTCCTTTTTACCATCCCCTGCTCTCCTCAAAATATGTAGTCGTGTAATGTGTGAACTGTGGTCGCTTCTTCAGGAAGCGAGTTCCTTCGATCTTCCTCCTTGTGAAAAGCCTTGGCAGGGCTGATTCTCAACTGTACGGTGCGGAGGCCACGGGAAAATCGTCATCGGATACCACCAGTCCGGCTAGGTGCCGAGGCCGTCTTGGCTCCCCATAGGTTTTTCAGTTCTCGTAACTTCTGTAATGTATGGATGTGTATGTGTTGAGTGCCTGAGGAAACTTGTGTTTTTGGTGTGGGTGGACGGTGAGTTAGGGTCCAACGGGTCGCCACTTTCTTTGGCTGCGGCGCTTCAGCCACACTAGTGTAGCTTTGGGGTATCCAGTCTTCAGACTCTTTGTTATAGGCAAAATTTTATTTTCATACATATTCTCGTATCAGCTTGAAACACTATTTATTTCATAGGTGTCTAGTTTTGGGTCCTTGGCAAATAATGCTATTTTGCCAATTCAAATAAGACACGTGTATGATGACCTCATTGTTGGAGCCAGTTCAAGTTCAGAAATCATAGGGTAAATCTGCAGGCTATGGTGGAGGTGGATCTGCGTCAACTAAATTACCATCAGGAGCAATACATGTCCAATTCTATCATGATATCCTTGACATATTCTTGAAATGGGACAATGGACGCCTGTGGCGGTGTCCACAGTGAAAACATATTACCACGCAATTTCTGTACATATTCAGATAACAAAGTATTAGCCAGATGTACAACAAAGTGTTTGGTGAAGGGAAAGCATTTTATTTCTTCTCATTGTTCTAATGGATTCAGTTTCTTAAACTTTACTAAAATTAACTATTATTGCTTATCTTAAATTTGATTTTGTGACACAATATTTGAATGTTGATAACTGTCCATCTAAGAAGGCATTTTCCTTAAAAGTCACCCGAAATGTAATTAAATTTTTTGTTGCTGTAGCTTGAGGAATGGGCAATTTGGTCTTGTAATTGTCGGACACCAATGTTTACATGTTTGCATGAAAATATTACTAAAATGTACTGCTGAAATATTCAATGGTTATAGAATTAATCCCGTTTCATGTTAATAATGGGTTATGTATAAATATTAATATGATAGTTTTGGTTTATGAGTTTGCAGATTCTCATAATCAGAGGCTGGTAGGATTTTCAGACAAGTCGAGAATTCATGAAAAAATTCTTTATAAAAGCATGTCGAAATGCACTATTGAAACTCTGATTACCTTCTTCCATATATTACCATCTTGAGAGCTTTCAGTTTTTCAAAATACCTGAAAATTAAAAAAAATTATGAGGAACTGTATATGTTGAAGTCAACAAGAGAAGTGGCCTGTTCGTCTCCCACCCCGGGTTCAATCTCACCTGCCACAGAGGGTGGTTCGGAACCCATTATTACGTAAGTTGTGCTCGCACAAGCTCTTTGATGAGCTTCCGAGAGGTTTCACTAAAAATCTGGGGGTTATTGTGATGGTAGAGCGTTCGCAACCATAAGGGCGTGAGTTCAAAAAAAAATCGGTCTACTAGTTTTCGAGAAACAGGGAGTCAAAGTTGATAGGTAAAGTTTTGCGCTCTGAATTTTTTCCAATAATTGACAAAACATCTATTCTGGGAATGCCATGCCCCATGTCCAGAGCGGGCCAAATTGGACACTTTTAAAGGAACAGTTCTGTTTTCAAACTAGAAAGATGAAAACTGATGGCTGTGTCTGAGGGTCAAATCTTATGACAAACTTAATGGTGAAAACCACATCGATATTTATCATCGTTTCCGAGTTACAGCATGTTTTTCGAAAATTTGCATTTTCGAAAAGTTGCTGTAACTTTTTTCCTGTCAAAAATTTCTTGTTTCTATGAAAACATTTCCAGAGCACTTTTTTAGGTAGAATTTTGTGGTGTAACTTATTTTTTCAAATAAGATATCCATAAGTTTTTTAAATGAGACACCCTGTATATTCCTGCATATTTCAATAGAACTTGAAATTACCTCTTTAAAAATGTAGCACACTTGATGTTTTACTAGTCATCTTTGACATACAGAGCTTTTAGGTTTTTTCATGTAGACTTTGAAACGCACACTTTGAACAAGTAGGCTTTGGACGACGCGGCGATATTGCTGATATTGATAAAGAATTCATAAATTTCGAAATATTGAAAAAACTTGGACTGCTCCTTTTTACTCACCCTGTATACATGAAATAACTTTACGACATTGAAGAATATATATATGTAAGACATGCTCTTCCCTATCCGAATCTAAACAAGAATAGTTGACATAAAATTCATCATAAAAAATAATTAACTTCGATCAGGCTAAATTGAATCTTTAATTCTCATCTTATACTTGTCGGTTGAAAATTAATCGAATTGACATTTTGTTTCGCCGTGTTGTAGAGCAAGCACAAAACGAAAAAGTATAATGAATAAGAGATCAAGATGACCTTGTTTATTCCCAGCGTTTTGTCAATTATCGGAATTGCTGAAAATTCTGAGCGAAAAGCTTCAACACCCTGCATGTCGAAATCTAGTCGGCAAATCTTTTTTTGTGTCCACGGACTTCCTAGGAAGTCTTTTTTTGGTATTTGTCATCGCTCATTAGATTGTTTTATCAAGTTTTAACAATTTTTTGTGTGAATCATAGACACTGAAGCCAAATCTTTTGAAATAAATTGTGATAAGCACCTTGCTTATTTCGGTTTTTGAAAATATCTCGAAACCCAAAATCATTTAGGTTCTTTACGTTTTTTCCTTACTGCAACAGCTAAAATAGATAACAGATAAAAGTAACCCTGTGTTTGGAGCTGAATTTTTAATTAAATGTGGTATAGAATAACAACTGAATGCGTGATTGTTGGACAAAGTTAAATTGATTTTAACTTTATCCGATATTGAAAGGAGGAGAATTTCAGGACAATATTGGATATCTACAAAAAATATTTCAACTATCATTCTCCTAATGAAATAAAACTAGTTTCTATTCGTAACCAAGAATCTGCTGGTAATCTCGTTTTCTTGTTTTTTTGCAGATTGAAGATAGAAACGATGATAATCGCCCGGCACCGAAGGTTGACGATGAACGTGACTTCCCAAGTCTTGGTTAAATTACCGACATGGTGTCTGGCCATATTTTCAATTGAGTTATGGTTGGCTGTAGGAGTGACTTATCATCACCTCAGAGAGACTGTATATTACAATTTAACTACTTTGCTACATTGGTACAGACTAGGCATCATAGACAAGAATTTGTCTCTAGATTTTCTTAGCAATGTACTCAAATAATCTATTTCAGTGTAAGCTGAGCACCCAATAGGGTGGAAGTTACTAGTCGGCATTATGCTGCATTGTTAATATATCTTCTTTGTGGCTGCTCATTATTTTGTCAGTTTTCCTTTCAATGCCACCACTAAACGTTGAAATTTTATTAATTGCATTTTTATAAAATCGATTTAATGAAAGGTGTATACTTTCACAATCATTACTATTTTTTTATAAGGTATGTTGAAATAGTATTTTTGAAGTAATTAATTAAATAGTCAGTTATTTGATAATGACATCGTTTTATGATTCGAGTGATATTCATCCAATCCAACAAAAACCCTTTTGATTAGTGGCTTCTTATTTTCTTGTGTTTTTTGCAATTAATCTACTTATATTATTATAAGTTATAACAAAATTTGTTGTGAAAATCGAAAATAATATATTTCAAGTAGTTAAAAGTGTATAATACACACAATCAATAAAATGTTTTGTTGTACAAGATATTATTTTTTTTATTTCATAAGCTTAAATGAATAAGAAATATTGGTGTTACCGTTATCTTGCTCTCCCTTTTGATATCGGAACTGTTATGATTTCAGCTTTTTTTATCATCAAGTCTTTCTCTTCGGGGCACAAGAATTGAAAGATTTGAGCTAATCTGATTATCTGATTGGTAAAACCTTAACAAATAGTTGAATCTAAGGTAATGGCGTAACTCATACCTATCGTTGAATAAATAATAAGTTGATACACATTTCAAAGTGAAATTTTGAACCCAAATACAACTAAAAAAGGGAATGTATTTTATGTCCTTATTGACTTGTGATAACATTCTAGTTTGTAGCATATTTTAACTTCCCTGTGAAGTGAACAATAAAATAGTCAATAGTTGTGTTAATTGGGAATTTTCTAACTTCTGTCACTTTCCGAAATAATTTTTTTTTATGATTTGCTAAGTATCGATGCATGATAAATAACTTTTGTTTTTTAGATATGAACGACCAATGATGTTTCTTGATCACACTTTAGCTCATACAACTTGTATTTGATGAATTGGTCTTGAGTATGAATTAATGAATGAATTATTTTTTTGTTGGGAAAAATTATCCTGTTATGATTTCCATTAGTTTAATATAATTTTTGTCAAATGATTTTGTATTGTATTGTAAATAAATATGCTACAATATAATCATTCTATTTTTTATGTTGTTTTCTAGTTTGTCGTCCTGAACGTAGTCCTTGTTTTATTACCAATTATATGTTGGGGAAATGAACTTTACAACTGATGAATTTTGCTAATTAATTTTTTCTCTGGTTGAATTAGTATGAAGAGGTGTCTTCATTATCTCAAATAATTTAAGTAAGACTGACGTGTTTCACGTTCAAATGACGTGTCGTGATATCTTCTGAAACATCATTTTTTTAATAATATCTGAAAAATGGAAGATTCTAGAACCATCGATATTTCTGAAAACTCGACACAAATTAAATATTTACTTCGTTTGCATGAATTTAAGAACTGACAATTTCGCTTTGTGCTCTTAAGAATAATCCTTACTACTCAATACTGCACTGTTATATCACAATGAGTGATTTCCGAATAGAATGTAACAATAATCACATTATATATCAACATGTTATGATTTTTTGTGCGCATCGCTTTTTATTATATTCAAAGAGAAAAATAAATGTCTGTGGTATCGGAGCCAAACGCGAGTGCCCCATCTAGCGTGATTAGTTACAAACATGAATATGTGCCGTCATGTTGTTTCTTTTGTCTTGTCCTTGCCTTCCGATTTGAAAATGGAAAATTTCACTTCACTATTAAAACTTACGCCCCCGTGTATATCACGCTCATCACCACATCTAGAAATCAATGAAACAATATGAGACCACTGAAAGCCACAATCCCACATAGTAGTGGGACATGAAACAATTGAGACAGTAATGGAATACTTGGTATAATTTGAAATTTGCCACCATTGAACAGCTTTAAATTTTCTGATTTCAAATATACAGGTCGTATTTTTCAGGTCAGGACACTATTGGTATATCGATAACAGTAAATGATTCAACGATACTCACTTTTCACACTCAGTTTATGGACACTTAGAGGCCTATTCTGTAACGCATAACGATGTCGTTAGTGAACGATAATCGGTAATTAACGACATTTGCGATTCTGTAGCTGAATATCGTTATCGTTTTATCGTTACTCTACGATAAAATTTATCGTTTGTATACGAAGTCGATGGAGGTGTCTTTATATTGTCGTTGGTGGATATCAAACATGAAACATGATATAGTTCACAGAACATATATTTATAGGTGATTATTTGAAATTTGAATCAGAATCTAAATATTTGGAAATAGGAAATTTTGGGATATTTCAAAGTGGTGGAATTTGTTCAATAAAAAATGAACAACCAGAGACAACTAGTACAGCTACTTAGAGAAGATATATTGCGCAGGTGGAATACATGAATACTACGATATTCTCAGCACTTATTATATGAACTTTCAAAAATGATCTATAAAAATATTTGAGACAACAGCGACTCCGAATACTGAGTGACAAAAGCAACCCTTTTGGGTTATCAGATATTCTTTTTCGGCAAATGTACAGATCGAATAAAAAGGCAGCACAATAATTATTCAATGAAGTTGTGGTGTCCATGTTGCCAGCACAAAGAAACACAGGAATAGCTCCTGTTATCAGGGCCGGGATTCCGAAGTCACGATCGAGCATGAATCGTGTAGTTTTCACGAATTTGACGATAGTGGTCATTATTGCTTGTGTATTTGTTTCCATCCCGTTATTTACCTATGATCCGTAATTCTGCAGTAGGGATTTTTTATTCAGAATGGCTTTCAGAGCAACCCAAAAGTTTACTGGGAGTTGATAATGAATTTCATGGGGAAAAGGGCATAGTTAAGTGGCGAATAGATTACCCTGTTGAAAAAAAAGGGGAATTCTTTCGAAGATTTCTGAGGGTTGTGCTCGTAAAGGTACAGCCGGTTGACGGAAACATTAACAATTTTTTTATTATTATTTCAAGGTACCATTACAACTGTTGCAATATTTTTTGGGAATATTAATATTATTAACGAGTTCAAGGAATAGGATGTAGGTACCTATAATGATATACAAATAAGTATGCACCTATGAATTAAATTTCAACAGAAAAAGCAACAGAATTACTGGAACCTACACTATGCGAGAATCGATTCCTTACAAAGATATACATTGACAATTAAAGATACATCTTATAATGATAATAATAGGAGTAGTGTGTACATAACTGAAGTACAATAATTATTAATATTATTAGGATTATACCTATCTAGTTGGGTATAGGTACCTATCCCGGTTTACTGCAATATCAAATTTTATGCCAGTAATATAATTTATACACTGCAATGAAAGAAGAGGCTACTTCAGAAGTATTATATAGAGGTATAGCGGCATTGTTTAAATAATATGTAAACAATGGTATAGGTTACCTATTGCGATTACAAATTTCTTTATTTTTTAAATGCTCCAAAAAACAGCGGATGAATGATTACAGAAATACCTAGTCAGGCAATTTGTCTAACAAATTCAGTGAAATTGTAGACAATCGGATATTTCCAAACCTTCTATAAATGTAGGAATGTATGTATTCTATAAATGCATTCGACTTCTTAAACAATAAACAACGGCCACGATTATCTTTTCAACGTTAATTTGAATTGGTAGAGGTACACCTACCTATCACGAAAACTTGCCCCTAATATAACTTGCTTATCTTTTCTGAATAGAACATTTACTTTATAGCATCCTACAGGTATGCGCAGTGATTACAAATTTCTTACAGCAAACTTGCAGAGTAGGTATATGAAAGTTGTAACAAACTTGCACTTATTTAATACATTTGCAATTTCAGTACAATCAATACCACTCCTCATGTTACTCTTGTTTAGATTCAAGGAAACCTTAGGCAAAGAATATATGTAGATATTCTTTGCCTTAGGTACCTACCTATACAAGGTAGAATAAGCGCAAAAACAAACATTCAAGAAATGAATTTCCTTCACAGAATAAAATGTTCAATCAATACTCTGGACTCCTTCAACTAATAATGTAAATTTAAAATCTCAAAAATCTAGCAGATTGAATAAAAAATATTGAGAATATCGAGATTATGTCAATTATCAATTCAGAATTTTATGTTTAATGCGGTTTAATTCATCATCTCACCGTTCCATGTTGATTTTATTGTGTTGGGTGATCGAGTACCGAAATCACCCGACGATTTTATTGGGAATCAATTATTACAGTCGAATCGTCCAAGAATGTGATTTAGGTAGGTATTTACAGGAAATTTCCAATCAAACCAAGAGGTCCCGAGTTCGAATCCCGGTTGGTCCACATTTTTTTAATTCACTAATTTTCATCTTTCCGTTTGCTATGCCAAAAACTTATTCTGGATTTTAAACTCAATTACATACGTTAATGCTACTTCATTTTTTCATTTATTCTTATTTTCTACGATCTACGATCATGTTACCTCCATTTTCATCAAGTACCGAGAATACCCGACGATTACTTCTTGTCGTCTGAAGTTCGAATTGTTGATCGTTCGTTCGTTCGAGATCGTATCGAAAGTCGGAATCCCAGGACAGACCGGGATTCCGAAGTCACGATCGAGCATGAATCGTGCCGTTTTCACGAATTTGACGATTCCGAGCCTATACGCCGATCGTATATGTGTTGCGAATAGCCTACATTTTGACGATTAGTTGACGAAAAGTGGATTCCGAAGTGACGATTAGGCCTCAATGGTGTCGTCTAGACGATTTTGACGATTCCGAGGCTATATGACGATCGTAAATGTGTTGCAAATTGCCTACATTTTACGATTAGTTGACGATAACTATTTTCTTGTCAGTATATCTATCTTGGTCTGATATATGTGTTGCTCTTTTTATTAGTGGTCATTATTGCTTGTGTATTTGTTTCCATCCCGTTATTTACCTATGATCCATACTTCTGCAGTAGAGATTTTTTATTCAGAATGGCTTTCAGAGCAACCCAAAAGTTTACTGGGAGTTGATAATGAATTTCATGGGGAAAAGGGCATAGCTAAATGGCGAATAGATTACCCTGTTGAAAAAAATGGGGAATTCTTTCGAAGATTTCTGAGGGTTGTGCTCGTAAAGGTACAGCCGGTTGACGGAAACATTAACAATTTTTTTATTATCATTTCAAGGTACCATTACAACTGTTGCAATATTTTTTGGGAATATTAATATTATTAACGAGTTCAAGGAATAGGATGTAGGTACCTATAATGATATACAAATAAGTATGCACCAAATGTACGTATTCCTTTGAATTAAATTTCAACAGAAAAAGCAACAGAATTACTGGAACCTACACTATGCGAGAATGGATTCCTAACAAAGATATACATTAACAATTAAAGATACATATCTTATAATGATAATAATAGGAGTAGTGTGTACATAACTGAAGTACAATAATTATTAATATTACTATAGAGTATTATACCTATCTAGTTAGGTATAGGTACCTATCCCGGTTTACTGCAATATCAAATGTTATGCCAGTAATATAATTTATACACTGCAATGAAAGTAGAGGCTACTTCATAAGTATTATACAGGCCGTTTCTTTTATCATGTGGACGATTAAATGGGAAAAAATGTAACTATTGTGGTGAGCAGTTCATTGGTCAGAGAACTCTCGCCTTTCCAGAGTTATACAGGAAAAACTTAAAATGCTGTTTTCGTTTTTTTACGAATAGAATGGTTATTTCAGAAAATATAAAAAAATTAAAGAAGAAAGTTTCATTGTATTCAAAATGTACTATCAATATTTGTGATGAAATAGACAGGTCCGTATTTGAAAAAAATTGTTGATGATGGCGGTGTTGACACGAAACGTTTGATTAAAAATTTATCGTTACGTAGTTCTAGTACATATTGAATACAATAAAACTTTCCTTTATCATTTTTTTATATTTTCTGGAATAACAAAATTGTATTCGTAAAAAACCGTAAACAGCATTTTCAATTTTCCCTGTATAAGTTGGGAAGGGCAAGAATCCCCGTAAATTTTCTATGACTAATTTACTGCTCACCACAATAGTTACCTTTTTTTCCATTTAATCGTCTTTGTATCTATTACGGTTTAGAATATAGCAATGTTACCACATGATAAAAGAAACGGCCTGTATAGAGGTATACAGGCATTGTTTAAATAATATTTAAACAATGGTATAGGTTACCTATTGCGATTACAAATTTCTTTATTTTTTAAATGCTCCAAAAACACCGGATGAATGAATGATTACAGAAATAGGCAGGCAATTTGTCTAACAAATTCAGTGAAATTGTAGACAATCGGAAATTTCCAAACCTTCTATAAATGCATTTCAACTTCTTAAACAATAAACAACGGTCACGATTATCTTTTCAACGTTAATTGGAATTGGTAGAGGTACACCTACCTATCATGAAAACTTGCCCCTAATATAACTTGCTTATGTTTTCTGAATAGAACATTTACTTTATAGCATCCTACAGGTATGCGCAGTGATTACAAATTTCTTACAGCAAACTTGCAGAGTAGGTATATGAAAGTTGTAACAAACTTGCACTTATTTAATACATTTGCAATTTCATTACAATACCTCTCTTCTTGTTACTCTTGTTTAGATTCAAGGAATCCTTAGGCAAAGAATATCTGTAGATATTCTTTGCCTTAAGTACCTACCTATACAAGGTAGAATTAAGCACAAAAACCAACATTCAAGAAATGAATTTCCTTCACAGAATGAAATGTTCAATCAATACTCTGGACTCCAACTAATAATGTAAATTTAAAATCACAAAAAACTAGCAGATTAAATAAAATATATTGAGAATATCGAGAATATGTCAATTATCAATTCAGAATTTTATGTTTAACGCGGTTTAATTCATCATCTTACCGTTCCATGTTGATTTTATTGTGTCCCACTAAACATGATACATAACAAAAATATTTTCCAGATATAACTTTTGTGCAATTTTGTGATATTGGCAAACTAACATTATATTAATGTCATCTTGACGTTTCCAACACAGAGTTTTCAACTATATGTTTATGTAACATCAAAATAATATTCATTAGATAATACATATAATGTTGATTATATGTTGCCCACATATGTCTTAGACAGAGTAGTTATGTTATTTGTTCGATATTTTTGTCTAACCTCCTCAAAACATTACTGACATGTGTACAGGGAGCCTTGATTAATATTATCTTAAAGGTTTCTTAAATGTAATTTTTGGGTAATGACCACGTCATGACGTCATTCATCTACGTAACTTAAAAAAATGATATCCACGTTTAAACAATATTACCCAGTAAATATGAAATAAATATATCACTGACGCCATCGTTCATTTTATCCTAATAATCATGGCGGTCATGGTAGGAGTTTTGAGTTCATAGAATTAAAATATAATTCAAACTACTTAAAAGTTATTGGAATCAATAGGATTGCAAAACTCATAATTTTCTTGGTAAGATTATGATTTTCCACTACTCCATCCACTAATTGTTATTTTAGCATTTAGGTTATGTAGTGAATGTAGTGATATCTACTATTGATAAGAGAGTATCTATATATGATGCTATGAATAGTAGAAAAGCTATCAGTTGTGGTTCCTGCTAATCAGATATTGGACAGCATGGAAATGGTTGCTGACATCTGGAGCTGTGTCAAATTATTTTGAACCGATTGATCAAGGAATTTTTGGAACTGAAACCAATGAATTTAGCTTGCTAAAACAACAATATTTGAGCTGCTTAATTTGTAAGTGAACTCAAAATTGTATATAAATACAGAGTGTTCTGATCTTTCTTAATTTCATTAATCTATGATAATATTAACGTTTCTTGAGATTGTAGAGCAATCACTTAAATTGTTCAATACAAATTATCAATAAACTAACTGTATTTTCTCTTTCTTTTCAGTTTGGTAGTATCCTTTCACATTCCTCTATTAGTTTTGATGTACAAACTGGTACTTATTGAATGAACCGATTACAAAAACTTAAATAGCAGTTGTTGTTTCCGAACTAATCGAATATGAGCCCTTCTGGACTGGGCAAAGAAAATAATCCAAAAGTTTTGAATTGATAATTATGGACATACTGAAACGTAAGAAATTATTTTTCTTTTACCTCTAGGGGCAACATAGAATTATTAATAATTATTGGATGGTCGTTTTCTTATATCATAAAGATTAATATGAGTTTTCAGTGACTGTAATGACTATATTTTCAGAATATGTAAAAGATGTTTGCAGTTCAATCACAGATGAAGAGTTTGACTCATAGTGATGGATTGGATGACATTAGCAGAGCAGAAACTAAAAAAAAAGGAGAAGTGACCGAGACAACAACCATATAATTATTGATTCAGTGATATCTGTTTTTATTCTTCAAAAGAAATAGGTTTTCATTCAATATTATACTTCTAATAACACTTAACTTTGGTAGATCTATCAATAAATTTTTCATCTGATTCAGGTGGTAATAAGTCATATTATTCGGTTCTTTGGTCTATTCATAGTGATTCAAGATTATATTATTCATACTGCTAATTTTAATTTAATTGTTAATGATGTAACTGTCTTGTTTTATGACGCTTTATCCATGAGATTTTAATCATTGACAATGAAGTTTTTTGATTGATTGGTATGTTTTACATCATTACCCCCTTATATACATATTTTATTTCTTAGTATACAGGGTGGACCTTATACTCATTGTTTACCAACACTTATTTTTCTACACTTAAAGTTGTATTTCTAGAATTTCAATCGCCACTCTTTGGTAGATTAATTGCTATTGTTGTTATTCATCTACTAAAAAGTGACTACTGAAATTCCAGAAATATATACCTATAAATATAGAAAAAAGTGTTGGAAAACCATGAGTGTATGCTCCACCCTGATGTTACAATGTTGCATAGATGTTTTGAGTTATTACATTAAAGTTACGCAAAATATGAAACATTTATGTAATGTTAAGTAATTAACATTACATTGTAATATTTAAAAGAGGCACAAAGGCATATGGACGCAACGTATCTGTAACATCAAGCATATCTCTGAATAACATCACCAAGTCACAATGTGATATAACAGTTATGTTTAAGTTATGTTTTTATGTTCACTGGGGTTGAGTGATCGAGTACCGAAATCACCCGACGATTTTATTGGGTATCAATTATTACAGTCGAATCGTCCAAGAATGTCATTTAAGTAGGTATTTACAGGAAATTTCCAATCAAACCAAGAGGTCCTGAGTTCGAATCCCGGTTTGTCCACATTTTTTTAATTCACTTCTAATTTTCATCTTTTCGTTTGCTATGCAATTACATACGTTAATGCTATTTCATTTTTTCATTTATTCTTATTTTCTACGATCTACGATCATGATAACTCCATTTTCATCAAGTACCGAGAACACCCGACGATTACTTCTTGTCGTCTGAAGTTCGAATCGTTGATCGTTCGTTCGTTCGTGATCGAATCGAAAGTTCGGAATCCCAGGGCTGATCTGTTCATGAGGTTGTTGATAAAGCTTTATAACAAGTAGTACTTGCAATAGACCCCGCAAGTGGTTACGTCAAAATATCATTTGTCGCGTTCCAAACTAATCAGTTTTAGGTAACAGCTTTCGCAAAAACGTTTTCTATGGCAGTGAACCTGATAACGAGCTTGGTTATGGCGATTGCTATTGTTGAAGAGCTTATAAAGATGTAAAAATGAAATTGATTATCATTCACTTGAACTCACTTTTGGAACCGAAACCTAACGGACCCGTGAAGTGACGTCACGCTTGCGGAGTCTATTATGTGTCCATGAGGAACGTTGCACAAATAGAAGACAGATATAATTCAATATCCGTAGGAGGAAGTAGTTGTTTTCTGTCAGATATTAGCCTTAATTTCCATTGTGTGGAATTGTGTGGAGAGACAAGAATTTTTCGGTTTTACGAAATATTTTTTTCATAAAATTGAACTCTCCTCTAAGAGGCCTATTCAGTAAATTGTCGTTAGAATTCGATATCGTTGCGCTAACGACATTTTTGCCAACGACATTCCTAACGATAAATTCTTAAAATACATTCAGTATCGATGTCGTTAAATCAAAATCTGGTAACATAGTATTAATGGATTTGGTAAATGTTGGTACTTGATCTTTAATGTTTTGTGACCAAAAACGTTTGTCGATACTTGTGTGCGCGTTTGAACGGAGTTGTCTGCTATCAGAATGAAATTTGGTTACAGTTTGAATATACGTACATAAATAACAAACACTTTAATATCATCTGCAATAAATAATGGTTGTTTTCATCCAGACTTTGCTATGAGTACAGCCAAACCGATAACAAAGAAAGCAGCGGGGTATGAATAAAAGACGACTATAAGAGCCAATTTGAGGCATTTCTCATCGAAATGAGAACTAATGATTCTGAAAACTAGATGGAACAATTTTTGTATGGGTGTAATCTATATACATCCCATGATTCCTGGTATCTCATGTTTCATAAAGAATCTCTGTAAATTCATCAATTATTTGTTATTATTAAACATCTGCTACATACTCATGTTTTGTGTGAAATATTTCATCAGCGGTCTGTGGAAATTTCACATATCTCTTTGCAAGATTATTCACTATAATAAAACGAAACAAAGTTCGAGTGTGTATATAGGAGAGTTCAATTTTATGAAACAAATATTTCGTAAAACCGAAAAATTCCTGTCTCTCCACATAATTCCACACAATAGAAATTAAGGCTAATATTTGACAGAAAACAACTACTTCCCCTACGGATATTGAATTATATCTGTCTTCTATTTGTGCAACGTTCCTCACGGACACATAATTGCAAGTACTACTTGTTTTAAAGCTTTATCAATAACCTCATGAACAGATCTGCTGACATTCGGTTGAGATGAACTGTTGTGTCTGTCTGATCCTACAGGCTTATGGTAGCTGCCATGCGCCAGAAAGGATAATGTGCTAAAAAACTCTGAACATACAAATGACACACTCGAAATATGTCATCTATTTTCATCTCACCCTGATAACAGGAGCTGTTCCTGTGTTTCTTTGTGCTGGCAACATGAACACCACAACTTCACTGAATAATTATTGTGCTGCCTCTTAATTCGATCTTATACATTTGCCGAAAAGAATATCTGGTGACTCAAACGGGTTGCTTGGGCCCCTCAGTATTCTGAGTCGCTGTCGATGTTGTCTAAAATAGTTTTACAGATCATTTTTGAAAGTTCATGTAATAAAGTGCTGAGAATATCGTAGAATTCATGTATCCCACCTGCGCAATATATTTTCTCTAACTAGCTTGTTTATTGTTTCAATTGGCGATATAATATATATAATATTTTTGGTGTGTTCGATTATTTTATTATAATAATATCAATATATTGTTACGAATTATAGATAATGAACCAGAGTTTTTTTTTATTTAATGCCTGTTAATCATCAAAAAAATTCCAGGTAACCTTGATTTACCCGTTTTATTCTTTTCCCCCCAAACTTTATCGTAGCTTTTCTTCAAATTTCTATACTTCTCATCACAATTTGAAGCGCTTTTGTTGTATACAAATGTATTCAGATTTGGGCTGATTGTTTCCCACACCTTTTTTTTGGTGTGAAGTTTGGAGAATCAAATTTGTTTGTGATCTTTGTAGATTGGAATCAACAGCTTCACCATTTCGTCAGTCCATGTCTATATACTGACTGTAGAAGTCTCCTTGAGAGATAATATCGATTTCTCATTACCGGAATGAATCGATGCGCCAGATTCTCCATTTGCATGAAATATTCAAGTTTTCGTAATCTATTGAAAAATTGTCGCAATTCCTGAAGCATGCGTGCTCTATCAAAATTTAATCATCTATAAAGTTATTAAAAATCAAATTATTAATACATTTGTTACCTCTTCGATCTGTTCAATCACTTTAATTGAATTCATATATCATATAAATCAAATCAAGTTTTTTAACCCCAAGAAATAAAAAGTATTCAAACCAGAATAACCAGATCAACCAAAGAAAATCGTCGGTCGTTCTGGTGACAGACAATCGACCGCTTTTTCAGGAACCAAGTCCCGTAAATAACCTTTTTTTCAGTTACCAACCTAATAAAAGACATTTACGGGACGCAAATTCAGCAACCAAAACAACCAAGGTGATATACGGAATATATCGTCATGTACGTATATTCAAACGGTAACCAAATTTCATTCTGACAGCAGACAACTCCGTTCAAACGCGCACACAAGTATCGACAAACGTTTTTCAAGATCAAGTACCAAAATTTACCAAATCCATTAATACTATGTTACCAGATTTTGTTTTAACGACATCGATACTGAATGTATTTTAAGAATTTATCGTTAGGAATGTCGTTGGCGAAAATGTCGTTAGCGCAACGATATCGTATTCTAACGATAATTTACTGAATAAGCCGCTTAGAGGTAAATGTTGGTACTTGAAGTTTAATGTTTTGTGACCAAAAACGTTTGTCGATACTTGTGCGCGCGTTTTAACGAAGTTGGCTGCTATCAGAATGAAATTTGGTTACAGTTTGAATAGAATATACGTACATAATAATAAAAAATTTAATATAATCTGTAATAGATAATGTTCCTAAATATAATATATGTAATAATAATAGCCGTCCTCCACCCGCACAGGCTATGCCTTTGGGTACACTCTACGAGTGTTTATGAGGGAGAATTATTATATATATATTTTTTTTCCGTTAGGAATTACCCAGTCAGGCCCTGTCTCCGGAGCCCCGACACTTCCGGAGGGCGCGCTGGTGTGTCATTAACCCTAGTAAACACTCCCCACGTCCATGGGGTAAGTGATTACTGGGTCCGAGAATCATGTGCCCTGAGTAGGCGGAGTGAACCAAGAATTACGGCCTTCTGCATTCGCCCGGCTAGGATTTCTGCCATGTCACGGCAAGCCGGTATGATTTTTAAGTTTGAGAGCAGTGTGTCCATCATTCCACCAAGGACCCCTATTATCAGAACCACCATCTTGACAGAATGGTTTGGGTAAAGCCTGCGGAGTTCAAAGAGAAGATCTCGATATTTAGTCCGTTTTTCCTCCTCTTTTCGGACGATGTTCGTTTCGCCAGGAGCTGAAAACTCAATGACGAAAATCGTCCTACTTTGATGGTCGAGGAGTACTATATCAGGCTTATTGGCTTGTATTTGCCTGAGGGTGGGGAATGAATAGTTCCAATAGATTCGGCACTTCTCATTCTCCACCACGGACTCAATATCCCCCGGAGCATAAGGCAACACCGGTGTCTCGTCTACACCGTACGAGTGTCGTAGATGGTAGCACAACACTCGTAGGGCCGCGTTATGTCTGTGGATATAGGCTGAGACCGCATAAGCTGGACAAGATGGCGGCAAATGCATTATGGTCCCAGCTGCCCCACGACACGCTCTGCACCTAGTGTCAGGGACCTCTATACCCATCACGCGACTGCGGTAGACGAGAGTGTTAAAGACACCATCCTGGCAGGCCATTATGAATCCCTCCGACTTCAGCCCACTTGACCTGAGAAACGAGAAGGTCAGGTCTCTGGATAAGCCTAGGTCTTCAATGTTCTTAAAAAAGACCCCATGCATCGGCTTATCCTTATGTAGCTGCAGGAGCCTCTCACACTCCGCAGCTTTTACGTGGGCTTTTTACTGAACGCCAACTCGGTGATAGAGTTTGGGTTTGTCCGTTCAGTGTCGAATACGAGACCGAGTTCATCGGCTGCACGGGTTGCTGCCTTGAAAAGAAATGCTCCAATCCCTGCTTTTTCATGATCACATACCAAGCAGAGAAGGGGATCTGAACTCTTGATGACTTTACAGGCTCCATCCAGTACCATTCTGTTATTTAGACACTCCAAACTCAAAAGTCCACGGCCTCCCCGTTGTCTGGGGAAGTATAACCGTGGAACAGACGATTTAGGATGCAAGCTTCTATGAAGATGCATCATTTTGCGAGTTTTTACGTCGAGTTGTCGCAGCTCTTCCTGAGTCCATTTCATTACTCCAAAGGAGTAAAGTAGAATCGGAACGGCAAGCATATTAGTTGCAGCAACTTTGTTATTCCCCGACAGTTCTGAAGACCAGATCTGTCGGAGTTTGTGCTGATACTTGCCGCGGAGAGAGCTTTTGACAGTAGCTACCTCTTGGGTGTGGCGTTGTTCCGCCCGTAGGTAGGTATACGTCCCTCCGGCATCCAGATGATGTAGGATGCTTCCGTCTACGAGCTGAACGTCCTCTCCGTATTCCTCGCATCGTCCTCTTTTGAGATGAACCGTGGCACATTTGTCTATCCCAAACTCCATTCCAATAGCATGCGTCTTGCACCACCCTTAAGGACTGGTGAAGGTCCTTTTCTCCGGAGGCATGAAGTTTAAGGTCATCCATGTAAAACAGATGGGTGACCTTATGCCTCCGGTTGCTGGGGGTGCCGCAGTTGTATCCGCGGGTTTTCCGTAGTGCGACGGACAATGGCAGTAGTGAGATGCAGAAGAGAAGAGGGCTGAGGGAGTCTCCCTGAAACACGCCCCTTCTAAAGATAACCTGCTCTGTCTGGACTCTGACTTGACCAGATGTTATGGTAAATCGAGTCCTCCAGAGCGGCATCAGCTGTTCAATGCATCTCACTATTTGATCGGGTACCGCAAGGCATCTGAGCAAATGCATGATGAGTTCATGCGATGTTGTATCAAATGCCTTGCGATAATCGATCCAGGCCATTGAAAGGTTACGCTTATACTGCACGGAGTCCTGCGTGATGCATCTATCGATCAGCAGGTTCTCCTTGCAGCCAGCGACCCCCTTTTTTTACCCTCTTTGCTCATATATCCGTTCATACACCGGCTCAACTGCGGAGAGTATTCGCTTGTACAAGATGCGTGTAAACATCTTATAACATGCGTTCAAGCATGTTATCGGTCTGTAGTTCTTCGGATCAGACAAATCTCCGTTTTTGGGGATTAGCACGGTTCGCCCCTCGACAAACCAATCCGGAATCTGCTGCTCCCCATCTAGTCATGAGTTGAAAACTCTTGCTAGATGGTGCTGGGTACTTGGAAATTTTTTCCACCAATAGTTATTCAGGCCATCAGGACCTGGAGCAGCAAAATTCTTCGAGCCTTTGAGGGCCCGTCGAACTTCTTCCAGGGTTATCGGATTGCGCAGTTAGTAGATGAACAATGCCGGTTCTGTGACCGATGAGTGTCACAGAACCGGCATTGCTCCACACGGTGAATCTCTCGATGGCCGCGTCCATCGAGTTCTTGCCGTTGGTGGAGGGTTGGTGCTGAAGAAGATGACGTGTTCGCCGAAGAGTTTCGGGGTGGGGGGGTTCAAAACGTTTCACCCTAAGTGGCGCGCGTCCTTTCTGCAAAAAAACATGGCGGCCATGCAGCGGAAGGCAAAAAAACATGGCGGCGATGCAGCGGAAGGCAAAAAACATGGTGGCGATAGAGCGGAAGGGGCGGCGATGGAGCGGAAGGCAAAAAACATGGCGGCGATGGAGCGGAACGCAAAAAACATGGCGGCGATGGAGCGGAAGGCAAAAAAACATGGCGGCGATGGAGCGGAAGGCAAAAAACATGGCGGCGATGGAGCAGAATGCAAAAAAACATGGCGGCGATGGAGCGGAAGGCAAAAAAACATGGCGGCGATGGCGGAAGTTATGAAAAAACTTTCCCTCACGTGATTCGCTGAGAGAAATTGGCTGGAAGAGAAAAAAACATTTTTTGTTTTTCATACAGTGTGTGTGGATTGCATTTTTTATCATAATTCCTTCTCATACAGGGTGTCTCTCACAAAGTTCCATTTGCTATATACAGTGGGATTGGAATATTTTATTTTTATCATATTTATTTCTCATACACGAAGTGAATCATAAAAATCATTTTTCATTTTGAGTGAGTGAGTGAGAGTTATAATACAGCGTGTATGCATTTTTTTTCAATTTTTCAAATGATTTCGCAGATGTCTCATCTTCTCGACGAAATTAACAAGATTTCGTTGACTTGTAGGAAGAACCTGCGGAAGTTGTCTGAGCTACCGAAGGACGAACCCCATCTGATCCTCGGCGCTGAAGCGAAAACAACCAAATTTGGAGAGTCCATCCTAGTGGAGTTGGAGGAGTGTAAAGTATTCCTGCCAAATCGAGTGACTGGTGCATTCAAACCCATCCTCGACAAATTAACCATGCCCGAGCATATGCTCATCTACAGGGGCGAGCAGAAAATTGCCAATCAAAATCATCCGCAGCAGCTGTTTGAGATCGCTAAAGCCTGAAGACGCTGACGCCGCCGCCGCCGTTGGAAACAAAGAGTGAGTTTCTTGTATTTTTATTTGACATTTTCTTGAAATTTTGTGTGTCTGTTGAATAATCATCATCATCATGTCATCTGACGCTATTGTTGCACACAGTATGGAGATGGTAGCCAAGTTGCGTAAGGTCAAAAAAATCCTCAAAAAGGGTTGTACTGATGAAGAACGCAAACATTGGCTGGCCCATTGCAAGTACACCGCCCGCCTGATCAATAGTGCGATCGCCGCAGTGGATTGCATAGGCTCTCTGAGAAAATTACAAACTTTATGCGGACACTTGAAAATTATACAAAATTCAGTCAAAAAGTCATATCAACAACAGCCAGGCGTCGACGTGGTGGTGGGAGAGGGAGTCAAATCAAAATTAACATCTCGAGTAAAGTGGGAGGACCTGAAATCGGCATTTTCTTCGCGTTTACGCACCGGTATAATTATAAATTTGAAACATAAAGATATTGGACAATTTTTTGGTGATGCATTCATTCTATTCAAAAGCAGAATTCAAAATTTATTGAAAAAACATCCAATCGTCAAAGTCAATGCGACATTTTGTGGTAAATTCGTGAAAAATTCCTTGAATCAAGAACAAATAATAAGCGACTATAAATATTTCAACACTAAAAACGTTGTTATCGATAGGGGTACAACTTTAAAAAAGTGGTTCCTAGAAAATGTCATCGATCAAATTCAAAACAAACTGTCTGAATTCGCGGATAAAGAAAGTGGCTGGAGTTTTCAGAAAATTGTTAGTTTGGAAATCAATACGAATAAATCGGACGTGGGAAACGGTTCGTCTTTCATCGAGTTGCCTAAATCTATTGCGAAAAAAAAGCTTGCATTAATTTGAAAAATAAAGAGGATGCGTGTTTCGCTTGGGCCGTCATTTCGGCCTTGTACCCTGTTGAATCGGGTAAAAATCCAGATAGAATTTCATCATACCCTCACTATTCAAATGTACTGAACTTGGATGGAATCGACTTCCCTATGAAATTAAAACAAATTACCAAATTTGAGCGATTGAACAACATATCTGTGAATGTGTACACCTTGGAATTGATTCAGCCGCAGACGAACAAGGAGGCATTTTTCGTCACTGTTCCGAGCCGACTCACGAAACAAAAATTAGACAAACATGTCAATCTTCTCCTCATTCAAAATGAATATCACCCGAAATTAAATGATTACGAGGCACCACCACTGGAAATCGCCGATGACGACAACGCGATCGGCGATGACATAAAATTCCATTACGTTTGGATAAAGGATTTATCTCGCCTACTCAGTCGCCAACTCAGTAAAGACTTTTATAAAAAATTCATTTGCGACAGGTGTTTAAATTATTTTACGAGTGAGGAGAAACTCGACAGTCATACTGTTGATTGTCAAAAATTAAACGAGAGCTAAATTTCATTTCCTTCGTATGATCACGTAGAATTTCGGGATTTTGTACATTTGTGCCCTTTGTAATTTACGCGGATTTTGAGTCGATTTTGGAACAGTTTAATGACGAAGAATGCACCTCACTCACGACAAAGTACCAAAAACACATTCCTTTCAGCGCTGGATTTTATTTCAAGTGTGCATATGACTATACTTTGTCATTTTATGATAGTCATCGGGGCCTCGACTCGATGGATTGGTTTGCGGAGAGAATGGGGGCCATAGCCGAATTTGTGGAAGCCAAAACTTTGGATATTGTCCCCATGATCGTCTCACTTCCAGATAGAGCGACAGCACCATGTTGCCACATCTGCGAAAAACCTTGGAAAACTGACGACAAAATTGTAATAAATCATAATCACTACACGGGAGCGTTCCGTGGATATGCGCATGCGCATTGCAATTTGAACTACAAAAAGTCGTTCGTTGTGCCATTCATTTTTCACAATTTATCCGGATACGACAGTCATTTTATTATTCGAGATATAGCAAAAAGGGGTCGAGTCAGCCTGTTGCCTGTCAACAAAGAAAAATACATTTCTTTCACCCAGTACGACGGCAACAGTGACATTAAATTTCGATTCATTGACTCTTTTCTCTTAATGGGCATGAGCTTGGAGCATTTGGTGCAAACACTGACCATCCATGACTTGAAGATTTCAAGGCGCGAATTTGCCCATTTCGATGCCGACCGGTACGAGTTACTCACTCGAAAAGGGGTATTCCCATACGATTTCATCGATTCGATGGAGAAATTGGAATGCCCAAGTTTGCCGGCGCGCGATCAGTTCTACAACAAGTTGAACGATTGTGGCATCACCGATGCCGAATACGAGCATGCGCAGAACGTGTGGCGGTCGTTCAACTTGACAACACTGGGCGAGTACTCTGACCTATACATGAAAACCGACATATTGCTCTTGGTGGATATTTTCGAAAATTTTCGAAATATCTGTCACGAGACGTATGGGCTGGTATTACACCCTCCCGGGATATACGTGGTCCTGTATGTTGAAGTACATCCAGTGCAAATTGCAGATACTGAAAGACGTCGACATGCTTCTCTTTGTCGAGCGAGGAATTCGTGGCGGCATCAGTCAGTGCTGCAACAGATTCTCCTTGGCCAATAACAAGCACATGGGTGAAAGGTATGACGCCTCCAAACCGTCGACCTATTTGCTATATCTCGACGTGAATAATCTGTACGGTTGGGCCATGATGGAATATCTTTCGTACGATGACTTTAAATGGCTCGAAAATGCAGCCGATTTCGATGTGTCGGAAGTGTCGGACACCTCGCCCATCGGCTACATTTTCGAAGTCGATTTGGAGTACCCCGAACATCTGCATGACAAACACAAAGATTTACCCTTGTGTGCCGAGCACCATACACCGCCAGGCTCGAAATTACCAAAATTGATGACCACGCTGTACAACAAGGAAAAATATGTTGTGCACTACAGGGTGTTGAAACAAGCACTCAAACACGGCCTTGTACTCAGGAAAATCCACAAGGTGTTGCAATTCAATCAGTCGGCGTGGCTGTGTCCGTACATTGAATTAAATACGAAATTACGCGCTCTAGCAAAAACTACTTTTGGCAAAAATAACTACAAACTAGCCAATAACGCAGTGTTCGGGAAAACCATGGAAAACATACGGAAGCACCGTGTGGTGAAAATGGTCTCCAAGTGGGAGGGACGATATGGCGCAAAAAATCTGATTGCCAGTCCAAATTTCAGGAGTCGCACCATTTTCGACGAGAGCCTCGTCGCTATCGAGATGGCAAAGACGGATTTGTTATTCAATAAGCCCTTGTACATAGGAATGTCGATTCTCGATATTTCCAAGGTATGCGTGTACGATTTCCATTACGGCTTCATGATGGAAAAGTACACGCACGATCAGTGCAAATTGATGTATACGGATACTGATTCGCTCATTTATGAAATTAAGTGCGATGATATTTATCGGGATTTGATTAGCAGTCACATTGAAAAATTCGATACGAGCGACTACCCAAGCGACAACCCATTTGACATTCCCCTCGAAAATAATAAAGTACCCGGCTTGATGAAGGACGAAGCCAATGGTCGTATCATGACAGATTTCGTGGGGCTTCGATCAAAGTTGTACACCTATAAGATACAAGGTGGAAAAACCGTAAAAAAATCCAAAGGGGTCAAATACAGCGTTGTCGAAAATCACATCACTTTTGAAGATTATGTGGAATGTCTGAAAAACAATGTGGAAAAAATAACTTCGCAACGCTGTATTCGATCCTTTTCACACAAAGTTTTTAGTGTAGAGCAAACAAAGATCGCTCTCAACCCCCACGACGACAAGCGCTATTTGATTGTCGGCTCTCATGACACTCTGCCGTGGGGCCATTACAGTCAGTTAGATATCTAATAGAATTCAAATGTTTTTTCAGAGAGCACATACCCACACACGCACACACACACACAACACCATCATGGTAGACACTTTGAAAAATTTATGCTGTCGGTAAGTAGTCAGATGTACATCATCAATAGTTGAATTCATCGAGGCCTCACCTCTACCATGGACGCTCACTGATCGAATTTTGAAAATGTTTGCCGATGAAAAATGGGTACAAATCTTTAAGCAGAGCGTCAAACGAAATTTCAATGATTTGAGTCACTTAGAGTACACGAGAGAAATCAGCTTTGAAGATAGGTGTGAAGCTCTCAAAAATCAAGACTGGGAGGGTCATTTGCACGAAGACCAATACTGTGTGTGGGCGAATGCATATCGTATTCCAAAATATAATTTACGATTTTGCCACACTTGCTATAAAGCATTCAGAAGGGCTATGCAAAACCATCCGGTTCACAGAATCAGAGACCATCAACATATGGTGTTCGGTGTAAAGCACATGGACAATATATATCAATGTTGCAAATTTTGGTGTCACAACAGATTTAATGAAGTACTGTTCACTTTGAAAACGAGCAGCCAATGCTACTGTGACCTATATCTGCGTGGTGGTGGTGAGCCCTACGGATTAGATCTCACATATAAACGCTTCATAGGCTCAGGAGATGAGGATTCAGAATTCGATGAATGAGATTGCCAAACACACACACACAAAATTTCGAAAAAATGTTAAATGAAAATGCAAGAAATTGTGCTCTTGTTTGTTTCTTTCCACACACACACTACATATATTATTAATCAAATAATAGTCGATTATGTTTTATATTTATGATTGAATAAAATCAATATGTAATCCGTGTCTGGATATTATTATATTTTGTTTCACCCTTCCAATCTCTTATTCAAAATCCCACATATTTTTAGAGATCACTTTTGCATCAAAAAAGGGTTACTTTTTTGCGCAAAAAAGTATAATTTTTTTATACGAAAAAGTGTCACTTTTTCATGCAAAAAAGTGTCACCTTTTCATGCAAAAAAGTGTCACTTTTTCATGCAAAAAAGTAACACTTTTATTGACATGGTGGAAAAAGCTGAGTGAAAGCGAGTGATTCACTCAGCCACTCAGCTTTCACTGAAAATGCTTCACTCAGCTCTTACCACCATGTCAATAAAGGTGTCACTTTTTTTCATTCAAAAATACGTGTATTCTTATGGGAAAATGGCAATTTTTTTGATAAAAAAAATTACCGAATATTGACATGGTGGAAAAAGCTGAATGAATGCTGAGTGAAAGCTAAGTGAATGCTGAGTGACTCAAAATTCACTGAAAATGCTTCACCGAAATCCTTCCACCATGTCAATTTTGGGTGTTTTTTTTTATCGAAAAAAGTGAACTTTTTTGCATAAAAAAAGAACACGTTTTTGCACCTAAATTGGAAGAATAATTCAATCAAAAATGTGATAATTTTTTACATAAAAATTTGCATGTTTTTGAAGCAAAAAAAATGGGGAAGGGTATTTTCGAGTAGCAAAATTAAACTCAAAAATATTCTAAGATATACCGGGTGGCTACGGAAGTATTGCCTACGGAATATCTCAGTTATTGTATGAAGTAGGTTTGTGAAATTTGGAGCGTCGATATAATCACATAAGAGCTAGAATTTGAGCACATTGACATGTCGAAGTTAACTTCCGGTCTGACCGGAAGTAACATCAACTTTCTTATTTTAAATGGAAACCCTATTTTTTTTTCCTTTCGCTTTATTCAGCATTCAATTCCCTTTCTAATGACTTATCACAAGTTGGTATATAACCAGAAACTAGATCAGAAAAAAATTATTATTGAAATTCACCGAGTAGGCCATGGAAGCAAAATGAAAGCCAAAAATTGAAAAGTTGGCTATGGAAACCATACGTCACTTGATAACAGTTGCTACTACTGTGATATTTTATTTTCATTCGTCGGCATTATAAAAAGCCGCCAAAATAAATATTGGAAAAATTGGGAACAAAAACAATACTCTGTAGGTCCATAACTTAAATAGGAACATACAACTTTTTCTTGCCTGTAATATTCAGCATAACCATTCCTTTCTAATGATATAATAGAAAGTAATTTTTTGAAATGAAATACCAAAATATCCAATTATTATTCTTCAAATAACAAAACAGATTATCGCCATACGCGAAAATAACATTAAAAATAATGTGGAATGATAAATTATATCCTGTAGGTTCTAGGTTAAATAGGAACATAAACGTACTTGGTCTGTGCCATCGTCCATTGATATTCTAATATCTACCTATGGACGATGTTTGTGCTATTCAGAATAATCATTCCATTGCAATAATCATTCGAACCAAAATATTAACAAGTAGGCTGATTAAGATGTATTTTGGAATGAAACAAAAAAGAAACGAGAGCTCTCACGAACGCTGCTATCCATATTATATTGACGTTCGAAGTAGTGTTTTTGATTCTGCCATTTTAAAAGGGTTTGGAAATCGAAATCAGTTAGTGGAATAATCAAAAAATGCCCCGTTATTCACGAACCGAACAAATTGACATGCTTCTATTTATAGTGAATGTTTAAAAAATTCTTATGCCGCTGAACGATTGTATTTACAGCGATATCCAGGCAGGCAGCAACAACTGTCAAGAAGGTATTTCCAGTGGCTTGAAGAAAAATTAAGAACTGAGCCTGATGTTCATGAAGACCAAGAAGCATTTGTTATTAATGAAGAAACTGAAATTAATGTATTAGCTTTAGCACAATATGATAGCACAATTTCCTCAAGGCAGATTGGCGCCGAATTAGCTATAAGTAAGGACTCTGCTAGGAAAATTTTGAAAAAACATCGATTTAAATCCTTCAAGTATCCTGGAATATTGTAATTGGTTTCTTCGACAAAATGCTGAGAATCACCTATTTAACTATTATATCTTGTTTACGGACGAGTCAAGATTTACCAACAATGGATTATTTAACAGGAATAATACAAGGTAGGTACTGTACTTTATTTGGATTATTGTCGATAGTCGAAGTGTAAAGTGCTAAAAGTGTGAACGGCCGGTTTCGACAAGGTGGCTTCCAGGAGAGATTTGGTGTGAATGTTTGAGCAGGAATAGTTGGAACTCATATTGTTGGCCCCATTCTTTTTCAAGAGAGAGATACTTTAATTTTTCAACGAATGAAATTTCGGAATTCATTAACAACCTACCAGCGGAAATAACTGAGAGAATGCACTTCCAGCATGATGGCGCCCCTCCGCATAATTCAAGAATAGCGAGAAATTATCTTCAAAATCGCTTTCAAGAGAGACTTATAACAACCCATGGTCCAGTCAGGTGGCCACCAAGGTCACCTGATCTTACTCCGTGCGACTTTTTTCTATGGGGGCATCTTAAAAATAGGGTGTATTCCACACAGCCTACAACTCTACATGAGCTAGAAGTAAAAATTCGTAGAGCTTTCCAAGATATCACGCCCCAAATGTTGACAAACGTTTTACATGAAAATATCACCAGAGTCAATAAATGTATTGACGCTGAGGGAATGCATTTCGAACATTTATTTTGAATTTATTTTATCTTTAATCCTATCAATGTGAATTTTTTTTTTTTCGATAAATCTGTTTTTTTGTTATTTGAATAATAATAATTGGATTTTTTGGTATTTCATTTCAAAAAATTACTTTCTATTATATCATTAGAAAGGAATGTTTATACTGAATAGTACAGGCAAGAAAAAGTTGTATGTTCCTATTTAAGTTATGGACCTACAGAGTATTGTTTTATTCCCAATTTTTCCAATATTTTTTTGGCGGCTTTTTATAACGCCGACGAATGAAAATAAAATATCAAAGTAGTAGCAACTGTGATCAAGTGACGTATGGTTTCCATAGCCAACTTTTCAATTTTTGGCTTTCATTTTGCTTCCACGGCCTACTCGGTGAATTTCAATAATAATTTTTTTCTGATCTAGTTTCTGGTTAGATACCAACTTGTGATATGTCATTAGAAAGGGAATTGAATGCTGAATAAAGCGAAAAGAAAAAAAAATAGGGTTTACATTTAAAATAAGAAAGTTGATGTTACTTCCGGTCAGACCGGAAGTTAACTTCGACATGTCAATATGCTCAAATTCTAGCTCTTATGTCATTACATCGACGCTCCAAATTTCACAAACCTACTTCATACAATAACTGAGATATTCCGTAGGCAATACTTCCGTAGCCACCCTGTATATATTTTCATAAACGTATTGATGGGTGATCTACAAACTACGCATGTGTCGCAACTGATGGCGCACTTTGAGCAGCACGCCAAGTGTCTACATGGCATAAACAATACATTTAGTTCATTCACAAGACATACACGACACATCATCACCGTGTTCTGTGAGTCTATGTTTATGACATCTGTGGTCACTTTGCTGCTTATGTCACCTTTCACTTGTCGTTCTTCTGGAGCAACATCAGCGCCATCTGTCGGTGGTGGTGGTGGTGTCATCCATGTGTCATCTGTCACTCTGCTTATGACATCTGACACTCTTGGTTCTGGAGGGACATCAGCGCCATCTGGTGTCGGTCTGTGTCTGTGCTCAGAGTAATAACTACGAACGAAATCACAATGGGGGCTCCATCGACGGTGGTCAGCCATAGGATCGTCATTGGGCAGCCATCTGAACCCTTCTACTTGACACGAAAGACATGCAACTACATCTTCCGAACCGGTATACGTAAAGCCTGCTTCGGCTAATTTACTTGCAGGAAATGTCGAAGTCCAGCTTCGATACGAGTCGAGTCTTGTTTCGTACTGCTGCATCTCTCTCTCTCTCTCTCGGCATACACACAGACACACTGCACACTGCATACTGAATTAAAACGCCAACTCTGCTCTCAATATATACATTTATTTCGTTTCGTAATCAAACATTACTTTATCCGGCAAATAGCATAGGTATTCACGAAAACATAGATGTTTATCATCTTTTGATGATATAGTACACAAGTTTATAGCCTCATCAAATGACAAACCATTGTTTTCAGCTAGAGTTTTTGCACTGCTTAATAAATCGTGATAATATTGACTAAAGTTCATATTCAATAGATATTCAAATCTTGTCGCCATTACAGTAGCATCTAGATGTAGGATTTCTTGAACATCCGCTTCCGTCAGGTAGAAGTAGGTGTCATTCTTGGAAACTCGCACTTGTTGACTCTCTGTATACGTGTGTAATTCCAAATCCATAACATCGTCCCAGTCGAGTTTGATTCGGATAGTCTTGGCTGCTGCTGCTGCTGCATTCGGGCCATTTCGGCTAGTGTAACGCAACTGATTAATGGCCCCCACGAATTGGCCCCATTCAAACATGCTGAAGGACAGGTTGGAGCATATGGTGTATTGGACCTTGCACACGAGTTTCACTGCAGGCACGAAACTCCGAGCAAAACTTATGCCGCATTGCAAGCTCAAAACGTCGGTGTTGCGGAACTCGTAGGTGGCGTTGCACGCGAATAAACGTTCCGCTTTGATGGCCTCCTTGTACATGTCACATATTCGATCTAAATCTGCCATTCGATCTGCCCACTCTCGGTCCGATGATGATAATGATGATGATGAAGCTGACGCCGCCGACGCCACCGACGCCGACTCGTAACCAGAGGACTCTTCAGAAGACTCGACAACGACGTTGTTCACTGCACCAAACATGTTGACTGACCAATCTCTCTGCACCGTTTGGCATCGGTTTATTTCTCCGCTGCCGCCATCACCCCCCACCCTCCCCCCATACACCAGCTCGAGTTTCTACGTCGTCGAGAGCTGAGAGACGACGATGATGATGAAAGGTCCACTCTTCCAGTTAAGATTGTGCCAATTTTCCATTGAATTACATGCGATTTGTCGCATCAATCCAACTATTGTGCGTACTATCGAACCCCAGCCATTTCACAAGTACTTTACGACCCTTACGCCTGATGATTTTTTCCACTAGATAGACTTCGGGATTTTTGTTTTTTGTAGTTCTTGTTCGTAGAAAGCGCCGCTGATTGGTCGCCCTTCCAAGTCCTCCAGCACATACGTGATTGGTTGGGTGATTTTCACTTTGACAACTTTGAATAGTTCCGTAGTCGAATTAGGCGTATACCCTTTTTCGAAAACATGCTTGGCCTTGCTAATTCTCACGAAATCGCCAATTTTGAATTTTTTTCGACCAGCACGTTCAACATAATCATACGTTGACTTATACACCTGTTTTTCATTGTCTTTGGTGACGTCACACGGTTTCATGCCGATCGTTCGATGTTTGCGCTGGTTGTAGTTTTTGGCAATGTCCGGCAAAATATCCAGCCATTTGTAGGTACCGTTCAAACTGAAATACTTGAAGAGATTCTCCTTGAGAGTACGTATAACCCTCTCTGCGATCGCGGCTTTCTTCACGGTATACGTGCTGTAGTGTTTGATGTTGTACTTTTTCAGGAGAGTCTGAAAGCTGGAATTGTAAAATTCAGTTCCGAGATCTGACTGGAGGAGCTTGGGACATCTTTTCGCTTTCGATAATATATCACTCATCGCTTCGGTGACGTCTCGACCAGTTTTGGTCTTCAGGGGGCGCACCCATAGGTACTTGGAAAAGGTGTCAATCACCACGAGAATATAATTGAAGTTTTTATTGGCTTTGGAGTATTTTGGAAGATCAGCCAAGTCCATCTGCCACAGATCGTCGAGTCCTTTGATGATGGTACGTCTGCGAGGAAAATTCCTTCTGGCTGGAGCATGGAGCTCATCAACCAATTGTTTTTTCTCAGATGATGATGATGATGACGTCATTTCGCTAATGGCGGAGTCAATACACTAACTGCACTGGGCGTTACACCTTCTACTTAAGAGGCTGGAATATCAACAATATCCAATGCCAATTTATCCAAGCATTTCTTGGTATTTTCATGCTTTTTTATCGAAAGTGACATGAACTTCATCACTCGAATATCCAAGGCTGTTAGATTATTTTTGGTGGTGTCCAGGTCGTCTTTGAGTTTGTGTATGACGTCATCTTTGAGCTTCTGTATGACGTTATCAACGTATTTTTTGTTGGCAAACATCATTGAGTGCACTTGGCGTTTCCATATTACATATTTTCACATGTTCAGCATCAATGTCCCCATTTATCGTATAGTTGAGTATAACACCAGGAAAATGATAGGGCTGCTGCTGCTGCCGTGCACGGCGAGCTGACGAAGTTTGACCGAACTTGTTGATGCTCATGATGCGACTGTGGCATGCAAAAAACGTCTATGCTTTTATTTATCAAATATAGCCTGCTTCTCTCAATTCATTGATGATGGCCACGATCTCGTTGTCGGTAGAGGTGCTGCCGGCTTTTTTGGCGGCTACCAGAAGCCTATACCTGTCAACGAGCTCGTTCACATCGTCCCAGTACACGTATTCTATGGGTTTCGTGTTGTATGTCAACTGATCTGGGATACCACTGCCGTCGGTGAAACGACCTCGGCCTCGACCTCCACCACCACCTCCATCTATTTTTGATTGAGGATCTTTGAACATTGGTCGAATCAACTGTTCGTATTTGGCAGTCTGAGATGGATTCAACCTACCTCGCGCATCTACATGCGCACCTGTAGCTGTCAAAATTTGCTTGTATGCCGCCAAATCGGCTTTAGCGTATTTGGGATTTTTGTAGAAAATCAAACTATATAGCCCTGGAGTGCCCTCGATGTTACACCATCAATGCGAATGTCCCCCGTATCTTTGTCAAAGTCCATCAGCTTTCTACCGAGCAACCGGATTTGGCGCGATATTCATTCACGAATTCAGTTGCTACTTCGGGATAAACTTCCAAATAGTCATCCTCATCATCATAATCACCATCATCTGTATGGTAGCTTTCTTCGTCTTCTTCCTTTTTCATAAAGTCTGGAGTCGTTGGTGTCGACGGTTCCTGTTTCTCTTCGTTTTTCACTGCCAGTCGTGATCGCTTGGTGAGTGGCGGCACTGACGCACTCAATCTTTTCAGCGGCACCGTAATGGGTTTGAATAATTTACTCAGTGCTTCATCATGCTAGGATTTTCCGAGTTTCAGACTCAGATACTTTTTTCGCACAATTTTCGACAACTGATTGACTTGACGTTTGCGTTCAGCTATAGCAATCTCCGTCTCGATGCGGGGTGATGTGGTCGGCGCCATGGCTTCAGTACGAATGCTGTGCCACCTCGCATCACATTTGTATATATTTGTCAAAACCCAGGCGGTAGCGCCCTTTGTTCACATCAAAGTCTTTGACAATGACCAGAGATCCGAATTTTCCCTTCCAACAGGCGGCGCACATGCGGCGAAATTCCTCAAAGGTGTAATCCGGAGAGACGTGCTCATGGAAGGCGTGCTTCAAATTCATATCGTCTTGCCGAAAAAGCACTATAATGTTGCAATTGTCCCTGATCAGCTGTTTGGGTATTTTCGAGTAGGTTTGACACAAGTAAGTTGGGTCAATACCCTTGTGGCATGCCATGGCATAGAACTCTCTGATTTTATTCTGTTTGTCACACGCCACATCGTCAAATATGAAAATTGAGTTTTCTTTCGCCTTTGACAGATCGATTACCTCGTCGTTGTCTTGTTTGAGTACATCGTGCAGTAGCTGATATTTAGGTTGGTACAGCGACTTTGAATAAACGTAATCATTCTCGAAGCGTGCTCCGTTCGGGCTGAACAGCAGACTGAGTACAGCGTTGGTCTTGCTACATCCGCTGGGGCCACAAAATATCGCTCGGAATGAATTCGGTAGCAGGGAGCCGTGTTTACGTATACCGTCGTCGTCACCGCCAATACCTCCTCCACCTACGGTATCCAAATTGACTATTTCCAGAGCCGGCTCTTGTTGCACCACTTTCATGTTTGAGTTGATTGATTTTTTGCTGAAGTGTGTGTGTGTGTGTGTGTGACCACGCTCACATCTGATATTCGAATGACATTTTGAGTGGAGTACAGTTATGTAAGTAGGTGTGCAACATCATTCGCGTCAGTGTCATGCTGACTGTCGAGCACGAAGGTCGTGGTGTGGTGAACTCTCTGATTAATCATCTGCCATTCGAGCTTCATTTGCCTGGATACCAGTACTGTGGACCGGGTACCAAGCTACAGAAGAGATTGGCACGTGGAGACCCTGGTGTGAACCCTTTGGATTCGGCTTGTAAGACTCACGATATTGCATACTCGCAAAACAAGTCTTTGAAGGAGAGACACAAGGCCGACTGGGCGCTGGAAAATCGAGCTTGGGAACGTGTCAAATCAAAAGACGCCAAATTTGGTGAGAAAGCTGCTGCTTGGCTGGTCACCACAACCATGAGGGCAAAACGTAATTTGGGAATGGGTCTGAAGAAGAAGAAGAAGACTGCTGCTGCTGCAAAGCCAAAGTCTTTCCGTCGAGATGTGGTTAAGAAAATTACCAAGACTCTGCGAAAAACACTGAAACCTGATCAGCTGAAAGATTTGAGTGCGAAGGCTCTGCGAAAATCCTCCTTGGTGGCACTGCGTGCTGCCCGTGCTCAAGTGAAAAAATTGGGTGGCCGCAAAAAAATCAGAGTACCCCGAATAATACCGTTCGAAGCGAAGAGCGGTGGTGTGCTGCCTCTGCTTCCGATATTCGCCGCTCTGGGAGCGCTGGGCTCGTTGGCAGGCGGTGCCAGCACCATAGCCAGGACCATCATATCCTCGGCCAATGTCAAAAAGAAATTGGAGGGAGACAAGCGTCATAATACCGCAATGGAGAGCATTGGTGGTGGCGGCGGTGACAACAAAAATGTTGGAGGTTCCGGTTTGTTTCTGCGCAAGACCGCTAAAGGCGGCTACGGTTTGTTTCTCAAGAAGAAATTTTCAAAAAACTCCCGCTGAAGCTGCCCAATAGAGCGTTGTACGATGAGGAATTACTTAAATATGTGAAACGTCTGAAAATACCTCATATCATTGGTGTTTTCATGCGAGACAACTTACCTCGATCCTCATCATCATCGAAATTTCCCTAGTACAGAGAATGCGCAATCATCAATCTGGACTCGAGCAGGAATCGCGGAACGCATTGGGTAGCTTACGTGAAACGCGGAAATGTGGTGAAATACTTTGACAGTTTCGGCAATTTGAAGCCGCCGGTGGAATTGGTGCGATATCTGGGTAAAAAAGTGAAAATCTTCTACAACGATCGCTATCAGACATTCAACCAAGATAATTGCGGTCATTTGTGTTTGAATTTTCTATACGAGAACACACTCTGAGTGTGTGTGTGCGCGCGCGCGCGAAAATGAATAGAAAAGTGGTGACCTTTAATGACGAGCGCAATGAGGTTCATTATATGGTGACGTGGCGTTTTGCATGCAAAACTTCGCGCAAATCTTATTGGATGCAAGTGGCCATGGACAGGATACGTTTCGCTAGACGAATAGCGCGAGCCTCACGCGTCTTGAATCCCATACTAGACTCTGAGCACAGAGCGCGCATATGGAATGGTTTAAATAGAAGTACATAACCCCAGCCAGTGTCAGTCATGTCTTTGCTGTTGACAGTGGCTGGTCAAACGTCGACGCTAACCGCAGACTTTTCTCCGCCGCTCCAATTGGACGAAGATAGCACTTACGGCTTGGCATTGATTGGTTTCCATTCATACAACAGCATACCGAACATATCGAGTGGTCGATTCTATTATTCTGTCAAAGGAGCGCCATCTGTTAGCATCATCCAAATACCGACTGGGTGTTACGAAATAAGCGACATTGTCAAGTTTATACATAAACACATCGAGAGGCCGAAAGAAGCAAAGAAGAAGAAGAAGAGAGCCGTAGTGTCTAGTGACGTTGTCAACGTCGACGACGACGGTACCAACAAAAGCAAGGCTTTGTTCTCTCTCAAACCCAACACCAATACGCTGCAGTGTGAGATATACAGCAAGCTCTATATCATCGATTTTCGTCCCAAGGATTCCATAGGACGATTACTGGGTTTTTCCCCGAGACTATTGGAGGCTGGAAGCGTTCACTCATCCGACCTACCTGTGAACAATATCAAAGTTCGAACTGTTCACATCGATAGTAACATCACATCGGGTGCCTTCTTCAACAATCGTCCGGCTCACACCATTAACGAGTTTGCCGTTCGAGAAGACCCCGGCTTTGCCATCGACGAAACGCCCTCGAATATGATTTACCACCCTGTGAACAAGACGGAAATACACAACATAACCTTGAATATTCTCGACCAGGACTGTTGCAGTGTGAATTTCCGTGGAGAGACCATCATTATACGACTTGTGCTGCGCAAGCTGTCATAAAAATGGGGTTGGTATTTGATCAGAATGATGATCATGATGCCTTTGGGCATAAAAGTGCAGAGGGTGCTGGCATCAATTCAGTCGCGCAGACGCAGTCGAAGAGAGCAGACGCACACACTCTGTCTCACTCCAGCATACACTTTCTCCAATCGCAAGGACATCATGTTATCAAGACAAGTGTTCGACGTGTACAATCATCCAAAGTTCGACGAATCCATCAACAGAGATGAGACTCGAACGCACCACCCGTACGTCAAGTCCTTTCAAAATAATGACATAATCGAAATTGTCATTCAGCAGAGCGATGTGTGGATACTGATGAACGATGCCCTTGTGTGCATAGAGGGCTCTCTGACTCGTACCGCAGGAACGGGCAATGTTAGATATTTATCAATAATGCCGGCGCATACCTTTTCGAGGCCATCTACTATGAAATCAATGCCAAAGAGGTGGACTCTGTTCGATCGCCGGGTATAGTGAGCACCCTTCGCGGCTATACTTGTTACGAGGAAAATGATGTTCGACACTTGAGCACAGCCGGCTGGACCTATCCTGGCGGAAAGGTTCACAACGCTCCCGACGGTTCGTTCGCCATGTGGATCCCGCTTAAGCATTTGTTGGGCACATTCCATGACTATAGATATGCCACCATTGGACGACAGTACATTCGCTTGGTGAGAAGTAGAAATGATAATAATTGCATGCTGATAGAGGAGGTGGTGAATCCAGTAGTTGAAGCCACCACAGCCACACTGACGATCACGAGCGTTGTACTCAGAGTCAAACATGTGGTGCCCAATGACGACATTCGTCTGAAATTGCTGCAGTCCATCAAAACAGACGCTCCTGTAGTGATTTCGTATCGCAAGTGGGACATACACGAGTTGCCTGCACTCACTCAGGGTTCCACCAGGGAAGTTTGGGCTGTGAAAACTTGCACGGCCATGGAGAGTCCCCGATTCGTCATTGTGGCCTTCCAAACAAATCCGATTGGCAATGCGGCTCGAGATGCGTCCTATTTCGATCACATCGACATCAGCGACATACGCCTAACTATGAACAGCGATACTTACCCGCATGAACGTATGCACTTGGAATTCAACAGAAACAACTTTGTCGAAGCCCATCGAGCCTACACGGAATTCTATCCGAGCTATGCCAATTGTCCGAAGAAGCGCCCTCTACTCGATTACGGAGCATTCAAAAGCAGAGCGACCGTGTTCGTAATAGACTGTTCCCGCATAGCGGAATTCATGAAATCCTCCACTGTCGATGTCAAACTTGACATCGAGGCCAGAGTCGGATTTCCCGCCAATACTCGAGCCTATTGCATCATCATTCACGACTGTATGCTGGAACATTGAGCGAGATTGTACGCCGTCTGTCATAAAAAAAATAGTGACATACAGTAGTAACAGTAAGTAGTGGGGGAATCTACTCTTTGTGTGTATGCATGTAATGCAGGCATCGACAGGTCGAGAGCGTCAGTTGTGAGCCAAACGTTCAGTTGTTCAGTCGGTGTTTATTAATCTCGCTCTCTCTCTCTCCGAGTGTGTGTCTCTCAGTTAATCAAAGCAGTGAATCAGTTCAACAATCATCAAACAAACAAAAACGCAACAAGATGAAACTCGTAGCCTGTGACATTCAGGGTTTCACTGTGGGCGGTGAATTCCAACCCAAAGAGTTGCCATCACCGACGGGCATCGCACAAACCACTTTTTATTCAAAGCCGTAGTGCCATTCCATGACCTGAGCGAAGCAGATAAACGGCAAATACGATATTTGGAGAGAAATATCCACGGCATTCCATACTCTGATGGCTATGTCGAATTCAACGAAATCCAGGAAGTGCTGCGCCCCATCATCGAGGCTGATGTGGTATACGTGAAGGGTAATCAAAAATTCGATTTTTTGCTGAAGTGTGTGCTCGATCTGCCTAAGAGACCACACATCGTCGATATTGCGGCTACTACAAGTACAGTCGTCACAACGCCTCCACCGACACTCGAGAAGCAAAGTCCGCTCTGTTTGAATCATATAGCATCCGGAGAAATAGAAGTGCATTGTGCCGTGAGACACTGTTTCGATATCTGGCAATGGATATCGCCACACCTGATATGGTGAGGCCCCACGGCGATCACGACGACGACGACGACCCTCCTATCAATCGGCACTTGCAAAATTTGCGCAAGCTCAAGGCGCACATAGCAGAGTACGAGCACAAGCTGTGTATTTTCAAACGCTTCCAAAATATGCAAATTAACGATGGTAAATGGATGGGGCAGCAGCAGCATTCACCGATCCACCACGTTCCGCCGCCGTCGCCGCCAGTACCAAGTCCATGACGTCAGCCACACCAAGACTAGCCGAAAACATACGAAAAATTATTATTCATATTGTATTATTATTATGTATTAATAGATGTATAAAACCAATTTTTCTCGATTTATTTTGCGGATCGAATGAATGAGAGAGAGAGAGAGACTGACTGTCATGTACATTGAGCTATGGGGTATGTGTGTTCCTCTCAGTGTATATATTTGAGTGACATATACGCTGTTTCTCAGTGTACATTGAGCTGTCGTCACGGTGACAAAAAATTATATAATTCTAGCAGCCGTTCTGTCGAACGTACTGTATATTAGCCCGCCATATGAGTACTGTGAGGTATTGGTATCGTATTTGCACGACGATGATTCGAGTACTTCGAATTGGACGAAAATGACTCAGGCGCTAGCCAATGATGGATATTTGCCTGTGTTGAGAGCCGAAATCCCGATGAACACCTCATCGTACAGACTGCGGAAGATATACGCAGTGGTTTCCGCTGAAGATGTCTTGCCCCTCTAGCAGCAGCACTTCGAGACCATCGTCGTCTTCGTCGTCGTCCCACCCAACTACCCAACCCGTGGACGTTAAGATGCAAGCCCCTGCTGCTGCTGATCGAGAAAGTAAGGATTCCAAATGTGAGCTGCCGCCGCCGCCAACACTGCACGATTGGTTTATGTTTTTCGTGTCAATGGTTCTGAGTGTTCAAATATCCGAATCCATATATAGGTTTATTAAATCCATGCATCAAAAATATTTTTTAATCGATAATGATAATATATCTTCATACTACGCCACTGGCACTGAAGTGTAATTTTTTTATGTGAAAAATAAATGTATTTTTCTCGAACTGACGTTATTCATTTCAATAAATGCAAACAGACAAAGACAAACATACAATGCCATGGGTTAGAGTGAGACACTTATAATGCCTTGAATCGATCAATTTGGCTTCAAACTCGACTCTCTTATCTCTTCCTGGAAAACAAACATCTGAGACAGTAAACAACTCCAAGGTCAATTTAGCTCGAGCAGCGTAAACAGACACCGGATGTGTGAGATAAATCTGAAAAACAAATTCAAGGTCAAAAATGGATCATCGTCGTGTTTACTGAGAATTTCGTTCAACTTGAGAGAGCAGACAGTAAACAAGTCCAAGGCCAAATCGTATTTCTTAGAATTTCATTGGAGAGAGAAACACCAGATGTGACTTATCGCTGTTTACGACTACAGCGCGCGGAGACGTATTTTTTTCTTTTGGAATTTCATTCGAGAGCGAGTGAATTAATAATAAGTCGTCCATCATAATTTTCTGCTGTGTGTGTTCTAAGACAGTAGACATTTTTTCATATTTGATTTTTTCGTTTTGTCAATAAAGGTGGCGGCGGCCATGTTTTTTTCTCTTCCAGCCAATTGCTCTCAGCGAATCACGTGAGGGAAAGTTTTTTCATAACTTCCGCCATCGCCGCCATGTTTTTTTCCTTCCGCTACATCGGCGCCATGTTTTTTTGCCTTCCGCTCCATCGCCGCCATGTTTCTTGCGTTCCTCTCCATCGCCGCCATGTTTTTTGCCTTCCGCTGCATCGCCGCCATGTTTTTTTGCAGAAAAGACGCGCGCCACTTAGGGTGAAACATTTTGAACCCCCCCACCCCGAAACTCTTCGGCGAACACGTCATCTTCTTCAGCACCAACCCTCCACCAACGGCAAGAACTCGATGGACGCGGCCATCGAGAGATTCACCGTGTGAAGCAATGCCGGTTCTGTGACACTCATCGGTCACAGAACCGGCATTGTTCATCTACTGCAGTTCATTGAGCTCAGGCTGACGAAGCCTCCTGCAGATAGCTTCGAACTGCGCTAGGGCTGGAGTATCTACGTTGAGTGGTTGCGGAAATTCGTAAATACCTTTCCAGAAGGTTTCTACCCGATCAGCCGCCGGCGGGTTTTCCACAACACGTGGAGGCTCTTGGAATAGGCGAGAAGGTTTATCGCGGAACTTCCCCGCCTCCCTAGTGACTTTTTTGCAGCCACCAGCATTCGTATCCTATCAAGACAGTGCTGTTTGATGGTTAACAGCACGCCTTGATTTAGTGTGTGGTGAACTCGTCTTAAATTTGCGGCAATTCGCCGCACTGCGGGCGTGAAGGGCCTATTGGCCGCCACACACTGGATACGAGACGCGTGTTGTCTCGCCGATCTGATCTTAGCTTCCATCTTGTGAATGCGTCGCTCATGCCTCCCAATCAGAGGGTTGGTATCCCTCCTCTTCGTTTGGGACACGGCAGAGTTGATCTGCCAGATGTCAGCCTCTTCTGAAAGGACATCGTGAATCTCCGCATCCACCCGAGCCAGTTGTTGTGGCTTCAGGGGCTTGGTGTTATGCAGCGCCTTGCGGGTTCTGATGCCTTCCGTTGATGGTATGATGCGGGCCTCCTCTACAGCCAGATCAATGCGTGGCATATCTGCCACTTCTGCCCCTGCGTTAACCGGCTGAGGAGGGGCTCTAACATAGCCTCGAACCCGAAGGTGGGATAGATAGATAATCTTTATTGAAATAGGTAACCCTAATATAATAGTAACAATAATAATAGTAAGTACATTAACGTATAAATAAATAACTATAAAATACAAACACATGTTAAAAAAAAAAAAATTAAAAATGTTATGAAAAACCTATATGCTATCTTATGGTTTGAATATGTTCCATTAACTGTTTTTTAAAAATTCTCAACGATGGACTAGATTCAACTATGGATGGTTATTTATTGTATGTATCAAAGCCTTTGAATTACAAAGAATTCATAGAACTTCTCTTATTCGTTCTACATACATGCAAATTAGAATTGTTTCTTGTGGCATAATTATGAATATCTAAATTCAAATTGATAAATTCACAGAAGTATGGAGGTGCAAGGTTATTGAGTATTTTATAAATAAAAATCATTGTTATGTAATATAACCGCATAGAAACTGATAGCCACTGCAATGATTGTAACATTACTCGTATCTCTGTGTATCTATTCGTTTTCAGTACTATACGCATTCCGCGATTTTGAAGTATTTGTAGTTTTGATGTTTGATTCAAGTTGAAAAGATAAATAATAGATGCACAATAGTCAAAATGCGGCTGAACAATTGCATTATATACAGTAATTCTGGTCTGAGTTGATAGATTTTTGGAAATTCTTGCAAAAAAATGTTTTTTGGATATTTTTTTACATATATAATCGAAATGAATACCAAAGTGTAATAGATTATCTAACTGAAATCCAAGGTATTTAATAGATGTTACAATTTCAATTTTTTCGTTATTTATTTGCAAATTTATTTCGTTCAAATCAAGAGAGTTAAATTTATATTTGGTTGTTATTATCATACTTTTTGTTTTGGTTGTATTTAGTTTCAATTTATTTGTGATAAGATAATCATTAACCTCCTTTAGTGCAGAATTCATTTTTTCAATAGTTTTATCTGAGTTATAATCATAGCATGCCAAAAGTGTATCATCTGCAAATAAATTTACGAAGTCTACATTAACAAACAGGTTTATGTCATTTAAGTATAAAATGAAAAGCAGTGGTCCTAAAACGCTACCCTGTGGAACGCCCTTATTTATACCAGATTCTTGTGAGATGTCACTACGGACTCTAACTTTTTGCTTTCTATGAGATAAATAATCCGCTAACCATTGATAAACATTACCATCTATGCCATATCCTCTTAATTTCATCAAAAGCATATTACGATCAATCGTTTCAAAAGCCCTTTTTAGATCAATTAAAACCACTACCACATATTTATTGTTATCAATTTCTCTTTTGAACTTAGACAGGGCTAGTTGTAATGCAGATTCGCATGAATATTTCTTTCGAAAACCAGATTGATTATTTATTAGAATTTCATTTTTTTCAACATGTTCTAAAATCTGCTTGTAAACAGCTAATTCAAAAATCTTTTCCATTGGTGGTAATGTATTTATCGGTCGAAATTCGCTTGCCTTGATTGTATTACTTACCTTTGGTATAGGAATTACAGTACTAATTTTTAAAGAAATTGGCAGTTTTGATGTTTGAAGAGAAGTATTTATAAGATTCAAAATTATATGACCACAAGTTTCAAAGATTTCTTTGAGCATTTTTGCATTTAAAATTTCGTGAACACTATTTTTGTTATCTAAGGATTTAATCAGTAGACTTAGTTCATTCATGGTTAATGGTTGAAATTCGGAAAAATTGTGATATAAATTATAATTATACAATGTCCGTTCTTGAACATAATCAATACTATCAACAAACTGGTGAATTCTATTAATAAAGTAATAGTTAAATTCGTTCAGTATTTCATTTTTATTCCTCACTATATTTATTTGGTTAGTTGAATTAAATTCTATAGAGCTTTGAAAATATTGGCAATTTGAATTTATTAGTTTTTTTAATGTTTTCCACATAAGTTGAGAGTTGTTTTTATACCTATCTATTTTTTCGAAGTAATAGTGCTCTTTTTTCATTTTCAATATATTTACAACTTCATTTCTTTGTTTCTTAAATTCTTCCCATTTAACATTTTTATTCTCATCCGTAGTTGATACAAAATCTTTATATGTTCTATCACGTTGCTTTATTTTTTATGAATTTCATTGTCAAACCATGGTATGTTATTTTTGAAATGACATACTTGAATTGGTGATATCTTATTTATGACTGCTTCACAGTTATTGAAAAAATTTTGATATATAGCATTAACATCTGTTGAATTTAAATTCCAATCACATGAAATTAAATCTAGTTTAATTTTATCCACATTCTGTTCACTGAGATTTCTATACATTTTACCGGAAGTATTTTCATGTCTGTCATTATTTTTGAGACAAATAGATATTAAAGAATGATCACTTAATTTAGGAGTATCATGAACAAAACATTTTGCAAAATTATTATTTACTAGTACATAGTCAATTAGAGTTTCACTTTCATTTGTTATTCTGGTAGGGTCAAGTACCAATTGATCAATTCCATATTGTAAGAACATTGCTTTGATTTTATTTACGTAAAAACTGTTATTTAAAAAATCTAAATTAAAATCTCCCACCGAAATACAACGCATATTACTAGCAAAGAGATCATCGCAAATATTTTCAAAATTTTCTAAGAATACCGCATCGGAGCTAGATGGAGAATGATAAAGGCACCCAACTAACCATTGACACCCACCAAAGTTGACCTTTACCACCTTACACCAGTAGTTATCCTGTAATATGTAAGACTTCTTTGTTGAAAACTGCAGACCATCTTTCACATACATCACAACACCTCCAGTATGGCGATTTGGGGAATCACATCTGATATGACTGTAACCATCAAGTTTGATTTCTGAATCTTGAATTTCACTTGTTACTCTTGCCTCACTAACTAGAAGTATTTTTGGGTAGTAGCTCATAATGCGTATTTGAATTTGATCGATTTTATTTACTAAACTCTGAGCGTTCAAGACTATTATATCATATATATTATACATAATCCCTTAGGTTTTGTGCGGAAAAGGCAGCATGCTCTGGGTGTATTTCACACGACAAAGCATGCATTCTCGCCATGTATCCTCTTCGGGCGGGCTCACTGCTCTCATAGCAATGCAGAAGACTGTCCCTTAGTTCATCCGTCCACTCAAAGCGTCCGTTTTCATTGCGGTCGTTATATAGTGGCAATCCATCGTTATGGGCCCCACGACCTTGCCTATGACCCCTAATCCGAGGGGGTCGGTTGTGGGGGCCTCTTTCTCGTCCATCGTGAACCGAGTAGTGGGGTATACCGGGGGGTTAACCCAGTATACCCACGGCCGACATCAGAAGGAATGGGCATTCCCTACAGGGTGCGCCATGGCTGCCGGTCCGGTTTTGCACCGGTAGCTCAGGAAAGTGGTGTCGCAACTCACCAAGGCCTTGGGTGATGGTTGACCTTCCCAGCTTATTTATTTATTATTATTATTATTATTATCCAGACTTGACTATGACTACAGCCAAACCGATAACAAAGGAGCAGCGGGGTATGAATAAAAGACGACTTTAAGAGCCAATTTGAGGCATTTCTCAACGAAATAAGAACTAATGATTTTGAAAACTGTTATATTGTTGGGAGTAATGAATAAAACTAACCTACTTCTATGCCAGCTAGATATTAACTGCTTTATTTAATTTACACGGATGACATCTCAGTTTGACATTTGTAGTCATTGTTACCACATGCTAAAACTTAAATACCTAGAATCATGACATCCTCCCCTTTGTTTTTGAGTGTATATATTCCACCTCACTTTTTACACATCTCTCATATCATCTTAAACTATCTAACTATATATGTTTGTATATAAATAAAATACATCACTTACATAAATCTTTACATATATGTATATACACAGAACACAGCTTTATTTTTGTTTGTCATTTACTTAAACATATTTATTCTAGACATACATTTTTACAGTTCCAATTTTGTCTTACAATATAGCATTTGTTTGGTACTAACGGAATAAAGTGTTTTTTACAATTTTGTAATTTTCAGCTTGAATACCTGATTATGGAACCTGATTTTAAAATTTCAATGGTCTATGTTATTATTATGTAATAATAAGGTTTGATCATTTAACAGTCAATATATTACTGAAACAATCAAGACTTTGCCTCTAGTATTTTCAACTTGCTGCTAGCTACTCTAAAAAACGATTGGGTCTTTTTATTACCCTCCCAGACTTTGTTGTAAAGTTCTGTGGCACTAGATTGCAGATTTCGTTTGAGCTCTCTTCATTGCTGCTTACTTTATCTCTATTATGACTGTCATATACATTTGTATGTTTATTAATTTTATCTTCATTCTCCTGATTCCCTTTCGAGGTATCCAAACTTAAACTACTACTGAACTTATTATACATAGAAGAGTCAGTCACGGAATTGTTGCTATTTAAGCTTTTGTCATTGTCTGTTAAAGAGTTTTCTGAGTCACTTCCAGAAAAGTCTCTAATGTTGTCATAAGAACAGCTTGCTAAGTTTTGGTCTATATTGTTATTTGCATTGGCAAATTTTGTGATTCTGAAGGTTTAAGACTTTGCTTTGACGAAATATGTGATTTCTTAGGTGATTTCATGTGATGTTGAGCAAAGTTGAGAAAAATTTTGCTTGACAAGTTTTGAGAATCACATAAAGGTTGAGAGCAAGTATTATTAGAATGATAGGTTTCATTTTGGCTTTGACAAGAATCCTTATTAATTTTTTGTGCTATATACTTTTTTTTAATATTATTGACAGGTCTTATATATATACGATTTCTGACAAAGGTTCTACCATCTTGCAATAAAATTTTATAAGCTCTTATGTCACTTTTTGACAGGATTTTACCCCTCAGCCATTTTGTCTGTGGTTTGATCTGCACCCACACTTCACAGTTATTTTGAAGATCATTTAACAATTTCGTACCTTTTTTATTAAAATAATGTCTTTGATTTCTCTGGTTTATATCAATAAACGTGTCAAATTGCTTTTTGTTAATAATTTGAGGTACATATTTTTTTTTTATTTGTGGTAATAAAGACCTCAAATTTCTACTCATTAGGACATTGGCTGGTGAGTGTTTTCCGTCAATTGGAGTGTTTCGAATATCGAGTAGTGCTAAATAAGGATCTTTTTGTTCGTACAAGCATTTTTTCAATGTATTTTTTACTGTTTGAATGGTTCTCTCTACTTGTCCATTACTCTGAGGATAAGTAGGAGATGAAAATGTATGTAAAAATCCATATTCTTTTGCAAATTGTGAAAATAAATAACTTGAAAACTGTGGACCTCCGTCTGTTATACATATTGAAGGAATCCCAAAACGTGAGTATATGTTTTTTAAAATTTGTATGATATTTTTACTTGATAGATCCCCATTTAGGTCAACTACTTCAAAAAATTTTGATTAATAGTCTACTAGTAACAAATATGATTTCTTACAAAGTTCAAATAAATCAATGCCTACTTTGTAAAAAGGAATTTTGACAATCTCATGAGACATCATTGGTTCAGATGGGTTTGACTTTCTGTGGGTTTGGCAGATGTTACATGAAGATACTAAATCTTGAATTTGCTTATTCATGCCTAACCAGAAAAATGATAGGTTTGCTTTATTTATAGTTTTATTTATACCAAGATGACTATAGTGAAGTTTATCTAGGATATATTTTCTATAGCTTTTTGGCACTATTAATTTCTGGCCTTTAAAAATCAAATTATCCATGATATTCAACTCGTGACGAAATTTATAATAAAATTTTAATTCTTGGGGTATTTTTAAATATGATTTTGGCCACTCGTTTTGAATGTAGTTTTTTAATAACGCTAGCTCTGAGTCATCTTCAGTTAGTTTTTTGAGTTTTTCTCTTATTTCTGGAGTTGTATTTAGTTGGCTGTTGAGACAGACTTGTGTCAATGTTTTCATCAAAAATTTTATCCTTTTCAAACGCCCTGCTCAAAGTATCTGCTAGTATTAGTTTTTTGCCAGGTTTATGAGATTGAAATCATAATTCTTTAATTGAATTATTATACGTTGAAGTCTAGCTGGACAAGAATTTAATGGTTTTTTTATTATGGAAATAAGAGGTTGATGATCAGTCTCCACTGTAAAAGATTTTCCAAAAACATATTGGTCAAAATGTATTATACCAAAGAATACTCCTAACAATTCTTTTTCGATTTGACTATATCTTTTTTGAGTTTTCATTAGACTTTTTGATGCATAAGCACATGGAAATCCTTCCTGCAATAAAATTGCTGCCATTCCATTTTGACTTGAATCTACTGAAATAGTTGTGTCCTTTTTTATGTCAAAAAATTTTAAACAAGGACTTTGACATGCTAACTTTTTCAATTCATTAAAACTGCTTTCTTGTTCAGGTCCCCATATGAAAGAAACATCTTTCTTTAGCAGGTTGCATATATGAAAAGTTTTTTCAGATAGATTAGGAATAAATTTACCAACATACGTAATATAACCTAAAAATCTTTGAACATCATTTTTATTTTAGGGCTTTGGCATGTTTTTTATGGCCTCCACTTTGAATTCATCTACAGAGATACCAGCGGAACTAATAATATGTCCCATATATAAAACACGATCTACTAGAAATTTGCATTTATTTTTATTAAATTTTATGTTAAATTTCTTTGCAATTTCCAGTACCTTAACTAATCTCATATTATGTTCTTCAATAGTACTTCCAAAACAGATAAGATCATCAATAAAACATCTTACACCTTTTACGTCTCCAAATATTTCATTCATTCTTTCTTGAAATTCTTTGGAACTGCTCGTCAGTCTATAAGGTAACCTCAGAAATCTATATCTACCAAATTCCGTTGCAAATGTACATAATTTGGAACTTTCTTCATCTAACTGAATCTGTAAAAAACCTTGAGTTGCATCTAGCACTGAAAAATATTTTGCTCCTGAAAATTCACTGGAAAGTTCTGACAATGAGGGTAAGTGAGCGACAGGCCTAACCACAAACTTATTTAAATGAGTTGGATCTAAACATAATCTTAAATCCCCATTGGGTTTTCTTACATGAACATATGGATGCACCCATTCTGAGCTTTTGTTGATTTTAACAATAATTTTTTGCTCTACAAGCTGATGCAGTGTATATTTGAATTTACCTTTAAGAGCAAAAGGTACTCTCCTTGGAGGAATGATCACGGGTTGTGCATCCTGTTTCAAGTCTATGTGATAAGGTTTATCTAGACATCCTATTCCAGAAAAGAGAAAATTGAATTTGTTTACTATTGACGTAACAGCGCTAGCGTTATTTAAGTCAAAACCATATTCATATTTTGATTTAATTTCAGAGTCCAAGATTTCAATTTTCTTTATCAACTTTAAATGAACACTTGTCTTTAGACCTAGTAATGGAATGCATTTCATTTTTACAACATAACATAATATTTTATAGTTTTGATTGTTATGATAGCATGTTAAATAACAAATGCCTATAACTGGTAATTCGTGCTTAGAAAATGAACTCAATCTTACATTGGTTTTTTGTAACTTTTTCATGTCATAGCCAATATTCTTCAGAACATGTGATGATATTACATTTGCCATTGCCCCAGTGTCAATTTTAAACTTGACCTCTTGTCCTTCTATTACCAAGTTCTGAAACCATGATGACCCCTGCGATGTGTCCACTTCGTCTAATACGATGAGATCTATAAACAGAAATTCTTGTGCAGTAATTGTTACAATTGATCATGAAATTTTTCTGACCTTTGTTTCTGTTGTTGGAAAAGTGCGATTTTGCTGATTTTGGATGTGAAGCACCTTTGAATGTCCTGTTGACCACTTCCACTTGGTGTTGATAAGACCTTCCGTTAGTCATTTCTTTGTTTCTATCCCGAGCATGTTCCAGAGATAGACAAACATCAATGGCATCCTGAAGCTTCGTATGGTTTGCTGCTAGCAATTTCTCTCTCAAACAGTCTTCTAGCAATCCACAAATTATGACATGTTTGACCAAAGACTCTCTCAGATCTCCCAGCTCACAACTTAGAGATAGATTTTTCAACTCCATCACATAATTCTCAATTGATTGCCCAACTTTTTGTCTGCAGGTTAAAAATTTGAAAAATTCATAAGTCAGATATTTCTTGGGTGCAAAATAATCATCAAATTCCTTAACCAAACTATCAAAATTATTCTTTTTGGCGTCCTCTAATTGCATTGAATTGAAAATTCTCAAACCTTCATCGCCCAAGAGGGTTAATAGTAATGCAAATTTGGTTTCATTGTTCTTTTTCACTAATTCGGTTGCTGTCAGATAATTCAGGAACCTTTGCTTCCAAAATGTCCATTTCTCCCCCACGTTTCCTTGATATGACATTGGCGTAATACCAGGAAAATTCATCTTTGGCTGCTACTGTTTCAAATTTTGGTATATTAATTTTCCGATGGAAATAATTAATTTTGACCATAGGATGGACAATTATAATTTAGATTTATAATCTGTCTAGCGTATTTAATTCGTCCATAACTGCGCCATGTTATATTAGCTTTGTTCTGGTTCTGAAAGTTATTAGTCCTGGGACGTCAGGATTATGCGCAGTTGATAAATAGTGAGCGAAATTAAACCTAAAGAGCACACTTCTCGTCAATTGCGCATGATCCTGACGTCCCAGGACTGATAATTTCCAGAACCAAAACAAACCTATTGTTGGGAGTAATGAATAAAACTAACCTACTTCTATGCCATTCTAATGCGATCTGTCGTATGTCATTAGAATATATTTCAAATTTCAAATTTAGTATTGGATGAACTTGTGTAGGTATTTGAATGAAAATTTACTACGTATAAATCATGAGATGCCTTATATACATAAAGGACCCCGAACATCAAAATTATCATCACTGATGGAACTTTCAGAAAGAATATCAAGAAAAAATGAGCAGCTGCTTCATGCATTATTATAAGTATTGAATAATATAATTGTAAAACACAAAAGATTGAAGATTCTCAAACAACAAAATTCGTAGAGAAAATAAAACTAACAAATAATAATGAAAAATGACAGTAAATACCCAAATGGAAGGGTCCCGTATTACGCACTAACCAGAGTGTAGCTGCCACGAAACCAGAGTGATTTTCAGTTAACCACTTTTGGTAACATGTTTATTAACGGAACACATCCTAGATATGAACTGCTTTATTTAATTTACACGGATGACATCTCAGTTTGACATTTGTAGTCATTGTTACCACATGCTAAAACTTAAATACCTAGAATCATGACAAAAACTAGGTGGAAAAATTATTATATGGGTGCAATCTATACATCCTATGATTCCTGGTATCTCATCTTTCATAAAGAATCTGTAAATTCATCAATTATTTGTTATTATTAAACATCTGACACATATATAATCATGTTTTGTGTGAATTATTTGATCTCTCTCTACATAATTCCACACAAAGTGGAAATCAAAGCAAATATCTGACAGAAAACAACTACTTCCCCTTACGTATATTGAATTTTATATCTGCGTCTTCTATCCAGACAGCACAGGATTATTCTGAGAATGTCCTCAGAATAGTTTTGTAGAACATTTAAATGTTCTCAGAATGTTCTCACAAGGTGCACCAAATGTTCTGAGAACATGAAAATGGGACAGAAACGCAAGTTCCAAGATCATGCTGAGAATATTCCTGGGTATGTTATGGAATGTTCTGAGAACTTTATCAAAACATCCTCAGAATATATCTAAGTATATTTTCAGAACATTCTGAGAACATTTAATGCAGCATATTCTCAAAATGAGCCCATAAAAACTATTGGGATTAAATAAATCGAACATATAAATTAAAACAAATAATTTCAACTTGAGTTGAAAGTACCCTCTCATCTCTACATTTTGTGAGAGTAGGGTATTTTTGACTTTAGCTGAAATTATTTGTCTTAATTATTTATATGTTAGATTTATGTAATCCGAATATTTATTATGTATATGCAGTCTGTACAGATACACTTTCTCAGGGCTTGGTTATGGGGGTTCTGGCCAATTCGGTAGGTAACCAGTAGGACAAAATAAAGCTCGGTAATTCAGTGAATATGCAGAGTTTAATGTGACAGCAGGAGCTTGATAGGAAATTATCACTTTGCTGAAAAATGACCAGAATAAGAAATGGTACGAAAGGGGCATAAGCTAAATAGCCCTACCTGAAAAACGACCAGGCGACATTCCAAAGGCTTTCTCGAATTGAAATAACCCAATGGTTCAAAATTAGCAAGAGACTATTTTCTAACGTTGTTCTGGGCTCAAAGTTTTCACGCTACATATATATTATTTTCAGTAACTCGAGACATTCTTTCATTTCTTGCAAAAGCAAAAAACAGTAGTGGAATGCCGCAAATGTTTATATAGAGATACCGTAGAAACCGACGGTCCGGCAGCCTGAGGGGTATGCAACCCAACAATGACACGGTGGAAAGGCGGGTTGCCAAACCTTGGATTTGGGCTCCTCGGATGAGATTTAAATATATAGGTATAGGATATGATATCATAATAATACCTGGCGAAACAGTACAGTTCAAAGGCTAACGAACGACACCGAGCCTTTGTCGCGCTACAACGTGTCCCCAAAGCTTCGGTGAAAATGGGCTCATTGAACTGAAGCTGGTAAGTGATATAACTTCAGATGACTGGCATGAAACCTTAGTTTTATCGTGAGGATCCACTATAGACGGCACAATCATATTGCATGAATATCCTAGGCATATTTCACCGGAATATTGGCATATTCCAGAGATATGCCATATCCTCCAAAACATGTGCTATGCATATTCCATGGATATTCAAGGTCACCATGAAATATGTTCCAGGAATATGCCATAATCTTCCACTGCATATGCCAGGAATATTCCATATCCTGCAAAGCATGTGATATGCATATTCCAGGAATACCCCAAAACATATTCATGACACATGCTATATATATGTTTTCTTACCATAAAAGTATGCCCGAAATATATTTTTGTATGCTTCTTGAAGATGAATGCAGAACATATCCAGGGTGTCTAGTTTATATATGGAATAAACTACCCTTGATATATAATATGAGGTCCAATGTATTATTTTTTTGAGTAAGAATAAAAAATTGAATACAAAAAAAAATATTTATTGCAAAAACGACAAATACAACATACATATGTATTCTGATACACTATCTTGGCAATTATCAAGACCTTTGGAAATTCAGATCTGCATTGACACTAACACAAATTACTCAAATCGGTCTCATTACACTTTCCAGTTCTTCAGAATCTTTGATTTTCTTAATCCTAAAAAAAAAACAATCAGGAGAAAATGAACCTCGTTGTACAATAATTTACTTAATGTTGTACTTTTAGTAACTTACTTAGATCAGGAATATGGTATGTTCTTCTTCGACTTCTCAGTAAATTGCTATGTGAGTGGGATATACATACATACCCCTAAAAATACTATAAATATAGTGTAGAAAAAAATTGACGAATTATATTTATTTTGATAATTAAGCATGTTGATTGATATTTTGCAACATATATATTGAATAGAAGTGATATTTTATAAAGGGGGAATAGTTGAAAATGATGTAAGTGAATAGATAAATGAATTTGACATTTAAATATTGTTAAAACACTATGGTAAGGTTAGTCTAAAATTTAATTAAATTGAAGTAATGACCAAGTGTCTAATTTTTATATACATTGTCTCTTATTACAAAAAATATTAAATATTCTAGAACAGTTGGTCAACATTGAGAAAAAAACGTTTTTTGAATATGTAGAACATAGTATAAATTAAGTAAAGGTAAATTTTAATTCAAATTGACGTCATCTCTATGGTATATTTTTACCTTTTATCAAAGTAGCCATGTCTACATTAAATAATTTTTTCCTTCCATTTCCTCCAACCTAGCTAAAGGTGTCTTAAAACATCATCGTCAACTAACTGAGGCAAATATCTCCTATTACACTGATGCATCCAACATGAAGAAGCTTTGTCATCTATAAATAAAATTATTACATCTTCTCAGTTATAGTGCACTAATAACAACAATTTAACAACAAGCACTCATCAAAGTAATTGTGAAGGAAGTAACAAATAATATGTTTTTGTCAGTAAGTTTTCCATCCAACTCCATCAACTCTATTATGTAAGACTGAGATATCTTGGATATTATTTCCTTTCTTAGAATTTCTTTTAGTCCTTATCATTTCTGCATTTTGTGTGGCCCTTCCTTTAAAAGTATTCAGAAGTCTCATAGGACTTTCAGTAGAATCTCTGAAAACAAAGGAAAGTTCAATGAAAAAATGCATAAATATACCTTTTAGAGATTTACTTACTTTTACAGGATAAACATTTTTTTTTTGCTGTGGTGAAATAGATTCTTAAGTTCAACAGATCCGAAATACTGTTCACTTCCTTTTCTTAGTCCACTTTGATACTGTTACAAACTGAGACGAGCTGGCTAGTTGCAAATTAATACCTGGAAAAATATATTATTTGTTATACTAACGAATGAAAACTAAAAACAGAAAAGATTTTGGAAATGTTACTCTTCTTCGGGTTTGTTGGCCGTCGTGATATGGAACTTTTGATAAGTAGATTCGGAGAATGAGTTAAATTCCGAATTATCTTACCAGGAGTCGTTGGTGATTTCAACTGCGGATATTTTCTAGCAACTTATTTTGTAATATGTAGTAATACTCTCAACAGCACTAGAAACTACAACACTTCCACCCATACGAGGGCTTTCACTTTCACTGAAAACATTATCTAAACAAATTTCATATACGATGTTGATACTTGACGATTGACAAATGACAATGTCAAATATCCATAAACTGATCGCAGTGCCAATCGCAAGAATTCCTTTCCACAACACTTCCTAATAGGCAATTCGCATGGACCAATCAGAACTTATCCTGGCCAAGGCAGTAATATTTGAATGGATGCTAAGTATTCAACTTGGTTAGCAAGGTAGTTTGGTTAGGTTAGGTCATGGTCCCTTCTTTTTTCATTTTTAAGCCATAAAAGAAGGGAACATGATCTAATTTAACCAAAGTGGACCTTGATATCCAAGTTGATCCTCAACATAACCTAAAATTACTTTGCACACCACAAGGCGCAATTAAAATAGAGTGTTGTGAATAGGAATTCTTGCGTGCCAATCAGCTTTGATTTGTCAGTCTCGCTTCGAGCGCAGATAACCGAAACATTTGATTGGTTGAAATTCCACTTCAAATGTACTACTTCATAAACTAACCAATTGAATGCTTTATTTGGCTACGAAACATGAAAAGTTTTTTTAAATGCATGTGATTTTTCAGTTTTTATTAAATACATATTCGAAAAACATTTGATATTTTTCTAACAAAAAGTTCCTTCAAATTGAAATGCCTTTGGAATATTTCCAGAATATTTAAAAACTTACGTTTCTGCTTGATATGCCTTTTGAATATACCAGCAATATTCAAGAAGAATATTTTATGGATATGAGTGGAAATATATTCCAGGAATATTCTCAATGTGTATAAGATCAAATAAATATTCATGGAATATTCCAGGAATATTGCAATATCTGTTGGAAAATAGGATGTTGTAGGCATATTCCAGGAATATTGGGTGCCGTGTGGGCTGTGAACGGAATTATTTCATTGTTAACTTTAAGAACAATTTGTGGTAAACATCGTATTCGGCTTTCTTTTCGGCAGAATAGGATTGCATTTGACTTTGATGGATTGACGGAAAGACAAAGTTTGTTTGAAATGTCGACTAGATTAAATCATCGTTCAGTTTCTGAACAGCTTGATTTAGGTTATATTCGGTGAAGGGGATATAGAGCTGAACATCATCTGCATAAAAATGGATATCAGAAAAATGTATGACTGTATGTAAGTCCACAATGTACATGATGAAGAGTAGCGGGCCCAAGATAGATCCTTGGGGAACTCCATTTTCAATATGCACAAAATCAGAAACTTGGTTATCGAGTTTGACCGATTGGAACCGATTATATAAGTAAGTTTTAAAAAATGAAACAGAAGCATCACTGAATCCGATATAGTGTAGTACAGCTAATGTTTAATTCTATCGAATGTTTTGGTATAATCTAAAAATATCAGCATTACTGGCATTTTGTCGTCCAAATATTTAAGGACACTTTTAGAAGTGCTGTATTGCAACTGTGATGTGTCCTGAATCCCGATTGATGCAATGGTTATTAGATGGTAGTCTTTTAAGTAGCCTTTCATTTGTAGATACATAATCTTTTCAAAAATTTTCGACAGAACACAAAGTATGCTAATTGGTCGAAGAGATTTGTATTCTGTAGGATTGCTTATTTTGGGCAGGGGAAGCACAACAGCTTTTTTCCATATAGTTGGATAGATATTATTCTCTATACAGTAGTTGAAGATATGACTAATGTTTGAAGATGGATGGGCAAGAATGGAGAAGCATGTCTACACTTATAGAGTCCAACCAACAGCTCTCGATATTATGAAGAGCATTGTTTTATATATATCTGTTTCTGAAATAGGTAAAAAACTGAATAAGCCTGCTCCGGCAGACGGTATTGTTGGAGTATCGGTTGACAGTATCAGCGTCTAGAGATAGGTCGCATTTTGATGAGCTGGCAAAATAATCATTATATAACTTCACGAGCATTTTTCAATTGTTCTGGGATGGAATGATTTTTATTTTTAGAGTGAATATTCAATTTGTCGAGTTCTTTCCAAAAATTCTTGTTATTCCCATAATGTCTCATGCGGAATTAAATATAAGCTTTTTTTTCACGAATTATTGCATATTTGGTTTGGTTTCTTAAGTCTTTATAATAGTTCCAATGGCGTTCTTGTTTGGTTCGTTTATATTTAGTCAAGGCTTTATCACGTAATGACATAATCAATTTGATTACGTCAGTAATCCAAGGTGCTGCTGGCCTGCTTACTTTCACCTTCTTCAACGGTGCATGGAAATCGAACAGTGCTTTTAGAATATTATTGAAGCAATCTACTTTAAAATCTACGTCATCAAAAGATGATAGATTTGATGAAAATCAGTATGAATCAGATCAGTAGAAAATGAGGCCGCATTAAAATTCTTGAAATCACGAAATGTACGAAAGATCGGTTCTGGAAAACCATCGTCAGATCCGAAGGAGCAGGAGATAAGACAGTGATCAGAAATATCAGATGTATCACTGACAAGTATGTTATCAGCTACATGAAGAATTATCATAGAATATTCAATGAGTATTTTTTGAATATATGGTATAATCCAGGAATATTACTGTAATATTCCCAGAGTTACTTTTTCGAAAAAAAATTCAATGGGTATAATCCTCAAATTGTAGAGCAACCATAGACACGTATTCAAGACTGTTGGTCATCAGTACCGTGAAGCCATGAAGATGTGCAACACTTCTGACTTCGTAAAAAGTGTTATACATCTTTGCACTTGGCTACACCGTACTCATGATGACCAACAGTCTGAAACACGTGTCTAAAGTTGCACTACAATTTGAGGGTTATATATGAGGAAGAAAAGTTCATCTCTATAAAGGTGCAATTGCTTTATTTTTAAATTTCAACAGGGTGTGATATCCAATTTTAAAATAAGAAAAAAATGAAATCCTATTTACTTGTCCATTTCTGGGACATCCTTTAAGGCTGCTGAATTGAGAACCCTGAAAAAATATTAATTGTGCGATTTGATATTTGGTATGTTTATAAATAAAATATATGTGCATTTGTACGTTTAATGTGTAGAATTAGAAACTGTAAATAATGCATCTCAAATCTCAGAATGAATGGGAGGTTGTTCAGTTATGAAGGTTTTGAAATAAATATTGAAATAAGTCTTCAGTAAAAATATTGTAACTGAAAAATATGAGGCAAATATATTGGTCTTCTTCGAATTTTATTAGGTACCATATAATTTATCAATAATGGAGAAATAGGTATACAAGTTTGTAACTTCTATACATACTTACTAATTTCTTTTCAATCGGTCGGAGGATTTCACGAGGTAACAGATACCACCACTTCAATATCCTTCAGAGATCTTCTTGTGTGTGCAGCGTTGAATTGCATCTAGAAATGAAAAATTCATTGATAGAGTATGACTCATGCACTATACCCAGACAGCACCCAATATTCCTGGAATATGCCTACAACATCCTATTTTCCAACAGATATTGCAATATTCCTGGAATATTCCATGAATATTTATTACACATTGAGAATATTCCTGGAATATATCCACTCATATCCATAAAATTTTCTCCTTGAATATTGCTGGTATATTCAAAAGGCATATCAAGCAGAAACGTAAGTTTTTGAATATTCTGGGAATATAATAATAATAATAATAATAATAATACTCCCTCATAAACACTCGTTGAGTGTACCCAAAGGCATAGCCTGTTCGGGTAGAGGACGACTATTATTATTATTTGCCATGGCGCTCCGGGGCGACTTACTGATGTTTTAGGTGATGTATTCACTTTTCAGCTGTAGGAAAACCCGGAAAACCTACAGCACCACCTCGGGTGGTCGGTGTGCACTCCAAGCTAGCACTACAGCTGACAATTCCAAAGGCATTTCAATTTGAAGGAACTTTTTGTTAGAAAAATATCAAATGTTTCTCGAATATGTATTTAATAAAAACTGAAAAACCACATGCATTTAAAAAATCTTCAAGTTTCGTAGCCAAAATAAAGCATTTAATTGGTTAGTTTATGAAGTAGTACGTTTGAAGTGGAATTTCAACCAATCAAATGTTTCGGTTATCTGCGCTCGAAGCGAGACTGACAAATCAAAGCTGATTGACCCGCAAGAATTCCTATTCACAACACTCTATTTTAATTACGCCTTGTGGTGTGCAATGTAATTTTAGGTTACGTTGAGGATCAACTTGGATATCAAGGTCAAGTTTGGTTAAATTAAATCACGTTCCCTTCTTTTATGGCTTGAAAATGAAAAAAGAAGGGACCATGATCTAACCTAGCCAAACTACCTTGCTAACCCAGTTGAATACTTAGCATCGATTTAAATATACCGCCTTGGCCAGGATAGTTCTGATTGGTTCATGCGAATTGCCTATTGGAAAGTGTTGTGGAAAGGAATTCTTGCGATTGGCACTGCGATCAGTTTATGGATATTTGACATTGTCAGCTGTAATTGTCATTTGTCAATCGTCAAGTATCAAAATCGTATTTAACAATAATGTCCTATGAAATTTGTTTAGGTAATGTTTTTAGTGAAAGTGAAAGCCCTCGTATGGGTGGAAGTGTTCTAGTTTGTAGTGCTGTTGAGAGTATTACTACATATTCCAGAAAAAGTTGCTAGAAAATATCCGCAGTTGAAATCACCAACGACTCTCTAAGATAATTCGGAATTCAACTCATTCTCCGAATCTCCTTATCAAAACTTCCAAAATCTTTTCTGTTTTTAGTTTTCATTCGTTAGTATAACAAATAATATATTTTTCCAGGTATTAATTTGCAACTAGCCAGCTCGTCTCAGTTTGTAACAGTATCAGAGTGGACTAAGAAAAGGAAGTGAACAGTATTTCGGATCTGTCGAACTCAAGAATCTATTTCACCACAGCAAAACAAAAATGTTTATCCTGTAAAAGTAAGTAAATCTCTAAAGAGTATATTTATGCATTTTTTCATTGAACTTTCCTTTGTTTTCAGAGATTCTACTGAAAATTCCATGAGACTTCTGAATATTTTTAAAGGAAGGGCCACACAAAGTGCAGAAATAATAAAGACTATAAGAAATTCTAAGAAAGGAAATAATATCCAAGATATCCCAGTCTTACATAATAGAGTTGATGGAGTTGGATGGAAAACTTACTGACAAAAACATAGTATTTGTTACTTCCTTCACAAATACTTTGATGAGTGCTTGTTGTTAAATTGTTGATATTAGTACACTATAACTGAAAAGATGTAATAATTTTATTTATAGATGACAAAGCTTCTTCATGTTGGACGCATCAGTGTATTAGGAGATATATGCCTCAGTTAGTTGACGATGATGTTTTAAGACACCTTTAGCTAGGTTGGTGGAAATGGAAGGAAAAAATTATCTAATGTAGACATGGCTACTTTGATAAAAGTTAAAAATATACCACAGAGATGACGTCAATTTGAATTAAAATTTACCTTTACTTAATTTATACTATGTAGTTTAACATATTCAAAAAACGTTTTTTCTCAATGTTGACCAACTGTTCTAGAATATTTAATATTTTTTGTAATAAGATACAGTTTATATAAAAATTAGACACTTGGTCATTACTTCAATTCAATTAAATTTTAGACTAACCTTACAATAGTGTTTTAACAATATTTAAATGTCAAATTCATTATCTATTCACTTATACATCATTTTCAAGTATTCCCCCTTTATAAAATATCACTTCTATTCAATATATATGTTGCAAATATCAATCAACATGCTTAATTATCAAAATGAATATAATTCATCAATTTTTTTCTATACTATATTAATAGTATTTTTAGGGGTATGGTATATCCCACTCACATAGCAATTTACTGAGAGTTGCAATAGAACACTAAGTAAATTATTGTACAACGAGGTTTATTTTCTTCTGATTGTTTTTTTTTTGGGATTAAGAAAAACAAAGTTTCTGAAGAACTGAAAAGTGTAATGGGACCGATTTGAGTAATTTGTGTATGTGTCAATGCAGATCTGAATTTCCAAAGGTCTTGATAATTGGCAAGATAGTGTATCAGAATACATATGTTGTATTTGTCTTTTTTGCAATAAATAATTTTTTTTATTTAATTTTTTATTCTTACTCAAAATAATACTATGTTGGACCTCATATTCGATATATCAAGGGTAGTTTATTCCTTGAATATCCATGGAATATGCATAGCACATGTTTTGGAGGATATGGCATATCTCTGGAATATGCCAATATTCCGGTGAAATATGCCTAGGATATTCATGCAATATGATTGTGCCGTCTGGGAGATACTGCAAAAAATGTAGGGTTATTTATAGATCATACGCTAAGATATACCAAGCACGTAAAGACGTAAACACCGTAAAAGAGCTTTTCTGTAATCTGAAACTGATATACTCTAATAGATCACTCTTGGATAAAAAAAGCAAAACAATATTGTGTGAAACGTTAGTCTTGTCCCACTTTTACCACGCAGATGTTGTCTATGGTCCAGCATTAGTAAAATCAGATCTGAATAGACTTCACTGGTACAAAACTCTTGTGTACGTCTGATCTACGGCTTGAAGAAACCTAACAGAATTTCAGCTCCACTGCGCGACTTAGGTTGGCTAAATGTACAAAATCGTTTCCTATTGCATCAATGTGTAATTTTTCATAAAATTATTCTTGAAAAAAAACCACCATACCTATTTGAGAAAATATCTTTCAGAACTGACGTTCCCAATATCAACATAAGATTCAAGTCAAAATTAACACCACTTCTCCATAAAACCACTTTTTATCAATCCTCCTTCTCTTACATGATAACACGTATCAATGTATCCATTGACTTGTTCAAGTTCAAGTTGAAAAAGTTATTGGAAACTGATCAAATAAGATTTTAGAATTATTTTCCTTTTTTCCTACCTATCATTACTCCTTATTATGAAATTTATATTTTTTAGTTATAATTGCATTAATGTAATACTTCCGATTAACCAAAATATTTATCTGATGAGTATTGTGTTTAGTTAAATTTTCACTTTAATTTCTATTACTATTTCTCATATTCACTGGTAAAATTCTATGAATAGTCTATATTTGTTTCTGTTTTGTTTTTCTTTTTGTCAGGGCTGAGTGTAAGAAAGTAATTACCCATCTCACACATGGGTGAACGCTAACTCTTCCTCTTGATAGTAGTGGGTACCAGTATGTATACTTCTAATATATGTCCATACACTGTTCATTCTAACTACCAATAAAAGCGTTTATAATAATTATTATTATTATTATGTATATTCCTTGGATTATCATGGAATATTCCAAATATTCATTCCAGGATTATTCATTGGTAATATTATAGGAATATTTTGTATGGAATATCCGTGGAATATCCCAGAAAAAGAATATTCTCTTGGGAATATTCTAGGATTATCTGAGGGATACCCATAAGCATGTTCAGGGAATATTCCTCCAATATCCTAGAATATCCTAGTATATTCCGAGAATATTTCAATATTCCAAAAACAATGTTCTAGGATTATTAATGGAATATCTAGTGCTGTCGGGGATAGAAATTCTTAAAAAAATAATATGATGGTTACAGTGCGAATGACTTGACATTTCAGCAAGATGGAGTTCCTCATCACTATTTCCTTGCGGTTTGTCAGTATCTAAATGAAACCTTTCCTAGGAGATGGATTAGCCGAAGAGGAGCAGTGGAGTGGCCCGCAAGGCCACCAGATTTAAGCCTGTTAGATTATTTTCTGTGGGGTCACTTGAAGAGTGTATCATCTATAAAACTCAACCAGATTCTTTACATAATTATTTAGGTCAACGGATCATTGATGAATGTCGGAACATATATTACAGCTGTAATGATTCAGAACGTCCGAAATCGTTTTGAACAAAACCTCTATTACTGCATGGAAGCAGGAGGCCAACATTCTGAACACTTGTTGAAATAAAAAGTAAAATAGCCAAATTTTTTATTTTGATTTTTTTAATCACGCACCACCCCTTTCTATGTATCAAAAACTTATAAAAACTAAGTTTTTCTCAAACAATTACCATGAACACAATTCTAACAATTCATCAAGTTGAAAGTTGATACGAATTAATGTCAATTATGTTGACTTGTTTGTATATTAACAATGATTTCTCGAGAACTACTGCATCAAATTAAAAAAACTGGGAAGTGTTAGAAAGAGAATTCGATGACCTTCAACATGCGGTATCACATCATGAACCCTACTCCCGTTAAAGATTTAAGGGTTGGAGCTAACCCCTCTGAGGGGCTTGAAGTGACACAAGTTGAGAATATGCGCAAAAGATGTCCCCCTCGCAATATAAAATCGACGGGTCTGAGTGTTTTTTTTGTCTGCGAACGATAAATATGAAATATATCGGCCATGTTTCGTTATCGCTGGGCCACCCTGTATATGAATCCCGTCTAGATATATATATATATATATATATATATATATATATATATATATATATATATATATATATATATGAATAGTAACTTGTGACATCTACAGTCACTAGTTTGAAACTTAATTCGACACGAGCCATGGAATCCAAAGGTAGATGTTTACCTACAACATTGACAGGCAGACAAATGTTTATTTGTTCTGTCCAACCCAAGACTCAATCAAGTTTCTCGTGCGTTATGAGGAACGCAAGCAGAATCTAAAGTGAACGAGAAACTTGATTGAGTCTTGGGTTGGACAGAACAAATAAACATTTAACGATATATATATATATATATATGAAAACTAAAAGTTCGGGTTGAACCGCGTCTAGAATTTGTTGAAATTCGACGTTTCGGCTCCGATTTTGGAGCCATTTTCAAGAACTGAAAAAGAAAGAAAATTAATAAATGGTTGAAACGTAATTCTACGCTGAGATCTCAATCTGCCTACTCCTCAGGTATAATTACGTTAGGTTTTTGTGACTTGACGTCGGGGTCTCAATCTGCCTACTCCCCATGTCTCGTCACTGGTTCTCTCTAAGGTCTCAATCTGCCTACTCCTTCGAGAGAACTGAGGAATTGTGGGTTGAGGAACTGTATTTATAGTGGACGTGGCTGTAATGGCCGTGTGCAATGTATTGGCGCGAGGTGAACTATGGGCGGGAACAGAGTTGGCGCTAGATGAGCTGTGTGCGGGAACTTGGTTGGCGCTAAGTGAGCTATGTGCGGGAACTGGGTCGGTGGGAAATGAGTTGATGCGTGCAATGAGAGGCTACAAAATTACATAATTACATGTTGATGTGTGCGTCATTTTAAGAAGAAAAGTTTCTATGAACATTATGTCAGTAAGTATGTGGTGATCGGTGACTCAGCGGTCTGATGCATAGGCTGTTCGAAACTCCAGCATAGCGACAGTCGGTTCGAGCCCGATGTAGTACAAGAGAATTTTTCTCATCTACTTTATATCGGATTGATAGGCGACCGCATGCCTTGTTGAAAAGCAAGTGTATTGTGAGTTGTCTAGATGCCATAATCTCGTCTAGTGCTAGCTTGGAGTGCATACCCAGACAGCACTAGATATTCCATGAATAATCCTAGAACATTCTTTTTGGGATATTGAAATATTCCAGGAATATACTAGGATATTCTAGGATATTGGAGGAATATTTCCTGAACATGCTAATGGGAATCCCTCATATAATCGTAGAATATTCCCAAGAGAATATTCTATGAATATCTAGAATATTTCTGGGATATTCCACGAATATTCCATACAAAATATTCCTATAATATTACCAATGAATATCCTCAGAATATTTGGATATTCCAAGATTATCCAAGGAATATAAATGAAGAATAATCATGGAATATTCTTATTGAATATTCAATGAGTATTCTTTGAATATATGGTATGATCTAGGAATATTACTGTAATATTCCCACAGTTACCTTTTGGAATAATCAATTAGAAAAAATTCAATGGGTATAATCCTCAAATTATAGAGCAACCATAGACACATGTTCAAGACTGTTGGTCATCAGTACAGTGAAGCCAAGTGCGAAGATGTGCAACACTTCTGAATTCGTAAAAAGTGTTATACATCTTTGCACTTGGCTACACCGTACTCATGATGACCAACAGTCTGAAACACGTGTCTATAGTTGCTCTACCATTTGAAGGTTATATACAATTCAGGAAGTAAAGTTCATCTCTACAAAGGTAAAATTGCTTTATTTTTTAAATTAAATTTTACTCGTTCATTTCTGGGACATCCGTCTAGGCTGCTGAATTGAGAACCCTGAAAAAAAAAATTATTGTGCGATTTGATATTTGTTATGTTTTTAAATAAAATATATGTGCATTTGTAGGTTTAATGTGTAGAATTTGAAACTGTAAACAATGCCTCTAAAATCTCAAAATGAATGGGTGGTTGTTCATTTATAAAGGTTTTAAATCGACTCTTAAAATAAGTCTTCAGTAAAAATATTGTAACTGAAAAATATGAGGCAAATATATTGGTCTTCGAATTTCACTAGGAACCATAATCTATCAATAATAGAGAAATATACAAGTTTGTAACTTCTATACATACTTACTAATTTCTTTCAATCGGTCGGAGGATTTTGCGAGGTAACAGAACCACCACTTCAATGTCCTTCAGATATGTTCTATTGTGGCAGCGTTGAATTGCATCTAGAAATGAAAAATTCATTGATAGTGTGTGATTCACTGTGACTAATATTTTCTTGATAATCTAATTCAAATATATTAAAAACATGTAGAGTTTATTCTGTATTTATAAAAGTACTTCTATTTATATGAGATCGAATATTGGTACGAAGCAGAACCTAAATCTATACTACTGATATTATCATTTTCAATTAAATGAAAATGATACAATAATAAACAGCTACAATGTTAGGCCAGAACGATGAGACATAACCTAAAAATTATAGCGTAATTATTATTCCCAATATTAATTATCATCAGAATGTAATGAATGCTTGTTGATAACATCTCATGCACAGAAGTTATTAGACATGAATTGAGATGGTTTCTATCATCGAAGAAATAAAAATTCCTATTTTATTACCATCCATTTCATTCTGATGAAAAGTATTATTCAAAAACTACTTAGTTTACTTACGTTTTATATGATAACACTAAACACATCACTAATTAAAAAAAAAACAGTTCAATAAAACAAATCGAAATGAATAATGAAATCAGAAACCTGAAACATCCCAGACGACAGACGACACTTGTTGAAGTTGTTGCATTTGCACGGAATAACTTATACCATGAGCGCTATGTGATTGGTCACTGTAATGGCGGGAAGTTTAAATAACAAGGCATCAGCTGCATGCAAACCGAGTTGAAATGTATAATTCATTAGTCATTCTTTGTCAAATGTGAATTTTGATAAGTACTTATCAAAATAGAGATTATGCCATAGAGAAAAGAAAATCATTTATGAATCAAGCATCAGAGCGCTAGTATATACACATTAATAATCTTTGGTCCGAATATGGAAACGTCTTGTATAGAATAATCTACGAATATTCCATGCATAACATTCCCTGCATGTAGTATAAAGAATATACAATAAGTAATATTCCAGAAATATTCAACTAAGAATATTCATATTGAAATATTCCTGGTATATTCTTTCAAGAATGTTCTTGAAATATTCTAGTTTGTATGTTCCTTGAATGTGCTAGGGTATATAGATATTCCAGGAATATTCCATGATTATTCGGAATATATATATCCTATCTAAGACATCTGAGGAATATTCCAGGAATATACCATGCTGTCTGGGTACCGACCACCTGCCTCCGGACTCCGATGATTAGAAATGGAATCGAAATGTGACGTCATATTCGAAATATCGGTACTATGCTTCCCATTTCTAACGTTCGAATATGACGTCACATTCTCGATACATTTCGATGCTATGAAACATTTCTAATCATCGGAGTCCCAGTGCTAAGGTGGTGCTGTAGGTTTTCCGGGTTTTCCTACAGCTGAAAAGTGAATACATCACCTAAAACATCAGTAAGTCGCCCCGGAGCGCCACGGCAAATAATAATAATAGTCCTCTACCCGCACAGGCTATGCCTTTGGGTACACTCAACGAGTGTTTATGAGAGAGTATTATTATTTTATTATTGTTACGTTTTGCTAAATAATAGGCCGAGCACACTACTAAACTGTTTATTTTCTAACTTCACTATAAATAAACATATAATACTTCACTGACTAATAAAACACTTAGATCTATACAACAATACAACTAGCTAAATATTCCAAACACTTCTTGCTTATTATCACTTTCTAATCTTAATAAATTCTCTTCATAAAACTCTTCTTTAAAACTTCTCCTAGTCAAATGTCTAGCGTTTACATAGGTACTCATCGTGTAGACTGGATTATTCGCGATGATTTCGAGGATACTCAAAACGGAGAACTTCTACACATTTACAGGAATTGAGCGATGACGCGGCAGCTCCGTTATCTAGACTATTCATGCAGAACAAAAAACGATCCATCCACTTCTTGGAACTGATTTATCGATGAGGCGCCCGCGGAATGGACTCAGCGGCGCAGTTAGGGGGCTTTTATCAATCTCGTAACATTATTATTATGTATAGTGGCGTACTTTTTTTTACATTATTGGTGGCTGTGGTGCCCACTGAGATACCACTAACCCTAATAATTTCAATTTAGATAGGGCTAAATGTGCGCCTTTATTAGGTCAAATAAATGTACCAAATTTTAACCAAATCGGTTTCAAGGTATTCATGATATTTTATAATTTCTTTTTTTTTTAATTTCAACGCCCTGTATCTCAGAAAGGACATATATTATGTTTACAGGAACTTTTCTTCTCAAAGGGCATTTTTAATGGGAGAACAAGTTCCATAATCAAAAAACCATTCCTGTGGGGATATTTTCAAAATATTTTTAAAAATGTTCCCATTCAAATTATTTTGAAAAACTGAATTTTTTGATATACTACTTCAATTTTTTCTTGTGTTATTGCAAGAGCTAGAACAAAAAAAGAAACACTTATGAGCTTTTCTATTTTCCGATTCGTTATCGATCATAAAACCAAAAATAAAAATTCATCTCTGCAAGTTTAATCCATCAATAAAAAAATCTTCAGATATTAATATACACATTCTTTCAATTATTTCTAATGGTAAGAGAACATTTCCAACAAATTCTGTTTTTTAAAAAAATCAACTCTTACTCCCACGATAAGATGATAAATAAATCAGATAATCATTAATAATAATATCTGTTTACATTTTGCAGCGAATGGAGCATTTGTCGTTCAATAAAGAAGTTCTATCGTTCAGTAATGAATTCTTTCTTCTGTGGCGGAGGTCACCAGAAATTACCTGTAGATCAAAGGGACCGACAGAAGTGTCACTTCTTGTTCAGTAATGTAGATATTCTTTGCCGGGACTCTGGATTTGTATTTTTCGAAACCAGTATATACCTAGAGCTAGATGTGCGAGTACCGTCACAGAATTTACAAAAAGAAACAGAATGGAAGATGTGCATTCAGATGGCGCTCGCATAAGAGTCGAAGTTCATGAAAATCACTGAGTCACTGACACTGTGATAAAGCGGTGTGCTTATGCCGCAGAGTATATATAACTACTCTGTGCTCATGCATAAATACGCCTTTCGCTTGGCAACACCGAATCTGTGTGACAGCGCGGTGACAGCATCAATAGCTTAACCTTCTTCTGAGATAATCTAAAGAAAAAAAGAGGAAATATAAATATGGTTAATTTGGACGACGTACTATCAGTCTATCACTGGATGGAACTTAAGCTTGACAAATTAGATATCTTGACTATGCTTAGGTTGTCCTTAAATCGTAATGTCAGGTCCAATTAAGCTCAAAGATAACGTTAAAAAAACTGGAGTACAAACAGATAATCCAGGGACCATACCATGGTATAATTATTGATGCATTGAATATGAGTTCACTAGATACTGGAAGGACAAGGACAAGTGGTGACATGGCCACGGTGCCAAATTGGCCAAAGCAACTGCGAGCGCCATCTACATGCATATCTTTCATTCTGTTTTTTTGTAAATTCCGTGACTGTACTTTGTGTTATTGTGTTGTTCATTACGTTTCGTGGGTACTTGTGTAGCAATGAGATTAATTCATAGTATTTCGGTTATAAGTTAGGTAATACGAAAAGAATGTACCTATTAGTGTTTCGATACAATAAAACTACCGCCCTTATTAAACAGTGAAAATATATCATGTTCATAAAAATCCATCAATATGACACAAAATATGTTTATTTACTATCATCCACTATACATTTCATTCATAAAGTGGTGTTTGTTATTACTCATCCTCATACAACTCTAGAGGAAGCTGGATTCTCCGTAAGAGTTGAAATGAAATCATGCACTTTTTCGAGGTCATCAAGAATATATTCAACTTCTGAAGTATAGCAGTTGTTAACAAGTACACCTTTTGAATGGAATCATTAAAAACACAGCCAAGGAATGCCTTAAGAAATCCATACAGAACTTATTCTCAAGAAAATGGTATAAATTGACATCAACCAAAGTGAATTTTGGTAAACATGGAAATGGGGGTACGTGTATTGCCTAAAAAGCGTAAATTTGATCCTTCTGAACTCGAAGAAAGTACCCCGCAGACTGGTTATATCCCAGTGTCAGTAGTACAGTGTCCTAGTATAATGTCAGCACCCCAGGCTACTGCTGTGGACTATTCCTGTCCCCAACGTTTCACAACCCAAGTGGAAGGAATGTATGAACAAATTAACTGTAAACAAAGTGTTGTTGATCTCAGTGAGTGGTGCGATCATAGAGTTTTATCTAGACAAGGTGATTGGTATTACCCCGGTGTGATTCGAGAAGCAAGTGGATCTACTGTAAGTATTTTTTTATTGCTATAGTTTGGTATCCCAGCATATAAGTATCTGCACAAACATCAATCTTGATGGAATACTCTTTTATATTATTTCTATCTGGAAACTATTTTTTCCAATTATCATAAATACCTACTACACACCTGAGAAACAATTGTGATATGTTATTGATTTTAATGAAATAATAAATAATATTTATTTCTCTTAATGAAAAGTGTATTATATACAAAAATACCCATTAACAAAAAAAAACATTGGTGTTAAAAAATAAAATGAATATATTCATATAAGTATAAAATATTGAGCTAATTCAGTACACCGAAAGCAAACAAAAATAATCTAATCTGCCATCTTTCAATTATATCTTATTTGATATAAAGATGATAAGACTAGCTCATAAACCCTCATAGAGTGTACCAAAAGGCCTAGCCTGTGCGAGTAGAGGATGACTTATTATTATTATTATTTGCTGTGGCGTTCCGGGGCGACCTACTGATTTTTGGTGGGGTATTCACTTTTCAGCTGTAGGAAAACTCAGAAAACCTACAGCACTACCCCGGTGGTCGGTACGTACTCCAAGTAAGCACCATATGTCTATGAGTTTATGAGGGAGTATTATTATATTATTATTACTGTTGATTTATTTCAATAGAGAGATATTGCAGTTCACAATAACGTCAGTCAGTAATAAATTTGTATTTTGAAGGACAAGCTTCATAAACATGGTATGAGGAGAAAAGCGTATGAATTGTACCTAAAAAACAGGCTACAATTAGTCAAAATTGTTGATAAAGAAAATACACATATGTCTGATCTCATGGTAAATGCACGAGGAGTTCCACAGGGATCCATACTTGGACCTTTGTTATTTATCTTATATATAAATGAGTTACCTTCTGTCATACCAGATTCATTTACCACTCTTTATGCAGATGAATCAACATTTCTGTTTAGTGATAAAGACTCAATCATTCTAAAGGCCAATATTATGAATGCTTTATTGAAATTGTCTGTCTGGTCTAGTGATTAATCTTTGTTACTTAACACAACTAAAACTAATTTCTTTTCATTTCATCCTCACTAAAAGCTGTTTTCCCTAACTTCGAATATTGGTTAAAAACTCGAACATAACAAAAACAGAAAATATGAAATTTCTAGGAGTATTTTTTGATTCAGATTTGTCCTTTAAAACTCACTGTTTAAATTTATCAAAGATATTGAATTCTAAATGTTTTCAAATTATAAATTTAAGGAAAACACTCAATGTAAATCATATACGTTTACTTTATTTTAGTGAAATACAGTCTAGGATTAGTTATGGAACATTTCCCAGTTGAACAGTCAAAGAGTGAAGACCTATAGTTGTCAAACATATAAGATAAATAAAAAAAGGCGCAAAAAATGGTCAATTAGCACAAAATTGACTCCCATACCGCCAACCAGGGTCAGACTAGTACATATGCCCCTAAATATTGTGATGTGTGCAGATTATCAAGTGAATAGCCGAGCGTTCCACATACAGCGTGATTTCTATTATAACTACGCCCAACCCTGCATAGAAAAAACATACTTAATTGCTGTGAGGGCTTACATCTTCTGCACCAAGTGTTAAGTGGGGGGATAAGTGCAATAATTTGAATGAATGTTGGTCAATAATTCTATTTATTGATTTATTGCAATTTTTGTCTAATTAATATCCTGGTAATTTCCTGAAGTAATGTAAGTATTGACACATTGAATTTAGCCTATATTCTCATGTGATTTCCATATAAGGTGTGTATGGCGTGGTACTATGCATTTTTGGCAGAAATATATATAATGTGATCGATAACTTGCTTAATATTTTTGGAGGAAATGTGAGGACTATCGCAATATTTGCTTATACAGGATGATTCCCAAGGTGGACTGGTCCGTTCATTAATTTTTCACATTGCAAGGAAAATAAAGTCTATAGGTGAATATACCTATTAAAGACAATTTGTTTTCGAGATGCAGGGCGTTGAAGTTGAAAATTTATTGAATTTACATTAATTAATTAATAATGAAATCAACAGAAATATGAACTGATTCTTACTCATATGTTTGAGGACCTAATGTGGAATGACCCTTTTCCTTCAAAACAAAGTGGAATGAATGGAATGATTATTTGTTTGTGCGGTTTCCGATAAAAAACAACTATTTATTTTCTTTGTTTTCGATTCCTAACGCTCACCGCCACCTCTCACGGCTTACCGCTAATGGTAATAGCATTTTACTGAAGTCCATTCCCCGAAAATATAATTTTTTCTTTATCGTAATCTGCTTTGCCGTCCTTTGATTTGGCCGCCAGTGTTTTTTCCCATATTCGCACTGCATGGAACAATATTTCTGTTTCATGGTTGTATTGGATGATGAATGACTCCTATGAAATTCAAAAACGTGTTAATTTGGGTATTTGAGGAAACATTCAATTTATTCGAATACGAATAATTTTGGTCTGAAAACATAGAGTTACAGAGAGTTCATATAAATAAAACACAGGGCGATCAATTGGAAAGTTGAATTTATTTTCATGGAAGACCATGTAGGTATATGCACTTATTTGAGAATTCCCTTCTCTTGATTCTATTTAAATTATCTGAACAAAAACATCTGAATTCCTGACAATCCAGATGTTGAGTCGTGAAGAATGCAGTACTGAATGAACAACAGTTCTAAGATTATCATTAATAATCACTTAGATAATCTGAAACAAAAAGAAATTATAGAAAACTACTCGAAAACACAAGCCAAAGTGCATGGTTCTAGTTCCAACCAACCAGCTCCAGCATCATATTGTGCAGTAATCAAGAATGTTGAGCATGAAATTGAAGACTCTGCCATCAGTGAACCCCTTACAAAAATGAATTTGGAACACAGATACTGCAAACGTATTGTATCAAGTGAAACAGGAAAACCCACCTCTTTCATCAGAATCATCACTTCCAGCATTCAAGTTTACGAGAATCTGTTGAATGAAAGTCTTTATTTCGAAAAGCAACACTATCTAATATACGTCAGCAGCCCTCCTCTTCCAACCATGTAACAGATGCCTTCATTTCACCCACGGAACAGAAAATTGTACCACACAGCTGAAGTGCAACAAATGTGACGGTAATCATGCAACTTCCAAATGTTCCTCAAACCTTCCAGTCAAGTGCAATGGTTGCGGAGCACATGACCATCAAGCCTAGGCATTCAAATGCATCAAACGTCTTACAAGTCCAATCGAAGGAATTTCCAATGCCCTTATCAATCCCTTGAACAAACCTTCTCGGGATATAGACATAAACCAAAGGAAGTGCACGAAAATCCACTCAGATATCACCATCCACGATCACATCGTTAACACCTATATTCGCAAACTCCAAAAACGAAAATAGGCAAGAACTTATCCAAAAACTCAACCGTAGATTCATAAGGGAATACAAAATTGACACCCAAGTAACGTTTCCCGGAGGTAACAAAGCATTCATCTTCATGTTTGACCTGGATATTCCCAACTCGTTATCTCCAACTGAACCCTCACATGGAGCAATATCTTCGATTAACATTCAAGCTCCTTAATATCCTTTATGCAAACATAAACAGCTATTCCTCGAAAAAATACCTAATTAACCACTTTATAGAAAAAAATGGAATGAACTGCACTCTATTTGATGAATCAAAAACTTGCTACAGGAACTGGAATATCATTAAAAAAACTGGTTACACCATTGATAATGCCAGAGGAGGAAGTCTGATACAGGTTTGCCCTACGCTACAGATGAAGAAAGAAAATGCACCCCAGATAAACAACCCACTGAGTGAAGCATTACATTCCTCCATATCACATACTTCACATATTCCTAATATATGTACATCATACCTCAGAGGGCATTGAAAATACGATCTTCAACACAGCAGCATTGTGCAAATATACTCTGATCATAGGAGATTTCAAAGTTGATAGAAAGCGAAATAGACAGATACAAAGTTTCATGCAGAATTCAATCTTCAAAAAAGTTGAAACACCACCTACTTTTCTGATGCAAAACAATCCAGACAGCACCCCAGATATAATATTATACACCAACAATCTGGAAAATAGCATAACCAAAGTCGAAACCTTAGCAGATCTGGGCTCCGGCCACTTAGCAATCCATCTGAACATTGACCTGGACAGGGACATTCCAGAAGAAATTGAATATAAAATTAATCACAACAAATGCAACATCGAGAAAGTGAATGAAAATATGTCAAGGTTTATATGCAGCCAACAACAAGAAATTAGTAGGGAGTATGTTCAAAAGCTTAATGAAAGACTTGAAGAAGCTGTGGTAAAACACTCACCTAAGGAGAATATTGAATATTACCTGCATGAACTACCTCCATTCATAATTGGTCTGATCAAAAATAAACGAAGAATGTACCCGTGAATATAAAACTTCCCCCGAACCAGCAATAAAACAGCAAATCAACAAGTGCAATAAAGACATTCAGAAATTAATTCAGCAATACAGAGAAAGCAAGTGGTTGGAAACATGTCAGAAAATAAATCAATCAATCAATCAATCAACCTCGTAATAGAATTGCAACTATAGAAGAAAACAGACAGGTTTAGAGCTCAGACACTGAAAAGTCAAATATATTTGCAGAAACATTTGAAGAGAATTTCACTGAAACAGACGACCCCAATTATAATCAGGAAAACTTTGAACTAGTCAACAGATGGTATGAAGAATTTTTCAGTACTGTTTCAGAAAATCACGAACTTGAACTTGATCAAGACGAATTCTCCTGATTTGATATCGTACCATGGGCAATCCTGAATAAACTTGATTATGATGTGCACCTCAATATTTTGAAAATCTTCAAATTCTGCATTAATAACCATTACTTTCCCGATATTTGGAAAAGAGGTACAATCATTGTTATCCCTAAACCTAATTCTGACCCTTCCAGAACTACCGACCGATCACACTGCTCCCAGTACTTGGAAAACTGTTAGAAAAAATTATCAATAACAAACTGTCCGTAATGGTAAGAAATGATATACCTGCACACCAATTTGGAGTCAGAGAGAACTGTTCCACCCTCCACCCCTTAGTTATTCTGACATCCAACATACAAACAGCTAGAATCAACAACGAATTCTCTATCGCTATTTTTATGGACATCAAGAAAGCATTTGATAGTGTATGGCACAAAGGTCTTCTTTATAAACTCTACCAACTAGCACTTCCCTCCAGGATTATACATCTTATGTTTGGGGTAGTTTTCCTCATGCTAAACATGTTTTTTTGTCACAGAAAATAATTCTGAGGTGTATTTCAAACATCTTATTTGTAGACTGCTGCCGACCTGTTTTCATCAACTTGAGAATTTTAAGTCTGTGTGGCCATTATATATTGGATTTAATCACATCAGTTCATAGAAGTAGAGACGATTATTTGCGGGATAGAGACATTCATGCTCATGACACAAGATATAAATCAGATTTCTCTATACCTTACCAGTGTATAGAAATCTGTAAGAAATCAGCTATAGGCATCTGAAAATAAGAATGCAGCGCCAAGGTGGGCAGTCGTAGAACTATAAATATTGACATTGGAGTTTGGTGTTGTATGGATTGTGGTGTATTTGTGTTATTAAAATTTGATTTTATAATGAATATAAGTGCTTTTCAGGAAATTTCAGGCTTCCATAGTGAACGAGTGTGTTACGGTATATTTTCGTTTTTATATCATCATTCAGTGTAGCCATACTGAAAGTAATCAGATGTTAGAAGACTAAGAAAATATTACATGTGAATGGTTTAATCAACATTATTACACTTCAGGATTCAAATAGTACCTTTTTTCAGATCCAAATGGCGAATTTGAGAGGCACAAACACTTCTAGAAGTATTTAGGCGAATACATTTTAAATGCATAAAATATGATGTGGAAAGTTGAATACTTCTACTCCTGACAAAATCATGATTTGTGCTTTGTGCATTCAAAGTAGCGCACTTAATTCAGGCTCACATCACATTTGAAAACTTCATTGTGACTCATAATGCCTTTTTCAATTGGTAAAATGATACACCTCGTACACTTCATTGAGACAGCAGAAATATGTTTACATCTACTGCTATTTCCAGATTTACATGAACACAAAATGGTCTCAATTTGAAAATTTCCTCTTTCTGAGTCACAATGGATGAATTGAGTGCGCTACTCTGAAGGCACAAAGCGCAAATCATGATTTTGTCGGTAGAAGAATTCAACTTTCCACATAATATATACGTCCAGCATTGAAAACGTCTTCACTTTCGTAAACACTTCTAGAAATGTTTGTGCCTTCAAGATGCCCTGCCCCAAGTATTCTATTAAACTGTCTTGCCATTTGGATCTGAAAAAAGGTACTATTAGAATCCTGTAGTATAATAATGTTGATTGAACCGTTCACATGTAATATTTTCTTCAACAGTCTTCTAACTTCTGATTACTTTCAATATTGCTACACTGAATTGAAACAAATGATGATACCGCATTTATAAAAAGGAAAATATATACAACGTAACACTATAATGAAATATGAAAGCCTGAAATTTCCCGAAAAGTCTTTATATTTATTGCATAATCGAATTTTAATAACACAAATACACACACAACCCATACAACACAAAAATCCAATGTCAATATTTATAGTTCTATCTTGTCGCTGCATTCTTATTTTCAGATGTCTATAGTAATGGGAATTAAACATCATAATAGTCTCCCACAATGTTTCAAAGTTATCGTCTTGGTGCATAAATTTGAAGAGAAAACTAAAAAATCTCATTGACATGTGCCCATATTCTGTTTACGAATATTTTGAAAATACCTAAACTGCAACATATTCTTCGTTTGATTTTATCGTTTTTTTTGACGTACTTGTGCGTCTAGTTGTTTTTTGTAATATTTCATGTATATTATATGACTGTATTTGTTAACCTAGATTATTATTATTAGCTAGACTTTTTAATTTTACTTTCCTCATGTATGACCTGTCATTATTTGATATTGTGAGATCAATAAATTTTATTCTATTCCAATGTGAATCTGGAATAAGGATAACTTTATTAAAATACCTTCTTCAGTAGACGGATAAATAAGGCCAGGAATAAAGTTCCTTTATTTTTACTTCGGGAGATCGTGGATATGACATAACTTTACGACTGATAATTACGTACCTATATGATATTTTCAATACAAATCGATATCAAAGCCCCCTTTCAGCCATTCCCTCATCACAATAATTGTATCCTATTATAAAAATGAATTATTTAAAAATAAAAATCTGATAAAATAGGCCATGAATAACAAACGCCTGTGTAAGTACGTCACTTACTGTTAAAATAAAGTTGCCTAAAATACTGCCTATCGTTATTGTTATTGCAGTATCTCTCTAATAACTGAATATAAATATCTCAATTATTATTACCTTCATATGAACCTAAATTTGGTTTCTATTATTTCATACACACTTTGTTTTAATATTTTAAGACTACTTAGTGAGCGGGATTGTTTGATTTGAACAGAAAAGTCATTGTACTTGAAAATTATTGTTTCTTCTAGTTATTTACAATCTAATAGGTAGATCACTTATAAATCTTAAAGAACAGAAAGCCAATCCAAGGTCTGAAGCATCGATATACTTGATAGGGGTATACCTACTGCACCTCAGAATAAGCATTCCACTATTTTGCGGTTTTTGCAGGGCTGCAATACTATTTCCATCAAACAATACACATACACAGTAATCAAATTGTAGTTGTATTATTGTTTTATTAACAGTTAGTGCAGTTTGACTAGTAAGATTTCTGCTAATTCTTGTGAACAGCTTTCTCAATATTTTAATGAACGTTGACTGAAAATATTTTTTAGTACCAAGTGTATTATCAACAATGAATCCCAAATAATTCATATGCTCGACAAATTCAATAGTATTACTGTCAATATTTACATGTAGTGAATTTTTGTCGGAAAATCTTCGGTTAGAGTGAGCAACCGAATTCCAATTTTTTTTGCAATTCCTGAACAAAAAATCAAAATGAAATTATTGGTGGTCACGACTATTTTCGGAAATATTGGCCAATTTTTTTGTAAAACTTCACCATTTGACAGATTGTACCTATTTATGTTATTGAAAAAACACAAAATTTGTTTTTCTTTTAATCAATACACCACACACGCCCTTATTTACTTGTTTTTAGCACTTTTAGTGAAAAAAACTACTATTTTTTCAAAAAAGTCACCCTTCAAATCCTAAACGAATCATTCAAATTTCATTGTTGAACACTGAATATCTGGTATTTTTTGTTTATGCAATGCTGGCAACGAGATTGGGAATATTCGGGTTCGTCGGGCCTAGTCGATAATCAAGGTGAAGGTGAGTTTATCGGGCTCGGCCTTGGAATGAAAATAAAAATACATAACTCACGTAGTTCTGTCTCCTAAACAAGACTCCGATGGCCATAGCCTTATCGCAAAAGAAAGAGATACAACCTAACCTAGCCTAACTAACCTAAGTTGCTGGTAATCCGATCACTAACTAGTATGAAAAAGTGATATCAAAGCAAATGTTCGCTGCCCTCACATTTTATCAATTACTAGAAGAAAGGGACACGCCTCAGGCGTATCTCTTTCTTCTGGCTGTCCAGGTTTTCAGCTATGGACCAAATTTCTTAACGTAAAAGAAGGGGACACAATCTAATCTAACTGTTGTAATTGTACAATGATGGTAGAATATCAATGTTCAATTCCTTTATTAATAGTTGTACTTGTAACACAGTAATCGCCCAGATTCATAATAACCTAACAATCTTGCCGTACGGCTTGTACAACATAACCCCAGACCAGATACTTACCAGTATAAGGTTAGGTTCAGGAAACTTAGAACACAACACTCTCTTTCCTTAAATAAAATGGCCCTTCTTGTACAAAGATTAAGATTAAATAACATAAAATATGTACATACAGTGTGTTTCACTTCTCATGGAAACTCCCCCGTATCTTCCGTAATTTTTGACGTAAAACCATGAAATCTTCAGGATTGATAGATACACTAAAAATGAACTAACTGCACAAAAGGGGTCATCATACATCATACAAATATAATTTTTCAGAATTGAAACTTTTTTCGGGGACAGGTGTATTAGTAGTAATTTGGGGATCCTGAACACGAATCCGGAGGAATTTCAGGCCAATTCTGTCCCCTAATATAACTTTCTGAAAAAATAGGCTACTGGCGTGCAGTGTATATCACGTAGGATGACACTTTGCTGTGACATTTTTCATAGCAAAAATTTCAGGCCACTTAGGAAAATGAGTCTACTAATATAAAAAAATAATGTCCTTGGAATGGCCCTGCAAAGTCACAGTGATCCCTTTGAAATGTTTCGTTGAAGTTAACCAAGGGTGGTATATTTTGGGTGGATTGTTCCTGGTTTTACAAGAAAAACAAATAGCTGAAATATGAGAACAACAATAGCTCCTAGCTAATAGCTTCATTTTGGTTATACCAAAATGACCTATGTGTAGTTCATTTAGGGCCCGTATTAAAAAACTATTTTGACCGATAACTCGAAGATAACTTGTGGAATGATGTAACATGTTGTAGTTAACTTCGAAATGTATGAGTTACCTTACAGGAATGGTCGGTGGATCAGCGGTCTAATGCACAGGCCGTTCGAAACTCCATCATAGCGATAGTCGGTTCGAGCCCGATGTAGGTACAAGAGAATTTTTCTCATGACCGCATGCCTTGCTGAAAAGCAAGTGTGTTGTGAGTTGTCTAGATGCCAATCTCGTCTGGTGCTAGCTTGGAGTGCACACCGACCACCCGATGTGGTGCTGTAGGTTTTCCGGGTTTTCCTACAGCTGAAAAGTGAATACGCCATCAAAAAAATCAGTACGTCGCCCCGGAGCGCCACTGCAAATAATAATATCCGTCTTCTACCCGCACAGGCTAACGAGTGTTTATGAGGGAGTATTATTATTATTTATCGGGTGGAAGAGGTATCAGTTGAAGTTAACTTTGTAGAAAATGGTGGTTTGCAGTTAATACGAGAGAAAAGGAACATGATGAAAATGTATCAAAACAATTCACACAATCAGAATCGCAATTTTATGAAACAAACATTAATAGAGGAATGCTTTGAATACCTTGGTTCTGTTATTTCAAGAAGACCAGACCATTGCGGGACAGCATATAATATTCTTTTCTATTTTTATTTTAATGTTTTATTTGTTTTACCTATCGATATGAAAAAATTGTCATTGCCACTGGTACTTTTATAAAACTCACATTTCGAAGCTAAAGGTAACTTGAGTTTTAAAATTGAAGTTAATTTCAAAAAATGTTTATAATACCGGCCCTTAAACTGTGTTTCCCAAGTGTATCTGGAATGTATACTCTCAGCCCACTCATTAAGCAGTTATCTTGTAATGAGAATTCATTCTGATCAATATTGAATCGATATTCAGGTAATAATGTAGTACCGCTTTTTAAACCCACAAGTAACTTCCGCTTTTTAAACCCTCAAGTAACTTCTTTCAGGATATCATTCTCCGGATTTTTATTAGTATATACAGATAATAAACTTAGCAAAACATTTCTAAAGGTTGTTTCAGAAAGATTTTCCAAAAATCGTCAAGTATAAACTACCCCTTATCCGGCCTGCAAATCAACCATCTCTCAGTATTTCATTCTCGAGCTTTATATTAGTCTATATACAGAAAATGATCTTGGCTGAACATTTCTGAAGGGTGTTTCAGAATGATTTTTCAAAAATCGACAGTTATAAACTGCCTCTTATCCGGCCTACAAATCAACCATCTCTCGGTATTTCATTCTCGAGCTCTATATTAGTCTATATACAGAAAATGATCTTGGCTGAACATTTCTGAAGGGCGTTCCAGAATGATTTTTCAAAAATCGACAAGTATAAACTGCCTCTTATCCGGCCTCCAATCCGGCCTCCAAACAACCGTCTTTTGGTATGTCATTCTCGAGCTTTTTATCAGTCTATATCCAGAAAATGAACTTCAATCGGATCGAAAGCCGAATTTAATTTCACACCCGACGCCACTGGCAAATTGGCTGCTAGATAAAAACAGCTGCTATAAATTTTCTGCCAACTTCACACCGGTAGCACCGTACATAAGTAAACTGAAGTAGGGTCACACGCCGCCATATTTGTGTCTTCATCCCCACCCCGAATTTAGCGTTTAGCTGACATACGACACAACCAAATTAATCTAAAACTTGTAACAAGTGAGCCAAATTGGAGCATAAACTTTTATTACAGAGTGAGTTGTTTCGAGTGGTAGTTTTTGACTTCAAAAAATGAACAAGTGTCATGCTGTGGGTTGCCGTAATTTGCAAGGTAACCCTTTTTTCTCTTTTTCAACTGACGAAAAAAAGGTAAGTTTGTTTCTAGTATTTTGAAACTAATGTTAGATACAATGAAAATCACTAAACAAATAAGACCAAATGTACTGGCGTTATCAGTGTGTAGTTTTACTTTCTTTTTGTGAAATTAATTTGATGAAATTGGACCAAAAATCTTGAATTGTCTATAGTTTTCTTGAATTTGAATAAGTTCAGAGTGGAAATAAATTAGCGAAAAATGGTTAAGTGTATGATTACTACAATATAATCGTATTTTCAGATTCCTGAGAAAATTCTAAAGAGACCGAAACTATGTTAGAGAGTTTTTAATAACAACGTGTTTGTTTCAGAGTTAAGTTCTGTTTTGAATCTAGCGTGCTTGATCAAACTGTTTGACGGATGTAGTATACGTGGGGCGATTATAATGATCTATAAGATTTTTCAAGTTAGTTTCCCATTTTGTAGAAATTTTATTTCCAACCAATAGAAAATACTCTTCTATACTCTTATAAAATCCTACAGTTTAATCAATTTACAATTTTCTACAGTTCTGAAGATGTAATACTATAAAGGGTGTATTTCATTCGGTAATCAAGACTTTGGGTCACATCTGGTTTAACCGGAAGTCCGGAAAAAAATCAGTGATTTCAGAGAGTGGCATTTAACGTCTATGTATAAAATGTCGAATTTCATTTTAATATCTTGAAAAACAAAGTGCCAAAGTGAGGTGCTGGTAATATAGGTGTTAGCCAGTATATGTATATACAAATCTTCAAGATGTATGCAGTGGAAACAATTCGTTGAATTTGTTGGTGATGTTCCTCCAGAAAAATGCCACAAGAACATAAGATTATGCCATCTTCACTTCGATGAGAAATATTTTACATCTATCAAAAAGAACCGCCTAAAGAAAGATGCAATCCCTACAATCAGTTCGGGTAAGAATAACGGTTCTCTTTAAATCGAACAACGATTAGGTATCATCAAGAGCCACATTTCTATTTGTGGCTGAAATTATGTTAGAAAATATGGTGCTTTTAATATTGAGAAAAATTACACCTTTCAGCTGATATACCCAGAACACCAGAAAGTTCTCATCCAAGTAGGGACGTGGAAGTCCTACATCTGGGTGAACTTGAAGAAGAACCAGATATGTGCATTATGATTGGAGAATCCTTTGATGAACAAAACGACAGGGGTCCATTGGTGATGGAATTTGAATTAGATAACGAAGAACATCAGTGACTTTCTACGAGTTTTGAAGCATCTTACAAATATGCAGAAGACGCAGAGTCGAATGCTGATGATTCTACCCTGCCATACGATGAAGGTTTGAGTTTCTTTCGTTTTTCATGACATTAATTTTAACAGCCATATTTTGTCATAAACTGCACTCTATTATGTGAATTTAAAATAATAATAATAATGATAAAAAGCAGGGAGGGTCAACCATCATCCAAGGCCTTGGTGAGTTACGACACCACTTTCCTGAGCAACTGGTGCCAAACCGGACTGGCAGCCGAGGCGCAACCTGGAGGGAATGCTCATTCCCTCTGATGTCGGCCGTGGGTTTACTAGGCCAACCCCCCGGTATACCCTACAACTCGGTTCCAAATGCACGAGGAAGAGGCCCCCACAACCGACCCCTTCGGATGAGGGGTCATAGGCAAGGTGGTGGGGCCCAAAACGATGTATTGCTAAATGACGACGACCGCAATGAACACAGACGCTTTGAGTGGACGGATGAATTAAGGGACGGTCTTCTGCATTGTAGTGAGCCCGCCCGAAGAGGATACATGACAAGAATGCATGGTCTGTGGTGTGAGATACACCCAGAGCATGCCGCTTTTTCCGCCCAAAACCTGAGGGATTATGTATCTCATCTTCGGGCACGAGGCTATGTCAGAGCTCCTCCTCAGCCGGTTGACGAAGTGGCAGAAGTGGTAGATATGGCTGTAGAGGAGCCCCGTATCATATCACCAACGGAAGGCATCAGAACCCGCAGGGCGCTTCATAACACGAAGCCCCTGAAGCCACAACAACTGGCACGGGTGGATGCGGATATTCACGATGTCCTCTCAGAAGAGGCTGTCATCTGGCAGATCAACTCTGCCGTGTATGACGCCGCTCAGGCCCTGTCCCAAGCAGAGAGGAGGGATACAACCCCTCTGATTGGAAGGCATGAGCGACGCATTCACCAAATGAAAGCTAAGATCAAGTCGGCGAGACAACACGCGTCTCGTATCCAGTGTGTGGCGGACTACGTGGCGGCCAATAGGCCCTTCACGCCCGCAGTGCGGCAAATTGCCGCAAATTTGAAACGAGCTCACCACACACTAAATCAAGGCGTGCTGTTTACCATCAAACAGCACTGTCTTGATAGGATACGGAAGCATCCTACATCATCTGGATGCGGGAGAGACGTATACCTACCTAGGGGTGGAACAACGCCATACCCAAGAGGTAGCTACCGTTAAAAACTCTCTCCGCGGCAAGTATCAGCACAAACTCCTACACATCTGGTCTTCAGAACTGTCGGGGAAGAACAAAGTTGCTGCAACTAATATGCTTGCCGTTCCGATTCTACTTTACTCCTTTGGAGTAATGAATGGAAGAGCTGCGACAACTCGACGTACAAACTCGCAAAATGATGCATCTTTATAGGAGCTTGCATCCTAAATCGTCTGTTCCACGGTTATACTTCCCCAGACAACAGGTAGGACGTGGACTTTTGAGTTTGGAGTGTCTACACAACAGAATGGTAGTGGATGGAGCCTGTAAAGTCATCAGGAGTTCAGATCCCCTTCTCTGCTTAGTATGCGATCACGAAAAAGCAGGGATTGGAGCATTTCTTTTCAAGGCAGCAACCCGTGCAGCCGATGAAGTCGGTCTCATATTCGACACTGAACGGACGAACCCAAACTCTGTCACCGAGTTGGATCCCGTTCAGCAAAAAGCCCTCGTGAAAGCTGCGGAGTGTGACAGGCTCCTACAGCTCCATAGGGATAAGCCAATTCATGGGGTCTTCTTCAAGAACATTGAAGACCTTGGCTTATCCAGAAACCTGACCTTCGCTTTTCTCAGGTCAAGTGGGCTGAAGTCGGAAACCGAGGGATTCATTATGGCCTGCCAGGATGGTGTCTTCAATATCCTCGTCTTCCGTAGTCGCATGATGGGCATAGAGGTCCCTGACACTAGATGCAGAGCGTGTCGTGGGGCAGCTGAGACCATAATGCATTCGCTGTCAGCTTGTCCAGCTTATGCGGTCTCAGCCTATATCCACAGGCATAACGCGGCCTTACGAGTGTTGTACTGCCATCTACGACACTCGTACGGTGTAGACGAGACACCGGTGTTGCCTTATGCTCCGGGAGATATTGAGTCCGTTGTGGAGAATGAGAAGTGCCGAATATATTGGAACTACTCATTCCCCACCCTCAGGCAAATACAAGCCAATAAGCCTGATGTAGTCCTCCTCGACCATCAAAGTAGGACGATTTTCGTCATTGAGTTTTCAGCTCCTGGCGAAACGAACATCATCCGAAAAGAGGAGGAAAAACGTACTTAATATCGAGATCTTCTCTTTGAACTCCGCAGGCTTTATCCAAACCATTCTGTCAAGATGGTGGTTCTGATAATAGGGGTCCTTGGTGGAATAATGGACATACTGCTCTCAAACTTGAAAATCATACCGGCTTGCCATGATGCGGCAGAAAACTTGGCCGGAAGAATGCAGAAGGCCGTAATTCTTGGTTCACTCCGTCTTCTCAGGGCACATGACTCTCGGACCCATCGTCCGAAAAGAGAAGGAAAAACGGACTAAATATCGAGATCTTATCTTTGAACTCCGCAGGCTTTATCCAAACCATTCTGTCAAGATGGTGGTTCTGATAATAGGGGTCGTTGGTGGAATGATGGACATACTGCTCTCAAACTTGAAAATCATACCGGCTTGCCATGATGCGGCAGAAAACTTGGCCGGAAGAATGCAGAAGGCCGTAATTCTTGGTTCACTCCGTCTTCTCAGGGCACAGGACTCTCGGACCCAGTAATCACTCACCCCACGAACGTGGAGAGTGTTCAGTGGGGTTAATGATACACCAGCGCGCCCTCCGGAATTGTTGGGGCTCCGGAGACAGGGCCTGTATGGGTAATTCCATACGGATAAAAAAAATAATAATAATGATAATACTCCCTCATAAACACTCGTTGAGTCTACCCAAAAGCATAGCCTGTGCGGGTAGAGGATGGCAATTATTTGCCGTGACGCTCCGGGACGACTTACTGATTATTGGTGGGGTATTCACTTTTCAGCTGTAGGAAAACCAGGAAAACCTACAGCACCACATCGGGTGGTCGGTGTGCACTCCAAGCTAGCACCAGATGAGATTGGTATCTAGACAACTCACAATACACTTGCTTTTCAACAAGGCATGCGGTCGCCTATCGATCCGATATAAAGTAAATGAGAAAAAAATCTCTTGTACCTACATCGGGCTCGAACCGACCATCGCTATGCTGGAGTTTCGAACGCCTGTGCGTTAGTCCGCTGATCCACCGACCCCCTAATTATTGTGAAAATCACAAAGAATATTAACTTGATCAAGAGTAATACGTTATTGAAAAATAAGTTTGTATCTGAATGAGTTTGATGTATTCAATTTCCACATTTGGAAGATTTTTTTCTATAGTTGCTATGATTTTTATTTTTCATAATTATGTGGAAGTTGAAAGTCAAACTTTCTTTCTACAATCATTTATTAAATGCAAATAAAGTCACCTGAACGAATGGGGGGATGCTATAATTTCATTTAGATAATGCTTTATAATTATCGTTATTAGGCAAGGTATCCATTTTCATAGCCTAATCACATAATTTGTTGCAATTGGTTTTCTATATATTATGTAATTATTTTAGATGAATCGAGGTCTATTCAAGTGCAAACTTCGAGTCACTTATCCTGTTTTACACCTCAGCTGAGAAACAGAATACTTGTTTTAACGAAGAGACTCAGATATATTGAAAATATACAGAAAGAACACAAGTGTTGTGAATATTTCAACTAAAATAATGCCACTGAATTTATAGAGAAATACTGTTCCGAACCAGTTGCTAATTTCATAGTTTCAATTAACAGAATCCCAGAAAAACCCTAAAGGGGTCAGATTTTCAGATAGTATGAAACAGTTTTCGCTGGCAGCATTTTTATTAGGGCCCAAGTGATATAACTATCTTGTCAAATATTTCAAGCTACCCTCCAAGTCCACATTGCGAAGGATCACCCGAAAATGGTCTATTGATGTGGGATTCAATGAATTTATTTTTAATGTCATTCAACTCAACATCAATTACTTTAGTCTCCAGAATTATGAATCAGTCTCTCGTAAAAATCAGACAATCCTAACCCGCCTTAGAATTGGCCACACTAGATACACCCATCAGCATCTACTGAAGAAAGAAAATCCCAAAAGATGTGTCTCTTGTTATGAGGAACTGAACGTGAAACATATTATCTGTGAGTGTCCCGACTATGAGGAGGCGAGGCTGTCTTCAGGTCTCCCCGAACAACTCAGTGATGCATTGAATCCAAATAATATCGAGTTTCTACTGAAGTTTCTGGAATCTACAAACATTCTGCATTTGATATAACCGTTGTATGCTTTAAATATGATTTATACTGTATTACACCGCTAATAACCTTCGAGATTGATGCGGTTTTCTAATAAATAAAAAAAAAATAAAAATTACTTTAGTGATAAAGATAAGGATTACAATATTTGTTTAGATGAAAAGAGCATCAAGTCACACTTATTCTACGATATAGGAAAAGATAAAATAGTTGGTTTTGAGGAATTATTCAACAAGACAAGAAAACGGCTTCTATAGCAGAATATGCTTTGGTAGTAATGGCAAAAGGCATCCATTCGAACTGGAAACAGCCGGTTGCGTATTTTTTCACCAATTCATCTACTTCAATGCTGGATATCAAAAGTATTGTGATTGAAGTAATAAGGAAATTGACAAAAACTGGATTAAGAGTAAGGGGTATTATTTCAGATTTGGGTTCTAATTTTCACAAACTTGCCAGACAGAAGCTCAAAGTGACTGTAGAGGAACCATTTTTCATTGTTGATCAAAAACCCATATTTTATTTCTTCGATAAGGTAAGCTCGGGTAAGTGTGACCGTGATTTTCATTAGTTCGCATTGAATTTAGTCCATCTGATGAAACTGAACTAATATAACAATGAAATTTTGCAGGTATTTACTTCGAAGGTCAGTCTTTGTAATACGCCACAGAAAACTGTTGAAAAACGTATTCTGTGAATTTTATTTATATATTCAGATATACATCTCCATAGGTCACACTTCCCCGAAAATTTGGGGCAAGTGTGATACTGGCCAAATTTAAAGATACTAATGCACGTAAATATCTCTTTGGGGCAGGTGTGAGTAAACAGTAAAGGAACTTTCACCACAATTTATTTGTTTCGAGATATCTTTATTCAAAACATAGTTGGGAACTTTTTAATATTGAATTTGAAATGCCCCATTGGAAAAAAACAAAAAATAATCGTAAAAGTGAACATTTGTTGAAAAGAAGAATTTACAGGTAGAAATCTGAAAAATCGAATGAGAATTTCGTTGATCCCCATCTTCTGACGAGTGGTGATGGAAGCACAGTTTCATCCTCAGAAAGCGTATCAATGTCTTCCACATCTGGCCAGGTATAATGTTTGGCTCCTGAGATTTCCGTATATAATTTCGTACTATAACTGAAAAAATATTACTGTTTAGATTGGCCAAATGAACCAGGTTCCCACTTACCCCGACAGATAGGTCACACTATCTCCAATAACATTTAATTTCAAAATGTAAAAAAAAACAACTTCATGATAAAACGGCAATCTATAGTCAGATTCATTGTTTAGGCAGAAGAGAAGTGTATAAAATGGATTCTCACCTTAGATTTTAACAATACACACAAAGCTTGAAATAAACTCGTTATACTCGTTCGGGTTGATGAATTGTAGGTTAGAAAATTGGGGAAAATATTTGGATTTCACAAGATGTCTTTTGTATTTCATATGATGGTTATGGGTTCATTATGAGTGTAGGCTATTCGTCAATAGATGGCATTGGGCTGTCGCCCGGTTTAGCGAAGATAGAGAGCAAAGTCACACTTGCCCCAAATTCACACTTACCCGAGCTTACCTTACTCCCCATCTTCTGAAATGTACCAGAAACCATTTTTTCGATGACTTTTTGAAATTTGATGAATTTACAACGAATAAAAGTCATCTTTAACAACTCTACAACTTGGACAAGGAAAAGCAATATAGACTAGCTCCCAAACTTTCTGATTCTCATTTATATCCAACCAAATTTCAAAGAATGAGGGTTAAATTAGCCAGTCAAATTTTCAGTCATTCGGTAGCCTCATCGATGTATACTTCTGTTAGTTTCAATCAGATACCATCAACAGCAATAGAGACAGCTACATTCATTGAAAAAATTGATAAATTATTTGATATTTTAAATTCAAATCGATTTAAGGATGCTAAAAAATTCAATAGACCTTTTTTTGGAACATCAAAACAAATTGATTTTATGAATGAAATGAAGAGATTTTTCAGCAAATTAACTGTAATATCTAAAAAAGGAAAAAACACGATTGATCGAATGACATTCATTAAGGGGCAGATAACAATTTCATCATTTCTACAACTTTGGAGAAACCTACGTAGTGAAGGGCACTCCTACATATTGACGAGGAATATAAATCAGGACTGCGTAGAAAATTATTTTGGTCAACTGAGAAATTCCTGTGGAAATGCCAGAAATCCAACCCCAATTCAAATTACCAGAGCTTTTAAAGACACACTTATTCTTCAGTGTTTCATAAAATCAGAAGGGGCGAACTGTCTAGACGATACTAGTGTGATTTTATTAATATTACAGAGGATGACATAAATAGAATGAAGATTCTTGTGCAAGTTCCACAACATCCTTATACACCTTTGAAAGTGGATAAAAATGATTATAGAACTCTTTCTACTCCAGAGGGTAACAGCTTGGGCTATGTTTGTGGATATCTCTTGCGAAAATGCTTGAGAAAACATTCATGTGAAGTATGTATAGATTTTGCCAAGGCGGCTACCACCGAATTGAACCAATTAAATATATATACTTATTTCAAAGCTTACAACTGTACGGAAGCCGAACAGTTTGAAAGTTTATATGTACCGCCAGATATATATAGACATAGTATTATCAATCTAGAAACAGAATTTGTGAAATATTTTAATTCATGTATAAACGATTGCATAGGCAACCACCTCAAAGAAATTATTTCGAATGTTAACATTTCTCACCCATGTATTAATTTTCCATTGGATTATTTATTGTCTCTTTTCACAAGGATGAGAATTTATTATACATTAAAATTTGCAAACAGAAATTTGAAAACTCCAAATAATGGTAAACACTATCAAAAACTCACCATACTACAAAACCTGTAGTAGATAGTAGTATAAGTATTTGACTCCACTTGTACATTTTTGTTGCATAAATTATACTTTCATTTCATCCCGTTGTTTTTTTTATTTCGTATCAAATTCTATATTCTGCTAAACAAAATAATTTCTCAATCATGTAAGAAATATATTGCGTATTCCTCGTAGCCAATGATGAACATATTAATGGTCACATATTTTTTGATCGAACCCTGTACTACGAGGCCGATTAGCTCTCGGCCGACCCCTCTTACCCCACCGCATGCCAGCAAAAAATAAAATCTAATCCCGATACATCAAAGGCGCCGACTGGGAGTGAATCTACTTCAGTTTACCAATGTAAGGTGCCGGTAGGATTGTGCACATATTTGAATACTTTAGGTTTCTTGTGTAAATGTATTGAACACTATTGTCTCTTGAAGCGGCTGTATTTGAAGAACACACCTGATATGTATGATCAGATAGAAAAGTATCACGTAAATATTATATATTACAAAATTTGTGGAAAAGTTAGCTATACAAGTAGAAGTTGTCTTTGTTATTCTGGTTGGAACATTTATATGATACCTGATGTTGAACTCCCTTAATAATTGACCAAACAATTTTTTTGGCTATTATGATTTCAAAAGTTTGTATTGAATTCACCACAGATGAAATATTGATCGTCATTATTATAGAGTTCATGCATTAGTAGCAGTAGGTTACTTTCCATAGATTTCAAAGAAGAAAACTTGAATGACTATTACTTTCTTGGCAATACGAACAGAAGTCCCTTAAAGAGAATTCTGCTCATTCTTGAAGAAGAAATTGGTGCTTCAAAATAAAAAAAACTTCAAGGTAGAAACATAAGCATTGTCTATGACCTTACAACCCAACAAAGAGGGGAATATAAAATACTCCGGAAATATCTTACATTGGCACAACAAGAAGAAGGTAATGATTGTTTCATTAGAAAAATTCGGCTACACGTGAACGAAGTAACATATGGTATAAAAGATTTACTACAACTAGAAAACAAATCAACAAATCCAATCAAACCGAACAGTGCTCCGTCGACTCCCACTCCATTAACATCCATACCAACCCATTCAATCGGCAAAGAAAATAGAAGAAAACGAAAACAAACAAAGAACTTAGTAGAAACATTTAAAGCCAATAATAGTACAGAAAAAAAGCAGAGCGTCAGACTACAGGAAAAAATAAAGACAAAATTTCAACTATAGACATTTTAGCTGATGCAAACAATACATCTTCTTGTTCATTATTTTTCTTCCACCATAGGGTTGATTATCTCAAATATTCAATATTCATTCATCGTTTGGTATCAATAATTTTTCCAAATTAATATATCTTCATAATATGGATCAATATATAAAATATATAAGAGACTTTCAAGATCCGGATGTGGAAAAAAAAACATTGTGGAGCGGAAATGAGCTGCTATCTATGAAAATTAACAGAGCCAAATATTTCTCTATATTTCATGCAAATATTAGGAGTATTTCGAAAAATTTTGATGAGGTATGTACATTATTAAACAGCTTTCAGTGCCTTTTTGACATTATAGTTTTTACCGAGACTCTACAAATCCACGATATCAACTTCTTAGATCATTTAGATGGATACCACATTATTTATAATAATAATAATAATAATACGTTTATTGGTATAAACGCAGCTCTTCCTGAGTCCATTTCATTACTCCAAAGGAGTAAAGTAGAATCGGAATGGCAAGCATATTAGTTGCAGCAACTTTGTTCTTCACCGACAGTTCTGAAGACCAGATCTGTCGGAGTTTGTACTGATACTTGCCGCGGAGAGAGCTTTTGACAGTAGCTACCTCTTGGGTGTGGCGTTGTTCCACCCCTAGGTAGGTATACGTCTCTCCGGCATCCAGATGATGTAGGATGCTTCCGTCTATGAGCTGAACGTCCTCTCCGTATTCCTCGCATCGTCCTCTTTTGAGATGAACCGTGGCACATTTGTCGATCCCAAACTCCATTCCGATAGCATGCGTGTACTCTTGCACCACCCTTAAGGACTGTCCGGAGAATAAAGTTTAAGGTCATCCATGTAAAACAGATGGGTGACCTTATGCCTCCGGTTGCTGGGGGTGCAGTTGTATCCGCGGGTTTTCCGTAGTGCAACGGACAATGGCAGTAGTGAGATGTAGAAGAGAAGAGGGCTTAGGGAGTCTTCCTGAAACACGCCCCTTCTAAAGATATCCTGCTCTGTTTAGACTCTGACTTGACCAGATGTAATGGTAAATCGAGTCCTCCAGAGCGGCATCAGCTGTTCAATGCATCTCACTATTTGATCGGGTACCGCAAGGCATCTGAGCAAATGCATGATGAGCTCATGCGAAGTTCTATCAAATGCCTTGCGATAGTCGATCCAGGCCATTGAAAGGTTACGCTTATACTGCACGGAGTCCTGCGTGATGCATCTGTCGATCAGCAGGTTCTCCATGCAGCCAGCGACCCCCTTCTTTGACCCTCTTTGCTCATATATCCGTTCATTCACCGGCTCAACTGCGGAGAGTATTCGCATGTATAAGATGCGTGTAAACATCTTATAACATGCGTTCAAGCATGTTATCGGTCTGTAGTTTTTCGGATCGGACAAATCTCCGTTTTTGGGGATTAGCACGGTTCGCCCCTCTACAATACAAACCAATCCGGAATCTGCTGCTCCCTATCTAGCCATGAGTTTCAAACTCTTGCTAGATGGTGGTGGGTACATGGAAATTTTTTCCACCAATAGTTATTTAGGCCATCGGGGCTTGGAGCAGCAAAGTTCTTCGAGCCTTTTAGGGCCCGTCGAACTTCTTCCGAGGTTATCGGATTGCGCAGTTCATTGAGCTCAGGCTGACGAAGCCTCCTGCAGAAGGCTTCGAACTGCGCTAGGGCTGGAGTATCTACGTTGAGTGGTTGCGGAAACTCATAAATGTTCTTCCAGAAGGTTTCTACCCGATCAGCCGCCGGCGGGTTATCCACAACACGTGGAGGCTCTTGGAATAGGCGAGAGGGTTTATCGCGGAACTTCATGTTTTCCGCGATGCTCCTCGCCCGCCTCACCAGTGACTTTTTTGCAGCCACCAGCATTCGTATCCTATCAAGACAGTGCTGTTTGATGGTCAACAGCACGCCCAGATTTAGTGTGTGGTGAGCTCGTCTTAGATTTGCGGAAATTCGCCGTACTGCGGGCGTGAAGGGCCTATTGGCCGCCACGTAGTCCGCCACACACTGGATACGAGACGCGTGTTGTAGTATCCCTCCTTTCCGCTTGGGACAGGGCCTGAGCCGCTTCATACACGGCAGAGTTGATCTGCCAGATGTCAGCCTCTTCTGAAAGGACATCGTGAATCTCCGCATCCACCCGTGCCAGTTGTTGTGGCTTCAGGGGCTTGGTGTGATGAAGCGCCCTGCGGTTTCTGATGCCTTCCGTAGGTAGAATGTTGCGTGCGTCCTCTACAGCCAGATCGACACGTGGCATATCTGCCACTTCTGCCACTTCGTCAACCGGCTGAGGAGGAGCTCTGACATAGCCTCGTGCCCGAAGATTAGATACATAATCCCTCAGGTCTTGGGCGGAAAAAGTGGCATGCTCAGGGTGTATCTCACACCACAGAGCATGCATTCTTGCCATGTATCCTCTTCGGGCGGGCTCACTGCTCTCAGAGCAATGCAGAAGACCGTCCCTTAATTCATCCGTCCACTCAAAGCGTCCGTTTTCATTGCGGTCGTCGTCATGTTGCAATCCATCGTTTTGGGCCCCACCACCTTGCCTATGACCCCTCATCCGAAGGGGTCGGTTGTGGGGGCCTCTCAATACTGAGAAACCGCCTGAAACACATCGCTGTATTAGAGGAGACCGTAGTAGCCAGGGCGACCAGAGGTTGCCCACAAGGTGGAGTTCTATCCCCGCTTCTGTGGAATCTGATCGCTGCTGGAAACACTGAACGAAGCAGGACATCGAGCCTTGGCTATGCTGACGATATCGTAGTCTTAGCACAGGGTAAATTTAACACAACGGTTAGAGATCGCATGCAGGAGGCTCTTAACCTTGTCACGAGATGGGCGGACTTGGAAAGGCTCAACGTCAATCCTAACAAGCAACCATAGTAGCATTCACCCGAAGACGAAAAACAGAAGGCCTAGGACCCATACGACTTCGAGGGAAGGACATATAGATAAAGGGGGAAATCAAGTATCTTGAGTAATACTAGACTCCAAGCTGACCTGAAACCAGCATATCGACAAAATAACCAAAAAAGCGGCGACTTCACTAGTGATAGCCTGACGCACTTTTGGAAAAAAATGGGGACTGAAACCACAAATGCTGCACTAGTTGTATAGCACGGTGATCATGCCTTCCATTACATATGCTTATTTGGTGTGGTGGCCCAAGACACAACAAAGAGGAGCCGCGACGCGACTAAGCAAGGTGCTTGTCTTGGAATCACAGGGGCCTTCAAATCAACACCAACTGCAGCGATGGAGACACTCCTGGAACTGCCACCTCTCCATTTTGTGGTTCAGGGCGAGGCAAGGCTTGGTGCCTCCAGACTGCAGATCGCACCCATCCTGAGCGTTGAAACGGGACATATGGGAATCGTTAGAATTGTGATCGGGGACGCGCTACGAACAAGAACGGATCACATTCCGAAACGGTACTCCTTCAACAACTAATTAGGAGTGCTGGTGCCAAACAGAACTGAATGGACATTCTACAGGGGAAAATCTGGTACACAGATAGTTCCAAGACTAAGAATGGAGCGGGCGCAGGAGTGTTCATCAGCTACTCACTGGGTTCCCATACCTCTGTATTTCAAGCAGAAGTGTACGCCATCCTTCAAAGCATGAAGGAAAATAATAGGAGAAACGTTGAAAACGCGCATATCAACATCCTATCAGACAGTCAAGTGGCACTGAAGGCCTTGTGTAGCAAGGAAGTAACGTCCAAACTGGTATGGGACTGCAAAGATGAACTGAGAACTCTGTCAGACCGGAATCAAGTCAAACTGATATAGTAGAAAATCTAACCTAAATCGACCTTCACCGAGCTTATTTTATAATAAATTTAGTATATTAGAAAATATATTAAAAATGGTTGCCAAAAATAATTCTGAACAGAACATTATTAATTATTTTTTAAAAACTGATTTTTCATTAAATGTTGCAACATCAAGATAATAAGAAAATTCTATACAGGAAGTATAAAACATATAGATTGTGCAGACGTAGGTTTGTGTATTAGTTACCTGGACGAACTACTGAGTTGCCAGGTATAAACCAGTTTCTTTCACTTGATTGGATAATAGAAAAAAAATTATATATATTTTTTCTGTATGTAACCACTATATTCCTCTTCTGAAACTTGTCCAATTCTGTAGACAACACACTTTTCACAATCATCTTTCTTGGGGCGAAAAAAGTTTTTTTCTTTGAACATTTTGGAGAATGGTTCTATGGAAAGGGTCACTTGATTTTTTGATGTACACTAGTCTTTGACATAAAATTCCTATATTCTCTGCAGTGATTGCCATTCAGCCAGAAGATATTTTTTTTTGAGTTGTTGCCCTACAATAATGAGACTCCATATAGGTAAAGAATTCAGAAATTGGAGAATTTCTCTGTTGATGAACATTTGCATCTTCGTTTCATAACAGGAGGTTCTTTAGGCTTATCATAGTACCATTTTTCATCTTGTTTAACTCTACCTAAATGAGGTTTGCCACTTTCTAGTAGTTTCTTATTTTCCTGAGCGAACCATGTTGATTCTTGGACTTTGAAACGTTTTTTACTTTTTTTTTGGATAAGCGTAAGAAGATTAATTCGATTCGGTGTCCGAATATGGAACTAGATAAACATTATTGTCCTTATCATCATCATCATTAGATATATCATCCGCAATTGTGGATTCTTTGGGAAAAATTTGGGACTGCACTTGCTCCTCAGGGTTGATTTCTGGTATCGGGATTTCTAAATTATTAATATTATTGGATATCTGGTTGACGTCCAAGAGATTCAGCTCTGTGGGATCTTTTAATGGTTTCACTGAGATCTCATCTTGACTAGGATCTAACATTCTTTCATCAAAGGTAACCAAACTCTCGAATTCGAAATCCAAATTTTTGTTGATCGGTAGCATATCGATAAACTCTATGTCGTTGAGCAACTTCAAAATTATTGCTACATTGGTTTGCTTCAGTATCAGATTCAATTATTGTGAAGAGTACACCTACATTTGGTTCTAGGATTTGGTACAAATTATTACCCTGTTCATTGACTTCGATCTCGGAAGTGCTTTTCATTTTCAAAGACACCATTTCTAGATTTTTTTTTACCACGTGATATCTGAAAACAAAAACTGGAAATATAATTCCTAAACTAACGTTTGAATTGAGAATAATAATACGTTATCCGTTTAGAAAAATATTCAGAAAGGAGTTTCCAAAAAGGTGTGTTTCTTTGTATACAGTTCCAATTTACTTATAATTTACAATGTTCTAATTCTAATATTATTATTGTAGTAAAAATGCACTAAACTAATTTTGCAAATTTATTTAACACACCACTTATACAATTATTTAACTAACTATTTCCAAATTGATCTTCACTGTCACTCTCTGTCTGCGAACTCTGGAACTGTATCTGCGATTCTTTGTGACTATCTCCCTGCCCTCTGCTGCCGAGCGCCTTATATACCTGCAAGCGGATTCTATTTACAGTTCTCGATCAATCGGGATTACACGTCGGTCCAGTCAGATGCCTCTCGTCTCTTCGTAGGCGTTTGAATTCATTCCTCGGCAAGTCCGCGTGACTCATGTATTTTCGAGCGGAGATTTTGTTTACTTGTCGAGGGTACATAATTAATGAGGTGATCAGGGCCGGTCTCGAACTGGTTCCATTTTTTAAAAGTATTCAAAAAACAAAATAACATTATGAGATATTTTTTGCCAAAACGATTTTATGAAAAGTTGCTAAATGCTACGGCTACTTAAAATAACATATCGGAAAAACCGCCAAGTCCCATTATCGAATCAGACAAATTTCAACATCCAATTGATAGACTAATTCACAATCAAATCGAAACGAATATTTAGTATTCCCCAAAAAGTACTTACCTTTATTAGTTCTCCAGCACAATGAGGAGAAAAAACTGATGTCACAAAATTTCGTGAAAAAGTCGAAACGTATCCTGTCGCGACAAGCTTGTCAATAAAAATGCACGTGTAGTTGTGGACATGGCGGTATTTATGCAGCATACTTGATCTATTGGACTTATCTGGTATTCGCATCATGCAATATTTCAGTTTGTAATAATTAAGGTTTCTTAGCTGTTTTACGAATTAATAGAAAACATTAAATATATTTTGAAATAACTAAAGACTCAATTTATGTAAAAATGTACTTAGCAGGTTAGCACTTTAGGCCAACGGTATGTATCTATTTCCAGCGACAGAAGAGGAAGTATGCGACATTATAAACTCACTTCAATATTAAAAGTCTCCTGGTGAAGAGAGTATAAGATAAGAGATACTTAGGGTCTTCATTTCTGAGAAAAAAGGGAGTGAGAAACGATTTTTTTTGTTGATGGAGGGATGTATGAGTGTATGAAGATGAAAATTACAAAAAAAAAAAATATTATTAAATGAATGAACAATATATTTCCACACATTTTTGGGCATTTTTGTTCATTGCTACCATGAAGAAATTTTTTTTTTTATTATTTTTATCTTCATACACTCATACATCCCTCCAACAATCAAATAAAAAAAACGTTTCTGACTCCCTTCCATCTGAAGGATAAAGACCGTTAAAACAATAACAGAAGAAATTAAAAAACCTCTCACTATGTGAGATAGGATTCTCGAATATTCACCCACTCCCAAACCAGTCATCTCTGAAATTAGTCAAAAAGTCATTATAGTCCTTTACTTTTGATCTGACTTAGATTGGGCTGCTATTTTCACACTGGTGAAATATTTTGGGTTTCCATGGCCACCAAAGAAAAATCAGTCTTTGGTTCTGGTTGCCTTGAAAATGTAAGTGTGAAATTTTTGTTTAAAATCTTCTTAGTAAATTGTTTTCAATTTCAGATTTTCTTCTTCACGATTATTTTTAGTTTTACTTGAGTTTCAGTTTTGCAGTAGATCACTCTAAAGTTATCGAGTATAACAACTTTTTTATTACCTCTTAGATAATTCTCTCTGGATTCTCTCCTCCAGATCAGAAACATAGAAAAATATTTCATGCAAGCGGTTATTTGACATTTTTCTGCACAACACTCATAAAACAGCTTGTTATTGGTTTAATTTAGAAATGCATCTTCTCCAGCGATTTCTTGAAATTATCGGAAGCTACTTAACTGCAATTTCATTATCTGTCATCACTTAAAAAAAAGAGTAAAGTGATGATGAATTTCCGAGTTGAATAAATAGTTTTTATCAGTGGGGTGGTAGAAGTTGAAAACAAATAGTACTGTGAAGTAGACTAATCTTTAAAAGACACTCGGCCAATTCACATTAGTCAAATTAAAAGCATATAGGATTCTTTTTTAGAAATTATTCTCATATTCTCAGTTTTGAGAGTTTTGAATGAATGCACAGCAATCAAAGTGTGGCTGGATAAAATTATGGTACCCAAAAATATGTAAATGGAGATATAACTTGCGATAACGAAAATGGGATTTTAAATAGTTTTGCAGTCTGTACATAATCCAAGCATGAATGAAAAATCGATTAATATGACTAACATGTATATCACACAGGAAATAATAACTGATAAACTGAACCATCTCAAAGTGCCTTCTTGTATTAAATTGTTGATTTGCCCTTACACAGCCTTTGTTGAAACTATTCACCTCTTCTTTTGGCATTTGTTAAGTCCCTTCATTAAGGGTAGGTTTCTAAATGTTCAGTTAAAAGTCTCATTCAGCTGGCTGACAGCCAATAGTCCTTGGGCCCAGGACTGGGAGAAAAGAAATGAAAACCCATCCGTTGTGACTTCGTATATGTACTCTTCATCTTGGTAGCATGTTATCCTACTTGAATAAACAGATTTACGAAATCGTAACAGTTGGTCTTTGGTACCTACTGGGTTCGAGGACTATTAGCTGTCAGCCAGCTAACTGAACATTAAAAAACCGGCCCTGAGAAAAATCCCGCTATGAGGAAAATATAAAACATTACCTACCAATAGTTATTCCAAGCACTATTTCGGTATAGTTTGCGATCATGTCAGAAATACCCTTTACCAAGTAGGTGCATGTTTATTTTTTTGAAAATATATCAAGTTGACGTGATATAAACAGAGTTTTCTAAGGCATCCAACATAGTGAATCACACCATTTCGTTATAGAACTCCAAAGTAATTGATTTTCACGAATTGATGTTGTAATGTTTTTACTTTGGTAACTGTATTCCACTTTTCCCTACTAGCAAATATATCTAGGAAAGAAAACTTCAAAACGTTACTTATAACAAAATCTAATTGTTCCTTGTTTTCTTGACAACCACACGTTGGCAAGCAGCCCAAATACAATAACCCCACTTTAAATTAAAAAAAAATCCTTAACTATAAGTCAGTCGATCAATTGGTTTGATATTTCGTTTCGGTTGAATCCTTGTTGGTAATGATCCACTGACTACTTCAGAATTAATATTTTCATTATGACTTTGAAGGAGAGTAGTATCTGAATCAATTTCAACTGTTTCCATGTTGCAAGGAAGTGAAGCTTCTCTGAAATTATGTTTTTTTATTTGATTCAGATGCCGTTTCCATACAACATCAAGTTCAGGAATTTTTACATTATAAATAGATTTTCCTAATCTCTCTAGTATTATTCCCTTATTCCAAGTAGGGTTTCTTACATTCTGATAGTTTTTAACAGTAACCAAGTTAAATACTTTGAACGAGAAAATGTCTTTTTAAAAACAATTTATTTTATACAGAACTGATCGACTGTCTCTGACAAGAGTTACAATGAGAATGAATAATAATATAAAAACAGTTTTCTCCCAGATAACTGAGATGAGTTGTTTCTTGGAATCCTGGCCAGTCAGCGAAGCTGCATCAGCATCTTCCCTGGGAATGGACGTTTTCTGGCTACATAACTCCTCCCTCCTTAGGACGAGAAAATAAGGGAGTTATTTTGTCGGGTTGGAACCATTTCCGTTTCTTGGACGTCTTCTTCATTTTTTGCTTCCTTTGGGCAGCACCATCTGGTTATGTTCCATTTTTGGTTCAGTTTGACTATGAACACTAGGAACGATATCGATAAAATGAGTCCGAGGAGAATGCCGAATATTAGAGTACTGCTGTTGGTGGGAGTTTCTGATTTCCTTATAGGCTTCAGTTGATTCACCATGTTGTTTATTTTATAAATTTCATCTAGGTTGAGCTTGGTGAAGTTTGGCGTTTCATACAATTTTGGTGTTTCTATATTTTCGAATTGGAATTTGGGTAAAATTAATGGTTTACCCTGTCGAATCCTCACGTCGTTAAAGAATTTCTTATGATTTACTTGAATTTCACAAGCATGTGGAATTTTGACGAGAGTGGGTAGTTTTATTTCCGTATATCGATCGGATTTGCATTTCGAAAATATCCTTTCCTCTTCGATTGGAATGATCAGGACTTCTTCTTGAGTGACTTGCTCGGTGATTGATTCGGTTAGATTGATTTGGAGTGGTGGACAATTTGCGGGAAGATTTCCTTCGATCAGCTGGGCTGTGCAATGGTCCTCGGGGTAGTAGTCTTCGGTGCAGTAAAACGTTTTTTCCAACAGTGGACATGCATTTGACTCGAATTGGATCTTCGAAACTGCTCGTGCCAAATAGGGGTATTTGGGAATGAAAATATGGTGGTTTTGTATGATGGGGTATAGGTGGTAGAATGTAAAGACCTCGCTTCTGATGATAGGGACATGAATTGCAAATATCAATTTGGTTTCCGAAAATGATACCTGAGTTCCGAAAACCTGATAATAAGTCAATAAATTATCGAATTTAGGTATTTCTGAATGTTCATAGATTTTTTCCAGATATTCTAACATTTTTTCCAAGTCGGAGCTAGATATTATTGAGTTGTGTAAAGCATTTAGTTTAACAAATGTAATCGCATCTTCTAGATTGTCAATAAATGTTATTATATTTTGGCAATTCAAAATTATTTGTGAAAGTATTCCCTGAATGCTGATATAGTCTATTAGTTCACCAATGGTTTTTTGAACTGTCACCTGAAATATTTTCAATCCATTTTCAAGTTTTTCTTGATTTTCGTTGAGAGTTTGAATAGTTTTATTGTAGTTATTGATTAATTCTTTAGATAAAGATATTTGCATGTTTACTTCATGAATTATACTGTCTTGGTTTTGTTCTAAAATCGCGATGCTTTCGTCGTATCGTTTTCCGTCATCTGCGTCAAGGGTGCCAAAAAGCCATTTATCAATTTTTCCAATGCCATTTATCAGCCCTCTTTTTATACGAATATGGGGTTGAAGATTTTCTAATTTACTTTTGGTTGTGCCTATAAGATAATCGGTTCTCATGAGCATGTTTGCTGATAGACCGTGATAGGATATAGGATTGGTGATATTTTCGTTACTGAAATTATTTTTGATTGACCTAAAATATTTATCTAAATTATTCAATTGATTGATTATTGGATCTAGATCAAGATAATGTAAAAATGTATGTTTACTATATACAATTTTAGCGTCTCCTAGTTTAATGGGTAGGATAGGGTTGTTTATGGTGGTAGTTTGAATGTCTTCAAAATTACAATGTACTTGGAGTACGTGAAGTAGCAGGTATAGGGTCAATAACTTCATTTTCATTATTTCCCTGTAACAAAGGTTTTTTATTAGTCTTGGGTTTTCTAGAAGTTGTTGACATGGGTTCTGGTTTGGGTAATTGATTTGCAGGAATCTGTTTGGGCTTGAATACATTTTGGGGAGTTCCGAAAACTTCTCGATTAGTTGGATATTTTTGAGGGGGTAGTTGTCTTGGCTGTATATTTAAAGGTTGACTGGGCCAAATAGGCCTCGTAGAAAAATTGGGGTTGGAGAAATTAGAGTTATTTTGATAGGATTGCTTTTGCGAGTGACTTGGCTTTTGCATTTGAACATTGTTTGTATGTGCGTTGGGTATATATGTCTGTCTGATGTTTTGTGTATTAAATTTTGGCCTAAAGTTTTCGTTTAAGTTACCATACATTTTTTCAAAATTTTCATATTCATTTACTTACGCCATTGCGTCTTCTAAGCTAGCAGGTTTCTTGAGATGCATATTATTCCTCAAGACACCTGTACACCCTGCAATAAATGTACTAAGGGCAACTTTATCATAGTGTGAAATTTGATAAATTTTTGCATCTTTATTTAGATTTAAATCATTGCTTACTCTTTGTACGACACTACTTCTCAACAATTGTAACCTACTTCCAAAACTAAGTAAGTCTCCTCCTTTGTGGGGTCGACTTCTGGTTAACTCTAGTACTAAGCAATCTAAATCCCTACGATCCGAAAAGCATTGATTGAGTGCATTTTTCAGGGAGTCCCAAGTATTGAGTTCGGCCCTGTTTCCTACCATAAATTCTGCTTTTCCTATCAATTTTTCTTGAATGCACTCTAGAACATGCTCATTCAGAGTTTCATCATTATAAACTGCATAGGTATTGATCAAATTATCACACCTATCAATAAATCTATTCAATGTATTACTATCACCATCGAATGGTTTGATATTATTCAATCTGGATTTGAAAAGATTCCAGTTGACAACTTGGGGTTGTGTTGGTTCTACTGGTGGGACCATATTGAATGCTAATGAATTCCTTATATACGAAATTGATTCACTGGGAGGTTGAATTTTCTCCAAATGATAACGTATTCAATCTATTTAAAATTTCATCAATATCATTCATGAATATTCGTTGCTAAGTTTCGAAGTTATTCTTACTATTAATTGTCTAGAATAGACAGCAATTCGTTCGCGATGAACAGCCCTAAATATCTTCACCGAAGTCCTTATACAGAGGGTTCAGTAAAGACAAGAAGGAATATTTGGCACTTACAGGTTATTTTTGGGTATCCAAATCCGTGTAGTCTCAGGTTCCTTCTCCGTTGATTCTGCGTAACTTTTGAGGGTCGAGTCGTCAGCTTGTCTGCTCGTTCGGGATATCCTCAATGGATTGATGTCGAATTGTGCTTAAGGGGTAGAAACTCCACGACGCGAAAAAGTTCTTTTTACGCACTGCACAAATCCTACCACCACTGCGCCAGTTAAATACTTTGAACGAGAAAATGTCTTTTTAAAAACAATTTATTTTATACAGAACTGATCGACTGTCTCTGACAAGAGTTACAATGAGAATGAATAATAATATAAAAACAGTTTTCTCCCAGATAACTGAGATGAGTTGTTTCTTGGAATCCTGGCCAGTCAGCGAAGCTGCATCAGCATCTTCCCTGGGAATGGACGTTTTCTGGCTACATAACTACCATTTCACCGTCATCAAACTCTATGAATCTAGATCCTCCATGAAAAAATCTTTGATCTTCAAATTTTGTTTTGACATGATTTTTCAAATTTTGATTTTCTATTGACTTTTCCGGTAAAAGAATATCGAATCTAGTACGAAGTTTACGACCAAACATTAAATCAGCTGGACTATAGCCAGTAGTAGAATGTTTGGTATTTCTATAATCGAATAGAAAACAATTTAGTATTCTGTTCGAATCATCAGCAACTTAATTTTTTCCAAAACCATTTTTCAACGCGTTTTTTACAGTTTTAACCGTATTCTCGGCCGCTCCATTGGAAGATGGTTGAAAGGGTGGTGAAGTAACATGTTCGATATTATTTTTATCCAAAAACATTTGAAATTCTTTCGAAGTGAAAGTAGAAGTAAAAGTTGTTCTTAGAATCTCTATTGTTAATTTAGAGGTGATTGAGCTCATTGGAAAAACCTCAATCCATTTTGTGTTAGAATCAATCAAAATTAAAAACTGTCTGTTTAAAAATGGACCCATGAAATCAAGATGAATACGAGACCGCGGTTCACCAGGCCAAGGCCACTTGGTAAGTATTGCCTTGTTCGGTGTTTTTTTATTCATCAAACAATTTTCACAACTCTTACAAATTTCTTCTATATTTTTGTCCATACCAGGCCACCAGAAATACGATCGAGCCAAACTTTTCATCTTGACCACCCCCATATGTGATAAATGAAGTTCTCGTAGAACTGATTTCCTCAATTTGGATGGAATAATCAGCCTATTGTTCCATAATAAGCAATTTTCATCTATGCTTAATTCATTTTTCAACCTATGGTAAGGATAGAAATCTTGAGTTACTAACTTTAGGCCACTCAGACTGTACATATTCCATGACTTTTAATAATATCTCGTCATGTTCAGTAGCCTGTTTGACTTCCTGAAAATTCATTGGAAAATGCTCATTGTTGGAAAAGAAATTGATGAAATCAATGTCTACATTTTCCCAATTATTTTCGTCTTTCATTTCTGGTGATCTCGATAAGCAATCAGCAATATTTTCATCTGATCTAATAAATTCTATTTTATAATTATAATTGGATAGAATAACTGCCCAGCGGCGTAGACGATTAGCTGAGAATTGGGGTATACCTTTTTCAGGATGAAAAATAGTGAGGAGTGGCTTATGGTCAGTTTCCAATATAAATTCTCTTCCATAAATGTATTGATTGAATTTATACAAACTGAAAATAATAGCTAATCCCTCTTTTTCTATCTGAGAGTAATTTCTTTCTGCTGCTGTTAGAGTACGCGATGCATAAGAAATTGGTTTTTGTGTGCCGTCTGGCATAACATGAGTTAATATACCCCCTACTCCATAGCTAGATGCATCAGTTGTCAACTTAAGTGGTAATTTTGGGTTATAATGAACCAAAACTTTAGAGGAAGTCAACATCTCCTTTATCATTGTGAAAGCTTGGTCACAATCTGATGACCAGAACCAATCCACATTTGACTTCAATAAGTTATATAAAGGATGAAGAATTGTTGACAAATTGGGTAGAAACTTACCATAATAATTAACAAGACCCAACCAAGATTTGAGTTGAGAGACAGATTCCGGAATGGAAGCATTATTGATGGCCGATATTTTGTCTTCAGCAGTATGTAATTCCTTACGATCAATCACATATCCCAAGTATTCAACTTTCTCTTTGAAAAATTCACATTTAGCCAGAGATATTTTCAAACCAGATTCTTTCAATTTGGTCAGAACTTGATTCAATCGGGACAAATGTTCTTCGCGATCACAACCGCTTATCAAAATATCGTCCAAAAAAACCACTACCCCTGGTATACCTTCTAAAAGTGATTCCATCAATTTTTGAAATTTGGCTGGTATAGGTGCCCTATTATAACGAAATAATCCCTTATGAGTAGATAAAGTTACCAAATTCTTTGATTTTTCATCAAGGCACACTTGAGTATACGCATTTGCCAAATCTAATTTACTGAAATTAACGCCACCCTGTAATTTAACAAATAATTCTTCGATACGAGGAAGGGGGTATTGATCTACTTCTATGAAAGGGTTGAGGGTTACTTTGAAGTCACCGCATATTCTGACGGATCCGTTTTTTTTTTAAACAGGAACAATCGGTGTTCCCCAAGGACAGTAATCTACAGGTTCAACACCCAAACCTTTCAATCGCTCTAACTTCCCTTTTAACCTTCTCCCTCATGGCAAATGGAAGAGGTCGAGATCGGAAAAATTTTGGAGTCACTGATTCATTTTTTAAATTTATGGATATAACCCCTTTATTGAAAGTACCAAGGCCAGGCTCACATACCGAACTGAATTTCTTCAGTAAAAAATTCAAATCATCAGATAAACCAATATGAAAATTATTTGCAATGTTCAGCTGAAAAATATTGAAAAAATCACGTCCCAACAAAGGTGGACCAGATGCAGTATTTCATTTATGGGAACAGTTTTTCCTTGAAAATTCACATGACAAATAATATAACCTTCTGGAGAAATTTTATCTCCATTGTATAAATGGAAAATTATATCAGTTTCGTATAAAAATTTATCTATGAAAAATTCCTCATAAAATTGTCTAGATACAACTGTAAAGCTAGACCCAGTATCAAGGTTGAAAGTAAGAGGAACTTCATCAATTTTCAAGTTTATCAAAATTGGATCAACTCTGGATTGTAAATTATAAAGAGAAAATTCTGACTCTATATAGTTCTGATTATGAGTATTATTGAAATTCCTCTTAATTTTATTTAGTTTCTGTGAACACATGGGAGCTAACTGACTCTTTTTGTCACAAATATGGCAGAAACAATCGCGGAAAGAACACTTATCTGCTGGGCGGTTTTTCCTTCCACAATCTGTACATTTTGTCTGCCCATTTGATGAATTCTGTTGTCCTCTTGAAGTTGACTGATGTCCTCCCTCCGATGATGACTGCTTTCTGCCCGCCGATGATGACTGCTGTCTTCCCGACGACAATAACTGTTGTCCTCCAGACGATTTATGTTGCCTTTTGTCATTTTTGGTTTTGACATAATAATATCTTGTTCCCTCTTGATAATTGTTCCGGAATTTGTAGAAACTTGGGAAAGATCGGTTGCAGATTTAGCTGTAGCAATTTCCACAATATTTTTGAAAGTTACTGTCTTCTTTTCTTCGAAAAGACGATCTTGCACTTTTCCTTTATCATAGCCCATGATAAAATGATCACGTAATACCAGGTCCAGCTGTTCATTTTCGAATTCGCAGAGAGTTGCTAAATTTTTCAAACGTGCAGACCATTCTCTTGCTGATTCATTAACCATTTTTCACGACATGTAAAATTTATAACGTGCAGCGAAAATACTCAAACTCGGTTTGAAATGTTCTGTTAATAAAGTTATCAGCTCGGGGTATTTTTTTCATCAGGCATGCACAAATTGTGTGCAAGTTTATATGCCTCTTCATTAAGCACATTCAGTTATATTGCAGCTTTACGTGAATCGTCTTTGATGTCGTTTGCCACAAAATAATTATCAATTCGTCTCTTGAATATTGACCAATCTGACACTGACGGATCAAATTCTCGTAAATGACCGATGTGATCTGTCATGTTTTTGAATTTGAATATACAAACTCTTGCGCGTGGTATCACTTACGAAAACTGAAATTTGCACTTTCCGCACAATCTCGTCGCCACTTGAAATGTTTTTACTTTGGTAACTGTATTCCACTTTTCCCTACTAGCATATATATCTAGGAAAGAAAACTTCAAAACGTTACTTATAACAAAATCTAATTGTTCCTTGTTTTCTTGACGACCACACGTTGGCAATCAGCCCAAAATTATACAGAATGTGTTATGTATCAATATATTACAGATGTCGAATTACCTGTGGGGAACAACCCAGTTGATCAAAATTGAAGGTTTTGTTTGTGATAAAATTATTGTAACATCTGGAGCACTTGTGACGTGTCTGATGAATAATTTAGCAAAGGACATTGAAGACGTATTCGACCATTTAAAATTCTTTCAGCAAATCCACCAAAAACAAATTTGAGCTCGTACGAATTGAACTAGTTTTATTGTTCAGTAGCAGCAAAACTGTGTGAATATTCTCATGAAAGAAATTGTTGATACCACTTGGCGGAAGACCATTAACCTATTATTATACAACATACTAACATCCTAGCTGTGCGCAGCAGGCTAGGTTGTATGTCATCGAGAGAATAAAGAGTACATAAATTGAAGTCACGCCGACAGTCAAAACACCTTCATTACCAGATCTGGGAGTAGCTCAAAAATGGATGAGAGGAAAATCAAATCAATCTTCAAGTAGATGATTACTGAGTTTTTGAATTCATTAGTGAAAAATGTTGAGGAAGAGTTTTCCGAACTGACGAAATCTACCCAAAACATATTCAATTCGGTGGATGATCAGAAAACTAATCTTGAAAAGTTGTATATGTCAACTACAGCAATAACGGATGGAATATGGAAAATTAATAAAAAGAATTGAAGCAATTCAGGTTGAAATAGTAGTCCTAGAGACTCAATCTACAGTAAATAATCGTTTACACATGTTTAACCATGCTGAAGCTACAAATACATCATTATTTCAAACTGGAGATGCTATTTCTGAATTGGAAGAACGTAAAAAGGGTAGCTAAAATATTTTAAGAACAAATATGAGTGAGTTTACAAAAAAATGACAAGACACAGAGGAACCCTAATGAAACCGATTAAGATGGAAGTTCCAACATCCTTGGTAACCTAAATACGCTAGATGGCAGTGGTATAGCATCAATTCAGTGCGCTACGAAAATATAATTATATGCAACAAACATTACAGCACAAAATATTTCTTATCTCACTAGTCATTCATGAATGTTAATTTGCAGGAACGTCAGAATTCAGTGTGATTCAAACTGACAAACAAGTGACGTGGCATGAAAGCTTGCAAGTAACTGGTAGAAACCAGTTGAGGTAAGCTCGGGTAAGTGTGACCGTGATTTTCATTAGTTCACATTTATTTAAGTCTATCTAATGAACCTAAACTAATATAACAATGAAATTTGGCAGGTATTTACTTCGAAGGTCAGTCTTTGTAATACGCCACAGAAAAGTGTTGAAAAACGTATTTCATGAATTTTATTTATATATTCATATATACATGTCCATAAGTCACACTTCCCCGAGAATTCGGGGCAAGTGTGATTCTGGCCAAATTTAAAGATATTAATGCACGTAAATCTCTCTTTGGGGCAAGTGTGAGTAAACAGTAAAGGATCTTTCACCACAATTTGTTTGTTTTGAGAATCTTCATTCAAAACGTAGTTATGAACTTTTTAATATTGAATTTTAAATGCCTTATTGAGCAAAAAAAAAAAACTCGTGACATTGCACATTTGTTGAAGAGAAAAGTTTACAGTTTCAAAAATCGAATGAGAATTTCATTGATCCCTATCTTCAGATGAGTGGTAATGGAATCACAGTTGATATTTTTTCCTCTGAGTGGGTATCAATGTCTTCCACATCTGGTCAGGTAAATTGTTTAGCTCTCTGAGATTTCCGTATATAATTCCTTCCTATAGCTGAAAACAGTATTACTGTTTAGATTGGCCAAATGAACCAGGTTCACACTTACCCCGACAAATAGGCCACTCTACCCCCAATAAAATGTTATTTCGGGGCAAGTGTGACATGCAATGAAAAAATGTAAAAGAAAATAATTTCAAGAAGAAACGGCAATCTATAAGGTCTGTTCGCTTTTTCTGCATGAAATTTATATTGTACACTACATCTTTTCACATTACACCAGTCCGCGTCGATGAGTGTAGTAGAGAGTAGTGTAGTAAATTTAACATGTGTTCGCTGCTGATATTGCGCCAATGCTAGGATTTCTATGTTAGGTTATGATTATTATTATTATTCTTGAATAAAACTTCAAAATGGACAGTGATGATGAAGTCATAGAAAATTTCACGAAATCGGACGACGAATTATCAATTACGAGTTCGTTCGTCTGACGATGATCAATCAATGTGGTCAGCATTCTCATCTCGATTATATGTGGTAGTATTTTGGAAGTTTCTGGTAGCGCTGATTCAAAAGTGTTTTTCGAATTATCAGCAGATGATCTTGATGATAAACTGAAAATCAGATTCTCCATAATAGTTCAAATTGAAATATCATACTTATTTTAGTACTGATGTAAACCTCTCATTAGGATTACTCCAAAAAACAACCTACACACCTAACCTCACACTATCCAATCTGCAGTCTGCACTACACTTTTCACGCCTAATTAAGTGTAACACTTAGATTTGAAATTATTGCGCTACAACATTTTAGCAACGAACATGGTGTAAGTGTATACCAGAAATTACCGAACGGGATCAGTGTTACATGATCTACTCTAGTGTACGAAATTGTAGCTATTGGAGACAGCGAACGAACTTATAGTCAGATTAATTGTTTAGGCAGAAGAAAAGTGTATAAAATGGATTCTTACCTTAGATTTTAATAAATCTCTTTTGTATTTTATATGATGGATATTGATTTATTATGAGTATAGGCTATTCATCGATAGATGGCATTGGGCTGTCGCTCGGTTTAGGGAAGATAGAGAGCTAACTCACACTTGCCCCAAATTCACACTTACCCGAGCTTACCTTATCTGAAAAAACAATAAATAAAAAAATGTACTTCAAGATTTTTTTAAATTATATAATTCTCAATCGAAAAATGTTGCCTTTTAAAATATAAATCATAAGTGCTAATTTACGAAATGGCGTTATATTAAACGTATTTTGGAGATATTGTTGTTTACAGGTATTTTTGTTATTAAACATTCAATTTGGATAGATTATTGTTATGATCCCCATTTTAAAATGCACTGAAAAAATGTCGTCAACCTGAGCAAATCTCAAGTCTTAAAATTTTGATATTTTATTAACGCAGTAATTTTATAGCTGAGTACCGTAAAATAATGTTTCCATCCTGAATTGCATACAAACTGTAGGTACGTGTTTTACTGCTGAAATGTACAGTAAAATATAGTAGGTATTGCAATATGCACTGCGAGTCTCAAATTTCATTTACTGGCCTGCGTTACTTGGCGTAGTAAATATCTTGCACACGGTTCTCACAAATTTAAACACATATATGCTTGATTCAAAACCACGTGAAAATACAACAAAATAACACTACGCTCCAGATGAACCACAATGAAAAAATACCCACCTACAATATCAAACTCATCTTCTACGACCTAGTAAAACAGAAACAGGCAACGTCGCATCTTACTAGAATGACGAAGTCACGGAGGAATTCTGACGTTCCCGCAAATTGACATTCATGAATTACTAGTGATCTCAGAAATATTTTTTGCTGTAATGTTTGTTGCATATAATTTTATTTTCGTAGTGCACTGAATTGATGCTATACCACTGCCATCTAGCGTATTTATGTTACCAAGGATGTTGGAACTCCCTAAGTACAACGGTTACTTTCAGATATTCAACTGCTTGATCGTAACGTTAAGGTGTTTACGCTGGGAAAATTCTATCCAAATAGAATAAGATAGGTGAAAGTGATATTTAATACAGAAGAGGATACAAAGCTAGTTTTTTCAATAAAAATAAATTACCTGGTAGTGTTGAGGTGCTTATTGATCAAACAAAGACTCGAAGGGAATACTACAAGCATGTTAAAGATTAACTCAAAGGGATAGTAGAAAATGGTAAAAATAAAAAAAGGTTAACTGTCCCTCAAATTGTTGATCTAAAAAACAAGTAGATCCTAATATTCAAAGTCGTTTTTTCAGTGCTCCTAGTTTTGATCAACTTATCATATATTCTTATTTTAGTGCTTAGTTTTTTTAGCAGATAGCGATGTTGCTGAACTTTATATTGAACGGTACCAGATGTTTAGGTGTAATAGTACAAGTCGTTATACGGGTGCTGTTTTAATTTTCTGTAAGGAGAGATATTGAACTTTGGTCAAGTAAAATGATATAATCGACATGGTGTATTGGTTTTTGTTCATAAAAATCAAAATGGGTAATATCATTGGGAGTCTTTATAGGTCTCCAAGTTTCAGCAAGCATCTTTTTATTAATGCTGTGGAGAACGTGATTGAAAAAATGTTTGCTATTGCTAAAAAATGTGTATTTATTGGTGATTTTGATTGAAACTTTTTTGGTAACTCATATTAAGAGCAGAAAATTAAAACAATATTTAATTTGTATGGGTTGTATCAAGCGGTTCAAAATTATACCAGATATTGTGGAGATTCAAAAACTTTAATTGATTATGTTAATACTAATTATGATAATGTTAGGGCCGCTGTAAATGGTGAATAAGTAATGAACCTAAAATTTCTGAGCATGGCATTGTATCCATTAATTTATCGACTGATCACTTTCAGTTGCCTGAAAAATCAATTATTTTTAAAAAATATACATATACTATAAATTTTCAATTAATCTCTTCCAATTGGAACAAAAATTCAGTTGATGCCGATGATATTTTACATGAATTGTTGTTGTTGATATGAAAACCCCTGAAACACCAAAGATCTCAAAAGTAATTATGTACCAAAATGTTCAGCAATGGGCCCGTGACTACTCTGTTATATCAACTAATTTCAATGAATTCGCGCCTTTAACAATTAATGAACAAATAAATATTATATTATCTCTTGACAAAACTAAAAAAGTAGAAATTCTAAATAATAATCACTTGAAAAAAGTTTTGGTGTAGTTGGTTACGCAGTATCAAATTCAAATAACACATCACTTAGAACTGGTGTGTTTTCTGATCAATTCTGTGATAACCGTGCATTGTGTGGGAAAGGATGACTCTAATGTTTAATGACCTAACCTATCACTGATAAGAGGAAACAACTTTGAAACATCCTATTCCCAACCAGGGGGGCATGGTATTCAACGCTTGATTACAATTAGCACTTACAATAGAGTCCTGGAAAAACATTGCACACATACACTGACCGGCTTAAAAAGTAGGACAGCATCAAATTATAACCAATAGGTTGCTATCCCACTTTTTCTGCCGGTCAGTATAGATGTCAGATGTAATTCAATGTTCCTAGGCGGAAGTAGTAGTTTTCTGACAGATATTTGCCTGAAATTTTCCAATTTGTTGAGGGTAGTGTGGAGAGAAGGAGATTTCGACTTTGTCGACATTCCAATAATCCTATATAGTTATATTAGTCAGTTAACCAAGATTTATTTCATTTCAGATATCAGTTGCTTTGGATGGAAAAGAAGAAAAGCTGATTGTTTATGAAAATGTATTTGATAACGAATGTTATAATGTGATAGGCGATGCGAGTCCATCGTTCGACCAAATATCTTTAGGAACTCGAGTTTGTGTACGTCACAATCAAAGCATGTTTGTTGAGGGTGTAGTTTGTAGTATCCTGGAAGGACCAGTGCGATTTGTTGTTGCTGTTATTGGAGAGATGTCTCTAGAATTGACTGTAAAAAGAGCTGACTTGAGGTTACTTCGTCCTCCATGGTGGGATGAGCTAGAAAATATTGAACCTGCCATTGAAAATCTGCTACCTCCATCAGCAATTGATTATTGTAGAACCAATCAAGCGTCCCCCACCCAATTGCACACCCCCGTTTCTGTGAGCACTCCCTTATCAAATGGGAGAACCTACGATGATTTCTGTGAAAGTGAAGATGAACTCAGACAAGATAATATTACTTTCAACACAGAGGTGGAGGGAAAACTCTCTGGTAGTAGCAAACGTAGTAGTATGCATAGTCGAGGTAGTTCTTCAAGTAGTATTACACCACGATCTCAACCAACTACACCTCGAAGTCAAGCTGCTACTCCTCATAAGTACAAAAAAGGTGATGTTGTATCGAATCCAAATGGTATCAGGAAAAAGTTCAACGGAAAACAGTGGAGGAGGTTGTGTTCCAAAGATGGATGTACTAAAGAAAGCCAACGCAGGGGATATTGTTCACGTCATCTCAGTTTGAAAGGAAATAGCCTTCGAAGCGGGCATTTTCCCAGATCAAATAGTAAAGGGGATGGTGAAGATACTTCCAGGGATTCTGAGACGTCTCCAAGTTGTGGAGATCGAAGAATGACTGGACGATTTGACCAAGAAGAGACTGAGGCGGCTAATATGTTAGGTGAGTTTTGATTGTTGGAATATTTTGTTTTGAAATTTATTTGATCCACTTTTTGAAACAGATGTTTTCCAATACAACTATCTAGCAAATTAGGCATACAAATATAATACAACAAACAGTAACAAGCTGTACTTGCTGGCAGTACATTTAAACCAGGTGACAAGCTTTTTGAGATATACCTTTTATGCCATGATAGACTTAGAAAAACAAACTGTTTCTGTATATTCAGATTGGTTCTAAATCCAGAAAAACTATCACGATATTTTTCAGAGCACAGAGCAAATCAGAGTTTGGATTCCCTAAAGAAGGCCAGTTTCAACGTACATAATATAAAGCACCAAGGTAAACGATTAAATTTCCACAAAACTTTATTAAATTCGCGACATGTTTCACTACACTGTAGTTTTATCAAGCGATAATGGTTTACGAGGAACATGTCGCGAATTTAATAAAGTTTTGTGGAAATTTAATCGTTTACCTTAGTGCTTTATACTATGGATTTCCATCAAGTAACGACCAATTCAATCCAAAAAAGTACATTATATATCCTGCACTAACTCTTTGAAATGTTTAGAAGTTTTTGAGTTGAAACCTTCAAATTTGATAAACATATATTTGTATATTGACATTATTGTAGTCAGCAACATATTGGATTTTTTTTATCAATAAACTTGCATGAAATTGAACTTTGGCATTGGTCTTTGCTTCGAATCAGACCAAAAATATCATGAACGCTTGTCACTTATTGTCATTCGTTTCCTGTAAGAATTGACAAAGAAATGAAGAGATACCATTTTTTGACCGAATGTTTTGGTATAATATACATAAATCTCACAAAAAGGATATATGTTCTCACTTTCTAATCTTCTATGTTCAGTTCCGTTATCACAACAGTAGTTTTCATATGAAATTTTTGTTGCTCCTGAAAAGTTTTTATGACTGTACTCGGGCCCTTTTCGAAATAACAGGTTCAAATAGTTTTTGAAAAATAACAAATGCTTGATTTTTTATTTAATGAATAGAACTAAAAAATTCGAAATTCTTCTGATTAAATTGTAATTATCATGAACTTCAACTCTCAATGAGACTGTAAATTAAGAAATTTTGTGCCTGACTGAATACCACAAAATACGTAGTTTTAAACAATTCATTGCCTAAATTTCAGTATGTTGTCCTTCGCGCTCAATACAAACGACGGTTCTTATGCATACGTCTTGAACGGAATTTCTTATAAATTGAAGTTTCATATTTGCGCAGCACTCTCGAATCGTATTCTCAGAATACTGAATGTCAGTAAAAGGTCAACTTGAGGTGGCCAATAATACTCTCAACCTCTCGTCCTATAACTTTGCCTCTGAACATTTGATTTATGCACTGCTTCACTGCGACAGTTTGGTGTAATGGTGCGCCATCAAGCTGGTATCAAACGTTGGAGTAAATCAGTACTGATACCGACATCCGAGTATAAAATCAGGATTTTCTTGGGACTACCATTGCCAATTTTGGGAACCCACTGTTCCGTTTGAAGAAAAGGTTGCATCATTTGTCCACAAAATGATACACGGAAATCGAAAATCTTGTTCTCTTGAAACCTAAAAGGTCAGTTGTGTTGGTCACAAGTTACTCGATGCATTTCAATTCTATTTGAATCTCAATAGATACATAGCCCCTAGATTTAAAAAAAGTAAAAAAATATGTAGGCCACAAAAAGTGTGACATATGGTGTGATTGTATTCAGAATGTTATATGAAGGCAAAGGGACTAAAAATATACCAGGTGTCCCATTTGGAAATGGAAAATTTAGGTAACTTCTGGTGAAACGGCAAGTTGCATGAAGCTGAATCACTTGTCCACGAATGCATTTTTATGTCGAATTCAGATACCCCACATTTCAATCCATTATCTCGAAAAACAAAATAAGGTCTAGTTTCCTTCCGTGGACACCCGGTATAAGTATATAACATTGTGTAAAACGACCAAATTTTACTCTGTTTTGAAATCAGGTGACACAGCTATCATATTCAACTACAGAGCCCAAGACGGATCTGGACAACTTTTCTGGGGGGGGGGGGGTAATACGTATCCATTGGGCGATATAGGTATAGAGTAGAAACATATTTTTTCAATTATGGCATTTTTTTTATGTATCGAATCAGTCTGGGGGGGGGGGTGATTACCCCCAATTATCCCTTCTTAGATCCCTCTTTGTACAGAGCTTTTGTAATCTATCATTCAGTGATAAACTCAATCTCACCACCTTATCAGTAAGGCTTCATGACCAGGAGATCCACTACTACTAATCTAACCTACATTACTCAGGAATTATCTCACAATGTCAAGTGGACGTTATTTACGAGTGTTTATGAGGGAGTATTATTATTATTATATATATTTTTTTTAACCCTTGGTAATTACCCAGACAGGCCCTGCCTCCGGAGCCCCGACACTTCCTGAGGGCACGCTGGTGTATCATTAACCCCAGTGAACACTCCCCACGTCCGTGGGGTGAGTGATTACTGGGTCCGAGAGTCATGTGCCCTGAGGAGACAGAGTGAACCAAGAAATACGGCCTTCTGCATTCTTTCGGCCAAGTTTTCTGCCGCGTCATGGCAAGCCGGTATGATTTTCAAGTTTGAGAGCAGTGTGTCCATCATTCCACCAAGGACCCCTATGATCAGAACCATCATCTTGACAGAATGGTTTGGATAAAGCCTGCGGAGTTCAAAGAGAAGATCTCGATATTTAGTCCGTTTTTCCTCCTCTTTTCGGACGATGTTCGTTTCGCCAGGAGCTGAAAACTTAATGAAGAAAATCGTCCTACTTTGATGGTCGAGGAGGACTACATCAGGCTTATTGACTTGTATTTGCCTGAGGGTGGGGAATGAGTAGTTCCAATATATTCGGCACTTCTCATTCTCCACAACGGACTCAATATTTCCCGGCGCATAAGACAACACCAGTGTATCGTCTACACCGTACGAGTGTCGTATATGGTAGTACAACACTCGTAGGGCCGCGTTATGCCTGTGGATATAGGCTGAGACCGCATAAGCTGGACAAGCTGACAGCAAATGCATTATGGTCTCAGCTGCCCCACGACACGCTCTGCATCTAGTGTCAGGGACCTCTAAACCCATCACGCGACTACGGTAGACGAGGGTGTTGAAGACACCATCCTGGCAGGCCATTATGAATCCCTCGGTTTCCGATTTCAGCCCACTTGACCTGAGAAAAGCGAAGGTCAGGTTTCTGGGTAAGTCAAGGTCTTCAATGTTATTGAAGAAGACCCCATGCATTGGCTTATCCTTATGTAGCTGTAGGAGCCTGTCACACTCCGCAGCTTTCACGTGGGCTTTTTGCTGAACGGGATCCAACTCGGTGACAGAGTTTGGGTTCGTCCGTTCAGTGTCGAATACGAGATCGATTTCATCGGCTGCACGGGTTGCTGCCTTGAAAAGAAATGCTCCAATCCCTGCTTTTTCATGATCGCATACCAAGCAGAGAAGGGGATCTGAACTCCTGATGACTTTACAGTCTCCATCCAGTACCATTCTGTTGTGGAGACACTCCAAACTCAAAAGTCCACGGCCTCCCCGTTGTCTGGGGAAGTATAACCGTGGAACAGACGATTTAGGATGCAAGCTCCTATAAAGATGCATAATTTTGCGAGTTTTTACGTCGAGTTGCCGCAGCTCTTCCTGAGTCCATTTCATTACTCCAAAGGAGTAAAGTAGAATCGGAACGGCAAGCATATTAGTTGCAGCAACTTTGTTCTTCCCTGACAGTTCTGAAGACCAGATTTGTCGGAGTTTGTGCTGATACTTGCCGCGGACAGAGTTTTTAACGGTAGATACCTCTTGGGTATGGCGTTGTTCCACCCCTAGGTAGGTATACGTCTCTCCGGCATCCAGATGATGTATGATGCTTCCGTCTACAAGCTGAACGTCCTCTCCGTATTCCTCGCATCGTCCTCTTTTGAGATGAACCGTGGCACATTTGTCGATCCCAAACTCGATTCCGATAGCATGTGTGTACCCTTAAAGACTGATGAAGGTCCTTTTCTCCGGAGGCATAAAGTTTAAGGTCATCCATGTAAAACAAATGTCTCCCTGAAACACGACCCTTCTAAAGATAACCTGCTCTTTTTGGACTCTGACTTGACCAGATGTAATGGTAAATCGAGTCCTCCAGAGCGGCATCAGCTGTTCAATGCATCTCACTATTTGATCGGGTACCGCAAGGCATCTGAGGAAATGCATGATGAGCTCATGCGAAGTTCTATCAAATGCCTTGCGATAGTCGATCCAGGCCATTGAAAGGTTACGCTTGTACTGCACGGTGTCCTGCGTGATGCATCTGTCGATCAGCAGGTTCTCCTTGCAGCCAGCGACCCCCTTCTTTGACCCTCTTTGCTCATATATCCGTTCATAAACCAGCTCAACCGCTGATAGTATTCGCATGTATAAAATGCGGGTAAACATCTTATAACATGCGTTCAAGCATGTTATCGGTCTGTATTTCTTCGGATCAGGCAAATCTCCGTTTTTGGGGATTAGCACGGTTCGCCCTTCGACAAACCAATCCGGAATCTGTTGCTCCCCATCTAGCCATGAGTTGAAAACTCTTGCTAGATGGTGGTGGGTACTTGAAAATGTTTTCCACCAATAGTTATAAAGGCCATCAGGGCCTGGAGCAGCAAAATTCTTCGAGCCTTTGAGGGCCCGTCGGACTTCTTCCGAGGCAATCGGATTGCGCAGTTCATTGAGCTCAGGCTGACGAAGCCTCCTGCAGAAAGCTTCGAACTGCGTTAGGGCTGGAATATCTACGTTGAGTGGTTGCGGAAATTCGTAAGTGCCCTTCCAGAAGGTTTCTACCCGATCAGCTGCCGCCCGATCAAAATTATCTGCAGAAATTTCAGCTGCACTGCACTCAGAGATGGTCAAGGTCGATTTCATTGTTCCCGTTATTGCCAAGCAGGTCAGCCTATTCTGGCTGCGCTTATTCACTGCTGAAGTTCTTGGAGTCTTTTTATCCAAAAGTAAGCATCGTAACATGCCTTCGTCTATGAATTATGCTGTTATTACTCTCAATTTGCCAAAGCGTTCATGTATATTTTTGAGTACAAAATCAACACCGATTAACAAAACCGTTTGAACAGGAATTATTGCTAGAACTATATTTGTGTTATATTCATCAGTGAATATTACGCTATCATTACTTATGTAATTAATATTTTTCAGTGTCTTTAGGCAGTTCAAGGTCAGCCACACCAGCATTCTCTCCAAATGGACAAGCAACTTCACCACATACGTTGCAGTCTCCAATTACAGTTGGTCCTCGACAGAATGTCTTCATGCCCATTCCCAGCAGCCATTCTCACGGTTTACCAAAGAGAAGTTCGCCTGGACCTCCAGGATTCAGTTCATCTTATCAACAAGTCATCAGGTAGGCAACAATTAAGTAAAACCTGTGCGATGAGAATTTTTCCAATTTAAAAGTGTAGCAACTCCTACTGTAGTTTGGGAATGAGTAGCATTTGGTTACAGTATATAGGGTGATAATAGAATAAATGGAGTACGTTTAACTCAAATACACAAAATAGTGTGTCACAGCAGTTCTGTTATCAAATCCAAGTGGTGCTTGGGGTTACCTGGTTTAGATCTTTTAATAGGTATTTCACCAAGTTTTTATTAGAGATATATTGCAGTCCTCAATATTTTGACTTGTTTGCAAGCCCAGTATGAATCTGAAATAAGGACAATTTTATTAAAATACCTTTACTAGTGGACGTTTTGTTGTTAGTTGTTAAAGTTCATTATATCCGTCATCCGGCTGCACCCTAGCGAGCAATCTTCAGAAGTATCCGAGAGACTTGTGCGAGCTAAAGAAGACGTAGCCTTCACCTTCCTAAACGTGTGATGCCATGCACGAGACCGGGGACCGTGCAGCGGATCGAACCCATGAATCTACAGATGATTGGATTAAGAAGAGAGTGCTCAACCTGCACGCCACCACGGCACGTTTAACTTGGGGCAAGATCGTGGATACGACGTGACTCATGACTGTAAATATATGATATTTTCTATCATCAGATTATTTCTATATATTCTGAAATGAATTGTGTACAAAGAAATTCACAAACAAAAACAGATTTGATTTCGGTTATGAATAGCAAATGTCAATAAGGGACGAGCTGACGCAACTGCAATATCTCTGTATTGAAATTGTGATACTATTAACTTAAGAAAGGCCTTTTTATTAGAAATGAGGGCAAATTTCTGACAACTTCAGAAAAACTACAAAATCTGTTTATAAACATGTTCATAACAACGAAATCATAATTTTAAAAAGTACATGTATAGGATGATCAAGGAACGAAACAACTTCACTCAACATGCTCCGACCTTTGCAAGCAAAGTAGAATAAATTAAAAAAACATATTGTTGTTCGGGACTCAATTCGATGAGGATCTGGTTACTGTCGCCTCCTTGAGTGACTGTCCACCCTGATTTTTTCTGTCATCTTTTTCTTGAGAGTGGAATCTTGATCGGAGTCTAACATATGTGACGTTTGGCTTTTATCAGGATTATTGGGACATTGGTTGGGATCAGTTCTTGAAAAAAGTGAAGCGGAATCTCGACAATCAGCTGCTGAAATTTCCAGTGGATACAACGTTGAAGAGGACGAATCAATTCCCCAGTGTCAACTACCTTGATTCGAGCAACCCTTGCAACGTTATCTCTTCCTTGATAAATTTCTAAAACTTTTGCTATTGGCCGATTTATTCTCTTCACATTATTTGCTCCCAAAAGTACGATATCTCCAACATGAATTTTATCTACTATTTTTTCTTTCCAAAATGTAACAAACCTCCAATATATTCTTTTTTGAACCTCTTCCGTAAATTTTCCCTGATAGTGTGCCTTCTGATCAAGTATTTTCTGTCGACCATAATCAAGAGTACCTCATTACTTGTGATATTGTTTAAAATTATTTTTTCCGTTAACCAGCTGTCATCCCCCTACGAACGACAGCCCTCAGAAGTCGAAACTTGTGCGAGCTAAGGATTAACGAGGTCTTACCTTTTAACGTGCGATTCCTAGCACGAGACCAGTGACCATGCTGGGAATCGAACCCACGCCCCTCTGATTGATAGACTAGCGCTCTACCATCATGACCACTGCGGCCCATAATCTGTAGAAAATGCGATAGTGACAGTGGTATCACATCGTCATTTTCAGAAAATATATCAGACTAGCGCTCTACCATCATGACCACTGCGGCCCATATTCTGTAGAAAATGCGATAGTGTCAGTGGTATCAGATCGTCATTTTCAGAAAATATGTCCTTCGCATTGAATTACTAATCGATTCACAGTCACATAAAATAGTGATGAGTTCTTCATAATCAATACAGGTTTTTCCCAAATTTACAAATCTCTCCAACCATCCTCCCCACCAGGGTGCTGTCGGAACATTGAAGATCTGCTTGATTCTGTGCAAAGTAGAATATTTTTTTCTTATCCCAATCAATTTTATTCAGAAAATTGTAAGTACCGACAAAACATGTTCTATTGTCTGAATAGATCGTTGAAATTATTTCTCTTCTGGCTATGAATCTTAATGCGAAAATAATAAAAGCATCCGTTGAAAGAGAAGTAACTAGTTCAAAATATACAGTCCTGTATATGGCACAAGTGAAGACAATCCGTGCTTTTCCTACTGCTTTTCGATAGAGTGGTCTAGCATAATCGACTCCTGAAGCTTTGAGAGCAGCAGCACCTCTGACCCTGTTTTCTGGCAATGGTGCAAATGGTGTCTCTGTAGCTTTTTGATTGTGCTTTTTACAAATCAGGCATTTTGACTGTTTTCTTCCTTTGGGAATCCAGAATATGTCTCTCAAAATACTCAACAAGGTAGTGATTCCAGCATGGTGTTTAAGACGATGTTGTTCAGAAATGAGATCGTCTATTATTTTATGGCAGGAAGTGAGTAGAATTGGGTAAATGAAATCATCGGTATTTTCTCTCAAAATCAGTCTTGATTTTACCCTTGTTAATTTGTGGATTGAATCTATATCAATTGTTGCGAAACTTTGTAATTGTATCATTTTCAATATACATATTTCACTTACTTCTATCTCTTCACATCTCAATTCTCCTGTGGATTCATTTTATTTATTTATTGAATTGGGTTCAAACCTCATTATCCATGCAATCGTTCTTATTGTTTTAGTATAACTGGAAAATCTTGGAAAATAATGCTCACCCTGTCTATTTCGGAAGCTGTCATTGAAACGACATTCTTCCTTTTTTTTGCATTTATTTCAGCACAAGAAAAATTCAATTCTGAGTGTGATCAGAATTCGGGTTCACTCTTCAACCAGTCCGGTCCTTGCCAGCTTGCCACCATGCCACCATTTACTTTCCATCAATTTTCTTGCACTGCACCCTCCGGAAGGAAGGTCTGATGGACTCAAACTTCCTGGAACGTGACACCAATCTTTTGGATTGCTAATTGAACAGATTTCTTGCTGTTTCCTACGAAAGTAGACCAGTTTTTTTGTTTTTATACATTCCAGAACAACCGTAGAGTTTCTCAAAGCAACAATTTTGGAGTAAGTGTTACCGGACTACTGATACCAATTGAAAAGATAATCTTCTTGAAAATACCAAGTCAAACCTAATAGTGATGTTAAATTGTCGTTACAAGTTAAATCAGAATTAGCCTCCCCAAGTGAATGAATCCAGCGGTAGCCCAGCGGTCTGATGCACAGGCCGTTCGATAAAATAGCGATAGTCTCTTCGAACCCGATGTAGGTACAAGATACAAGATATTTTTTCTCAACTACTTTATATCGGATCGATAGGCGACCGCATGCCTTGTTGAAAAGCAAGTGTATTGTGAGTTGTCTAGATACCAATATCGTCTAGTGCTAGCTTGGGGTGCACATCGACCACCCGAGGTGGTGCTGTAGGTTTTCCGGGTTTTCCTACAGCTGAAAAGTGAATACGCAACCAAAAATCAGTAAGTCGCCCTGGAGCGCCACGGCAAATAATAATAATAGCCGTCCTCTACCCGCACAGGCTGTCTTTGGGTACACTCAACGAGTGTTTATGAGGGAGTATTATTATTATCATTATTATCCTCTGAGATCAAATTACCCTTCGACATTATCAATTTTGATTCAGTAATGAATTTTTGTAATTCCGACATCATCAACACTCGTTACACAGTTGTCAACATAAAAGATATTATTAATTTTTTTGCAAGTTTCTTTGAAGTGTGATGCTACCTTCTCTAAATGATGTAAAATTGAAACAGTAAAAATAGACTGGACGAAATCCCAAATACTACTCTACAATGCCTATAAGTTTTTATTCAAGGACGCGTGTGATCTTTGCACCAAAAGAATCTTAAAAAAAATTGAATCTCTCTTCGACAAACTTACAATGCCTATAAGTTTTTATTCAAGGACGCGTGTGATCTTTGCACCAAAAGAATCTTAAAAAAAATTGAATCTCTCTTCGACAAACTAATTTTGTAAAAATGCATTTTTAATATCCGCAGTCACACCTATAGCCCTCAATCTAAATTGTAAGAGTATGAAAGGTATATATAAGTTCTATTAAATTAGGTGCTTTTTCGATACAATCATTAAGTGATACTAGACTTCTTATTGATTATTCCTTATCGGTAACCTCTTCTATAATACCTAAATCTAGCCATTCTAGAAATATTTTATCTCAATAAATAAACATATTTTTTGCTTCAAGTGTTTTTGTGATAGTATTCAATCTTTTTTCAGCAAAAATGTAATTATTACAAAGTACTGAATGTCCCTCAACCCACGGAAAGCAAAACTTCATACCTATTATATTGATTGACTGATATTTTTTCTTTGAAATGAATAATGACTTCTCTTTAATTTTCCTCTTCACTTTTGACTTCTACTGGATCTTGTATGCCTAAATTATCTAATGACCATAATTCTCATTTACATAATTGACTCAAACAAGAAAATGTAGTAAAAACATTCGATCTACTTTACTGTTTTCCCATAATAGTCCAACCCAAATGTGTTTCAAAAGCAATTAAATGTTCGTCAACCATCCAAATAGTCCCTGCGAATAGTTGACCAATCAAATCTGCACCAAGTAAAAGTGCAATTTCATAAATTTTGTTACCTGTATCATTGATAGTAATGTTTTTCGTCTTCAGAAATTCAATACATTGTGGGTTCTGCAATCTTGGCACGTACTTACAAATTTTAGACTGATCTAATACCGCTACATTGAATTGAAAAAACTATCCAAACTCTGAACTAATATAAACACCATGTACATTCGGTAATGACTCTAAACCCTTTGTCACAATCTGTTAATTAGTAGGACCTTTGAAAAGCGGAGTCTAATAAAGCTCTGACTATTTTGGTTTTATCATTATTAACAAGACGGACAAGGATAGATTGTAGCAGAGTCTCAGAAGCAATATTGATACTGTTTGTTACTTGTGAATACATTACCTACCTCGTCAGACACCAATTTCTGATCATCAATGTTATCTTTATTCTGAACTTTTCTTTCTGTATGTAAATCTGGACAAACGATGGGATAAATGTTCCTTGCTACAAATGAGACAGTTGATGAAATTTCTACACTTCTTGATGCTGTGATAGAGTTTTAAACAACCGAAACAACAATTTTTCTTCAGAATCGACTTCTTCTTTTTTCAAATGTAACTTTTGGGCTGCGATACAGTCATGACTCGAATGAATCTTACTACAAAATAGACAGTTTAAAGCTTTCTTACCTTCTTTTTAATGTGAAATGAAAATTGTAGCTGCAGTGTATAGTTCATTACATTCTTTCACCTTGTGCTGTACATTGTCACTTTCTCATTTTTAGTCCCTTTTCTTGGTCTGAAACTCTTCTGGGCTTCTCTTCCTGGTCCAAAACTGGTACGTGCTAACTTGATACTCTCTTCATTCTCCACTTCCGCTTTCAAAAAATCTAATAACATATTCAAATAATTAGTAAGTAGCTTTTGTATAGTGTTACTTTTCCTCGTCTCATCGAAATGTGTTTTAACAATTGAATTCCTATATCTCTCACATTTTGAGTACCTCTTCTGGTAGAGCAGATTATGCCATAGGTTAAAAAATTGCTGTGTACTTATCACTTGTTACACCTAAAGATTCTAGTGCTCTGAGTTGGGTCCCTAACTTATCAAATAACGTAGATAATGACATACCTGACTAATTTTTTATTGATTGCTTCAAGACGAGATTCAAAAGTTCTCTTACATCTCAAAAATTCGTCTCGTGCGAACCTATTCTTCAGCTGTATGACGGCCTTTTCATAATCATCTCCAGATGGCGGAAAACTCTCAAGCCATTCTCGTGCTGCACTCCCGACTACAGTTGCTTGTACCAAGTATTGAAACTTATCTTCTTTGTCTATATTCTGATCTTCATCAATTTTCCTGAATTGACCCCTAAAACCAATCCAATTTTTAACGTCACCATCAAACTTCTTCAATTCGAGTTGTGGTAGTCTAAAGTTCGTGTTGACGACCCCTTCTGAAGAAGTGGCAGTAGAGACGGCGGCTGTTTTAGACTCTTTTAGGAAGTAAAATCTTTTAGATTTGTACTGAATGAGTTTATCTCTGAAAGCCTCAACTGATTCACATTATTTGACAATTTCATCGTCTGGAACGTCGACCAAAAACATTGAATCGTGTACCTTTCCATCTAGAGTAAAAAGACTGTCACCCTTGTCCTCTAGCTTAATCAAAGTAGTTGCTATATCTTCCTTTCCCTTAATAAGGTATTTATTTCTTCACAAATTTTAATGAAGTTTCGTCTGAGCTGGTCCCACTCTTTCTTCAGTCTGTTCAAATTATCCATCTGCTAGTCCTGTCACGGTCGCCAAATGTTGTAGATAGGATACTAATATTGGAATTGTGATACTATTTACTTATGAAAGACATTTTTATCAGAAATAAGGGCACTTTGAATATATATATTGACAACTTCAGAAAAAGTACAAAATCTGTTTATAAAAATGTTCATAACATTGAATGATCGAAACGAAACAACTTTACTTAACAAGAATAATATGTTGAAATGATATAATAATGATAAAAATCCCTGTAATAAAGATTAAAGAGATATTGCAGTTCAAAATAAAGTCAGTCAGTAATAAAGTTGTCCTTATTTTGACATATACGCACGCACAATGTGAATCTGGAATAACGACAACTTTATTAAAATACTGCCTGGCTTTATTAGAGGACGGTTAAGGACAGGATTTTGAGTTCCTTTATTTTCACTTCGGGTGAGATCGTAGATACGACATAACTCATGTCTGATAATTATATGACTTTTTCAACTTAAATCAATATTGAAGCCCCCTTTGGCCATTCTATCTTCATAATAATTGTATCTTAGTATAAAATAAATTGTATTGAAAGAAAAATCTGAGAAACTAGATTTTTTTATAGGTTACGAATAACGAAGGCCTGTGTAAATAAAGGACGAACAGACCAAACTGCAATATCTCTGTTCTTAGTCACAGAATAGTCCAGTCACTATTAAAAGAAAGTTGCCTTTAATACTGGCAGGCTTATTGCAATATCTCTCTATTACCTGTTGCAAACAGACCGTGTTTCAGGGAGATTCCCTTAGCCCTTTTCTCTTGTGCATCTCCCTATTGTCATTGTTCGTTGCACTACGGAAAATCAGCGGATACAACTGCGGCACCTCCAGCAACCGGATGCATAAGGTCACCGATTCATTTTACATGAATGACCTAAAACTGCATGCCTCGGGAGTAAAGCATCTGCATCTGTCCTTAAGGCTGATGATTGAGTACTACTGAAATGGAGTTCGTTATCGACAATTGTGTCACGGTAAGATGCGAGGAATACGGAGATGATGTCCAGGTCGTAGGCGGAAGCATCGTACATCATCTTGATGCTGGAGAGAAGTATACTTACCTAGGAGTGGAACAACGCCGCTCCAAGAACCACAGTTAAAAACTCTCTCCGCACGTATCAGAATAAACTCCGACGGATCTGATCATCCGAACTGTCGGGGAAGAACAAAGTTGTTGCTACTAAAAGTTCACGGCAAAGCTGCGGAGACTGAAGTATTCCTGCAGATTCATGAAGGTTAGGTAGCCGAGCGGTTAGAATCAATGATTTTCAATCAATGGCTTGCCGGTCATGGGTTCAAAGCCCAGCGATTTCAATAAATTTTTCTGATGGCCTGAAAAAGTGCTTGGAATCGCAGGTTAAAAGGTTAGACCTCGTTAATCCTTGGCTCGCACAAGTTTCGACTTCTGAGGGCTGTCGTTCGTAGTGGGACGAGAGCTGGTTAACGAAAAAAAATATTTTTAATTTTTAACAAAACAAGGATAAGCCAAGACGCGCGGGGTATTCTTCAAGGACATCGAAGAACTTGGCCCAAAAAAATTGACGTGAAATTTATAATGGGCTGCCAAGATGGTTGGTAGTTGCGTAATAGGTATAGAGGTCTCGGACACTAAATGGAGAGCGTGTTGTGAGGCTCCTGAGATCATATTAGACGAGGAGCTGGTGACAGGTGACGTTCTCCCATTTTACAATGCATGCCTTTTTAAGGCTTGATAATTAACCCTAAAATATGAAAAATAGACGGGTTCCTGACCGCCGCACGTGTGCACTTCATAGGGAAAAGCGCTTTTCTTTTTGTGGAGAATTTTCGTGTTTTTTTGCGTTATTATACTGCCTGCCGTTGTAATATACGGAAGTTCAAACAAATTGAAACGCTACTAATTAATGGCATGAAATCCGCAGCGGCCGAAAGGGCTCAAAGGGTTACGAAAAACTGAAAACTGAAAAAAATTAAAGGGAACTTCCATGTTTTCAAATTGCATGCCGATGTGAATAATTGAAGTTTTAGTAACGAAAAATTGGCATGCGCCCCTCGTCTGACCAACGGTGGAAAATTGCGGGAAAACTCTGTAAAAATTTAATACAGGTTTTACGTGATTCCAAACTGCATGCCATTAGAAATATACGTATTTGTATAATTGCATGTATTTTGGAATCACGTAAAACCTGAATTCAATTTTTACAGAATTTTCTCGCAATTTTCCACCGTTGGTTAGACGAGGGGCGCATGCCAATTTTTCCAGAGTGTTTTCACATCGGCGTGTAATTTGAAAACACGGAAGTTCCCTTTAATTTTTTTCAGTTTTTCGCAACCCTTTGAGCCCTTTCGGCCGCTGCGGATTGTATGCCATTAATTAGTAGCGTTTCAATTTGTTTGAACTCCGTATATTACAACGGCAGGCAGTATAATATCGCGAAAAAACACGAAAATTCTCTACAAAAAGAAAAGCTCTTTTTCTTATGAAGTGCACACGTGCGGCGGCCAGGAACCCATCTATTTTTATATTTTAGGGTTAATTATCAAGCCTTAAAAAGACATGCAATGTAAAATGGGAGAACGTCACCTGTCACCAGCTCCTGGTCTATATGCATTTGCTGTCAGCCTGTCGAACTTATGCGGTCTCAGCCTATAACCACAGACATAATGCGGCACTACGAGTGCAGAAGGACGTCATTCATTGTTCACTTCTATCAGGGCACATAATTCTTGGACCCAGTAATCACAGACGTGGGAGCGACTTTTGGGGAAAATGACACCAGTGCGCCCTCCGGATGTATTGGGGCTCCGTAGACAGGGCCCGACTGGGATATTTCAAACAGGGGAAAAAATTGAAAAATTATTCGTGTAAGGCATGGATGAACAATTAAATTTCCTATAACTTTGGTCCCATGGTATTTTTTAATTTTCGACCTACAGGCACCAGAAGTTCAGGGTTGTCAACTTCTTAGCGAAATTGTTAAAAATCGCCTATCTTTGACAAGCGATTACGGCTGGACCGAAATCGATGTTTCAAAGGCCTTTTGACGCATAATTTAATGTTCTTTAAAAAGGGAAGGAGTAACATTTTCGAGTTACACGCAAACTCATATACCCGTTATTCAGGACCCATAAGAGGGAGTGAAATGATTTCCAGCTGTCGAGCAATTTTTAGGGGCTAGAGCACTAGTTTGCCTGGATTATATGTGATTGCTTCGTTGTTGCGTGTTACGGAATCTTCATATGAAACGCCAGACGATATTTAAAATATTTTTTTATTCCAATTCATCTGTTTTATCACTTACCAAAAATAAAAGACTAGGGGTTTCTAGGCATCGATAGTTTGCTGAAATTTTAATATGTTACACCTTAGGTATATTACAGTAACAAGTGTATAATAATAATAATAATAACAATAGGGGCGTGTTTCAGGGAGACTCTCAGCCCTCTTCTCTTCTGAATCTCACCACTGCCATGTCCGTTGACCTTAAACTTAATGCCTCCGGAGAAAAAGATCTTCATCAGTCTTTAAGGGTGGTGCAAGAGTACACGCATGCTATCGAAATGGAGTTTTGGATCGACAAATGTGCCACGGTTCATCTCAAAAGAGGGCGATGCGAGAAATACTGAGAAGACATAAAAACTCCCTCCGCGGCAAGTATCAGCACAAACTCTAGATCTGGTCTTCAGAACTGTCGGGGAAGAACAAAGTTGCTGCAACTAATATCCTTGCCGTTCCGATTCTACTTTACTCCTTTGGAGTAATGAAATGGACTTAGGAAGAGCTGCGACAACTCGACGTAAAAACTCGCAAAATGATGCATCTTTATAGGAGCTTGCATCCTAAATCGTCTGTTCCACGGTTATACTTCCCCAGACAACGGGGAGGCCGTGGACTTTTGAGTTTGGAGTGTCTACAAAACAGAATAGTACTGGATGGAGCCTGTAAAGTCATCAGGAGTTCAGATCCCCTTCTCTGCTTGGTATGCGATCATGAAAAAGCATGGGTTGGAGCATTTCTTTTCAAGGCAGCAACCCGTGCAGTCAATGAACTCGATCTCGTATTCGACACTGAACGGACGAACCCAAACTCTGTCACCGAGTTGGAACCCGTTCAGCAAAAAGCCCACGTGAAAGCTACGGAGTGTGACAGGCTCCTACAGCTGCATAGGGATAAGCCAATGTACGGGGTCTTCTTCAAGAACATTGAATACCTTGGCTTATTCAGAAACCTGACCTTCGCTCTTCTCAGGTCAAGTGGGCTGAAGTCGGAAACCGAGGGATTCATAATGGCCTGCCAGGAAGGTGTCTTCAACACCCTCGTCTACCGCAGTCGCGTGATGGGTATCGAGGTCCCTGAAACCTGATGCAGAGTGTGTCGTGGGGCAGCTGAGACCATAATGCATTTGCTGTCAGCTTGTCCAGCTTATGCGGTCTCAGCCTATATCCACAAGCATAACGCGGCCCTACGAGTGTTGTACTACTATCTATGACACTCGTACGGTGTAGACGAGACACCGGTTTTGCCTTATGCTCCGGGGGATATTGAGTCCGTTGTGGAGAATGAGAAGTGCCGAATATATTGGAACTACTCATTCCCCACCCTCAGGCAAATACAAGCCAATAAGCCTGATGTAGTCCTCCTCGACCATCAAAGTAGGACGATTTTCGTCATTGAGTTTTCAGCTCCTGGCGAAACGAACATCGTCCGAAAAGAGGAGGAAAAACGGACTAAATATCGAGATCTTCTCTTTGAACTCCGCAGGCTTTATCCAAACCATTCTGTCAAGATGGTGGTTCTGATAATAGGGGTCCTTGGTGGAATGATGGACACGCTGCTCTCAAACTTGAAAATCATAACGGCTTGCCATGATGCGGCAGAAAACTTGGCCGAAAGAATGCAGAAGGCCGCAATTCTTGGTTCACTCCGTCTTCTCAGGGCACATGACTCTCGGACCCAGTAATCACTCATCCCACGGACGTGGGGAGTGTTTACTGGGGTTAATAACACACCAGCGCGCCCTCTGGTAGTATCGGAGCTCCGGAGACAGGGCCTGACTGGTACATTCCTTATGGAAAAAAAAATAAAAAATTATAATAATAATATTCACTCATTACAGTAATTGATTCGTACAAAAATACAGATTGTGAAAAGAGAGTTGATGGGTTCATAATAAAGCAAAGTAAAAAATATAAACTTCATATCATACTTGCATTATATTATACTCTAAAAAATTCTTTTGTGGTGTAATAGTTTTTGAGGAGTAGATGTATTTTCAGTTGATTTTTAAAGATTGTTATAGAAACTGCATTCTGTATATGCTCTGCCAGAGAATTATAGCATTTGCATCCAATGTACTCTAAAGTTTTTTGATACCGAACAGTCCTATGTTGATGTGGTGGAATGAGTTTTTTCAACCTGGTATACTCATGGCGTGTTCTGATAAAATTATAAGTAGCTGTTATGTTCGAAATATTTAATAGCACGCCACTGTGCACTGTCATGAAATAATGTTCTGTATACTGTCAGTTATGACAGCTGACACAGTCTAAAAAATGTCCCACAAAAATGAACCGACTAGTTTATGAGTTGTTCATGCATATTATAGAGGTATTCAAGCGAGACATTGGTTAATACCACGGCCGTGCCCTTGATTGTCCTTGGTCATAGCCCTTTGACAATTTTGACATAAGTTATGGTTAATACCAATAGAACATACAACGCGCGTAAATGGAATCGTTCGTTTGTTGATTTCAAATTTCTAACCTATAACTTTTTCCTTTTTAACATTTCTCGTGTTTCGTCTTTCGTCACTGTCGTTATATTTTATATTTTCCAAGTTCCAAGGATCGATGAAAAAGACATTGTATTAACATCAACAATTTCAAATTTCAACAACAAAATCAAATGTCAAATGTCACTCAAGAAGTGGGGGTTAAAAAACAGCTTTCGAGCTGTGTAATACCGCGGTCAGTCAAACGTCAAGTGGTGACGTCGAAGGGCTTTATAATGACGTCACGACTAGATGACCAAATATGACCGGACGCGCTTGAATGCGGTTGGTATGTACCAACGACGAATGGTATTTTGCGGTCATTCGCTTGAATACCTCTCAAATTTTGATTAAATACAAACTAAGGAACCTGCAATTGTATCTTACTTCATGAACCTGATACATATTATTGGCGACGAGTTGGTCGTTTGTGTTTAAGTGTCGTCTGTGTATCAACAATAGTCAAGTACTGGAAAACCAGGTTAGCGTCGAGTTCATTGACCTTTTTCTGAAAACAGTCCGTATTCAAGTCTTGGTATCTCCTAAAAAAAAATTGTGTCGGTGTCATTGAAACAAGTCATGGCATTCATAGGAACCATTGAACCGTTTAATCTCAAAAATCGAAATGATTTCACGTCGTATGTAGAGAAATTGGATATCAAGTTGTCAATGCTGATTACATTGGGTTGCCTCGAGCTATACAATATAATGAAGAGTCTGGTATCACCAAAAAAGCCGGAGGAAGCTACTTTGGCAGAAGTGGTGAAACTGTTGGAAAGCCATTTTGACCCAGCAAAGTTGGAAATTGCAGAAACGTTCAATTTCAACAATTGTGTCCAGAAGTAGAATCAATCAGTTGATGAGTATGTAGTTGAACTGAAAGAGTTGGCACGTTCTTGTTACTTTGGACAATTTCTGTATCGAACCTTAAGGGATAGACTTGTATGTGGTCTAAGTTCCGAAAGCATACAGTAGCGCTTACTTTCGGAAATAAATTTAACCATTGATAAAGCTGTGTCTATTGCAACTAATTGTGAATTGGCTGAGTTGCAAGTCAAAACTTTCCCGCCAGAATGTGGAGTAAATAAAATACAAAACCATAAGGAGTCAAAAGCTTTTAGTGAGCCAAATGTCAGTAATCCAAGTAGAAAAGGCAGTAGTGCTACAATGTCGAAATTCGAAACCATGTTTTCGTTGTGGCAGGATCCACAACCCTGCTACCAGTCCAGCTGAACAGTGGACCTGTTTTTTATGTAGGAAGAGAGGCCATACTTCTACTGTTTGCAAACAGAAAAACAAAGTGAATAGCTTAGAAGTGCAGTCACTATCAGAGAAAATTGACCATGAAGAGGATGAATTATTGGCACACTTGTCCTGTAACAAATTGAATGTATCTGAAAACGCAGGTATGTTTGTAAAAGGGCAGTTTTTGCAGTGGTGCAGCCAGGTCAGTTATTTCAGAAATTCAATTTGAGGAAACGTTTCCAAAAGCTCCCATGTTACCTGTGGAGGTAGATTTAAGTGTCATAACAGGGCAGTCAGTAACAGTTTTAGGAGAAAGTCATGTTAAAGTACGATTTTACAAAAATTGTGCCACATTGCCTTTGTTAGTCATTAAAAGTTTGACAAAATTTACTACTCTAATGGGTAGGGACTGGATGGACAGTTTGTGTCCTAATTGGCGAGGAATTTTTTTATCTCAAAATGCTTTGGTATCAAATGAAATAAATGTGTCGGAGCTAAGGGAAAGAATTCAGTCCAAATTCCCTTCAATTTTCATTCAAAATGAAAGTTCTTGCATGAAAGAATATAGTGTTAGTTTAGAATTGAGAGATGGTGCAACTCCCATATTTCATAAACCAAATTATTTGCCATATGCCTTAAGAGAGCCAGTGGAAAAAAAAAGTTAAGTCCATGGTAGATTCAAATATTTTAATTCCTGTGACTCAAAGCAATTGGGCAAGTCCTATTGTGGTTGTCCCTAAAAAGAACGGAGATATCCGCATTTGCGTAGATTTCAAAATTAGCTTTAATAAGGTCTTGAAACCAGACTATTACCCATTATAATGATATATTGTCATGCATGTCAGGTGGTAACATTTTTTGTGTTCTAGATTTTTCCGGAGCTTACCAGCAATGCGTTTTTTTTTTGGGGAGGTGGAGGAAATCTTTTATAGAGAAATATTGAGTCTCCAGACTCAATAAATACTGTGAAGATTCTCCTTAGTAGGCATACTCACTGAAACCTCCATCTCTGTGTAGGTCCGGTTGGCTATTGCCTCCGGTGACACTTAGGATTATTAGCCCATTGTATCGTACCTATCGATGCCCTAATTCGCAAACCCGCCACCTCCACGTTTTAACAATGGAGCCAGCAGGTCCGCGAACCAAGGCACCGCTATATTTCAATGTCACAGTACCCAATCCAATATTTTTGTGCCTTGTACGAGTTTGTACAAGTTCCGTATTGGGTGGGAACTGTATAGTTCTGGGTCGCCAGATGGCTGCCCAAAAATTTCCTGTCTTTTTTGCGGTCTAAAGCTTTGCGGTTTCTGGATCCTTACCACATAGTCTGCAGGTAATGTCTCCATCGTATTGACCCATTTTTTTGAGGTGCTCCTTCACTGGTGCATGTCCAGTCAGGAGTCCCGTAACGGTTCTCAACTGGCTCCTGTTCATTGTTAACAGGTCTGCCGTTCTTTTGTTACACGGTCCTTTGATATATTATTTCCCGTGTTTGTTTCCTGGGACATATTTTTATTTTATTAGTTTTTATGCTTGTCCCTAATCCAGTCTTTTACAGACGCTCTTATTGTACACTTCGGTACCCCTAGCATCTGCTATTGGTTTGGGAGCATTTCCGATCATCTTCGTACGAGTTCGTCTGCTTTCTCATTGCCTGCGATTCCCTGATGACCTGGGACCCATATCAGTTTGACTTGATCCTGGTCTGACAGAGTTTTCATTCTTCTTTGCAGTCCCATCCAAGGCCTTCAGTGCCGCTTCACTGTCTGATTGTTGATATGTGCGTTTTCAACGTTTCTCCTATTATTTTCCTTCGCGCATTGAAGGATGGCATACACTTCTGCTTGAAAGACAGGTATGGGTGCCCAGTGAGTAGCTGATGCAAATACTCGGATTCCTGGAGAACAGTCCTGAGCCCGCTCCATTCTCAGTCTTGGATCCATCTGTGTGCCAGATTGTCCCCTGTAGAATGTCCTTGGGCCGTTCCATTCAGTTTGGCACCAGCACTCTTAACTGGTTATTGAAGGAGTACCGTTTCGGAATGTGGTCCGTTCTCGTCCCTAGCGCGTCCCCGATCACAATTCTAACGATTCTCATGTGTCCAGTTCCAACGTTCGAGTTGGGTACGATCTGCAGTCTGGAGGCACTAAGCCTTGCCTCGCCCTGAACCACAAAGTGGAGAAGTGGCAGTCCCAGGAGTGTCTCCATCGCTGCAGTTGGTGTTGATTTGATGGTCCCTGTGATTCCAAGACAAGCAAGTCTTTGCACCTTGCTTAGTCTCGTTGCGGCTTCTCTTTGTTGTGTCTTGGGCCACCACACCAAAGAAGCATATGTAATGGAGGGCATGACCACCGTGCTATACAACCAGTGCAGCATATGTGGTTTGAGTCCCGATTTCTTTCCAAAAGTGCGTCACCGCTTTTTTGCTTATTTTTTCGATGTGCTGGTTCCAAGTCAGCTTGGAGTCTGATAATACTCCAAGATACTTGACTTCCCCCTTCATCTGTATGTCCTCCCCTCGAAATCGTATGGGTCCTAGGCCCTCTGTTTTTCGTCTTAGGATTGACGTTGAGCCCCTCCAAGTCCGTCCATGACGTGACAAGGTTAAGAGCCGCCTGCATACGATCACTAACGGTTGTGTGGAATTTTTCCTGTGCTAAGACCACGATATCATCAGCATAGCCAAGGGCTCGGTGTCCTGCTTCGTTCAATGTTTCCAGCAGCGAGTTTGCGATCAGATTCCACAGAAGCAGGGATAGAACTCCACCCTGTGGGCATCCTCTGGTCGCCCTGGCTACTAGGGTTTCCTCTAATACAGTGATGTGTATCAGTCTATTTTTCAGCATTGAGTCTATCCAGGCCACACATGGTTCCTCGATTTCTCTGTGTTTGAGAGCTCTAGTGATTGAGTTTATAGAGGTATTGTCGAAAGCTCCTTCTATGCCTAGAAAGGTCGCTAGCAGTACCTCTTCATTTTCCATCGTGTTTCCCACCCTCGTTACTAGTTGGTGAAGTGCTGTCTCCGTTGAACAGCTAGTCTTGTAAGCATATTGTTCGCGGTGCAGTGGTTTTTCCACCAGCACACCGTCCCTAATATGTCCATCCACTAGCTTCTCCAAAGTCTTCAGTACAAATGACATAAGACTTATTGCTCTTAGAGCCTTTGTCGAATCCTGTCCAGCTTTTCCAGGTTTCGGTATAAAGGTAACCCTAACTTGTCTCCATGGTTTTGGTATATACCCGAAAGCCAGACTGCCTCTGAGTACATTACAGAGTCTGATTTGCAGTTCTTGGGGTCCTTTCTGCATCATTGCAGGGTAGATCCCGTCTGGTCCCGGTGATTTGAAGGGTTCAAATGTTCCTATGGCCCATTGAACTTTGTCATAGGTCACGACCTTCTTTGCCATGTCCCAGCTCAGCCTGGAGCTTATTTTCAAAGTCTCCAGTACTTCCGGGTTTCCCATAGCTCGTGTCTGATATATCTGTGCTCCAGGGAAGTGAACTCTCAGTAGTTCTTTTATTGTTTCTTCTCCTGTACAGGTGTGCTCCCCTTGTTCATATTTCAGGAAATATATATTACTTGTTGTGTATCCTTCGAGAGTACTTTCTGGAGTCTAGCCCACTCTCGAGAGCCTTCTATATCCTTTCAGTGTCTCCTCCAGGAGTCTCTTATGGATTTGTTCAGGACTTTTTTTGAAAATGGACAAGGCGTTCTTGTATTCGTCCCACCTTCCATTTTTTTTGGCTCTGTTGAATTCTTTCCTGGCTTGCTTCCTCAGTTCTGCAAGTTCTTTGTGTCACCAGGGCACTTTCCTGGTAGTGTTCCTTGTGATGAGTGGGCAGTGCTTGTCAAACGAAGAGATGGCTGCGTCATTGATTTCTTCCACAGTCAGCTCTAGGTCTCTGTTCTTATCGTTCGATGCGTTCCTTGGAGTTTGGGGCTCAGGTCTGCTCCCAGTTCGTTTTCCGTGGATTCCGATAAGTCTCTTTGTAGTCACTCTTTATTACGATGTTAATGTATCTGTGATCCGAGGAACTTACATCATCAGATACATGCCATTCTGTAGCAAGGTTACTCACATAAGTTGAGGCTATTGTTACGTCGAGTACCTCCTTCCTGTTTTTTGTAATGAGGTGGGTTTGTTTCCTACATTCAGCGTGTCCAGGTTGTTAGCCATTATGAATTGTAGTAGATATTCACCTCTTTCGTTAGTGTCGCTGCTGCCTAAAGTGATGTGGTGCGCATTAGCGTCACAACCGATGATAAGTTGCAGTCCTTTGTTCCTGCAATGTCTCACCAGGTCTTCTACATCCTTTGTGGGTGGTGTTTCAGGGTGGTCCGATGGAAAATAGGCCGATCCGAGTACTAGCTCCTTGGTCCCGTTCCCTACCTTCGTCCTGATTATTACTGATCTCTGAAACAGAAATTCGTTAGCAGCAGTATTTTTATGTTTTTTTATGGTTATACAGGTCCGAGGGACCTCTGCTGATCTGCTGTAAATGAGCTCTCCGCATTCTCCCCCCAGTCCTCTTATCTTCCCATGTCTAACCCATGGTTCCTGTATAAGGGCAACGTCAAACCCTACCCCAGCCGCTGTAAGGACTGCCGAAGCCGCCTTACAATGCTGAAGGTTTATCTGAGTTATCCTTATATCCGGGGCTGACATTTTTGTTCATTACCTCTGTAATTTTTGTTCCCACGAGTATGGGGGAAGTAGAATTCCAGTCCTGTTTCCTGAAGGCTCCGTTATCGGCGGTGCATCTCCACCGCCATGCATCCATCAGCACGGGTCGCTTGACACTTTGGATGGGGGGGTCTTTTACTACAGGCAGACCGTACCGGGGACCAATTCTTTCCCCAAATACCCAGCAATAAGTGGTTGACCAACAGTGTCAAGAGTATTTAACCATTAATACTCATATTGGATTATACAAATTCACCAGGTTAGAATACGGAATAACTAGCGCCCCCTGCCTATTTCAGTTGATAATGGATAAAATTCTAAATAATTTGAGCATTGTCGTATGTTACTCAAATGACATATTGATCAAAGGAATCATGTCAGAAAAATTTGTATGTTGTCCTTGAGATGTTAGTAAAGTACAATGTGAAAGTTAATGAAAACTATTCGAGTCAGAAGTGGATTATCTTGGGCATAGAGTAGATAAGGATGGATTACATCCATCTCAGCAAAAAGTTGAAGCCATTGTAAATGCCCCAGAACCGACTAATATTACACAATTGAGATCATATTTAGGATTACTCAATTTTTATAGCAAATTTTTACCTTTTTTGTCATCTGACTTGTTTAACCTACAGGCAAAGAATGCTCCAGTTGTGTGGCCAGAAAAATGTAGAGAAGCATTCAAGCGTAGTGAAGAATTGCTAATTAATAATCATACTTGTACATTTTGATCCATTGAAACCAATTGTGGTCGCTTGTGATTCGTCCGCTTACGGGGTAGGTGCCGTTCTGAAGATCGTCCTGTATTATTTGCATCTAGTACTTTGTCTTCCTCAGAGAAAAATTACTCTAATTTGGAACGGGAAGCGTTAGCAATTATTTTCGCTATCAATCGATTCCCTAAGTATTTATATGGTCAACATTTCGTTCTTTCAACTGATCATCAACCATTGCAAACAATATTTAATCCTAATAAAGCATTACCTTCAATGTCTGTCGCAAGATTAGTGAGATGGGCAATATTTTTATCAGTTTATAAATATAGCATCGTATATTCATTCAGTAATACCGATTACTTACGTTTGTCTTATGAAAATATTGCCAAATATACAAAAACAGATATAGTGTTATCAAAAATTATAGATCTCACTATAAGCGGGTGGCCAAATTCAATATCAGATTTGAACTTCAAGCCATATTTTAATAGACGTCATGAATTGACTGTAGAGTCTGGTTGTCTAATTTGGGGTAACTGTGTAGTTATACCTTTGTGTCTTAGAGATCAAATTTTTAACTTGCTACATGAAAGCCATATTGGTATTGTTAGATCGAAAATGCTTGCACGAAGATCAATTTGGTGGCCTAACATTTCAGTTGATATAGAAAATTTTATTGGAAACTTGTGTTACTTGTCAGTTGAGACAAAATTCGAATTCAGATTCATCATTATTATCCTGGCCTAAGTCTAATACATTTTGGTCGAGAGTACACATAAATTATTTTCATGAAAATAATTGCAACTTTTTGATTATTTTGTATAGCTTTTCTAAATGGATAGATGTATACATAATGAATTCATCAACTAATGCAAGTCAGACTATTGACAAATTAAAACAGAGTTATTCAATGTTTGGGCTACCTAGTACTATTGTGAGTGACAATGGTCCACCATTCAATTCTGAAGAAATTATTTCTTTTTGTCAGAAAAATGGCATTGATCCAGTCAAAAGTCCTCCATACCACCCGCAGTCCAATGGCTTGGCCGAAAGAGGAGCGTGTTACAAACCGCGTTAAAAATACATATCGGAACACCCCTACAACTGTTACTGGATTGACCCCTGCAGAAATGATATTCAAGAGTAAGCCAAGAACTAGGCTTGATTTGTTGAAACCAGTGTTTGGGCAAAGTAATAATAATTATAAGCAGTTGAAAAATACCATATTTGAATTTAATGAAAAAGTGTTCATCAAAAATAGAGATAATGATATTAAATGGGTCATAGGCGAAGTCGTAAAGGTTATGAGCGTAAATACTTATTTAGTCAGAGTTAATGACAATATCAAATTTGTACATGTGAACCACATGCGAAAATGTACCTCACAGCCACAGTATACTGTGTCAAGTCCCAATACTACTTCAACTATGTTACCTCCACCAGTTCCAAAGGCACCTGAGGCTAACGTGAGTAATGATGATGTTCTCGAAACTCATTCTGAACCTAATTCTTCCAGTGTTCAAACAGAATCTGTAAATAGGCCTTCTGTTACGCCTATTGTATCTACACCTGTACTTAGACGTAGTGTTCGTACTACCAAACCCCCTGACGTTTAGATCTTCATGTGGAGAAGAGTGTTATGTTCTAAATATTTAATAGCACGCCACTGTGCACTGTCATGAAATAATGTTCTGTATACTGTCAGTTATGACAGCTGACACAGTCTAAAAAATGTTCCACGAAAATGAACCGGCTAGTTTATGAGTTGTTCATGCATATGATATTTTGATTAAATACAAACTAAGGAACCTGCAATTGTATCTTACTTCATAAACCCGATACATATTAGTAGCCATATTTTTGAAGATGAAACAACAGGCTTCGAGGATTCACCTATTATATCCTCATAATAGTCAGAATATTATATTTTTAGAAAATATTTCTGCACAAATCACTCCTACTTGATTTAGAAATTGTTTTGAAATTTTTTGAATAAAAGTACCCTATGTACAGAAGTACCTGATCCCCAATTCAAAAATTCCGTATCTCATGTGAGAGTGAAAGTGGGCGAAGTATAAAGGCAAGAGGATTTTTTCGCTACAATAACTCGACATAAATTTTAATGTCAATATGCTAATTCCATAAAAGTTTGGAATCAAAGGTTACTCCTAACATCTTGATGGATTCAGATATTGAGACTGTGTTATTGGTATTCTCAGACAGTAAGAGCTGATGTGTTCCCGACCATTTCCATCAAACATCATGGCGTTGGTCTTAGTCTTATCGATTATCGGAAGGTTTTTATCTGATCACATTATCATAGCATAGGCATTCTCAGCCAATGACTCCAATGACAATAAGTCATCTTCCACTATTGAAATGTTTGTGTCATCTGCATAACAGGTTGCAGTAATTTTATTGTGTTCATTCAGATATGATATGAGAGCATTGGCAAATACTATAGATAGAAGAGGGCCTTATATTGATCCTTGAGGGACCCCTTGAGTAATGTCTAATGAATGACCACTGATATTGTTTATTAAAACAATTTGGTGTTGCCCTCAATTCATACCTTGATAATTCAGATGAAACAATCACATGACTGGCACAGTCGAATGCTTTAGAAAAGTCTATGAAGAGGTCCATGACAAACTTTTTATTTTCAAGAGAATAGATAATTTTATTTTGAAATTCGCACAAGGCATTCTCGGTACTTTTGTTTTACTGTAAAACCGTGTTGTGAAGATGATAATTTGTTCGACGTAAAGAAACTGTTTAGTTGAGATTAAATGTTCAATTCGTACAGCTCAGATATGTTGACAAACACGTTTATAGGTCAGTAGTTGTTAATATCATTGTGATCTCCTTTAAAAGATAGGCTATTTTCAAGTTAGTTGGAAAAACTCCTATAAGTTAATAAGATAAGTTAACGGGCAGGTGTGCTGAAACGGTAGTTTCACTCACTCCATCAATATTATTCTCAAAACTTGTTTTTTTCATGTTTATTTCATTATTAACCTCTCCAACCTCCATCTTGTCGCTATAAATTATTCATCGTCACGTGTGACGTCATGATGACCATTTGTTTTGATTTCTGAACAATATATATTTATGCAATCAGCTTAACATGCGCCTGCATAAATGGTTGTATACCCTTAAGGTGCACGTTCCACTATTCAATTACGGCAATCCTATAGCTTTTTTATTAACTTTTTTTTGACTGACTGAAATCAGTATTTCACGTTCTTTACGGTGCTTTTTGGCTGTGGACCTCGATCACATCAGGCGATTGAGAGCATCTTTGTAGTTGAGAGTAGATGAACTCTGAATATTTTTCCGTAATCAAAGTATTTTGTCACAGATGATTTATTGGTTTGGGATTCGGTCATTCTTTTAGGTAAGAAAGTTAGAGATTCAGTATTGTGAGATATGTATTCAGAATGAAACATTCTTCTAGCTGCAAGATAGCGATCTTTCACAAGGTGTTAAGCGACCAGCACGTATTTTTCATTAAACTTGGTCCTTCAGAACGTCTCGGTATTTCATTTCGGATAGAGAACCAGCAGATCCCACACGAGTTTCATCTCATCTACCAACGACGAGGCTGTTTCCATCTGAAATGGAAAATAATCTAACGAACAACAACCAGGAAAAACATCAATATACCTTACGAAAGACAAAACGTCAAGATTATGCAAGTATTCATACTGGAACGAATTTGTCTCATTCAGGAAACAAACATAGTGAGACTCAAGGTAACAAAACTCAATTGCCTAATTTGTTGGGATCGAGAGCAACCCCTGTGCCTCAACGATCATTTCAAAGTACAGGTGCTATACCAAAACGTCTTTATTTGCCTGAAAATACTTATACAACTCTAGTTGGGAATGTTGCAACAAGTGTATTAAACCAGTGATTGTCGGCACCCCTGCAATAAGAAACAGCAAGTCAATACGATAGTAATTTTTCTAGAAATAATACCGAATGTGGCATATTCTGAACCGAACGTTTCATATTTTCCTCAGCAGAATAGTTTTGCATCATCGTATGCACATATTCCATCCATTCAGACACATGCTAGGGTCAACAGCTATCAACAAAATTATTCTGATGTGACAAATTTAATAGTAAATACTGTCAAACAAACTAAAAATCTAGAAAATGAGAAAAAAGTATCAAATTCAATGTACAATACAAATAACATTAGAAATGTACCTTTAGGCCATGCTCCATTTTTGATACCAGGAAATGTACAGGGTGTACCAAATGCCAACTCAATTTCAGGTCTGTCAACAAATTTTTCAAATTTAAATGTTCAAACAGAAGCACCATTCTCCCTAGGAGATGCATGCAAGTTAATACCAAATTTTGATAGTGAGGGTGATTTACAACCCCTTTTTACAGTTTGTGGAAAACACTATAAATATTTCACAAGTGCCATTCAGCAGTGTAAAAATATTATTGAGCAAATCTTTCCAATATTCAGCCAAACTATGGTGGGATGCCTTTTCCCATACATTTTTTGATTATTCTCATTTTAAAGAAGAATTTGTTGAGCATTTCTGGGGTAATAAAAAACAAAGAAAAATTAAAGATCAGTAAGAAAGTGCTGAATATAAAAATGGCTCATTTGTTGACCATTTCAATTATTGGATTGCAATGGCAAAATATTTGCAACCACCATATACACCTAGTGAACTGATTGACTTAATTGCTCCACACTTTCCTCCAAATGTCTCATGTGTTCTACTGGGGTGTACAACATTCTCACAAGCTGTTGCGAGATTGCGTCATGCAGATGCATATTACAGAAATGAATCGATGACTAAACAAAGTCTAGTTCACAAGGAAAATAAAAAGTCATATTCAAACTCATTTCAAAATTCTCATTTCAATACCAATACAAATAAAAACTCAATTCAATCATTCACAAACAAAAAATACAATGAAAAACTTAAATCTATAGCAAATTTGGAGGTTGATGATGATGAGTCGGGAAACGTGGGTGCTCCCCACGTTTGAGTGGAAATGTGGGGGCAAAACAAATACAAAATATTTTTATAGCTAATAATCCTATAGATGACCTTCTGCAGGAAGAATGTGATTTTGATCATTCTCTTCCAGAAAATCGCTGTCCCACAATAGAGATAAAACTTTATGATTTTATATTTCCAGCATTGATTGACACTGGAAGTAAAGTATGTGCTATTTCAATGGATGTTTGGGCACAATTGAGTAATTTTCATAATGTGATACCGCATTTTCCTATAACAGGAGTTCGATTTATAGGTGCCTTCAAAACAAAACCACAAAAGGTGACATTACAAACGCAAATTACTTTCAGTGTAGAAAATGAAAAATTTATCTATGAATTTCTTGTTATAAATTCATTATCACATCCAGTAATTATTGGCTGTGATTTTCTAAGGTCATTTAAATGTGCAATATCCCTATCTGAAAATCAACATGTGATTAAAATACTAGAAATAATAATTTAGCATAATTTATCTACTTCTGACAGTGTTTCTATTGAAACTATAATCAATAATAAAAGTGTACATGGAAGTGTTAATGTTGTGAAAGAGTGTGAAAAATCCAAGTCGGAGAAGTTTAGTAATATAGTACGGCAAAGTGGACTAGCGCCACCTGAAAAACAGAAATTTTTAGAAACCCTAAAAAAGTTTGAAAATGTATTCTCAAGTATACCTGGAAGAACAAATGAATATTTTCATAAAATTAAGTTGAAGGACATTTCAGAATTCTTCATAAAGCCATATCCAGTTCCAATGGCCCACCGAAATGCAGTCGAAAAGGCGATTCAACAAATGTTGTCTTAGGGAGTCATTGAAAGAGCGTCATCCAAGTATATATCACCATTAATGACTACACTCAAAAAAGATGGAAGTGTTCGTGTTTGCCTAGATGCAAGGCATTTAAATAAGGTTATGGAGCCAGATTTTGAACTTCCAAAGCCAATACATGAAATCATCAAGTTATGTTCCAACAAAAAAGTGATGAGCACATTGGATTAAACTTATGGCTACTGGCAGTGTCCTATTCGAGAAAAGGATAGACAGTATACTGGCTTCATGGTTGGTACGAAGACCTACAGATTTTGTTTCTTACCTTTTGGGGTTAAAAATGCAACCAGTTCATTCACTCGATGCATTGATACTATATTTGGACCAGAATTCAATCAATTTGTCATTATTTATGTTGATGATATTTTGGTTATTTCAAATAATGAGTCAGATCATATCCAACATCTGTCACTAGTGTTTGAAAGGTTATCAAGAGCTGGACTTACCCTAAAAATTGAAAAGTGTAGTTTCTTTAGAAAAGAAATTTCATATCTTGGCTATGTTTTGAGTACTGAAGGTGTGATAGCTGATCCTACCAGAACACAAGCAATCATGGATTACAAACCACCTAAAAATCAGAAGGAACTGCAGCGGTTTCTTGGACTTTGTAAGTATGACAGAATGTTCACTGCCAACTTCTCAGGCTTATCAGCACCACTTACACGCCTTCTGCGTAAAAAATCGACTTGGAGGTGACAGCAAGAAGAACAGGAAGCTTTCAATCACCTAAAAAATGAACTGAGACAAGAAATTGTGATGTACCAACCCGATCCAAAATTACCTTGGGAAGTGTCCACAGATGCGAGTGATGAAGGAATTTCAGGGATTCTCTTTCAAATTATTGATGGGAACAGGAGGATGGTAGCTTGTGCTTCACGTCTTCTCCTTGATCGAGAGAAAAATTATGGGATATTTGAAAAGGAACTGCTGGCAGCATTGTGGGTATTTCAAAAGTGGAGAATATATCTACTTGGAACCCATTTTACCCCCAACACTGATTGCAGAGCCATCACATATATAAATACATGTCGGCTGCTGTCTCCTAGAATAACAAGGTGGACGTTAGCACTACAGGAATTTTCTTTTGATGTAAGGTATATACCTGGGCCAGAAAACTTTGCAGCAGATGCATTATCTAGGCATGCATGTATAAGACTACCAGTTCCAAGTGATAAATGTTTCCAAATTCTCAAATTACAGCTTTCCAATAGTTTCCTTTCCATTTTAAAGACCATAAAAAGGTATCAAAGAAAAGATGAAAAATTAAACCAAATTCGAAATCAACTTGAGACTGACTTAAAGATCCAAAGGCAATTTATAAAATATAAAGAAATTCTTTAGAAAAGGAGCGATGATGAGTATAGATATCAGCTTTGCATACCTGAAGAACTGATTTCACAATGTGGAATATCATTCTGCACTTGGGCATCCTGGAGTTCACAAGACTTGGCTGGCTATGCGTGAGGAGACCTGGTGGACAAATATGCATAGAAGGATAAAGAAAATTGTGAAGAGCTGTGATATTTGTCAACGAGCAAAATCCTCAACCTTATCAATGCCACCTCAGAGTAGTATTGTAGCTGAAAATAAAGAAGACCTTCTTGCAATGGATCTGTATTGTCCACTGATTAGAAGTCGTGGTGGAACACAATATATTTTTGTAATAGTAAATATTTTTACCAAATACGTTGTGCTTTATGCACTTAAGAAAGCCACCTCACGTGCTATGTTACATCGCCTTTTTTCTGACTACTTCCCGAAGCATGGAATGGTAAAAAGGATATTACAGGACCATGGGAGTCAATTTACGTCTAAATTGTGGAAGAAATCTTTAGGGGATGCTGGGATACAACTAGTTTACAGTTATGTTCGTCATCCTGCATCAAATCCATCTGAACGTACCTTACGTGAGGTACGGAGATTATTCAGGACCTATTGTGCTGACCAACATTCTAGGTGGGCTTTTGAAGTGCCCAAGTTTACTGAGTTTCTGAATGAAATAGTACACGAATCAACAGGATTTGCTCCAAGTGAGCTACAACTTGGGAAAGAGCGGCTCAAACTTCTTCCTGAGATGTTTAGAACAGCTGATGACCAGATGAAGCACACTCTACTGGATGAAAAGCTGATTCTAGCAGAGGCGACGCTAACAAGCAAAGCCGCCAGAAGAGCTTTCAGGAATCCTGGAAAAAAATATGTTGATTTTCAGATCGGGGATCTTGTACTATTAAAAGCAAATAATTCTTCATCAGCCATAAAATCGGAATCTAAAAAATTTTTGTTACTATTTGAGAGTCCATTCAGGATAAAAAAGAAGATACACAATCACACCTACCTGTTGGTGTCTCCAGAAACTGATAGTAGGGAAAGAGGCATCTTTCACTCTTCCAATCTAAAGTTATATCACTTACCAGTTCTTGTTCAGTAAGTGATATCTTCACGTTCACAAGAACTTTGGGGGCAAGATGTGCTGAAACGGTAGTTTCACTCACTCCATGATTATTATTCTCAAAACTTGTTTTTTTCATGTTTATTTCATTATTAACCTCTCCAACCTGTATCTTGTCGTTATAAATTATTCATCGTCACGTGTGACGTCATGGTGACCATTTGTTTTGATTTTTGAACAATATATGTTTATGCAATCAGCTTAACATGCGCCTGCATAAATGGATGTATACCCTTAAGGTGCACGTTCCACTATTCAATTACGGCAATCCTATAGCTTTCTTATTAAATTTTTTTTGACTGACTGAAATCAGTATTTCACGTTCTTTACGGTGCTTTTTGGCTGTGAACCTCGATCAGAACAGGCGATTGAGAGCATCTTTGTAGTTAAGAGTAGATGAACTCTGAATATTTTTCCGTAATCAAAGTATTTTGTCACAGATGATTTATCGGTTTGGGATTCGGTCATTCTTTTAGGTAAGAAATTTAGAGATTCAGTATTGCGAGATATGTATTCAGAATGAAACATTCTTTTAGCTGCAAGATAGCGATCTTTCACAAGGCGACCAGCACGTATTTTTCATTAAACTTGGAGAACGTCTCGGTGTTTCATTTTGGATAGAGAACCAGCAGATCCCACATGAGTTTCATCTCACAGGATAATTCATTTTGTCATTGTTTAAGTAATTTATTAGGCATATTATCAACACCACTAGAGTTGGAGTTCTCTAAACCGTTTATCAAACTTATATCATTTTCTGTAATTGGATGCATGAAAAAACTATTTGAATTATTTTGAATATTTTGATATATGAATTGCCAATAATACTCGGTGTATTTGTCAGTGGTTTCGTGAAGTGTATGTTGAATTTATTAGTTAATGTTGTCTCACTCAGGAATATGCCATTTTCCGTTATTACCATCTTACTATTATTAACTGATGAAGATTTCTTTTGCAGATTATTGATAATATTCCATGTAACTTTTGATTTGTTATCAGAGGTTGAAATTAAATTGCCATAGTATGTCTTGGATGTTAACTGTAGTTGTTGCTGATATTCTTGATTCAATAATCTACTTATTCCTCTGAAACGAGGGTCATGTTGGGCCAGATTATTGTAGAGAGATACAGTGTTTTTTATTAAATCAGGTGTCTTAATGAATCTGGTTACTCGTTTCTTATAATCACCTCTTTGGTATACTTTTTCATTTAGAAATGTTATCTCAAAATATCACGTAACCACGATAGCAATTGCATTAGTTCTTATACAGGATGTAATAGAAAATAGAAGGGAATTTCTAGTCATTGATAGAACTTGCTCAGGTTTTGGTATGTTACACCTAAGATATATTAAAGAAATAATTGCACTCTACGCAGGGGCGGTTTTATACATCTACTGAGGGGGGGCGTAAATAAAAAAGCTACAGAATTGCAGATGCGAACAGAGTTATTTTCATTAATTTTAGAAAATCGGCTAAGGGCAGAAAAAACACAAGAGGCGACAATGATAGTGCTAAAACGGAAACGCTAAATTAGGTCGGGTAGGTGGGACTATTTCTTTCGATTATTATTTACAATCCATAAAATCAATTGAGCAGTATGTGTAGGGAGGAGCGATCGCCCCTGTCGCCCCCCCAAAAAAACTGCATACAAGTGAATACTATCCATTGCATGTTTCGAAAATAATCGTAGAAATGGTCTTGAGTCTGTGGAATTATTTTCTCATTTAATTGAATTTGATGCTCTGATTCGTCTCTGTATAGGTCTCATGTTGTATGGAAGAAATAATAATTATTTGATGATAGTTTTTTGTGCAGTTTTGTTAGTGGATGAGAGTTTATATAAAAAATTATTGAAATCTGGAAAATATTGTTCCTGTGCTTTAGTATAAAAAGATTGAAAACCCATAAAGACGATAGAAAAAACAATGAAAATGTTATAATTTGTCATGAAAGATGGGCGACAATACTTGACGGAAGATCATATAGGTTTCCGCGGTCAGATATTTGAAAACTAAAAGTTAGGGTTGAACCGCGTCTAGAATTTGTTGAAATTCGACGTTTCGGCTCCGATTTTGGAGCCATTTTCAAGAACTGAAAAAGAAAGAAAATTAATAAATGGTTGAAACGTAATTCTACGCTGAGGTCTCACTCTGCCTACTCCTCAGGTATAATTACGTTAGGTTTTTGTGACTTGACGTCGGGGGTCTCAATCTGCCTACTCCCCATGTCTCGTCACTGGTTCTCTCTAAGGTCTCAATCTGCCTACTCCTTCGAGTTCTCTCGCCCATCTTTCATGATGTTTCTGGCTTCATATTGAAGTCGACACGTAGTCGGAGTGCATTTTAATCTGGAACCCAGAGATGGCGCTGAATTCATACTTCAGTGTTTATCTCAGGGATTTCCAATTAGGATGAAAGGATTTTTCGATTCAATTGGGTCGAACTAGCCTTCGCTGATGATTGGCAATGACCATGAAACCGGTACGGAGGTGTTCCCCCAATTAAATCGAAAAATAATTTCAGCTTTGATATTTGAAATGCATTGCAAAGTGGTTCTTGTAGAAAACTTTGCCAAGTATTAAATATAATTCAATGGTCGTAGGGGGCAGTAGTTGTTTTCTGTTGAATACTTGCCGACGACCATACCTATTGTATAGGTTTTTTTGCGGAAGATTGGATTACGTAATCCACCATAATTCATTATTAGTGTTATAATTTGGATAGCTTTTCTCTTAAATCTATGTACACACTGAAAATAAAAAAAAATTATAATAATACTCTCTCATAAACACTTCTAGGGTATACCCAAAGGCATAGACTACACGGATTGTTGTTGTTTAAAATTGTTTTTTTCGTTAACCAGCTGTCTTCCCCCTACAAACTACAGCCCTCCGAAGTCGAAACTTATGCGAGCCAAGGATTAACGAGGTCTTACCTTCTAACGTGCGATTCCTAGGAGAAAGTGCGGCTATTAATGTTATTTCCCGTGACGCTCCGAGGCGATTTACTGATTTTTCATAGCTTATTCACTTTTCCGCTGCAGGAAAACCTGCAGCACCACACTGAGCTGAATTGTCATCTAAAGACTATAAACGCGGTTAAGCAGCCTAACAAACCCGATGCCAACACCTCCGACGGTAAGCCAAGAACCAGATCAATAACCAAAACAAACTGAACAGTTTCGACTTTTTTCAAACATTACCTACTACATCTGCTTTTCACCTTATTCCATTTTTTTTCCTTTTTTTATTTTTGTAAACACCATTAATGCTACATTATTAGTCATACACTGGTTTTTTAATAGAGCCATCATTCTATAGTAAAATGGAAGAATATGTTAAAAATGTTGAACTGAACCCAATCAATACAGAAATATTATCGAATTTTCCAGAGTTTCAGAAAGTTGTGAAAATAAACAACAAAAATAATAACTTCAGTAAGTATAATACATAACAATATAAGGAGTATAAATAAAAATTTAGATAGTTTCTACTGTTATTTCAATCAACTGAAGGATGAACCAGAAATAATTGTTCTCACTGAGACAAGGCAAGTCCAATATAGACTTGTATCATGTAAGTGGGTACGATTTAGTATACAGCGAAGGAACGTACAACCAGAATGATGGCACAGTGATGTTTATTAAATCAGAAATTCAGTACTCACATGAAATCGTAAATTACTAGAAAATATTGGAATAAGAGGTTCCACATTAAATCTCTTTCACTGAGCAGAAAACAGTGTATGAAGATTGGAAAAACGAAAAGCGAATTCAAAAATATAGTTTATGGGGTTTCCCAGGAAACCATCCTTGGTCCAATTCTGTTCAAAATCTATCTCAACGGCTTGTTTTCAGTCTCTACAACTGGGAAAATATTCAGCTATTTATACATATACAGCTATTTTTTATAAAGATACAACATGAACTTCAAAAAATAAAGTCGAAGTAGACCTACAAAACATCGCACACTGGTTTTCTCATAAACTACCAACTACCAATTTTCACCACAACTTGATGCTCCCCACCGTTCACTTCTCTGAATATATCCAACCTCTTTACCATCAAGCCTGTGAAACAACTCAGATATCAAGGCATTATTGTTGATAATCAACTCAAATGGGAGTCTCATATTAATTTCGTAATAAAAATCTTCAGTTTTTAATGCATCGGTTCAAGTTTCTTAGGGAAGTATTAGACATTAAAGCGCTCAAAACTCTATACTTTTATACAGACACACATAAACCACGGTATATTGGCATGGAGATCGGCTTGGTAAAACTACTCTGAATAAATTTATCGTGACAAAAAGACTGCTTAAAATAATATTTAGGAAAAAATAGAATTATTCATCGAACGTCCTCTATCAAGAAGCAAGAGTTTTTGACCCAATACAGATCTTCTTTTCAAACTCCAACCTAAGAACACATAAAAATAAAAACAACTTTCCAAAAATAGAATATAAATATGACACCAGTTCTGAACAAAATAATTTCAAAACGCCATTTATGCATAAAACAATATGATAAAGAAGTCACAATCACCTCAGTTTCAAATTGTACAATGCTCTACCAATTCAAATTAAAATGTCGAAGAGTCAAAATGAATTCAGGAAAAGATTGAAAGACTATATCATTGGATGGGCCGCGGTGGCATGCGTGTTAAGTGCTCGGATCTCCCTTGCTCACACAAGCTCTGCTTTTGAGGGTTTTTTCCGAAAACCTGGGTGATTCGTAAAAACAAATTTAGCTTATAAATAAGCGGTACCGAGGCTGGAGGGGGTCCAGGGTGTGGCACCCCTGCCCTGCTATTTGGTGTTGTCCACTCGGGGGCATAGTTTTGTTGGATCGGGAAAAGTGAGTGACCTGGTTAATCGTGTTAGGCGGTGACATATCCTCTAAGCTGGGTATTCCATCGCACCCCTAGCAGAGAAACATGAGGCGTATCACTCACTGTACGTTAGTGCTGTCAGAGGTGCGCCACAGTTCTGAAAAAAAGATTGTAATGAAGGTCATGGGTGCGGAAAAGCTCTCTGAGTACCGACCTCGTCGGAGTGACGGTTGACAATAGGCAAATAACTGCAAAGGGCGGGATTGTCCGGCTGAATGCAATCTTCGGGTGTGTACGGTGTAATGAAAAACCCCGGTTTCTGTGCCGATATATCCGTTTCAGCAACACCGCAGGGTATACGGCTGGAGGTTGAACTAACCGCCGCCCAGATCGCCCCGGTGCAACTATGACCTGCTCAAGGTATATCGGTTTATTTTAATTTTGAATTTTTTTTTTTAATCAATCAATAATACAAATAACTCACTTGAAATATTCAAAAATTATCTGGAAGATAGATCTTTGATTGTTAGACACAATGGTAATTTCTCTGGAAAATTCTATCCAACTCAGGAGTGCCTCAACATTCCAATTTGGGACCTCTCCTATTTATTATGTTCATCAACGATTTGCCTTCAGTATTACAATACTCAAATTGTCTGCTCTTTGCAGATGATCTGAAGATATTCAAAAATGTAGAAAATGTAAGAGATTGTGTTAAAATACAAAAAGACCTGGATAATGTTCATAGATGGAGTTGCCAAAATAAATTATTCTTCAATATTGAAAAATGTTGCATAATGACCATATCACGTAAAAAAACTCAGTTGAATTTGAATACAGAATAGATGGAGAGACTCTGGAAAGGTGCCTTGAGGTCAAAGATCTAGGTGTCACTTATGATAATGTTTTATCTTTTACAAATCATATCCAAAATGTAGTTAGCTCCTCGATTCGTATGCTAGGATATTTAATTCGACAAAGGGCATAATTTAAAAATATCAATACAATCAAACATCTTTACCTCCCATTAGTCAGACCCAAATTGGAATTTGCCTCAATAATATGGTCGGGAGAAAATCGTACTTCCAGAAAGTTGAGAAAATACTTATTATTATTTTTATTTTTAAGATACATATACTTCAAAAAACATCACATCAGAGCAGATTATAACACCATACGAACAAGTTATTTGAGGAATGAATTTAAAATTTTATCTTTGGAAAATAGGTTGAACCTTTCCATGCCAATTTTTTTATACAAAATAATTAATCATGGAATTAATTCTTCTGAGCTCCTAGCCTTAATCAGATTCAATGTACCGCCACGAAAAACTCGAATATCAACCATGTTTTATGTACGTCGGTTGATAACTACCACCAGAGCTCCACTTGCAACCATGTTTCGATTAGCCAAAAAAAGCTTCAGTGGTATGATTGACTTAGATTGGACCCTCACAAATTAAATTCAGGCGTGTGTGCCTCAATTATATCCTAAATATGAGTGTTTGAGTAAGTTCATTTACGTAAGTGTGCTTCTTATAGATTACTTAATTATCGTTATTATGTGAGAAATTGTTATTTGATCATTTGTATGTATATATTATTTATCCATGTAATAAGACCTAGTGTCTGTTTGGATATAAATAAATGAATAAATTATGTATAACATACTCAAATTTCAGCAAATTCTATCAATACTTAAAAACCCCATTATATTTGAGCCTATTTCTTCGTTTTTCGAAAAGATTAGAAATAAGGATTTTCGTATCTTAACTTTCACATTGCTTATATATTTTTTCTTGTATTCCAGACCTGAAGCAAGACCTGTTCAGGGAGTCACTAGCGTTATAAGAGTTTCACCAAACCTCCCACAATGGTCAAATAATAGTTCCGAACAGCCGAGTGTCATTCTTCAACGTGCTCTAACTAGCCCACCGAGTTTATCTTCTGAGCCTGAAAACAACTCTTCGCTGCAAGGTAAATAATTTATTTCTAAATAACAATGTGTTGTATATCAAATTGGTTTAATGTATATTTTTATTAACTCGATACAAAGATCTTGTTCTTATTGAATGTAATCACGAAAAATGTCGACTGTGTTCAATTAATTATTTCCAGAAAACATTCGTTTGCAGGGTATGTGCATTGTTCTTCAAAAAATTTCAGTAACGTCAAAAATGTCCACAATTTATAATAATCACTATTATTGTTGAATTTTATGTGTGAATATGGATGCAGGTATAACAGCGTATGGCTAGTTCAGGCAGATCAAGAAATATTGCAGAGTAAAATGCAGTTTTCAGCTGAAGAGTCAGCAATTGATATTATTTCCTTTGGTTCCGACTCTTTTCAAAATCATCGGAGTGGCCCTATTTTTATCAAGGCGCTGTCTACGGCACAGTGACTTTCCTCTTCAAGTTTTCTAAATGTTATTCCACTGTCCTACCAGTCACAACTATATCATCCAAAAAATTCACGACACCAGGTATACCAATGAAAAGTTTTTCAATAGCTTGTTGAGAAATGGCACAAGCTGGTTTCGTTCCAAAAGGGAGTCTTTTTACTTTGAAAATATGAGTGGTACTCCAAGTTAACAGCATGGATGTTTCATCATCCAGCTCGAGTTGATTGTATGCATTTCTCTAATCTAGTTTGGTGTATTGTTTTCCACCCTGTAGAGCAGCAAAATATAATCAATTCTTGGGAGAGGATGGTGCACATCAGCTAAATAATTATTAATCGTGATTTTGTAATTAGCCCATTCAGAATTATCAATTTTTTCAATAACAACTTCCTTTTGTAAGCGCTGAAGTTCTAAGTCAACTGCATTTTTATAAGCAAATGGAACAGGTTTGGGTTTGTGAAAAACTGGCTTTACTGATCTATTATATTCTAATTTAACTTGATAACCCTTATAGAGACCAAGTTCATCAATGAATAATTTTGAGAATTCACCCAATAGATTATTTAGTCGGCTGTCATCATCTATTAAATTGACAGTGACAGATTTCAAAACATCTACTTTGATTAAATTGAGTAAATCTCTGCCAAATAAAGGTCTACAACCCCCTTTAACAACAATAAGATCACAATTTTTCGTTAAATTCCCAACAGTGATATTTACGTTCATTTTACCTGCTGATTTTATGGTATTACCATTATAAGTTTTTAGTTTGATCGAAGTATCAGTGAGAATGATATCCGAAAACGACTTCTCGTAAATATTCAAAGGTATGCAAGATAAATTAGCTCAGGTATCCAATTCCATTTTCAAAATTTTATCATTCAATAGAGTATCGACAAAAATTGGATGTGACCTGAAATCAAAATGATTAATGGTGAACATTTCAAAACGTCATTTTGTTCCTCAGTTTCGACATTTTCAGAAGCAATAAAATGATTTTTATCCACTTTGCAAGCAGAATCGACGTGTCCCTTCTGATTACACCGTTTGCAAATATGCCTTTTGAATTTACAAGTACTAAAATTATGGTTTCCTTTATTGCAAGCAAAACAAACTTTCAAATCTCCAACTCTGATTTCTTGCTTATTTGGTTTCGTCTTCCTATCTGGCTTCTTCCAAACTTCCGACTTCTTCCAAACTTTCTGTACCTTATTGATTTCCTCTGATCTACACATTTGAGTAATCGCAGATTCTCTTGCCAACGCTATTTCGGAAAGTTCTTTTAGGGGCTTCGTTTCGGATTCATCACAAAGTCTATCCAAAATTCGACCAGGCTTCATACCAACTACGAACTTATCCTTCACATGTTCCGATAATAAATTACCAAATTTGCACTTTGACGCCAATTGCTTAACTTTGACGTACCAGTCATTAATATTTTCTCCTGACTGTTTCAAATTGTCGAATAAAATTCGTTGGCGATAAATACTAACTCTTGTCCTATACTGTTCTCCAAGTATTTTCATGATTTCTTCCTAAGACTTGTCTTTTGGGGTAACTGGATCACAAATGTTCCTCAAAACTCTATAGACTTCCCCATCTATAGGTGTAAGTAAAACTGCCGTTCTCCTTATGTCATCAACAAAATTGGCCGCAAAATACTGGTCGAGCCTCTCAGCAAAAATGTCCCATTCGTTACCAGGTGAAAATCCAGTAATATTGCAAATGGCCCCATTGAACACTGTTATTTTATCACCCATCATGGATTCGTAATTTCTCGTCGCCAAATTATGTGGTGTCCAGTTGAATTATTTGTTTGGACATAGAAAAAGAAATAGATTCCAACGAGTATGACAATCTATTGACAAGTTTTTAAATTCAATTTTCATAACAACCAACATCATGTTTCTAAATAACTCATAAAATATATTCATTGAACTACAGTGTGTTGAACAATATAGAACACCTAGGATATCAGCTCGGTCAGATTAAACTACACTTACATTCCATCTTATAGCACATTTCACATGTAGGTTTATGGATTTGAAATAACTTTCACATACTGAGCCTTTTTTTAGTCCGAGTTGATTATTGGTTTTGTCCTATCATTATTTGCTCAGTAGAGCTTTATTTCTGGGTTTCTCACTGAAAAGGCTGGGTTCGAATTACAGCACCGGTCTCTGGTTCCGAAGCTCCTTTGCTCGCACAAGCTCTTAGGAGATTCTGAAGGGGTGCTCTGGAAACCTGGGTGCATCTTTTGATTGTAAGAGCATGTCATTTTATGGCGTATTAGAAACTATAAAATTCACTTACAGCTTATCTGGCGACCCCTTAACACTATCTAGATGTTCTAGGCCCCGAGCAAACAAAAGTGATCCAAGGATAACAACCTTCTGCATTCGTCTGCTTGTGATTTCTGCCAGTTTCATTATTCCATCTTTCCGTCAAGGATCCTTATGATGGGAGCCACAATTTGAACAGAATTGTTAATGTAAAGCCTGTGAAGTTTGATATTTTGTTAGTTTTTTCCTCCTCCTTTTGGTCGTTATTCGTTTCGCCTGGAGCAAAAAACGAAAACCGTCCTACTTTGGTGGTCGAGGAGGACTATATCAGGTTTATTGGCTTGTTTTTATCTCAGGATGGCATTAGTATATTCAATAGATTCGGCATTCGATATTCCCGGTGTTGTAAAGACATTGTTTACCCCTGAGCATCTGATCCTTGAGGCTAGTTCATACCCTCGCGAATATTCCCTGGTTTTGTGCGATTCGCAAATTGCAAGAAAATCGCCGCATGAACGTTCATACCCATGCGGCAAAAATTGCGGTAAATGATAAATTATAACATGTCATTTTTCGGTATTTGGGGTTAGGAATGGTTTGTTTTTTCATTTTTCTAAAATAACAGTTGAACATGGAAGAAGTTCAATGTTTACCAAATAACATTACCTACATGTTTCGAATATAACTCGTGATACGGAGTATTTTTCAATTCAGAATGCAAATGACATCGATATCATGTTATAGTTATCTCCAGAAGCCAAGTATCTTCAACAACAATGCAGTTACAGTATAAGTAATATCAAGGATCTGTGGTGGGAGGATTCAGCAAATTGAGTGTTCAATACAGGGTCCTCAAAAAGTCAGATCCAAAGTTTTACACACCCTGCTTCACACAGTAACGCCCAGCAAGATGATCAGGAGTTCTTAAAATACATATACTAGGTAGTCTGCATTAAGATGTTATTAGATCATTGCAGAAGCGAGATTTGATTTCAACAAAAATATTTGAAAATGATACAAAATAGTGGTCTAGATACTTTTTGGGGAGTAGCACCCAATAGAGCTTATTGCTATCTACCCCTGAACTGAACCTGAAGTGAACTGCACCTGACTTTATGAGATGCATTTTGTTCCTCAACTCAAATCTACTTTGATATGTACATGTTGTGGTCACTGTTCAGTCATCACAAAATATAGGTCAAGTAATACTTTCCTAGTGTTTGATTTTTCAAAATGGTATTAATGTTGAATGGGAGAATAATATAAGTATTATGCAAATTGTATATAATACATAACTCAGTCACATCCAGAGCATTTCTTGCAGAATGCAATGGTTCCAAACCTGAAGACACCCTCTTCTCTTCAGTTTTGTCCCTACTGTGGACAATAGTTCGTCACCCGAAAGTAAATAAAATATTTATTGGAATCATACATCCCCATCTCCCTGTAATAATCTTGCTGAACTTTTCAATCGTCGAATATTTTACAAACACTACAAATCTTTCATAATTGATTGTGAAATCTTATAAACGCAAATGAAATCTTTTTGCAATCAAAATAAAAGATTCTGCGTCCAAAGATATGGAATAATTTGATATTTATTCTGTTGTTCCGTGGTTTGCGCGAATTCGCAAAAAGTTAAAATATTTGAACTTTCTTGCGGCAAGTCTGGCAGCCATTTTATTCGCAGAAAAATCGCAAAATTCGCAGGGGTATGGTTTCGCTTTTATGCTGTAGCCACAGATTATAGAAACTCACAGATGAAAAGCTCCGCCCATTTCCTTTGATGTTTGGAATGCCGCCTCATTGACCTCGGCACAGATTACAGAAACTTACAGATAAGAAGCTCCGCCCATTTCCTTTGATGTTTGAAATGCCGCCTCATTGACCTCGGACCTTTAAATTTTGCGCGCCAGAGTTGCCGGTTCGCAAAATTCAAGTCGACATGGTTGCGGATTTAGATTCGTTCTTGCTTTGGCTGAGTGCATACGAAAGCTTTTTGCGTTTCAGTTCATGGAAATCCTGATTTTGATTGGTTTCCCATATAGAGATTTGTCTAGAAGCGCGACGTTCAAGCAATTTTTTTATTAGCCTTCATATATTGCAGTTCAATGTAGATTGTCATACTGAATATTGAACAAAAATCACCATTAAGTACCACAGCAATGGAATAAACACACGTTTCTAGTGCTCTTGTTTGAAACTGAATACCACCTGTGAAAAACACCAGTAAAAGTGCAACTTAGTATATTTTGTTAAGTAAAAATTCCTGTTTAACGTACTGTGTTCTATTTCAAAAACAGACAATCAATACTTGCATAATTCCTATCAATATGTCAACAACTCGAAGAATAACTAAGGTGGATGAAGAATTACAATCAGTTGTAAAAACATTAGTGCTGAAGCTTTGCAATTCGGAGGATTTCATCAATCAAATAACAGAATCTATAGTGAGTACTCTGAATGAAAAATTTGAAATCAAGATAGCAAATCTGGAAAGTGAAAACACCATGCTGAAGGAAAAAATTGGAAAGTTAGAGAAGACATGTGTTGAAATGCAAGCCTTCAATAAAAACATGAAATTTTACCACAAAAAAAAGTCGCTAAGGTTATTTGGAGTCCAGGAAGTCAAAAATGAAAAATGCTGTGAGATGATTTTAGATATTTTTGTCAATAAAATGGGAGTGAAAATTGATTAAAATCAAATCGATTACTGTCACAGAGTCGGGAAACAAGAATGCAGCAAAATACGTCCAATATTGGTCAAATTCATTCGACTGGATTTAAAATACGAAATCTACAACGTAAAAAAGAAACTGAAAGGAACAGGTATTGTTGTAAGGGAGGAGTTAACCAAGGAGAAACTGGAAATACTGAAGCTCACTAAAACAAAACTAGGAAAAAATGGTAAAATATGGACTAACAGAGGAAATGTGTTAGCTAGGAGATACAATTGTTCGAGTTGATAGTATCGAGGACATTAAAAATATGTTTTGATAGTTGGAAAATATGTACCTGTTTCCCTAATCTACTATTGATATGTTTTCAGGTTCAGGTAGTATATTATTTGTTTATCATACTGTCCCAAGTCGCAAAAAGAGAGCACCAGAATGGTTTTCTTTCTTGTACTCGTTTTTGATAAAAACGCTTAGTAAATTTTTTGTAAGATTAAGGTATTCGTTTATTTTGATCCGTATTAACTTTTACTTATTCTTTTAATTTTTTTTTCTCCATTTTTTTCAAAATCTTTTTCTGTTTTCGTTTCTTCAATCTGTTGAATTCAAAAAGGGTTTTGTATCTGTTGGTTTTCGTAGTTGTCTTGCAATAGTCATCTGAATTTTACAAAATAAAATTTTGTTAGCTAGATCAACACCTATTGTCACACCAAAAAAGTTATTTTAATTACCTTCAAAGGTATGTTAATATTTTAAAAGTATCTCTTTCAAGTATAGTCACTTTTTCCTAGCTCGAGTTCAATGAATGAAGGGTCAATAAAAATAGGGCATATCAATATAAGATCAATAGTGAGCTCCCTAACAGATATAAGAAATGCAGTAACAAACTTATCCTTGGACATTCTTTGTGTAACTGAAACTTGGCTACATGCTGATATAACAGATGAATTACTCCATATCGACGGTTTTGACTTATACAGAAATGACAGAGGGTCTAGAGGTGGGGGTGTCTGCATTTTTGTGAAGAAAATATTTTCTGTGTTACTGATTCCTAATATCAATCACTTCACAGAACAAATCTGGATAAATCTAAACATAAAACAAAAGAATATTGCTGTAGGGGCTCTCTATAAACCTCCAACCCTTGACTCAAATGTTTTCCTCTTTATCCTCTATGCTTCCCACTGTCGATCAAATGATATGTACGGGAGATTTCAATATAAATATGCTGAATTTAGAAAATAGGGTAGTTCAAACATTCATTTCTCTTCTAAAACAATTTGATTTAACTCAACTTTTAGATACTCCCATACGCATTACCGACAACAGTGCTACGTTGTTGGATTTGATTATTGTTTCGGACAAGGAATGTATCCTGGATAAGGGTGTAATCGACGACAACCTGTCAGACCATAACATGATCTATCTAGTTGTGAAAACCGACATAGACGTTTCAGATGTCAGGATGACCTGCTCAGAATTCCATTTTTCCAAATTTTATACCTAGATGATGTTGATGAAAAAGTTTCATTCCTGACAAATTGTATCATTGGTTTATTTGATGTTCACGCCCCTTTAATTAAAAAAAGATTCACAAAAGCTCCGGCTCCATGGCTAACGGAAAATATGAGAATTATGATGAATTTGAGGGATAAGGCTCTCAGGAAGTTCAAAAAATCAAACTGATTGGGTTTATTACAAAAATATCAGGAACTTCACGAATCAGGCAATCGTTAGAGAGAAAAAAGCTTTCTTCAATTTCAAATTAAATCAATCATCTCCTAAAGAAAAGTGTAAAATTTCAAGAAATAACAATATGCTGAATAAAAAAAATATGGATTTACCTCGTCACCTCAAAGATCCTCATGACATCAACAATTTTCTAATCAACTCCGTGCCTGTTTCAAGTGACTGTGAAATGCTTTCACAAAACTATGCTACTAATAAACTAGTAAATTCATATTTCAAATTCAAATCCGTTAATGATTTAGTCGTTTCAAAAATAATTCGAACAAATGCTACAGGGTGTGACGGACTGAATTTGAAGATGATAAAGTTATGCTGTCCCCATATTGTTTCCTACATCACACATATTATCAATTATTGTTTCTCTAGTAATATATTTCCATCTGCCTGGAGGTGTGCTTTTGTAACAGTATTGCCAAAAAACAATAACCCTAAAGAATTAAAAGATTTGCGCGGGATAAGCATTCTACCAACATTGTCAAAAATAATTGAGAAGATTATAGAAAACCAATTAAAAGAATATCTCAATGAAATGAGCCTTCTTTCTTCCCTTGACTCAATCAGGCTTCAGAAAAGGACACAGTTGTACAACGGCGTTACTTCATGTAGTGGATGATATTATGGCAGCCACGGATAAGGGTAAATGCACTATTCTAGTTATGTTGGATTTTAGTCGTGCTTTCGACACGATCAGTCATACAATTTTACTGTCAATATTACTTCACTTGGGTCTGAACGAGAACGCAGTTTCGCTTTTCGAATCCTACTTAACAAACAGAAAACAAATGGTTCGCATTGAAGAAATTTACTCTATCTTGTTTTAGAATCTGGGGTACCCAAAGGGTCCATTCTCGGACCAATTCTTTTCACTCTCTATACAAGTCAAATTTTAAAACAAGTCAAACACTGTCACATACATCTCTATGCAGATGATACACAATTGTATCTCTCGTTTGATCCTGAAGAGGTTGGTAATGCGTGTGAGCGCATAAATAGCGATATTAATACATTTGTAGAATTATCGTCAGATCATCAACTCCAAATAAATGCAAATAAATCTAATGTGTTGGGTTTTGGTCCGAAACATAGTAGGTATTATGTTAAAAATTATGTTGATGTCAAAATTGGCCAGAACACATTAGAAGTAGTGGGATATGCAAAGAACTTGGGAATCATTCTTGATAAAAATCTATGTTTTGAGAAACACATTAATACACTAATTCAGAAAGCATTCTGTTCCCTAAAGCTGATTTATAATAGCCGGAAATTTTTATCCAGAGAAACAAAAGTCATGCTCTGCGATAGCCTAGTAATTTTCAATTTTGCAGACAGCCTATATAATCCAGTCATCAGTGTTCTTCAAAAACAAAGAATTCAGAAAATACAAAATTCATGCCTGCGGCTGATTTTTGGAATACGTAAAAGGGATCGCATTTCTCATACTCTAGAAATTCTTAACTGGTTGAATATGAATGGTCGAAGAAAATTACACACTGCTTGTTTATATCACAACATCATTACTAATAAAACACCAGGGTATCTTTATAATAAAATAACTTTTCGTAGTGACGTGCACACATTGAACTTGAGATTTAAAGGGCTGCTCACGCCTCCTATTCATAGAACTGAACAATTGAAACGCTCCTACCGGTATCAAATTTCAAAGATTTATAATGAAATTCCAAATAGCTTGAAAGAGATGAAACACAGTGACTTCAAAAGACAATACAAAAAACTTTTGTTAACTAGAAAAAATGTTTGTGACTTATTGAAATGGTAAATAAAGACGCTATTATTATTATATTGGTTCTACTTTTTTATATAATGTTAATGGTTCAAGATCTTATAGATTTAAGGTTTTATGACACCGAACTCCAGAATTAAATATATTGACCAAGTTAATATTTACATGAACTGATTTTTTTCAAAATATTCAATTCCTTGCAGAACATTTTGTTTGCGGTTCAGTACTGCAGAGCTGTAAGTGCAGAAATGCCTGGAAGTCATGAATATTCTCAGATATTCATTTATATATAAGACTTTTCGAATACACAACGTGATTTGAATGAATCTCAAAGGAATGGTGCCCAAAAACGATATGAAAATACAGGTGTTAGTACATTCTGGAAGTTGAATTTAATCACAAGCCAATTATGAGACAAACTGCATGGGCGTTGTATTGGACAAAAAAATGGACTTCGACTTGCACTATGCATGACTACGTAACAAATATGTTTAGAAAACTGAATATAAAAGGATTCGTCAAATCGACGGTCCCTACGAAGACTGTAGTAATTCCATTTTTAAGGAACTGAGCAAAACGGACCTGATGTGTCTCGTATTTTATTATTGCAAATAAAATTGACATTCATTTAATTCAGTAGATGAGATGCATGTGAATTCAACATTTCAAGTATTGAATTGTACCTTGTATATTCTTCACGATATTTTTTTTATCAATATCGGATAATTATCTTGAGGATGATAGAAATTGAGTTACTACTGTCTTCGGTGGAACTGACGAAATGTTCTCTGTGTAAAAACACTGTACTATTCCTAGGTGACATCGGTTGTGTTTGGTTACCCAAATATTATGAAATCCTCATATACAACTTGGAGAAAATCAAGAATACATTCCTGTGCTTTGTAGCATTAAAGTTACCAAGGACTGTTAGCGAACACTTAACCTATCCAGCTATAATTAATCTACCATTAGTGATGTTATTTTATTTTATTGTTGTCTATTCAATGATCTCCTATTAGTAACATCCACGTTCCAATTGGAAAATATTCAATTTCCTTTTGCAATAAATGTGCAACTGATAAGTACTTATATCAAGAAATGTTTGGAAATAAATCAACACACATGATAAGAAAAACATTTATTTCAAATATTTTCACATATTCTTCATTATTTCCCCTTCGAAAATGTTCTACATGAAATAATTTTCAAGTATTTATCAATCAGATAGTCTTGATAGTCACAATGTCCTATTCTGAAATTATGTACAATATGGTTTTCTAGTATTTTCACTGAACATACATGAATTCGAGTTTTCAGGTATTTTGAAGTCTAAAATTCTGATTTGGAGGTTTCCTGAATGATCAGCACAGTTATTATTGAATTGAATTGATTATTTTTAAAATGAACAATTTTCTGAATGCCCTAGTGAACTGAATTGAAGTTGGGTTCTCAGCATAGCGATTCTACTGTCTGATACAACTAAAGAAATCTTCTTAAGGGTCTTGGTTCAGTTTTCTGGCAAAAAAAGATATAAAACCCTCAACAATCAATGAATTTAATGTAAATTTTATTTGGCCCCTTTAACACTTTAGTTGAATTTAATCACAAGCCAATAATGAGACAAACTGGCATTCTATCTCTGTTAAAAATCTAGCTGAAACTTTTCCCCTTTGAATGTTTTGAATGCAGTGCATGTATAATAGTGCGGAAGAATTGAAAAGATCAAATAGTTTATTGAACTTTGATATGACCTCAACAGTGGCCGTAGCAGTTTCAGGCAAATTATTCACATTAATATGGCTTTGGTTATTTGGTCGTGCATTCATTTGTATTGGCTCTTGATGTTTTGCAGTTGGCTTCTTCAGAAGTTACAAATGTAATGATTATTCCCCAGTTTGGTATTATATTTCTCTTATATACAAGCTTCTTTCCATATTCTGCACCTGTAATACAATGAGACAATCAGTATGGTGAATTTATGCAGCAGTTTAAAGTCATAAGAAAATTTGTCAATGATTGGTTGACGAACATTCTTTCTTATGACTAAACTGTTCACATATTACTAGAAATATCACTTGAAAACACATACAAATCAATCTGTTAAATCACTATCGTTAATCCTAATAATTTAATACATGTAAGAATCCAACCCTTTTCTTTTTCTAATGATTGTTCCTGGGTAGAATGCGAGGATTTTATGTCATTGAATAAACAAAACTACTTACTTCATTTCTTCCTATGGAATCCTTTATAATTTGATGTTATCAGATTTGCTGTTACTATTTCTGCAATTTCTGAATACACAATGTCTTCCACTACCCCTGTGAGGTTCTTTATTCTGTTCATCACTCCATCGTTAAACTTCAGGGAGAATCTGATGATCGTAAATAGTATATCTTTCCAAAAACAATGATCAACTGAGAGATCTTATGTCAGTGTGGACCTTTAAATTTTGCGCTTTTCTTTCTCTCGTCCCAAGTAACGTTATTTGTCCACCGTCCCATCTGTAAGTTTTTATAATCTGTACTGTAGCGTAGTGAAATATGTTATTTTAATAATGTTGTTTTTTGTTTTCCAACCATTGAATAGTTAGATCTGACCTCATCATTACCATCCACTGCATTATTTCTAAGTACAAATACGTCAAAGGATCCCCCTAATGCCTTAGTCATATTCATATTCAATAGTATCCGATGGTTGACACAATCAAAAGCTCGACTAAGGTCACAGAATACTCCAACCGGGCTCATACCTGCTTCAAAATTACAGAGAAGTCTTTTATAAAATTAATGCATTGCAGAATGTGTTGACATACCTGCCCGAAATCCATGGTTGGTTTACGGTGATAATTTGACATTTGTCCAAATAATCTACTACTCTGCTCAAAAAGCCATATTCAAAAATTTTTGAAAAACCAATTGGAATTGTTACAGGTTGATAATTACTTGAAGAAAGTGGATAATTTTTTTTGAATATTGGATTGAGCTTCCCAATTTTTAAAACTTCAGGAAATATTCCCTTTTCAAATGACAAATAAACAATATAAGTCAATGGCATTGTAATGTGTTTCAGTGCAATTTTTACTAGTAAAACTGGCACGTCGTCAGCTCCACTGGAATTTTTTATTTTTCAGTATGGTTCTAATGAGTTCGTAGAGTTCTTCATATGAATAAGGTCTCATAAACAATGAATTTTGTTTGATTTTTGTATGCTCATGCTGTTTGGTTTTTGGTTTGCCATTTCAAAGTATTTCGTGATTCTTGTATAAAAAAGTAATTGAAAAGGTTAGCTATTCGATCAGGTTCTTCAAAAAGTTTTTCATTTTCTTTAATATTTATAGTGTTTATTGCTTTCTTATTTAAAATTTCGGAGATAACGTCCCATGCGGACTTTGTTGCATTACCTGATTCGTTAAATATTATTCTGATAAAAATTCTTTTTTTAAATTTTTGATGAGGTTTTTGTGTTCTTTCCTAACTGTTTTATATACTTCAGATGACTCATGGGTAACTAGTTTTCATTATATACAGACCTTTCAGATATTTGCTGGTTATCCTTATTTCGTCATTTACCCAACGTGTCTCACAAGATTTTTGGTAATATTTTTTGAGTGGAAAAGAAGTGTTAGACATGATGAAGAAAAATGTCATTAAAATAAAAAATGCCTCATTTATTTCCTTCACTTCGTACAGATTTTCCCATTGCTCATTTTCCATATCTCTATTGAAATTATTTATTGCTGATTCTTTAAAATGTCTTTAGCATGCTGAACTTCTTATTACTGGAATATCGAAATTTTGCATCAAATGGCAAAAAATTGTACGATGATCAGATATTGAATTATCGAATACGCCTGTGTTGGAGGGTAGGTGAAAATTTGTGAAAGTGTGGTCAATAGTCTGAATTGTATTATTCGTTACTCGTGTAGGCCATGTATTTTGACTCCTCAGATTAAAACATTTCAAAATATTGCACAATTTCTGCAAGTGATGGTACTCTGTAGGAATCGACATTGTCTCCGCAAAGAACTAAATTGACATTTGTTTCTATAACATAATCAAGAGCTTCGTACAGTTTTTCTCAAAATATATTGAACTTTCTTGATGGCGATCGATAGCAGTTCACGATTGTGAACTGAATTTCATTCACTTTACATTTGACTACACATTCCTCGAAATCCTTCTCAATGCAGTATGCTGATAAATCAATGCTTTTTGAATCCAGGCCATTTTTTATCCATATGCCCACTCCACCACCTCTGAATTTAGATCGACAATAAACATTTGCTAAATAATAATCATTTATATATAAAGCAAAAACCATTTTTCTACAGTCAAAGTAGGTATTCAGGGAGAGTATGTTGGGGTTGAACACTAGGCTGCACTCTCTTCTTCGCTGGATAAGTTTCTCAAATTTTCGAGAAACTAGAGAGCAATGATATTGGCCTGAAGTTTGCTGTCGAATCGTGATCTTCGCATTTGTGCTGCGAAATGACTGTCGCTATTTTTAGAAATGAAAGGAACTCCCCTCAAGAGAGAAAAATATTCATTTCTTCTGCCATAATCTCAATGGATCATCAGGTGTTCCAATATTTTCAGGGAACTATTATCCCAAACAGATAAAGTTTCTTAGGAATGAGGGAAACTCCCCTCAAGAGAGAAAAATATTTATTGCTTCTGCCATAATCGTCTATGGAACATCAGGTGTTCCAATATTTTCACGGAGATATCATCCCAAATAGATGAAGTTTCATGCTCGCCAGTTTTGCTGAGGTAGGTCAGTAAATGGCTAATTTCTGACATAAATTGTTTTTTGCAGTTCCTCTGCTATTGAACAATATAACGTATCCAATTCATCTGAGCTCAATTGTGTTTTTACATTATCAGCATGTATTTTGCCTCTCAAGTCATTCATAATTTACCAAACTATTGTTCGACTGAGCTATTCTGTTTTCATAATACATTGTTTGCAGCCCTGCTTGTCTTTCTGTATTTCTATATATTATAGAATGTTGAAATTCACGTTTTCATCCCTTATACATCCCTTATATATCAGTCGACCAATACAAATTATATCAGATAGACGCGATGGATAATCATGTATTCAACTAGACAACTCTGGTGTACAGTGATTTTAGTCAAATACTTGATAATCCATCGCATGTATAGTTCATCCATTATCAATTGCAACAACTCGTATAGATTCAAAGGAAGCACCGCGGTCCAAAGGAACCTAATTATCATGCCTTGAAATGCAAAATCGTTGGCTGGCGGATAATAACTCATCACTTAAATGGGGTGTCGGCAGATCAAACGAAATTGTCGGTATAAGGGTTCCGAACAAGTTTTTATGTTCTGCAATTGATATTGGAAAGACTATACCTATCTGGTACTGCTCGACTGGACTCATATACCCGTAATTTTATTCCAGATCTCTGTTTCCTGATCTGATGCAGGGAGCACATATTTTTTGACGAATTAACTAGACTTTTGTTGAATCAGGTTTTTTATTTTGTAGTTTTCTTATTGAAATTTCTTGATGTTAATTCGTGAAATTCTTTTAGGGGTTCTTTCAACAGAATAACGCTAGAGCAATATGATTCCGAACATGGCATCACACGTTGAAAGGTAAGGGCTACGTCTTCCCTAGCCCGCACAAATCTCTGACGTCTGAGGGTTGCTCGTAAGGGTGCAGCCGGTTGATGGATATAACAATTGAATAGTATGGAAAACCCATTATAGTTTCGTTTACTGAATATCGTCGAGATTTATTATTCCTAGACACTTTGATGTCAAATGTTACAGTATCCAAAATGGCTTCATGGTTAGAAAGTCGGAATTTATAGCCCTACAGGAGGTATTACAGGTGATCTTGCTCATGTTGGTACAGACATAATTGATGATAGTGGCAGAAAAGTTTGAAATTCTTGTTGGTGTTTTAACATGCATATTGTTACGAGATTGATAAAAATCTCCTAGCTACGCCGCTCAATCGACCCGCACGCGTATCGTCGATATGGTTAAGAAGTGATAAGCAGTTTTTTGAAGAAGTATAGAAGTGTTTGGAATATTTAGTTAGTTGTATTGTTGTATAGATGTAAGTGTTTAATTAGTCAGTGAAGTAGTTGTTTTTAGTGAAGTTAGAAAATACACAGTTTAGGATTGTGCTCGGCAATATTATTCAGCAAATACGTAACAGTGGTGTTCGATGCGGGATATTAGTGAAAAACTGAAACTTTTTTTATAAGCTATTTAAGGTGAATACGAGGAGTACATCGTACGATACGATGGAAGACATTGTGAAATTTATCCAAAATCAATTTGCGGATTTGGAAAGAAGGCGCTTGGAGGAAAAACAAAAACGAGAAAATCAAAAACAAAAAGAAGAAACACGTCGGTTGGAAGAAAAGAAAGAACGAGAAGAAGCACTCCAGAAAATTATCGAAGAGCAAGAAAAGAGCGAGAAGATGAAAGCAAGAACGAGAAAAAGAAAAACAAGAACGAGAAAAAGCACTCCAGTAAATTCTCGAAGAACAGAGAAAAGAGCGAGAAGATGAAAAACAAGAACGAGAAAAAGAAGAACAAGAACGGGAAGAAGCACTCCAGAAAATTCTCGAACAACAAAAGAATGAATTGGACCGAATAGAAAAACAAAGGAAAACAGACTTCCAGAAGGTTCTAGAACATCAAGACAAGTTCTTTCAACACGTTCTACAGAAAACCGAAGTACGCATGGAGGAACTGAAAGGAAAAATAGAGGAAGACGTCAAGAAAATCGACGATGAGCTTAATAAGAAAGTGAATACAGTGCGAGAGGAGGTGAAAGGACTCATCGAAAAACCAGATAGCTCTCCTCATGAACCAAGATTATCGAGACAGGGTTGCCACATCAGGAATTTCCATAAAACCACCGACATTTGATGGACAGTCGTCTTGGTCAATGTATCGTCGACAATTTGAAGCTGCAGCAGTGGTTAATGGATGGGGCGAAGAAGAAAAAGCTACGGCACTCATAGTAGCTTTGAGAGGGCCAGCTTTGGGTATGTTGCAGACGATACCCATCGAACAGCAAAATGAATATAAAGACCTGATTACTGCATTAGAGTTGCGGTATGGCGATCAATATCGAGAACAGCTGTATCGGGCTCAAATAAAAACGCGCACTCAGAAATCAAGCGAGAGTCTGCAAGAATTTGAAGCGGATGTGAGACGCCTAATACAACTGGCTTACCCAGAAGCACCGGGAAATTTCAAGGAGCAGTTAGCGGTGCAGTTATTTATAGATGGACTGAGAGACACAGAAATGCAAAGGACTCTGCGACTAACACACTTCAAGAGGAGTAGCGATGCCTTGGTACATTCTCTAGAAGTGGAGGCGGCCTTCAACACCTCGAGGCCGAAAGTACGAGCAGTAGCAATAGAAGAACCCGAACAACGATGAGGTGCAGTTTCTAGTTTATTCGAAAAGGTTCTGGATGAGATCAAATCTTTGAAAAGTGGAATGAGTACTCAGAAGAACAGATGTGGAAAATTGGGACATCTTATGAAAGACTGCAGAGTAAGAATGCCTACACGTTCGCAATCACCTATGAGGACCAGGTCTTCTAGCGAGTCCTCAGGTGGGCGGCCGGAAAATAGAATTAGCCAGCATATCGGGGCGCATGCTGGCTAGCAATAATGGAGCCCCCAGGGTCATCTCTATTAACAGGCTAAGAAGAACAACCGATAGCCTTACTATTTCAGGAAAATTGAAAGAAATAGACGTCATATGCACCATAGACACCGGTGCTGCAGTTTCGGTGGTACGCAGTGACATTCTTCGGCCAGAAAGCGTGAAACCTATCTCTTCAAACTTTGTGCTTCGAACAGTCACTGGAGAAAATGCACCTATTCGAGGAGAAGCTGAGATTACACTGATTCTTGGGCGACTCACCATCACAAATACAGTATACGTCGCGGATATAGAAGATGAATTTATACTTGGGATGGGTTTGATCAGTGACTACGGGTTTTCCAACAGAGGACGATGTCTGTGAAACTGCGATTAGCGAAATTCGTGAAAATTCCTGGATTTTCGGAGAAAGTAGTTTATGCTACATTAGATGCTGCGTTAGGTGCTGCGTTGGAATAGTACAGCCATGTGTCGAATCACCGAGCGATTTGGTTCTTGCACGAGCCCTAGTAAAGACAAAACATGCTATTCCTGTGAGAGTTGCCAACGTGTATCCCGAAGAAATAACAACTAAAGAAGGCGATATTATTGGAAGCTGTGAACCTATTTCATGGGTAGCAAGCTATGATTCAGGTGACCACCAGGAAAGAAAAGAAGCCTCAAAGAGTGTTATGACAGTTCTTGAAAAATCATTTGAACACTTGTTGACAGAAGAATTGAGAGCTGCAAAAGATTTCATCAGAAGTCAAAGCGACATCTTTGATTCAACAACAACAGGAAGAACTAACCTGGTCAAACACAGAAACGATACTGGCCAAGCCCATCCGATTCGACAACCACCAAGAAGAGTTCCATTTGCCAAACAGCAAGAGGTGGAAGAGGTTGTTGACAACATTATGAAAGATGGTGTGATTGAAGAATCATCGAGCCCTTGGTCTGCACCTGTTGTGCTAGTTTCTAAGAAGGATGGATCCACAAGATTCTGTGTGGATTATAGGAAATTGAATGATGTCACGAAGAAGGATAGCTACCCTTTACCAAGGATTGACGACACATTAACAACTTTAGCAGATTCACGTTGGTTCTCAACCCTAGATCTGAAGAGCGGATATTGGCAAGTGGGCATACATGAAGACGATAAGGAAAAGACAGCATTTTCAACTGGAAGCGGACTTTATCAGTTTGCTGTTATGCCTTTTGGATTGTGCAATACTCCAGCAACATTTGAAAGACTTATGGAGCTGTTCCTGCGTGGGCTCACTTGGAAGACTTGCCTAGTATACCTCGACGACGTTTTAGTCATGGAAAAGACATTTGAAGATCTACAAAACTTGCGAGAAGTACTCCAACGATTCAGGAATGCCAACCTTGAACTGAATTCTCAGAAATGCTCATTGTTCCAGAAAAAAGTGGATTTTCTGGGCCACGCAGTGCCATCAGACGGCATCCGAACAAACGAAAGGAAGATACAGACGATCCGAGACTGGCCGAGACCTAAAGACAAACATGAAGTGAGGAGCTTCCTAGGGCTCTGCACCTACTACCGTCGGTTTGTAGAAGGATTTGCTGATATTGCGGCACCCCTACATAATTTGACAGAAGACCGAGTCAAATTCGTCTGGTCTAACGAAAGTGAACGGGCATTTGGAAAACTAAAAGTTGCTCTATGTTCCAGTCCGATTTTGAGTTTTCCACGTCAAAGAGGCCTCTTCGTTTTGGACACAGATGCCAGTAACAATGGGATTGGAGCCGTACTATCACAAGAGCAATATGGCCACGAAAAAGTAATTGAGTTTTACAGCAAGGCAATTACCAAACCAGAAAGAAATTATTGCGTAACAAGGAAGGAACTATTGGCAATAATCACGGCTGTAGACCATTTCCACAAATATCTATATGGAAGAGAGTTCCTCATTAGAACAGATCATGCAGCTTTGAAGTGGCTACTCGGGATGAAGACTCCTGAAGGACAAGTAGCAAGGTGGATCGAGAAGTTGAACCAGTATCACTTCAAAATACATCGACTAGGACGATTGCACAACAACGCAGATGCCTCATCCAGAAGACCTTGTTCGGATACCTGCGAGCATTGTGAGCGAATTGAACGTCGCGTAGGAATCAACCAAGTGAGATTAATGGTTGACGACAATTGGACCACAGCAAAAATGAGGAAGGACCAAGAAAGTGATCCAAACGTTGCAGATTTTCTACGAGGGAAGGAAAGCGGAGCGAAAAGACCCACCTGGAAGGAAATCTCCTTACGATCACCAGCTTTCAAGGCATTGTGAGCACAATGGGATGCCCTGATTGTTGAGAATGGTCTATTGAAGAGAGCTTGGGAATCAGCCGATGGCAGAAAATTGATTTCTCAATTGGTTGTGCCTAAGTTCAGGATAAGTGTCGTCTTGGAGGAGATCCATGGCAGCAAATCAGGTGGACATTTTGGAGTGAATAAGACCTTGGATAAAATACGGCAGAAATTTTACTGGGTCCAATGTCGTGAGGATGTAGAGGATTGGTGCCGAAGATGTCTGAAGTGTGAAGCAAGCAAAGGTCCCAAGACAAGATCGAGAGAGATGAAACAATACAATGTAGGTGCTCCCTTCGAACGAATCGCCATTGATGTAGCAGGACCGTTTCCGATGACGAATGATGGCAACAAATACATCCTCGTTGCCATGGATTACTTCAGCAAATGGGTTGAAGCTTATGCCTTGCCTAATCAAGAAGCATCCACAGTTGCAAGAGCTCTGGTGGATAACATGTTTTCAAGGTTCGGAGTCCCAATGGAGCTACATTCCGATCAAGGAAGAAATTTTGAATCAAATTTATTCAAGGAAGTTTTTGAATTGATGGGAATTAGCAAGACCAGAACAACGGCCTCCACTCACAGTCTGATGGCATGGTTGAAAGGTTCAACAGGACTATGGAAGAACATCTTTCCAAAGTAGTAGCGGAGCACCAAAAGACCTGGGATCGACATCTTCCACTGTGCACGATTCCACAAAACTCACTCCAGCCAGCATCATCTTCGAGAGAGAACTTCGGTTGCTCTGTGACTTGGTCTTCGGATCACCAAGTGCTGAAGAAAAAGAGATACAGGATTATGCAGACGAACTGCGAGATAGCTTGCATGGGATCCACGAATTTGCAAGAAAACGATTGAAGATAACCAGTGACAGAATGAAGGCTCGATACGATCTTAAGGCCAATACTGGTGGATTCAAAGAAGGAGATCGAGTGTGGCTGTACAATCCTCGTCGTAAGAAAGGAGTGTCTCCCAAATTAACATCATCTTGGGAAGGACCATATACGATAGTGAAGAGAATAAACTACGTGGTCTATAGGATTAAACGCAGCCCGAGAGCGAAAATGAAGGTTGTTCACCTAAAGAGACTCAAACGTATTAATGGAGATAACGACACATTGTTTGATCGGAACGATCAAAATTGAGAGGGGGATAATGTTACGAGATTGATAAAAATCTCCTAGCTACGCCGCTGAATCGACTCGCACGCGTATCGTCGATACGGTTTTCTAGAAAAAGGCAGATAACTGCCGGTAATGAATATTCGGGATAACCGAACCGTCGCATCGCGAAGATTCTGGTTACTCTTGAGTACCTATATAAACGCGAGACATTTGACTGGGATGAAGAATTTAGGAAGATTATTATGAAGAATTGATAAGCAGTTTTTTGAAGAAGTATAGAAGTGTTTGGAATATTTAGCTAGTTGTATTGTTGTCTAGATCTAAGTGTTTTAGTAGTCAGTGAAGTGTTGTATGTTTGTTTATAGTGGAGTTAGAAAATAAACAGTTTAGTAGTGTGCTCGGCATTATTATTTAGCAAAAACGTAACAATATTTAAATTGAAGGAGTCTAGAACAAATTTGATAACTGAATAATAATAATAATAATTGATCCTTTGATTGGCAGCTGAAGAAATATTTTAATATTAGTTGTGGGAGGCCTATAAATGTAAAATACAGAAATGTTTAAATCTGAGCAGTGAATAACTGAGAACTCAAATCCTTTCTCCACAAGTAAATGATCATACTTGTTTATATTTATAAAACAAAAATGTGAACAGTCCTTCACTAGAGCCAGAGTGCCCTCTTAACTGCAGCTTAATCGCCAATACTTATAATGTGGTAAAAAAAGGTTCCTCAGGTTTTAACCAATGTTCTGTGAGGCGTATTATGTCTGGGATAAATTTCGTGACAGAATATCTATGTGGTCTTTCCTCAAGTCCGCTGTCCAGCTCTATTCACAGAAATGAAACCTGTTTGCTGGTTGATAACTGTTCTGAATTGTAGAATATATGGAAATCAACCGACTGTTGGTTGAGAGTTATAATTTGGGTTCATTATAATTCTACGTTTGATATGAAGTTGTTTTTAAAAAACCAATTTTCAATCGTTAGGTTAGGTTTGATCGTGAGTGGGTCCATATCAGGACCTCCACTGCGGTCAATGGCCTATTGTGGCTCACCCTATGGTTCTATTTCTCCCAGTATATCCAATCTCTTAACGAAATTAAGGAGTACGTTGGGAGAACAATTTACCAGATTCTCTGGCCTTACTGTTGTATTGCCAAATGTTGAAAATCTAGTTCTGTCCGCTGCGGGGCATGTACATAAAATGTTTTTAGCCGTTTCATCCTCCTCCATGCACAGACGGCACTCTGCATCTTGTGCAAGTCCGATTTTATGCATGTGGTGTTTGAGTTTGCAGTGGCCAGTGAGCAAACCTACTATAACTCTGAGATGTGCTCTACTGAGTTCTAGCAGCTTGTCAGAGTCCTGTTTTTATAATAAATGCTTTGGAATGGGCTAGGCCCGGTTGACTACACCAATACTCGAGTCTTTTATTGTCTGCCCAGGATGTTATATCATTCTTGGCAGTGCTATGTGCTATACCGATTACCGGTTCTGGCCCTGGGAACGTTATTTCGTCCCCCCCTTTTGCTAGGTTCGTTCCCTTCTAGGCCGGTGTGACCTGGTATCCAGACTAGGTTAACGTTGTTGCGTTGTGCTAGTCGGTTTAAGGTTTCTCTGCAGTTTCATACTGCTCTGGATTTAAAGAAGTTGGATTCAAGCTCTTTCAGTGCTGCTTGACTATCTGAAAATCATTTTATTGTTTTTCGTGTGTGGTGTCGAAAGGCATATACGTCCGTCTGGAATACCGTAGCTAATTTACCCATACTGAATGAGCGTTTCACTACTGGGTTCATCCTGTATATTCCGGCTCCGACGCCTTCCAAAGTTTTGGAACCATTGGTAAACCAACGTTCATTTGCCCTACATAGGTCAGTTTCATTCCGAACCCAATCTTCTCTTTCAGGGAAGACCATAGTGTGGGGCGTGTGAAGGTTGATAGTTTTGGGCATGATGTTTGAGGGCATTCCTAGAATATTGTGAGCTATTATGCCCTCCAGCATGCTGCTGCTTCTCATGACCACTACTTGCGGTAGACTAATGGCCGCTTCCAAGCGTACTCAATACAAGACCATACTCATTTTAGGCGTTATATTTGGTACTTCGTTGACATACAATAGGTAAAGCAATTGTCCCAGTATCCCTTGATGGGTACCCCTCACGACACGTCCCAAGTCCGACTTCACCCTAGTGAATGGAATTATACTTGATGATAAACTTTCAAAACAACAACAAAAAAATGCTATAAGTAAGAATAACATCAAAAGTTGGTCCCCGTGAGCATTGTAGTCCTCTATTCACAAAACTAGGCATAATGCCACTCCCGGCAATTCACATATTCAACACACTAATTCAAATTCATAGTCAAAAAGATTTCCTCTGTCTACAATCAGATATCCACTGTTATAAAACCCGTAATGCTTCAACGGTCAGACCTCCAAGGTTTAGACTTGATGCTAGTAAAAAAACTCTCTCAATTATAATCTATATAACATCCTTCCTGCTGCAGTGAAGTGCATGATGATTGGTCCATTTGAGACTTTCAACAAAGAGTTTCTAACAAAAAACTGCTTTTATAATATTGATGATTATATTGTATCTGCCAGTGAAGTTCTAGTGTAACATTTACATTGTGTACTATTTGTATTGTTTTTAAATTCTATGTCATAAAATGAGTCCTTTAAATTCTATGTTATGAACCGTGTCCGTTGGGATTTTAACTTTTTAACTGTAATTTGAAGCAATCTATTGCTGCTCATTATTCCCTAAGCTATGACTTGTCACAAACATTTCGAAATTGTAACGTGATCAAATAAAATATATTCTATTCTATTCGATTCTATTCTAGTAACATCAATGCTATATTCTACTATGTCAGCCAGGTATGATTCCATTGAAAACAAAGCCACACCACTAAAACCCATACATTTCTAGTTTTTAAGTAATATTTCATGATCAACCGAATCAAACGCTCTAGATAGATAGGAGAACGATGAACAGACCTCTGAGGAAGCTAGCCACTCGCCCTAGCGAAACCATAGAAAACTATTCCAAATCACGACGGCCTTTAAACCCGAATCAAAATAGTGATAGTGTTGGGAGGTCGTTAAAGAAAAGTACTCAAAATAGCGGTCCGAGATAGGAACCTTGAGGTACTCCGGAATCAATACCGAATTTATTAGAAATATTCCCATTATATTTCACATAAATTTGTCTATTTTTCAAATAACTTATGATAAGTCCGTGTCTGATACCAAATTTGCCCAATTTAAAGAGTAATATTTCGTGTTCTACCTTATCAAAAGCCTTTGAGAAATCCCTAAAATCGCATTCGTTGTTCTCGCCAAGTTATATAATAATAATAAACACTCGTTGAGTGTATCCAATGGCATAGCCTGTGCGGGTAGAGGACGGCTATTATTATTATTATTTGCTGTGGCACTAGGGTAATTCAAATTCGAGGGCCACCGTTGGAATTTCGGAAACTATAAGAGATACGAAGATGTGATCTAGATGACCAGCAATATGCCGTTAAGAAAGTTACAAAATTCCAAGTATATCCGGAAAATACCGAAATTTTTAAAAATCTTTTTTTGGCGTTATTTGATGAAGGATATCAGAATAAACAGCACATTTACATTGCCACTTTGTCCCTGTTACGACGGTATTTTCAGATTTATCATTCGACGTTTTGTTTCTTGGCCACCATCATCAACTTTATTGAACTGTTACAAATTGATATAGAGTTTTTATTCTGATTCCAATGATGATGACACTTTGTTATGTCACAACCTTTTATATATCACAAAAACTAGAATTTTCAATTATTAGGCTCTGACTCCGTCGAAAACACTTGTTAAATGAGTTGATTCGTTGTTACGCTATTATCTATCACGTAGTCACGTCTGCTGTCACAATTTCAAAGTGATAAGAAAAACGGGATATGATTAATCTGTTTTATAATTCAGACAATAATACTGAGAGAACTGCAGAAATGTATCTTCAACTATACCCAGAAAGAATACCACCAGCAAGAACATTATTCGAAAAATTAGATAAAAACCTTATCGAGTATGGTAGATTAAAAAAAAACGACGAATAAATATGGAAATCAATTAGATGAAAATACGAAAAACAATATTCAAAATGCGGTAATAATACACTTCTATCCTTTTATTAAAATATTATATTTTTTCAATTTGTCTGGTTTTTAGATAAAGTACCTTCAAAAATCTGGAAAATTGAGATGGTCGTAGGACAGAGTCTTTGGAAGCATTCCTGAAAATTGTGAATTATATACAACATTCATTAAAACAAGAAATACCTTTCATAATCGGCTGTTCTAATATACGAAATTATACAGCGTAAATATATTCGATTTTGTTGATCTAAAAAAAACAATCAACAGGACGACCGCTCAATAACTACCCCAACTTCTGAACAAGCGATTGTGATGGCAAGTAGTAACAAACCTGTTGGCCAATTAACCTCCAGAGAATTACTCACATTGATCCATGAAGCCAATGCCAATCAAACCAGTGAAATTAAACAGGAGTTTAATCAATCTATTCTAGATATCTCGTACAGATAACTATAAAAAGAAAATTACTCAGTTGGAAAGCAAAATAGAAACACTAGAATGCAGATTGAGAAGGAACAATATTGTTATCTTTGGCTAAAACATTAACAACAAGGTCAATCTTCTAGTTGAAACTCTGGCAAAGCTGAATGAACTATTGGAATTACACATCACTGCTGATATCAACTTCAACCGGATTCCGAAAATTCACCTATTTTACTGGAGTTTATTTCTCTGCTTAAAAAGCAACTTATTTTCGAAAACATAAGTAAACTTAAAAACAGTGGAATAGCTATTGCGAATGACGCCTCATATGAAGACCGCCAAAAACAAAAGGCATTGGTGCATCACTTGAAACTTAGCCTACAAAATTTGAGCCCTAAAATAAAAAAATGGAAACTGGAAATTGGCAATAATTCCTACTCTGTAAACGAATTAAAGGAACTGGAAACACATAACATGATAGCAATCAGAGCCAAGAGTCATTGTTACAAACAGATTTTTCCAGTCGTAGCATCAACTTAAGAAATAAACGGAACCAAAATAACCTTAATGGAAAATCAACTATTGCCCTAACACCCGCAGCAGAAAACAAGAAGCAAATTAAAATATTATTGACCTGTAAAAATAAAATTGATCGCTGAAATCTGTAATAGAAGTAATTTAAAATTAAATTTTCTTTATATTTCATCAATATAGTGTCTCATTGGATAAATTAATAGGGGAATTGACCTACGTCCCTTGTCGACTATTTACTTGATTTTTTGTTTTTTTTTTATTTTTATTTTTCTATTTCTGGAACCTCTCTTAATATGAACAACTATCTGAAAATCGCCCATCTGAACGTACGATCTCTACTTCCGAAGATTGCTTTTTTGAAGGCTCATATTACTGACAAAAAATATGACATAGTCTGTCTTTCGGAAACCTGGCTCAAACCCACAGTTACAGATAACATGTTATCAATACAATGTTTTATTTTAATTAGACAAGACAGAACTTCTGGCAGAGGCGGAGGAGTATGTTTTTTCATAAGGAATTCATTGCATTTTTCTGAAGTGATAAATCTATTTAACAACTTTGGATAAAAATTAAAGTTAACAAAATAAGTTTCGGAATTTGTGTTGCATACAGACCACCCGACTATCCGCCTATCGACTTCATAAACACTCTAGAACAAACAACTGGTGAACTACTTGGTGAAGTCGATGAAATCATTTGTCTTGGTGACTTCAATATTGACCTACTTAAGCTACACTCCATTCCTAGCATTAGAATCAATGAAATGTTTGATAGTCTGAATTTGATACAAATCATAGATCATCCAACTCGCATAACACCAACTTCGGAAACCCTTATCTCCTAGCTATCTCCAACGAAAACTTAGTAAAATCTAAAACGATTGTTACCGTTGATCATATGTCCGATCACGAAATGATTTACTGCGAGTTGGATCTCCGAATCTCTGAAAATCGTCCCCAATTCAAGGTCATTAGAGATTTCAAGAAATTCGATGAAATTGTTTTTTCCTCTGATCTTGCTTTAATTCCGTTTGGTAACATCCAAATTATAGAGAATATTGATGAAAAAATCACCTTCTTCAATAATTCGTCACTGTCTCTGTTCGATAAACATGCCCTCTATAAAAAAATAAGAGTAACTGAAAATTATAGTCCCTGGTTAACTTATAATATTAGACAAAACTAAGAGAAGGTGGAGACGAACAAATAATTAGCATCATCTGGCTTACTACAAAGAACTGAAAAATTACACTACACTTGCATGTAAAAATGAGAAACGGGCGTACTTCCAATATAAACTAGTTGTTGATGCTAATAAAAACTGCTGGAAATTTTTAGATCAAATTAATATTGGCCAAAAAACCACTGACATTCTCAAAAATCTGAAAAATGCCGAACAAATAAATAATTATTACGCCTCTTCATTCTGCACCTTGCCACCTAGCCAACAAATTTTTGACACCCATTTAAATAACCTGCCCAATCACGACTTATTTGTTTTTGAGCCAGTATCATAAAACAAAATACAAAATGTCTTGTATACTGTTAAATCAAATGCGATGGGATATGATGGTTTGAACCTGAAGATGTTACTACAATGCTGCCCTCATATTATACCTCAAATCACACATATAATAAATTTATGCTTATTAAATAATGTTATTCCAGAATGCTGGAAACAGGCACTGATCAGACCTATTCCCAAAAACAATAACCCATCTGATTTCAAAGATTTACGGCCTATAAGTATCCTACCCACCTTATCTAAACTTTTGGAGAGAATAATAAATAGACGAACAATTGCGTAGTTATGTAGTCCAGCATCATATACTTCCAGAGTTCCAGTCAGGCTTCAGACCCCTACATAGCTGTCAAACCGCCCTACTTAATGTCACTAACGATATTCTGAGGGCAACGGATTGTGGTAAAACCACAGTTTTGGTACTCTTAGACTTCTCAAAGGCATTTCTTACGATAAACCACCAACTACTCTTATCTATCTTGAAATCAATCGAAATCTCCGAAGACGCTATAACTTTTTTTTTAATTTATTTCCTTAATAGAACACAAAGAGTTCAAGTAAATGGCGGTCTTCTATCAGAATACCATCGGGAGTACTCAGGGATCTATATTGGGGCCAACTCTCTTCACTTTATACACTTCCAGTGTGGGAAAACTGGTTAAGTGGTGTAACATCCACCTGTACGCTGATGATACTCAACTATATCATTCTTTCATGCCTGAAAACCATCAGGAGAACACGCCCTGAGTATAAACAGTAAAAAGGCCGCTTTTCTTGTATTTGGACCTAATAAAGCTCGTTTGCAGATCAACGAAGTAATGCGAATAAATGTAGATGGAGAAGAAATTACACCTGTGAACAAGGCGAAAAACCTAGGCCTGACTTTTGATAATCAACTGCGATTTAAACAGCATGTTAACATATGAATCAGGAACGCATATTTGAGCATAAAATCATCAATTTTTCACAATCGCCATTATCTATCATCTGGCGTGAAAAAAAACATTATGCGAGGCTCTAGTACAATCCAAACTCACTTTTGGAGACATAGTTTTTGGCCCCTGTATCGACGCCAATGATTCTAGGAGGCTACAAGTTGTCCAAAACTCTTGCTTGCGACTTCTTTGTGGCATTAGGAGGCGTCAACGAATTTTGCATAAATTACGAGCACTTAACTGGCTGAATATGTCGAACAGACGATACCTACACTCTGCATGTCTCTTTCATAAAATTATAAACAACAAGCAACCACAATATCTGTTTGGAAAAATCATTCACCAAACTGATCCATCAAATAAATACTCGTTTTAGGCACAAAATATCAACATCACAACATCGAACCGAACTGTTCAAGCGGTCTTTCACCTACTAGTCATCAAGATTATACAATGAAATTCCCAATGAATTGAAATCAAAATCAATATCAGCCTTCAAATCAGGTCTAAAATTAAAATTACTGGCTGATCAAAACAAAATCAAAAATTTTTCTGAATACCATTTTTTTAGCCACCATTTTTTTTTTTTAATTTTTTACTTCTAGCGGTATGTTACTTGATTATTGTTATCTCTCTTCATCATTTTCTTATTATCATTATTACTATTAATATTATTATGTTCTCGCTTAAGATGAAAAACAGAGATAGTGCTACCTGTCACCACAGATGGTGCTGTCACCTGATCTTCGGCAATTTTCTCTCAACCTGGAATGTTATGCTCATCATTAGTTGAGATGTATATTGTGTTTATCTGGCTGAAGAAAATAAAGACCTTTATTATTATTATTATTATTATTATATTCGAAAAATTCCATACTTAAAAATATTGGTTCACCATCTTGTGAAATTTTATGCCATAAAAAAGAATGAGAAATATTACGAATCTATCTATAAAATGGCCTTACAAAGATTGTACTTCAAAATCTATCATTATGATGTCAGGGGTTTTTACGGTATGCAAATGGACTAATTTTGACCTGTGCTTGAAAAATTCACTTTTCAATATATAACTTTTTTTTTAATCTGTTAATATCCCATCAGTCAGGCCCTGTCTCCGGTGCCACGACACTTCCGGAGGGCGCGCTGAATAATTTATCCCAACAACCACTCCCCACGCCGTGGGGAAAACTTATTGGCTTGTATTTGCCTGAGGGTGGGGAATGAGTAGTTCCAATAGATTCGGCACTTCACATTCTCCTCAACGGACTGAATATCCCCCGGAGCATAAGGCAACACCGGTGATATTTCATTTTAAATTATGCACTTCACCTTCCAACTTGATTTTTTTTGTACCGTCCTGTATAAGCAGAACATTTTTGTCCTAGATCCTGTTGTCTAGTTAATTTTCGTTTTTAAATCAATATCACAATAGAACTTTATAGCATTATTTTTTTTTGAAGGTATAATAAGTGCTATTTGTTGGCTTCATTCCTATATATAAATAACATATTATCTAAAAAGAAGCTTTCTCTGTGATAAGATCTTTATTATCCGTTCACTCAGTGATAGATGTTTTCCATAAAACATCAGGTACATATCTTTTGGAGATTACACAAGTGTATCGTTATCCTATAATCCTGAACTGAACAACAATTCCATTTAGGTCAGTCCTGTAAATGAAGGATAAATATTTTAGTTCTATTGATTCACTGTATAATTATATAAGTAATTATTCAATTAGTCACCGAAATGAATAATGTTGTACTTACCTCTCAGTTATTCTCTCGTTTTGCGATTTGATTGCATTATTAGGTAATAGTTATCAATTCTGTATTGTTTGGGTGTTTTTGTTTACGAAACCTACGATCATTTCTTTCATAGCATGAAGAGGTTATATCTGTCAGTTCTGGCAGTGATCAGCTGCTTCTTTGTAGCGGACCTGTCGATAGTAGCAGAATATTTGCGCTGTCACCAACTACCAGATTTCTTTAATGTGTGCTGTCGTGTTCCAAGAGATACGTCTTCCTTTTCGTTCAGCCTACCTTTACTCTGATCAAACCTTGGTTATTGACCGAGTGTATTGACCAGATTTCTATATTTGAACTATTCGAAGTTCTGATGAAATGTCTGAGTTGACACTCAGTTAAATATTTTTTTATATATTCTTTGTAAAAAGAAGACTTCCGATTGAGCCATCTTGAGGTGTGTTTAAGATGTTGAGAATGGAAAGCAGTTCTTTTAGCCATTTGACCGTCAAGGGGTGTTGGTTTCCGTCCCCGACCCCGATTAGTTTTGACGAAAAGTCTAGTTTATTTGTGAAAAGAGCCCTTTCGTTTCCACATCTGGTTTGCCATCTGGATCAAAGAGGGCCCTTTGGTTACCCCCACAACCCATGCAGGGATGAAACCGATTTTCGTGTTTCTTTGAAGTTATGCGAAATGTTCGTCCAACGGTCCTATATTCCTGTTTACCACGTGGACTAAGGATTGACTGAATCACCATCTCCTCCTGAATGTCGATTGTCGATGTTTCAATACCTAAGAATATTTACCTCTCTACAATTTGAGGAATGATCAAGACATTCCAAATATCTAAGAAGATTTACCTTTCTACAATTTGAAGAATGGTAGATATTTTCTATATCTAAGAAGATTCACCTTTCTACAATTTGAGGAATGATCGTAGGTTGGAAAATATATATATATACGTGTGTTCCCTTCTTGGACACTAAATTTCGTCGTACAGGTGATAATACCTTAATCATTGATTGGTATAGGAAACCTATAAGTAGTGGTAGATATATGAACTACCACTCATATCATAAGCAGTCCATGAAAGTTAATTTGGTAAAACAAATGAAACATCGAGTACTTTGTATTTCTGATTCTTCTTTTCATCAAAAAACCTCAAAATTCTATATAATCTTTTCATTGATAATTCATATCCTCCTACATTATTAAAAAAGATCCTTTTTAGTACTTCAACCATTGACGTACATGATACAATTAATAATAGAAATATTTCCCAAAATGTCACCACTATCAATGAGGTAGTTGATAGGACCCCAGTTCAAATTTTCTTTACTTCACTTCCATACATTACAGATGTGTCATCCAAACTTGCTCGAATTCTCAGAGAGTTTGATCACATAAAAATTGCCAATAAAACAGTTTTAACAATCAATTCCATTTTTACAAAATTGAAGGATAAGACTCCTTTAATTTCTCAAGCACAATTAATATATTGCATTCCTTGCTCAAATTGTGATAAAACATATATAGGTCAAACCTCTAGAACTCTTAAAGACAGGATTACCTCACATAAAAGTGACTGCAGATGTCATCCTGAAAGATGTGCATTAAGTGAACATGTTAATAGTACAGGACACATCATGAATTATATAAACACAAAAATTTTGACAAAGGAGTGTAACTCTACTAAGAGACTTTTTATGGAAATGGCTTTCATTTCTCAATCTAATAATTGCTTAAATAAAAAAACAGATCTCAATCATTTAAGTGAAATTTATTCATACCAAATTGTAGGTTCATGGTGTGCACATGGTCCACACTTATAAAAAAAAAAAATTTCATATAATTTTAAAATGTTTTTAAATCTTTGACTAAAATTTTAATTGTTTTCAACTTGTTACTTCTTCACTAACGTCATGTTGTACACTCGATATTGTTTATATCTCATTTATTACATCTTTAGCATTCAACCTCAATAACACAGTAAGTATAGCTTTTATTGGGCTTCACTCCATTTAGTTTACAATCCTGCTTATTAATTGTAGCTTCCCTGAAGATGACAGTAACCACTGTCGAAATATCGGAATTATAGTGTTAAAAGAGTACACGTTTTGCTTGCTGCTTTTACCCAAAAAAATCTCCTATATATATATATATATATATATATATATATATATATATATATATATATATATATATATATATATTTCGATTATATATATATATATTTCCGATTTTGGAGCCATTTTCAAGAACTGAAATAGAAAGAAAATTAATGAAAGGTTAAAACGTAATTCTACGCTGAGGTCTCAATCTGCCTACTCCTCAGGTATAATTAGGTTTTTGTGACTTGACGTCGGGGTCTCAATCTGCCTACTCCCCATGTCTCGTCACTGGTTCTCTCTAAGGTCTCAATCTGCCTACTCCTTCGAGAGAACTGAGGAATTGTGGGTTGAGGAACTGTATTTATAGTGGACGTGGCTGTAATGGCCGTGTGCAATGTATTGGCGCGAGGTGAACTATGGGCGGGAACTGAATTGGCGCTAGATGAGCTGTGTGCGGGAACTTGGTTGGCGATAAGTGAGCTGTGTGCGGGAACTGGGTTGGTGGGAAATGAGTTTATGCGTGCAATGAGAGGCTTCCAGGTATTGGGAAGTCTACGTCCTATATACGTCCTATATACGTCCTATATACGTCCTATATACGTCCTATATACGTCCTATATACGTCCTATATACGTCCTATATAATATATATATATATATATATATATATATATATATATATATATATATATATATATATATGTATATATATGTATATATATGTATATATATGTATATATATGTATATATATATATATATATATATGTATATATATATATATATATATATATATATATATATATATATATATATGTATATATATTATATAAGCCTGTATTAATAGGGCAATGTTTCAAACCATTTTTTTATGTTTTGATCGAGCAAGTAGATATTCTATATAAATCTGATCGGCCAACTTTAGACAAAACTTTGAATGTATTTCCAGAAGCCCACTCATGTTTTTTATAAATAATATGTACTCACACATCAAGCATTTTGTGTCACAATAAACTATTATGGGGATTTTTTTTTGTACACTTATATCATAAAGATCTGTCGACCGAAACTATTCAAGGTTTCTAGATTCCATAACACCAAAAATATAGTGGCTCTCAAAGGCTCATGAAATTTTTAATTATCAAATTTTTTATTATATTCCCTTGAACCTCGACCCATTGCCACCAGACAAAGAGCTGCCGTTAGCTGTGGGCAAAATAATGCCACAACTTTAGAAATCGAATTTTGACGCACTATTGCCCCACCCTGTATAAAAATATTATTGTCCAGATTTCTTTTAAAAATTGTGCATTCATTCTCAAAATTGGAGGGTACCTACTGGATACTATGAAAATATTGCATCCCTTCACTGCAGAATAAACATTTTTCTGTAGATGGATTTGGAAATGATGTTAAAGTTTCTAGAAAGGTTTTGTTTGTTTGTTACTTCATGTCAATATAAATTCAAATATGGCATATAATTTCACAGTGAGATTTTAATGTTATATGTGTGAATGCAATGGAACACTAAGGCAAAGAAAGCAGAGGCAGTGCCGAACGTCGAAGGAATTGCTTCAAATACCTTTTAATGAACAGACAAGGATATGCCGAAACTGTAATTTGAGTATTCTCTCATTGATACAATAAAAAGAAGATCCCGATACAACTGTACTAATTTTGTTGCGAACCTCTCATACGTTATGTTGAGTATGTAGTAGATTTCAAAATCTTGGTAGAATGTCACCTTCTGCTAGGTTGGATGTATTTCTGAACACAGGGGTGGGATTCCGTGTTCCTTAGAAATCTATAGTCGACAGTTAGTCTCTGTCTCTCCCATGAATTGAACAATAAGGACATCTCACTTTTTGGATCGACTATAGAATTCTATGGCACACGGAATCCCACCCCAGGAATGTTCGCGCCTGACGGCGTCAGAATCTGTGGTGGTCATTTGACTGAGGAGGGACATCTTCTGCCACTTTTCATGAATGGGCTCAGAGGAAAAACAAGATCATACAATTTTAAAGTTAATGATCTCAAACATATTTTAGTATGGTTACGAGAAGCTGTGCTGAACTATAAACCAACGAATAAATACAACAAACAACGAAGGTAAGGTACTTTTACTGATGAAGAGTTTCATGCATTAACTCCAATAAAAAAAGTGCAGTTTACAGAACTCTTTGAATTTTGCAATCGCGTCAATATTCACTAGAAAAATAGAGCAGTAGCGAAAAAAAATTTGTTTTGTTTCTTGTGCAAATTACGACAGGGACTTTCCGATCAATTCTTGATGGGCATGTTTTCCTATTCCAGTCGTCAAGCTGTGAGTTTGGCAATTCAAAAAGTGCGTGTATCATTATTACAACAATTCGTTCCGCAAAATGTAGGGTATCAGTATATAGAGAAAGGCATATTGCTAGACATATTACGGATTTTGCAAACACCCTCTACAATCCTGAACCAAATTATTATTTTGACAAAAGCCTTTGTTATATTTTCCATGAGTTTCATCATCAACTTAGAGTATTAATTTGACTGTAATAGCTGGAACACACTGAGTAATTGATCACCTACAATGAACAATACTTCTAATAGTATCTCATATTGATGAATATTTAGATCTTGATTACGCAGATTACGTGTTGTATAACAATGAAGAACAAATGAAAGTTTTGGAGGACCTCTGGCGCCAAAACTGGCCTATAGAAAAAGTTGTGTCCATTGAACTTTTTGTTTGGAATGACTTAGACTAAAACATATAAAAAATTCAGCCAATTTGACAGGGGGCCACTTTCCCTATTAAAGTGTGCGGTATCCTTTGCCCCAATTTAACCATCTTTGAATAGAATTTGAATTACTCTGTATATAATAACGGCTTTTCTATCTATTCAGCACATGTTTTCAATACATCTGGAGGAATTTCATCTACACCAGCGGATTTTTTTGGCTTCAGTTTCTTAATTCCGGTTCTGAAATCTGACTCATCTAACTGATGCTCATCCTTCTTAACGCTAGGATGTCTTTAATAATCTCACACTTCCTACCGTTTATTCATGTGATAAAATATTTGCAAATTTTCATACAAGAATATCTTTGTAACGCTCCCTTTTATTCTGATCGTTCAGTTTCAGGCCAAAATATTTTTCGAATCAGATGGATGCGCTGACCTGCTCTGATGATAGGCAATGATTACGGAACCAATATGTAGATGTTCCCCCAGTTGAACTGAAACAGATTTGGTTTTAAGGTTTAGATAGCATTGCAACGGTCGTAGGGAGCAGTAGTGGTTTTCTGTTTGAGACTTGGCGATGTGTATACCTATTGTATAGTTTGAAGCGAAATTCTGGATTACTCAATCCATGTGTTCATTAACAGTTGATTGATCTTCCAAGTAGTGTCAATTTTAGCTTGGAAAAAAAATTTATGTAATTTTGATCTTCTATTCCTTATCAATTCTATTGTATTTTATGTACTGCCTTTTCCCGGAATAATTTTCTCATTTTTTTCACAGGGGCCCTTTATTGTCATATACCTCCAACACACGAAAAAGGTCTGTTTATTGTGAAAGGTGAACCTGAAAACGAGGTGATGGAATCAATGTCATTTCCGCAGCAGGTATATATAATATATGAAACACTTGGAAAACAATCTTTCTCATTTTTTTTAGGTCATTCAGAGCGATCATTTGAATACTATACAATTAATAAGACTAACGCCAAATAATAGTATAAACAATGGTAGCAATATAAATAATATACATACTTATTCCACTGGACCTGGATTATTACAATCTACTCCTGCGATTAGCGGTTTGCCAGTCATTGTGAATCCTACTCAGTTGGTCCCTGTTTTACCAGCTGCATCTCAATCTGTTGTGAAAAGAAACATACCTAGTTCTACAAATCAGCAAAATCCAGCTCCTGTAATTGTTAAAACTGAACAAGGTGAGTCTTCGATACATTTAATTTTTTTATACTTCATTCCATTTTGCCACAATTGTTTTATGCAATGGAAACATTCAACATGTAACAACGTGGCTGTTGAAATTGTTGGTTATTTTTCATATTATGTGACGTCTAAATAATCAGTTGAATATGAAAAACCCAGTGGATTCATGTTTGCTTACGATGCACGGTATTTAAGTATAAATTCACATTTACATCATTTGAAGGCAATCACCTGAGGAATTTCTAATATTTAGCTAATACCTAAAACTTCCATTCCACAAAAGTCCACTATTACCTATCCAAATGGGTATCCATTAATTTTCGGAAAACATTAGTTTTCGTAATATGTCTTCAGAATGAATATACCAATTATATTTTGTCTCACAAAGATGAAAAAAATTGCGTATAGGGAAACTCAATTATTCTATCCTTCACAAATATGATTGATACTGGAATCGAACAGTTCTACATAATATGTGAAATCGTTTTAATTTGTTTTTCAATCCTGAGCTGAGATTGATAAGCAATGAATGTTAACGAGTAAATATTTTCCCAAAATCACCGTCTCTTAAGACTGAGGTGTTCGCCATTCAATGAACTTATACAGTGCCGGACTGGCCTATCTTTGCCAAGTGAGATTTTGAAAAATGGGGGCCCCCAATTACCAGGTTCATTCTATTTCATGAGTCGCATACGGATTTCAACAAATTATTGGTTTCGTATAAAATGAAATAAACAACAAACTTTGAGCGACCCGATATATAGAGTTGTATTTACCTGGCCGCGTTTGCAACTCGCCAAATAAAATAATTTTTGGACACAGGCAGGCTTTACTCTCTGCTGTCTCAGTGTCTCGCATACGACTATTCAGTAATCCAGCGCGCCGCGCGCCAAAACCAATACCGCCCACCGACCATACATAATCGCTCATCACTGTTGCCACGTTGCAAGAGGTCCTCAAGAAATCCTACCAAATCGAAAGTGAATATTTGCGTTTATCATGTTTCTGGCAATAACCAATTTCGACATTTGACCTTTTTTCTTAATTTTAAATTATTGTTTCCATTTCTGTTTTCCTAGGGGCCCCGAGACCCCAAATGGGGGGTGGGCCCCGTGAGATTTTTCTCACTATCTCACCTGGCCAGTCCGGCACTGAACTTATACGTCGCCGATGGTATTTATAATGATAAATTGATCAAGTACTCTAATCACATAAAAACTCAACTGGTCAAACAGAAAAAAGCTCTAATCTAGTTTATTGCTTGTAGGACTGAAATAATATTTAATATGATTGCAAAATTTCAAGACAGTTATATATGGACAGTCACCTTCATAAAATATTAAACGTATGAAAAAAAAGTTTATTACTGGAGTGTTAGATTTTTTTTCAGAGGGATCGATTGTGCGTGTCCGACAACCTGAAAATCGATTTTGACACACATCACGTGATCACTGTTAAGGCGGCAAATAAAAAAAATATAAAAAAAGTGGGGTGAGATGGCAATATATTAAGAAAAGTTATTTGAACGAGTTGCTAAAAATTTATTTTTATGCTGACATACATAGTTTCAAGCACTGTAACTTGCATACCTATTGTTCATTGTATATTGTATTGTATTTACTTATATTTGTTGTTGAAATGAATCTATTTGTATTTATTATTCATAATAATTCAGGAAAATTTAAAATAGCAATTTGGAATATTTTCCAATCTTTTTACAAATATAATTTTTTTTCTTCTGAATAGCAAGACTGTGCTGAAATATTTCTATATGGATGATGATGGCAGAACTTTCACATTTTCTGCACACCAAATGACACTATAATGAAAAAATTGTTTCAAGAAATGGAAACTACCCAAAACGTCAATATCACTCGACGCGCGTTTCGCCAACAATGTTGGCATCCTCATGAGCGTCGAGTGATATTGACGTTGTTCTGGTGTTTTGGGTAATTTTCATTCCTTGAATTTTATTCATACCAAAGGTTCCAAATATTCATTTATTTGACAAAATGTGTGTTTGCCAGGACCCTCGCAATTACATTGGTTTGTATCTAACAGTTCAAAAATCTACGACTGTTGTTAACTTGTTAAAATTGTTGTTAATTGTTGTAAAGCATTTTAGAAAACATATCAAGAAACTTCTCATGGGAAAATGCTTCTACTCTATAGAGGAATACTTGGCATAGTCTTTCTATGAATTGTGAGATGCGTAGAGGGATTTATTTACACTTTTAATGCGTGTTGTTTGTAAATTTTAAATGTGTACATAGTACGACTTTATTAATTATATATTTTAACGTGTGACTTTTTATACCTGCAATAATGTGAATATTTTAAGTGTAAGATGATTTCATTTGTTTTTTTATGTACATACCACAAATGTAAAAACGAACTTTTGGTTCGACAAAATGTAAAATTTTAGACAATAAAGTTTATCTATCTATCTATATCTATCTATATCTATCTATATCTATCTATATCTATCTATATCTATCTATATGTATCTATATCTATCTATATCTATCTATATCTATCTATATCTATCTATATCTATCTATATCTATCTATATCTATCGATATCTATCCATATCTATCCATATCTATCCATATCTATCCATATCTATCCATATCTATCCATATCTTTCTATATCTATCTATCTATCTATCTATCTATCTATCTATCTATCTATCTATCTATCTAGAGGAAATCTTGCATAAGACCCCGATTACACCGGGAGTGTCGGATTCTTACCGACTAAAACCTCTCCTGCTCGTCTCGCACCTCACACTGGGACCGCTTGCGCATTACTTCGGTGTGAGGGCTGTCATGGGGAATCATCTAATCATCTTCCGTTATAATATTTTATCTCCCTCTATCCTTTTTTTCTTTCATTTCAATGATATACCTGATGGTTTTGTATGCTTCTTTCCAACCTTTCTCTCCTGTGGTGAGCAGGGTCATCATCTGTATTCCTTCGAAAGGTGTTCCTGTTGCTGCAAGAAATTCCTGTCGACACCTCTCCCATCTGATACAGTGAAACATCGTATGGTCTGCGTCATCCTGTTCTCCACAATATGGACAATCTTCCGACTCCACCCTCATGCGACTATGGAGGTATGCTCTGAAGCAACCGTGCCCAGAAATTGCTTGGGTTATGTAGTAATTAATCTACTTCTCCATACGGTCTATTCACCCATTTCTCTATAGTGGGTATTAATCGATTCGTCCATCTCCCATACTTACCATCATCCCATTTGGCTTGCCATCTCATCATTAGGTTTGCCCTTGCAGTGACTCCTTCTGTTCCTTCGTATTTCTCCCTCCTCTCTTGGATAAGGAGATCTATGGGGGGTACCCCGGCTATTACACCAGCTCCATCAGTGGAAATCGTCCTGTATGCAGAGCAGATTCTGATACACATCTTTCGTTGTAGGCTAGCAAGTTTTGCCATAAGTTTTTTATTTCCCGTGACGGTATACCAAACTGGCGCAGCATACAATATCTGAGATTCAATATTCTTCTCTTGGATGCTCTGGGTCCCCTAACGTTTGGCATAAGCCTGGACAGTGCTGCCACCGTCTTTTCTACTTTCGTCGACACCATGTCTACGTGCGCAGCAAAAGTGAGCTTCGTATCCAGCATTACTCCTAGATACTTCGTAGCTTTCTTGGGCGTTATTTTCACTCCTTGTACATCGAAAACAATTGGGGCTATTTTCCTTCTAGTCGTGAGAAGAGCAGCTTCGGTCTTCTCCGGTGCTAGTTGAAGGCCCTTTTTCTCCAACCAGTAGGATGCACGTTGCAAGGCGATATTTGCCTTAGTCATAAGGTTCTCCTCACCTTTCGCAACCACTATCATAGCTACGTCGTCAGCGAATGCTATCATCGTGACACCGTCTGGCTGCTCCACCCTGAGTAGTCCATCATATAGTAGGTTCCATAGAGTCTGTCCTAGCACTGACCCTTGCGGCACGCCACTGTTCACTCCCCTCGTTTTGGCTTCGTTCTCCGCCTCCAGTATTATCACTCTCTCTGACAGGTATGATCTAATTAAACTAATAAGCCCCTCCTCTATTCTCCTACTTCTCAAAACGTCCAGAATTTCTTGCCAGCTTGCACTATTGAAGGCGTTCCTTATATCTAGAGTTATGATCACACACAACCTCCGGTGTGCATAAGAGTGTTCTTCTGTAACCCTTCTCGCAATTTTGAGAACTTCTTGTATGGCATCCACAGTTTGTTTTCCTTCAACAAACCCAAATTGCCTTGACGAGAGTCCACCCGTACGCGTTATTTCTTTTTTTAGTCTGATAAGAATTATTTGTTCGTAGAGTTTTCCTTCAACATCGAGTAGGCATATCGGTCTGTGGGCTGACGGGTCTTCAATAGGTTTGTCGCCTTTCCTCAGTAGCAGCAGTTTTGCTCGTTTCCATATCTTGGGGAATTCCGCTCGGCGGGCCAAATCATTATACACAGCTAAAGTGTACTCTGGATTATTCATAGTCACGGTTTTGAGTACTTCTGGGGGAATATTTCCAGGACCAGGAGCCTTTTTCTCTTTCACTTTTTTGCACGCCTCGCGTAACTCATCTGTACTAAAATCTAAAAATATCACAGTTCTATCACAGTTGAATATCACATTCTCATGCACGGGGAATAGGTGGTCTACCACGTCTTCCACACTTTGCATAGGTATATGTAGTCTGGGAGGAAAGCCAATCAGACTTTTCATCAGAATCTTATAGCCGTCCCCCCAGATATCACAGTCTATTTTATCACAGATTATTTTCCAACAGTTCCTTTTCGCTCTCTTTATTGAGATCTGGAGTCTTTTCTTACACTCTTTATACTCTTCCCAGAGTCTCTGGCCTTCTTCTGGGATATTCCTTCTCGCAGATCTCGTATAAAGTCTTCTCTTGCGTGTACATTCCTGTCGCGTCTGGGCTATCTCGTCATTCCACCAATAGATGGGTTTTTTCCCTGGTTTACCGCCTTTCCTGGGCATTGTCTGGTCACATATATTGGTTAATGTCAGACTGAAATCTTCAGCCGTTGTGGGTATTGCTTCTTCCCAATTCTCAATCTTCAACTGTTTCAGCTTATCCTTATTCAGCCTTTTAGTCTGCCAGCCACTTCGAATTGTTGTTCTTTGGCGTGATGCCATATCATCGTTGGTAATTTCGAATGAGATGAAATTATGGTCACTCATTGATTCAACGTCGCTGACATTCCAATGGTGGATGTATTTTTTGATGTCTCCAGTGGCAAGCGTGAGGTCTAGGTTGGAGTTGTAGTCTCGCCTCTGAAATGTTGGTTTGTTTCCTTCATTGACTATCACTAGGTCGTTTTCTGCAATCCACTCTGTTAGTAGTTCACCTCTTCTGTCTGTTATGTCCATGCCCCATTGGGGAGATTTGGCGTTGAAGTCTCCTACTACCACTACTTTCTCTCTATTGCCTACCAACTTCCCAGAGTATTCTCTCGAGGTCATCTAACCCTTCATTTGGTGAAGCGTAGCAATTGAAGATGGTGAAATGGGGGGTGACAATGTAAGTGAAGCTGTGGCCAGTTCCATGTTTCTTTACGGTAATGTTGTCCATGACCTTTATGGCGGTATTGAGGTCCTCATCGCAGAACCAGTCTTTTCTGTCTTTCACAGCGTTACGATTCGGCTCGCTCATGAGTATTACCCCAGCTCCAGTTCCTTGGCCATCGCGAGTGCCAGATCGTGGCCTTCTTCTGAATGCGTTAATCTGAAGGAATTTGACCATTATTCGAATTGGACTCCTTGGCTGGTTCTAGAACCTCGAATTTTTTTCTAGTCCTCTTCTTCGGGCAATTTGGACTTCCAGATTGGTGGTCTTCCCCCTTGCAGTAGACGCAATAGGGTTGGTTTTCGCAGTCTGCTGCTTGATGACCTTCTTGAGCGCATTTTAAACAAAGGGACTCCCCATTTGAAGCACTTCTGCTCCTTCTTCCTCTCCATGATTCTACACTGCGACCAGCCGACTTCTATTGTACCTAGAGCTACTAATTTCTGGGCGTCAGGTTCTGACAGGATAACTGTGGCGTTCTGTTTGTTTGCCATTGTGGGCCTGAGGGCCCTCACTTCAATATCATCAGGATTTGCATTTATCGATTCTGAGATGGCTTCCGTGATTTCTTCTGTCGTCGTGATTTCATCCATATCTTTGATATGAAGAACATTCGTATTCCTTAGGAGAGATGTCGATACTTCCGGGACCTTTTCGATGATTTTTTCTCTGAGGGCTTCAAGTTTTCCTGCTCCTGTTTCACTTTTGTCTGCTTTGGTGCTCTGTTTGCTCGGGAGTTCAGTTGTTTCATCCCATTCGGTTGTTTTTTTGTCCCCTTAATCACCATTATTTCTATGCCCGAGTATGCGAAAAAATTCTATAGCTCTGCATATGACCAGTCCAGTTATTCCCTCCATTTCTGGTATCGCCAGTTTCGTCTTCTTTTGTTTTAGCATAATTGTCATCCATCCATCCATCCATCCATCCATCCATCCATCCATCCATCCATCCATCCATCCATCCATCCATCCATCCATCCATCCATCCATCCATCCATCCATCCATCCATCCATCCATCCATCCATCCATCCATCCATCCATCCATCTGTGTAGCCCGAAAACCGTTCCGAATTAGGAAACCAAATTTATGGAGCAGTTAGCTGGTAGTCCAGGCTAACACCTGATGTCCCATCGACGGTCCCATTTCGTACCATATGGGCGCAGCCGATTTTTGAATGTCGCAATATAAAATTGTCAAAAACTCAATTTTTTCAAATGGCACCTACCATTTCTTTTTTAACCATTCAAAAGAAAATTGAATTTTAGGATGAGTTATTTCAGCTTTTCCTATACCCAAGTTCAACCTCTATCGAGTTATTCAATAAAAATCAAGAAATGCCTTATCCTGCCGAATGCTTTTGTGTTTATTCAAGTATGCCATGAAATCAAAAAACAACTGTAAACAAGAAGGTGCTATTCTGTCAAAGTAAAACGAGTCGTGCTAATTCTTAAATAAAATTGATTGGAATATGGAAAATTATACAAACGAAGTTGTGTTTGTCTTGTTTGTTATCCACGGCATGTGTCAAAAAATTGTGCAGCGAACTGTCCGAGAGTCCAACTGCAAGTTAAAAAACTTCTAATGCACGGCCTACGTAAATCACGCTGTATATTGTCGCATACGACAAAAGGTAGTAGACATATGAGAATTGAGCCCCTGAACGTGTTTTACTGATTATAAGCAAGTTTCGAATATAAACGTACATGAGCGTTTCACTTCGCATATAAACTCAGAGGTGTCAAATAAGAGGCATATAGTTTTTAAGTTTGTGTGCGAAACGCTCATGAACAGTTATCATCGAAACCTGATTGTAATCAGGTAAAGACTATGTAGTTAGATAGCAATATCATCACAATAGACATGAAATTCTGACACTGTTAGATACGAACCAATGTAACATCGGGTGTCCTAGCAAATTTCATCTTTTTCAACTTAGTACCATCTGGCTTGGAGACAATGAGAATGTTCTGGCATTACTAACAAAATACAAATGTTTTGGTACAGTCAAGCTAATCACATTTTATTATTATTGCTTGAAACTCTGTATGTTAGTATAAAATGGAATTCGAAGCAACTTTGTGAAATAACTTTTTCAATATCTTGCCATCTCACCCAAGTTTCTGCGTCTTGATAGTATATTTTTTCAATTTACCGCCATACCAGTGATCACATGACATGTGTCATCATCGATATTTTTGGTTGTTGGACATTGTTGTTTTTTGTTTTTTTGTCTATCTCCCCAAAAAAGGCCAATACTCCAAAAATATTTTTTTTCCTCGTATGTTACAAACTTTATGGCGGGCACTGTTTAATCGACATAGGTACTTTTATCCCAGTTCGTTTTTGTTCCTCGCGCACGATATTTAAAACGATTATGAAGACAATTTTTTTATTTTTCAAATATTCAAAGTCAAATACTACGAATACAATATCTCTTAGTTGTAAACTCTGTAACAAACTGAATCATCTATGCTATCACCTAAAACACAGTGCTAAGAGATTCAATATCAAAACTAAATTTCGAATTTAAAATTAAAATTTATACTCGCATCTGATTTACCTTGCTGCTTCCTGGGGACAAGCGAGAAAACAAGATATGGATAGACTACAAATAGCCCAGAATAAAATAGTGAGAACTCTATTCAATCTTCCGTATAGGACAAACACAACAATGCTCTACAAAGATCTACAAATTTTAATTTAAAATCTGTTGAAAATCTCAAATTTAATTGGTCATTCAGTAGGTTACATGTACAGTTTTTATGCTTATGAATTTCTAAAGATTCCAAAAAACTCAGTTTCAACCCTAATGCAAAATTTCCTTATCTTTTGGATTCGGGAACTGGTGATTGCATTCTAAGGAATGATTTGAAAATGTTGAATCACTTTTTTCCAGTCTGAAGGACCTTTCATGTTCAACGTATCTTTTTGAAAAACTACGTCCACAGTGTTTATATAGGACAAGAATGCATAACTTATACATAAATAGTCGACAGTAGTTTAATGAATGAAGCACACATAATCCTTATATGCATGCGGTGTTGTCAATTACGCAAAATTTCCCCGTATATCAAGGATTCAAATAAAAATACATAAGTTGTTAACAAAAAAGTTTTCTCATTATTTTCACGTCAAGTATACTTCGACAATTACTCTACAATTTTTTTGTTACCACAGTGATAAAATTTGATGTTTTTTTGTCGAGTTATATCAGTGCCAGTGCTAACTCAATATCAAGTTGGCACAGCCACCCATTATAAAAAAAAACTATACGTGTTACAAATTTTTCTCATCCACGACAATTTCTCGACAATTGTTTTGACCATTACTGGAATTGGTTTCATCGATATCAGGTTGACTTAATGAGTAAATGAGTAAGTAATATGGCAGATATAAACTTTTAGCACTTAGGCAAAATATTTTAATGAAAGTACACTTGACTTTAATTCGCAACTCGTGAACAATAACTCTTATTTATTTTTTTTATTTATATCACTGTCGCTGTCTATTTTCAAACTCTGGAACTAACTATATCTGCAACTGACTAACTAACCCGCCCGAGAAAAGCTTCTGTTGGAACAATCCAGAGAGCCGAGAGCTGAGAGAGATTATCCAAACAGACGCCGTCAAGTCCGGCTCCAGGATTGTTACATTAACCCCTTCTTAAAGACCCTCTTGTCCCGAAATTAAATCCTTGGAGTGTGTCGATAATTGCTAGATTCTTCATACCTGCACCATGAAGTTCGATGGAGTAAAATCATGTTGGGTCGTGGAAGACGATTACAGCTCACCAAAATCTGGACGCCGCCGGATTTAAATATCATATCCAACATACTTCTTTCAACTCTCCATTCCAGCCCATTAATCCCACAGAACAATTTTGGCATTTCCAGGTCCACAAGATTCAAGTTCAGCATCGTGTTTCTTAATGTGGTAAGGCTCTGCCAGATATCTTCATAGGGCGGTTCATCTCGAGAATGCTTCTTGGTAATCAGGTGGTAGATGTTCCTCTGGACCTTCTTCAATTGCAGCACCCCTTCAACTTCTAGGTTCTGTTCCCGTAGTTCCTAGAGTCGACCGATCTTCTTGGAGAATACCATGGCGATGCCTCTGGATATTTGAAGGTCTTCGGCTACTCAACGAGCTAGTGCGTATGCAACAGGCACCTTGAAAAGATCTTGTGGCTCTTCTCGAGTAAACCCATGTAGAACTTTCTGTCCGTTCGAGTAAAAGGACATGAACTTCTGGAACGTCATCTCATCCTCCGGTGGTCTGAAGGTGCGAACTTGGTCGTGGTTTCCAGCGTAAGGGGACAACATATTAAAATGAACGACTCTAGTTTTCCTGCTTGAAGAGTCGGTAGACAAAGTCGGTTATCCTCTTTACGATCTTGTACGGACCTTTCCACGAGCGACGTTTACAGTTTTACAGCCAACTGGGTCCCCTGTCTGAAATCCTTCAGCATCGGCCTTGATACTTAACCTTCATTCGCTCGCTTGCACTTAGGATGTTCAAACGGACTCGTTCATAGATGTCGTCCATTCTCTGCCGCAATATGCTCACGTCCTCTATCGCAGTGTCTTGTCCTGGTGGCATCCCAAACTTCAGGTCACAAGGAAGTCGCATTACTAGGCCCATAATAATACTAGCAGAGGTTTGGCCGCTTGACTCGTGTTTTTCGGAACGATAGGCCATCAGGAACAAATAAAGGTACTGGTCCCAATCTTTCTGATGGTCAGAGACTTCCACAATTCCAGTGGACTGTGGATGCAGAGCTGTGGTTCTCGTCTTCCGGATGTTCAGCATCTGACACATTTCTAAGACCAGGTTGGATTCAAAATGTCTGCCTTGGTCCGAATGCAGCTCCAACGGACACCGAATCGACATATCCATTCTTTTACGAAGACGTCGGTAACGGTGAGAGCTTCCTGGTTGGGAAGGGCATAGACTCCGGTCCACTTGCAGAAGTAGTCCATCGCCTCAAGATGTACCTGTTCCCGTGGTCAGATTGTGGGAACGGATCAGCTATGTCAATGGAAATCCTTTCAAATGGACTGCCTTCCTTTTACTGACGCATCGGGGTCTTGGGTCGTGTTCAATGTCCATTGCTGGCAGAGCATACAGCACACTTTCTGCACCAGTCCTTGACGTCAGATTGGCAATTGGCTCAGTAAAACCATTGCCCCACTTTGTGGATTTTATTGTTATTGGTTAGGTCATACGGGCGAGCTGAACGTGATTATCCAAACATACGCAGTCAGGTCCTGCTCCAGGATTGTTACAATATTTGTCCCCATTCTGAACTCGCAACTGCGTATTGCTGGGAGGAGTTAATTTTTAGATATTGAGTGATCAGAGTCCTTGTCCGAATCCCTCGTATTTCTTCGAAGTGCAGCATGCTGTTTCCCTTAATGATGCCACTGTACGTTTGAATATGGAAAAGATTACTATTATCGTCATTATGTTACTTATACAATACCACAAGGGTGTATTTTCTTGATTAGGAAAATTTAAAACTTCAAAATTTATTTATTCTCTAAGCACCATCTGCATTCAAAAACTTTAACTATCCCATTAGGCTGAGGTGTCTGTTAATCTGGTAGTGCCCTGTCTAGAGGTGAATAATCTCTACCAAGATACTTGTTCTTAGTGACAGACTCTTGGATTTGATATGAATTAATTACAAAAAAATTCAAATAAATTGAAAAATTGGCACAACTCACATTGCTGTTTCGTGGAAATTCATGTTGAAATACTGGATGAGGAAAAATAAAACTTTTGTCTAATTTTTACAGGGTCTTGGTTTATTTATTAGGACCGATTTCGGCTATTACGCCATTATCAACTGATACTGTAACACTTTGATGATGGTGTGAAAGCTGAAACTGTATGGATCGCCAATCTGAGGCGCCACTTTAAACGGAATTTGATAAAATGACTAATTATACAATATATTAAAAAAAGGAATCTAAGTTCGATAAAAACAAAAATACCTCGGTTACAGATTCTCTACGCTCAAAATATCAACAGAAAATCTACTAGTAATAGAAATTATAAATGTTTTTTGTCTAACCATATAGAAATTCTTTGGGTAATGTAATTCAAAAAGTTCAATGTATTCATAGCTTTCGTATCAACAGAAATAAATAAGTATTCTCTCATGGATTCACCCTTTAGCGTCACAAAAAGAGTTGACGAAACTGTAAATATCAAACTCGTATATCAACAAAGAATCCACTGTTATCATATCCATTAATTCAACCACTCTATTTTTTGCTCACTATGTAGACACAGTTCGTTGGCCTCATCTACAGAATATGCATTGAAAAATTCAACGAAAAGTCCACGCTTGTGTGAGAAGTCACTATTAATAATAATAATTTCAATGTCTTCTTGAAACGATGCGGATTTGATAAAGTTTGCGTTTCACAGGGAAGTATGCTATAAAGTTTTGGAGCAAAAAAACGTTTTGTTTCAGTTTTATGGAGTTGTAGTTGTGAAGTAATATACAGTGCGGCTTTTAATAGTCCCCCCTGTTAACTTTTGAACGGGTTGACGTACAAATAAAAAAAAATACCTTTTGGAGGGTATCACCGATACTACTTTTTGAATTAATACACATTGTGATTGCTAGATAGATGGAAATTTTAAATGACATGGGGGGTCATGTGTCACATTGTTGAAAAGATAATTCAATTCTTTTTTACATTGAATTGCCCCCTCGCGCCATATATGAAGCAATTACAATGTGTTTTATTTCAAAACGTAGTATCGGTTATACCCTCCAAACGTTTTTTATTAGAGTTTGTACGTCATACTATTTAAAAATTAACAAGGGGGGATATTTGAAGCTGCCCTGTATAATAATATAAACCTCAAGTGTTGATATTTTGATGATGTAACCATAGGTTCGAAACACCTTGAGATTCTGTATTTTGTTTGGAACTCGTGAATTATGACCACAAAACTATCATGGTTTGATGTTTTAATTAATATACGTATATTTCTATAAACGATTTTTATTTCCGATATCCCTATTACCCATCAATTCGCTATCATATTTCCAACCCACAATGGAAGATGTTCTTCACGTCACTCAGAACAAAATTTTATGTCAGCAATTCCCAACGTTTCGATGCACTACGTTCATCATCCATCAAATTCTGATGATGTATCAAGGAGCCTGTTGAAACCAAAAGAGTTTTTTGAGTGGTTAGGGGTTCAGGTCTAGTCCAGAACCCGCCGATTCTCAAAACCGATCGTGAATAAATAACCAAGACTCGGAGGAAATTAGACAAAATAAAGTTGTATTTTTCTTCATCTAGTATTAAAAATGTGTTTGCCTGTCGTTGATGCATTGTGCAGTATGATAGAGAAAAAAGTGTATTTCATGCGCAACTTGTGTTCCTTAACATGGGAAAATCTCTAAGATTATTTATTTATATGAATTTAACCAAACAGGCCGAGACGGCCTCATTACATGGTTAACAACTATACATAATACTTAAAATGTAATAATTAAGCTATGAACCTATAGCATGAATATGATACGTACCAATGTGATGAATTGCAGGGGCTTGTGCCCAATTCGAAATAAAAATATTGGAAATATCGGAAAAATCCATTAAGACTTGTTACATTTTATAAGGAGATATCCAAAATGTTATTGATAATAACTGTATTGTAGTAAAAATGCACTAAACTAATTTTGCTAATTTATTCAAAACACTACTTGAACAATTATTTAACTAAAACATTGACTAATAATCCAATTTATTGTCACTGTCGCTGTCTGTCTGCGAACTGTGGAACTATATCTGCAACTCTCCGCAAGCAGATTCTATTTACAGTTCTCTATCAATCGCGACTACACGTCGATCCAGTCAGATGGCTGTTAGAAGCGGGTGGAAGCGGTCGATTTTATTCGAGCTTGTCCTCGGCTAGTTCGCGTTTCATCCACGAGTGACTCATGTGTTTTCGAGCGTTAACTTAGGTTGCATAATTAATGAGAAGATCAGGGTAGGTCTCGAACTCGTTACAGTATAAAAGACTTTAAAAGGTAGAAAAAAATTTTAATTCACAAATACATTATAATTGTTGATTAATTAATTTCATAATTCTTACGAGAGGAGCTCTTAAAGTTAAGAGAGAATTTGACATATTGAACATTAGTATTGTACGAGTACGGCGCCCAGGTACATTAAAAGCAATAAGTGAAAGAATTTCGGTACTATTCAACTTACTGTTAATCACCTTGTATAGAAACATAATTGCAGAAGAATTTCTTCTTTGGTCCAAGGACATTATTTTGAATTCATTTCTTAAATTTGTTGCCTGTATACTCAGGCCACGAACGGTATTTTCAAAAATACAATATTCTTAAAAATTTATTTTGTACTCTCCCTATTTTTTCCAATGAGGATGCATACCTTGAAAACCACAGTAATGATGCAAACTCCAACTCAGGCCTTATTAGTGCAAAATAGAGTAGCTTTATTGTGGTAATATTTGTGAAAGCTGCAGATTGTCTCATTACATATCCTAGCGTTCTGTTAGCGTATGATACTATATTTCCTAAATGTTTCGCAAATGAAAAACTCTATTGTAGGTTACACCAAGATTCTTAATTTCTGTACATCTGATGAGATCCTCTCCTCCCATCTCATAGTTAAAGTTTAGTGCGAGTTATACTCATCACTTTACATTTACTGAGATTGAAATGCAGTTTGTCCATCAGGCTTCATTCATGAATACTATGTATGTCCTTCTACAGCATAACACAATCCCGTACTGAGTGTACTTTTTTATATACTTTGAGGTCATCTGCAAACAAGGTCATTCAAGAGTACTTGATAATGAAGAGGAGAGGCTCCAAATTGAAACCCTGTCTGACAATAAATTTCCTATTTTCTAAATGACTTTTCATTAATTCAACAAAGTTCTTCGTTAATCCGAACAATGACAACATTTTCAGGACATCATGATTTACACGGTCAAATGCTTTGCGGAAATCGGTAAATACAGTATCCACTTGGAATTTACATCCAAATGTTTCAAATGCTCGGATTCCAAAAATAATCAAATTGGTATTGATCGACTTAAGGCGTATGTACCGGTTTCATAATGCACAATTTAATGCATATGCGTAATTTTAATGTAAAATTCATAAAATTTCAATACTCAGATTCATGTGAAACCATTTAACCGTTTCATAATTTATAATTCCTAAATGGTTTCATATTGAAATGTCATAAATTGTGTAGGAATGTAGGCTTTCACGGCTGGCGTCAATATTTTGGTTGGTTTCCTGGTTTTGCAATTGTCTTCTTTGGTTTAAATCTCCAAACGTTTCGACTGCCACGCATAACTCTGGTTTACTATGGAAATATGGAAAAATAAGAAGCGGTTACGGTCTATTTTTAGTGGATGTTTTTATCCTGTCTGGAATTTTAACTTCAATTATTTCTGCTCATTTTGAAATATTTAAAATTTTTATTAAAGAGTCTGAACTCTGCTGGCCGTTGTTAGTGCTATGAGGGTAACTAATTTATATGTCAGTTTTTCCATGTCTAAGGGAAACCACTTTTTTAGTTGTCTTAAAATGTTGTCCGGGTTCCAAATACTGTTATATTTAGGGTTTGGTGGACGTATGTTGTAAACAAGTTTCATGAATCTGTTAATAATTTTTTCATCAATAGAATGAATTGGATTGAATATTAAATTAAGGGCAGATCTGTATGAATTGAGAACTGAGATGGAATTGCCAGTATTTGATACCTCTGTTAGAAAATGTAAGTAGTTGTTCATCTCGTATGTATAAGGGTTTGGATGTTTATTTTTACAGAATTCCCAGTATTTTCTGAGACAGGCCGTGTACTGCTTCAGAGTTCCTTCTGTTAGAGATATCATCATAATTTCTATTGCTGCAATTGGTAGACCTTTTTTGAAATAGCACCTCCTTCTAACTTCCCTGCCACCAGGAGAATCTCCCTGCAAAGTGGATGACTCCCCCTGAAAGGGGAAATAAGTAAAAACTCTTCGGGTGCGAACTGAATGCTGTCTTCTATTAATAGTTTCTGAAAAACTGGGTACCAAGGCTGTGATGGCCAGTATGGATCAATCATGATACCAAAAGCTTTTTTTTTTGTATAATTTTTTCCAATACCTTCAGCAAACGGGGGAAAAAAGCATAAAAAAGTATTCTGACCATTTTACAGTGAATGCATCAACTGAAAAAGAGTCTGGATCAGGAAACCATGAAATGACTATTTCACATTTGTTATTAACTCTTGTTGCGAATAAATCTATTTTAGGGATCTCAAACTTATCCACAATCTGTTGGAAAACTGTATTGTTCAACTCGTATTCTGTGTCGATGGAAAGTGATCTGGACTCTTTGTCAGCTTCAATATTCAAGAAAGATGGAATATATGTAGCATAGACTAAAATATTTCTTTTCTCACACCATTGCCACAGTTCAGTAGCTGCTTCATTTATGCATGAAATTTGATATTTGATTATCTGTTCTGAGTAATATACGAAAAAGTCGTTTATTTTTGGTTGAGGACTTCAAAGCCATAATATGTAGCTTTTATCTTTAAACAATCAATATGCATCTGTTTCTCATGGTTGATCCAAACACCATGGCACCTATGTCCGTCACAAAAACTCCTCAACCAGTGAGTGACGTATCTGAAAAATTTTCCATAGAAAAAACATCTGGTTTAATATTTTGACCTTTTTCTTTATGCAATTCCACCATATCAATTCATGCTTCAAGGTATCTGGGATTGTAATTTTTTTGTTATAGTTTCGAATATCACCGTCAAGGAAAAAATATTTTTTTCTTTCAAATGGTTTGATATGTACAAACCCGTATATTGTAGCTGGACAGGAAGCTACAACAAGTCTTCCTATTAATTTTGCAAAATTCCTGACAGTACATTTATTATTTTTTTCAAAGATAGCAATAGTTTTTCTAACAGATAGTATTTTCTCATGAGGAAGTGATATACGCATATTTATTGTGTCATATATAAATTCTAAAAATTTTATGCATTGTTGAGGCCGCAATATACTCTTCTCCAAATTTATAATGAAACCCAAATTTTGTAGAAGTTTGACCACACTGTTTGTATCATTTCTACAGTCTCTCTCACTGGTGCTTATAATGAGAATATCGTCCAAATAAAAAACCGTTATGATACTCATAAGTCGAAGCTTTTTCACAATGAATTCCAAAAGCTTTGTAAACAGATATGTTGCTATATTGAGACCAGAGGGTAGGCAATTAAATTCATATAATTTGTCAATAAATCGGAACCTCAAATATTTCCGAAATTTTTTCTCTATTGGAACTAAAAATTATGCATCTTTCAGGTCTATGTTAGAAACGAAGCAATTTGGCGTTAAAAGTTTCAGTACTGTCCTGTAATCTAATTTGAAATGAGGAGCTTGAATTCATTAAGTTTTTTGAGGTTCAAAATAAATTTGTTTTCCGGTTAGGTTATTTTAACGATAAAGTAACTGGACAAGAATTGGTTTCTTAGTGGACGACATTCTTTGACTGCACTTATTTCTCTAAGCTTCTTAATAGATTTCAAATAGTCTGGCACTATGTTGGCAGTATATTTTCGGTTCAGTAAATTGCCTTGGTTTCAAATGAAAAGGAATATTTACTCCTTTCACCCAGTCTAGGACCACTCGGTCCTTAGTAATATTTTTCCATTAACTTAAAAAGTTTTTGAGGCTACCTGCATAGGTGCTTACCGTTTGTGATTGTATTATTTCCGATAATATTGATGGGCTCTGGTTTCCTTCATTTGTTTCGTCCTGTTTCGATCTGGCTGTCTCCTCTCCTTCTTCCTTTGGCCTTTGAACTTTCCTTTGTATTGGAAGCGTTGGTGGTTTAAATTATGTTTTTGAGTACCTGATGGACCTGGCAATGTAGATGGCTGCCAAACATTCTTCTTCAGGTCGATACTTGCTTCTTTTATAGCTTGTTCGGTCTTGACAGTCTCCGTGAATGTTTTGCCAAATAGGTATCCATCCAATTCCATGGTTTTTGCAACCTTTTTGCACTCTGGGTTGAGATGCGGCATTATTTTGAATCTTCTGTGCGTTGAAATTGCATAATGCACGTTGCAAAATAATTTACAGGCATCTGCTAACGACTTAACATTATTTGCCTCATCTTGAGACTGTAACAATAATTGTTCTATTAGTTTTCCCACCGCTGATAATCCATGAGCTGCTATAAGGCACTCATGAATGCATCGTTGTCGGAAGCGTGTTTTGGCAAGCATGGTTTTATTTCGTTATTTATTTGAGGAGGGGCCAATGCTTTGCAATAAGATGGTAGTTTGTATTTTTGGATGAGTTCCTCTCGCTGATCCTTGGTAAGTCCCCATTTCAAATAAGCATCCCAACGTATAACGGTACAGTAAACATCGTCTGTGAGAGCTCTCAGTTTGTTTTATATTTATAGTGGCTAATCGAGCAGAGTCATATCTGATTTCAGTTGAACAGTGTTATTGAACAATGAGCATTGTTTAAGAAAGAAGAAAACGTTGCAGAAAACTGAAGAAAAGATAATTTGAACTATTTTTCTGCAGTGTTGCCATTTGGTATATTCCAATAAATCAAATAATACGGGAAAATGAGCCAAAGAACTAGGAGTGGAAGTGTCACAAATGTGGATGAAACAATGGTAGAAACGATAATTCAAAAATTGATGCCAAAACTCACAGAAAAGTACATGGAAGGTATAGAACGACTGGAGAAGAAGATTGATATCATGGAAAGCATGATAGCATATGAAAGGAATAGTATCAAAACTATCAAAGTTGTAAGGTTCTGTGGAAAATATAAAAATGTCTATCACAGACCTAGAGAAGACCCAAGAAAAAAGTGGGTCAAAATTTTCGAATATATTCACTAAATTATCACTCTCGGAGAATTCAATCACACATAACAAAACTAAGCTAGATGAAATAGAGGGAAAGCAAGAAAGAATAGGAATGAACTTTACGGAAAATAAATTGAGATTTGTAGGAATTACAGAAGAATTAAATGAAAATCTACTGACAAAAATACTAAGTCTGTTCAATGATGGCAATGTATTCAGGATTGGGAGAAAAGATACAAATGAAATGAAACCAAGACCTATCATTATCACTTTCGTGTCACTTCTGAAGAGAAATGAAATTTTCGAAGCTAGAACTTTGCTAAAAGGTTCTAAAATATTCATCAACGAGGAGTTAACACATACATCATGCAAACTTCTAGCAGCAACAAAACAGAAATTCGGCAGCAAAGCAGTCTGGACCAAGAATTGTAGAATTCTGGTTAAAATTGGCAACGTTGTACATTGGGTACGCACGGAGATTGAATTATCGTCTTTATAAAAGCAAGAAAACAAACTAATGGTTTCTTTTTCAATTTTACTTTTTATTACACTTCTTAATTGCTCTCAAAGAGAATATTTCTTCTGTTTACTAACTACGAATGTATTTATTATTTGTGGAAAAATCAATATTAATATGGTCTGTTATATCCGATTCCTTAATGAGCCCTTTGTCCCGGAATTGCGTCATACACTATAAACATTGCATCATCTACTACGCAGAAGATAGAGGATATTCCTCAGCACATTTGAAGGTCTTCGTGGAATAATAGAAACTACGCAGTATCCAGTCAGCATTCCCGAACCTATAAAGTCGAGGAGACCGGATTCAAGTCGTTCAAGTCTTTCCAGTCTTCAAACCAAGTAGTTTAGTAGATTTGAATCAAAACGAGTTTTAAACCATTATAATTTCGCATGTAAAGTTCAATATTTCCATATTGTAATAAATGTGAATAAAGTCTGTTTTTAAAAACTCTAACCAAAGAAGACTGATTTAACAGGTCTGATGATATTATTGTGTTATGGTTCAACTATTTCAATATATTGTTAATTTGTGCCACTTATTTATGCATGAAAATTTTAATGAGTAATGGGCTCACACGTCGAATTTGAATTGATGTTAACTGAACTAAATATATATTTTCAAAATTGTAGAGGGCTGAATACTAAGTGTAACGATTTTTTTTGATAGCTGTCTTAATCAAGATTTTGATATTGTGGTGGCAGTTGAAACATGGTTAGGAGATGGGACAAGGGATGGGGAAATTGTTGAAAATAGTATATATAATTTAGTGAGAGCAGATAGAGATCTGGAATTAACAAAAAAATCAACTGGTGGTGGTGTTTTTATTACTATCAAAAAGGAAATAAAACTCCTGAGAATTGTAAGGCAAAGCACCTCATTTGAAGCAGTCGTTGTTGAGGTTAGGATTGGCAATGGCAAATATGTTTTTTGTGTTATATATATACCGTCAGGAAGTATATTTAATGTATATGAATCAGCTCTTGTATTTTTGCAAAATAATTTAATAGATTGTGACATGGAGAAGGTATATATTATGGGGGATTTCAATATCAAAGATATCACTGGCATAAATTACAATAAGCAAACTACTAATAATATCTTGACATGATTTGAGGATTTTGTTGATTATAATGGGTTTCAGTTATACAACAATATACAGAACTTCCAAGGAAGAACGTTGGATTTGATTATCAGTTCTGAGAGTAACTACACTAGGTGTGTCGTACAAAAAGACAATCTACCTTTTGTTATTGAGGATGTGTATCATCTTGCATTACATATTACAATTAATATAAATCAAAATAAATATGAGCAAGAAGAACACTTGAAAGAATTGAAACTTAATTACAAAAAAACTGAATTTTATAGACTATGTGAAATGGTGAGGGACATGGACTGGTCCAATGTGATAGCGGAAAAAAATGTCAATATGGCAGTAGAAGAATTTTATCGTATATGGAATGGGATAATTGATAAATGTGTACCAAAGTACAATGTGTATAAAAATTCCAAGAAATATAAGATTTGGTTCACAAAAGAAATAAAAGACTTACTGAAAGAAAAAGAAAGATTTAGAAAATTAAGATCTGTATCAGATTATTATGTAGAAAAGTTCAACAGTTTGAGAAAAAGGCTCAAATCACTAATAAGGTTAGAAGAGAGATTATATATAAAAAAAATCGAAAATGGGCTAGGTACAGAAATTAATACATTTTGGAATTTTGTGAATAATAAAAAAAGCAGTAGTAATAGTGTTAGTAACTATGTTTATAAAGGAAAACAACTTGACAATGATGAGACTGCTGAAGCATTCGCAACATTTTTCTCTTCTGTTTACTCTACTAACAAATCATCGTATCAATCATTTTCTGATTATGTAAGTAATGTTAATTTAACAAATGATACTCTCTGCATGCAATCCGTGACACAGTCTGAATACAAAGAAGCATCAAAAAAACTAAAACCTAAGAAGGCGGCTGGAATAGATGGTATTCCACCGTATGTACTGAAAGGTGTGAGTGAGTGGTTAGAAATACCTCTGCTGCATATATTCAACTTAATTATATCAACGAATGAATTTCCGCGATTGTGGAAAACAGCTGTGGTTACTCCTATTTTCAAATCTGGAGACAAAATGAATATTGAGAACTTTAGGCCCATTTCTATAATGTTGGCACCTTCTAAATTATTTGAACAAATTGTGTATTCAAGGGTCTATCGATATGTTGAGAATAGTATAATTGATCAACAATATGGCTTCGTTACCAAAAAATCTGTTTGTACTAATTTATTCAGCTTTGTTTGTACAGGGTATGGAACACTTGAGAGTAAGTCACAACTCGATAAAGTGGATCACGATGTAATATTATCAAAGTTGAGTGAGTTTGGATTTTCTGAAAGTACACTCAACATGTTCGCGAGTTACCTTAAAAATAGATTCTTAGTAGTGAAACATAATGGAAATAGCTCAGGAAACTTTGAAGCGAATTCTGGAGTACCACAAGGTTCCAATTTGGGACCCCTACTTTTTGTAATGTTCATTAATGATCTGTCATCAGTTATCAAGTACGCGAGCAGTTTACTATATGCAGATGACCTCAAAATTTTCAAAAAGATTGAAACTGTCAGAGATTGTGTTATGTTACAGAAGGATATAGAATCTGTCTGTGAGTGGAGCTCTAAAAATAATCTTTATTTTAATCTAGGAAAGTGCAATGTTATGAGGATAACAAAGCAGAGAGATCCGATTATATTTGATTATATGATGCATGGGGAAGTTTTACAAACTATTAGGGAGGTCAAAGACCTGGGTATTACATATGATAATCTGTTATCCTTCTCAAGTCATGTAAAAAATATAATCAAATCAGCAAATCGTATGTTAGGCTTCATGATACGACAAACGTCAAATTTCACCAATATAGAAGCTATAAAGATTTTGTACTACACTCTAGTTAGATCGAAACTCGAATTCGGATCAGAAATTTGGTTAGGGGAATATCAAACCACACTTTTTGAAGTAGAAAAAATTCAAAATAAGTTTTTAAGATACCTGTATTATAAAAAATATCGTATATATCCAGACTACAATATAGTTAGAACCGTACAATGATATTAAAGTGATGTCTCTGGACAACAGACGAAACCTAAATATATTAATATTACTATACAAAATATTGAATCACAAAGTCAACTCGCCTGAACTCCTTTCTAGAATCAGATTTAATGTGCCTGCAAGAAAAACACGAAATACTTTCATGTTTAATATACCCCTAGTTTATACTACCGCAAGGGCCCCTCTCATAATCATGTTCAAGCTGGCCAATACATTCAACTTGATGATAGATATAGATTGGACAGTGTCAATGAATATTTTCAAAAAAATCGTTTCACAGAACATCAGAAACTTTAGTTGAAATTAAAATTGAACTGTATTATCATACACCTACCTATAATATTAGCGTAGAAAATTATGTTATTTCAAAATTTTTATTCATGTAATAAGGCCTCGTAGGCCTGTTTGAATAATAAATAAATAAATAACAATTTCTTCGTGAACGGGTAGTCCTTCTTTATTATTAATGTCTGGCCTTGACCCTATAGCAACGAAGTTTTGTTCTCCCTCAATATTGGTATTTTCAATGATTTGTATATCAAGATCTAACGGATCTTTTGTTTCCTCTACTATTTCAGGGTAGTCGATCAGAGCTTCATTGTCAGATGAGTCTGTAATTAAATCACAGAACCTATAAGAAGCTGTTGGCTACTTCTACGAATGAAATCACCTGATTTCATCTTCACAACTGTATTGAAATAATTCGATTTCGTAGGTACCTGAAAAGTTACTAAAAAATAAAATCACCCGACTTATTCTTCTTCTGTATTATTTTTTGGTTTTCTGGCTCCTCACGGTGCCAATTTCACCAGATCAGGTATACGCAGACTGCGCCAGTATGCGGTATGCTTCTAATTGTACTTGTAGTAAGGGAAGGATCTGTTAAGGAGAAATGTTGGGGTTTAGTAAGAATGGTAATTGGTTGTTATTACATCAAAAGGTAATTGGGAAAGTGCCAAAAAGTGAAATAGAAGCCCTGACAACAGGAATTCCCATGACGCAGTAGATTATAATTTAATATTACTTCTTTCAAGAAATTCATGTAGTACCTTGATCTTTTGATGATTCAGATCACTCAAAATCATTTGGTTTGAGATGGGTGGACGTAAACCTATATTTATCAGGTCAGAGTAAAGAATGTCAATGTTATCCCTGTTATTAACGCATTCAAAAAGGAGATGATTGATATCGCCCAATTTTCCACAATCGCACAGATTGTTGTCGTCAACATTAATTCTGTGTAGGTGAAAAGGCAGACAACAGTGTCCTATTCGTAATCGACTAATGGACGTAAAGGACTTTCGTGGAAGATTGTAACAAGTAAGGAACCAAGGTTTTTTTTTGTATAGTCGGTTGTAAGGACTTAAAGCGTGTTACTTTATTAATTGAGGTTTGGTCCCAAAACAACTGGAATTTATTCCTGATAATTTCCTTGGTGTGTGGTATGAGATCAATATTTTGGATTGTATCAATTTTATATGAAGAAGTTGCAGTTTTGGCAAGTTGATCCGCCGTTTCATTACCGTCAATGTTACAGTGATCAGAGGGATCCAACATATGATAATATGAAAGTGATTTGTAGAGAGTTCTGTCCATAATTGTTTTATTTTAAGTTACCAGATATTATTATTAGATTTCAATTGGTCATTTTGAAGACCTGTAACTGCACTTTTCGAGTCTGATAGAATTAAGTAATTGCCAGGCTCCTTGTTGACTAAAAGGAGAGCAAAAAATATAGCAGTTAATTCTGCAGTTAATATAGACGATTTCGGGTGGATAATTGCGCTTTTAGAAATATTTTATGAGGGATATATATGCCAAAGGATGTTTTGTCCTTTGTTTTGGAACCATCAGTGTAAAATATCAAATTTATGTTTTTATGTATTTTATCACCCTTCTCTATTCCGATACTACTATAAATTTCAAAATTCCCATATTGAATTTCGAGAGGGGCAGTAAATATAGGGTTATTTATAGAAGTAAGTATTTGACTATAGGGGGGGACCATGGTTTCACGCACAGAGACATATAGCATGCATGATTTCAAAGAAGTGGAAGTCGACAGTGAAATAGCTTCTTGGAAGTTCAGCATTTTTGTTATAATTGGGTTAGATTTGATAGCTAGATGTTTAAGGATGAATTTAAGGGTTATCAGATTTTGTTGTAGATGAATAGGCAGTTGGTTAGCCTCAATTAAAATAGCATTTGTGGGAGATGATTGCATCAATCCCAGACAAATTCTGAGTGATTTATATAGAATACTGGATATTTTCTTGATATTAGTTGTACTTGTATTTCCATAAATGAGAAGGCAGTACTCAATTCTTGACAAGATCAAGGTATTGTGTATGTTCAACATTATCTTTGGGTCAGCACCCCAGCTAACTTTAGCGAGATATTTCAAGATATTTAGAATTTTGAGGCATTTGGTAATTACCTCAGTGACATGAATTTTCCAAGACATTTTTCTATCAAAATGCAAGACAAGTACTCTGTGATGCTCAACCTGTGACACATCCCGGTTGAAGATGGAAATGTTTAAATTTTCTTGTTGATGGGAATTGAAGAAAGTAATGCATCTCGTTTTTTCTATAGTAAGACCATGTGTGTCCAGCCAAGATTCCAGGGAGGAAATAGCTCTGTCGATATGATGTTTTGCAAAATTAAGATATTTGTGCCCTTTGTATATGGTAATGTCATCAGCATATTGGATATATTTGCAGTGAGGGGAGATGGCATCCCAAAGGGATACTGAATACAGATTGAATAGTAGTGGGCTGAGAACCGCACCTTGTAGGATTCCTTTAAAACTTTTTCGAGGTCCCCATAACCCATTACTGACTCGAATAAAGATATCTTTTTCTTTATTAAGATCGAATGTGATTTTGACAACACTCATGTTTATACCTAGCTCTATTAAATTCGATGCCAGAATTTCCGGGATGACATTGTCATAAGCTGAGTGAATATCTAAGAAGACAGCTACAGTTTTCCGTTTATTTATTTTACTGATTTGTAAATCCAAATAAAAATCAAGGAGAGCCTCGGTTGTTCCTTTGCCCTTCCTGAAACCATATTGACAATGAGGGATAATATTATGGTGTTCAACCCACCATTCAAGGCGATATTTGATAAGTAGTTCAAAGGTTTTCTTGAAACAAGACGACAAGGCAATGGGCCTGTAATTATTAATATCATTCGGATCTTTTCCAGGTTTTAGTATAGGAACTAATATTATTTCATTCCATTTTGTAGGTATGGAGATTCTATTCATCTAGATGTCGTTGTAAAACTTTACAAGCCATGTAAGCGCTTTATGAGGTAAATTGTTAATCATTGTGTAAGATATTGTATCTTTGCCAGGGGCAGACCCCTTCTTATTGGCTATGACACAGCGAACTTCTTTTTCTGTAAATATGTAGTGAATATCCCTGTTACGTTCATTATTTTCAAAATGGACAGGTGGTCGCTGAATATCTATGGGACCGAATTTGTCAAGGAGAGCCTCACAGAATACCTGATCGTCTATTTCATGTTGACAGGTGTTATTTTGAGAAATCTGAGGTCGGGAAAATCTTTTCATATTTTTCCAGATATCTGAAATATTGGTTTCCCTAGATAATGATTCAGTGAAAGTTTTGAAGGATTTCTTTTTCTTTTTTTTGAAAAGTCGCCTAGATTTGGCGATGGCTTTTTTAATTTCTATAAAATTAGTTACGTTTGACTGATCTTTATAGTTTTGAAAAGCTTCTTTCCGTTTTTTTATAGCATCCAAACACTCATCATCCCACCAAGGGGGTTTGGATGCATGTTTATTAATAGATTTTCTCTCTATGACAGGGGCACTTTGAGAGATGGCCAATTGCATAATCTGAATGAGATCATCATATGAAGAGATGTCGCTAGATTCAATAATGTGTTGATATTTATTCCAATCTGTTTTTTTATAATTATAGCGGATCTGACTATTGGGGACATTAGTTACTGGGTGAGTGGGGTTTGGGTTATAAATTGTTAATTCAAATAGAATGGGAAAATGGTCCGACCCATAAGTGTCGTTTAGCGTATCACAGTATAATATGTCATTATATAAGTTAGGAGAAGAGATGACCAAATCAATTACGCTCCTTGAACGAAGGGAGATTAGAGTAGCTTGATAGTCATTATGTACAATGAAGTGCCCCTCATCAACTATTGAGTTTAGTTCTATGCCTCCTCTATTATTATATGTATTTTCCCAATTTTAATGATGGCAATTAAAATCGCCACAAATTATAAATTTTTGATGGTCCTTAAAATGTTTCCAAAAATTTTCATCTAAAGTGATATCTGGAGGAATATACATAGAAAAAATAATGATATTTCTCACTTCGATTCCCACTATATTTACTCGTATCGGAATTTGAAATTGTATCTTGAATTTTTTGCAATTAATGCCTTTTTGATGAGGATCCCTGATCCTCCCCTTCCATCATCCCTATCATGCGAAAAAAGGTTGTATCCCTTAATTGAAACGGAAGTGTATGGTTTTATCCAAGTTTCTGAGATACATATGATATCTGGATGTGTGTCTTCTATGAGGTGATATAAGTTATGCTTATTGGAATGCAAACTTCTCATATTCCAATTAATCATTTTTAACGAGGCCATAAAGTTGATTCTTTGTTTGAAAATACAATGTCAGTGTGTGGAATAAATTCCTTAATTAATTCAAGAGAAAGATCTGGAAATTTATTAGAGAGCCTGCTAATGTCGGCTCTCATTTGTTGTTAAATGTAGTCTGTAGGCGGTTGTCCTAAGTTATAATTATTTGATGAGATCACTGGAGGTGACCTCCTGATTTGCCCATCTGGACTAATGAGGCAGTCTTTATGTTGGTCGTCATAGCCTCTTTTGTAAGGCCTATGTTCTTGTCTAGTTTGAGGTGGAATATTTTTAGTAAATTTGGTAATTTTGTTGTATGTACCCTTGGGGGGTTTTCGGACGGATCGGAGTTCTTTCATTTTGAGATTGAGGGGTTGAGATATCAATTTCTGGTAACTGGGGGAAGTTAGAAGAAATGAAGCCGTAGTTGTTATTGGCTATTGCTCTAGGGGAACTTATAGGTGGTATGAATTTTGAAGCCTCAGAAAAGGAGATATTTCTTTCTCCAATCAGGATTTTAATTGCTTTTTGTTTATGGAATTCAGGGCATACTCTATTTTTAAAGGAAACTTCAGGTTCGGTAGTCAGATGAGCTTTTCCGCAGAAATGGCAGGACAGATCTGTCGCCTTGCAACTGTCTCTGTCATGACCCTCTGCACATTTTGGACATCTAGTTTTGCCATTGCAAAGGTTTTTGTGTGGCCATACCGGAGGCAATTATGACACTGAATGACAGCTGAAAAATAGTTAAGATTAGGAAAGGCACATGAATACATGAATACTTTAGAAGGAGGAGACTTTCCTCGGAAAGTAACTAATATCACTGGGATGTCTCTATACAATTGGGAACCATTGTCTGCTGTAACTTTTTTCTTTAATCTTCTAACATGCACTATTTTTTTATTGTCTAGAGTTTTGAGATTCGCTAATATTTCTTCTTCAGTGAAGGAGACGTCTATATCTTTAATTATAGCTTTAGAAGTAATGAGATTATTAGGTATTGAAGCCTTGAGATTATGTGTTGTGAGAAATTGATTATCTTCAAGAAGATTGTTAGCCTCCTGAAGTTTTTTAAAATAAATCATTAGTCTATTTTTCCCTCTCCTTTCTATGTCCCTAGGGTTATATTTAGGGTTAAGATGGAATATTTTACCTACAGCAAGACTGGATAAATGTCCTATGTTTTTATCAGTAGATTCAATGTAGACATTATAAGGGCCGAAGTCTGTAATTTCATTCCTATTTTCCAAAGTTTCTAAAGTAACTGTTTCTTCCTGAACATTTCCCACATCCATAGGTGGAGAGGTGGAGACCTTTATTCAAGTCTTCAGAATTCGAAACATTTGGAGTTCTATTCATATTTTTTTGTTCCTCACACCTAGCTTTTTGTACCACTAGATCAGATAGTATGTTCAAATTTTTTGATATTTTAACCTTGAGATCATATTCTTTGTTGGAAAAGAAACCCTCTTCAATAACATCTTTTAATTCGGTTATGAAATCTTGAGAAAGGTCAATATCATCTATCAATTGTTCACATTTTTTTTATTATAATTCACATTTTCTGCAAAGAGTAGCAGACTGTCGACAGCTGCATTTGTCGAAGGAGATCTGTTTATTAAGTCTTTGTATGAAGATGCTATTGATGAATTATGTAATTGTCCCCCGGGGACTCCGGGGGGTTGATCCCCCATCTCAAAACCAAATTAAGTGATCAGAATCGTATTTATACAAGATCAACTCAACAAAAACAAGTTGATAAAAAAGAGTAGACCATGCAAAAGAAACGCCGATAGAAAAGAAAAACAATGAATGTCAGATCAAATTCTGTAGAACTCGTAATTGCTAATGGAAATTCCCGTTAGAGAAGTATAACAAAACACCCACTTACTTGGAAGGATATTATATCTCGGGAAAAGGTACACTGTTAGGAATTTTCAAGCTCGATGCGTTCTCTATGATATTCACCGCAAGAATGTCACCCGACTTCATCTTTGAAATCATTTGATTTCGTAGGTTAGTACCTACCCGCAAAAGTTACTAAAAATAAAATCAACCGACTTGATCTTTAGAACTGTATTGAAATCACTCGATTTCGTAAGTATCTGGAAAGTTACTAGATATGAAATCACCCGATTTCATCTATATAACTGTATTGAAATCACTCGATTTCATTCATGGAATATTACTGAAAAGAAATCATCTAGCTAGTGTCTAATAAAATCACACGATTTTATTAGATAGCTCCATTTGAATGTATATTTGTATCAAATTCCCCTGCGTTTAAAAAAAATCAAAATTAACATACCTGATGAATTTTCGATGGATGAATATTCACGTTTAATCTTTTTCAGTTCACCTCCTTTACGATTGGGCGACTGCTTCCTTTTGGGCATTTTCACTTATAAACTTCACCACTAAATCACACGAATCAACGTCCGATACTGAAGAGCACGAAAAACGGAATGATTAATATAACCAGATTGAGGGCTGCGATAAGAAGTGATTCACACATTCTTTCTTTTTATTACATAAAAAAGTTCGTGCTGATGAGTAGGTTTCGAGGAAACTACAATATAATTATATCAAGGACAAGCGAAGGAAAATTGCAACTATAATAATTCACCTCTCGATCATGTACCTACCCTTGCGCAAGAAAAACAATGTAGTTTTAATTTACATCGCTTCTTGGTATATCCATTCATAAGAGATTTAGAACATTGAGTTACGGTAGGGACCTGTATTTAATGACATGATAGATATGTATAGGTAACACAATTGTAATAACGTAAGGAAAACGCTGAGGATCAGATAACCCGTGTACATAGTACTTGGGTCCCTGTTATTATTATCTATTTGCCTTGGTAATACCACCCCTTCAAAGATTCCCATTTTAGTTGCTGGGGGTATGAATCTAACATTTTCCATTTACCTTGGTCTTCTTGATTAACCTTTTTACTCCTAGTACTCTGAATTTCTTTTTAATCATGAAGTAACTTTATTTTCTTTTTCAGTAAAAGTATTGTCCAATTACCCTTACCTACCAATATTCCCTGTATTTTCGGTTGCCTGTACAATAACAAAGAATGACCCTAGAGCTCCTTGTTTGTAATAAATGACCTCTCTTTTTCCCTCTGTTCTTTTATACTATCCATAGTTTTTGCACACGTCTTTTGAGTTTTCCATTCCATCAACGTTCGCCAAATTATTTGTAGACATGAATTGCTACCCCCACTGTTCATATCCAATTCCACCTGTTCCGCGAAAAAATGTTTGTTTGGGGGTGGCATTAAAATTTTATAAATGTAACCTGCGAATAAAGAACTTCGTATAAGGATTCAGTCATGCGCCACACAAATTTTGGCTTTATAACTACTGACACGTTTTTCAACAACTTTTCTTCGTGTCGAGGTTCCGTGCAGCCTTAGGAACCCCGTTCTAGGATGGAAAAGTGCATAACGGTGGAAATATTAAGATTTTCCATAAAATACAAAACACTAAAAACGTAAATTTTTTTAGTGTTTTTTGTTTAAAAGTGGCGCTAAATCTAAATCTAGAGGCGAAGTGATACGTAAATCCGTAGACACAATGGAAGTTTTATGTAATAAGTTTTAAGTTTTGGGAATTTGGATATCAATTTAAAAAATAAAACAAAATGCAAAACAATTGAAAAATAAAGCTTGAATTTTACTAACAAGATTGTTTATGAGGCGTAATCAGAATAATAATGACAATGATAGTTTTGCGATAAAAAAATATCCAAAATTATGAAAATTTAAACTAAAAACATAAAACTTCCATTGTGTTTCAGCCTTAAGCTGTAGGTCCCGGATCTCCGGAAAACCAAGGTGATTCGTAAGAACAAATTTTACAAAATGCCGTGCTACTTAAGAACTTCGAACGACGGAAAGTCTTTTTAAAAAGATTTATTTTCTAAAATAACAGACAACTTTACTCGAGCTATGACGAACAATAATCCAAGGAAATAATACAATACAACAAATGAAATGGGAAGTGAATAGTTGCAGTTTTGAGATTCTTCTTATCTCCGGTTCAGTGAACGATGACGGCCTCGTCAGCTTTACTTGTGGTAGGCGACTACCTAACTCGTCCCTCCTCAAGAATCGAAAATAACGGAACGTTTTTTCGATGGGCTATTGCTTACATTTTCTACACCTTCTTCGACTTGATTTTTCCTCGATTTTCCTCGGTAGGCGCATTTCCAAAGTGAGTAAAGTCCTTTTCTTTGTGTAACTGCCAGCAGCACTGCTACGAATGTACATACTCCGAAGGCCGTGAAATAAACTGGCGACTGTATGTTGAACTCTTGATTTTGGATGGGCGGTATCCAATTTGCGTAGTCCTTTAGTCGATAAATTTCCTCCATATCTATTTTGGTCATATTTGGTATTGCCAAAAAAGTGGTTGGATTTTCAGCAACTAATTTGATTTCTGGTAAAATTAGCGGTTTTCCTTCTTGGATGCGGATATCATTGAGGAATATTCTTTCGTTTATTCTAATTTCGCAGGTTTCTGGGATAGTGATCGATACTGATCGGTTGATTTGAAAGAATCGATCGGTTTTACATTTTGCGAGAAGTTTCTCTGGTTTTATGGGAAGAATAAAGACCATTTCCCTGATGATTTGTTCGGCAATGGGTTCCTTGAAGTTGACTCTGAAGGTTGAGCAGTTCTTCATCTTCATAGTGTTCAACAGTGTGTACACACACTGGTCGTGGGGGTGGTATTCGTCAGGACAGAAATATTTTCCCTCGACGGCTGGGCATGTGTCGGTTACGAATTGCAACTTTGATTGTGTTCGTGCCAGGAAGGAGTATCTTGGGACAAAAATGGTTTGGTTTTGGACAGTTGGGTATATATGATAGAAGGAGAGTGTTTCCGGTCTCAGTATAGGTACATGAATAGAGAAAATGATTTTAGTGTCTGAAAAGCTAACCTGCTTCCCAAAAAATTGATAGTAAGATCAAATATTTTGAAATGATGGAATTTCGTTCTGGTTATATATTTCCGAGAGATCTTCGAGCATTTTTTCCAATTCTGAACTTGTGAGTATGCTGTTATGAAGTGCATTCAATTTTGAGAACATGATTGGGTCTTCTAGGTTATCTAAGAACATAATTAAGTTTTGACAGTCAAGGTTCAACTGGGTCATCATACCCTGAAAACTAATATATTCTTGTATATTATTGACAGTTTGTTGAACTGAAATTTGGAATTTTCTCAAGCCAAGTTGGAGTTTTTCTGGGTTTGTGCTTAACGAGCTGATTGTTTTATTATAATTTTCAACTAAGCTTTTTGAAAGAGATATCTGCATATTGAAGTTTTTCGTTATCTTATTTTGATTAGCCTCTAAAGCAGTGATTGCCGCGTTGTAGCGCCCTTCATCGTCTGCGTCCAGTGTACCGAATAGCCATTTATCTATTTTACCAACAATATTCAGTAGTCTCCGTTCTTTGCGTATATGAGGTTTCAGATTACTAAGTTTTTCATTTGTTATTTGTATCAAGTGCTCCGTTCTTATGAGAAGAGAGTCTGATAGTCCGTGATATGATATTTGATTAGTTAGATTTTCGAACTTTTAATGATTTTTAATTATTAGGGAATACTTTTCAATGTTTTCAAGCTGTCTGACTATTTGTGTCGAATCTATATAGTGTAAAAACTAACCTAGCATTACCTAACTGGATAGGAAGGATGGGATTATCCAAGTTAGTGATTCAATCGTCTGTTTGATTTGAAGGGCCAGGAACAGCCACGTCAGGAATAGCGTCTTCATCCTGAAAAGTGTTTTCCTTTTTAGGAAAACGTTTTCTGGCTATACTCTTGTGATATGAAGTTTTGCTCGTGTTTAGTTTAATATCAGTTTGGCCGGTAACTTCAATTTTCTTGAATTTTGGAAGATGTTTTCCTCGTACGCAGTATTTACGGATTTGAAATCGGGAGGGTCTGACCTATTTTCGTTTCTTGTATTTATTGTGACTTATTTTGTTTTTTTGTTTTTTCTTCATAAAGTTCATTAGAATTTTCTTTATGTGATTGGACATAGCTGGATACAATAGCATTGTCATTAAGGTCGAACCTCAAAAGGTGTGAATTTTGTAATGCTATGTATTGAGGAATTGTACCCCATAACGGCCCGTTTTATTAGCTGATCGGTTGTCATTTGATTATGTTCCTCTTTGACGCAACGATAACTTTCTACTATTGATGAATGAAATCTTTCGACTGGATAGTTTGAGTTACTTTTCTTAGGGGTTGTGAATCGAAGTTCGATTTTATATAGTTTACAGAAGCCTTCGAAGTCTTTGTTTCTGAACTCAGTACCCTGATCCGCAGTGATTTTCAGGGGTAATCCGTGGTGGGTGATGTAGTTGTATAAGTTGTCTGCAAAATTATTTGGAAAAAAATGAGAGCAATACCGAAAACTTTAATATTTTCACGGGAGACATAAATTTGGATCTATTGAAAGAAAACGATACCATTTCTGAATACTTAAATACGCTAAATGAGTTTGGCTACAACTCAACAATGAATAATATCACCAGAGTCCAGGGCAACATAAAAACTTGTATAGACCACATATTTATTAAATCAAAATTTAATATACTTGAGAACATCTTGCCAATAGTTCTAGAAACGAATATTACGGACCATTTTTCAACAGCATTACAAATAGTTTTTGATACACCTAAACAAAACCAAAAAAAAAAAACAACTAGTACACAATATATTGATCAAAGAAAGCTGAAATCACTTCTTGGAGAAACATCTTGGGCTTCCATTTACTCTGCAGAAAATCCTGATTCTGCAATGAACGCATTTGTTAATACTCTGTCAAATTTGATTCGGGAAGCGACGATATACAAAAGTAGAAGAAAATATACAGCAATTACACCTTGGGTGACAAACGCTTTATTGAAATCAATAGACACAAAAAAGAATATGTTTAAAAACACTCTCGTAAAAAATTATTACAAGCAGTACAAAAATAAATTAAATTCCAAAGTTCAATTACTATAACAATATCATAATAAAAAATGGCAACAACACTAAAAAATTATGGGAAGTGGTAAACGACTTGAGTAAAGGTAAAAAATCTAAAACTCCAATACGCTCACTCAAAACCGACTCAGGTATGTTGATAACAGACAAAACTCTAATAGCCAACGAATTTAATTCGAAATTTGTAGAAACCGGAAAAACACTTGCTGATAAAATTACCAGAGACCCAAATTATATTCCAAACAGGTATCTCACTGAAAACTCATTTGTTCTATTACTTACGAACGAAAACGAACTAAAAATTATATTGAAAGGTTTGAAGGATAAAAAATCTGCTGGAATTGACGGAATTAGAGCTGGAACTCTCAAAACTATTGATGATTTCATTGTGAAACCTCTATCTCATATAATTAATAAATTCATGGAAAGTGGCATATGGCCATCAGTCTTTAAAAACTCTATAATAATACCATTCCATAAAAAGGGAGACAAAACGAAAGTCGACAATTATAGACCCATATCATTATTAACGCACCTATCAAAAATATTCGAAAAACTAATAAAGAATAGGTTGACTTCTTATCTGAAAAGATATAATATTTTATCTGAGAAGCAGTTTGGTTTTAAAGAAAACACGTCGACTGAAGATGCAATTCTGGCACTAACTAAGAAAGTGAATGAGGCTTTGAATGAGAACAAGTCTTGTCTGTGCATTTTCATAGACCCATCAGAAGCTTTCGACACTGTGAGTCACAACCTACTTCTGCAAACATTAGAGGATATTGGTATAAGGAATGAGAACCTGAAGTTATTTGAAAGCTACATCACCAATAGACCGCAGATCGTAAAGAAATACGATGTCCTCAGTGAGGAAAAAATCTATTGAATATGGTGTACCTCAAGGTAGTGTTCTGGGACAACTTTTATTCAACATTTATATAGATGGATTGTTCTCGATACAAAGCAGTGGTGAAATAATTGGATTTTTCGATGACAGCAATAGTGCTGAAAACTGGGACATACTGCGAGATAAAGCTCAGGCTGACTTCTCACAAGTAAAGAACTGGCTCGAACATAAACTATTGACAGTTAACATTGACAAAACTAATTATCTACCTATCAGTTGCAATAATGTGAGCAGACCGGATTTTGATCATCTTGAAATCGTTACTTCACAAAATCGAAGTTTCTCCATATTACCTGTAGACAAAATCAAGTACTTGGGTATAATGATTGATAGTAATCTGAAATGGAATGTTCACATTATGAACGTCATCAAGGAACTACAAAGCATCCTTTATAAATTCAGGTAAATCAAGAAAATTTCAACATTCAAGTATATGAAAATAATATATTTTGCTTTGCTTACGTTACGGTATAGTAGCTTGGGGTGGAGCTCTAAAAATACACATCAAACCACTGGAGATAATTCAAAAGAGATTCCTGAAGTTGATCTTGGAAAAACCCTACCGATATTCTACAGATCTTTTATATGAGGAAAGCGGGATACTGGATTTGAGAAAACTATATTGTTTGAATGTTATCTTGAAATATAAAAAAGTAAAAAATCATGCCCGTTTACCTACGCATAAATATGGTACTCGACAAAGACACCATTATGTTATTCCACAGATGAGCAAATCTGTTTGTCAGCGATCATTTTCCTATATAGCACCCAAGGCGTTCAATTTTATTCCTGACCATATAAAAGGAATAATAAACTTTAATATGTTTAAAAATAAGGTGAAAAGATTCATTCACGAAACACCAAGAGCCATATGTAATGAAATCGTTCAACGAGATTACTTCATCTGAATCATTTCACATTATTTATACTCACCTTTTATCTATCATGCACTGGTTTTATTGTTATAACTATTTTTATTTATACAATGTGTTCTGTGTTTTAATTAAAAAAAAACGTGCTTTGATAAATTTTCAAAGTTTTGGTACTTTTAAATGTTTTTATTGTTGTTTTGTTTTTCAATAGTCTAGCAGAGCTGGGTAATTCCTAGTTGAAAAGTAATTAATAATTACAATTACTTTTTTTTCGTGTAATTTGTAATTGTACTTAAATACTTTTTTCTTATGTAATTTGGAATTGTAATTGCGGTAAAATCTGTGCAGGAATTGTAATTTGTAATTATATTTTTCATATACTCTAATTACAATTACTTCTCATAAAGTAAGTAAATAATGTTATTGAATATAACATTATTCTTCGCAATAGACATATACATAGCATTGCAAAGTGTAAGGAATTGTGGAAAAAGGCAAATCGGCCGAAGACTGCGGAAATTATTCAATCACACTTGGGCATACATTTAGTTCGCCAGGTGTAACTAGGTGGAACTCATTATATGACAGTATACATCAAATAATTTCCGAAAAAAAAAATTACCTATGCTCTTTCAAAAATTACAGCTGTAATCGTTTACTGACAACGAATTTACTTACCTCGAAGAATACCGTGATGTTACTAAACCATTAGCAGAGACACTAGATTTTTTGCAGACTGAGACCAATATATATTATGGTTCTCTTTTGCCTAGCATAATTTCACTTCAAAATAAATTAATTAAATTGAAGGCAAAAACATTCAAATGTGGTGGAAATATACTGGTGAATAGTGCAATTGAAGGTATAGAGAAAAGATTTGAAAAACTACTGACATTACAAGATCGCCATGCTGTTTAAGGTGCAATTTCCCATCCAGAATTCAAGTTACGTTGGTTTCCAATAGTAGAAGGAAAAACTGGATTAAGCAAAGAAGATTTAAAGCAACTTCTTATAGCAGAATGTGAACTATTGCATTTTCAAGATCAAGATTCAAATACCGATTCGTATCCTACACAACTGACCAAAAACAATCCAAAACCATCGAAAAAGTCGTGGAATTCGAAAAGTATAAAGTCGATCATTTTGTCGTTGCCAAATTCCGAAAGGACTGGAATTTGCGCTTGAAATTGAGTGTTTTCCTTGCCTATTGCTGTTTTAATAGTGTTGTTCTGTCGATAGATACAATTTGGGAAAAAAAAATCTGTTATTGTGGGCCTCAAAATAGAACGAGAGCTTCCAGTGTTTATTAATAATTTAATTTTGGGGTGTTTAATCTGGATGTAAGGAAGGGCATTGTTAGATGATATTGATTTTGATTAGGTCTGGTTGTTTGAAGTTCCTATTTCTTGAAAATTTTCAATTTTATTGATTGGTTCGGTATACTCGTTATTGTCGTATTGATTTTCAGAATATAGGACATGATCATTGTCGTCATAATATGGTTGAACTTCAATGTCATTGTACTTTTGGCTATCATCATCCTCATATTGATTTGTGTATAAATCTTCGAATACATATTTTGAGGAACTACTGACATAGGAGTTGGTTTGGAGAGTTGATTTGTTGGTATTTGATTTGGTTTGAATACATTTTGGGGTGGCCCAAATGTTTCTCGATTTGTTGGGAATCTCCTGGGCGGTAATTGCCGAGGCTGTACATTAATTTTTTGCGATGGCCAACCGGGTTTCGAATTTGGATACAGAGAAAAATTTGTTCGATTGAAATTTAGGTTATTTGGGAAATTGAACGAGTTTTGATGATTTGCATTGAGCTGATATGATTGATTTGGGGAATTTTGGTAATTTCCTGGCTCATTTATAGGAGAATAACTTCTATTAAATTTTTCTGTACTTCCGTTCAAAATACCGTAAAGTTTTTCAAAATCTGTTACATATGCCATAGCATCTTCTAATGATTGGGGTTTTATGAGATGCATATTATTTTTTAATACCTCTGTGCAACTTGCGATGAAATTATTAAGAGCAGTTTTATCATAATGGCTAGTTTTACAAAGTTTGTTGGTTTCTGAAAGATTTGTACCATTACTAATTCGATGAGCAACGCTACTTCGAAGCAACTGTAATCTACTTCCAAAATTAATCAAATGTTCTCCCCTGTGAGGGCGTGTTCTAGTTAATTCTTGAGCCAAACAGTCCAAGTCCCTACGGTCGGCAAAACAATGCGGCCTTCAAGGTTTTCCAATCGGTCAATTCGGATCGATTGCCAACCATAATTTCTGCTTTGTCTACTGGTTTTTCCTGAATACAATCAAATATATGACTGTTCAATTCGGGATCATTTAAATTTGCATAAGTATCTTTCAAACTTTCACACCTCTTAATGAATTTGTACAGGGCATTGCTGTCCCCATCAAATGGCTTAATGTTATCCAACTAGGACCTGAAAAAGAGAATTTGATAATAGATTGGAAAGTTTGTCCATATCGGTCATGAATATATAAATAAAGTATTTATCAAATCAAATTTAACTTAATTGTCTTCGATAGACTGGACTATCCTAATTTGTGCTTGCAATGCACTGCCTAACTGTACCAACCGAGTACCTTAAACAGAGGGTCGGGGGTGCAAAAGGAATGGCACTTACGCTTCCGTAGTCTCCTTCCCTTCCGATTCTTCGCCCTGGCTGCTCTATGTTTGATGGCCTTCCGTCGCTGGTCCTTTCCTTGATTGCGCTTGAGGGCTTGAAATCCCAAGTAGTAGATTGGTTTTCACAGATTCAAAAAATTTAAAAAATCAGTACCGCACAATCTGAGCTATGACAAAAAATAATCCAAGAAAATAATACAATACAACAAATGAAATGGAATGTGAATAGTTGCAGTTTTGAGATGCTTCTTATCTCCGGTTCAGAGACCGATGACGGCATCGTCAGCTTTACTCGTGGTAGGCGACTACCTAACTTCCTTATCGAAAGAGACAAAGAGGGATATAGTGTAGGGTTGTTTCCTTTGTTAAAAAAAAAAATTGAAATGTAGTCGTTCATAGATATTTTGTTGTTTGTATGTCCATAAAACACTGAAATCTTTGTGACATATTGCATGATATAATATGTATATTAACACGAAAAAGCAAGGAACGCACTTTTGAAATGCTGATGGCCAGAAATACTATTTGGTGAATGGGTTAAGAATTGAGCAACTTTTCCTTTTTTAGATTTACTTTTGACACTACAAAGATTTTCTAATGACAACTATTCAATTATTATTTCAATACCCCTCTTTAATAGAATATTCCCATCTGTTTCTTCAAGTATTCTATTTTCGATTTCACTAGGGCCTTGGTCATATCAGCTTGCTGCTCTTCCAAAGAATTATACTGAACGTCGAAACTTCTATCTTCAATTTTTTTTCGATGAAATGATACCTTGTATCGCTATATTTGATATGCTCATGATCTTGAGGACATGTTGAGATCGCTATATAAATCCTTGACTGTCAATCAATGTTAATCAATTAAAGTGTTTGGTTTCGGTAAACTTATCGGTTAAAATATTTTGAATCCATATTGTTGGCATCTGAATTTATCATGGAATTCTTTGGAAAAGGGTAGTTGAGATTGTTTCCTTTTACAACAACAACATTCAGTTTAATTATTCATAACTAACGAACCAACTTAATTACCACAACCCCCTTTCGAAGTTAGGTTATGTTATTAAATGAAAGGCTGAGAGAATTTTTGTCAAAAAGGTAATAATGGTTTGTTTATCCGTGAAATTTGACAATCTCAGAATATTTTCTAGATCGATTCATTATTTATTAACTATAAAATGTGAAATAAGCGATTTTCTTTAAATTCGGAAATATATCTTTTGAAATTATCTCCATTACTCTGTACAAGAAACTGAAGTCCCTAGTGTTCTGTATTTTATGGAAAATCTTAATATTTCCACCGTTATGCACCTTGTCACAAAAATAAGAACAGTTATCGAAAAAAGTTTCAGTAGTTGTGTGGTGAAATGACTGAATCCTTATCCGAAGTCATCTATTGCGAAGTTATCAAATATAAGGTGGTCGGTGGATCAGTGGCTAAGGTATCTTGCAGTGGAACTTCTGGCTCGCATCAGACAGATGTTCGAGGCTCCGATACGCGAGATATTTTTTTCTCAAGTACATAGGTCTCTTTAGGTGTTATGTGAGTTGCCTAGATGCCAATTCCGACGTCTGGTGCTAGCTTGAATTCTGCACCGACCCACCCATGAATCATAACATGTAATTTTTTGGTATTTGGGGTTAGGAATTGTTTGTTTTTATCCAATATCTAAAATAACAGTTGAACATTGAAGAAGTTCAATGTTTCCCAAATAACATTATTACCTACATGTTTCGAATGAAATTCGTAATACGGAGTATTTTTCAATTATTCGGCATACAAATGACATCGATATCATATTATTGTTATCTCCAGAAGCCAAGTATTTCCAACAACAATGCAGTTACAGTATAAATAATATCAAGGATCTGTGGTCGGAGGATTCAGCAGATTGAGTGTTTAATACAGTGTCCTTAAAAAGTCAGATCCAAAGTTTTACACACCCTGCTTCAACAGTAACGCCCAGCAAGATGCTTAGGAGTTCTTATATAAGATACATATACTAGGTAGTCTGCATTAAGATGTTATTATATCATTGCAGAAGCGAGATTTGATTTCAACAAAAATATTTGAAAATGCTACAGAATAGTGGTCTAGCAGATACTTTTGGGAGAGTAGCGCCCAATAGAGCTTTGCTATCTACCCCTGAACTAAACCTGAAGTGAACTGCACCTGACTTTATGAATGCATTTTGTTCCTCAACTCAAATCTACTTTGAAATGTACATGTTGTGGTCACTGTTCAGTCACCACAAAATACAGGTCAAATAATACTTTCCTAGTCTTTGATTTTTCAAAATGGCATTAATGTTGAATGGGAGAATAATATAGGTATTTTGTAAATTTTATATAGTACATAACTCAGTCACAACCAGAGCATTTCTTGCAGACACCCTCTTCTCTTCAGTTTTGTCCCCACTGTGGACAACAGTTCGTCACCCGAAAGTAAATAAAATATTTATTGGAATCATACATCTCCATCCCCCTGTAATAATCTTGCTGAACTTTTCTAGCATGGAATATTCGACAAACACAACAGATCTTTCATAATTGATTGTGAAATCTTATTAATGCAAACGAAATCTTTTTGCAATCAAAATAAAAGATTCAACATCCACAGATATCTTTCAAGTTAGTTGAATCAATATGGCGAAGGCAATGAAGGCATGGAATAATTTGATATTTATCCTGTTGTTCCGTGGTTTGCGCGAATTCGCAAAAAGTTAAAATATTTGAACTTTCTTGCGGCAAGTCTGGCAGCCATTTTATTCGCAGAAAAATTGCGAAATTCGCAGGGGTATGGTTTCGCCTTTAGTCTTTACATATTTTACGTTAACCCCAAGAAGATAAATTCAAATTTCTTATGACAGAGAGATATTGGAGTTCTTAATATCGTCAGGCAGTAATAAAGTCGTTGTTTCAAGGTGTGTAGTGCCTTCGGGGATTATTTAGTCGCCATTTTTGTTCTGATTCTTAATACAGGCTAGTCAATTGCTATATAGCATTATCCAGTTTTGCAGAGTCTTCAATTTTTGTGGGACGAGACACGGGTCTGTTTATTAGTGTTCACTATGCTGAGCTGAATTCAAACTGTGTGTTTCATGGATTTTGCAGAGCCTTGAGTTTTTTGTAAGGGTAGACCGCTGGGACCACGTTAGTGGCCTCTGCTGAGTGAATTTTACGGAATTTGCAGTACCTCCAGTTTTTTGTTTTGTGGAGAACACTGTATATTTCGGGATCAGTGGCCAAGACTTTTCTTTATATATTTTTTTATATTTTAATTATTCCTATGCCTTCTACTATAGTTGAGGATTTTCAGATTATTATTTTGTGTTATTAACAATGGGTTAAGATGACCCGAAAAAAAATTATTCATGAACTCTTACGAGAACATAGTCACGAGATATTAAGTTTACCACCTCATCACCCAAACTTTAATGTTATCGAATTAATTAGGCAGATTGTAAAACACATTTTAACAAACATATCTAGCACTTCGATCTCAATAACAAATAGTTTTAAACAAACGATGTTTTAAAATTCAACTTTTTGTACAAAAAGTTGATTTTCCTAAACTGCACACAGCTTTTTGAAGTTGGGCTCGAAAGAAGCCAAGTATAGTTTCATATCTAGATCAGCATCCAACTTGTTTCTGTATTTGTTTTTAATGAAAGCCTAGGATGAAAAAGCTCTTTGTACCAATATAGTTATGGAAAAGGCAACAAAACCATCATTGCCAGATCAGCAGACGTTCATATTCACTGTTGAGGTCCAACCAAAAGTTAATGAGAGGAAAGTTCAATCAGACTTCCTTTCTTTGGAACATTCGACTACGCTGATAGAAAATTCTCCCCATAAAAATAATTTTGAATCCACTTGATACCTCTGTTCAGCTTTGGGAAGCATTTTTCAAATGATGATTTCAATCCACTGAAGGGTTCAGATATTTGCAATTTAACGTTACTAGAGAGTTGCAACTCATTATCTCTCGAAAGGTTGTGCAATGTCTCGAATACTTCTGTCTGGCCCTGAAGAATACAATTCCCCAAAACTTGATTTTTTTCTTCATAGATCTTCTCTGATACTCTAATGATCGTGATTGAACTTATCTGAACGCTCACACTTATTGATTTGTTGAGAAATAACAGATAAGTAAGCCAAACTTTGCAGCCAATCGATGTCACGTAACCTGAATGACAAGCGGAAAAAAAACAATCTTGAAAAAAAACAACCGCACTCCAGACCTAAGCTTTATGGAGAAGTTCTCCACAGGACAACAACGTAACCTCTGTTTGGTAAAGTAGGCTGGTATGGAGGTTGTCCATTTCTTCACAAGGATTTTTTAAAAAGCTTTGAATATAAGGCATGTTATTTGATAAAGTTGACGATTTTCAGCTTCATCAAGAACAGTTTTCAGTTCTCTATGTAGGTCTTTGCAGACAAGACTTTGCCTGTAAATACAACAGTAAGTCCAGCTTACATGAGGCGTGACCTCTTTGACACAAGCTCGAAGACCAATAAAACAGCCGGACATAGATTTTGCTCCATCGGCGGATAGGCCACAACAGGTGTTTCAGGTTGAGGCTATGTTATTTCTTTTATAAAATTCCCATCAATAGTATGAAATATATCAGCTTCTTTCGTTGTTTCTGGCAACGGGTAAAGTAAAAGATTTTCTTCAACCTCACTTTCAATTACAAGCAGTAGAGCACATCTGTAGTTTCATCAACTTGGAAAAGTACTTGCTATTCTTTATTCTTGTTTTGACTATTTCCTAATTCAGACATATCCCTAATTCTACGAGAATTAGAAACAGTGATAGTGTCTACTTTCCTTGCACTCTCTTCACTAACCATACATTTAACATCCTGAATGCAATGGTTTTTGCCGGATTTAGCAATGTGGTAACTAATTTTATATGATGCTTCAACGCATTTGTCTTTGTTAACTGTACCGAAATAAGATACTACATTTTTTTGTTTTGGAAGACTCGTTAAAACGGCGATGTTTCTTATTCTGGTTCTGGCCGCTGTTGGACATATGTATGAATATGTTTAGCCGTTTTATCATTCTCCATGCATAGTGGGCCGATTTTATCCATGCGTTGTGTGTGCTATACTGAGTTTCAGTAGTTCGTCAAAGTCAGGTTATTTCCTTATGCATGCAATGAACTACCCATAGACAGCACATATACGTCCATTGCATGTCCATTGGATGAACCTATAAAATAGATATTATGGACGTCCATTCAACGTCCAGTTACATACAGTATGTACAGATAATGTTCGAACCTCACTGGATTTTACATCCTATGGATGTACATTTTGGATGTACAATGGATGTACGTATTGGATGTACAATTGATGTATATACAGAAATCCTATAGACGTACATATAGGATGAACAGTGGACGTACATATAAAATTTACAATGGACGTATATAGAGGATGTACAATGGATGTACAGATACGATGAACTTGAGAAACGTTCATTGGATGTACATGAAATAAGTAAAATGGACATTCAAATGGTTCACTTTATTTCCAGAAAATGTGCTCCAAGGTTCAGATTACTACAATGGGTCAAAATCGCCCAATTGATGTCACATTCTTAGAAAACATTGAAGTATTCAAAATTGTCGAATCATATTTTTTTAAATGAAATTGCGATAGTCTATACTAGCAGTTTCTTAATTGATTTCTACTTTCCGAAAAAACTAAATGCCCAAATAGGATATTACATCGAAACTACCACCCACTGATAACAAATTTGTATTTGAAATTGAACTAATATAAAATTAAATCATGATGGCTTTAATGCACACTTCATGAATGAAAAATTATACAGTACATAACGTAATATATACATAACAAAAACACAGAAAACATATATACATCGCAAGTGTTAACGGTTTTCACTCAAAGCAATGCACTGTATTTTCATATTATATAAACAAAATTAGCACAACTTACAATTATAAATAGATTCATGAATAAAATATATAATGTTCATTCTGAGAAAACTAAAAACTCGCTTAAAACATTACATAGACACAAATAACACTAATACCACTTATTGGACATAGAAAAACTCAAAATCTTGAAAAAACACTAATTTTATTTCCTTTCATTGGCTCTTTGAAGCCATTTAAATTACCTCCTTTTGATCTCCTTTTTTGGAATGTAGAACAGCTTCTGAAAATTCAGCCAGGATCGATTCTTGAATCTGAGATAGTTTTTCTTGAGTTTTTTTGGAATCGATAGTCGACCACATGCCTTGTTGAAAAGCAAGTGTGATGTGAGTTGCATGATGCCAATCCCGACTTCTGGTGCTATAGGTTCCTATTGCTGTAAAGTGAATACGCTGCCAGAAATCAGTCCGGAGCGCCACGCTGAATAATTAGGGTTGGTGGGTTTGAAGCTGACGGACCAGATGCAGAGTTTATCCGTGAGGGTGTCCCTGAACACTGAAACCTGCTGGGGTTTATTGTATTATTCTGTCGTCAGTGGTTCCTAGTTGAATAAAGCCCGTGTCTTTTACCTGGTTTGGTAGTTTATTCACTAGGTGTTTCGGATTGATGCCTGTTTCTAGGTTGGTCTGTCCGAATATTCTGTAGCGCCTGTTGTGCAGCGCGTCGCATTCGAAGATGATGTGAGAGGCTGTTTCCTCCTCGTCACCACAAAGTCTGCACTCCACGGTTTCTCTGTTTATTCCCATAGTGTGCAGGTGTTTCCTAGGGCCGCAATGTCCGGTTAGTAGCCGGTAATTGCGCGTATCTCAGATCTGTTAAGGTTGAGAGTGGTCAGCCGTCAGTGTTTGGCTTAAGTGCCTCACCATGTCGATGCCCTTCAATTTGGTCCCAATATGTTTGGTGTTTTGTTGTCTTCCACTCATTTATTAGGTTTCCGCATCGGGTTTTGCTAATTCCAAACACTGGTTCTGGACCTGTGAATGGTAATTCAGATGCACGACTTGCAAGTTAGTCTGCTTTTTCATTACCTTCTATTCCCCTATATCCAGGCACCCACACAAGTGATACCTTGTTGTGTTTTGCAAGTTTATTGGGGCTTTGAAAGCATTCCCAAACATGCTTTGACTTAATCCTGAATTCAAAGCTTTAGGGGCGCTCTGGCTGTCAGATAGAATGTAGATGTGTTTTCAGTTTGGAATACTGTGGTGTTATTGCCAAGTGGAAGTATAACGTTCCTTTTTGGCCGCACTCCATGTATTCCTGTTTCAGTTCCTACCTCTGTCCTTGAGCCATCTGTGTACCAGATTATGTTTCCAGATGATAGTGATTCTACTTCCGAGTCCCATTCGTCCCACTTGATCTGTGTTCTGAATGGTTTTTCGTGTGAGTATTGGGGTAGCATGTAGTCTGATATCATATCCAGTTCGGTAATGTTGACTTCATAAATGATTATGGTGTTCCCAGTTTGTGGTTGGGATCTCCAATTACCTGTTTGTATGAGTCTGTATACACTCAGCCTCTCCCATAACTGTGATGTCCAAAGGTAGAAGGTCTAGGATGATTTCCATAGCAGCGGTCAGAGTGCTGCTCACAGGGCTCGTGATACACAGACAAGTGAGCCTCTGAAGTTTACCGAGGTTAAGTTTTGCCTGTCTCTGTTTCACTTTGTGCCATCACAGCAGCAAGCCATATGTGATTCTGGGTCCTATGATGGCGGTGTATAGCCAGTTCATGACTTTCGGTTTCAGTCTCCATATTTTTCCAAAAGCTCTTCTGCACATTATGAATGATGATTTGCTTTTGTTGATGACATGTTGCAGATGCGTGGTCCAGGTTAGTATTTTTTCCAAAAACAGCCCTAATTATTTGACATGATCAGCTACTTGTAGTGTTTCGCCAAAGAATTTGCTCCCCAGAGTTCTTTCGCATATAAAGGTGATGAGTGTGGTTTTGCTGGGGTTTGCCTTCAGTCCTATTTTGCACCATTCCTCTACGGTCCTCGGTGCATTATGCATTAGCTCAGAGGTTATTTGGGCGTGCTTCCCCTGCACGACCCCCTCCCTGATTGTTTAAAGATTCCAGCAGTTCGTCAACTACCATATCCCACTGTGTGGGGTTACCCTGGCAATTTCTTGGTCTTGGTCTGGGCATTCCGATTTTGGAGCATTGAGAGTAACCATCTGCTGGTGGTTTCGTCAACGCTTCTCCTCTTGGCCGCTGATACCATGCAAATAATAATAGCCTTCTCTAGACGTTACGAGTGTTTATGAGATAGTATTATCATCATCATTATATTCAGATGGCCGGAAATGAGTAGACGTACACAAATTGCTCCGCCTGAAAGTGCCATTCAAACAGATAATAAAGTAAAGTATTAAACAAGTGCATCTAGAACTTCAATTCAAACAAGTATGGGTGAAAAGTCTACAAGAAATAAATCGGATATAATGTCCCTAGGGAAAGATTCCATTCTCGATAAAGATTTCATTAGCCGGCTGACTCAAGAGTCTTGAAGAAAAAGTAAAAACACAAAAATAAGGTACTTGTAACAAAAAGTGATTTATCTACAGCAGATAATGGATGATATCCAACAACGAGGTAAAGCAAAAAAACTCTGCATATACGAGGTGCCCGAAGAAACCAGGGAACGTCTTGATAACAAAATGTTACGAGTTTCTACAATCCAAAACTAACGTGCCACTTATAAATTCTGATATAGTCGATGCATATAGAATTGGCAGACCTACAGGTAATACAAACAAAATAAGACCTACGATGGTCAAATTCCCCAACATCACAATAAAACGCGAACTTCTGAAATGTGCAAAAAACTTCAAGGGGACAAATGTATTTCTCACCGAGGACCTAACAAAGAACAGAAGAACCTTGCTTATGGAGACGAAAACAGTGTTTGGTGCGAAAAGCTTATGGTCTATCAATGGGCAAGTATACATCACGAAAGACGGAAGGAGAATTAAGCTTGCCTCAATGGCAGACTCAAGAAACTACAGTGAGTTGTTGATTATCTTTGTTGAATTTCGACTATTTGTTTCTTCAACCCAATACCTATATTAAATTTCTAATGCAATCATTTGAAATAGATAACTTGGATATCATTATTCTGTCAACAACTTTCCCTATAGAAGAAATAAATAAATTTGCGTTACCTGAGTACAATATTTTCTACAATGAATCATGCTATAATAAGGCTGATGGGGTAGTCTCCTACGTGAAAAAAAACATCAATAATATCACCGCTATCGAAAGATTATCAGAAGTAAATTTGTTAAAACTATCAAACTGGAAAATTTTTCGGTGTCTACTTACGCTTCCTATAGACCCCCAGCAACAAATACAGATCAATATATTGATGATTTAGATCTATTTTTTGAAAAAAAAAATAAAGAGGAAGATATCATTATGTTTTTAAGTGATACAAATATTAATATTTCAAACACATCCGACAATCTTGTTAATAAATATAGCGTGAAATGGCCGAACATGATTTCTTCTCATATATTAACGAACCAACAAGGAAAAATGAATGAACTTCCAGCATATTTGATCATGTCTATATAAGGATATTTAATAAATCGATACGCAACTCATGCAACTTTGAATCTTATGTCATACAAATAAACATAACTGATCCCTACAGTGTCTTGTTAACTACCGAAATCAAGGATGTTAAGGAACAAAAACTTAATTAGATCAACAAAAGAGAACTATTACAAAGATAGAATTGGTGCAGCCAAAAAAAAAATACAAAAAAATATGGAAAGAAATTAATAACATTACGAAGTACAAAACAAATAAAGATTCATCAGAATTTTCTCAAATTGAAGATAATACTGGAAATGTACTTAATTCAGATACAGAAAGAGCTAAATACTTCTGCTCCTTTTTCGTGAATATTGGCAAAAAATGCCAGATTACTCCACCAAAAGAAAAGAAGCATTTTGAAGATCCACTTTTCCTAAAACCTTCAACAAGAGTCGAACTGAAGGATATAATATCGAGCCTAAAAAATAACCTGGCGCCAGGACCGGACGGCATTTCAAACTCCTTTATAAAAAAATTCACTCAGTATTATATAGATCCACTATGTCATATCATAAATCTATGTTTTTGTGTGGGTTATATCCCAAAGCAATGGAAGGAAGCAGTAACAACTCCAATTTTCAAATCGGGAAATGAAAGCCTAACTACAAATTACCAATTACTGTTATCTTTTAACCTGTTAATTTTTCCAAAATTTTTGATAAGGCGTTAAAGACGAGAATAATGAACTATTTGAAAAAACATAATATACTTTCAAACAATCAATTCCGTTTCCGCGAAATTAAAAGTACTGAAAAAGCAATATTCCACTTCATCAATAATAGATAATCTGAATGCAAATAAGAAATGTCTTACAGTATTCATGGATTTAGCCAAGACACTGTCAACCACGAAATATACGACCGTCTTAATGAAATCGGAGTGAGAGGAGCTTCGCTCAATATTATCCAAGACTATCTGTCAGAACGTATGCAGCAAGTGAAAATCAATAATACTATCAGTGACCCATTACCAATCACAATTGAAGTACCTCAGGGAACCGTTTTAGGGCCTATATTTTTCTTCATATCAACAATATTGGATACTTAAAAAACACTTCAAGCTTTGTCACTTCATACGCAGATGATACAGCTATAACAACTTTCAGTCTCAGTCTGAGCTGAAAATCTATCATAACTGGCTGAATGAAAATTTACTTAGTTTGAATATTGACAAAACAAAATATATAACTCACACTGCTACTGCTAGTGATCAACCAACAAATACAACCCTGAAAATCCATAACGTTGGAAGTGATGATATAAACAGAAAAAGTGGAATATATTAAATATCTTGGAATGGTAGTAGACCAACATTCACGTTGGACCGACAGTAAAAAGATTGAGGAAATTGATCTACAAATTCTACCAACTGAGAAACATTGTTGACAAAAAACTATGATCTATGATGCCTTGGCTGAATCAATAATATGATACTGTATTATAATCTGGGGTAGTGTAGGTAAGACTGTCTTGCACAATATTCAAGTCACTCAGAATATCTTGATAAAAATATATATATATATATATACATTCCCCTAACGGACACGCTAGAAATCCTTAAAACTGAATGGCCTCATGGTCATATATATATATATATATATATATATATATATATATATATATATATATATATATATATATATATATATATATATATATATATATATATATATATATATATATATATATATATATATATATATATATATATATATATATATATATATATATATATACATTCCCCTAACGGACACGCTAGAAATCCTTAAAACTGAATGGCCTCATGGTCATATATATATATATATATATATATATATATATATATATATATATATATATATATATATATATATATATATATATATATATATATATATATATATTCAGGCCATTCAGTTTTAAGGATTTCTAGCGTGTCCGTTAGGGGAATGTTTGTGAAGAGGGAGACAACATCGAAGCTCACTAGGATATCAGTGTTCTGGATTTTATAGGATTTGAGAAGGTCTAAGAAGTGGAATGAATTTTTCACGTAGGATGAAGCTTCTTCTGCTCGTGGCTGAAGAGTACTCGCCAGATACTTGGCCAGGTTCTGGGTTGGTGATCCAAAGGCACTGACAATAGGTCGGAGTGGGATATCAGGCTTGTGTATTTTTGGAAGTCCTTAGATACGGATAAGATATATATATATATATATATATATATATATATATATATATATATATATATATATATATATATATATATATATATATATATATATATATATATATATATATATATATATATATATAAATATAAATATATATATATTATATTTAGTTATTATTATTATTATTTTATTATTATATTTTATAATCTATCTATGTATCTATAGATCGATCGATCCATCCATCCTATTGAAGATGGTCACTTGGTGACCGAAACACGTGTCGAGGTGTTGAAAATAGTGGTTTGGTGTTGGGATAAAACTCCAGTATATTCATTACTACACCAAAGGTTCCAAACAGTACTGTGCAAGTACCTATTACTTCTATTTTCATTTCCGAGTTCCGGAAGACGTACTCTGTAGTTTTCCTGACATGTTGTTCACTAGTCTCTTGAGTGAGGATGATCATGAGCTGAGTTGTGGGATGTACCGTTGCATCTGCATTTGGGAAGTTGTTTATATAGCCGTTGAATTTCTCCTATATGTGGGTTCTCCCATGGAACGAAGTATACTGTTCTTCTCTGTCTACATTTTATCCTTAGTGAACCTTTGTCGTATTGAAGAGGTAGTTTACTTCTCCCATTACTATTTCCTATTAGATCCGTTATCTCTGGAAATTTTATTTCTAGTGCCCCTATCATTTTGTCCGACCGTACCTCTGCGGAGTCTAGTATCAAAGCTATATCGCCCTCCTTATTTATTGCGGCCACCTTTGTTTTCCCGATTTTCGTGATTTTGTATATTTCTTCTGGCCAGTCTTCGTCTAAGATTTACTCTAGTGTATCCCAGCCATTATCCTCCTTTATCTTGTCCAGTATTTTGTTAATGAAGTTAGATTTAACTTTTTCCCACTCCTCTTCCAGTTCCTTTTCCGATACCTGTGTGCCCACTGTCACCATTACCTTTTCCTGCGTTTCCTCCTCGTATTAGATTGAAGATATCCTTTTTTCTCTATTGCCTCTTCCATCCATGTTTTCAAATCCTGGCTGAGCAAATTTGCTACACATTTCTTCATGACCTTAGAGACCTCGGTCAGTTCTGTCTTTGGTTTGTACATTTTCCCCAATACAGCGTCCAGTGTTTCGATCTGTTTGATGATCGTGTCCAGGTTTTTTTTAAAAACCTCACCGTTTGCATTTTTTTTCTTTCCATTACTTTCTGTTGTACTATTTGCCCTTTTCCTTTTTGGTTTTTGTGTTTGTGTTCCTGAGGTAGTTGGGTTTGTTTGTTCGGTTGGCTTTGTGCCGTTTCCTTCTATTTGCATTTCTGGTACCGAGTTGGTTCTACTATTACCTAGAAGCGTTCTTGAAATTGATCTTCGCGTTTCCTCCAACAACCTATCTATCTCCTCTTTTTCTCCTCTGTCGCATGAGAGCTCTTTTTTTTTAACTAGAGTCTTCCAAGGCATTCTGCCATCTGTTGAGCCATGAGTGCTCGCCTCCTAGTGGACCTAGTGGAGTCTGTATGTTGCCCACTTTTCTGAATTTCAATTTTCATGGTTAATATAGTCACAAAAAGCCACGCAGTAGAAGCTTGTGGGGTACTGTAAATCATTATAATACTCAATGAAATACAGTTCAAGTCGGATTTCCTATCATATTGCAATATAAAAATTTATTAACAGAGCCCGCGCTACAAAATTTCAATTTCCATGCAAGTATAGTCCATTCTCTCCAAAAGATACGCACTAAATTTTTTTTGCGACAGCAACATCAAGTTTACAAACGTGGTTCCTATTTATGGGCTGTCAATCCAAAATCGTTCATTTTGGAATAATTATATTGAATATTTCAACAAATCAATAGTTTGAATTTCATAGAGTTTTGTGGAAAATTCTGGCAATACACACAATGTGATAGATAATTGATAGGAATTTTGAGAAGTTTAGAGGTGTTTAAGCCTTCATCCTATAATTTTCAACTATTCGGTAGTTTTTCGAAAAATTGTAGATAATCTTGTGAAAAATGCTGGCACTGACCACATTGAAATCTATATGTGTTAAGAAATTTTCCATAATTAAGGGGCATTTAACCACTAGGGATCAAAAGTTTTGGTATTTTCAAGACGTCAATAATTTGTAATAAATGCGCACGAAGAATACAGATGAGTGGGTGGTGCAGCTTTACGTAAAAGTTAGCCTACATCAATTTCCTGCAAAACGGAGACTGCATGATTAGTACCAAAAATTTCAATAAATCTGTACAAAATTCTCTGATATTTTTTTTTAAGTGTGCCATAAATGTCAATTACAATTATTACAAACGTTATGCATGAGTATTCGGCTGTGAAGAAGCTGTGTCTACGTTGGATTCTACACAATTTGACAGGTCAAAAAAAAGATTTGCGTCAAATTAAGCCAGACATTCAATTGGTTTGCTTCAAATTTGGTATTGGATCTCACAAGTGATGAATTGGATCTATTTGTGCAAGCCAGAATCCAAATCAGTCACTTCACTAGATGTTTTGAAATCAACAAAAATCGTTCGCCCTTCAAGCACTTTCGTAAAAGTGATCGACTATTTTCTTCGGAAAATCGAGTTCTGTTGCAACTATGACAATAGAGAATCGAGGAACTGTCAGCACTGATTGGACATAACAATTATCCAGAAGTTATTGCCGAAATTTTTGTTTAAAATTGTTTTTTCCGTTAACCAGCTTTTGTCCCCCTACGAACGACAGCCCTCAGAATTCGAAACTTGTGCAATCCAAGGATTAACGAGTTCTTACCTTTTAACGTGCGATTCCTAGCACGAGACCAGTGACAATGATGGGAATCGAACCCACGCCCCTGTGATTGAGAGGCAAGCGCTCTACCATCACGATCACTACGGCCCATGGGGAAAAACATCCGATAGCGTCGCCCTACATTATAGCAATGCCATCTCTCACACAGCCAATGAAGAAATCGATTTTTTTAAGTAAAAAACGCCGAATTAATGTTCCATTGTCCGTATTCTCCTGATTCATCACAAAATGTTTTCTTCCTGTTCCCGATTTCCAAAAATAACAAGTTTTGTTCCCAATTGTCAAAACTGAAATGCGTGGAAAGCGATTTTTCATATATAAAGAAGCTATTAAGTCCTTCAAAATGCGTGTTTCTGAAACACCCACTTGAGTGTAGGCACAAGTATATAGATCTGGAAGGCGACTCTAAAAAGTAATAAAGAAATGAGTTCTATTATCGCTTGTTTTCCTCGAAATTTTCATTGTATATGAGATCAGTACCAAATCCAACTAATTCCATAAGGCAAGCGCCATAAATAGATGAAAATAAAGACTTTCATCTAGAAATACTATAATACATATTATCAAGAAATTTCCAATTACTGGAGAGGAAGGTTTCTCTTATAACAAAGAATTTCTCAGGCGATAAAGCTATCAATTATGCAAAGTAAAATTGAAATTTTGATTAAGTTTATCTCTAATATTGTTGATGCCAAGTGTTTCCTGTGATAATTATTGTGTGTATTTGAACATAAGTATGTTTTTACTGTAGGTGTATACAGGGTGTTGGAGGTATGACTGCCATGATTTCAACAGATGATGCTTGGGTTCTAACTCCAACGGTGTTCCAAATATGGCCATCCAAATAAAAGAGAAATTTGGATTAATATGGCAACATTGCATTGACTTGAAGCAGAGCTACTCTACGGTTGTAAATTCAAATGAAAAAGTTCCCCTTTGGAATTGGGAATGCGAACATTATTTATGTATAACATACCGGGTGAATGAAATTCGAGTAGATGCATAGGGATCTCGGACACGGTAAGAGCTACAGAGGGTTAAATAAAGGCAAAGTTGCTTATTATGGAGCGCATTACTATGATGTTAAAAAATCTCATTTTCAGAGATTACAGGAAAAAACGAAATATTTGATTTTTGAGTGTCACTTATTTCTGCTTTAATACCATAGATTTCCAGAAACTGTTTGCACTTTGTCATTGCCACTTTCAATGGGCTGTAAAAATATGTGAACGAAAGTATACTACAGGGTGTTGTTTTCCTTGGGCCACCCCTAACTGTGAAATTTCAAATATGGGCCTGGATATTGTATCAATTTTTTTCGCTTCAATGGTCATATTTCGTCATGATTGTGAATACCACTCGAAATTTTCTGTCGTTTCGATGGTATCTGGTCATCATTAGTGAAAATTGGATGGTTTTGCATTTTCTTCACAACACATGTATTTTGAAGATATTCGATCTGTTTCGTTTTCGGTGACCCACCCTGTATGTGATTTTCTATATAATAATAATAGTAATAATATAAATAATACTCCCTCATAAACACTCGTTGAGTGTACCCAAAGGCATAGCCTGTGCGGGTAGAGGAGGGCTATTATTATTATTTGCCATGGCGCTCCGGGACGACTTACTGATTTTTTGGTGGCGTATTCACTTTTCAGCTGTAGGAAAACCCGGAAAACCTACAGCACCACCTCGGGTGGTCGGTGTGTACTCCAAGTTAGCACCAGACGAGATTGGCATCTAGACAACTCAGAAAACACTTGCTTTTCAACAAGGCATGCGGTCACCAATCGATCCGATATATAGTAGATGAGAAAAATTCTCTTGTACCTACATCGAGCTCGAACCGACTATCGCTATGCTAGAATTTCGAACGGTCTGTGCATTAGACCGCTGATCCACCGACCATTCCGCTAGATATTTTCCTAACAAATGGATAGGAAATCAAGGAGTGGTTCAATGGCCTGCAAGGTCGACGGATTTTACTCCACTTGACTTCTTCCTCTGGGGTACTCTTAAAGATCGTGTTTATCAAAATGATTATCACGACATGAAATATGACCATTGAAGCGAAAAAAATAGAAAAAAAAAACAGTCCTGTATTTAAAATTTCATAGTTAGGGGTGGCCCAAGGGAAACATCACATCACACTTTCGTTTACATATTTTTACAGCCCATTGAAAGTTGCAATGACAAAGTGCAAACAGTTTCTGGAAATCGCTAGGAATCGCACGTTAAAAGGTAAGACCTCGTTAATCCCTAGCTCGCACAAGTTTCGACTTCTGAAGGCTGTCATTCGTAGGGGGATGACAGCTGGTTAACGGAAAAAACAATTTTAAAAACAATTTAAAAAAAGCAGAAATAAGTGACTCACAAATCAAATATTTTGTTTTTTACTGTAATCTCTGAAAGTGAGATTTTTCAACATTATAGTAATGAGCTCCATAATATGCAACTTTGCCTTGATTCAACCCTCTCTGTAGCTCTTACCGTTTCCGAGATCCCCATGCATCTACTCGAATTTCACTCATATATTCTCGAAGACAAGTACCCAGCATTTGCTTCAAGGCGAGCATCACACATGCGAATCCAGTTTTTTTCTGCTGAACGAAGAAGAGATTGTTTAATGCATATCCACTTACGTTTTGAAATCCTTTGGAATTTTTCTTGTGTGCCACAGCTCATCGAATACACATACGCTACCTTTATTGAGAGTTCGATTATCGAATTGTTTGTTTTTTTTTCTTTTTTTTTGAGACAATTTGCTCGAATTAAACGATATATATTATTCAGTATTTACTGGCACTTGCACAATTTTCTGGTTAAAAAAAAACTAACGGTACCCAGAATTGGTTGTGACTCTTCTTCGAATGTTTCTCTATTTTGTAGACATCTATGGGGAACACATACACCAATAAGATATGGTGATACGTACAGTAAACCTTTTTTCGTCATGCACACGAAAAGATTCAATAACAATGAGTAATATATCACTTACAACTTTTGTTCGCTGTAGTCGCAGTCCTTTTTGGAAAGATCTGTATTATTTTCCACATTCCATAATGTTTTTTTCAAAATTGGATTAGTCTATCAGGTACTTATCCGTGAATATGGAAAATTTGTATTATTAGTTTGACGATAATGACTTTTATATTTCGTATTTCTGTGTATTTCAGTATTGCGAACGGTTAGTTCAAGCTATGATTTGTTAAAATTACTGCAGTCATACCCGTGACACCCTGTATAATTGCCATACATATACATAACTTCCATAAATACAAAATTGAACATTTTCAGGAACTGTCGGATATTTTGTCATTATTAATGGAATTTTTCCTCGCAGCATCTCCAAATCATAAGGATCCAATTATTCAGCATAATCCAATTCAAATCCAGTCTCATCAACGGGTGTCAATAGCACCTCAGATATCTACATCTTCACAAACGAATCATTTCCAAAGTAAACTAATCAACACACCACTAAAAGTGCAAACTAGTACTTCGTCAACGCAGTCAGCATTTATAATACCTTGGCATTCGATAGTGCCACTGCTAACTTCGAGTTCAGGACCAATATCTCCACCGTTATCACAGTTGTCACCTCCGCTCTCAGCTCCACCCATTAATACAAATACCGGACAATCGATAGATCTTCAAGATGACGATGTAGATGTAGAAGCTATTCCTAGTACGTTGGACGAAGATGATGATGTTTTTGAAGCAGAACCTACTGATATCAATATAGATAGTAGCGGCAATAATAAAAAAAGAAGCCAATCATTGAGTTCATTACCCACCAATACTAAGGAATCAAACAAGGTAACCATCTTCATTATAAATTGTTTTTATTCTAGCATGACAGGTTCAGGAATAAATGGATTTACGTGATATTATTTAACTAGTAGCATGAAACATTCACATTTTTAAAGCCACTTCCTCATTTTTATTCTGCTCAATATGCTACAATATGCAAAATCATTATCACTACTGGTAATGTGAATCAGATGGATGAAATTTGTTAGTTTAAATACAGGTGAAGGACGAATCTTCATCAATTTCATCAGAGTTTTCACAAAAGAGTTTTTTACATTAAGAATCATATGATGCCTTTTCCGCCCAAAATTCTATCTACATTTACAAGGACTATATCTGAAAACTTCTCTGTTGATAGGAATTTTCTCGAGAGTAACGTCACCCTACATAACTCAAGTTCTTTTATGTTTCCAATTACTGAATGGGAAGTGTCACAAATGATTAACAGATTGAAAAACTCTAACTCAACCGGGATCGATGAAATCTCCAACAAAATAATGAAATATTGCTGTGGTGAATTATGTGGTGTACTGTTTTTTTTATTAATCTCTCAACCTCAAAAGGCATTTTTCCGACCAATCGAAAACTTGCTAGAGTGTATCTCCTATTTTTAAAAAAGGTGATCCAAACAATATGGATAACTATAGAGCAATTAGTATCCGTTCAAGTATTTCTAAACTCTATGAAATTGACATAAAAGAAAAACTGGAAGCCTATTTCGCAGCAAATAACTTGTTAAAGCCCTCACAACATAGTTTCACTAAGAAAAAAAGTACTGATACGGCACTGTGTGAATCTCAAAATCAAATAGTAAGTGCTCTAGACGAAAAGAAATGCGTTTTAGGATTATTTATTAACTTTTCACGGGATTTCGATTGTGTAAACCATGATCTTCTGCTGGACAAACTCTCAAGATATGGTGTAAGAGGATTACCCCTTTCCTTACTAAACTCATACTTATATAAGAGAAGACAAGTAGTCAAAGTTGGAAAAAGTCTAAATATTGAAAGAAATATTGAGGATGGAGTACCACAGGGATCCATTCTAGGACCCTTCTTATATTTAGCATTTGCCAATGACTTAGTATACCTGAATAAAAACTCGGACATTCACTGTACATGTTATACTGATGATACTAATATATTGTAGTAAAACTGCACTGACTAATTTTTCTAATTTATTTAAAACACTACTTAAAACAATTATCACACTAAAACACAGACTTCAATAACTATTTCAATTTATTTCTACTGTGGCTATCTATCAGCGAACTCTGGAACTGTTACTAACTCCCTATGTATTCTGACTATCCAGCTTATATACTCCCAAGCAGATTCCATCCACGACTCTCGAATATTCAGGAGTATAGAACATTTCATCTAGATGGCTCTTCGAATAGTATCGAACAATCGATTATTCCAGCTTGTTCTCGGCGATGCGTACGCCAGCAGATATGCAGTTGTAGTTGAACGAGGGTGCATAATTAATAAGATCAGGGCCGGTCTCGACATCGTTACATTGCCCCCTTCTTAAAGACGTTTCGCCCCGAAACGTCATTCTTGAAGTGTGAAGATATCTGCAAGATTCTCCATATTTGCACCTGGACGTTCGATGGAAGTAGCACTCCACAGTCTTCATTTTGGGTCGAGAAAGATGGTTGGAGCACACCAGAATGTTGATGCCGCTGGATCTGAATATTGTATCCAACATGCTTCTTATAACTCTCCAGTCCAGCCGATCAAGCCCACAGGCCAATTTTGGGATTGCCAGGTCTACAATATTCTGGTCCAGCATCGTGTCTCTCAATCTCGTAAGGCTCTTCCAAACATCTTCATAAGACGGCTTATCACGAGAACGCTTCTTGGTAACCAGATAGTAGATGTTTCTCTGGCCTTTCCTCAGCTCTAACACCCCTCCAACTTCCGGGTTCTGTTCTCTCAGTTCCTGGATTCGACCGAACTTCTTGGAGAAAACTACTGCAATGCCTCTGGACATTTGGAGATCTTCTGCCACACAGTGAGCTAACGCGTAATTGGCAGGCACCTTGAAAAGATCTCGTGACTCCTCTCGGGTTACCCCATATTGAACTTTCTGTCCGTTCGAGTACAGGGACATGAACCTCTGAAACGTCATTTCGTCCTCCGGTGATCTGACTGTGCGGACTTGATCGTGGTTTCCGGCGTAAGGGGACAACCTATTGAAGTGGACTACCCTAGGTTTTCCTCGTGGTGGCTTATATATGCGGTAGACGAGGTCGTTTATCTTTTTCATGATCTTATATGGACCTTCCCACGAGTTCCGAAGTTTCGGTGATAGTCCACGGCGACGTTTAGGGTTGTATAGCCAGACAAGGTCACCTGTCTGATATCCACCAGCATCCGCCTTGATGTCGTAGGTCTCCTTCATTCTGTCGCTGGCACTCTGGATGTTCAAACGGACCCGTTCATGGATGTCTTCCATTCTCTGTCGCAGTTTGCTGACGTAGTCATCTCCCGCAGTGTCTTGTCCTGGTGGCGTCCCAAACTTCAAGTCACATGGAAGTCGCAGCTCTCGGCCCATTATAACACTAGCAGGGGTTTGGCCGGTTGACTCATGAACTGCGGAACGATACGCCATCAGGAACAGATGGAGGTACTGGTCCCAATCCTTCTGGGGGTCAGAGACTACCTTGGACAGGTGGCGGTTTATCGTCTTATTCATCCGCTCCACCATTCCATCGGACTACGGATGTAGAGCTGTGGTCCTCGTTTTCCGGATGTTCAGCATCTGACACATCTCCTGGAACAGGTTTGACTCGAAATTTCTGCCTTGATCCGAATGCAGCTCTAACGGGACACCGAATCGACAAATCCACTCCTTCACCAAGACGTCGGCAACGGTGATGGCTTCTTGGTTGGGCAGGGCATAGGCTTCGGCTGAAGTAATCCATCGCCACAAGGGTGTACTTGTTCCCGTGTTCAGATTGTGGGAACGGGCCAGCGATGTCAATGGCGATCCTTTCGAATGGGCTGCCCACATTGTACTGGCGCATCGGGGCCGTAGGTCTTGTTCGAGGCTCATTACTGGCAGCGCATACAGCACATTTTCTGCACCACTCCTTGACGTCAGCTTGACAATTGGCCCAGTAGAACCGTTGCCTAACTTTCTGGAGGGTCTTCGTCACTCCCAGATGTCCTCCGGTGACCCCATCATGGATTTCTCGGAGCACTTCCTGTCTTCTGCTCCTGGGAACTACTATCTGACGCCTTTCCTCCCCGCCATCCTCCGACTTCAACACACGTTTCAGGACTCCATTGTCCAAGGTGAGGGAGTTCCATTGGGACCAATAAGACTGGACGACTGGAGAACAACTGGCTATTTCTTGCCACGACGGTCTTTGATCACTCTTCTTCCAGCTGACGACCAAACCAAGATCTGGATCATTCTCTTGGTCTTTCTGGATCTTGTTGTCATCCCAGTTATCATCCACCGCCGTAGTTCTACAGAGCGTCGACTACTTCTCCTCTGCTCGTCGGCAATGCGAACAGTCTTCTGGGCATGGTCTTCGCGATAGGGCATCCGCATTCTTATGGCTGGTCCCCGCCCGATGTTCGATCTCAAAGTCGAATTCCTGGAGCCTCTCAATCCAGCGTGCCACTTGACCCTCGGGATTCTTGAACTGTAGGAGCCATTTGAGAGCTGCATGGTCAGTTCTCAGTAGGAATCTTCGTCCATACACGTACTTGTAGAAGTGCTCAACTCCCTTGACAACAGCCAACAGTTCCCGCCTGGTGACACAGTTATTCCGCTCCGGTTTACTGAGGGTCTTGCTGAAGTAACCGATGACCTTCTCTTGTCCTTCTTGGATCTGAGACAGGACAGCTCCAAGTCCCACGTTACTGGCGTCCGTGTCCAAAATGAATTTCCCGTCTGGAAGGGGGTAGCTCAGGATTGGTGCGTTGATCAAAGCTCCTTTCAACTTCCTGAATGAATCTTGGCATTCATCCGACCACTGGAACTTTGTTTGTCCTTCCGTGAGCCTGGTCAGTGGTTTTGCGATGTTAGCAAATCCCAGCACGTATCGGCGATAGTAAGTGCACAAGCCAAGAAAACTTCGAAACTGGTGAATGTCTTTCGGAACGGGCCATTCCTTAACAGCTTTGATCTTCTGCTCATCTACTGCCACTCCTTTCCCAGAGACAACGTGGCCGAGATAACGTACTTCTTTTTGAAACAGATGACATTTCTTGGGGCTCAGTTTCAGTCCGGAGCTTCTCAGTCGCTGAAATACCTCTTCAAAGTTTTTTACATGGTCCTCGAATGACCTGCCAACCACAATAATGTCGTCGAGATACACCAGACACGTCTTCCATGATAGTCCTTTCAAAACCGTCTCCATCAATCTTTCGAACGTGGCTGGAGCATTGCAGAGGCCGAATGGCATAACTGTAAACTGCCATAATCCGGAGCCGATGGTAAAAGCTGTCTTTTCTCGATCTTCCTCGAGAAAATCGTAGATCCAGCCAGCGTGTCTAGCGTGTCGTCTATCCTTGGGAGAGGGTAGCTGTCCTTTTTCGTCACGTTGTTTAGTTGACGGTAGTCTACGCAAAACTGTGTTGATCCATCTTTCTTCTTCACCAACACGACTGGAGAGGACCAGGGACTGTCGGATGGCTCGATGACTCCGTCTTTCTCCATGTCGCAGACTATTTTGTCAGCCTTCTCCTTTTTGGCGAGAGGAAGTCTTCTGGCTGATTGCCTGATTGGTCGGGCATTTCCAGTATATATCTTGTGCTGAACCACCTTTGTTCTACCGCCTCTGCCTTCTCCGGTATCGAGATGTCCTGATACTTCCTGACTAGTTCTCTCAGTTTAGGCTTCTGTGCTGGCCCCATGTCCTTGGACGAGATAGCAACCAACTTCTCCAATTCTGCTGGCATGTTACTGTCTTGGCTATCAGTGCCACGTACACTCCTGATTACAGAGGAAATTGACGAGCAGTGCCCCAAAATCGTTCCCTTCTTCAAGGTCACCGGGTAATAATTGACATTCATTACCCTTACTGGCACAAATTTATCAGCACGCAACAAGGTTTTTCCTAGTGCAATTCCTCATCCAATTTTCTCATCATGTAGCTTGGGCTCGAACATCACCACATTTCCACTGCTCGCACCTCCATCCAGGCGAGCCTCCAAAATGGTTTCAGCCCTCTCCGGTACGCTTACGTCTTCAGCCAGCAGAACTCGAACCATTTCTTCATTTCTCCCATGAAGTACCAGCTCTTCTCCGTTCACACGAAGGACGCCGTCTTTAAAATTCAGCTCGAATCCTCTAGAATTCATGATGTCCATTCCAATTATTACCTCGTCCTCGATATCCGCTACTAGAGCCCGGTGTTTCACTGTAGTGCTGCCCAAAGTCAGTTCAATTGGAAGTTCACCATACACAGTTGCCGGCTCTCCTGTTGCTGTGCGTAGCTTCCAATTCGACGATTCAATTCTTGCCGGTGTTTTGGCAAAAGAAGGTTCAAGGATTGTCCTAGTCGCACCCGTATCAAGAAGCATGGTGCGAGGCTCGTTGTTAATGAGACCGTCTACAAAGACACATTTGTCTTGTCTTTGAAGTACAGCGACATATGCATTGTTTACTGGGGCTTGTTGGATATGGGCTGACGATTGCTCCTTCTTGACCTTCATCGTTGATGTCGATTTTTTCAATGTTGGACATTTGCTACGCACGTGCCCAAGTTCTCTACAATTTCGGCATCGTATCAGTCTTCTCTCAGGCACAACTTCCTTCAGCAATTTTCGCATCACAGCTTCGATATTAGCGGGCTCCTGTGGCTGTGGATCTTCCTCAATCATCCGTACTCTACTCTGGCTTTTGCAGGATTGTTTTGCTGCTTCGAATTCCAGAGCGCGTGCCAATGCATCCACAAGATGTGCGGGGCGAGCTAGTGTTAGGGCTTGCCGGGTTTCCTGGTCACGAAGTCCATCCAAAAATGCCTGGACCGCTAGTCGCTCCATTACATTTTCCGGTGTAGCTGGGTACGCAAGACGAACCAAGCGTGCAATATCTGCTTCAAATTCTTGCAACGATTCGCTTGATTTCTGGCATCGGTTCTTCAGCTGTGAGTGATATACGTGTTCAAGGTGGGCTTGGCCATAGCGAAGTTCCAAGTGTTTTACCAGCTGTTCATAGTCTTCCTGTTGTTGGGCGGTGAGCGTTTGTAAAATATTTGTTGCTTCGCCACGCAATGCCAGTGTCAATGCTAAAGCTTTTTCACCAGCATTCCATCCATTTGCTTTGGGAGCAGTTTCGAATTGTCGGTGGTAGTTTGACCATGGAGTATTTCCGTCGAACTGAGGTGGTTTCAATGAGAGCTTTCCTGGTTCCGTACTGACCTTGAAATCTTTGATGTCTTTTTGAACTTCCTCCACGATAGTACTCAGATCCGGCATTGAGTTTCTGTTGTAAGTTTCTGGGGTGTGCGCAGAATCTATTCGCTTTTCTAATTCACTGAATTTTTCCTTTATCCTGCCGATTTCTGTCTCGATTCCATCTTTTATTTCATCGTGGAGCGTTTCCTTTAACTTTTTCATCTCATCCTCAATATCATCTTTTATTTTATCCACCTCTGTCTCAATGGCTCCTATTCTTCCTTCCAGTCGATTTGCCACACCACAAAGTTCTCTTTTTAGGCCTTCAGAGTTTTCTAGAAGCTTTTCTTGAAGTTTCACTTCTAGACTTTTCGAATTTTCTTCAAGTTTTTCTTCCAGATTTTTCGAATTTTCGTGAAGCTTTTCTTCTAGATATTTCGAGTTTTGAAGAAATTTATCTTCCAGACTAATCTAATTTTGTTGAAGTTCCTCCTTCAAACTCACAGAATTTTGTTGAAGTTCCTCCTTCAAACTCACAGAATTTTGTTGAAGTTCTTCCTTCAAACTCACAGAATTTTGTTGAAGTTCCTGCTTCAAACTGTTCGAATTTTCCAGAAATTTATCTTCCAAGGATTTGGTGGTCTCGTCGAGTTTATTCATTATGGAACTCAAATCAACTCCAGAAACTTCGAATAAGAACGTTTTGGGGTCTTCTCCTTCTTCAATCAGTCCATCTGCAAGTCTTTTCTGGAGTACGGCCTTCTTTCCAGTTGTTTCTAACTCTCGCTCCTCTAACTCTTGCTTTAATTCACTAACTTTAAGGTCAACTAGGTGAACTCTTCTCGCAAACATTTTGTCTCTTATTGTCTTTGCCGAAATATCAGTCTATTATTTATTTCACACAAAAAGTTTTCAGTTTATTGTTCCGCGACGCGCAAAACTGTCCACTTTGCACTCAATTGTTCAACGGGTCACTCACTAACTGTCTATTAGGCGACGGACACTTTTTAACACTTGTTTATTTCAAACATCCAACTTCTGACAACAAATGTAGTAAAACTGCACTAACTAATTTTTCTAATTTATTTAAAACACTACTTAAAACAATTATTACACTAAAACACATACTTCAATAACTATTTCAATTTATTTCTACTGTGGCTATATATCAGCGAACTCTGGAACTGTTACTAACTCCCTATGTATTCTGACTATCCAGCTTATATACTCCCAAGCAGATTCCATCCACGACTCTCGAATATTCAGGAGTATAGAACATTTCATCTAGATGGCTCTTCGAATAGTATCGAACAATCGATTATTCCAGCTTGTTCTCGGCGATGCGTACGCCAGCAGATATGCAGTTGTAGTTGAACGAGGGTGCATAATTAATAAGATCAGGGCCGGTCTCGGGGCCGGTCTCGAAATCGTTACAATATTAATTATTGAAAACGATATGGACTCTGCGGAAAACACAGCTCTTGAGACCTACAAATAAGTTATTACGTGGTCGAAGAAAAACAATTTAATGTTGAATGAAGCTAAAACTAACGTATTGAATTTCAAGATGAATACTGGACAACAATATGAGTTGAATCTGTTTGTCGATATTGCTTTGGAATTGAACCTGAGTCAACAAAAATATTGGGTGTTTTTTATGACAAACTTCAATGGAGGACACATATTGACAACTTATGTAATAAACTTAGAAAAGCCTGTTATTTTCTTGGTTTTCTCTCCAACCATTGTAGTCAAAGTATTTTATCGACTTTCTATTAGGCAAACTTCAATTCGCATCTTAGATATGGCGTCCTGAACTGGAGCACATCCTCTACCGTGTCTCGTGTGTTTTGTATACAAAAGTATGCTATTGGGATCATTGCTAAGTTGGGCTATAGAGATTCTTGTAGACAAACTTTTCAGAATTTGAATATTTTAACCATAGCAGGAGTGTACATTATGGAATCCTGCATATATAGCAGCATATAACAGAGCCAACCATAATTTTTCTACCCGGAATGCCAACTTATTATTACCTAGTCTACATCGTACTGATCTTTACCAAAGAAGTTTTGAGTTTCAGGGCTGCAAACTTTCAATAACCTCCCCGATAACATGATGAATTCTGAAAATGTACAAATCTTTAAATCAAGACTGAAGCAACTCCTTCTGTCAAAAAACTGCTATAGTATAGATGAGTTTTATCTGTAATCCAATACTATATGTGTATATAGGAAGGAATTATCTATTATTTATTATTTTTATGTGGTATGGGTGTATATTTATGTGTATACGTGTGTTTATATTTCTATATCAACAAAAACAACAACAAAAAAGAGATTCTTATTATTATTAAGACTTTTGAAAACAATTTTCTGGGAATCTTATCCTTGATAAAAATAGTGATTTTGAAAATAAAAATGGTTAAAAAAAATTTATTGACATTAAACGTTATTTAACAATTTTTTTGTTACTAAATATTAATAATACGAAACCATTTTTTTATTATTATTTATCACATTCTTTCATATTCTTAAAAAAAATTATTAAATTTTCATTTGTTTATAAACAAGTGAATTATTGCGTAATTTTTTAAAAATACTAAAAGATATGAATTTTTTTTTCTATTTCATATTATATTTTTAAAACATATTGTACGCTTTATTTCTGTTTTTCTTCATTGTTATTGAAATAACTTGTAAACTATTGAAGATACGACAAGAACATTTCAGTTTTTTTTTTCATTCTCCATTATAAAGTGAGCTTTCAACCAAAGCTGTTGACTCAATTGTTTAAATTTTTTTTCAAATTATTCTCTATATAATTCCCTCGAAATAAAGTTTCTTTTTACAAGCTTTTATTTAATTTGCAATGTATGTTTGTTCGGATGGAATCTTGCAACTCAATTTTGAAGCAGATATCTTCAACCGATTGAGCTGAAATGTTGTATACACGTTCAGTTTGAATGACAATGCATGCTTAGGTGTGTGACGTCATCCTAAATTCAATATGGCGGAACACCCAAGACTAGTTATTTTCAATACATTCCTACAATATGGGTATCAAATGAAAAGGCTTGTTGAGAATAACTCGAAAAATAAAGTGATGTCACTCTAAACCCAAGATGGCGGACTAGTTATTTTTAATGCACTACTTCAATATGGGTATCAAATGAAAGGCCTTGCCAAGAATAATTCTAAAAATAAAGTGACGTCACTCTAAATCCAACATGGCGGAATACCCAAGATTCGGAGTAGTTATTTTTAATGCACTCCTACAATATGGGTATCAAATGAAATTTTGGTGAACTAGGGTTTTTGGAGTAGCTACCTTATGAGTTAGAAATATTCTCTAGGGCGATAGTGATGTGTCTAAAGGTCTGGTGAATGGTGGCATTGGACTTATTACAGAAATCCGAAGAGTACAAATGTATGGTACTGACATACCATCTGTGCAATTTCCAGCAAGATAGTAACTGCACTGCACAACGAAGAATGTTGCCAATTATATTATTATGTTGGGCTTGCACAGTACACAAAATGCAGGATGGGATAACAAATTTAAATAATGAAAAAAAATGGAGTATTCCATTTCAAATTCAAAAGTTGATGTCACTTCCGGTGAAACCGGAAGTCGTATTTCAACTTTCAATACGGACAATAGTTTATATTTACCTCTCATACAACATATCCAAAGCTCAAACTTCTATCTTTAAAAATAACAAAATGGCGTAACTTAACAAATCTCGTGGCCACCCGGTATATTGGACTCCAGTCGTAAAAAGTATTGAGACTTGAAGAAAAATTCAATAATATGCGAAATCTGAGAAAGATGAACCGTTCATAATTATATAGTTCGAAGGGCCGAAACTGCGAAAGTATCAAAGATTTCTGAGTTATTTTTTAAATAGTGAAGAGATGTGTTATTATATCCCATTCGTTTCAAACTTGGTAGAATAGAATAGAATAGAACTTTATTAATCCATAAAAACCACATACATGGTGTTGGACAGGTCCAAGAGTTGAAAACTAGCGTTTAAAACCAGTATAGAAGATCTGAAAACAAATATTCTAAGGATATACACACACATAGGTATATACATATACATAGGCACAAACTTATAGACTGTTATCAAAAATAAAAAATAAAAAATATACCTATGGATAATTGAGTAAAATAATATAACATATACAATATATAAATGTTGAATTAATAAACATTCCTATGGATAATTGAGTAATACATTAAAATAAGTATAAGAATATGTACAAGAATAATGAAAGAAAAGATTATAATAATGAAGTATAAAATGTACATTTTGGCCATCAAATTCATAATATGGGTTCTGCCATATGAGTATCATCAAAATATTCTGATAATGAATAATAAGCTTTCGAGTAAAGCAGATATTTCAGTTTTTTTTAAATGTATTGATAGTACGGCAACTTTTAATATAATTAGGAAGCTTGTTGTATATTTTAGTGCTCGCATAAGGTGATTTTTCAAATAAGGTTGTTCTGTGAACAGTGGTCAGTAAATTATTCCCAGTTCTTGTTTTGTATTGATGATGGGTATTATTTTTTGCGAATTTTTGCTCATTTTTCCTGATAAGTAAGCAACACTTTAAAATAAAAATGCAGCAATCAGTCAGTATTTTTTTGATTTTGAATGTATCTCTACATGAGTCACGTGGCTTCATATTGAACATCAATCAAATGATTCGCTTCTGGGCTACGAATATTCTGTTGACCTCGCTTGCATTTCCCCAAAGAATGATATGGAATGATATGGCAGAGTAGACAATTGCATAGTATGCCTGAATTAAGATAGATTCGTGAAGCTCGTATCTCAATTGAGTGATGGCAACCACGAAAGTGATCTATCAATCGTCACACCTAGGAACTTTGTGGGGATTTTCGAGGATTATGAATCTTCAGACAAACTTAATAAATTGAAGATGGCGGAAAAGTTCTGTGATTATTATCTGATTCGAATCAAATTTGGTTTCGAAAGTTTTTGTGGTCGGAGATCATGAATTTTCTGTCAACAATCGGGAATTTAAGATAGTGGACGAGTTTTGTGAATTATGGTCTGGTTCTATAGAAGATTAGTATCTACCTATTCAATGGTTTTTGGAATGGAAGATAACGATTTTTTTGTAAAAACTCAGGAATTCAATATAGCGGACGAGTTTTGTGAATATGGTCCTATTCGATTACAAATCGGTGATTAGGAGTTTTTGGGGTAAAACGTAAAACATGATTTTTTGAAAATGTTCAGGAATTCAAGATAACAGTAGGTTTTCTGATTAATGATCTGGTTTTAGAGAAGATTAGTATTTTGGGGTTGGAGATAATCAATTTTTCATCAAAATGGCAGCCCCAAGATGACTATGGATTATGTGAACTATAGTGGTATTCTATTTAAAATTGCTATTTAGGCGTTTTTGGAAATGAATGCAGTAATTCAAATTGTTTCGAAAATATGAACAGTGTGTTCAAAAAATGAGATGAAAATGCAACTTTCAGAAGTTTTCTTTTTTGTGATTTATAGAATGATTCCCAAAAGAATATAATCTAGGATTTTTATGGGTGAGTTAGATTTATTCTCAAGTTTGATTCATACCAGCAGATACGTGTTTAGAATAAAAAAAATACTGTTGAAATGAGTCATCAATGAGATCTTACGTACCAGAGGTGGTGCTGTGGGGTTTCCGGTTTTGGCTAAAAAGTGAATACACCACCGAAAACATCAGTAAGTCGCCCCGGAGCGCCACGGCAAATAATAATGATAGCCGTCCTCTACCTGCACAGTCTATGCCTTTGGGTACACTCTATGAGTGTTTATGAGGGAGTTTCATTATTATATTATTATTATTACTGCAATAGGCGAGAACACGAATTTCTGAAAAAATTCCATGACCTTCAGTACGATGAATAGTCGCAAAACATATTTTTTGATTTTTTATTCGAAGTTTTTTCAAAAAAAATAACAGGAAGGATTCAGTTCAAACACGATGAAAAAAGTCCGGGAATTTACGTCATAAGTAATCATTGAGAGCGCGAAGACTGTGGAGAACAAAAGAAGGTGGGACGAATGCAGTAGACAACGTTGCCGTCTCAATTAATTCACCGGTAAAGGACCCCGCACACCTTATATGGGAAAATGGCTCTCCGTCAAATTTCTTGAATTTTTGATATGTTGTAGAATTGATCATTCCGATGAAATGTTTCAACGGGCGCAACACGATCCTATGACTAGTTTTCGAGATACAGGGTGTTGAATATGAGAAACATTCACTTTTCATCACTCTGTATCTGCCAAGTTACGATTTAGTTCGGATTTATCTTTTGTGTATCCGTGTATGATGAATTCATGAGAAATTCATTTCCAGATCTTTTCGTAGTACAGGGCGATTTCACTTGAAAACAATGCTATTTTAAACTTTCTTAATTTAGTTGTTTTATAAAGAGAAAATGCGAGAAAAGGTAGAATTATCACATAATATTATAAATTCATTTCATCTAGCATCACAGTTGATACAATTCATACAAGGTGATTCACAAATATGGAAACATAACGAATTTTGTTTTTTGGGACACCTTGTAGTAATAAACCAACCTAAAATGACGAAATTCACTTGAAGAATGTTAAATGATATGTTTCATCGTATACAGAGTCGAATAATATCAATTTGAAAAATTAGTTATACTTTAATAAATAAAAACCTTGATTTTTTAAATCACCCTATATCTCATAAGGGAGTCCGAAAAGATAGCGATATTTTTTCACGGGAGAACTCGAAATACTTTCATTCATATCGTTCAAAATTTTCATCAAATTCCTATGACAGGTTTTTTATATACAAGGCGAACAATTTGTGAAAAAGTCCATATATTTCACTATTTTACTCTAATAAATGACCACTCTACCTATCCATTGAAGTCTCCTGATGTGATTGAGAAGATACTTATTTGATATTTATTCAAAACGTAAAAGTAAGGAATTCAGTGAAGTGAAATCAACATTATTTCAACTCATAACAACTTGTACGGCCTTGCCAGATGGCACACATAATATGTATCCCATGGCTATTGGGAATTCAAGATAAGGGATACTCCCTCTGGTGTCGGGTTTTGAATCTATACTTACGTGAAAATGAGGTTGACTATGATTTTGACATTTTGAGCATTTTGCATATATATATATATATATATATATATATATATATATATATATATATATATATATATATAATCTATACATAAATTGATAGAAGTTCAACGGGATGTGATATATCTTTCGGATATTGGGTTGGCACGAGCATGTGCATGACAATACAACAAGGAAAATACATGATGGATAACTGAATTTTTCCCTAATCAAAAAACATTATCAAATACGAATTAGAAGGAGATTCTTACCAATAACCAATAAAATTAAACTATTTCTGGACCGATATCCATGTCCTCTGGAAGCATTCTATTTGCAGCATCTCCTATGGAATCTAAAAGACGATTGGATGGAAAATGTATGTTTTCTTGATATCTAGCGTACCCCAAAAACCATATCACGCTAGCAACATGCGCACAAGTTCCTAAAGTCCTAGCACCGGACTTACAAGTACAATAATACCCCGTAATGGGGAGAGCAGGATCTTCTAGATTTTCGTCACCTCTTTCAGTGAAAACAACCCAAAGCATGTGTTTAGCAGCATTCCTGAACCGAGAAAATATTCTGAATCTTAGGAAATTGGGTTCCCCATGTAACTCATCGACTTCTAAAATGTTGTCTACTTCACCATCTCTACGAGTTGTATCTTGGATATATGACGCAGCCAAGTGTAAATGATATGTTTCAGTAAGTAATTTTAAATATTCAATATCAAGGCGAGGAAACGATTGTATATGATATTGATTTAAACGAATCCATCGACCATTCCTAGTTCGGAGGTTTTCAGCTTCAACTCGTGCCTGAACAATGTTGACATCATCGGAATCAACCAACATTTGTGTGGCCGTATCAAACGTTCCAGGCATATTTATCAATGCATGGAATTTATTTATAAGAGCACCAGCAATCAGGTAATAGTCATGTAGCTTCGCAGCATGTATTGCTGTTATGGGTTGACGAAAAAATTTGAAAATTGACTTAAAATGTCCATTTCTAGCTTCAACAATCCATCTAGTAGTGGTTATTAAACGTGCCTGATTGGCTTCATTTGTCGTTAATTGCCTTTGATTCGGCGGTAGAAATGGTGGCATATAGTAATGCAAGCCAAGTTCTTGTAGACTATTGATTGAATCTCTATAGCCTCTATCGACTATCACAATATCTCCTTCTTGAAACCATGTTTTCATTCCATTCAAATCAACTTGTAATTCGTGATTTAGAACACTTGCATCATTATTCCTAGCATCTGCGAAGTACGGCCCGTTGATTGCTAAGATATATCCATCGGGGGCAACTATGATCTCTGGTTTGACCAAGTGTTCATTCTTGTGGAAACAGTATGATTGCCTCAATACCCGGAAGTTACTGCTCTTTTCTATTTTATTGTAGGTACAATCTATATAAACTATTGCTTTGGGAATATCTGGTGTGGGATTGTACAGTTGATTCGTATAAGGGGATACATGACTGTTAATATAATTTTCTCTTGTTATTGAATTAAATCCAATATTGTTCGGTACGAACCTTTGTAAAAGAGATAATCTCACATTAGAAATAATGAAGCTTGCTGTTTGTCGAGAAGGATAACTGAACAATATTTTCAAAAACTCATCTGAAACTCCATGTTTCATTTTGATCAAAAATGTCAGCAAATGTTTTCTTTCGACATTTCTTCTCTTGCCACCTTGTTCAACAATATCACAAAATTGTAGTAATTGTCGAAAATGATTTTTTGAGATTGATGTCAGATACTTAAATTCGTCTTCAGTGAAACAATTGATATCCTCCCAGTTACGGAGTGGCCTGTTTCTATTAGCAAATGTCCTCATTCTTTGAAGAAAATGTTGAAGATTGGAAATTATGTATGGTTTATTCACAAAATTCAAACCTCCATGCAAGTAATTTGGAAGGAAACCTTGATGATCAAGATGGTGACCACAAATTCTCAAGAAATCTGGGACATAGATATCAGAAGCAACAAAAATATCCACTCTACATTCTAAAGAAAGTCTTTGAATATTTTGACGAGCATTACAAATAATGCACGCACGACTTGATACGCGGGACAACACATTGAGACGAAGGCAATTCGGGTTATTTTCCATAGCAATAATGTCATTCATTAGTGTGTTATTACAATTGGAACATATTTTTGTATCATTCTGAATATCAATAGGTGGATTTCCCGCAGTTTGTCTTCGATATGTTGCAATTTGCAAAACATCAATATTATCTCCTCTATTCAAACGCATTGAGAGTCTAGGAATAACATTTCGGTCACAAACATAACAACTCACTCTATTTGCGAAGGCCATATTGTTCAGCAAAGTTCAACAAACACTGAAAATCACATAAACTTGAACAGTAAAAAAGAAACTTCAATTAGTCCAATAACCCAAAAAGAGTTCTCGGGCTTTATGACAACAAGAAAACGACTATTGACATAAGAATTTTGTTGATTTTATCCTCTTTGAATTGTTCTCCATGCCTACTACGAAATAAGAGGAATATATTAATAAGTAGGTATTCGAAGATGATTCAGATGATGTTTCAAATACAAGAAAAAGAAAGAGAAACGTTCTCTGAAAGAGGGTATATACTATAAACAAACATATATACGATTCGAAGATACAAGAACATAATTGAAACATAAAACGTTAATTTGGTGTAAAAATATGCCGAGAATTTGATTTAATATATATCTATATAAGCCGATAGAAATAATTACATACAAATTATGATTTTTTTCTGATTTATCCTATGTGGTATTTTCGTTATGTGACAAATTCATGAGATATTCATGTCCAAATCTTTTTGTAGTACAGGGCGATTTCCTTTGATAATAATGCTATTTTGAGACTTTCACTATTTTATTGTTTTATAGAGTGAAAATTCGAAAAAACGAACTTCTGCGGATGTAATAAGTATAATATAACTTCTGAGAAACACTAAGCATGAAAAATAACTTTTCCATTGAATCGCCTACTAGACGATGCTGATGCAGATAATAATTCAAGTTATGGCTTTTTTTCGAAGGATACGGTACGCTATTGTACGGTATAATAACTGATCACTATTTTATTGAAATATTTTTATTTCGAGTAAAAGCGGCCGGACGAGGAAGAACTACAGCAAACCCGCCGAAAACTGGAGTGAAAATACATTTTTCGCCTTGTATATGAAAAACCCGTCATAGGATTCCGCTGAAAATTTTGTACAATATGGATGAAAGTATTTCGAGTTCTCCCATGAAAAAATATCGCTATCTTTTCGGACTCCCTTATGAGATATAGGGTGATTTAAAAAATCAAGGTTTTTATTTATTAAAGTATAACTAATTTTTCAAATTGATATCATTCGACTCTGTATACGATGGAACATGTTTCCATATTTGTGAATCACCTTGTATGAATTGTATCAACTGTGATGCTAGATGAAATGAATTTATAATATTATGTGATAATTCTACCTTTTCTCGCATTTTCTCTTTATAAAACAACTAAATTATGAAAGTCTCAAAATAGCATTGTTTTCAAGTGAAATCGCCCTGTACTACGAAAAGATTTGGAAATGAATTTCTCATGATTTCATCATACACGGATGTGATGATGATCCCACAAAAGATAAATCCGAACTAAATCGTAACTTGGCAGATACAGAGTGATGAAAAGTGAATGTTTCTCATATTCAACACCCTGTATCTCGAAAACTAGTCATAGGATCGTGTTGCGCCCGTTGAAACATTTCATCGGAATGATCAATTCTACAACATATCAAAAATTCATGAAATTTGACGGAGAGCCATTTTCCCATATAAGGTGTGCGGGGTCCTTTAAATTTTTAATTTTTTTCAATGAATCTCCCAAGTTTCCAGAGAGAGAAACACCTCAGAAGGTCCTAGGAGCTTGTGCGAGCAAGGAAAAGATCCGGGACCGATGGCCGTGCTGGGCTTTGAACCCATGACCTTATGCTTGTAAAGTGAGCGCTCTACCACACGACCATCACGGCCCATGAATATAAAAAGTCAGTTTGATGATAAGTTCTTGATTTGCTCATATATTAAAATCAGTTTTATCAGGGTTTCCAGTGGAAAGTGATCTGACATCACCGCTTTATTTCAGGATGATGGACAGTTGACACTTTTATCATTTGGTTCTGTTTTATTTATTTCTCTTGTTATGTTCTTATATCTTATATTTTTGAACGGATGCACTGTTGTTATCTGCGATTATTATTATTATGCGATTGACAATCATTTTTGAGAAACAATGGCTGTCAAGATCCATCATGCTTGAATAATAGTAAACAAAGTATGAACAAACCCTTTATTATGGTACCTGTCAAGGAAGAGATTAGAATTAAATGATGCGTTGCTGTTAGTAGACTATTTACAAAAACCAAACAGTTGTATTGTAGTAAAGATCATTTTGACGTAAGTAAAAGTTTTTGTAGACCAGTTATAGCCTTTTTTTTCATCAATTATATTGTGCCTAGTTACATAAATGAATATTTGTTCCAGCTTGAATTTGATATGTTGAATTGGATGGAATAAACTCATTGGATCCAGAATTTATATGCAAAATGATGTGATACTTCATAAATTCATCAACAGTCCTAAACCAACATAATACATACATACCAAAATCCCAACTATCTTCATCATCTCTGAAGAGAAGATCTGAATCGCTTGGGAGACAAGGTTTAGAGAAAGCTTGGCTTCGATAAGCCTTCCATAGGAGAAACTATTGCAATTGTTACTTCTCAATGCAGTCCTGAGGAAAAACTGACAACAAACGCAATCAATTCTCCTTCAGGAGAATTCTTAGAGGTCCTAGTAAATCATCCCAGTAGTAAAAGTTTTTATGCAGATTGTGAAAGTGAGCACAACCCTGAAATCACATACTATGAAACTGAACCAACCCCAATGTTTTTTGATAAAAAGGTTCAAGTAAACATAAAGTCAAAGAAAAGAAGTATACGTAGAAGAACTTCCATAAGTGTACGTTCTTGTAGTACATACGCTATTAATTTAGGTGCAAACAGTTTCCAGAAAACTCAAGAGACACCCTTATTAATCTCCAAGCAGAGATGCAATTCTTCTAAGTACTTATTGATAAACAATTCATCCTGAAACTTTGTTAATTCGAGAAATTATTCTGAATCGAGCAGTGCTTTCAGTGCAATAAGTGATTTGAGATGATCAACTCCTATTATAATAGAAAAAAGTAGATTTTATTTAGGATATATGTCATATGGATGAAAACGTTGACGTGCTGTTGGAAAAATTCACCAGAACTATTCTAGAAGCAGGAGAAAATGCTATAAGGAAAACAGCTCACATAAAAAACACCCACCTGTTACTTAATGGAATGGCGAATGCAAACATGCCATCAAACAGAGAAAAAACGCATTCAATAGGTATACACGGAATATAACATGAAAATCTATCACTCTTCAAGAATGTGAGATCCAGAACAAGATTCATCATTAAGCAAAGCAAACGAGCCTCCTAGAGAAACTACGTCTCAAACATAAACTTCTCGACACCAGTGACCGAAATCTGGAACAAAATCAAAAGAATATCTGGTAAGAATACCTATAATGGCATTCAATATATCAACCATAATAGAAATATGATAAATCCTCCAGAGATATAGCCGATCATTTTGAAAACGTCTATAGCAAGCACCGAAAACCATGACCCAGCTCTCAGAGAGAAAAAACATATTGAAGAAACTACCCAACCAATCACGGTAATTTCGGATGACGATTCCCCTTTGAACTCAGCTATATCTATAGGTGAATTCAACGAAGATCTAGAAAACATGAAAAACACCAGTCCCGGCCCAGACGACATCCCAATAATATTCATTCAAAATCTTCCACGCAATGGCATGGAACACCTTATCGAATTACTGAACCACATTTGGACAAATGAGAAATTTTCCACTTCATGGTGTAGAGCAATTATCATGCTGATTACGAAAATGAACAAATCCAGATCCGATCCCGAATCATACCGCCCAATATCGCTCACTAGCAGTATGTGCAAACTACTGGCGAAAATCATCAACAGAAGATTGCTGTGGTATCTGGAATCACAAAATTTATTATGCCATGAACAGAGCGGCTTTAGGAATCAGCGATCAACAATCGATAATGTTATAGATTTGAAATCTGAAGTGAATGAAGCATTAGTGAACAAGCAGAAATGCATAGCGATACTCTTCGATATCAAGAAACATTACATTCTGAAGAAACTTTCAAACTGGGACATACAAAGAAATATACTATTATTTATCCACAACTTTCTCTCAAATAGGTTCTTTCAGGTTAGGGTGAATAGCGAAATATCTACCGAATACTCCCAAGAAAACGGTAACCCACAGGGATCAATCATCAGGGCTACACTATTCCTTATTGCCATCAACGACATTACGAAATACATCGAGCCACCCGCAAAAGCAAGATTCTATATATCAAAGGCAAAAACATGGAGATCAATCCTCCAAAATCAATTGAAGCATTTGAAAGATTGGAGCGACGAAACAGGCTTCAAATTCTCCAATCAAAAAACAAAATGTATCTTGTTCTCAAAAAAATCGACAGAAAATTTTTCAGAGTTGAAACTATATTACCAGACGCTCGAATTCATTGCCATTGTACGATTCTTTGGTATGATATTCGACAGAACACTGATCTGGAAACCACACAACAAATTTAATCCAAACATGCCATAAAGGACTCGATATGCTGAAGCTACTGAGCAACACATCTTGGGGAGCTAATTCAACCACTCTCATTAGATTATATAAATCCCTGATCCGATCCAAAATCGATTACTGCTCTATAGCATACGCCTCTGCGACCAAATAAGTCCTATCTCTTCTCGATCCCCTCTGCACTACGTATTGCATTAGGAGCCTACCGCACAAGTCCCACTTTCGCAGAAGATATCCGAGTCTGTCATACGCCAGCGCTGTCTCCGCACTTCCAAATAATCCCACTCGTAATAACGTCATCTCTAATTGCTTCTCGAATTTATTCCCAAATTCTCGACGTGCCTATCCGCCTTACTATCAGAGAATCAATAGAATTCTCGATGAACTACAGATCTCTATTCCTCCCATATTTCCTCATATCAGTACCCCTCCACCTTGGCTTATTCAATCTCCAAAATGTGACTTGAGCATGACCCTCTTCAAGAAAACTGTTCGACACGCATGAAAATCTCATTCAATTACATACTGATTGTTCAAAAACAGAACAAGGAGTTGGCGTTGCTGTTGTTACACCTAACTACCCTCTACTTCAAAATGCTGGACACGACAAGCACCTTCACAGGAGAACTATATGCTATCCTACAAGCACTGGTTTACCTACAAACTGATGACCACAGTGGATATCTAATAATATCAGACTCTCTCAGCGCGTTTAAAACCATCCAAAGAACCCTATTCTTCTTCTTATTAAAAACGAACTCCACAACATCGAGACAAGCGGAAAAATAGTGAAACTCGTGTCCCTTCCCACATAGGCATACAAGGGAATGAGAAAGCAGAGGTCCACAATCTCATTCAATCATGCGATCAGTACCATCGGATACGAAGAATTATATGAAAAACACCATCCTGAATGAATGGCAGAACAAATGGAACCAATCAAACTCAAAACTTGCAGATATCAAACAATCCGTGAAACCGTGGGGGCCCCAGCAAGCAATAGAAAACACCAGACTACATTATCCCGTCTTTGAATTGGACACACAAGGTTCTCACACGAATATCTCATGATCCGCACCAAACAGCCAAGATGCGACAACTGCCAAACGACCATAACAGTAAAGCACGTGCTTAAAGAGTGTCTAATGTATGCAGATTCGAGGGAAGCTTTTCATCTACCAAGAGAAATCCACAACATATTAGGAGAAGGCTGCCACACAGAAAACCTAATGTCTTATCTGGCCCACATAAACTTTTACAGTAGAATATAATATCACATATGTAAAATATACTGAATACATTTGTTATATACCTATCCAGCGCTAATCACCTAAAGGGTTGATGCGCTTTAATCTGTAAATTAAAAAAAATATGTCATACATATTGTCAAATTATTTAGGAAAATAATGTAAAATACAAGAAAATGACTTTCGAACGGTATTTAGATTATTTTGGAAAAATAACATAATTTGTATGGTGTATTTTTCCAAAAAACTTGGTCTCTCACTTCGAGTATGGACTATATTACTGTAGTATAATATTTGAAAAGTTTATTGAAATTCCGTAAAATTCAATTGACATCAATCACAATCACATGTCGTAGAATGTTGACACGAGGACGAGGCGACATCTCTGGAAACGATTACAGAAGCAGACCACGAATTCATTTGTTTTGTCTTCATAAAAATCTAAACAAAATCTAATCAGTCGACACACCAGGGTTTCAAGAGATCTTAGGTGGTATTTATCATGGCTAGTTGTTTTCCAAATTCATATTGATGGCAGGGTAAGATGTCATATATGTATAAATTGTTAGTGAGGGATTGGAGATTTCTGAAGGCATCAATATAGTAAGGATGGTCCCGTTTAGACCAGTATTCATTATCTCTGCTACAGTTGTTGGCTAGTATTATGATCACAGTGATCAGAGGATGGCCCGTGTACTGCATTTCATTCAAAATAAATTTATTAGTAAGCCAGTGGCGTCTTATGTCTAAAGAAGTTTCAGCACATTCTGATAGAAGTGCTAATATCGGTGTAGATCTCATACAGCCAGAACCTATACGCAGGGCTTGGTATTGGATTCTGTCCAGCTTACTCAGACTCGTTTTGCTACTTGGTTTCAATAGTTGTCCCCCATAATCTAAATGCGCTCTGCCTAAGCCTTTGTACATGAGCATCAGAGTATGGGGATCTACTCCCCACCAGGTACGGCACAGTGCTCTCATAATATTTACTGCTTTCATTGCTTCATTGATAATGTATTGAATGTGGGGTGACCAGTCCAGAGTTGGGGTAAGGAAGACTCCCAGATATTTTATTTGGGTACAGTATGTAATGAGTTGATTATCGAAATATAAAGGTGGATATACTTGTCGAGATCGAACTTTTTCGAAATACTAGTGCTGAGGATTTATTTAGAGCTGGGGTGAAATTATAGAGAATGAGCCAGTCTTTAAGGGTTTCAAGGGCCTAATTCATTTGTTTTACAAGTGGGGTAATTAGGGAGGCCTTGGTCAGTATGACAATATCGTCAGCATATTGGATAGTTTTTGTGCTACTCTCGATATGAACTAATAACAATAAGTAACCCTTTGCACAACATCCGTTTATTATTCCAAATAATGAATCAACTCTACAGTTCAACGATTTGTACTCAACTAAACTGAATATAATCTAACAATAATATATAATCTTCATGAATTATATCTCTATGGTCAACACGTTCCTGTCGCACGCTCCGGTACGTTGCTACATGGTGTCTGATGAGCCGGTACGTTGCCATATTCCCTCCTTCTGTTTCAGTTTCTCTGGTACCTTGTATGCGTCCTTCCCTGGTTCTGCTGCTACAACGGAATTGGGAAATAGAATTTGGCGATTCTGACGTTATTTCTGGTTTGTTTCTGGAAATATCAGTGTTTTCATTCTTCGGCACCGATTTGGAGAGTTTCTTCAAGTGGCTCACATGACGTTTCAAAATCTGACCGTCTCCTTGTCCTGATGGTGATTTGCAAGTTCTTCCATGAGGCGTTACGTTGTACATCATTTTGAATTTTTAAATTTCTGTTTTGAAATTTTGTTTATTTGCATGAGCTATTTGTAAGAGTTTTAAAATAGCCCTGTTCATATTTTCGACTACGCCGTTTGCTTGAGGCCAGTATGGTGGTGTCTGGATCAATGTAATATTGTGTGAACAATAATTCTTGAACTCTTGGCTGGCGAATTGTGGTCCGTTGTCTGCCCCTATAGATCTTGGTATTCCTAGGCGACAAAATATCTCTGATAAATGACTGATGATGATAGAAGAAGCAGTCGTTCTGAAGCATTTTATTTCTTGGTACCTTGACTAGTAGTCTTTTATAACCAGGAGTTGCTCTTGATTTGGTAAGGGCCCCATAAGATCTATGGCAACACATTGCCACGGCCCACCTGGAAATTTATGCCTCCTCATTGGGGGTTTATCCGGCATGGTGACTAATAAACAGCTTCTACAATTCTTCACAAATTGGCCACCAAACCTTGGTTCTCAGTCTCCTTTTCATCACCGTCTCTCCTGGATGGCCCTCGTATGCCAATTGTAATACCTCAGCTTTCAATGAATCACGTATAACTAGTCTATTTCCTCGAAGAATTACCGGTCCTATTGTCGTCAGCTCTAAAGAAAAGGAGTAATTTTCTCTTAGAATCGCTTCATTGCCACGACGCATATCCACACGTTAGATTTAATAATCACTACTATGGGTGAGATCCAAGCACTTGGCTCAGTAAAACTTTTTCTATGATATCGGATAGCAGTGGTTGGAATGTGATTGAAACTCTTCTGACTGGTTGTTTCACAGGTTTAATTTCAGGAAAAGATTGTATGCCGTCAATATGATTAACGTTCAAGCCTAACTTCAGGATTCCTAGGCGTTTTGCAGCGTCATTACCTGAAATCGAAATGTTTCCCTCTGCCACAACATAGAAAATTGTTATAATTTCGGATTTTCCCTGCAGACTCGCTTTGTTTCAAACGTGTGACTTATTTTCGGAGGTTCAGCGGCTGCATATCCTCTGAGAGAGTGCTGGGATTGAGGGTTGATATCCCATGTCACAGCTTTCATTTTCTTCAATGATTCCCAATCAATACGGTGATAGGCACACCACCTATGCTACATTCTATGAGATCATCATTATTATTATTGTCTTCTTAACATGGACCAGATACCTTGAAGCATTGGAAATTTCTAACGCCCACCGTCTTTTCTATCTCAGTTTCTTCTTTCTCTATACAGTTCACTCTAGGTCCTGTTCTCCTACGTTTGTTCTGAGATTCGTGGAATATCCTAAATCTATCGTGTTATATCCTTCGAAGCCAGATATAACTCCAAAGATCGCATCCATTTTTCCCATTCCCCCCTGATGAACGCCTTGTCTATGTTATCGCACAGAAAAGGTTTTATGTTGCTGTCTGACATGATCAACAATCTACCAGTCTCCTTTGTCGATTTTGCCGAGATTCACTGCATCAAGTTGTCTTGGACTGCCCTGAAACAGGGTAACAGTTTTGATATTTTTATTTTCGAACTGCCCTGTAACCAGGGTGTTATTATTTACTGACACTGCCTGTATAAACAGGTAACAGTTCACTTTTTTTCACCCCCATGTGATAGGGTAGCAGTTTTTTCTTTTATTTTGAACTGCCCTGAGATGGGGTATCAGTTTTCCCAGTGCAACTGCCCTGATTCAGGATAACAGTTTTTTTTTTCACCAATAATTGTTAGTACTTATGTGTTGGGAATATTTCAGAAGAAAAAAATCAATATTTGACCCAACTACCTCGTCTCGATATGAACTAATAACAATTTGCACAACATCCGTCTATTATTCCAAGTAATAAACCTACTCTACAGTTCAACGATTTGTAATCAACTTATCTAAATTAAATCTAACAGTGATATATAATCTTCATGAATCATAACTCTATGGTCAACACGTTCCTGTCGCATGCACCGGAACGTTGCTGCATGGTGTTTGATGAGCCGGTGCCGGTACGTTGCCACAATTTTGATGATGTTATTTTTGAGGATGGAATGTAGGGTATTTGTATATAATATGTTGAATTAGGTGGGGCTTTACGAGTGATCCTTGTTGAAGGCCAAGAGAAGTGGGTTGTAGACCATGAATATAGTTGTTCTCGTCTTTGACATATATGTACCTATTGTAACGAGTTCGAGACCGGCCCTGATCGCCTCATTAATTATGTACCCTCGACAAGTAAACAAAGTCTCCGCTCGAAAACACATGAGTCACGCGTGGAAGAAATGCGAACTCGCCGAGAACAAGCTCGAATAAAATCGATCGCTTCTAAGAGCCATCTGTATGAATCGTTCTATAATCCCGATAAATCGAGAACTGTGGAAAGAATCTGCTTGCGGGTATATAAGGCAAATAGATAGTCACAGTGAGTTGCAGAGATAGTCCCAGAGTTCGCAGATAGAAAGTGACAGTGAAGATAAATTTGAAATAGTGAAGTCAATGTTTTAGTTGAATAATGTTTTGAGTAGTGTTTCAAATAAATTAACAAAATTAGTTAAGTGCATTTTTACTACATTTGGTGTCATAAGTGTGGATGTTTATTATATTATTTTTTTATTTATTCTTTATTTGAAATAGGAAAACCTAATATAAATACAGGTCCAATAAGGTGTAGTATAAAAAATAGTATAAAAAATTATCTAACAATAAAATTACGTTCAAAGAATATATATAAGGAGATAAAAATAGAAATATGTGCCTGAGAATATTGTCACATATCACAGAACAAATATCAGAAGAATTAAAAATTACTCATTTCATATTACAATTATACTCGGGCATAATAACAAACAGTTATTTTGTGAGGGTAGGCAATGAATTATTTAACATATCACAATATGTTTAAAATAAATTAGTGTTCACGCCATGTTAAAAAAACTGATTTATTGCGCCTAATAGACTAGTAACCCGTTGAAAATTTCTAGTGTTTGCGAAGTGGACAGTTTAGCGCGTCGCGGGAAAATCAACTGAAAACCTTCTGTGTGAAATAAATAGAATAGACTGATATCTCGGTTAAAGACAATAAAAGACAAATTGTTTCCGAGGAGAGTTCACCTGGTTGACCTAAAAGTAAGTGAATTGAAGCAATAATTGAAGGAGCGTGAGTTGGAAACAAGTGGAAAAACGGTCGTTCTCCAGAAAATACTTTCAGATGGACTGATTGAAGAAGGATAAGACCCCGAAACGTTCTTATTCGAGGTTCCTGAAATTGAGTTGAGATCGATTATGAATAAATTTGAAGAAACTACCAAGTCTCTGAAAGAAGAAATTCAACAAAATTCGGTGAGTCTGGAGGGATACATTTCTTCAAAATTCAAAAAGTCTGGAAGATAAGCTTCAACTAAATTCGGTGAGTCTGGAAAATAAATTTCTTCAAAATTCAAAGAGTCTGGAGGACAAACTTCTAGAAAATTCTGTTAGCTTGAAAGAAGAATTTCTCGAAAATTCGAATATATAATATATATAAGAGGAACTTCAAGAAAATGTGAAGAGCCTGGAAGAAAAACTTCATGAAAATTTGAAAAATCTAGAAGTGAAGCTTCTGGAAAACTCGGTGAAATTGAAAAGGCCTGAGGGAAGAGCTTCTAGAAAATTCAAGAAGCTTGAAAGAAGAAGTTTGCGGTGTGGCGAATCGGTTGGAAGAAAGAACGGGAACTGTTGAAACGGAGATGGAGAAAATCAAAGATGAAATGGAGGAAGAAATAAAAAAGATTAAGGAAACGCTCCACGATGAAATAAAAGGCGGAATCGAGACAGACATCGGCAGAATAAAAGAAAAAATTCAGTAAATTAGAAAAGCGAATGGATTCTGCGCACACCCCAGAAACTTCCAACAGAAACTCAATGCTGGATCTGAACTTGGATGAAGTTCAGAAGGACGTATATCTTTCACAGCTGAAGAACCAATGCCAGAAATCAAGCGAATCCTTGCAAGAATTTGAAGCCGATATTGCACGCTTGGTTCATCTTGCGTACCCAGCTACACCGGAAAATGTAATGGAGCGACTAGCAGTTCAGGCATTTTTGGATATGCTTCGTGACCAAGAAACCAGGCACTAGCTCGCCCCGCATATCTCGTAGATGCAAAACAATCCTGCAGAAGCCAGAGCAACATCCGAATGGCTGAGTTAGATTCACAGAGGCCTGGTAACATGTAAGCTGTCATGCGAAAGGTGATGAAGGAAGTTATGCCTGAGAGAAGACGATGCCGAAATTGTAGAAATCGACAGCAACGAAAGTCAAGAAGGAGCAATCATCAGCTTTGGGCAGCACTATAGTGAAACACCTGGCTCTAGTAGCAGATATCGAGAACGAGGCAATAATTGGAATGATCATAATGAATTTCAGGGGTTTCGAGCTGAATTTTGAACGGAGAAGGGAGAACGGAGAAGGGCTGGTACTTCATGGGAGAAGTGAAGAAATGGTTCGTGTCCTATTGGCTGAAGACGTGAGCGTACCTGAGTGAGCTGAAACCATACTGGAGGCTCGCCTGGATAGGGGTGTGAGCAGTGGAAACGTGGTGATGTTCGAGCCCAGCTTCATGATGAGATAATTGGACTAGGAACGACACTAGGAAAAACCTTGCTGCGTACTGATACATTTGTGCCAGTAAGGGTAATGAATGTCAATTATTACCCGGTGACCTTGAAGAAGGGAACAATTTTGTGGCACTGCATGTCAATTTCCTCTGTGATTAGGAGTTTACGCGGCACTGTTAGCCAAGCAGAATTGGAGAAGGCCATCACGAAAGCCCAAACTGAGAAAACTAGTCAGGAAGTATCAGGACATCTTCGATATAGGAGTAGGGAAAGGTGGTAGAACAAAGGTGGTTCAGCACAAAATTGACACTGGAAATGCCGGACCGATCCGGCAATCAGCCAGAAGACTTCCTCTCGCCAAAAAGTTACTATCGCCGATATGTGCTTAGGTTCGCCAACATCACCAAACCGCTGACCAAGCTTACAGAAGGGCAAACAAAGTTCCAGTAGTCTGAAGAATTCCAAGACTCGTTCAGGAAGCTGAAAGGAGCATTGATCAACGTACAAATTCTGATCTATCCCCTTCCGTACGGGAAATTCATTTTGGACACGGACGCCAGTAACGTGGGGCTTGGAACTGTCCTGTCTCAGATCCAAGAAGGACAGGAGAAGGTCATCGGTTACTTCAGCTAAACCCTCAGTAAACCGGAGCGGAATTACTGCGTCACCACTTCAAGAATCTCAAGGGTCATGTGGCACGTTGGATCGAGAGGCTCCAAGAATTCGACATTGAGATCGAACATCGAGCGGGGACTAGCCATAAGAATACAGATGCCCTCCCACGGAGACCATGTCCAGATGACTGCTCGCATTGTCGACGAGCAGAGAAAAAGAAGTCGACGATTTGTAGAACCACCGCAGTGGATATTAACTGGGATGACAACAAGATCCGGAAAGATCCAGATCTTGGTTTAGTTATCGGCTGGAAGAAGAGTAATGAAAGACCGTCGTGGCAGGAAATAACCAGTTACTCTCCAGTCGTTAAATCTTACTGGGCCCAATGGAACTCCCTTACCCTGGACAATGGAGTCCTAAAGCGTGTGTTGGAGTCGGGGGATGGCGAGGAAGAAAGGCGTCAGATAGTAGTTCCCAGGAGCAGGAGAAAGGAAGTGCTCCGGAGGATTGAAAATTCTACCACTAATTTATAGTCGGTTCGAATCTCAACTACTTTATATCGGATCGATAGGCGGCCACATGCCTTATTGAAAAGCAAGTGTATTGTGAGTTGTCTAGATGCCAATCTCGTCTAGAGCTAGCTTGGAGTGCACACCGACTACCCGAGGTGGTGCTGTAGGTTTTCCGGGTTTTCCTACTGCTGAAAAGTGACCCCCGGAGCGCCACGGCAAATGATAATAATAGCCGTCCTCTACCCGCACAGGCTATGCCTTTGGGTACAATCAACGAGTGTTTATGAGGGAGTATTATTATTTTTTTTTTCCTTTAGGAATGTACCAGTGAGGCCCTGTCCCCGGAGCTCCGATACTACCGGAGGGCGCGCTGGTGTATCATCAACTCCAGCAGTTACTGGGTCCGAGAATCATGTGCCCTGAGTAAACGGAGTGAACCAAGAATAACGGCCTTCTGCATTCTTCCGGCTAGGTTTTCTGCCGAATCACGGCATGCCGGTATGATTTTTAGGTTCGAGAGCAGCGTGTCCATCATTCCACCAAGGACCCCTATTATCAGAACCACCATCTTGACAGAATGGTTTGGATAAAGCCTTCGGAGTTCAAAGAGTAGATCTCGATATTTAGTCCGTTTTTCCTCCTCTTTTCGGACGATATTCGTTTAACCAGGAGCTGAAAACTCAATGACAAAAATCGTCCTACTTTGGTGGTCGAGAAGGGCTATATCAGGCTTATTGGCTTGTATTTGCCTGAGGGTGGGGAATGAGTAGTTCCAATAGATTCGGCACTTCTCATTCTCCACAACGGACTCAATATCCCCCGGATCATAAGGCAACACCGGTGTCTCGTCTACACCGTACGAGTGTCGTAGATAGTAGTACAACACTCGTAGGGCCGCGTTATGCCTGTGGATATGGGCTGAGACCGCATAAGCTGGACAAGCTGACAGCAAATGCATTGTGGTCTCAGCTGCCCCACGACACGCTCTGCATCTAGTGTCAGGGACCTCTATACCCATCACGCGACTACGGTAGACGAGGGTGTTGAAGACACCATCCTGGCAGGCCATTATGAATCCCTCGGTTTCCGACTTCAGCCCACTTGACCTGAGAAAAGCGAAGGTCAGGTTTCTGGATAAGCCAAGGTCTTCAATGTTCTTGAAGAAGACTCCATGCATTGGCTTATCCTTATGTAGCTGTAGGAGCCTGTCACACTCCGCAGCTTTCACGTGGGCTTTTTGCTGAACGGGTTCCAACTCGGTGACAGAGTTTGGGTTCGTCCGTTCAGTGTCGAATATGAGACCGAGTCCATCGGCTGCATGGGTTGCTGCCTTGAAAAGAAATGCTCCAATCCCTGCTTTTTCATGATCACATACCAAGCAGAGAAGGGGATCTGAACTCCTGATGACTTTACAGGCTCCATCCAGTACCATTCTGTTATGTAGACACTCCAAACTCAAAAGTCCATGGCCTCCCCCTTGTCTGGGGAAGTATAACCGTGTAACAGACGATATAGGATGCAAGCTTCTATGAAGATGCATCCTTTTGCGAGTTTTTACGTCAAGTTGTCGCAGCTCTTCCTGAGTCCATTTCATTACTCCAAAAGAGTAAAGTAGAATCAGAACGGCAAGCATATTAGTTGCAGCAACTTTGTTCTTCCCCGACCAGACCAGATCTGTCGGAGTTTGTGCTGATACTTGCCGCGGAGAGAGCTTTTGACAGTAGCTACCTCTTGGGTGTGGCGTTGTTCCACCCCTAGGTAGGTGTACGTCTCTCCGGCATCCAGATGATGTAGGATGCTTCCGTCTACGAGCTGAACGTCCTCTCCGTATTCCTCGCATCGTCCTCTTTTGAGATGAACCGTGGTACATTTGTTTATCCCAAACTCCATTCCGATAGCATGCGTGTACTCTTGCACCACCCTTAAGGACCTGTGAAGGTCCTTTTCTCCGGAGGCATAAAGTTTAAGGTCATCCATGTAAAACAGATGGGTGACCTTATGCCTCCGGTTGCTGGGGGTGCCGCAGTTGTATCCGCGGGTTTTCCGTAGTTTAACGGACAATGGCAGTATTGAGATGCAGAAGAGAAGAGGGCTGAGGGAGTCTCCCTGAAACACGCCCCTTCTAAAGATAACCTGCTCTGTTTGGACTCTGACTTGACCAGATGTTATGGTAAATCGAGTCCTCCAGAGCGGCATCAGCTGTTCAATGCATCTCACTATTTGATCGGGTACCGCAAGGCATCTGAGCAAATGCATGATGAGTTCATGCGATGTTGTATCAAATGCCTTGCGATAATCGATCCAGGCCATTGAAAGGTTACGCTTATACTGCGCGGAGTCCTGCGTGATTCATCTGTCGATCAGCAGGTTCTCCTTGCAGCCAGCGACCCCCTTCTTTGACCCTCTTTGCTCATATATCCGTTCATACACCGGCTCAATTGCGGAGAGTATTCGCATGTACAAGATGCGTGTAAACATCTTATAACATGCGTTCAAGCATGTTATCGGTCTGTAGTTCTTCGGATCAGACAAATCTCCGTTTTTGGGGATTAGCACGGTTCGCCCCTCGACAAACCAAATTTCAATTTTGAACGGAATCGGACTATAATTACAAAACTCAAACTCAAAACTCAAATCGTGATCTCCGACCTCAAAAATCCTTGAACATTTACCAATTTAGAATAGAATCGGACCATAATTCAGAAGTTTAATCTGCAGTTTTGTAGCTGCCACCTAAAATTTCGAAATGTTGGCAAAAAAATCATGATATACGAATCCAAACGCTCCTATTTACAACTTTTGAATGTAATCAAATCAGAAATCACAAAAGCCTTTCAAAATTCTGTTTTATTCTCATTATACTCACATCTTACATGCAAGAACTCGAATTACATTTTGGCGATTTGTGAACCTCCTTTTAAAGTGGCATACCCCTCGGTCAAACTACATGGAATTTCAAAAGAGCCCGAAAATACTCCAAAAAATAACAATAACTACAGTTATTATAAGGAAATATATTTCATGACAAAAATGGAAAGGCACCTAATTTTGTACTCAAATCACAAAATTATACTTTCTGTATAATAGGATTATGGATATTTCGCAAATACTTTTATTAGACGGCAAATTGTAAACGGATACTATCTCATATACTAATGTACACTTTGTGTCCGTCTGACTGTGACCCTCACATGATTTAGATATAGATGTCTCACAGCGAGTAGACACGAAATATCTCACCGAGTTTGTCGCCGTTCTTAAGAAATATGCTGATTATGCTGCCGTAGCAGTATCGTTTTTCCAACAAGATGTTAACATAATTCTTTTTTTTAGAATCAGTTGTAGTTAAGCACTCGTACAATTCACAATAATTTACATGTATACCAGTTTTGTTATTTTTCGAGTTTTGTAATTAAAATAAATTTATAAAAAAAGGTCTTGAGCATTCCAAAAAGTTATTTGGCGCAGTCGATAGCAGGATATCCGGGAGTTCCGCGTATCGAACGTGAACTTTTCGTTTTAACGATTGACTGGATTTTCGTACCTTGGTGATTCGTTGTGTGGAGGTGTTGTATTGGCGGCTCTTCAAAAATCAAGAACCGGATCTATCGCAGATACCAATTCCAACCCATCATCGACGAGACATCGGAATTTGAGACAAAAATTGCTCAAATTCACGGAGAAGACTTACACAGTGAAGACAAAAATAGCAGATCTGTTGGTCCTCTTCATAGTTAAGCAGGAGATGCTCATAGTCGTTTTTATTTTCATGTGAGTACAATTTTATGGAACAATTAGCAACTATTTTTGAAAATTTGAATATTATCAATCCTTTAACTGACTCGTCCCAATCACCTCTTTCAAATCTGAATTCTACACCCATCATGACAACCCCACAATTCAAACCAGAGTACCTACAGTGTGTCCCCGAATTCGATGGAAATCCCAACGAATTGAATAGATATATTTCAACAAGTGAATCTCTAATCACACATTTTTTTGATAATGTAAATCCAACAAATTTTCAGAATAATTATTTACTGAATTCGATTATCTCTAAATTGAAAGGCAATGCCAAACTAGTAATAAATATTCAAAATATTGCTTCATGGGACGAACTGAAGTCCACACTGATTCGAAATTTTGCAGATCAAAGGGATGAAGCCTGTCCCAACAGGGATTCAGTAATGCTGAGACAAGCTCCAAACGAAAAACCCCAACAATTTTTTGATAAATGTTTAAATATCCTTAATCTTTCATGTAGTTATGCCGATATACATGAAAGTACGGCAGAAGCGAAAAATTTGAAAAGAAACCTTCTTTACCAAGATCTAGCATTAAAAACATTCTTAGCAGGGCTGAAAGAGCCCCTTGGTACAACAAACTATACGTTGTATGAAACCAAACAGTTTGAGTGAAGCCTTACAATTTGTGATTAGGGAAGACAACATACAATATTTTCAGAGTTTCTCTAATAGAAGATACTCAAAAACTCAATCCCCACAAAATCAGAGGTTTCAAATTACACCGCAAAGAACTCCTAATGTACAGTATACACCTTTAAATTCTCAAACAACAAATAACCAATTCAGACAGAACACATTTCCTTCACAGCCGATAAACATCCAAACAAGACCAAGCAATCAACCACAACGATTTTTTACGAACGCACAAGTTTTTAGACAACCTGAAAACGAAAACCTTTTCAAACCAAACTCTAACCAAACCTTTCCTAAATCAACACCTATGAGTGTTTCGACAAAAAATACTAATAATTTCATGAAACCACAAAGAAATTTTATATCGGAAGAAATATTCAATAACGAAATTGATAAAGACAACCCCAATCATTATCAAATAGATTAATTACCTGTTCAATTAAATAACGATCAGTATTATTACAAAAATAGTTATCAAAATTTTGAGAGATTTAAAGAGTTACAAGATGTTGATAATTCTGACCAAAATATTTTAGAAATGCCTCAAGACTACCAGAATACATAGAATCCCAAATAAATTCCTTCAACACCAACGATTCGAGCGAGCTAGCTTATATCGTATTTCCCGAATTCATATGAAAATGTTAATAGACTCAGGATCAACAAATTCGTTTATTGAATCCGAAATTGCTTTAAAATTTTTCCCAAATCTAATAAATAATGAACATTTCACAGTGTCTACTGTATTCCAAAAATCAGCGCATAAATTCAGTGCTTTGATACCATCTTCAAAAATTTTCAAATTGCCTGAAACTAAATACCTCAAATTTTTTCTTTTCAAATCTCATAATGTGTTTGATGGGCTTATCGGGCTCGATAGCTTAAAATTTTTAAAAGCTTTAATGAAGCAAAATTGTCAAACTGTGTGTACGTTCCAATGTAATTGGTTGAAGAAAAGGTTTGTATTTCGTGCAGAAATTTATTTATAAAATCATAGCAAAGCGCTTTCGACTATAAAGTCATCATCAGTGCGAACCTGTAAGTAAGTGACATTGAATTGAAATTAAGAAATTTTGAAAATGTGAATTTTGAAAAATTAAAAAGTACTTACTCGTCAGGTGTACAAGAGCCAGACCATAAAAATATCATGTGTCCAGAGGACCATGTAAAAATTAAAAAACAGGACATCATACGAATAACATTTAAAAAAATCCTTATTCCAGGATTAAACTGGATAAAAGTTTCAACAGGCAGAGTAACACATGTCTGCTGAAGCTTAGTCAAACTACTGTCAAACTAAATGAAAAATTAATGAAATTGACATTGTGTCAAAAGTTGACAATGACAATGACGTTTGGCTTCGAACATGAACTTCTAGAATTGATCTGTGTTTTGAAAACTGTTAAATGACCAATTAATCAAATTTTATTTTTTAAGGAAGGCAGGGTAACACATGTCTGCTGAAGCTTAGTCTACTGTTTAACTAAAGGAATGAAAATTGACATTGTATCAAAAGTTAACGATGACAATGAAGTTATGGCATAGAACATGACCTATAGAAATAATGATATGTGCTTTGAAATTGATAAATGACAAATTAGTCAAATTTTGTGATTCAATCATGAAAATGTTCCAAGGTGACAGAACCAAAGTTACAGAAACTTTTATATTCTAATGAGAACTTTAAAATCCTTTTTTAACGTCAGCTCTAAGTTTACCAAAGAAAACATGATAACTTGATATTAATAATATTAGTTCAGCATACTTGGGAACCGGATTAGAACATAAGATCTTGAGATAAGTCTGATGAGAACTTTCCCAATCTCAAAAGTAACAAATATGGCAACCAATATGATGAACCCATACCATATTTTTTTGTTATATGAAATTTTCCAAAAATTGATCTGTAAATCTATTTATAGTTTTCTCTCGGGAGTATGTGAAACCAATTCTATGCTAAGGATCATGGGACAAGTCTAATGAGAACCTTCCCAATCCCAAAGCGCTAAAAAGGTAGCCCAAAACCAAGAGGCAATCCAAACGGAAAAGAGTTTCAAAATGAAAGCAATAGATTATGTTCTGAGAATAGAATAGAAAGTCGAGAGGGATGGAACCAAGCAAACTGCAAAAGGGTTCAAGTAATATCATCATCGAGAAAGAATTTAAGAGTTATTAAATAAGTAAATAATTTAAATTTATGAAAAGTTTTTTATTTTATTTTAAACGTCTTTGAAGAGGAATGTAAGCTCTGTAAATCAACTTGAGTATTGAGACAAAGGTCATTATTCAGTAATTCCTTGTTAATATGTGAATCTTCAAGAAAATCTAATCTATTGTAATTTTTGGAACTCACCTCCTGTAAAATTCCTATTTGGACTAAAGTTGTGGTTGTTAAACCTCAAACCAAAGGCTGAAATTTTGTTGGGATTTAAATGTTCGTTTATACGGGCTTTCAAAGGTCTGCAAGTTCTTCCAATGTAGGCTGCATCACAATCATCACAATTTAACTTGTAAATGCCACTTTTGGAAAGTTTATCAATTCTATCTTTTGTGTTGAGGCTATGGTTAGTTTTAAAAGAAATTTTAATGTTGTCTATGTTGCTTTTTATGCAACCTGCTATTTTATTATTGAACGTTTCCTCTCGACAATGATGGAACATGTAAAAATTTTCAATACCAGAGGTTTCCTGAAAACACCTGTTAAAATGAGAAAGATGTACGCGATCCTCGTCTGTAATAATCATTCGTTACACTCTGTAACAAACCTCAAACCAATTGACGTTATTAATGGTCATATCAGCAACAATGACCCATTCTATTTGGACATTGAAAAAATTGTAATCAACGACTACATAAACGATCATAAAGAAAAATCTAATTTGATTTACTCTAAAATTAACGAAGATCTAATTAAAGAAAAAGAATAACGCATAGAAAATGCCAATAAGACTCGTGATGACCCCGAAATATTTCAACCAAAACAAAAGGTTTTTCAGAAAATCCATAAAAGACGAAAAACCGCTAATAAGTTCAAAAAATCGTCCAAATTAAACACAGTAAATATTCAACAAAAAACAACCACTACTAATAATCAAGGAAAAATCCACATGGATAATTTGAAACGTCCTCTGAAAAAGACTTTCGAATTCAATAACTGACTATCAATACACATTTTTTCAGCTCACCAGGCATCTTCGGATTGCCCGAAGTCAAAATAAGAAATCTAGATGCGAACCCTGGTATAACCCCACTCAAACTAGGGACAGCAAAAATTCAAGAAAGCTCCTACAAACTAATTCACTACTATGATCTACAACCCATACTTTCAGAGGTAAATGTGTTGGATAACCAAGCTCGAAAATTATATCTATTGATGAATAAAAATTCACTGTACCTGAATGACTCTTCAAATTATGTAAAAATAGAATTTCATAAAAGAAAAAGTAGCATACAAATTAACCGAAAATTTACCACATCCCAATAGAATCAAACGAGGTCTAATAGATGGTTTGGGATCAATTTTCAAAGCTATTTCAGGAAATCTAGATGCAAATGATGGAGAACGATATGAAAAACCGATCGAACAACTGGAAAATAATCAAAAAGAATTAGCATTAAATATAAAAAAGAGCAATTCTCTCTCCATTGAAGTAATCAATAAATTCAATAACACCATTCAAAAAATAAGCCACAACGAAAAACTCATTGAATCCAAAATGAACAAATTTCTAAAATTGTTGAAGGTCAAGTATATAGAGAAAATTCTATGTATATTAAAAATGTTGTTATTGAAATTATTAGCCTCTATGAAATGATCTTCTCAATAATGTAAGACATCGAAAACTCCATTATGTTTTCGAGATTAGGCATGATGCACCCTAGTATAATAAAAACTCAACAAAAACCAGTTACCCCTGAAAAACCTCTTCTATTGGAGAAATTGGTGAAAATAGAAAGTTATACACTTAATAACAGATTTATATATATTTTGAATATACCAATCACTTTTCCATTTGAATTCGATTTATTCCACTTGTATTTCCACTTCTATTCCTGAAAAGAGTCAGTTCAAGGTTATCGTATCGAAAAACAAATATTTGGCAATCAATAAATTGTACTACGCATATTCGAACGACCGCTGCAAGAAAGTCATGCCTCAATCATACCTGAGTGACGAAATGAAACCCCAAGAAATTCAAGAAGAGAACCCCTGCGAAGCCCAACTTCTGAGCCTAAAGAACACCTCTACATGTCAACAAACGTACGTTCTAGTGAATCACCCTATATTCCAGAGACTTGGAGAATCCAATCAATGGGTGACCATGCTGCCAAAAGAAGAGAAGATATAAATCAACTGTTACAATCAAGTGGAAATCGTATCAATCAAGGGTACGAACCTGTTCGAGATTCCAGTGGGATGCCGAATAACTACACCGTTTCGCAACATCAGTAACCAAGAACATTTCACCCAACCAGGACAAGCCATATTATTTCCAAAAATCAATACCAATGAGAACGAAATGCCGAAAGAAAATCTACAGATTTCTTTAGAAGACATAAAATTGGATGACCTGCACAATATTAAGAAGATGATAACCGAAAACCAACCGAACTTGTCCTTCGATATAATATCACATACCCCTAGCATATGGACAATGCTTTTGTATGGATGTGGAATCACACTGGTTGGCTTTATCGGTTACAAGAGGACCCATTCAAGATGGTGTAACAAGAAGAAATAAAACGAGCAACCACTTCTAAATCTTTCAGATGGACAAATCCCTCGCTAACCCTATGGATTTGAATCTTCGAGGGGAGGAAATATCTCACCGAGTTTGTCGCCGTTTCCAAGAAATATGCTGATTATGCTGCCGTAGCAGTATCGTCTTTCCAACAAGATGTTAACATAATTCTTTTTGTTAGAATCAGTTGTAGTTGAGCACTCGTACAATTCACAATAATTTACATTTATACCAGTTTTGTTATTTTTCGAGTTTTGTAATTAAAATAATTTTTTAAAAAAGGACTTGAGCATTCCAAAAAGTTATTTCACGTTTAACATCGCTCCACAAATAATCTGAATTTGCGTCGTACCGTCGGCAGAATTCTTGTTTTTGTGTGTGCTAGTATTTTCCCGACATGTCTTCCATATCATCCCGTATTAGAAAAAAACAGAAACGGACCTAGTGGATCCAGTGGACCAAAAACACCTAATGAAGTTGAAAAAACCTGGGGCAGGGTATCAAGGAATTGAAAAATCAGTTACAAACCACATTAAATGCAGGATCTGTTTCCACCGAACACATTGGTCAATTACTGAATCGATTTACATCATTTGAAATATTTTTCAAAGATAATTCACACGAGTTGAAACTGAAATTGTAGGATATGATTTGGTAAGAAAAGATCGCAAAACGCAAGGTGGTGGCGTTTGCGTTTACGTTAAATCACATATAAACTATACGTTGATAGAAACTACATGCAATAATATCGAGCAGCTTTGGATAAAATCAAGAATAACCAATATCAATTTTGCATTTTCAGCCATTTATAAAGCACCAATTACAAATCATCTAAACTTCATGGAAGAATTTGAAAATACAATTATTGATATACTTCCAAATGTTGACCATATTATCTGCCTAGGAGATTTCAATATAGATTTGATGAATTTTGATTCCAAAGAATCCACTGATGCAGCGTCATCAATTGATGGCCTAGGTCTCTCGCAACTTATTGAACAACCGACAAGAATTGCCAGTCGTAGTGCCACGTTAATCGACCTTATACTCACTTCATATCCAAATTTTGGTTACTGAATCAGATACAATATTTATTAATATCAGTATCAGTGATCAGAAACCAATCTTTTGTAAATTGAACATTTTTGTTCAAAAAACGAATACAAAACTGGTCACATCAAGAAACATAAAAAATTTAAATCATACCCAATTTGAATATGATCTTCAATCAATACCTTGGAGGAACATATGATGTGGGAGATGCTATATACACTTGAATATACTCGCCCCCTATCGAACAGTCAGGGTAACAAAAAAATACGCGCCTTGGTTGACTTATACTTCACGTACTATGATTGAGGATAGAGATAGAGTTTTGGTCAAATATAAAAATACAAGAAGTGTTCACGACTGGCGAGTTTACAAAAATTTTAGAAACATAATTGAAGTTGCAGTGAAGAATGAAAATAGCATACTTTCCTTCCAAATTCAACACAACCGACTGCAAAAAGGGGTGGGCTACGGTTAAATCTTTGGATATAATGACTAAGAAAGATAAATCAAAACAATCAAGGAGATAGCCATTAACAATGGATATTCTCCTAACATAAGAGATAATATGTTGAAAAAGATAAAGTTCAAAATGTCCTTGAGACAAATAACTACACTAGGTCAACTCAAAGATAACAAAAAATTCATAAAAATTGCATATGATTCACGGCTTACGAGAGGTCTCAATTCTATCTTCCGGGATGTAAACCTTCAGCTTGTACATAGCAGTACGAACAATCTCCAAATGATATTAGGCAATCCGAAAGCAAAATTTCAACTTTAGATAGATCAGAAATTTATGACCAAACCAAGCGATCTACGTTTTCGTTCACGAGAAAATTTTTTGCTTGAAGAAATATCCTATCAAATTCCTAGTCATGTGATTCGAAATAACCAATGAAACCATCATTTCACTGATAACCACCCATGGATAGTGTTCACGGGGAGTTATCACGTATGCCATGAGATGTCAGATTTGTTTGACATTTCAATAATTCAGTTTATTTCGAAAATGTCGCTTTCTCGCTTTGGTGTTCAAAATGATGAGGCAACTAACAAAATTATTGAAGAAAATACTCCAAAAATACTCTTAATAGTAATAGTATACGAATTGTTCTTTTAATAATGTTCTCACCGAATATCCCTTCAGCGTCGGTCTGTTACCAAATAACGTGCTTTCGAAACCTGTGTTAAAATTATTTCGTTAGTTATCAATGTCTCTGGGATATAGCTGAAAATAAGTCGAGTTCACAATTTAAAATTAATAAAACTTGTTGATGATTATAGAAAATTGGATTGTTATGAAAGTATTGCTATATACAAGAATCGGTTCAAGGAGGGCCTTGCTTGATATCGATAATGTTCCATTATATTCAAAACTATTTGAGTTGTTATCGACAAAGTAATTAATTAATAACATTTTAACAATATAGGTAGTTGTAATTATACGTGACCGTAGGTTTGTTTACAAGATAGGATCAATCCGCTGTTTCATATTATGTTAATCATAATAATTGGATATATATAAATTTAACTGATTTGGTACTAATCGTCAGTTTAGTAATCCTACTGATGAAGTTAACTTGCTAAACAAAATGCGCATCAGGAATGAAATTGCTTGTGTGGTGAAAGGGAAAACTTCTTTCGTTCACATTACATATGGGAACAATTTGAACCAGATTGAAAAAAAAATCGAAAATATAATTTTATTCCTCTACCTACCCCTCACTAAGAAACATAATACCTTCTTTTTTTTATTAATATATCTGGATCGACCTCACAGGGTCATTAAAGATAACATCATATTTAATTCATTATATCGATTTTTTATTTCATAAACTTGATAACCCTGGTGAAGTTCCTACTCAAAGTCTTAGATTCGTCACCGGTAAGTTTTAGGCTATCTCTTTCTTGCTTGTATTTTGGGCAGGCGAATAGATGTTCCACTGATAAGTCAGCATCGCAGTATTCGCAGCTTCTTGGTGTTTCTCTCTTCAGTATAATATGTTGGTGGGTAAGTCTGGTGTGTCCAATTCTTAGGCGGGTTGTGACAACTTGATGTTTTCGACTTTTTATTGTTGATTAGTATCTGTCATTTCTTTCCATATTTTATTCACCTAGTTTTGCCTTGATTTGTTGCAATAGAGGGTGCTTAGGGTAGAGCTGTCGGGAATATTTCACAGACTGAATAATCTTGACTATCGAATCTCATCACCAAATATAATTTGTATCTAAAAACTATCCCGTTTTTTGCACAAGACCAAACAACATATTCCGAATTGATAATTTCATTTTCTTTTCCATAAAGATAACATCATATTTAATTCATTATATCGATTTTTTATTTCATAAACTTGATAACACTGGTGAAGTCCCTACTCAAAGTATTAGATTCGTCACCGGTAAGTTTTAGGCTATCTCTTTCTTGCTTGTATTTTGGGCAGGTGAATAGATGTTCCACTCATAAGTCAGCATCGCAGTATTCGCAGCTTCTTGGTGTTTCTCTCTTCAGTATAATATGTTGGTGGGTAAGTCTGGTGTGTCCAATTCTTGGGCGGGTTGTGACAACTTGATGTTTTCGACTTTTTATTGTTGATTAGTTACTGTCATTTTTCTTTCCACAGCATTCCCGTTCATCTGCCTTGCTTTTGAAATTGCTTGTGCTATTGCATGTACCTCTCCAGTGTATACACTACTATTTCGTGGTAGTTCGCAGCATTCACTGCCCTGGTCAGTAATTACTGCTGTTTCACGCCTTCTTCTGATTTTGATGCGTCTGTGTATATATGATTGTAGTTGGGTACTGGGATAAGATTGCATTAAAGGCATTTCGTATTAGCATGGTAGGGGAACCATTTTTAGGAAATTCTAGGAGTTCTGTGTTGCAGCAGGGTACATCTTTTGTCCAAGGAGGAGGAATTTCGGGATCTATAGGACATGTGGAATTCATATCGACAGTACTCAATAATTTTCAGATTCGTGCTTCTAGGGCATTCATTATATCAGGATTTTGATGAATTTGATAGAGTTGGTAAGAAATCATTCTTTAATAAACGGGGTTTTTTCGGTTGGAATATATTCTTGCAGCATATATGTGAGGTAGGGGTACTGCCTTCTGACTTCCAAAGGAGGTTCTCCTGCTTCAGTATACAAGCTCTCAACTGGACTAGTTCGATGCGCCAAGTGCAGTTCTGATACCAGCATGATGAACACTGTCGAGATGTTTCAGTATTGATTTCCTAGCACTAGAGTACACTACAGATCCATAGTCTAACTTTGATCTTACTGTTGTTCGGTATATGCTCATGAGTTTCGTGAAATCTGCCCCCCAAGAGTGACTCGCTAAGATTTTCATCAAGTTAAGTCCATTTTGACAAGACTGTTTCAAGCTCTTCACATGTTTTGTCCACTGAAACCTGGTATCGAAGGTGAGACCAAGAAACTTGATGTCTTTGACGAATTCCAGTTGATGGTTGTCTAGTGTTATGGTGGGATGATGAATATTAACTGATTTAGTAAATAGCATGTTGATTCCGAGGTGGAGAATTGAATTCCGTTTCGTTTTGACCAATGTTTAATATTACTATTGTTTAAAGAAAAATAAGATAGTCAATGCCTGTGGAATCAGTATTGGAGTAAAACGCTAGTGCCATCTAGCGTTTTTAGTTGAAAATAGAGTAACTACAAAAAACTGTAGAAGTTGATACAAAATGTTTCATGAAGTTTTCTTCACCATTTCAATATATTTCACAGACTGAATAAATAATCTTGACTATCGAATCTCATCATCAAATATAATTTGTATCTAAAAACTATCCCGTTTTTTGCACCAGACCAAACAACATATTCCGAATTGATAATTTCATTTTCTTTTCCAGTGTTATTTATAGACGGTATCGAATTTCAAAATTTAATCGCCACCTATTAGATGGTAGTTTCATTACATCAAGTTGCGACTAACGGATATCGTTCCTCAAACAATGATCTACGACCTGATTGGGAGACCAAGTCGTCTCCCATCGGATCCAATCGTTGTCCTACTCTCTTATAACTCTTTATACAATGATATTACTAATGGTGGCTTGGAAAGTTTTGTACGAATGCCAAAAGCTTTCCTTTGATTTCCCACTGGAGTGATTGTTTAAGAACTTTGCATTTCCATACCCGGTTATATGCAAGAACGATGTTGAAAAAAACTGCCATGAGTTTTTGTTTATTTGCAAATGCTTTTGTATGTCTGATCCTAAGTTGACGAGGTTATCTAGAGTAAATCTATTTTTTCGAAAATCACTCTGTTCTGGGATGATGAGGTAATTCTTTTCCAGAAAATAAATATGTCTTGCATTCATTATTTTTTCGAGTAATTTGCACATGGTACAGGTAAGATATATTGGTTAGTACGAGTTTGGATTCGATTTGTTTTATTCGATTTTAATATAGGTACTACTATTGCCTCTGACCATGCTAGGAAATTGCTTGGAAAGGAAGATTTTAATTAGGATGAAAAGGAGGTATTGTTTTCCGTTTCCTGTTAGTTTACCAAGGAATAAAGAGGGTATTGTATCTGGCCTTGGGCTGGAGTCGTTTGATTTCAATGGTGCATCTTCTAGTTCTGTCATAGTGATTGGGAGGTTTTAAAGGGTTGGTGTTATCCTCTCCTATTTGAATACCTTCGATCTCCTCAGTGTGCTTAAGTTGTAGAGAATCTGGATTGTAACTTGCAAATTTATCAGAGATCGGTGAATTTTCAACCATCAAGCAGGCAATTCCAGAATTTGAATTGGAGCCTTTGATTGAATTTATAGTAGAAACATAGTTTTGCCATGATTTCTTTTTGCTTTGTTATTTGATATATCTCATATGGGCTCTATTTGAAACAATTTTCCATCGTATGATTTCATTTTAGTTTTTTGAAAGCTGTTATCAGTTCCCTTATCGATCAAAACGTTTTTATTGTTGTAATATTTATAATAAATTTTTTGTTCCCCATTCATGTTATTTCTGACGAATTCCCCGCAAAATGTCGTATTTACTTTGATCATTTGCTGTTTTCAATAAATTTTGAATTCGTTTGAATGAGGTATAACAATCATGAAAAAATTGCCCAATATCTTCATGATTCAAATTTATTATTTTACCTGTACGCAAACGTGAAGAAGAAGCCGTTATTAAATCTTCCCACGATAATTTGGGCTTTTTTATCCCTTCACCTTTCACATGAACTCCACTCCCCAAATGTTTAATTGAATTTCTTATAATTTTTAAATGACCCGCTAAAGTTTGGAGTCTGCGTAAAGCTCCAATAGACTGCTCGGCCGATATGGCGCTGTTCAAAAGATGAGCAGTCGTTTTGCAGTGTGCCAACCAAGTTTTTTGCTCTTTGGCAGTGAAGCGCTCTAACAAATTTGTTTCCACCTTTCGCAAAGTTTATTCATGTTAGCAGCTAAATCGGCAATACCATCGGAATTCATGTTTTTCTTATCTTTATTCCAAGACATTGATGGCAAAAAAATCGATAACACACTTGTTCTTTGAAGTGTGTGTGTGAATGTGTGGAGAATCGGGGTGAGTGAGCTAAGCCTTGGCGGTTTCGAACAGTTGCTGTGCGCCGCCTGGTTACTCCTTGATGACTCTGTAGTACAGAACGTGTCGGGACTCGGTAAGTTGCTCTTTTGAAGGCAGCGGTTGCTCGATTTGGATAGCTTCCCCAAATCTAGTTGTTTTGACGGTTGCGTTCACAATCAGTTTTGGCTCGTTCAGCGGTAGCTCGGCCAACTTCTTCAGCTCCTTCCTGCAGCCCAAAGCAATCTTGTTAATTTCAATCAAAAGATCCATCTGCGAAAAAGCAAAATACTTTATTCAAATGTTCTTGGAATTGAATAATGAATAACAAAAACATTTTTGCTCCACGCTGTATATATGAAATGAAAATATCAATATCAAAATTCAACAACAAAATTTTTTGTTTCCACTCTATAGGTATATTACACTTGAAAAACATGTTGATCCAACCCATATTCACAAAATATTTTTGAATCGCAGTGTGTATAAGCTACAAACGGAGGAAATGAAAGACGATTTCATGCATGCAAATAAGAAAAAACTTTAGAATAATGCACCGGTTATTGGAAAATGTACTCACTTTTTACAATTAAACAGGAGTCTCTGCAATTACTCAGGCGTCAATGAAACGTCTCACTTAGGGGTTGATACGAGTGCAAACAAATTCAAAGAGATAAATACAAAGGCACTTCTGTTCACTCCGACAGCTCAAACAAGAATAATCATAAAATCCCCTTTCCCCTGTTGCATCATTCGCGCGAGAGACATTTCGGTATCACGTGATCACACACACACCCCGTTTTGATTTTCTGGAATTTTCTACAAGGCTAAATTTTGCTTGCATATTAGGTCGACAATAAAGACGGACACAAAAATCAATACGTTAAAGTGAGACGACATGTACATCTAAATACGGACACTCCACACACAAGAACAATCTCGCCAATGTTGACACAGGTGTTCATTACCATAAAGGCTTGTTCATACCCTCGCGAATTCCGCAATTTTTCTGCGAAAAAAATGGCTCCCAGTCATGCCGGACCAATCGTTGAAGCAGAACCATGTCGACAGCCAAAATTGTGAAGTTCGCGAGGGTATGAACGAGACTTTATTCTTCAGAATTAGCTCTCAAACCCAGCGGGATCGACAATTGCCTATCCTTTCACCACACGACGCAAGTCTCTCGTAATGTTTTTCTAAGAATTGACCCAATGGCGTCTTTAAAATGAACACCACAGAAGCTGGAATTCGAAAACAAAGCCATACATCATTTGCAATTCTAAGAAATATCAAAGGCGGCCACCGATAATTCCGGATGTTTGTTCTAACAGAGATAAGGTGATAAGGATTTCACTCACGGCCGAAAGAAATGTAAACATCCCAGGACGACTTGTCCCATCGCGCCACCTCCGCCAGCTGCGGAGGCGACAGAGGCGGCACCAGGCACGGCACCAGGCACGGTCCCGTCACCGATCGCCGATGCCAATGAGGCCATGTGTCCCAGAACATACTTGGTTTATCTACTGAGGCATATTCCAGAATGCTTCTAACATACATTTCATAAGGATATATATAAGAGTTGTTTCGCTTTTGAAATTACACGAATTCCTTATAACGAAGCCTAAAGTTTTATACGCTTCGTTAACAATGGTCTGAATGTGAGTTTTGCTATTTAGATTGGTTTCAAATATCACCCCAAGATCTTTCACATGGTCTTTGAATTGAAGTAGTTTATTATTGATGTGGTACTTGTATTAAATTGTATAACTGGATGAATGACTAACTGGTTAATCAAGCTAATAGACTGATTACTTGAAATATACCATTTTAATTGATAAATGAAGCGGACTGTAAAGTGGCATGTATATTTATTTCTTTGACATTACATTTCTCGTAAAAATTCAATTGATAAAATAACAACAAAAGGCTATTGTGATTTTAGTATAGGTACATTAAACAATGTGATCCTTTCGTAAGTAGGCCCCACTTTTAAAGACACCTTTTAACATCAATATGTAGTTGAGAAAAGTTCAATAAAAACGAAAAGAAAAACATAGACATCTCATGGATGGATAATTGTGTGGAGAGACAGGCATTTTTCGGTTTTACGAAATATTTGTTTCCTAGAATTGAACTCTCCTATATACACTCTCGAACTTTGTTCGTTTTATATCTTGGTCTCTGCCTGGAGATAGTGCTACCCGGAGGGTTACTTGATCTGTTGGCGGATGGCGCTGCGAATTACTTTATTTTGAGTCGCAGCTCCATTCGTAGACGGATACTATAAGGCTTTTCAATATTATCATTCATATTTGTGGAACAAGGCGACTACATTGTCGTCTGACCTATATCCTTACACTGATGAGAGGAAAATAACCTCGAAACATGCATGTATGCAGGTGGTCATTTCTAACAAAAATAAAGGATTAATATTCAATGGCTTTATAACAAGTAGCACTTGCAATTATGTGTCCTTGAGGAACGTTGCACAAATAGAAGACATACATAATTCAATATCCGTAGGGGGAAGTAGTTGTTTTCTGTCAAACATTTGCCTTAATATCCACTTTGTGGAATTGTGTGGAGAGACAGGCATTTTTCGGTTTTACGATATATTTGGTTCCTGTCACTGTCAATTAGTTATTTGATCTTGGAATGGTAACACATAGAAATCTCACTGAACGTGTAATTGTGTCAGTTGAGGTTTTGAGCACTGCAGCTCTGAAATTACCATCATTTCCAAGAATAAGTTCCAGTATTCTTCCCAGTGGCCATTCACTTGGAGATTGTAGATTGTTGCGTATCAGAACGACTGCTCCAATGGTTAAACTTATTGGAGACTCCTTTCATCAGTATGTTTATTGAGTTGACTAATATACTCTTTGGAAAGCGAATACAAAATCGTTGATATAGTTGTTGCACATGTTGCAGCATTGAAAGTCGTCCCGCTTTAATTTCTTGTAAGTGAGGGTCAGGAAGTGTGGTTATGATTCTTCCAATCAGAAAATTGAAAGGGGTAATAGGATTTAAATCATGTGGATCATCAGACAAGACAAAAAGAGGCCTTGAATTCAAAATACCTTCTATTTGAATTATTAACATGTTGAACTCTTCGAGCGGCAATGTTATATTCAATAATATTCATTTGAGATGATGCTTAGTACTTTTTATTGCTGCTTCCCACAAACCGCCAAAGTTTGGAGAATATGGAGGTAAAAAATGCCAACGGATACTGTCTTTACTAGACTTTACGATATTGTGCTGATTCCGAAATATTAATTGGCCTAGTTCTCGTAATTCGCTACAAAAGTACTTCCTTTATCAGAATAAATATCTGATGGTATACCACGGCGTGAAGTGAATCGTATGAAACAAGCAAAAAATGTCTCAGTTGTCATATTTGTAATAGTCTCTAGATGAACTGATTTTGTGCAAAAACAAAAATATATCATTTTATTTTTATCGATCCTCTACCTGTTCGGTTTGTTGGTGGTTTTCTTCAGTCCGGCAAATCATGATCAGAAAAATTGTAATATGTAAAAGGCAAATTATTGATAGGTGAATTTAATAATTCTGGACCTTTCCACCAAAGAATGGATGCAGATAGTTGCTCTGTTGAGAAGCCCCTAGATGATAGATCAACAGGATTTTCTTTGGTATTTACGTAATGCCAAACACTTAAGATAATGACTGGATCTTCGAAACTCTTTTTGCAACGAAAACTTGTAAGAGAGAAGGTCCAGTTTTCATCCAACACAGTGTTTTTTGTTAATCGGACCATAAATGAATTTTTACAGGCGATGATACAGATTTCACAACTTTTTTCAATAGTTGAGCTCCCAGAAAAGCTGCGCATAACTCCAAACCAAGGACGTCGATATGGGGGGGGGTAATGGCGGTAATTACCCCCCTTCAACAATAATTCCGTCTCATTCCTAGTTATCGCACTTTTTCTCCATCCATCCTTACACACTTGCTCCAATCTTGGAATAGTAAATGCTTTCAATGGACCACTTTTTGTTTTCGAGAAAAAACCCTGTGATTTTGACTCCGTAAATATATTGCTGTTGCATATGCATCTTGCGAAGCATTGCAGAAGCAGTGAACGTCACATATTTAGTGAATAATCGTGGCCAATAGCACGTCTCGGAATAGATAACTTGTTCAATTCGAATAATTTTATTTGAAATTGTTACCACCTCTGTTGTATCTCTGAAGGTACAGGTTCATACCAAAGCAACTGCAGTGTCCATAATTGTTGAATAATAATTTTTGCTATCATTATACAGGGACGGATCATATATTTGAGAAATTATGAATATTTTTCTTTCTGTAATGTATTGGAGATTGAAACTAATGTATTCAGATTGTGACGAATTAATATGGTACTTGATTGAATCGCAACTACTTGCCCATTTTATACCTAGAGTTTTACAACTTTCATTTAATAATAATAATAGTGTTACGATTTTGCTAAATAATAATGCCGAGCACAATACTAAACTGTTTATTTTTCTAACTTCACTAAAAACATACAGCTACTTCACTGACTAATTAAACACTTAGATCTATACAACAATACAACTAACTAAATATTCCAAACACTTCTATACTTCTTCAAAAACTGCTTATCACTTCTTCATAATCTTCTTAATCATCCCAGTGAATTCTCGCGTTTATATAGTTATTCAAGTGTAACCAGAATCTTTGCGATTCCAGTCCAGAAGCGCTCCATCAAATAAATAACTACGGCGTCAACTCATTAGTATGCGATCTGTTTTTATGGATCTCTCAGCAGCGTAGATAGGGGAATTTTTATCAATCTCGTATTTTTTTTTTTTTTGGGGGGAGGTGGAGGAAATCTTTTATAGAGAAATATTGAGTCTCCAGACTCAATAAATACTGTAAGACTCTCCTTCTTAGGCATACTCACTAAAACCTCCACCTCTGTTAGGTCCTATAAGGCTGTTGCCTCCGGTGACACATTATCCCCCTCTCGTCCCGATCAAACAATGTGTCGTTGTCTTCATTATAACGTTTGAGTCTTTCTAGGTGAACGACCTTCATTTTCGCAACGTCGTTTATTCTCTTTACTATCGTATAGGGTCCTTCCCAAGATGGTGTACAGCCATACTCGATTTCCTTCTTTAAATCTACCAGTATTGGCCGTAAGATCGTAATCGAGCCTTCATTCTGTCACTAGTTATCTTCAATCTTTTTATTCCAAAATCATGGATCCCATTCAAACTATTTCGCAGTTCGTCTGCATAATCCTGTATCTCTTTTTTTTCAGCACTTGGTGATCCGAACACCAAGTCACAGGGCAAACGAAGTTCTCTCCCGACGATAATGCTGGCTGGGGTGAGCTTTGTGGAATCGTGCACAGAGGCCCTATAAGCCATTAAGAATAGTGGAACATGTCGATTCCAGGTCTTTTGGTGCTCCTCTACTACTACTCTACTTCCTTGAATAAATTTGATTCAAAATTTCTTTCTTGATCGGAATGTAGCTCCATTGGGACTCCAAACCTTGAAAACATGTTATCCACCAGAGCTCTTGCAACTGTGGATGCTTCTTGATTAGGCAAGGCATAAACTTCAACCCATTCGCTAAAGTAATCCATGGCAACAAGGATGTATTTGTTGCCATCATTCGTCATCGGAAATGGTCTTGCTACATCGATGGCGATTCGTTCGAAGGGAGCGCCTACATTGTATTGTTTCATCTCTCCTCTCGACCTTGTCTTGGGACCTTTGCTTGCTTCACACTTCAGACATCTTCGGCACCATCTTTCTACATCTTCACGACATTGTACCCAGTAAAATTCCTGTCGTATTTTATCCAAGGTCTTATTTACTTCAAAATGTCCACCTGATTTGCTGCCATGAATCTCCTCCAAGACATCACTTATTCTCGACGTAAGCACAACCAATTGAGAAAACACTATTCTGCCGTCGGCGTATTCCCAAGCTCTCTTTAATAGACTATTCTCAACAATCAGGGAATCCCATTGTTCCCACAATGCCTTGAAACCTGGTGATCGTAAGGAAATTTCCTTCCAGGTGGGTCTTTCTGTTCCGCTTCTCTTCCATCGGAAAAAATCTGCAACGTCTGGATCACTTCCTTGGTCCTGCCTCATTTTCGCTGTCGTCCAATTGTCGTCAACCATTAATGTCACTTGGTTGATTCCTTCGCGACGTTCAATTCGCTCACAATGCTCACAAGTATCCGAACAAGCTCTTCTGGACAAGGCATCTGCGTTGCTGTGTAATCGTCCTGGTCGATGTTTTATCTTGAAGTGAAACTGGTTCAACTTCTCAATCCACCTTGCTACTTGTCCTTCAGGGGTCTTCATCTCGAGTAGCCACTTCAAAGATGCATGATCTGTTCTAATGAGGAACTCTCTTCCATATAGATATTTGTGGAAGTGGTCTACAGCCTTGATTATTGCCAGTAGTTCCTTGCTTGTTACGCAATAATTTCTTTCTGGTTTGGTCAATGCCTTGCTGTAAAACTCAATTACTTTTTCCTGGCCATCTTGCTCTTGTGATAGTACAGCTCCAATCCCATTATTACAGGCCTCTTTGACGTGGAAAACTTAAAATCGGACTGGAACATAGAGCAACTTTCAGTTTTTCAAATGCCCATTCACTTTCGTTGGACTAGACGAATTTGACTCGGTCTTCTGTCACCTTATTTAGGGGTACCGCAATATCAGCAAATCCTTCTACAAACCGACGGTAGTAGGTGCAGAGACCTAGGAAGCTCCTCACTTCATGTTTGTCTTTAGGTCTCGGCCAGTCTCGGATCGTCTGTATCTTCCTTTTGCTGTCCGATGCCGTCTGATGACACTGTGTGGCCCAGAAAATCCACTTTTTTCTGGAACAATGAGCATTTCTGAGGATTCAGTTTAAAGTTGGCGTTCCTGAATCGCTGGAGTACTTCTCGCAAATTGTGCATATGTTCTTCAAATGTCTTTCCCATGACTAAAACGTCGTCGAAGTATACTAGGCAAGTCTTCCAAGTGAGTCCACACAGGACCAGCTTCATAAGTCTTTCAAATGTTGCTGGAGCATTGTATAATCCAAAAGGCATGACAGTGAACTGATAAATTCCGCTTCCAGCCGAAAATGCTGTCTTCTCCTTATCTTCTTCATGTATGCCCATTTGCCAATATCCGCTCTTCAGATCTAGGGTTGAGAGCCAACGTGAACCTGCTAAAGTTGTTAATGTGTCGTCAATCCTTGGTAAATGGTAGCTATCCTTCTTCGTAACATCATTTAATTTCCTATAATCCACACAGAATCTCGTGGAATCATCCTTCTTAGAAACTAACACAACAGGTTCAGACCAAGGGCTCGATGATTCTTCCTCTTGTTGTTTGGCAAATGGAACTCTTCTTGGTGGTTGTCGAATCGGATGGGCTTGGCCAGTATCGATTCTGTGTTTGACCAGGTTAGTTCTTCCTGTTGTTGTTGAATCAAAGATGTCGCTTTCACTTCTGATGAAATCGTTAGTAGCTCTCAATTCTTCTGTCGACAAGTGTTCAAATGATTTTTCAAAAATTTTCATAACACTCTTTGAGGCTTCCTCTCTTTCCTGGTGGTCACCTGAATCATAGTTTGCTACCCATGAAATAGGTTCACATATTCCAATGATATCGCCTTCTTTAGTTGTTATTTCTTCGGTATACACGTTGGCAACTCTCACAGGAATAGCATGTATTGTATTTACTAAGGCTCGTGCAAGAACCAAATCGCTAGGTGATTTTCACGGTTTTCACTAATCGCAGTTTCACAGACATCGTCCTTTCTGTTGGGGTTGTGAGGACAAATCCTTCTCCAACAAACTTCATGATCCTCTCTTCATCGTCAAATGAAAACCCGTAGTCACTGATCAAATCCATCCCAAGTATAAATTCATCTTCTATATCTGTGACGTACACTGTATTTGTGATGGTGAGTCACCCAAGAATCAGTGTAATCTCAGCTTCTTCTTCAATAGGTGCGTTTTCACCAGTGACTGTTCGAAGCACAAAATTTGAAGAGATAGGTTTCACGCTTTCTGGCCGAAGAATGTCACTGCGTACCACCGAAACTGCAGCACCGGTGTCTATGGTGCATATGACGTCTATTTCGTTCAATTTTCCTGAAATGGTAAGGCTATAGGTTGTTCTTCTTAACCTGTTGATAGGGATGTCCCTGGGGGCTCCATTAGTGCTAGCCAGCATGCGCCCCGATATGCTGGCTAATTCTAGTTTTCCTGTCGCCCACTTGAGAACTCGATGGAAGACGTTGTCCTCATAGGTGATTGCGAACGTGGTGGCACTCTTATCCTGCAGCTTTTCAAAGACCTCGAATGAAATAGTAACTGCCCCTGATTGTTGTTCGGGTTCTTCTATTGCTACTGCTCGTACTTTCGGCCTCGAGGTGTTGAAAGCCGCCTCCACTTCTAAAGAACGTACCAAGGCATCGCTACTCCTCTTGAAGTGTGTCAGTCGCAGAGTCCTTTGGATTTCGGCGTCTCTCAGTCCATCTATAAATAACTGCACCGCTAACTGTTCCTTGAAATCTCCCGGTGCTTCTGGAGCCAGCTGAATTAGGCGTCTCACATCCGATTGAAATTCCTGCAGACTCTCACCTGATTTCTGAGTGCGCGTTTTCATTTGAGCCCGATACAGCTGTTCTCGATGTTGATCGCCATACCACAACTTGAATGCAGTAATCAGGTCATTATATTCATTTTGTTGTTCGATGGGTATCGTCTGCAACATACCCAAAGCTGGCCCTCTCGAAGCTACTATAAGTGCCGTAGCTTTTTCTTCTTCGCCCCATCCATTAGCCACTGCTGCAGCTTCAAATTGTCGGCGATACATAGACCATCAAAAGTCGGTGGTTTTACGGAAATTCCTGATGCGGCAACCCTGTCTCGACGGTCTTGGTTCTTGAGGAGAGCTATCTGGTTTTCGAGTCCTCTCACCTCCTTTCGCACTGTATCCACTTTCTCATTAAGCTCATCGTCGATTTTCTTGACGTCTTCCTCTATTTTTCCTTTCAGTTCCTCCATTTGTACTTCGGTTTTCTGTAAAACATGTTGGAAGAACTTATCTTGATGTTCTAGAACTCTGTGAATGTCTTTTTTCTTTGTTTTTCTATTCGTTCTAATTCATTCTTTTGTTGTTCGAGAAGTTTCTGAAGGGCTTCTTCTCGTTCATTTCTCTGTTCTTCGAACATTTTCTGGAGTGCTTCTTCTTGTATTTCTTTTTCTCGCTCTTGTTTTTCATTTACTCGCTCTTTTCTCTGTTCTTCGAGAATTTTCTGGAGTGCCTCTTCTCGTTCTTCCTTTTCCTCCAACCGACGCGTTTCTTCTTTTTGTTTTTCATTTTCTTTTTCTTATTTTTCCTTCTGGCGCCGCTCTTCTTTTTCTTGTTTTTCCTCCTGGCGCCTTCTTTCTAAATCCGCAAATTGATTTTGGATGAATTACACAATGTCCTCCATCGTTTCGTACGATGTACTCCTCGTATTCACCATAAATAATGTATAAATAGTTTTTGTTTTTCACTAATATCCCGCTTCGGACACCACTGTTACGATTTTGCTAAATAATAATGCCAAGCACACTACTAAACTGTTTTTTTTTCTAACTTCACTAAAAACATACAACTACATGGAGAAAAAAAAACGCTAACTATTAGCAAAATTTGAATTCCCACAAGTAAAAACTTAATTACCACTGAAAAATATGTGTTCCTGGAAATGAACACCTACCAGTAGTGACCTATTTTGATATATTTAAGATTAATACCTGTTAGTGATCACTTCGCTAACCATGCATTATTGAACTCACTAATGCCAATTAAATTGTTTATTTATGAGTATAATATAGTAGCATTATCATTAGTGTATTGATCAATAACCTTAAGTGTACTCAATCTATAATCTTTCTGTTTCTACTTTATTTTGGACAGATCAGTGTGGTATTAGTTTCTTTTCAATATCCAGTAAAGTATCAGTTTCCTCGTCATTGGTGTATTATTTACTCAAATAATTTTCTCTGGCTAGCGTTTATGATCAGGTTCACTTATTTGTACTGTAAACGAATTAAAAATTGCCTGATAGGAAAATATAATTTGAAACGTTTGAACACATGAAATAATGGAATGATTTTGTCTTATTCTATGTCGATAGTCCTCGAAACAATACATTAAAACAAATTCAAGATTCTTTCTTACCTTTTTACAAAAGAGTCCTCAAGGTATTCGATTATTTCATGTTTCATGTTCAAAATAGGAATGCATGATCACAAACGATCCAATAACAATAGAAATACTTGAAAATGACCAAATATTATTATATTACTCACTGGAAAATTATTTATAAATAATACTGTAGTAAAACTGCACTAACTAATTTTCCTAATTTAATTGAAACACTATTTAAAACAATTATTCACTAAAACATTTACTTCAATAACTATTTCAATTTATTTCTACTGTGGCTATCTATCAGCGAACTCTGGAACTGTTACCAACTCTCTGAATTCTGACTGTCCTCCAGCGGTTATATAGTCGCAAGCAGATTCCATCCACGGCTCTCTCGATTATTCTGGAGTATAGAACATTTCATCTAGATGGCTCTTCGAACAGTATCGAATTGATCGATTTCATTCCAGCTTGTTCTCGGCGATAGGCCAGCATATATGCTGTTGTAGTTGAACGAGGGTGCATAATTAATTAGATCAGGGCCGGTCTCGAAATCGTTACAATACAATAAAGACGAAGGTTTCATTAAAATCAAACATAAATAGGTATATGAATACCCGCAACAATTGCACCATCAACCAAGACAGCACATGTGCGAAAAAATCCAATCAAATGACGCCGTAGGACTCGCTCTGTTCAATTCAACCGTTTTCGCACCCGAAGAATGTCGCGGAAACACCCGAATCGATAGAGCTAAGTGAACTGATAACTACCCCAATCGCCTTAATCGATTGAAGGTATTGATGAGATGGCTAAGACCAAGTGAAGTTGTTTCAGATGAATGATTCAATAATGATAGGAATCAGTGTACCTACAATGAATTTGGCGTGCTCTTATAGTTATCGAAAATGAAAATATTTCGATTCCCCAAGTATTCTGATGAGTTACAGTAGAAAAACACTTTAAGAAACATTGTTTCGCCTGCTATAAGTATCTCATATTCCCACATTGGGCGAAAATTTGGTTACCACAATTGACTCTTTTTCGAGTAAACAATTTAATTGGACGAGTTTTCTCTGTGTACTTCACTGACTAATTAAACACTTAGATCTGTACAACAATACAACTAACTAAATATTCCAAACACTTCTATACTTCTTCAAAAACTGCTTCTCACTTCTTCATAATCTTCTTAATCATCCCAGTGAAATCTCGCGTTTATATAGGTACTCAAGTGTAACCAGAATCTCCGCGATTCCAGTCCAGATTACTCATGACGGAATTCTATCCAAATAATAATCTCTTCTTGGAAGCGCTCCATTAAATAAATACCTACGGCGTCAGCTCATTAGTATGCGATCTGTTTTTATGGATCTCTCAGCGGCGTCGATAGGGGAATTTTATCAATCTCGTAACAATAGTAATAATACTCCCTCATAAACACTTATAGAGTGTACCCAAAGGCATAGCCTGTCCGGGTAGAGGACGGCTATTATTATTATTTGCCGCGGCGCTCCGGGCCACTCACTGATTTTTGGTGGCGTATTCACTTTTCAGCTATTGGAAAACCCGGAAAATCTACAGCATCACCTGGGGTGGTCGGCGCGCACTCCAAGCAACACCAGACTCCTATGAAATAGAGGAAAAAAATTCCATTCCCAGGATTCAAACCTGGCAAGCGAAAGTTTTGAAGCCCAGCATCTAACCGCCTCGCTACCGAGCGAAATTTCATTCAATCTTTTGAACTGCGTGTGGTTTTGAATGGTCGAGATCCGATAAAATACGTGAACAATTAGAACTCCATTTTCTGATTATAAATTTTACAGATTCATAAATATTAGAGACTTGACTGCAGATGAGTTTAAGTTTATGAAAATCATTGGAACCTGTCAATAAATCATCCACGTAAAAATCATTCAAAATTGTTTGAGATGCTAAAGGATAATTTGTTGAATTATCAATGGCAAGTTGCCTCATGCACCTAATCGAAATATGTATAAGGAGCTGATTTCTTAACGTACGTATGAGTGTTCAACTGATGAATGGAAAATTCATCTAGTGTATTATCTCTCCATAAAATTCGCTGTAGTTGCCTATGTTCTGAATTTACAAGTATTTGTCTGTAAATTTTCGTCACATCTGATGATACAACAATCTTGTAGTGACGAAAACTTAAAAGTATGTCAAATATATTATTTTGTTCTTTTGGACCTGTATACAGTAAATAATTGAGTTAACCACCCTATACTCGTAGGACATGATCCATGAAACTGAATTTTGGTGGTGATGTTATTTTCTTTCATACCATTATGCGGTAAAAAATAACATAATTCTTTTCCGAAACACACTGGGGACTTTCAAGTTTGATCATATGACCTAATTGCTCATACTCTTGTATGAATTCTTGATATTGTTTTTAAAAATGGCTATTGAAAGACATTTTTCTTTCTATAATAGTAATAATACTCACTCATAAACTCTCATAGAGTGTACTCAAAGACATAGCCTGTGCATAGATGACGGCTATTATTACTATTTTTCTGAAAGTATATTTTATAAATAGAATCTCACATATCAAATCATCTTCCGACAATGAAATTATATTAGATACTTTTTCAAGTTCCCAAAATCGTTTCAACTGTTCATTTTCTGGAGAATAAATTATAGAAAAATGGCAAACCAATTTTTTGGTAGGTAGTATAGCGGCAAAAATTGTTATGATTGTTATATACGTCAACCGACTGCACCCCTACGTGCAACCCTCTGAAGTCAGAGACTTGTGCGAGCTAGGGGAAGACGTAGCCCTTACCTTTTAATACGTGTGATGCCATGCACGAGACCGGTGGCAATGCTGAGATTTGAACTCATGCTCTTTGGCTCAAGGAGCGAGCACTGAACCGGCAAGTCACCGCGGCCTGATACAATCCAGCCAAATTGAGTATTCTGGAGATATGGAAGATTTTTTCGTAATCTGATTTTTCCTTCTGACAAAATACTCCAGAATAGACTTGCTCCTATCGACATATCTATTTCACCGGGTTCGTAGTTCGAGAGTTCGGAAATGGACAGAGTAGCGACTGTGACTGACTCTGAAATCAAAGTTTTGAAGTCAAGTAACATAATAATACATCATTCAACAAAATTTCTATGGAACATATTTCATTGATAGTCGACACCACTGATAGACTTGTGGATGTTAATAGTATTTTCAATGTATTGCAGACATGTTTTGCGACCAAATTATATTGGGCACCACTATCAAGTAGAGCTCTACATGGTTTGAAGAACCCATTTTCATCTTTGACATTAAATTCAATAGTTGACAATAAAACCTGCATATTACATACGGCAAGTCTGACTAGTAAATTAGTGCTTTGTGCAAGCGGTGTATTTCGCAAAGAATTGTTTTCTGAATTAAATATTTGAGGTAAATAATCGTTATAAAAAAAGAGTATTGTGTTTTCTTTCGCACCTTTTGCACGGAACTACATGACACGTATCTTTGCTGTGTACTGTTCTGAAGCAAAACCTTAAATTTGTCTACTCTGTCACTGATGCATAATTTCAGAAATTCTTGCCAGTTATATTGTAGTGAAAATACACTTAACTAATTTTGCTAATTTAGTTAAAACACTTCTTAAACAATTATTCAACTAAAACAATGATTTCACTATTTATTTCTATTGTCGCTGTCTGTCTGCGGACTGTCGAACTATATCTGCAACGCAACTTTGCGCTTCTCTCCGCCATCTCGAGCGTCTTATATACCGACAAGCAAATTCCTTTTACAGTTCTCGAACTGTCGAGACTATACGGCGACTCATGCCGATTTCTCCAGTAGGTTTGATTTAATTCCTTAGAGAGTTCTCGTTCCCTCTTGGACGTTATGAGTCGACGTATGAAACGCTAGCGAGCGTAAATATGTTGTTTACAAGCTCAATTGATTAGCGAACAGGGCCGGCCTCAACATCGTTGCCTCCTTCTTATGGAAGTAACACTCCACAGTCTTCAAGTTGGGTCGAGAAAAATGGTTACAGCACACCAAAATCTTAACGCTGCTGGGTTTGAATATTGTCTCCAACATGCATCTTATAATTTTTCAGTCCAGCCCATCAATCCCACAGGACAATTTCGGGATTGCCAGGTCCACAAGATTTTGGTCCAGCATCATATCTCTCAATCTGGTGAGGCTCTTCCAGACATCTTCATGGGACGGCTTATCTCGAGAATGCTTCTTGGTAACCGGATAGTAGATGTTTCTCTGGCACTTCTTCAATTGCAGCACTCCTCCGACTTCTGGGCTCTGTTTACGTAGTTCCTGAAGTCGACCAAACTTCTTTGAGAATACCACAGTGATTCTTCTGGATATTTGAAGGTCTCGTGGCTCCTCTCGAGATCCTCCATGTGGAACTTTCTGTCCGTTTGAGTACAGGGACATGAACTTCTGAAACGTCATTTCATCCTCCAGTGGGCTGAAGGTGCGGATTTGATCATGGTTTCCGGCGTAAAGGGACAACCTATTAAAATGAAGGACTCTAGGTTTTTCTCGTGGTGGCTTACATATCCGGTAGACGGTATCTTGTACGGACCTTCCCATGAGTTCCGCAACTTCGGTGATAAGCCACGGCGTCGGTTTAGGTTTGTACAGCCTGACTAGGTCATCTGTCTGATATCCACCAGCATCGGCCTTGATGTCGTAACTCTCCTTCATTCTGTCGCTAGCATTCTGGAGGTTCAAACGGACTTGTTCATCAATATCGTCCATTCTCTGCAGTAATTTGCTGATGTTATCTTTTCCCACAGTTTCTTGTCCTGGTGATGTTCCAAACTTCAGGTCACAGGGAAGCCGCAGCTTATATATACTTTCAAAATTTTCCCGCAATAGCATTTGCAATGCGATCGTTTCCTGACAAATGGTCACCCCTGTATGTCATAATATCGGTTGTATTGGAGATACTTTTCAGACTACAGATGTATTTCCAAAAACTTGAAGCATCATCACACGTTGTTTTCTATATTTCGTACATATTGTTCGTGTGCAATTCTGATATCGTGTTTTATTTTATTTCTCAGATGCATAAATATTTGTTGATTATCACTTTTTTATACTTACATCTATCGGTGGTTATCCTTTTTCTTTATATTATCTTTTATTCCCCTGTTAAGCCAGGGTGGATATAGTTATTTGCATTTACTAGCTAGCGGAACACATTTTAGTTGGTGCAACACTCAATAATATTTCAAATTATTCGGTAACAAAATTTTGATTGTTCGAACCGTACAAAATACTCCAATTTGTCTTCTTTGATAGTGTAATATAATTTCTGGAAATCGGCTTTTTTTAAAGTTCTATTGTGCGTTGAATGTTTTTGTATGTGAATCGAAATTTTAAATATTAATCGAACAAAATGAAGCGGGATGGTAGGAGTTTTTACTTGTTACAGGAGACGTTTTCTATCCCAATTTCTCTGGAATTAATCAGAAACAAATCTAAAATCCTATCACGGTAGTTTTGAATAGTGTTGTCTCACTTGGGGTGGCCGGTAGATAAGAGGCTGAGGTATCGGGCCATGGAGCTTCTGTCTCGAATTGGACATAGGTTCGAGGCCTCAGTACGCAAGAATCTTTTTTCTAAAGTGCATCGGCCTCTTGAGGCGACCACATGCCTTGTTGCAAAGCAGGTGTGATTTGAATTGCCTAGATGCCAATCCCGACGTCTGGTGCTTGCTTGGAGTTCGCACCGAGCACCTAGGGTGGTGCTGTAGGTTCCCCGCCTGAAAAGTGAATACACCACTAAACATCAGTAAGTCGCCTCAGAGCGCCGCGGCAAATAATAATAATAATCGTCCTCTACTCGCACAGGCTATGCATTTGGGTTGAGTGTTTATGAGGGAGTATTATTATTATTATTACTTCTCATGTAAACAACCTCTCAACTTCCCCAATTTGTGACGTGGAGTAGTCCATTTTTTATGTATTTATCGATTTTGAAAATTTTACAATTATCGGCCAAAACAAATTATCTGGCTATTTTGTTCATTTTTGATGTACCTATCGATTCTGCAAATTTTACAATTCTATGTCAAACGTTATGTTTTCAAGAAAAGTGAGAGACACTTTATTTCACAATATGAAAAATCTTCGTGTTTTTCTCTTCTGGATATCTGCTCCTTGAATCAGGTTACTTAACCTTGAATGAATTATTTTCTTTCATGAGTCACGATCAATTGAGAATTTTCATCAACCACATATTAAAATATATAAAAGAATGTATATACTGTTTCAAATAATATGATGAACTTTACTTTGCAGAACAAAGAACGAATAAGAAGACCTATGAATGCCTTTATGATATTTTCGAAAAGACACAGGGGTCTAGTTCACCAAAGACATCCTAATCAAGACAACAGGACTGTGTCGAAGATTTTAGGAGAATGGTGGTATGCTTTAGGCGCTGCTGAGAAAAAAAAGTATCACGAATTAGCATCTGAAGTTAAGGAAGCTCATTTCAGAGCACATCCGGAATGGAAATGGTATTTACTTTTCACTGGCTTATTCTTTATGATCTTTTCATTTCCCCACACTTTTAGTTAATTTATTGATCGACCGATCTATTGATCCTGATCCATTAAATCACAACAATCTCTTGTTATGTTTCACCTGTCTCACATCTGTTGTCGTTCTTGTCTTCACTCATTACACACCAGATACACAAACTATCACTATTCAGTTGTTTTCATATTTCCAATTATTAACATAAAAACATATTCAAGGTGCAATAAAGACAGAAGAAAATCATCGACGGGTTCAGGACGAAGCAAATTAAGTTCAACTGGCGATAGTGGCGAAACTGGTGATTTACCAGCTAGCCCAAGATTACATTCCCCACCACATACAGATCCACCGCGGCAGTCGCAAGATCTTGATCCGATTGGCGATATTTCGGACGATGATCAAATGGTTATATGTGAAGATCCAGGTATTGATATAGATCTGAAATGCAAAGAAAAGGTTACTGATTCGGACTCAGAATCTCAAAGTGATTTGGACTCCTCTTTAGAAAATCGAGTGTTTCGTCGATTCAGCCCTGTAACTACCATCAGTTGTGCAGAGGTAACGTTTAGACCCAAACCAATAAAAGCAAGAATGCCATCAACTGAAACGTCTAAATATAGTCCGGTACCTACTCCCAATGCGTTAAATTTTCATTACTCTCCTGTGAATCCATCTGGAATTTTAGGATTTCAACCAACAGGAGGAGCCTTCAAAACTATGCCTGCATCACCGAAAGTTGTGAAGAGCGAATTCAAGAATGAGATTAATGCAAATTCTGAGAGTTGGTCAAGCACATCAGTTACGAATAAGTCAAATGATGTCTCACAATGGGTAAATTCGTCTTCGATACAGACAAGTACAATGGCAAGCAAAACCAATCCCACGTTTGCAATTTTAAAGCCACAAATTAAACAAAATGTAATTCAGATGAACAATAGTATTGACCAAAATTTTTCATCACAACCATTGACCGTTGTTATTGGCGGGCAATCAACTATATGTTTGTCAAGTGAAAATGAATCCTCACAGCCTTTTGTGGTTGTAGCTTCAACAGCTTCCGATATTCCGGTACAGCTTTATATGCAGCCCTCATTCAACATTCCTGTGTCTGATGCCAGTGGACGAAGTTTATCATTGCAGAGTCTCCAGTTGTTATCTAAGCCACCTCACACACAATCTGTCATCGTCACACAAGCTCAAAATAAAATGTCCAGCTCCTCACAAGCAGATTATCAGTCGATGCAGAATACAGTTGTTACCTCTAGTAAATCGTATTCTAACATATCCGGTGAGTACAATATATTATGTTCGTTAGTTAAGTAAACTTCAGAAAAACTGACTATCAGTTACTGATCTATAGTATTTTCCATCAGTTTAGTTCTGATAATATGACTGTAAAGATGAAATTACACCAGTCTCCCAGTGTCTTTGCATTTGAATTTTCTTGCCAATAAGAAATATTTGCAGATTGTCATTGTACTGCATTATCAACTATTTATTCAATTTTGTTAGACCTCCATTCCTTTGTTACGAATAAAATATTTATTGAAGTATTACATGAAATTGTATGATGGATGGGCGTCTGTGGTGTCACACATTTGCTATATCCCTAGATACGTATGTGAAAATCTTTCTTGAACAAATATTGGCGTTGAAAAAAGGGAATATTCTCAAATGATAATTGAAATTTGTTTTTTTCACGAATTAAAACAACCTGCAATAAAAAATTAAGTTTTTTTTGTAATATCTAACAGAAAACAACTACGTCCCAGGCTGAAGCCACGCTGGACATTGAACTACATCTGATAGATATTGTGAAAAAACCCTAACTAGAAAGAGAAAGCCTGAAAGTAAAAATTTGCATTTCATCCAGAGAGTTAAGTTTTTAATAATTAAGTTTTTATTGAAAATTCATAATAGGCCAGGCAAAATAGACCGACAATTCACAATAATTACAAACATTTCTTTATCACTGTCATATGTTAAGGTATCCAGTAAAGACTCAATATAAAAATTTGCACAAAAATCCAGGTACAGGAAATTGGGCAAATTCGCATAAAACGCTAATTAGCAATATCTCCTTGGGCAAAATTTCAATCATTGTGCAAATTGTAGATGTATCAACGAACTTCTTTTCTACATTACTCTTGAAATTTGCACCTGCAATTTTCAACTGGAAATACGAATAATCCTCAATTACGTTGTAATTTAAATTGTTAAAATTGTTATTTCCGTCAACTTGTCCGAGCTAGGGAAGACGCAGCCCATACCTTTTAACGTGTGATGCCATGCACGAGACCGATGACCATGCTGGGAATCGAACCCATGACCCTTAGGTTAAGAGACAAGCGCTCTACCATCATGACCATCACGGCCCATAAATTAATAATTAAATAAATTAGGCGCTTATTACGATAACAAAATTGCAAACATTGTGCAAATTTGTGGCAAATCATGGTACAGTCACCCCTAAAATGCTTTGAATTTGCACACTTGTCATGCGTACGAAACATCCAAAAAACATGGATAACGCTAAAAACAGTCTCAGGGGCAGAGTTTTAGGGGTCACAAAATTGCAAACATCATTTTCGTGTTTTGCAAACTATGCTGGTATAATTTTAAGTCGCCAATTAAGTTTGTTTTCAGTATCCCGGAAGATGGCAGGAATGAACAGTATCTTTAGAAGCAATTTTTGCAAATGCATCAAAATTACAAACTTTGTGCATTTTTTCCTTAAAGTTTTGCTATGGCATGTATAAATTTGCAACCCTATAAAATGTCGGGAAAGCCAGGAAATAGAATATTATCAATTAAGTCGATTTTCGCGGGTGACACAAAATTCCAAACTTTGCGCAATTTTTTCTCAAAGTTCTGGTATGGCAAACAAGGCTACTTATCAATTTGCAACCCTATAAACCGCCGGGAAAACAGGTCAGTAGCATAAGAAGGTCAAACTAAATCTGAGGTGTAAAGGGGGAAATAAGGATCCCGACCGATGGAGGCGGAGCCCCATCATAACGAATAGCGTCTCACTCTAACTGATTGGGGTGTCAAATATTGCAGTTATAGTAAATTTGGCCTTGAACGCTTTGAGTCTTCGATGATCGTCATCAAACGTTATCCGCTTTTACGATTTATTTGTGTGTACACAACATTGCCCAGTAATTTTTAAAGAGAAGAATTCAACTAATATACGGTATGACATTCCAGTTCAATATTTTCTTCATTAGGATGAATATTTCGAATAATTAGTTGAAGATGTAGGTAGGTATGAGCAGACATCAGATATGATCAAAAACTGCGTTTATCGGCATATAGGTATATATACAAATATGATTCAAAACAAAAACCACGGGACTTCATGATATATACTTTTTTTTGAGGTAGTACATCCAAACGAACAAAATACAATGATTCTATGTGGTAAAAAATGATTTTACGTATTTTACAGTCGTATTTTCACGTGTCGAATAAATACGTTTTTCAAGTATGTCAGCACTTTTTCCCCCTACTAGACGTATGAGAAATATAGTAACGGTCACATTTTATCAAATACGTTCCAAAAATCCAAATGCAATACGGATACAAATCGTTCAGCGAAAAAAAATTTACTCCCTTACGGTGGTATGGCGGCCTTTGGGAACTGTCGGAAACGTATGGCAAGGTGTTCCGTGAATGGCTACTCGACGATGATTAGCTGCGCAAAAATTAGCCTGGTACAAATGGTTGAATTGTTTTTTTTTAAATTAATGTATTCGTGTCGGTATGGCGGGCTGTAAGTCACACCGGAGAAGTATGGCATTACGCTACCGCCTACTTCTTTTTTTATCGAATATCGGAAAATACAAGCATATTTTGAGTCCGCAGGGTTTCAGCAAAAAACAATTTGACGGTGTGATTTTTAATAGATCCCTGCAATTTTTTTTGTCAACAAAGATAAAAGTCAAAGTGATGCATCTCTCGAAGTACTTTTTCTGAAAAAAATATAACAAGAGATAAAAAATAGAGAATGAGGTCTAATTTCTGCCATTCATATTAAGATGTTTTTTGAAATATTGAAAAAGTTCTTCGAGAGATTCCTAGATCCAACTTTTTAAAATTGGATGGTGAAAGAAAATTTTGAGTTCACCCAGCGAGCTCCGAGTATGTTGATTTCTCCCGTTCCTTGTTTTACCAATAGCCACTAATAAGGTTAAACCCCTCTTATCTTAGTAGGTTTGCATAAATACATTTTGCAATAATTGCTTATTATTATAACTGAATAATATATTGTTGCCTTCTCATTGCTAGACTTATAAACGGAGCTGTCAAACTGGCATTATGGCACAATGAGCGAAGCCATCTTGTCAATAATAACATTTCTTAAAATTGGGGAAACTGTGATACATCAAACTGATAAATTCTTGATATTGTTCGATCTGAATAAAGTATAAGAACTGGTCAGAACCGTCTCGCATCAAGAATTACTTCAGAGTGCGATAAACAAAAATAAGGTTTTTATTGACAACGTTCGACATTACATACATTTGAAGTAAGTTTTTTCAGTCCATGTTACTACACACAACGTGGATAATTTGATTAGAAAATAAGTCTGAAACTTTTTAAACTGTTGGAAAAAGTGAGAATCAAATGAATTTCAATGTTCAATGGCCTATCGAAACATTCGTGACAAGTCGGCTTCACTCGCAGCAGAGTTACGTCCTGGAGCCGGCCCACGTACTCGCACCGCTTCTTATCTTCAATCTGATGATTCTACATTTGTGCGCACCGATTTTTATCATTGTACCGAATCTTATCTCTTTAACAATTTGCTATTTCATAACTATGAAATTACCTGTTTCAGTGAAATATATACTTACTATGCACTCTACCGTACTTTATCTCTTATACCAAATATTATCAGTTACATAGAAATCATGTTAGAACTCTTTGTTTCAAATGTTTATTCTTTGTCTCGAAAGTGTATAAAATGAAATATTACTATGATTGACCAGTTCAGTTTTAATAAAGTATTCTTCATACTTGTTGCCTGCTTTGCTTCTCCGGAACCGCTTCTCCGGACCTAGAGTAATTCAAGAAGGATAGAACTAAGTTAATTTCTGTTCTCAAAAATCGAATAGTGCTTTTCGAACCAAAGGCTGCGAGGGCACTATCGTAATTGGCGCAGTCGGTAGGGTTGCAGTTACTGAAAACCGTTAGCATATTGCGTGGAGATTTCTGGACAGTGCCAAACCAGCATATTGCGTGGAACATTTCTGGACCTTTAACGTGCAATCACCAATTACAAGGAGTGGCTTCCAAGAAATACGCGGCATAGTGCTAGAGACCCTAGAGAGTGCTGAGACGATTTCGCGGTTGACATTCAAGCTAGCTTCAACTTGGACAGTTTCATAGTGCCGCCAACGGAGTAGTGAATACTGGACATCTTGAAGAAGCTAGAACAGCAGACAGACGGACCGAATATTCGCCTGGAAGCTATAGGAAGTAAGAAAAACCAGAACCAGATCCACAAGGAGATCAACGTAGAGTAAGAACCAAGCGACAAATCATCTAGCCGTAAGACATTTATTTCTCATTTTCCTTCTTTATTTCTTCATATCCTTATCATCATCCCTACACCCATATCAAGAATAATATTCAAAGATATCAAAGAACTTGCTGAAAAAAACAAAGCACTTAAAAAACAAATAAAACGTTTACAATCATTAAAAATAAATTCTGATAGTTCTGAAAGTGAAAGTGACACTGATGGTGAAATTGGAGCAGGAAATTCCGAATATCTAAATACAGCTTTCGATTCAAATTTTGTAAATTTAACACAAGATCTTGAAATTCTTTCACTAGATTCAAATCAAGCTCAATCCACAAACCCAATTGAAAATATGGAATAAACATTCAAGAACTCAGATTATTTTTAGACATTATACCTGTCTTCTCTGGTGAACCTTGTGAATTGAACAATTTTTGTACCGCATGTGATGAAATTTTAGAGCAATATAATGGTGCGGTTGAGTCAGTTAAAAAACCCATATTCAGAGCAATTATCAGTAAATTAAAAGGAAAAGCTCTCATTTTAATATCTATTAGAATTGAACTGACTACTTGGGTAGAAATAAAATTAATTCTTAAACAATCTTTCTCTGACCAGCGTTCTTTTACTTGTTTTCTTCAAGAACTTCATAGTATCCGCCCATTCTTGAAAGAAACACCTCACAACTTTGGCATTAGGTGTCAATACATTAGAAGTTTATTATATACAGCAATAAACAATGAAAACACTTCTAGGGAAGAGAAGAGAAAGTAGCAGAAATCAAAAATATTTCCAAATTAGTTTTGATCACTTTTATGAAATATTTACCGTCCATCATTCAAACTGGTGTTCGATTGAAAAACCCAGACAACCTAGAGGAAGCATTGCTGTTTGTTATTGAAGAAAAAAATTTCTTTTCTCTTGTAAATGAAGGACAGAGAAGTTTATCTCAAACCAAACCTTTTCCAAACATTAAAGCCCCTGTAGCTCAGACTTTTCAAAACAATCAACAGTCACATATCAGACCCTCTTTTAAGAATACCTCCCAAAATTCAAGACCCAGTTTCCAAACGCAATCTAATCAAATGAGACCAATTAACCAACTTTTTGGAACTCATTCGAGATTTCCTTGTCAACCTAGCAATATTCAACCGAAACCAATTCAACAAAGGTTCTTTACAAATCAACAGGTATTTGGTAAACCTAATCCCTAACAATAATAATGTATGGAAACATAAAAATCAACCACAATTGAATAGACCTACTCCTATGTCTACAACTTCTAGACCTTATGTGCCACAACAAAACTGGCAACAAAATAGAAACTCGTTTCAGTCCCAATCAAACCCTACATTTACTTCAGAGGATCTACATCAAATAAATGAGCCTTCTACTTCAAATTATTTATTAGAAAATATTGATTTTAATCAAAGTGAATATGAACAGTCTGATTTACAAAATTTCATTAGCGAAGAACAACAACAAATAATAAACGAACACCAGAAAAAATATGATATACCACAAATTACTGAGTGCAGTGAAATTAATGACTCACAAGATCTTATCTATAATGATCCAAATTTTTTGTTACAAGCCTCTGGCACAACGATCAGTTAGAAATGAATGCCATTGATCAACGCAAACTACCGTACATATCTATTGCCATTCCTGAATATAAGAATCTGAATTTATTATTAGATTCTGGAAGTCATATCTCCATTATGAATCCGGTTATTGCGAAAAAACTTTTTCCTGAATTCATTTCTACTCGATTCAATATAATCAAAACTTCATGTGGTCAACATTGTGCTAAATTCGAAGCACTTATACCAGCTTTTCGTGAATTCCAATCAAGACAAAACATTATTTTTACACTCTTTGATTTTCACCCATTCTTTGATGGTTTGATCAGTTGTAGAGATTTGAAAAGCATGGGTTTCAATTGGAATATACAGGACAATTACTTATATAGAGACACAATTTTTATTCCCGTCAATCAATGTTCGCCATTAGACTACACCTGTCATAACATCACAGTTAATGAACATGAAATTTTAAGAACTCAAATACCCGTAGACTCTGACTGATGGAACATTTTATTTATCTGAAAAACAAATTAATCCACACTGTTTTATCCCAGAAAGTATAACTACTGTAGAAAATGGACGTGCAATTATAGAAATACATAATACCAACTCTGAAGACACATTAACTGAACACAACCTCTACAAGTAACTCCAATTGAACATTTTTAAGTATGTCAATTTGAACTAAATAATTTCAATAAATGTCCAGATCCCACACAGATTGATCATTTAATACGAACTGATCATTTGAATAAAGAACAAAAATTCAGACTTTTGAAACTTTGTAGACAATTCCATTCTGTATTTCACTACCCAGATTCACCTCTGTCTTCTACTACACAAACAACACACGAAATCAAAACATCTGATGATGATCCTGTTTTTACAAAGTCATACCGTTTCCCACAAATACACAAACAAGAAGTGACTAAAAAAATAGAACAAATGTTAAATGATGGAATAATACAAAACAGTTCAAGCCCTTGGTCTAGTCCTATATGGATTGTACCAAAAAAATTTGACGCTAGTGGACAACCCAAATGGCGTATTGTAGTGGATTATCGTAAATTGAACAATAAAACTGTTCAAGATCGTTTTCCTATTCCAAACATTGATGACACAATTAAAGACTTCATTAAGGAACTAAAAAATCATATAACAACCACTGTACATTCAGCATAGGAGATGCCAGTATTAACTTTTCCATATTCTGACAAGCCTCTGAATTATCACAAGAAACAAATATTAATTAAAATAGTAGATTCTAATGAAGCTATTTTTTGCCACCATGAAAACATTTTTGGAAACCAAAGATTTTATATAACTCTGAGACAACGTCATTTAGATGATGACTTAAAAGAATTCTTAACCAACCTCAAAAATAATGAAACCTACTTTCTATACTTCTCAGATAAGGAACATGAAAAACTTTTCATCTCCTCCATTCAAGCAAAACTTATTCGTATTTCATCAAAATTAATAATTTGTTCGACGAAACTTACTGATGTGAAAGAAAATGAAAGGTTGGACAAAATACAATATCATCATGTGTATAAAACCAGACATAGAGGTATCACCACAACTATTGAATCAATAAAAAATAATTATTACTGGCCAAACTTAGTTAAAGACGTTACAGACTTCATAAATGATTGTGCAATTTGTCAAAAAGCCAAATATGAAAGAACACCTAATACATTCACTTTCCAACCCTTACCCATTGGAAAGAAAACATTTGAACACATATATATTGCTACTTTATCAATTGCTAAACAGAAATTCCTCACAATAATTGACACCTTTTCTAAATTTGCTCAAGCATATCCAATTGCTGCAGTCAATATTTTGGACGAACTATTGACCTTTATTTCTCACTATGGAGTTCCTCATATTATAGTTTGCGATGGAGGTTCTGAATTTGATAATAACACCTTCAGCGACTTCTGTAAAACTCACAAGATTTCTATTCATATCACAACTCCAAAATATCCAAATTCAAATAGCCACATAAAGAGATTCCACTCTACAATTCTTGAACACTTTAGAACACAAACCAGCCAAAACGCCTCTGCATCTTTAAACACTCTAATGAAATACGCATTACTACATTATAACAACTCCGTCGACTCAGCAATTGACCATACACCATTTGAAGTAGTAGCCGGTCACTTTTCTTCTAATGATCCTTTTGATATCAATGAAAAGGATGTAATTACTAAATATGTTCCAGATCACAAAGATCACATGAAAAGGATATACCCTGAATTAGGTGACAAAATTGAAAAAACAAAAAATAAGAAACTGACCAAAATCAATGAAAATAGGATAGATCCCCCACTCTTAACAGATAAAGATCTAACTTATAAAAAATAAAATTCGAACTGAAACATCACGATACTCGAAACATAATCTCAAAAAACGTAAAAAACCTTAATACATTATTTTCTCTTGTTACAAATGAGAATTCCTTTGCTGTTCTCATTCCTGCTATATTTTACCCATATTAACGCTTCCATTCAACAATTATCTAATCCAATTATGCCTATATTAATTAAATCAAGGCGAATCATATCAAGTAAGCACACCTTCGTTAGCTACTTAAACATAACCACTCTCTTTGAAACTCATGAAAAATTTCAAAATCACTTACTACTTCTTCGAAATGTTACTTCTGACAACATATGCTCTTTCAACAAGCTGAAATGCTTTCTCTTCAATCAGATCTTCTTCTGAAAATTGTTCAACCTCACACTATTCATAAAAGAGGACTTTTCAATATTGTTGGTACAATAAGCAAATGGCTTTTTGGTACACTAGATAGTGATGACGGTGAAAGAATTACTACCATACTCTCTCACTTGCAAACCACTGACCATTTAATACGTGATAAAATTAATGATCAAAATACCCTTTCACAACAATTCATGAACTCTACAAATCATACTTTTTACCTTATAAGAGATAACTTACAAGCCCTTTCTGTCAATATGGATAATCTTCACTATGAACTTGATTTTCAAAACCATATACTTTCTTTGATAAATTCACTGACTTCTTTCAACTCCCAACTTAACCAAATAGTGAATGCAAAAACTTTTGCGAATCTTAATAACGTTCACCCAACATTTTTGTCTCTTGATAATTTGTATTTACTTATAGAAAAAATTAAACTTTCATATTCAGCTGAACAGACTGCAATATTTTCAAATCAATTGAGTTTTTATACTTTTCTTGGCATCCAACTTGTATTTACTGATGATAAAATTGTTTTCTTGATACATTTTCCCATATTGCAACCCTTCGTATTCCGTACCTATTTTATTTACCCTATACCTGTGAACAACCAAATTATTTTACCACCAAAACCCTACCTAATCGTAAATGAGAAATATGGCCTTCACCAGTTCCAAGATGACCTATGCGAATTTTTGGAAGACATGTACTTCTGCCACAACCATCTACAAATGGAAGATGATTGCATTATTGATATCTTAATGAACAATCAAGCTCATAATTGTTCAATATTTTTGGTAAGCTACAACACTCAATTAGCACACCAGATAACTCCAGAAGCCATTATTTTCACTACTCCCGTGACTACTACAATCACTGAAAGCTGCTCTATTGAGAATCACCATGAGCTACTGCCCGGTAGCTATCTCCTTGTCCTAGTACACCAATGTTATTTCAAAATTGGACGAGAAAAATGTATTTATGGTAATGATGCTGTATCTCCAGTTACACTGCTGCACTTGTCTATACTCAATATGACAACCTTACTCAGACAACCTACCACCATCCATCTTCGCAGTCTCGATTTAGAAGAGATCACACAACTTACTTCCAAACTGAATGCTCAGCACCAATTTGTACTACCACCGGATCCTGAATTTGGTTCCACTGAACTACCTTTATGGCTTATTATTACCATATGCGTTGCTGCCTGTCTCTGTTTCTACTGTGGTGTATCATATTACTACAAATTATGTTACCCTTACTCTTTGGTTCACCACTGGCGTGCCCAACGATGTTCCTCACCTGTAAATATGGAGGACTTTTCTCAGACTAGCCAACCATGCCAGCCCTAGTCTTCGATCTTTGAGGGGAGGGGTTACGTATGCAGACCCGTCCTGGAGCCGACCCACATACTCACACCGCTTCTTATCTTCATACCGATTGTTATCTTCAATCTGATGATTCTACATTTGTGCGCACCGATTTTTATCATTGTACCGAATCTTATCTCTTCAACAATTTGCTATTTTATAACTATGAACTAACCTGTTTCAGCGAAATATATACTTACTATGCACTCTACCGTACTTTATCTCTTATACCAAATATTATCAGTTACATAGAAATCATGTTAGAACTCTTTGTTTCAAATGCTTATTCTTTGTCTCGAAAATGTATAAAATGAAATGTAACTATGATTGACCAGTTCAGTTTTAATAAAATATTCTTCACACTTGTTGCCTGCTTTGCTTCTCCGGAACCTAGAGTAATTCAAGGAGGAGAGAACTAAGTTAATTTCTGTTCTCAAAAATCGAGTAGTGCTTTCCGAACCAAAGGCTGCGAGGGCACTATCGTAATTGCAGGGCCATGCTGATAAATTTGGTTCTGGGCGGTGCAGGGGAGAGGACGTAGCTATGAATTTATTAAAGGGCGAGGAGTTATACAAAAATGTCTGTTATCGACGTGAAACTAATAATGAAATCCAAAATTTCACAAAACATGAGTAATTTCAAAACATAATTTATGAAAACTTTAAAACCTTACAAAAAACGATAATAAGCAATAAATTGTTCTGGACAAAATGATCATTCAAACGAAAATATAAATATACCGCTTTATAGGAACGAGAGAAGAATTTGGCAAAGGAAGAAAATTCCAAAATAGAACAAACATAGTATCGCTTTGTCTACTCCGAGGCGAACGGAAGGGTGATGACGGCGATTGCGTCGGAAAGCCGGATGGGGAGGGTTTGCCGAGTTTTATGGGTTTGCAAATTCATAGGTCAACTTGTATGATTTTCCCAAGTTTATAATCGACTCAATCGACAATATTCCATTGTACTGCTTTCCCAAAGGTTCATATAGGGTTGCAAATTTATAGGTGAACTTGTTTGCTATTCCAGAACCTTGAGAAAAAATTGCACAAAGTTTGGAATTTTTTTTCATCCGCAAAAATAATTTTAATTGATAATATTCTATTTCCCGGCTTTCCCGACATTTTATAGGGTTGCAAATTTATACATGGACTTGTTTGCCATAGCACAACTTTAAGGAAAAAATACACAAAGTTTGTAATGTTGCGGCATTTGTGAAAATTGCTTCTAAAGATACTGTTCATTCGTGCCATTTTCCGGGATACTGAAAAAAGTGCAAACTCAATTGGCTACTTAAAATTATACCAGCAAAGTTTGCAAATCACGAAAATGATGATTGCAATTTTGTGACCCCTAAAACTCTGCCCCTGAGACTGTTTTTAGCGTTATCCATGTTTTTTGGATGGTCCGTACGCATGACAAGTGTGCAAATTCAAAACATTTTAGGAGTGACTGTACCATGATTTACCACAAATTTGCACAATGTTTGCAATTTTGTTATCGTAATAAGCGCTAATTTATTTAATTATTAATTTATGGGCCGTGATGGTCATGATGGTAGAGCGCTTGTCTCTTAACCTAAGGGTCATGGGTTCGATTCCCAGCATGGTCATCGGTCTCGTGCATGGCATCACACGTTAAAAGGTATGGGCTGCGTCTTCCCTAGCTCGGACAAGTTGACGGAAATAACAATTTTAACAATTTAAATTACAACGTAATTGAGGATTATTCGTATTTCCAGTTGAAAATTGCAGGTGCAAATTTCAAGAGGAATGTAGAAAAGAAGTTCGTTATTACATCTACAATTTGCACAATATTTGCAGTTTTGCCCAAGGAGATATTGCTAATTAGCGTTTTATACGAATTAGCCTAATTTCCGGTCCTCAGATTTTTGTGCAAATTTTCATATTGAGTCTTTAAAGACAAATTAGAATGTTATTCAAAAGTATCACTCACAGAAAACGTTCAAATCATTGATGCAGGAATTTCATCTCTTTCGCTAGGCCTCCAATAAATTTATGTCGACGAAAATCTATTTCACTCTTCAGAGATTATCAGGGAGGTCGGAAAAATTGAGATTCATACTCTTCAGAAGAAAAATCACTTAACAACGATGGAAAAGATCGGAATATTTCTTGGGCGAAATCAAAATATTGACATTCTATCTTACTATAATGTAAGAACAGTTTCATATTTTCAGTCACAATTGAAAATATCCAACTAAACAAATAAATTATAGGTAACATTTTAATATTCAGATCGCTTTTCTCTTGATACTGTTGTGTCATTTATGCAGTTTTTCACTACATTTAAACCTGTAGATAAATTTAGATTCGGTGTAATTCTATAACTTAAAGTTATTGAAATTTTGTGTTTGATCTGAATTCCTGGAATTGAAATTATGTTGTCGAAAAGACGTGAATTCATAAAAGGGGACGAAAATAGTTGGACAATTGTTTTTTCAACAATATGCTCTACGTAAATGCAACAAAAACAGCGAATTTTTTACTAAATGGAAACAAGTTGAGAACATCTTTTTGAAGATGAATGATGACATCATTAAGCACTCAAAATAGATGTATCAAGTTGTTTGAAGATGAGTAGTCATACCTGCGAATTCAGATATGTTGCATGTATAGACTCATCTTCGGCTCTGAACAAGTTTTCATGCGAAGCCTCTCTTCAAAAGTACCTAGATTTTGAAAGCGGAATAAGATAAAATAAGGAATAGGATAAGAAACAAGACACAAACCCGTTAATACAGATGAATTACATTAAATGGGAATTAAGAATCAACCAATATAATCACGGCTTTATTGACATGGAATTCATGTTTGCTGACAGTGCTGTCAAAAATTTCATTAGCACATGCGCATTTGTGTTTCATACTAAATAAGATAAGAAGTTAAAAGTTGGCCAACTCTTATTTTATTTCTTATTTCTTATCTTATTCTAGTTGGTGTATAAACGATCCTACTGTATTGTGTATGTTGAACATTCTTATCTTATTTCTCATTCGGTGTTATTTGCTGTACAAACTCACTGTTATGCTATTCCTTTGTGTCTCGTCTCACCAAACTTTCTCAATACTCTTCAAAGTAGTTATTGGATAAAGGTGTTGGAAGTCAAATCCGGTCATAACAAATACATAACCAGGACTCAGTGGAAATTAGACACAAGTTTTACATTTCCTTATTCATTAGTTCCCTAGAGCATTGAAATTGTAGTATTCAATAATATTCCTGTGGTAGAATTCCGTGTTCCATACACAGTCATGTCTCTGTCTCTACCATGAATTCTACCATAGTGTCATCCCCCGAACGTTGAAAATAAGAAAACTCTTCCTAACCTAGCCTAGCGAGACATAATAAAAGCATGTACTCTAACCTTGGTGTTTATGCAGATTGTCACTGCGATCTGGCATCAGCAAACAGTTCTATTTTGATTGGGGATTTGATTCTATCGTTTATTGCAACCAAAAAAAAGTATGATGCCCAGAGATCCTTGAAGGTGTCGTTCTGTTCATTATTTTGACTGGATAATGTATTATTCGATCTTTCTCTAAAGGTTGTGGAGAAAGTTTTTCAGGAATGCGATGAAGTTTCCATTGAAACCCCATTTGTTGATCGAGTATGTGGTACCTCCAAACCGTATCGTAGGCTATCGAAATTTTCAATAAAAACGATCACTACTTCCTTTTTGCATGGTTATGAAATCTTCTCGGATATTTGTTTCAAGGTTGATTAGATAATGAAGCGTGCATCAGTTTTAGCGAAATCTACTTTGTTCGGGAACGAACAGTATTAGCTTTTAATAAAAACCAAGTACGACTGTTCAGCATTTTTTCCAGTAACTTACACATTGAAGTCCTTAGGGTAGTTAGTTCATTCATGAGCAACTGCACAACATTTTTAGGTGGGTAAACAGCCCATTAACATTCCACTGCGTTACCAATGCCATTGACATATTGTTGTTGGATATTGGAAATTTTGTGACGACAAGTCGTTTTCTGATTCTGAAAGGGATGCTAGAAGTTCTAAAAGCCCCTGTATATCTTTGATATACTCTCATAGAAACAATAAACACATTCTTTCTCTTGCAATACTGAAAAGTTCAGATGATCAATTGCATTGTTCATAAAACTGGTGAGCTGATCAAAGTCCCAGATTGTTGGAGGAAATACTCTTCGATGCATTTATTGGCAGCAAGTATTGAAGTTTCACACGATTGGGTCGTCTCAGTGGAAATTCTTGTCTTGAGGTTTTTTTCATTTTGGTTGAGGAAGGTTCAATGAAGTTAATTCGGGAGATATTTCTGGGGAAGTTTCAACAGTGGAGCTTAATAATGCCAAGTTGGACCGTTTTTGGGAATCTCATTCTGTGGGTTCTGCATGTTCTTGTCCTGTTATTTCTAGGGGTTCGGGCTTCTTAAATTAGAAGCAGTTAAGGCCGTCTTTTGAAAGAAATATACGATAGGGGTATCTTCATCAAAGTTAATAAGAATTGAATCAGGTGTTGGGGAGGAATCAGTGGGAGAAATATAGGTTTGGCGGCGAAAACCGAGAACATGGCCATATTGGAGATCATTCATACGCGCTCGAAGTAAGGACATCGGAGATAAAAACTTCAGACCTACAGTTTTAAGGTGTTGATTTATTATGGCATGTGGAATCATCAAACATACATTAGATAAAACTAAGAGTAATCAGGCTGTGGGCTTTGGTTCTGTGATGTTGAACTTTTATTTCTCCGGGGATCGTGAGGAAATCGCCAATAGTTATTTTACTTAAAAGATATAACGCATATTCTGTTCTTGAAAATGCTGGAGCAAAATGTAAGATGTTTGTTTGCGTTGAATAATAGATCAAAGTGCTTGTATCTTGTATCTTCATATGGTCTATTGTAGGGAAAATTATTGCCTACCCAGCAAACAATTTCAGTCGGCATGATTCTGGCCCAGAATATGTTGGCCAGATTAGGCCAAAACGGCAAGATTCCTGTAGCCAGTGGAGGGCGAGTGAAAATAGGAGACACCGGCCATCATTAGGGCCAATGCTTGTACGCCAGTATTACAGTGCCTTTTGAATGACGGGCCCATGAAGGCAAAACTGTGACAACCATTGATGGCCTTGTGAACAAATTCAATGTTACCTACTCAGAGGGTTAGTACTGGGCTACTATGAGTTTTATGAATAGGCGGAATGTAGGCTTTCACGGCTACCGTCAATAGTTTGGTTGGTTTCTGGGATTTGACGTGGCCTTCTTTAGCTAAAATCTCCAAACGTTTCAATTGCAATAGTTATCTTCAGTGGCATGGTCGGAATACTCTTCTTGACGTAGTATCACTGAAGATGACTGTTGCAGTTAAAACGTTTAAAGATTTTAACCAAAGAAGACCACGGTAAAACCCTGAAAACAACCAAAACATGGATGATAGAAGGAAAGTTTTCTGAAATGTACTAATTTTTATGACCTACCTAATTAGTAATAAAATAAACTTTCAATTCATAGAAATGTGGTTCGAAAAAATGTTATTAGGAGGTAATTTTAGATTAAAAAATATAATTTAATGAGATAAATATACCTAACATAACATAAAAATAATTCTTTTTTAAAAAATATTTGAAAAAATTTAATTGTCGCAAACACTTTTTCAAAATAGTTTATATAGGAGTATTAACTTTTTCTTCTTCTGCCGCCTTGGTTCTTTTTTTATTTCTCCCACCTTGTCTGTCTTAGACAGACTTTAATTTCGCCAGCAACTTCAGCTTCTGTGGCATTCCTTGTCAATGGGTTTTTTCGAAGACATACTGAAAATAAATAAACCAGTCAAATGAAATATGAAACCTTAGTTATCACTATAATTCTCCATTAAGGTTTAAGTGTAGTTTTAGCATAAGCCTATTTTTTTCCATTTTAAAGTATAGTTTCCCAGTTAGAGGAGAACATATTTTCAGCAATACATTCATAAAATAATAGAGTATTTTTGAAATCCCTTTCAAATTATACTACGCACCAGCAAGCATTGTTTTTTCTAATATATATTTTCCTCCCCAATTTTTCAAAGGTCTTATTTTGAAAAATATAAAAGTCACTATTTAAACCTTATTTTCATGAAACATTTCAACTTTCTACGTCAGTCTTAGAAAAATTACTGTAACAAATAGATAGAATGACAAACTGGTGGGTTTCACAAGGGTTTTCATTTCAGATTTCTGTGGTACAAAACAAAAGGCCATGTAGCTCAGTGACTCACATAAGATTAATTATGCCCTAGAATCAGATGTGAGCGAGTTTGAACCTCGACTTCTGTACTGTGTTGTTGTTAAGTCAATTCCATTCCATTATTGACACATTTTTTAATATTTTCATTTATAACCTTGTACTTATAACTTCTGAAGTCATTCTTGAACATATTCGTACCTTTCTGGTAGAAAATTTTGCAGTATACGGTGTATATAACCTCAAAAATATAGAACCGTTTATATAAATACAAATATTGACTCACCTTATTTCATCGGGGGAATTCAGAAATTTCGACATCTTTAAATATAAAACCTAAAAAACTTGATACACAAAATCTCTCACACTAATCACATCACAAAAACCACACTTTGCAAAACTTGCATGAGATACAAAGATACAATATAAAATTTAATTGAATTAACAAAAAATATTGGACAAATATGAAATTGATGTGTCAAATGTCAAAAACCTGTCGACGACGGCATTGGCTTGACTTTTGAAGTATACGAATTCAATGTTGTATCTCTCTTCAACTTGTGGTGCTTGTATCGCTCCATGTCATTTCAAACGTTTGAAAATTATTTCACAAGAACTCCTGTCGTAGCGGATTATGGGCCATTACTGGCTGAATTCCCAACATATTTCGAACTGGAAGTAATCAGCCATTACTAGAATGGCGCTGGCAAAAGTTATTCCATTTAACTAGTTTTGGGCCAATACTGGCATATTAACCGATGCAAGATTACAAATTGACCAGCATCATTTTGATAATTTGCCGATAACATCTCGCCGTGTCCATTATTGGCCCGGATGGTGGCCAGAGATCATATGTTTGTTGGGAGTCTTTGGTCAGGAAATTATTGTTCGTTTTTGTTTCACTACGCTGGATTAAACATTTCCTTTGTTTATATTGGATGGTTCTGGTTGATTTGAAAGACCGCTGCTGTCAGGAGTCCTCCAGGTACTATATGTTTCCATTTTCTGAGTGTAACTCATTATGGAGGATATACTTATTGTCATTTCTGTCTTGAGTACGGTCCTGTCCGCTTTCAACACAGAAGCCGATAGACGGTGTTCATCTGTTCAACCAGTTTGAATTAAAGAATTTCATATCATTCTAACTATAATGATGTTGCTATCGAACTACCATTAACTTACAGCTAGTTCCAGATGACACAAGTAGATAAGATTTGTTCTTGGTACACCGAAACTTCGTCCGTTACCACTCGTGCCAGGGTTGGCTCTTGTATAGAAAAACTTCCTGCTGTTGATAGTTCATTTTGTTAACTGCCTTTTCGTTTTCTTTGCCAATCCGGTCAAGTAAACAAAATCTCTGATCGAAAACACATGAGTCACGCGTGGGAGAGACGCGAACCGCCGAGAACAAGTTCGAATAAAATCGATTGCTTCCATCCGCTTCTATATTCCCGATTAATCGAGAACTGTTAATAGAATCCGCTTGCGGGTATATAAGGCGCTCGTCAGCATGGGGCAGATGGATAGTCGCAGAGAGTTGCAGATATAGTTCGACAGTTTGCAGGTAGAGAGTCACAGTAGCATAAAATAGTTTTAGTTGAATAATTGTTCAAGTAGTGTTTAAAATAAATTATCAAAATTAGTTTAGTGCGTTTTTACTACATTTGGTGTCACAAGAGGGATGTTTAAAATAAATAAGTGTTGAAGTGTTCGCCGCGTTGAAAAACTAATAGACATTTATCGCGCCTAATAGACAAGTGATCCGTTGAACTTTTTAGTGTTTGCGAAGTGGACAGTTTCACGCGTCGCGGAAAAATAAACTGAAAACTTAAGACAATAAAAGACAAAATGTTTCCGAGGAGAGTTCACCTGGTTGAGCTGAAAGTTAGTGAATTGAAGCAAGAGTTAGAGGAGCGGGAGTTAGAAACAACTGAAAATAAGGCCGTACTCCAGAAAAGACTTGCAGATGGACTGATTGAAGAAGGAGAAGACCCCGAAACGTTCTTATTCGAGGTTCCTGGAATGACGAGCTCGATTATGAATAAACTTGAAGAAAATACCAAGTCTCTGAAAGAAGAACTTCAACAAAATTCGGTTAGCTTAAAAGAAGAACTTCAACAAAATTCAGTGAGCTTAAAACAAGAACTTCAACAAAATTCGGTGAGTCTGGAAGATAAATTTCTTCAAAATTAAAAAAATCTGGAAGATAAATTTCTTCAAAATTCGAAAAATCTAGAATAAAGGCTTCAAGAAAATTCGCAAAATACAGAAGTGAAGCTTTTGGAAAACTCGGAGTATTTGAGAGAGGAGCTTCTGGAAAATTGAAAAGGCCTGAGGAAAGAGCTTCTATAAAAATCAAAAAGCTTCAAAGAAGAAGTTTGCTGTGTGGCGAATCGGTTGGAATAAAGAATAGGAACTGTTGAAACAGAGATGGAGAAAATCATAGATGAAATGGAGGAAGAAATGAAAAAAATTAAGGAAACGCTCCACGATGAAATTAAAGGCGGAATCGAGACATAAATTGGCAGAATAAAGGAAAAATTCAGTGAATTAGAAAAGCGAATGGATTCTGTGCACACCCCAGAAAAACTTCCAACGAAGTTCAGAAGGACATCAAAAATTTCGAAGTCAGTGCTGAACCTGGAAAGCTCTCATTGAAACCGCCTCAGTTCGACGGAAATACTCCATGGGCAAACTACCACCGACAATTCGAAGCTGCTGCCAAGGCAAACGGATGGAATGCTGAGGAAAGAGCTATAGCATTGACACTGGCATTGCTTGGCGAAGCAACAAACATTTTACACACCCTCACCGCCCAACAACAGGAGGACTAAGAACAGCTAGTAAAACATCTGGAACTTCGCTATGGCCAAGCCCACCTTGAACACGTATATCATTCACAGCTGAAGAACCGATGCCAGAAATCAAGCGAATCCGTGCAAGAATTTGAAGCCAATATTGCACGGTTGGATCGTCTTGCGTATCCAGCTACACCGGAAAATGTAATGGAGCGACTAGCAGTTCAGAAATTTTTGGATAGGCTTCGTGACTAAGAAACGAGGCAGGCCTTAACACTAGCTCGCCCCGCACATCTCCTAGATGCATTGGCACGCGCTCTGGAATTCGAAGCAGCAAAACAATCCTGCAAAAGCCAGAGTAGAGTCCGGATGATTTAGGAAGATCCACAGGAGCCCGCTAATATGGGGTTGTAATGAGAAAATTAATAAAGGAAGTCCTGCCTGAAAGAAAACAAATAAGGTGCTGGAATTGCAGGAAAATTGGGCATGTGCGTAGCAAATGCCCAACATTCAAAGAAGCGACACCGACACAGGAAAACTAAAGAAGGTCAATGAGGAGTGGCATTCGTCGGCCTGTATCCAGACAGAACAAAGTTGTCTTCGTAGATGGTCTCATTAACAACGAGCCTTGCACCATGCTGCTAGATACAGGTGCGACTAGGGCAATACTTGGGCCTACTTTTGCCAAAACACCGGCAAGAATAGAATCATCGAATTGGAAGCTGCGCACAGCAACAGGAGAGCCGGCAACTGTGTATGGTACCAATTGAACTGACTTCAGGGAGCACTAAAGTGAAACACAGGGCTCTAGTAGCGGACATCGAGGATGATGCATTAATTGGAACGGACATCATGAATTCCAGAGGTTTCGAGTTGAATTTCAGAGACCGCATCCTACGCGTGAATAGAGAAGAGTTGGTGCTTCACGGGAGAAGTGAAGAAATGATTCGTGTTCTGCTGGTTGAAGATGTGAGCGTACCGGAGAGGGCTGAAACCATTTTGGAGGCTCGCCTGGATGAGGGTGCGAGCAGTGGAAACGTGGTGATGTTCGAGCCCAAGCTCCATGATGAGAAAATTGGACGAGGAATTGCACTAGGTAAAACCTCGTTGCGTGCTGATAAATTTGTGCCAGTAAGGGTAATGAATGTCAATTATTAACCGGTGACCTTGAAGAAGGGAACAATTTTGGGTCACTGCTCGTCAATTTCCTCTGTGATTAGGAGTGTACGCGGCACTGTTAGCCAAGCCAGTAACATGCCAGCAGAAGTGGAAAAGTTGGTTGCTATCTCGTTCAAGGACATGGGGCCAGCACAAAAGCCCAAACTGAGAGAACTAGTCAGGAAGTATTAGGACATCTTCGATATAGGAGTAGGCAAAGGTGGTAGAACAAAGTTGGTTCATCATATGAAGTGTTTAAAATAAAATAGCAAAATTAGTTTAGTGCGTTTTTACTACAATACTGTAAAAAATCTTACTCTTACCAATTATTGAAGATTTTTTATTTTTACACACGCGCAAAGTATGGGCTCCGAATGCCTTTTCAAAATTGGCATGACTGGGTCTATGTGAAGATCAACCTAATTTGCACTTAGTAGCTACTGATATAGATTTTCTGGTCCACAACATGTTTGCCTGGGCGAAATCAGGTGAATATTATATCTTGTCCAATCAAGATGATCGGTGTCTGGCGTTCAGTATCGCAACGTTTCTTTATTTTTGCAAACCGGCCATTTTCAACTAACAAATGTTCTAATGGTATGGACATCATTCATAGTGGATTATTTTCATCATTAATTCGTTATTTCATTACTTCGTTTTTATTAACTCGCTTGTCCGTTTGTTTGTTTATTTGTATGTCTGTTCGGTAACAATTTTGCAATCGATTTTAAACTAATTTTAGCTAATTTTCCGATGCGCTAGAGACTTGAAACATAGATCAGAAATGAATGGCAATGTAATATTACCTCAATTGTGCACCTAAGTCACTAACAACCCGTGATTTTTGATAATACATTTTCTCGTCCAAACTGTCACTACCGGACTTCTGGATTCCCACTTCAATAGTATTAATATTTATGAAGTTCCCTCTAATGGAATGTGAAGGTGACAGAAACAAAAAGTTTATAGAAATATTGCTGGAAATAATCATCAAAATGATTAGGGATAATTAACTTCAGAAGAATTTAGCAATGATAACTTGAGTATCTATTTATTTGTTTTTTCTTGTTGAGAAGTATATAAATCTAGTAAATATAATGTTTACGTGTTAACATACTTTTTTAATATTATCGATCTCTTGTATTCTTCAACAGTGTCAACGAATCTTCGAAATATTTTTAAGTTTTAAGGCTTGTTTTCTTGTTCACAATAAAGTTTTATCAGGACAATTTAGCAGATTTTGATCATCAAAAACATCATAACAAATTTTTTAACATTTTCAGGAGTTCTACATATTTCTAAAGACAAGGATATTGCGTTTTCTACCCCATCAGATATGTTGCCACCATCTACTGATTCTTTGCCATTATCTGACCAACCAGTACAAGAATTTAAACTGGCTCCAACACCGGCTCAGCTTGGAAAGGCACCTCTACAAAGAAGACAATCTGAGGGTAAGTGACAGTTCAAATTAAGACGCCTAAAAACCCTTAGTGTGTCGACTGATAAGATTTTGTTTAGAATTTTTTGAAGACAGAACAAATGGACTCGCGTTCTGCTTCTGTAATCGGTTTCACAGATGGCGTCTTCGTCCTCGTGTCACAGGAATAGAGTGATTGTGATTGTTGTTGATTGAAATTTACAGAATGTCAATGAACTTTTCAAATATCTTCCGGAAATATTAGTCCATTCTCAAAATGGAAGACCAAGTTTGAGTGGTGGTATTTTTTTCAAAATAATTAAAAATTGTTCGAAAGGCAATATATATTTGTGGTGTCAGAATTAAAAATGTTGTAGTGCAATTTCCTTACATTATTGACCAGGTAGCCGAGTGGTTAGAATCACCGCTTTTCAATCAGTCTGGCTGCCGGTTGTGTGGATTCAAAGCCCAGCGGCTGCAGTATATTTTTCTGATGGCCTGAGAAAATGCTAGGAATCGCACGTTAAAAAGTAAGACATCGTATTCCTTGGCTCGCACAAGTTTCGACTTCTTTGGGCTGTTGTTCGTAGGGGGACGACAGATGATTAACGGAAAAAACAATTTTAAAACAAACAACAAAACATTTTTTTTAAATACTTATTAATGTACGTTTCTTTATTTTCTTATAGTTTATATCAATTTCCTAAATAATTTGACCATGTTCCGTTTTAGTGTGGACAATCCAGAAAAATTTAAAAAATAATTCATTTATATCCAATACCGAAAGTGCGTACCACTTAGAATCTGTAACGTAGAAACCAATTTGAGACATTTCATTTCAAAACTCACCATTCTCTAGTTGACAATGTTTTGATGGCAAACATTATTTACAAATCGATTCATCAGCTGAATGCGTTATTGTAACCTACTGTTTCTTTATATCTTCCATGAAATAAAAGACATAAAAGTCCGTGAAAATAAAAAATCTTCATTCCTACTAAAAATCTACCAATTTTGCATATCAACAAGATTGTTTAGATTTTGAATATTTTACCATTCACTGTATGTGTTGAAGTGGTGAATTTTCAGTGTGGTTAGATTATCAAAAAATATTAATTCTGTCTAACAAAATTGCACAAAAGTAGAAATATGTTCACTAGTTCATGACACTGAAGTTTTTGAAATTGTGGAAGAACAGTTTACCACACAACTCATTACACATATCACTTCTGAAAAGCAATTTAATTAAACTCGAAGCGACAAAATTATTTAGAAAACTTTATAATGAAAACTCTGACACAATGGACCGATTCCAGTACCTCTATTCAGTTTTGCCTCCAAAAAATTTTCGGGTCTGAATCGACTGACATTTTCTAGGCCATTCCTGCTATCATATGAACTGAAAACGGTACAGTTTTCCATTTTAAAGATTCCTGAATGTTCCCCAATAAATGTATTGATCTTGATGTGAAAATAAAATATATACTAGGGATTACGAATTCTGTACGTTTTTCAATCGTTGGAAACCTGTCACCTGTCATTAAATTTTTATAAGAATTCCTTACGGATTTGTGATTTGGAATCATTTTTTTACCGGTATTGTACTCGAGGACTATTATTAGCTATCAGCCAGCCAGCTGAGGCTCTTGATTGAACATCGAATCTTCTGATTCGATTACATACTTTGTTATTATAATTCAATACACACAAGTACCTAATTAAATAAGTGGCTTTTCAAAATTTACCAAAAAACATATTGTAAATATTTTTGAAATAATGAGCAGCAAGAAAAGTGGACATCATTTAGAAATAATTCTGTAACATTTTATTCCTTTTATGGCTTTTCGATTTTTTTTTTAAGTTTATCTTTCTTCATCAAGAATGGAGGTAGATAATAATAAACACTTATAGAGTGTACCGAAAGGCATAGCCTGTGCGGGTAGAGGACGGCTATTATTATTATTTGCCGTGGATATACTAAGTAAACAATAGCTCCAGTAGAACAAATCATTACAGGGAATTTAATGGTATTTGAATGTTTATAAGAAAAAAAAGTATTTTCTTGATGTTTGGAATTTGAAGGCATTTCCATATATGCTTCAGTTGTATATAGTACAATATTACCATTTTCACTATCAAAGTGACTGTATGGTACCTCTTGCATTTCTTTACTCTCAGACAATTGCAATAATCAAAGGTAATACAACAAGTGTATCGGTGATTATCGAAATAGAAATTCCTTTGATTTTGAGAAACAAATTATGTTGCTTTAGGCAACTACAAGAGAAGGAATTTACAATAATCGCCGATAACACGAGTTGTATTTGTTAATATTATTTCATGAATAAAATCGAAACCATTTGAACTACTGTGGACAGTGACTTTAATTATTTGTTGCTTTTCGATTCCGGAACTTGCCAACTGACTGACAGCTGTAGATCTATATACATATCCAGTAACCAATCAAGAGCAGAACTACAAAATTGAAAACATGATGCTTTCAATTATCAACACAAAAATGTCAACCAATCAAAACACGCTATTTTAGCATAAGTGGAATAATCGTCTCAATCTAACAAGTGTTAAGCACAATTTATCTCTATTAGATATTTTAGAAATAACCCTATTTTTTTCAATATTGTTTTCTCTTGTAATTATACTTGTATAAAAATTTCAAAGTACTCATTAATGATTCATCCATGAAGTTATACAAAGCTTCAAACTGCCACAATTCTAGCCCAGAAAAATTGTTGAATTCCTTAGGGTTTTCCTTCAGATTTTCAAAAGAAAATTTATTCTTGTTCAGAAATCTATCTCCAGTAGATTGTTTGCTATCACCTGTAGATACTTTTCTTATCGATTGGATTGGTTGAAGCTTCCACTTGGTAGGTTATCCCGATGATTATCTTCTATATTTCCATTATCACCAATATAATTATGGTCATGTGAATAATACTTATGCATATCATCACTTTTTTTAACTGCTTTAGCATCAGTAGCTACCTCAAGAAGTGAGTCATCACAACTTTCATTTGGTGGACAATCAACTAAATTCTCAGAATGTACCATGGAATATGAGTTATCTAAATTTTCACTGTGAAGTTCAATTCTGCCCACTTCTACAACTTCGGCAACTTCTACTGTCTATGTACAAAGGGAGATCTGGAAACACTCTAACAAAATGCTTGCTACAGACAAAAGTGTTTCTGTTAACTTTATCGATGGTAACTTTCAATATCGTTTCCACAAAATTCAATCCAACGCAGACAATTCACAAGGTCTTTTGTTTAGGAAATGGATAATATCTTATTTTTCTGGACTTGATACGTGAGTTATTTTTGCGGTTGTTTGTTTTTGTAAGTATAAATAGTAAACCATTTTCAGGATCAGTTTCAAAATAACATTCCTTTACAAAACATAGACTAAGATGTTAAATGAACATAAGCAGATTAATGATCTATGACCATCATCACATAATTCATTTATTTAATCCATTCAGAGGGTAAACGTTATGGAAAAGGGATCTATGTAGGATTTGCCAGAATTTTTTATATTGTTCAAAGGAAGTCTTCCTGATTGGAAATTACCATTGCGCTAGAGTCCAATAACGAGTGGTTTCGGAGATATTGTAAAATTCCCTTCGATATTTAATTTTTGCCCATATCAACATTAATACTTCGATTCATATATCCGGAAACATTCAGAAATCTTCAACAAGTTCCCACTTTAGATGATACCAGAAATGGTATAGAAAAAATCAGTTTGACCCGAAAATTTTGTAGTAGCAACACTAAATAAGGGTAGAATCCATTACGCAGATACTTGCGCATGCTTGGGCAGATATCAGATAAACATATGATTGACAGGTTCTAATGGTGAATTTCGATGCAACTGATTATCAATATTTTTATGTGAAATTTACGTGAGATTATTATTAATTCCAGTAAATTGCATTTCAGCGAAACAAAAATAATGTAATATGTCGAAAATGTAACGAATAAAACTGCTTGCGGACAGCAATTCCGTTAATTTGAATAATAATGATAATAATAATACTCCCTCATAAACACTCGTTGAGTGTACCCAAAGGCATACATAGCCTGTGCGGGTAGAGGACGGCTATTAATATTATTATTTGCCGTGGCGCTCCGGGAGACTTACTGATTTTTGGTGGCGTATTCACTTTTCAGCTGTAGTAAAACCCGGAAAACCTACAGCACCACCTCGGGTGGTCGGTGTGCACTCCAAGCTAGCACTAGACGAGATTGGCATCTAGACAACTCACAATACACTTGCTTTTCAACAAGGCATGCGTTCGCCTATCGATCCGATATGAAGTAGTTGAGAAAAAATCTCTTGTACCTACCTACATCGAGCTCGAACCGACTATCGCTATGCTGGAGTTTCGAACGGCCTGTGCATCAGACCGCTGGGAATGATTATGTTGTTTTATTTATTTTATACTCGTGGACAATACTCGAAACTTCTGTTCATGAAAATTCACCCTAACAAGAAAACCGACGATGGCGGTTCATGCAAGTATCGCGGGATATTCGAAAAACAGAACGCGATTTCATTTGTTTTTCCGTAATCAACACACCAGGGTTTTTGGCAATCCTAATTCACATGAATATGTAACACATTGTAATATTTGTTTCAGCTGCTGTTTTCGCGAGTACAAATCTTCAGAGAAATCAAGAAAATACTCCTCTTTCCACACCTACATCCTTGCCAGATGACAGTAATCAAATTGATTTAATATCCCCTTCAACTAAAAAAAGCTTTTTCAAGAGAACTATAGAAGATGGGATGGATAGGTAGGTTCGAAACATTAATTTTGTTCATCAATTAACAAATGGTTCTCTTATTAGGGTGCTTGAGCAAGTTAATTTCGAAAAAAAATTCACCGCTTTACCCCAATTCAGACCGGAGGAGGGACAATCTCCAAGTGCAATTTCTGTACCAAGTCCAGGACTTTTCAATTATGGTAAAAAGCGACCTCTTACTGCCACTCATAGATCTGACGAAGATTCTGAACTAGAGACACCACAGAGTATTCCTAAGTCTGCATCATCAACCAAGCCCATTGTTATTGGAAATCAGTTCTTTGGTCCCGATTTCGAAAACATCAGGGGTGAGAATTTATTAATTTTATTTATTTTTTTTATTTTAGTAAATTTGTTTGGACATGGCACTTGCTATATTGGTTCCTGAACTTCGAGCTATTGTTTTGAAACTTTTAATAATAATATTTCTTTCTGAAAAATAACCACCTAACATAGTATGCAAGTAAATTATTTATTTATTTACCCTACTTATATACGTGAACAATGAAGAATACCATCAAATTTTGATTTTTACCCCACAATACACTCTATTGAACTCGAAACTTTCATGTTAGTTGACAAATGAAATCCATCACAACTGGAACACTCCACCAAAAGGTATTTTGACAGTCAGAAAAGCCTAGCTATGCTGATCCCAACATCTAATGCGGTCTACTTTTTCATTGTTCAAGGCTGATTCATTATTTATTTATTCATTTATTTATTTATTTATTTATTTATTTATTTATTTATTTATTTATTTATTTATTTATTTATTTATTTATTTATTTATTTATTTATTTATTTATTTATTTATTTATTTATTTATTTATTTATTTATTTATTTATTTATTTATTTATTTATTTATTTATTTATTTATTTATTTATTTATTTATTTATTTATTTATTTATTTATTTATTTATTTATTTATTTATTTATTTATTTATTTATTTATTTATTTATTTATTTATTTATTTATTTATTTATTTATTTATTTATTTATTTATTTATTTATTTATTTATTTATTTATTTATTTATTTATTTATTTATTTATTTATTTATTTATTTATTTATTTATTTATTTATTTATTTATTTATTTATTTATTTATTTATTTATTTATTTATTTATTTATTTATTTATTTATTTATTTATTTATTTATTTATTTATTTATTTATTTATTTATTTATTTATTTATTTATTTATTTATTTATTTATTTATTTATTTATTTATTTATTTATTTATTTATTTATTTATTTATTTATTTATTTATTTATTTATTTATTTATTTATTTATTTATTTATTTATTTATTTATTTATTTATTTATTTATTTATTTATCTATCTATCTATCTATCTATCTATCTATATATTTATTTATTTATTTATGTATTTATTTGTTTATTCATTCATTCATTCATTCATTCATTCATTCATTCATTCATTCATTCATTCATTCATTTATTTATTTATTTATTTATTTTATTCATCCATCCATCCATCCATCCGTCCATCCGTCCATCCGTCCATCCGTCCATCCGTCCATCCGTCCATCCGTCCATCCGTCCATCCGTCCATCCATCAATCAATCAATCAATCATTCATTCATTTATTTATTCATAATAGTATACCACAGAATAACATAAAATTCCAAATGGTACACAGGTAAAATTATTTAGATAATAAATAAAATAAAAACTCAACAATACACACAAGAATATATAAAAACACCATATTACACAAAAATAAATGTTTTTATAACAGTTTCAGTAACAGTAAAATCTGAGATCATCAGCATACAGTGAAACTTTAGTGTTTTGAAATGAGTTGACAACAGCACTTATAAACAACAGAAGGACCAATATGAGAATACTCCATACGACTCCCTTATTTCATTTGATAAACTGTTGGCAATTTTACGGTATTGTGTTCTGTTACTCAAATATGATCCAATAAGTGCCAGGTAGCTGACAACCACATTAAGTGCCTCCAATTTAGCTATCGAAGGTATCGTGAGAGGTAAGCACGTTCTCGTTTAGCACCACAATTTTCCTGCATTTCGTGGGTAAATCTTCGCGTAAAAAGTCTGTACTTTCTCACGATTCAAAATGTATTCATCATCAGTTGAATTCCGTAGTGAAACAACAGCGAAAAACAATAGACTCATCCAGGAGCAAAGAAGTCGGAGTTTTTTGTTATTCTGTGGTCGGCCTGGCAAAAAAGTAAATATGCCAATCTGCTCAATGTGTACGTCAGCGATAACCAGCAATACCCCGGGTTTGCCGTGCAGTGGTTCTTGCGAGAAATACTTCCACGGAAAATGTGTCGGACTGAGTAAGCAGGACGTCGGACGACTAATTATGCCTGGCGCTCTCTGGAATTGTACTGACTGTAGGTGCGCTAGCCAGAAACGCGCATCCCTTTTAGCTACCGAAAACAATGGACAGCTGACAACCAGAAGTGAAAATATTGAACAACAAGCACGCCTTAATAATATTGAAATACAGGGTGTGCCGGAGAAATCCAATGAGAACATCCTCCAAATTCTGGATCATATTGGACAACACATTCAGTGTACGATTTCGCCCTCTGATGCCAACTCAGCTCATAGAGTAGCTCACTCTACCCAGCCGGAGAAACCCAAATCTATTATTGTCAATTCAATCGAAGGTAAAGAGGGATGAAATCTTAGCAGTGGCCAAAACAAAAAGATAGCTATCCTAACAAGAGCCAACCGGGTCTTGTCATTGACAACATATCAAGAAGCCTCTTTATAAATGAACATCTGACAACAAACACCAAACTCCTCCTGAAAAAACTGAAGATATGTCCAAATCCAGCAACTATAAATACGTTTGGGTGCGAAACGGTAGTGTCTTCGCTCGAAAAAATGACCGTTCCAGAGTTTTGAGAATCATTACTGAAAGTGACATTCAAAAAATTACTGTGCAGGCCCCCTAACAGGCGCAAGCCCAATGACAAGGAGGCCCATATTACAAAATAATACATATGCGTACCTAAATCTAGAACCCTAATAATAAACAAAAGGTAAATTACTATCATGGGGTAACATTTTGTAAGTTCTGTATACATTTATAATAATTGTGCAAGAAAGAGAAATTAATTGAGAAAAAATTATAGTTAAAATACACATTCAAACAAAGTGTAACATCGTGTAATTAATCAATGATATAAACAATAAATAATCCAATAGGTGAGAAAGAAGGAAAAAAGAAAACCGTACGAACGTGTGTAAACTTGATCAATTCACCATATTCATCAGGGGAGAGCAACATACATCGATACGAGAAGTTCCTTCCATTTTTTTTAGTGGATTTTGATGCTCAAAATATATCAATAGAGGAGTCGCTTACCATGGTATTGAATGTTGAAATACAACGTGTGATGGGTGCATTGCCTGAGTAATTATTCGTGTAGTGAGGAATTTGGAAGGTTTGTTTAACACGATTGTTATAGGGGTTATATCTAAGATAGAAGCGATCAGTTAAATGTGGACAGTCTATAAGATCATTGGAAATTTTGAACACAAGGTAAATGTCAAATTACTTTGGTATGAAAAGTAATGTCTGTACCGATGAAACCTGTAATTGAAAACATTAACGAACTTTTTCTGAACAAATTCGATACGTTTAATGTATTTATCATACGCAGGATTCCATATAGTGCTACAGTATTCAAGTGCTGGCCTGACTAACGAGTTGAAAATTTTAATCACGGATCGATAGTCCTGAAACTCTGTGGTGCTTCTTAGAACGAAACCTAGGGTCCTCAATGAGTTTTGCACAATATGTTCAATTTGAGCTTCAAAACAGAGTTTGCCGTCAAGTCTCACTCCCAAGTCAGTCACCTCAGATACTACATTGATGAGGACATCATTCAGTTGTAGTTGAATCGGAGTGGGGTTCAGATTCCGAGTGAAAGTAATCTGGTGACATTTTTTATATTCAAGAAAAGCCGATATGTGGCACAATAATTGGTGAAATTATTAATATCAGATTGTAACTTTACAATAACCGAATCATCATTGATGTATTTGAAAATTTTGACGTCGTCAGCATACATGGACATTTTGCAGTGTTTGAGGCATTTTTCAGCGTCACTGAGGAATATGCTGAAAAGCAGAGAACCTAGATGGGAGCCCTGTGGTACTCCGGATGTTAATCTGTAAGATTTTGACGCACAGTTATTAATAGCCACGTACTGACTTCTATTACTTATGTATGAGGAAAGTAACTGAAGCAAGTTGCCCTGCACACCGAAGTTTCCAAGCCTAGTCAACAAGGTAGGGTGGTGTACCTTATATAATAATAGAACAATCACAAGTCCTAATGAAATTTGCAAAACATTTTCTGAATATTTTCTCTCGGTTTTCAACCCGAGAAAAATTATTCAAGCTAATAACGCAAGACATCAAGAATCATGTACCAACATTTCTTCGTATACCATTTCCTTACAATCTATTCTTGAAAAAATTCGAAATCACCCAAATAAAGGAGCGGAGCCAGACGAGCTACCAACATCATTTCTCAAAAACTGCTGAATATATCGCATTACTACTTTACATAATTTTCAACAAATCCCTCGTAGAGGGTGTATTTCCTTCAGTATGGAAAAAAGCTCATATAATCCCCATCTTAAAATCTGGCAACAAACAACTTGTCCAAAACTATAGACCAATCTCAAAATTGTCAATCATACCAAAAATTTTTGAATCCATTGTATTTGATAACCTGTTCTTTGACGTTAAAAACATAACTGATCAAATTTATTCACCTACACTGAGTATATCCTGCATAACCTTTATGACAATCACCAACTCACCGAGCACAAAAACATCTCAGAGATGTTAAAAGTACGAGTTTTTAGGACATCAAACCTCCACTGCGATGTTCTGTTCATACATGAATAGAACGTGTACGTATAGCCAAATGTCCGCCGCACGCGCTGTTTTAAGGATTTTCCTGGGACATCACAAAAGGCATTTTTTTCTCGCTCTTTTCAAAGCCTTTTCAAAGACTCGCGATAACATTTTCAAAGCTGTTTGCCTACATTAAATCACTGTATATATAACATTTCCAAAGATGTCCCTGGGACATCACAAAATGCAATTTCTTCTAGTTTTTTTTTCAAGCCGCTTATTAAAAATAGTCTTTAACTTAGCAATAGTCAAAAAATGCAGAGATAAACTTATTTTAATAGTAACTCAAAAAATCACTAGAGGACACACATACAAATCAAACCCAAAATATTTTCTGCAAATGTAAAATGAATAATTTTTCAAAAATATAAATATCACATACACACCCTAGGTAAAAATATAAAAACTAAACTTAAAATATATATTCCGTATACAAAAAATGATTGCATTAAAAGATCGAAGATCAAGAATCGCCCTGTATCACAAAGTATAAAATATCTGAAAACATAAAAATTAAACTAGAAATATATTCTGACTAAAAAGTTAATTATATTTCTTTTGGTCTTCATTTCCGGCTGTCTTCTTTTACTTGTTATGCTTGATTTTCTACTCACAGCTAAAGAGTAGAATTACAGCATCTACAACAGATTGATAATGTGCTATTATGACAAATCTACTATTTAAAAAAAGACATATTGACATTCTACTCCATTTACAAAAATATCAGTCATGTATTTTCTACGAAAAGAACAATCTTCAGAAAAAACAAATTTTAATCTTGGTGAAAATTCACTTTGCTTTGTTTCCAAAAGTAATTTTTATTCCGAATTTGCATTTAAACCAACAGACTAATTATATATTATATTGAAGAGTTCAAATTTGCTTTTTGAATGGTTCAACATGAGACGAAAATCGAATGAAATTTCTTCACAGGTGATAGGTGATAGTCTGAAGCGTTGTCTGGTTCAACTGAATTCAAATAGAACTTTGTGACTGATACACCTTCAGTAATACTGCTTTTTCTATATTTACATAAATTATAAATATGATGATGATTTTACAAGTTAAGATTATCGGTATAAGATTTTCAGGTTATATATTTCGGAATGACGACCATTCAATACTTACTTTGAGGTCCGTGATGAACTTGATGGTTATTGAATCTAATATATTGTCTTGACTCAACTCTTCCACTTCACTCTTAAAACCCTACTTATTACTTTTGCGAGAAACAAAATGGGGTTAATTGAATTTAAGTGGATACAAACTAAAAACCACACCCTTCGTCAACAAGACTGCTGAATTGGCTTGAATCTTATGTGACTGACCGTTGTTAAGCGGTAACAGTCGGAAACCACAAATCAGAATATTGTCCAATCAACTCCGGGTTGCCTCAAGGATCACATCTAGGGCCTCTCATAATCAATATTTATATTATTGATATGCTTTCGATTCGCCAATTTTTAATGTACGCGGTTGAACTGAAAATTTACCATTCAATTTCTGATGCTGACGACATCACGCTAATGCAGGAGGATATTGTAACTCTTATGATTACTGTGAGGTGAATATTCTATATCTGAATTTCGAAAAGTGTTACCACATTTTGTTTGGACTCGGAAATAGCAGTCTAAATCACTCATATCACATATCTTGTCATCCTTTACAAACTCTCACGGAATTAAAGGACCTATGAATAATATTTGATTCTATATTTTACGTTTCTAAAATGGCTCATAAAATATTATTTTTCATAATAAGAACTTGTCATGAATTCAAGAATATACATACTCTCCGTACTCTCTATATGTCATACGTCAATAGTGTGTCAAGTTACGGTTCTGTAATTTGGAACCCTGGATACGACATTTATATGAACAAACTTGAACGGGTTCAGAATATATTCTTAGACTATATCAATAAAAAATGATTTCTATTCAACCCCAACAACCGAATCTATGCTCAAAAAGAACTGAACATTCTAACACTAGCGAACAGAAGGAAAATCTCATACATCAAGTTCCTCTTCAAAGTCATAAATAATTCAGTTGATTCGCCTGCTATCCTCGGTAGCATTCATCTTAATGCACCTACATATATTACTAGGCATCTACATCCATTCCGCTACGAACAATCTCAAACAAATTATTTTTTAAACTCACCAATGCATAAATGCAACATTTTATACAATGCTCTATCGAATTCTATTTCTATTGATATTTTCTCTTACTCATTTTCAGTTTTCCTTCATCTTGAAAAAACATTCCTTTGCTTCACAGACCTAATCGTCATATAATATGGGTATTTTTATTGTAATGCATTCTTTTTTGTTTTTGTTTTTATCTTGTTTTCTTTCACTTATCTCATACACGACATGTAATTAATTCATTACTTGAATTCTCTATTGATTTTTTCATTATATAGATATATATAGATTCACTACTTCGAGAAATTACCTATCTGAGAATATTGTTTTAAGTTAGTCATATTTGTATTCCTCCTTTCATAAATAAATAAATAAATAAATAAATAAATAAATAAATAAATAAATAAATAAATAAATAAATAAATAAATAAATGAATGAATGAATGAATGAATGAATGAATGAATGAATGAATGAATGAATGAATGAATGAATGAATGAATGAATGAATGAATGAATGAATGAATGAATGAATGAATGAATGAATGAATGAATGAATGAATGAATGAATGAATGAATGAATGAATGAATGAATGAATGAATGAATGAATGAATAAATATAAATAAATAAATAAATTAATTAATTAATTAACTAATACATTAATACATTCTGAAAATCTCCTATATTCGTAGCTGTTGATCGACCTCTTGTTACGTTTACTTTGATTATTTTGATGAATATATCAAACAGTTATAAAATATGCCAATCGGTTTGCCACAGCGGTTCCAAATGGGGTGGGTTCAATAAAAAGGTGATCAATAATATTACGGGCGCCAAGTAATTTGCCGTTTTGGCATATAGTTAGCAGAAAAAAAAAGACACTTCAAATTACTAAAGAGACATCCCTTTAAAGTGACGTCCCTGTTAACCAAAATTTCTAGGGAGTGAGAGTGGTTGGATGCGAAATCAAACTTTCGTTTAAATGATAAATATATTGGCTTCCGAATTCAATTATGGAACATGCCTTGTAGTAAATGTTTAAATGGTATATTTAAGCAAATACTTAACCTAGCTCTTGCAAGAGTATCTAAGCTGGGGCAAGAGTGGAAAGAGCAAAATTACTCCGTCCGAGCTCAGGTACAAGATAAAAAGATTTAAAAAAACACGTAATAACGATACTTGGACAATAATCGGTTTGCACTGAATACTAGTGTAATTGAAATGGTATATAGGCCTAAAGTAATATACTGGTGACTACGCTGAGAAACAGTAAGTGCCCAAGAAAGTAAACAACTATTCATTTATCGCAAAATATTCCTTATAAGTATTGAAAGGAAATGAATAATCCTAATAAATAATGAATGAATATCCCACAACGGGGGTACTTTAGTGATTTCCGGAGTAGATTGGTTGTCGATCCCTCAAGGACTGACTTGGTACACGCCACTGGGGATGAATCTGGCTTGGCCAAGCTGGGCCTTGCACTCCGGGCAGCAGTATTCCACGCTCGTGGTTTTCTAAGGTATGGTAGCCTCCTTCTTGATGAAGCGATGCCCCAATAGCCACAATCAAACAACTAACGCCTACTGCAGAGCTTCCCTTATTGCAGAAGGGTTGTGAAGATTCCAGGGTATGTTTCGATATGAACCGCACAAGGCGAAATAAAATTGCGAGTGCACAACTAAAATACGAATAGGTACTGCACAATTTTGTAGTAATCAGTGACTGAGACAAATCCGTCTAAACAGCACACGAAATAAATTTAATTTTATTTATCAGTTCACTGAAAGTCGAACATCGCTCCGCCAAAACTGAATGCCACCAAGGATCTCTCCCGCATATCGTTTTTGTCGGCCAGCGCCTAAAAACTCATGATAGCGTTTTTGCCAATAAAGATATACCTGGTGTATACCTGATGAAATAAAATTTATACGAATTTCATAGAAACGAAAATATTCGTTTCATCCCCCCTTTACGTATGAAGAAAAAAAAAATAGTCAATTTTCATATCTTTAATGTGCCACGAACCAATAGATCGGCCAGAATCAAGTGATTCTAACTCATATACATTCGTGCTTATTTTACGGATTACTCTACATTTAATGAATTTAGGGGCCAATTTGGAAGAACAATAGTTTGCAGCGTCTGACAAAGTATAATTCTTCTTCCAGACAATCTGACCAACTTCAAGTGAAAGTGGTCGGTGTCTCAAGTTATATCGATTCGAACTCTGTTGGTAAGATTTCTGCAGACGAGATCTAACTTCCACGCAAATATCTCGTAGAACTTTTACGTGATTGGCTAATTTTTCCCTGTCCGAAAATTCCAAGCTTGCTTTTCCCTGAACTTCTGAGTAATTTTTGTACATCTTACCCGAAATGAACGGATCTCTACCAAAGTTCAGGTAAGCAGGGGTATAACCAGTGATTTCATGTACCGCAGTTCGGAGTGCAAATCCCAACTGTGGTAGTTTCACATCCCAGTCCCTTTGACTTTTGATAATGTACGATCTTATCTTGGTTTTAAGAGTTTTATTAACTCGCTCACAAGGATTGGCTTGAGGGCTGTAAGCGGCATTGTAAATGAACTTACAGTCATAAGACGTAACCATTTTCTTAAACTTATCACTGACATACTGCCTTCCGTTATCACAAATAAGATACTGAGGAATTCCGTAAACTAAAAATACATCTTCCTCGATATGCTTGAGTACTGAGGAGGACTTTGCTGTTTTCAGAGGGAAAATTAGGGAGTATTTTGTGAAGAGGTCTGAAACAACTAAGACGAAACGATTACGTTTTTTCGACATCGGGAACGGTCCCATTAAATCAGTGCATACGTATTGCCAAGGATAGTCAACAACTCGAGGGTGCATCACCCCATGAGGTAACTTTTGTTCTGGTTTTTGTCCCTTACACAATTCGCAGTCACGTACGAATCGAGCGATATCCACAGTCATTTTAGGCCAGTAGTAAAATGAAGAAATACGTATTAGGGTTTTGAAGTAACTTAAATGGCCAGAGGTTGCCTCTGCGTGATTTTCTAATAGAACTGCCTGACGCAACCTTTTAGGAACCACTAGCTTCCAGTCATAATCGCAATCGAATTGCTGATAGCCAGAATTAACTAACTTTTGATTCTTACCATTATTTATGCGAAATTTTGGATATTTTTGAGGAGAATCGGATATATTACGGAGTAGTCTCGAATACCAATCATCAAAATCGTCTTCTCTGATATCTATGTAAAACACTGCTCTCGACAAGGCATCAGGAACTGCATGCATAGAGCCCTTTCGGTGGAAAATTTGAAAATCATAACCCTGTAACCTTAACATCCATCGTACCAATCTACCACTGGGATTCTTCAGATTGAATAGCCATTTGAGACTAGAATGGTCGGTGATTACGTCAAAACGAACTCCATCAATATACGGGCGGAACTTTTCTATTCAAAAGACAACAGCCAAACATTCAAGTTCCGTGGTACTATACCTAGATTCCTGTGGTGATAGTGCACGACTCGCGTATGCAATAACCTTTTCCCCTTCTGGAAATTCTTGTGTCAGAACGCAGCCTAAACCCACTTGTGAAGCGTCGGTTTGTATATTGAATTTGCGACTAAAATCTGGACCCCCAGTATAGGAGCTGATATAAGACACTGCTTGACATCAAGAAATGCCGTTTCTGCCGCTGTGTCCCAAATGAACTTTTGGTTTTTCCGAGTCAGCTTTGTTAACGGCGAAACCCTACTAGCAAAATTTGACACAAATCTCCTATACCATGATATAAAACCTATGAACCTTCGGACTTCTTTTGCATTTTTAGGCGTGGGAAAATTCACCATACTCTTGATTTTATCTGGATTTGGCCTCAATCCAAACCTGTCAACTACATAGCCCAAGTATCTCAGTTCACTCTTCACAAATTCGCATTTGTCTTTGTTTACAGTGAAGCCAAGCTTGTTGAAAACCTGTCTCAAAATATTCAGATGAGTGGAAAAATCTGGTGTCGAAATAATTATATTGTCTGGATAGACAAATATATAGGGTTCGAGGTCTGCTCCGAGTTGGTCTACAATTCGCTGAAAACAAGATGGCGCATTTAGCAGTCCAAACGGCATCCGGGTGAATTGGAAGAGACCACGCCCAGGAACTGTGAAAGCAGTCTGTTCCTTGGATGATTCTTCGAGTGGAATTTGCCAATACGCATTCTTTGAGTCTATAGAAGACAGCACTTGAGCACCTCTTAACCTATCAAGAATCATACTGATATAAGGAATAGGATAAGCATCACGCTTAGTCACTTCATTTACCTTTAGAAAATCTATACAAAATCGATGCTCGCCATTCGACTTCTTAACGATAACAACAGGGGAAGACCAAGGGAAATTCGATGGCTCTATTACTCCTAATTCGAGCATCCTATCAACTTCATCATTAATTATCTTTTGCATGTATGGAGAAACGGGATATCTTTGCTTCACTGGTGCGGCATCACCAGTATCGATAATATGGAAAACATTTTTGGCACAACTTAAAGATCGACTTTCTTTCGAGAAAAAGTCATCTAATATTGCCTCCAACAACGCTGCCTCATCTAAACTTAGCTTACCAGATTCCACAATGGAATTAATGTGAATCTCATCGCCCACAGCATAAGAAATTTTCGACATAAATGGAATGATATCCATCTGTCTCCAAAAATCAATACCTAGAATTATTGTATCCTTAATATCTAATACACCTAAAGCTCTAACTATAATAACCTTACCTCCTAAAGCAATTGGTAATTGTATGGAACCCAATACGTTACAGTTTGAACCATCTGCAACAGTTACTGGAGAACACATTTTTTCTAAATTCAGTACAATTTTGAGCGACTGTAGCATGTCCCAGCCCTCTTTGCCAATGACGGTACAAGAAGCACCACTTTCCAATAATCCTGTGAATTTTAACCCAAAAATATCCACAGTGAGAAACGGACGAGGATCCCCTGACTTTGAAATGAACATACTGTCAATCTTATCTTTGCGAAACTGTACTTTAATAAAGTCAAGCCATGCCTCCCAAGACTCATCAGCCGGTTTATAAGAGGAAACAGCCAACGAACGGCTTACAGATAGCTTTTTGTCACGTTTTTTGAACATCTGTCACAAGAATAACGAGTAACCCCTGAGCGGCCACAACGGAAACAAAATTTCTGTCCTCTTCTGCTGGTGCAATTCTGAAAACGATGACCTACCTGCTTGCAGTTCCAACAAGTAACATTTGTGGTACGGTCCCCCGATTTCCCATCATCCTGCGGAGACCTGAAGTTTAGTGAACTATTAAATTCACCTGCTAAATCGGGCTCTATTGAATTAATGTGAGCGTCAAGCAAAGTTCGAGGACGAGAAGCGATTTGTCTATTTACCTCCCATCTCTTACATAACATACGAAGTTCTTCTACACTGACAACATCATTAATAGACCCCAAATTATGAATATAGTAAGGCAGTATGTTCCGCTTTAGAACATACAGCTTTTCTTCCTCCAATGCACGAGTTTCCAATCTATTGAATAAGTTTATCATGCAAGCAAAGTAAGCACCAACCGATTCATTCTGGTTCTGATATCGAGCGCGAATCAACTCCCATAACCTTTCATTATGATCATGAGGTAAATATTCCTCCTTGAATAATTTGACAAACGTCTGCCACGAATCAACTTGAGATCGAATGGATATATACCAAACAAGAGCATCCCCCTGCAGAAGATCAACCAATGAATTTTTTATTTCATCTTCCGTGACGTATCGAGCCACCCTGTAGGTATCAATCTTTTCAAGGAAAGCATAAACACTCAACCCCGTTTTCTTACCATCAAACGTGATACCCCACTTACTCACAGGGACTTTATTCTCATGAAGAATAACAGTTGAACTACAAGCGGACGGGTTTGTAGGTGAATTCACTGGGGTAACAGGAACAGCGTGGGTAGTAGCAGGTTCATTCAATGAATGAAATTTTGTGCGAGTCTTGTCATCCATTGTATTTTCAATAACTTCCAACTGCTGTACTAAATTATGAACACAACTTTTCCAGGTTGGCTCAGCTGGATCAGCGACAACTTCCAATCTTCGTAACCTACCAAATAAATTATGCAAAATCGAGAAAATGTAAGATCCTTCCTCTCCCGCTGGATCTCCGATGAAATTACCAACCAATTTTTCTAGCTCTACAGTTTTCTTGTTACACAAGTCTATCTCTTGTGCGATATCAGGTTTGAATGACTGATGACAAACAACTTTGCCAAAACTTTCTGAATTTATTTTTTCCATCAGCAATTTCCGCATTGTTCTAACAGTTTCCGCGCCAAATTCTTGACAACCCCTCACTTTCAATTCGTATTCTACTTCTTCTCGAGACAGATGATGAGGATCCATTTTCAATGGTAAGGATAAATTAAGAATTTATAGGGAAAGGAAAAAAAATATGTCAGTGATAGTCTTCTTGAATGATAGATATTTAAAAAAAATTATTTATTTTTTCAATTTTACAGCACCTCGTAGCCTCTGTGTAAATATTTGATCGAAGGAAAAAAAAAAAGGTTATGGGAACTTCATTCAGCAATATCTTTCAAAATTGAAATTCATCAACAACAATTCAAAACTACGAGGTTAAAAATGTACAACATTGGGCCATACAAAAAAATAACATCCAAGATAAAAATGAATAAATCTAACATGAGGTGATAATAAATCTATCACCTTTGAACTCCACTAGTATTGTTCCGACAGTTGCGGTGACAATACAAAAACAAAAAAAAATACCAGCACAAATATTATAACAAAGTATACACAACTTTTGCTGTCCCCTGTATTAAAAGAATGTTCAGAAATAGTAAATAGCACGCAATACATGAATAATGATGTCCCCTGTATTATGAAAACATTCCAAGAAAGAATAATAAATAGCCGGCAAATCATAAATAATGATGTACCCTGTATCATAAAGACATTTCAAGAAAATAATGGTGAATATCAGGCACTACATAAAATCTCCAATACACTTTCGCTATTCACTCGATATAAGATATCCAGCTAAAAATTTGGGTTCCCGAAACATTTTCATTTAAATTTCAGCAAAACAAAGTCCATTATCAACTAGACAAATATCTTATCTTTAACCATTTGGAATTTCTTAGAAAAAAAAATCCAACCATGCCGAATATAAAATCTCACTCTCTGACTAGGAATAAAAAGAGAATTTGCAAGAAACAATAGAGTCGTCACAGGCCCCACGTTCTAGGGTGCCAAAATAACTATTTCGTTTACTTTGATTATTTTGATGAATATATCAAAAATATGCCAATCGGTTTGCCACAGCGGTTGCAAATGGGGTGGGTTCAATAAAAAGGTGATCAATAATATTACGGGCGCCAAGTAATTTGCCGTTTTGGCATATAGTTAGCAGAAAAAAAAAGACACTTCAAATTACTAAAGAGACATCCCTTTAAAGTGACGTCCCTGTTAACCAAAATTTCTAGGGAGTGAGAGTGGTTGGATGCGAAATCAAACTTTCGTTTAAATGATAAATATATTGGCTTCCGAATTCAATTATGGAACATGCCTTGTAGTAAATATGTAAATGGTATATTTAAGCAAATACTTAACCTAGCTCTTGCAAGAGTATCTAAGCTGGGACAAGAGTGGAAAGCAAAATTACTCCGTCCGAGCTCAGGTACAAGATAAAAAGATTTAAAAAAACACGTAATAACGATACTTGGACAATAATCGGTTTGCACTGAATACTAGTGTAATTGAAATGGTATATAGGCCTAAAGTAATATGCTGGTGACTACGCTGAGAAACAGTAAGTGCCCAAGAAAGTAAACAACTATTCATTTCATTTGAAATCCGTCTAAACAGCACACGAAATAAATTCAATTTTATTTATCAGTTCACTGAAAATCGAACATCGCTCCGCCAAAACTGAATGCCACCAAGGATCTCTCCCGCATATCGATTTTGTCGGCCAGCGCCTAAAAACTCATGATAGCGTATTTGCCAATAAAGATATACCTAGTGTATACCTGATGAAATAAAATTTATACGAATTTCATAGAAACGAAAATATTCGTTTCACTCTATAAAAACCATGTTATTGATTAGAAATAATATGTTTAGTCTCAAAATGTTCATCAGTAAATAGAAATTCATAAGTATTTGGAATGCTGATATCTTAGAAATACCTCTATAATTCTTAATATTATTTATACCACCTGATTTGAAAATAGGAGAATGAAATAATTATTTCCAAGGTTGAATGATTTTTGATAGAGAATTTTCAAAGGCAGAGATAGAGTTGCAACAGCTGCTCAACAAAAAAGGTGGAATCCCATCAGGACAAACACTTTTGTTTTTATCTAAATTCATTAATTTATATTGAATTTTGTTTTCTATAAAAGTATGATTAGAAAGTAGAATTAATTGGGTGTTGACCAACATAAGTGTTTTTCATATTTAAAGGGACTGATGTTTTAAACCAAGACTGGTAGTGTTCAGCAAAAGCGTTTGCAATGTCCTGCGATATTTCCAAACACTTGCCATTTATTTCCATTATCTTTGGCGAACCAAATTCTTTCTTCAAGGAATTTACATAAGACCAAAAATATTTAATATTTGTTGTCATCATGTGTTCTGTATTTGATAAATATAGTAGACAACACATATCAATATGGTTCTTTGTTTCTTTTCGTAATTTTGAAAATTCTCGGTAATCTTCATTGTAGCCAGTGTTCTTGAATTTCTTGTAGAGTTTGTTTATGAGTTTTATTAACTTGATCAAATGGTTGCTTCACCATTTAGGATATTTAGATATGGATTTGAATTTCTGCTGGATAAACTGTTTAAAACCTACTGATAATTCATAAAAAAGCTACATCACATTCATCGATGCAATCAATTATGGATAAAAAAGACCAGTCAATATTATGAAAAAAGTCATTCAATCCGACTTAATCAGCCTTATAAAAGAGATATACTTTTTCCTTTACGCTACGAGTAGATAAGCCAGTGCATATGTAATCTAATTGAAAGTCTAATGCAGGATGATTTGAATCTTTTACGTGATTTCTAAGAGGTGTGTTTGACTTTGGTGGTAAATCATCTGAGAAAACTAGAAATTTTCCGCTGTTTTGCTGGAAATTCATGAAGGAAAATTTATCAAGAACAACTTCTACTCGCTGTTCAGGATAATAGTTGGGTATTAGAACATTTTCTTCATATGTCCATAATATTTTTATTAGATTGAAATCACCGACAATAACAAAATTTTACCAACATTGCTGCTTTTGACACTCTGTACGTTTTCTATGAACTTCTGATAAATTTCAGCACTTGAGTCAGGTTTGATATATACAGCACAAATATTAAATGTTTTTTGGGGAAATCTGAAATCCGTAGATCCTCAAAAAATGGACAAGCTGGCAAGTTAACCTTTTTGAAAAAAGTTTGGAAAGAACACACATCAAGACCTCACCTCTGGGAGTACAGTTCAATAGTTCATAGTTTCTGTCTTGTCTGAAGACTATGTAGTTGGAGTCACTTATTTCAGTATCTAAGAAATCATTGTTCAGCCAAGATTCGGTGATGATAATTATATCATAATTGGAAACACGAAGAGCTCTATTGGAGTCATGTGATTTTGTACTCAAACCACGTATATTCTGATAGTAGCATAGGATCGTATCGTTTATATTGACTTCACCATTTTTGACATGAAGTTTCAAGTTCCTTTATTGCTTGGGGAATTCTTTTTTATTTTGCTTTATGGCTTTATTCCGTAATCCCATGTAGATTTTGTACAAAAAATCACCACTTATTTGTTGGTTGAGAAAATCTCTGTGTTTATCAAACTAAAATCGTTTTATAACAACGAATTTAGGCCTGAAATCAGGTTCATACATCTTTTTTTGTTGAAAGGCGTTGTAACAAAAAAACATTTGTTTCTTTGTAGATCAGTTGGAATTTGGTTCACTGTCACTTCTGCGTTTTCGAACCCCTTTTTCTTTTTAATGTACTCCTGAACTTTTATTTCTGATGAAGCTCTTTTTACTCTGTAGAGATCTATTTTTCAAATAATAATCCGTTTCTAATAATAATAATAATAATATGGATATCCATACTTTTTTTTCAGCACCGGAAAAGCCACCTTCCGCTGTGTTTTCAGCTGTCCCTAAGTTCCTTCGAAAATGCCTGAGTTTTTGAGTGATGAATTCCCCATCACCATCACTGTTGTGGTTAACAAATCCATTCTAAGTTATTCCCTTAACATGTTCGTGGTTGTGTTTATTTTTGTTGACAATCTGAGTTGTAACAGCAGATACATCTGCCAACTCCCCTTAGTTTTTACTTTTCACTGAATGTTAAATGATGCTGTAGCCATTTGTTGGTGTTTTGAATGTTTTGTATTTAAGCTTTTTTGCGACTGACTAGTTTTTTCTAGTAATAGTCCATTTTTTATTATTAAGCCCGTGGCTCACGTTCATATTTTAAGTGAAGTCATTTTCATTGGTTTTCTTTCAAGTTATGTGAAATGAACCAATAAAAGTTACGTCACTTCAAAGCAGTTTGATCAAACTATTTGACCATGAGCCACAGGCTTTAGATTCCTGTTCTTATCCTATACTTCATGTAACAAGTGTTTCAAATAGTCAGTTACCATATTCACCTAATTTTCTTCTTCGCCAAGGAGTCTCTTCAAGGTGTTTTCTAATCTGACATTTTCAGTTTCATCAAAATCTTGCCTTTGATAAAAGCAGTTGATTCTGGTCTCGCAAATTTTAACAAACATTCATTTATTTTTTATAGCACAAGAAATGTGGTAACTGTTTCCACATACTACACATAATGTCTTTTTTGTCTTCGTTTGGCAACATTGAAAATGTCTTTCACTGAATATGCATCAATTACTGTGGTAACATTCTGTTCACCACTCGACACCGCTGCCATTTCTGAAGGTTACAATGCTCGATCTTGTGGCCTGTACCTGTCTTTTTCTGTTGTACGGTCTTCTATTTCGAATTCCCATTTCATTATTATAGGTATTCATTTTCTTGAGATCATTCTATACTCCACTTGTGTCTGGCTGAATGACTAAACGTCAAGGTCAATAAAAAAAATGTTGTGGCCTCAAACTCTGTATTACCATCGTTTGTGGCATTTCTGTTACTTCTTTCAACACTTCAAAATCTCAATGCATGTCAAACTGTTTTATTTTATTCTTTACATATTCTTCCGAGAACTCTGTTTCTATATTTCTGAGAACTCTTTGGTGGACAACTATGAATTTTAAAATGTATAGAACTGAATTAGGTATGTCTTTTCAAGCTTTCTGTATTTTTCTGATGTAGGAAATAATTCACTGATATGTGATTTTTGAACTATATCTTGACTCTGTTCCTTTCAATAGGGAATTACACTGGTAATATTTTATATTTTTTTAAAAAGTTAAACTGGGTCAAAAATGATTCTTTAATTTTTTTTTTTTCGGTTATGTTTGATGCAGAAAACAAAAGGATTAGAGATGAATTCAAACACTACCTCAAATTCGCGCCAAATATTATCGGTATTTCATTGGACAAATACAAGTGACGTCAAAGTCTCCCTAATTTCCAGCACGCACAGAACAAACAAACAAAATACGTAGCCTGTCAACATGGCGGTAGTTCGGAGTACACTGATAAACAATGCGCATGTCACATGAATATATGGGAAAAAATACGCACATATATTCATCAGTGTACAACTCACTCACACCTTGATAGAGAAAAAAATGGCGGTAGATCGGAGCACACTGATAAACATTGCGCAATATATGGCAAAAATACGCACATATTTATCAGTGTCTACAACTCACCGACACACTCTCAGAGAAATTTCTCGAAAGACATTTCGTGTGTGCGTGTGATTGAATCATTGAAACAAACACACGAAATGTCTTTCTCTCTCGTTGTATATTTTTCGAACTTATTTCATTTTTGTGAGGAAAGGCGCGCACATTTCCCCGCAAAATGAAATAAGATTGAAAGATATACTATCTCTCGCTCGCTCTGTCATTCATCCAACAAAATGAAATTCCATTTATCCATTATCTATTGATATATAATAATAATTATAATACATATAAAAAAATCAAATAATACGTCGTTTCTTCAGCGGTGGCGGCTCGTAGCGGCTCGTGGCGGCTCGTGGCGGCTTTGGCGGCTCGTGGGGGCGGTGATGAGCTGTCTTTTCGGCCCTCGGTGAAAATCCATTTGCCATCGTCCATACTTATGTTACTGAATCGATTGAAAGTCTCTATTTTGCGCTCGAATTCAGCGATTTGGCACTTGGTGGTGGCCCCAATATCGACGATGTGAGGTTTCTTTGAGGATAACGTGTCCACGTATTTCAAATGAAAATCCAATTTCTGGCTGCCTTTTACATATACCAAGTCGGCATCGGCAATGGGCTGGAGCACTTCGGTGAGGGACTCCCGCCAAGTCGATACACCCGGCGGAATATGGCACTCCGTGATGATTTCTTTCGAGGTATCGCACTTGCTGTTTGTCAGCGGCACTTAGGGCTCGGAAGGGCACCCCCGGTTTGAAAACGCAGTGATTCGTGCACTGACCGTCGGTGATTGCGAGTTTTTTTGGCTGGAACTCGCCGGCTATGGTGAACCCTTGTATATCGCACGCTACAAGTTTCATCGTGGAAGTCTGACTGTGAACTGCGCTGGCGGTAGCAGCAGCAAACCTGTCTATGCTTGTGCGGAGAGGGGATTCCCCCACTCTTCTTGTTTCCCTATTTTTTGGCTGTTGCTTCCTTCCGACGCATTCAACCAGTGCTCCCCCGCCGATTCCGCTGGCATATGACAGATGACGTATGACTTGAAGACAAGTGTTTTGTATCTTATGACAGCAACGTACGATCTCACTCATAGGCAAGTGTTCTATGATAAAATCGTGCACTATTACACAATATGCACGACTATTCGCTGGAAACCCAACTGTGGCTTCTATGTCAAGTTTGACATCGACGGTGGACGATTTCATGAATTCCGCTCTCCGTGAGCAATCGATTACGAAGATGGCGGCTCGATCCCTGAATGCATCGTAATCTAGCAGATGGCGTTTCTGGGAACAATTCGCATAGCTTGGGTAGAATTCCGTATAGGTGCGATGAGTTTCCACAAAGTTGTTCCCGTCAAATTGAAAGCGCATGCGTTCATGCGGGTAATTGTCACTGTTCAACGTTAGACGTATGTCCCTGATGTAAACGTGGTCAAAGTAGCTGGAATCTCGTGCAATGTTATCCATTCGATTTGTTTGGAAGGCGACAATGACGAATCGAGGACTCTCCAATGCCGTACAAGTTTTGACAATCTTTGGTGGAACCAGGCGTGAGTGCAGGCAGTTCGTGCATTTCCGACTTGCGGAAAGAGATGACCACAGGTTTGTTAGTCTTTATGGATTGCAGCAGCTGCAAGCGAATGTCATCATTGGAAATGACGTTTTTGACTTTGAGCACGATGCTATTGATCGTCAGGGCGGCTGTGGTTTCGACTTGCGGATTGGCAATCTCTTCTATAACCATACAGTTGTTATCGTTTCTGCTTCTCACCAAACGAATGCACTGTCGTCCGATTGTGGCATATCTGTAGTCGTGGAATATGCCAAACAGATGCTTAAGCGGAATCCACATGGCGAACGAGCCGTCGTTGGCGTTGCGAATAGCTCCACCTGGATACGTCCATCCGGCAGTGGCCAAGTGTCTAGAATCGGCGTCTGCATAACAGGTGTATCCTCGCAGGGTGCTCACTATACCCGGCAAACGAACAGAGTCCACCTCCTTGCCGTTGATTTCATAGTACATTGATTCGAAGAAAAATGCTCTAGCATTATTGACGAATCGCACATTGCCATCTTCTGCGGTTTTGACTAGTGCCCTCTATACAGACGATAGCGACGTTCATCAGAATCCATGTGTCACTTTGTTGATGACGATTTCGACAATGTCATCATTTTGGAAGGATTTGACGTACGGGTGATACGTTCGAGTCTCCACTCTTTGGATGGATTCATCGAATTTTGGATGATTGTACACGTCGAACACTTGTTTTGACAACATGATGTCCTTGAGATATGAGGAATTGTATGCTCGAGAGAGAGAGCGTATGATTGGTGTGTGCTCTCGTTGACTGTGTCTGCGCGACTGAACTGACGCCTGCGCTCTTACTACTTTTATGCTGTTGATCGTTCAAATCAAATACCAACCCCACTACGAACGTTCTGATCGAGAATATTCAAGGTTATGTTGTGTATTTCCGTCTTGTTCACAGGCAGATAGATGAGATTCGAGGGAGTCTCGTCGAAGGCAAATCCAGGATCTTCTCGAACGGCGAACTCTTATATCGTATGGGAGGGTCGGTTGTTGAAGAAAGCGCCCGATGTGACGTTACTGTCAATGTGAATTGTTCGCACTATAACTATGTTGACGGGCAGGTCAGACACGTGAACGATTCCAGCTGGGAGTATTCGAGGTGAGAAACCCAACAGTCGTCCGATAGAGTCCTCTGGAGTGAAGTCTATGGTGTGGTACTTGCTGTAAATTTCGCACTGTAGCGTATTGGTATTGGGTTTGAGAGAGAACACTGCTGCCTTAGCGTTGTTGTTGTTGTCTCTCTCAATCTCAACTTCTCTCTTCTTCTTCTTCACCTCTCTCGATTTGTCGATGTGTTTGTGAATGAACTTCAATATCGCATATTTCATAACAGCCAGTTGGTATGTTGATGGTGCTAAGAGATGGCGCTTCGTTGGCAAAGTAATAGAATTTCCCTTTCGTAATGTTCGGTATGCTGTTGTACGAATGGAAACCAATCAAAGCCAAGTGCTGTCTTCGTCCAATTGAATTGACGGAGCAAAGTCTGCGGTCAGCGTAGAAGTGTGACCTGTCAGGGTGAACAGCAAAGACATGACTGACACTTTGGGGGTTATGCACTTTCATCTAAAAACTTCCACACTCGCCTCCTGTGTTCCTCATCCAAAATGGGGTCAATTATGCAGGCAAGTTTGGAGATTCGTCTGTCAAAACGCATCCTGTCCATGGCCATACGTTCCCAATCGGATTTGCGCGAAGTGCGAAGTGTTGTATGCAATAATGAACCGTATTGCGCTCTTCATTAACGGTCACCGTCTTTTTGTTGGTTGTATCATCCATGGTTTGTTTGATCATAAAGGAATTTCAAACACAAATGGCCGCAATTGATTGATCGAATGTCTGATAGCGATCGTTGTTGTAGTAGATTGTCACATTTCCACCACCATTCAAATATCGTACGAGATCCACTGGCGGTTTCAAATTGCCGAAACTGTCAAAGTATTTCATACAAAGTCCACTTTTCACGTAAGCTACCCATTGCGTTCCACGATTTCTTATCGAGTCCAGATTGACAATGGCGCACTCTTTGTACATGGGCGTGGTTGTCGCGCATGAAAACCCCAATGAAATTAGGAATTTTTAGGCGTTTGGCATACTTGACCAAGTCCACATCGTACAAAGGTCGCTTGCTATTGGGTAGCTTCACTGGGAGTTTTTTGCAAACTTCTTGAGTCTTTTCGACCATAGCCTCCGCGACTTGTTTTGCGCATAAACAGGCCAGATCCCTGCTTTCCGATGTTCTCCATCGCAGTATTGTGGCGCTTCTCTTCATCTAATTTCTTCTGAGCGTTTTTCGAGGAGATGACGGTCCTGACTATGGTGCTGGCAACACCAGCCATCGATCCCAGTTCTCCCAAAGCTGCGAAGATGGGAAGCAAAAGGCAGCAAACCTCCACTCTTTGCTTCGAAAGGTATTATTCGACGTACTTTGATGTTTTTGCGACCATCCAATTTTTTGACTTGGGCTCGGTTTGCACGCAGTGCTACCAACGACGATTTTCGCAGAGCCTTTGCACTCATACCTTTCAGTTGGTCAGGCTTCAGTGTCTTCCGCAGATGATTGTCGATTTGGCGATTATCGAGACCACATCCTTCTTGAACGACCTCTGTTTCCTTGGACGTTTTGCACCAGAAGCCTTCATGCCCATGCCCAAATTACGCTTCGCCTTCATAGTTGTGGTGACTAGCCAAGCTGCAGCTTTCTCGCCGACTTTCGCGTCTTTGGACTTGGCACGTTCCCAAGCTCGATTTTCCAGCACCCAATCAGCCTTGTGTCTATCGTCCAGAGAGTTGCTTTGCGAATATGCGATATCGTGGGATCTGCAAGTAGCGTCTAGGGAGTTCACACCAACCTCTTCTGCAATTTGGTACCAGTATTGGTATTCGGGTAGATGTAGTTCGAACGGCAGACGATTTATCACAGAGTTCACCACTCCACGTCCTTCGTGTTCGACGGTTAGCATGACAATGACGCGATTGGCGTTGCGCTCTTACTTACATAGCCGCGCTCAAGCACTCAAACTGTCAGTCGAACGCCAGATGTGGGCGTGGTCACATGTAACACATAGCTAAAAAATGAAAGTGGTGCAACAAGAGTCGGCTCTGGAAATAGTCAATTTGGATTTCGTTGGTGGAAACGGCTTCAATGGTGTAATACGCAAACACGGTCCTCTGCTACCGAATTCATTCCGAGCGATATTTTGTGGCCCCAGCGGATGTGGCAAGACCAACGCTGTACTGAGTTTGTTATTCAGCCCGAATGGAGCACGCTTCAAAAATGTTTTCGTATATTCAAAGTCGCAGTACCAACCGAAATATCAGCTGTTGCACGATGTGCTGAAACAAGTCAATGGAGTGGGCTATTTTCCATACAAGGACAATGACGAGATTATCGAGCCGTCAATGGCAAAGAAGCACTCAATTTTCTTATTCGACGATGTATCGTGCGACAAACAAGACAAAATCAGAGAGTATTATACCATGGGACGCCATAAATCCGTGGACGTTATATTTGTGTCAAACCTACTCGAAATACCCAAACAGTTGATCAGAGACAATTACAACATTATAGTACTATTTCGGCAAAATGATGTGAATCTATAGCACGTCTCCCCGGATTACACCTTTGATGAATTTCGTCACATGTGCGCCACCTGTTGGAAGGAAAACTTCGGAAGTTTGGTCATAGCCAAAGACTTTGATGTGTCCAAAGGGCGCTATTGTCTGGGTTTTGACAGATATATTCAAATGTAATGCCTCGAGTATGTCATTCTGTGTGTAGCAATGGCGCCGACTACATCACGTGTTGACTCCGAAATTGCGAAAGCCGAACGAAAACGCCAAGTCAGTCAGTTGGCGAAAGTTGTTCGAAAAAAATATTTTACTATGAAACTCGGCAAATCCGGGCAGGATGAAGCGCTGAATAAACTATTCAAACCAATCACGGTGCCGCTGAACAGACTGCATGCAGCAATCGTACCGCCATCTGCTAAGCGACAGCTGAAGGTGAAAAAAGAAGAGAAACCAGAGCCGCCATCACCATCGAGAACCCCTTCCCCCACCACCACCGCCATGAAGAAAGAAGAAGACGAGGAAAGCTATCACACGGATGATTATGACGAATCTGATGAGGATGACGGAGAATTGTTGGAAGTTTACTCTGAAGTAGCATCTAAATTCGTGAATGAACATCGTGCAAAATCCGGCAAAATCGATGTGACTTACGGCCATTTACGACAGACCCAGAGCGCAATGGATACTCGTCACCAAGTTGATGGACTTGGACGAAGATATGGAGGACATTCGCATTGACGGTGAAACATACCAAGGTACTCCGGGACGAAATAGTTAGATTTTCTACAAGAATCCGAAATACCAGAGACTCGACTTGGTGGCATACAAGCAAATTTTGTTGAGTACAGGTGCTCATTTAGATGCGAAAGGACGGCTGAATCCGTCTCAGATATTCAAATACGAGAATTTGATTCGCCCACTGTTCAAAGACCCAACTCAATCGAAAATGGGCGGCAGTATCCCAGATCAATTGACATATAATACGAAGCCCGTAGAATATGTGTACTGAGACGACGTCAATGAGCTAGTTGACAGATATAGACTACTCGTCGCAGCCAAAGATGCTGGCAGCACCCCTACCGACAACGAGATCGTGGCCATCATCAATGAGCTGAGAGAAGCAGGCTATATTCGATAAATACGAGCGTCAACGTTTCGCACCCCGCAGTTCCATCATGAGCATCAACAAGTTCGTCCAAAAGTCCTCAGCTCGCCGCGCTCAGCAGCAGCAGCCTTATCATTTCCCCGGTGTCATACTCAACTATACGGCAAACGGGAACATTGACGCTGAACATGTGAAAATATGTAATGTCGAAACGCCAAATGCTCCGAATGATGTCAACAAAAACTACGTTGATGACGTCATAGTAGAGCTCAGAGAGAAATTGGATGCGCAGAAACACGCTCACGAGGCCTTGGACATTCGAATTATGAAATCCATGACACTTTCGTTGATAAAACATGATACTTTGAAAAAGCAGATTGAAGAAATGTCGAGAACGTCAGCGATTGTGGACTTCAGTTCAGACTATAACAATGGAGCTGCGCATTAGCATTGCGCAGTCGTTTGGGAGAAATGGAGTCGTCCGCAGCCAAAAAACAATTGGTTGATGAGCTTCATGCTCAGGCCAGAAAGAGATTTCCCCGCAGACGTACCATCATCAAAGGAATCGACGATCTGTGGCAGATGGACTTGGACGTCCTTCAAAAATACTCGAAAGTCAATAAAAACTACAATTATATTCTCGTGGTGATTAATACCTTCTCGAAATACCTATGGGTGCGGCCTTTGAAGACCAAAGGTGGTCGAGACGTCACCGAAGCGATGGGGGACATATTATCGAAAGCGAACAGAAGTCCTACGTTCCTACAATCTGATTTGGGTACTGAATTCTACAACGCCAGTTTCCAGGTCCTCATGAAAAAGTACAACATCAAACACTACAGCACGTACACGAAGATGAAAGCAGCCATAGCGGAAAGAGTGATACGCACGCTGAAAGAAAAACTCTTCAAATATTTCAGTTTGAATGGCAGCTATAAGTGGCTATACATTTTGCCGGACATTGCCAAAAATTACAATCAGCACAAACCTCGTACGATTGGCATGAAACCGTGTGACGTCACTAAAGACAATGAAGAAAAGGTGTACAAGTTTGTGTATGATTATGCGGGACGTGCTGGCCGAAAAAAGTTTAAAATTGGGGACTTTTTGCGAATTAGCAAGGCCAAACATGTGTTCGAGAAGGGGTATACACCCAATTGGACGACTGAACTTTTCAAAGTTGTCAAAGTGGAAATCACCCAACCAATCACGTACTTGCTGGAGGATTTGGAAGGGCGACCAATCAGCGGCGCTTTCTACGAACAGGAATTCCAAAAAATAAAAAATCCCGATGTCTATCTAGTGGGGAAAATCATTAGACGTAAGGGTCGAAAAGTCTTGGTGAAATGGCTCGGTTTCAGCAGCAAGTACAACAGCTGGATACATGCGACAAATCGCTTGTAATCCAATGGAAAACTGACACAGCTGCCACTGAAATGGGGGGCCTTTTTCACACTCTTCGTCAGAGTGAAGAATATTGAAGAATATTTCAACGGAAAATCTCTGCGTTGGTGCGTCAGTCTGTCGCTATGCTTGGTGGAATGCAGTTCGAATCTGAAAAGCCAACGTCTGATTACGAGTCGATGTTTTCATCACTAGTGTCGCTGGAATACGATTCTTCACCATCTGCATCATCATCATCAGAGTGGGCAGAACGTGCTGCTGAATTAGATCGAGTTTGTGACATGTACAAAGAAGCCATCAAAACTGAACGTATTTATGTGTGTAACGCCACGTACGAGTTCCGAAATACTGACATTCTCACTGTTCAATGCGGAATAAGTTTTGCTTGGAGTTTCGTACCTGCAGTGAAAGGTCCACACCATATGCTTCAGCCTGTCTTTCAGCATGTTTGAATGGGACACCTTCGTGGGGGCCATTAATCGTCTGTACAATTGCCGAACTGACGCGAATGCAGCTAACATCACCCGAATCAAACTCGACTGGGACAATGTCATGGATTTGGAATTACACTCTTATGAAGAGACAACAAAAATGCGAGTCTCCAAGGATGACACCTACTTCTACCAAATGGAGCTCGAAATTTAGAAAATCCTGCATCTGGATGCGACAGTCTTGGCGGGAAGATTTTAATATTTATTGAATACGAACTGTTGTCAATATTATCATGATATATTAGCTAGTGTCAAAGGTCTTGCTAGAAACAATGATTTGACATTTGACGAGGCTATAAATTTGTGTACTATATCGTCCAAAGATGATAAACATGTATGTTTTCGAGAAATGAATGTATTTATGGAACAGAAGTAGCATTTTTATTTCAGTATGCATAGAGAAATGCAGCAGTACGAAGCAAGACTCGAGACGTTTCGAGGCTGGACTTCCAATGGCAGCCGAATGACGATCCAATGGCTGACCATCACGAATGGAGTCCAAATTGTGAATTTGTTCTAAATTATCGCCACAACAACAACAACAATCATCAGACATCAGTGGTGGCGGTAGAAGGGCCATCAGATGGCGCTGATATACCTTCAGAACCAAGGTCGGTGACAGATGTCACTCCGCCGACAGTTGGCGCTGACATCGCAGTGCGATAAGTGACAGATGACACTCCGCCGACAGTTGGCGCTGATATCTCTGCAGAACGACGAGTGACAGATGACGGCAAGCCCATGGATGACAGTAAGCCCATAGATGATGGCATTGCAGACTCACCACACTATGATGATGTGTCGTGTTTGTTTTATGAATGAGCGAGCGCTCTGTGTTGTTTCTACCTTGTAGACACTTGGTGTGTTGCTCACGATGTGCCGCTCTGTGCGACACATGTGCAGTATGTAGAGCACCAATTTGGAATTTATTGAAAATATATGTATCTTAGCTAATTTTTTGTTTTATTTTGTTTCAGCCTCAAGAATCGATCGTTTTTGATCGTAAAAAAGTACGATGCTCTTTTCGAGTGAAAAAAGTGCTCATTTTCAGACTCAAAATCGATGCTCTTTTTGAGTGAAAAAACGCACACCAAAATTGACATGGTGGCGGTGCTTTTTTTCAGTGGCTGAGTCGCGGAGTCTCAGTTGAGTCTCACTGAATTCAGTGACTGAACTTTGAATTTCACTGAACTTTTTACTCAGTTCGATCACCATGTCAAATTTGGAGTATCTTTTTGATAAAAAAAGTCCTGTTTTTTACTCAAAAATTGGTACTTTTTTTTATAAAAAAAGTGCTGTTTTTTTACTCAAAAATTAGTAAATTTTTTATCGAAAAACGTGCTGTTCTTTGGCTCAAAAATTAGTACTTTTTTGATCGAAAAACGTGCTGATTTTTAAGCTAAAACTAGGTACTTTTTTTATCGAAAAAGCACTAATTTTTACTATGAAAAACGATAAATTTTTTTAGTTAAAAAATGAACACACACTCATTCGTCCAACAGAAGAAAAGTGGAGAAAATGTATTTTATACGTCTATTGATAAAACAATAATAATAATAATAATAATAATCACAATATAATAATAATACATTTATAGTTTTCCACAATTCCACCATTAATTTTTCGCATATTTTTGTATGTTTTTGCATTTATTCAATCGGGATGAGAAACCTCATCGCCAGAGCCAATGAAGCGGTTATATGGAGGAGGCGTTTCGAAACGATGACCTTTGTAATCGTATGAATGTAAGTCATAATGACAGGAATCGCTTGTTTTCAGCGTGAATAGTAGCTCGTCAAATCTGTTGTGACGCCAAATCTGTTGTGTGAAATGTATGGTGTTGCATGGCCTTTCTGAATGCTTTGAAACAGATATAACACAGACGTAATACGTAGTTCGGAATATAGTACTGGTTCATCCATACGCAATAGACATCTTCAGTGAAATGTATAGACCAGTCTTCGGTGGCGAGTGCGTATTTTCTGTCTGTGGCATCAAGTTCTCGTGTGTACTCGAAGTGCGCCAAACTGATATTTATCAGTGTGCTCCGAACTACCGCCATTTTTTTTTCTCAAGGTGTGAGTGAGTTGTACACTGATGAATATATGTGCGTATTTTTCCTATATATTCATGTGACATGCGCATTGTTTATCAGTGTACTCCGAACTACCGCCGTGTTGACAGGCTACGTAATTTTGACAGCTGTCCTGTCGAACGTACTCTACATTAGCCCACCTCACGAGGCATGCGAAGTTCTCGTTTCTTTTTTCAATCAAAACAATCAACAAATGAATAAATGGACTAAAATGTCGCAAGATCTCATGAACGATGAATATTTGCCGGTGCTAAAGGCCAAAATTCCTCCAAATGCCAAAGCATACAAACTGAGAAAAGTCTTTCGCAACAACACTTGCGAAAACACTCGTAAGATGCCGCTAGCATCGCCGACAGAGGTGACGATGACCACTCAAAAGACGCCTAATGTGCGCCGATTGCAGATGTCGACGACACCGACGAGTTCCTGCCCAAAAGACGTCTATGACGGATTCATTTGTGAGTTTGGCGCTGATCTACCAGTTGGGCGAGTCATCCTACAAGTTCCTAATTTTAATCAAGCAGAGATACGCAATTGCCAATAAAAATGAAAATACTCATATCACTTATGGTACTGATGTGTAATTTTCAAGCAAAAAAATAAATGATTTTTCACTGTATTTTTGCATTTTTATTTCAAGTCTCAACACGAACAAAACAGTCTTGAATTCCTCGAATTTGTTTGTTTATTCAATATCTAGCGTTCGAATCCCCCCTCCCCCCACCACCCCGCCCGTAGCACCCAGCCCGCAGCTAACCGCGTAATTCTCAAAGAAAAAGACAGAAAAAAAAAACCGATGAGTTAGAGTGAGATGCCAATCATGTCTTATTTCCGACACAACACACTGAGTCTTGATGGAAAACACTCACCGATTTCTTAGAATTTTGAGCTTATTCAACGAATATCCGTTGCCATTGCACACATTGCAACATATTCATCTTCATTTCCGTTATGGTCCTCACGCTATTGTTTTTCCCAGAATTCCGATGTGCACGTGTGTGACGTCACAACCTCTAAGCGTAAACAACCTTCCTTTGATGTGCCGCCTCGTATCGCTCGCCCAACACCAGCGAGCCGGTCCAGTGGCGGCGTATCACCAGTGCCAGCGTCAACAACTATAAAATCAAAGAAAAATAAAAAATAAATAAAAATCAAAATATCTCGGCCCCCGGCGCTCCAGCGCACCCCATCTTCTCGGGGGGCGTTCTTCGCCCACGCCGCCAGCCGATCCCAGTTACCCAATTCTATACAACTATGACAATCAAGAATTTAAATTGACAAAAACTCGGCCCCCTTGGGCTCTAGCGTACCCCCTCTGTGGGGACGTTCCTCGATGGGGCCCCCGTCCTGCAGCACAAAAGCATGGCCAGTCGGCGGGAGTCGAAAAGTGAGGTTATTTCACTTTTTTGATAGTCATGGTTGTATTGTCTATCTACTTTTTCCAAGTAATAAATAAGCTGAATTCAAATTTCTAAAGTCTTTATAACATTGGTTCAGTCATTCCATTCTAGGTTGGTATGTTTTTTAGGAGCGGAAAAAATATTTGACAATGAGAAATTTAAGATCTGCTTCAGCCTGAGTTGTCCTGAGGACGTTCCTTGAATGTTCCTTTGTCTTTCTTGTCATAATTTGCTGGATTCCCTGAATTTTGGGGAAAGAGCATTAGAGTTCAAGAATTATAGATATGACCAACAGCGTGGTAATGCCAGCATTTCATACATATCAGAAGAAATGACCGAGAAATTCCTAAATCTAGATTCAGATTATTTGGAGCACTGAGATCTGATTAAAAAAACAGTTCTCAAATGCACGCCTTGTCATCTTTGAGACCAAGTGAGGGATAACAGTATTGATGTTCAAGAGAGTCAAAGGTTGAATTTAGCGCGGAAGAAGATTACGTTGGATTATAAGAATCATAGTTTTCACGTCTGGTTTAATTTCCAAACGACCTTCCCCTGCTAACTTCTTTTCCTACCTTCAACTTCTTCTGAAAGATCTTCCTGTAAGAAAGAAAATCTCATTTCAGATTAGTTAACAAATATGTGCGTTGATCTGATTCTCGAACTTTTTTAGTGCAATATTTTGTATTCCTACACTGGTTTAAACAGGAAACTTGATTTCGACTAAAATTCTAGTCTAAGTAACCTTTTCCACCAAACACCAATACACTAATACAGGAGGTAGAGATTCACCTGCTACCTCATCGATAACCTATGGTAAAGCTAAGCACAGTGGACTCAAATCAGAAAAAAACAAGTGGTGGTATTAACCTGAACACTAATCCTAAAAAAATCGCTGCGCTCTCCATTACTTTTCAAGTTATGCCCTTTTGAATCTTGAAAAATAGATGTTTTTCAAACACTTATTGTCCACATATTCCCAAATATCTGACAGAAAACAACTACTTCCCTTTAAGGACATTGAATTACATTTGACATCTATTTGTGCAATGTTTCTCGAGGAAAACACTATTGCAAGTGTAAATTGTAATAAAATAATTAAATATTGATTCTTTCATTTGATTGGAAAAGCATCACCCTCGAGCAAAGCGAGAAGCACTCATCGGTAGCAAAGACTCCAGGAAGAGTAAATGCATAAAGGTTAAGTCAAGGCAAGTCGAGTAGTTTTACTCGCGGATGGCGCTGAGACTGACATGTAATTTGTGGCTTCATTCTTATCGGAAGACTAGGGTTTTTGGATATTGTGTTTTTTTTTGATGGAACAAGACAACTTCAATGTGGTTTGACCTATCCTAGCACTGATTAAAGACAGAAATTTCGAAACGTGCATGAATGCAAAGTGGTCATTCTCAACCAACTTAATAATGATATCTATAATTGTTTAATTGTGATTAGTATTTTCACTGGTAGGTATCCTCCTTGGGGAACATCGCACAAATGAATGTCAGATGTATTCAATGTCCGTAAAGGGAAGTAGTTAGTTTCTGTCAAATATTCGTTTCATATTTTCCTCTTTGTGTGAATGGGTGGAAATAAGGATATTATTTTCGTTTTTCGAAACTCTCCGGCACACCGAACTTCGTTCGATTCAACTAATTTTTCAAGCAAAAATCTCGCAAAATGATCTTTCTCATATCTTTACAAACTTTCATCAACGCATATTTCACAATTACAAGTGCCAAAGTTAATGTCTTTTCCGAATAAACATAACCTAACTTTTTAAATACTAAACTAAGTGATTTTTATTGTTTTGGTGAGTTGGTCCCTTGAAATGATTCGCCTACGAATGTTCGAATATAAATGTGAGCGACAATTTCCCCTTCATTGGTAAAGTATTCAACATCTTTTAAATTTTTCATTTGTAACAAATAAAATGCAAACTGGCCCAAATCAAACATGTTAGGATAGGGTATCAAATTTAAACGATCAGTTTAAGTAGACTCGCTGTATTTATTTTATATTCAGTTATACACGCACACTTGAATCTCTAAAGCAACTGACTAATAGGTATATAAAATATAATCTAGTCATTCGAGTACAGATATGATTCAAATCTGCAACTCATCATAACAATAAAAATCAGTAGAAGCCTCAGTTTTTTCTTTGAAAAGTTAGGTTATGTTTGCTCTGAATGAAGGGTGAATTTTTGGGTAACGTTTCATTTTGGTGCTTGGTATTCTAAAATATTAGCTGATTAGCATCTAAATGGTGTCGAACAAAAAAGATAAATTTTTTCCGATTATTGCAGCAAATTTTCTTCGGATTTTTATTCAGGAGATGAATCTGCGTAAGAACCACCCCTTTTTTTCTGATACGAGTCTTCTAAGCTTACCTTTACTTACCAATAACTAAGTAAATCTGTGGGAACAAACATATGCTCATTTCGATTTTTAGTTTTGACATAGATCGTTGTGGCTTTAGAGAAGGAGAGGGATAGAATATTAGCACTCATTATCTTTTTCGGATATAGTTCATTGACTACGAAAATTTAATCAATAATTAATATTATAACTGAGAGTTGACAGGTGAAAAGTTATAGAAACATACTTCATTTCAGTTTCATTGTATTGGTGTTTCAATTCATACTACTGAAAATTGTCTCAATTTGCTTAGAAATGTATTCATATATCTGCTTCATGTCAAAACTAGAATCGAAAAGTAAATAGTATATTTCTCGTTACAGATTCAGTTATCAGTGATCCAGCAGTTGAAATTCAAATGCATCATGCAAATCGAACAAGAACGTTTTCCCAACTCTTCGGCCAAAACTGCCTGCAAGGTGATCAAGAATTTTACGGTGAGTTAATAAAAACAGACCTCCTACTATCAGTATTTCCTAATTTGTTTCAGTTTTCAACTTCACAAAAAAGTACGATAGCGTCTAGGGGCCACAAATAGATATATTGGATTTCTTTCCAATAAATTGGATTCATTTTCAATTTATTGTATTTCTCTCCAATATAATGGATTTTTTGAATACTCGGGTTATTTCAATGATGCCAGTAGGAATTTAATTTACTTCTCATATCGAACTAGCAAATACAAAATGTCAAATTGATAGCAATCGAGGTGAGTCGCAATTCTGAAATATAACAAGACAGGAATTTAAATGAACGAATGTGGAAGACTCTATACAGGGTGTTTCTTAAGTACGTGTAGAAAATTTAGAACATATCCGTTTGTCGTTTTTGAAATACATGGCGATAAAGATATTGTTACGAGTTCGAGGCCGGCCCTGATCACCTCATTAATTATGCACCCCAAGTAAACGTTCCTCCAAACACATGAGTCATGCGTAGAAGAAACGCGAATTTGCTGATAAACGAAACCGAAGTTTCGAGAGACATCTAGATCGAGAACTGTAAATAGAATCTGCTTGCGGGTATATTTAGCGCTCGACAGCAGAGGGCAGATAGATTATCACAGAGATGAGTTGCAGACTATACTTTCAGTGTTCGCAGATAGACAGCGACAGTGGAAATGAATTGAAATAGTTAGTGAAGTCAATGTTTTAGTTGTATAATTGTTCAAGTAGTGTTTTAAATAAATTAGCAAAATTAGTTTAGTGGGTTTTTACTACATTTGGTGTCATCAGTCGGATGTTTAAAATAAATAAGTGTTCGCCGTGTTAAAAACTGAAAGACATTTATCGCACCTAATAGGCTACTTAGTGACCCGTTGAACATTTTAGTGTTTGCAAAGTGGACAGTTTTGCGCGTCGCGGGAAAATAAACTGAAAACTTATTGTGTAAAATAAAGAATAGTCTGATATCTCGGTTAAAGACAACAAAAGACAAAATGTTACCGAGGAGAGTTCACCTGGTTGAGCTAAATGTTAGTGAATCGAAGCAAGAGTTGGAGGAGCGGGAGTTAGAAACAACTGGAAAGAAGGACGTACTCCAGAAAAGACTTGCAGATGTACTGATTGAAGAAGGAGAAGACCCCGAAACGTTATAACTCGAGGTTCCTGGAATTGACTTGAGCTCGATTATGAATAAACTTGAAGAAACTACCAAGTCTCTGTAAGAAGAACTTCAACAAAATTCGGTGAGTCTGGAAAATAAATTTCTTCAAAATTCGAAAAGCTTGGAAGATAAATTTCTGGAAAATTCGAATAGTCTAAAAGAAGAACTTCAAGGAAATGTGAAGAGCCTGGAAGAAAAAATTCACGAAAATTCGAAAAATCTAGAAGTGAAGCTTCTAGAAAATTCGAAGAGTTTGAAAGAAGTTTGCGGCGTGGTGAATTGGTTGGAAGGAAGAATGGGAACTGTTGAAACAGAGATGGAGAAAATCAAAGATTACATGGAGGAAGAAATGAAAAAAATCAAGGAAAAATTCAGTGAATTGGAAAACTGAATGGATTCTGTGCACAAATAACAACGCATATGTCGCAGTGCTTCAACGACAGAACAAAGGTGTTTTTGTAGACGGTCTCATCAACAACGAGCCTCGCACCATGCTGCTTGATACAGGTGCGACTAGGACAATCCTTGGGCCTACTTTTGCCTAAACACCGGCAAGAATTGAATCATCGAATTGGAAGCTACGCACAGAAACAGGACAGCCGGCAACTGTGTATGGTGAACTTCCGATTGAATTGACTTTGGGCAGTACTAAACTGAAACACCGGGCTCTAGTAGCGGATATCGAGGATGATGCAATCATAGGGATGGACATCATGAACTCCAGAGGGTTCGAGTTGAATTTCAGAGACGGTGCCCTACGAGTGAATGGAGAAGAGTTGGTGCTTCACGGAAGAAGTGAAGAAATGATTCGTGTTCTGCTGGCTGAAGATGTGAGCGTACCGGAGAGGGCTGAAACCATTTTGGAGGCTCGCCTGGATAGGGGTGCGAGCAATGGAAACGTGGTGATGTTCGAGCCCAAGCTACATGATGAGAAAATTGGACGAGGAATCGCACTAGGGAAGACCTTGTTGCGTGCTGATAAATTTGTGCTAGTGAGGGTAATGAATATCAATTATTACCCGGTGACCTTGAAGAAGGGAACGATTTTGGGGCACTGTTCGTCAATTTTCTCTGTGATTAGGAGTGTTCGCGGCACTGTTAGCCAAGCCAGTAACATGCCAGCAGAATTTGAGAAGCTGGTTGCTATCTCATCCAAGGACATGGGCCAGCACAAAAGCCCAAACTGAGGGAACTAGTCAGGAAGTATCAGGACATCTTCGAAACTGAAGTAGGCAGAGGCGGTAGAAAAAAGGTGGTTCAGCATAAGATCGACACTGGGAGTGCCAGCCAGGAGACTTCCCCTTGCCAAGAAAGAAGAGGCTGACAAATTAGTCAGTGATATGGAAAACGAAGGTGTTATTGAATCATCTGATAGTCCTTGGTCCTCTCCAGTAGAACTGGTAAAGAAGAAAGATGGTTCAACCCGGTTTTGCGTCGATTATCGTCAACTCAACAACGTGATGAAGAAGGACAGTTACCCTCTACCAAGAATCGACGACACGCTAGACACGCTGGCTGGATCTACGATTTTCTCGACCCTAAACCTGTAGAGTGGATACTGGCAGGTAGAAATGGCTCAGGAGGATCGAGAAAAGACAGCTTTCACCATCGGCTCAGGATTGTGGCAGTTCACAGTTATGCCATTCGGCCTCTGCAATGCTCCAGCCACTTTCGAAAGATTGATGGAGACGGTTTTGAAAGGACTATCATGGAAGACGTGTCTGGTGTATCTCGACGACATTATTGTGGTTGGCAGATCGTTCGAGGACCATGTGAAAAACTTGAAGGAGGTATTCCAGCGACTGAGAAGCTCCGGACTGAAATTGAGCCCCAAGAAATGTCATCTGTTCCAGAAAGAAGTACGATATCTCGGCCACTTTGTCTCTGTGAAAGGAGTGGCAGTAGATGAGCAGAAGATCAAAGCTGTTAATGAATGGCCCGTTCCGAAAGACATTCACCAGCCTCGAAGTTTTCTTGGCTTGTGCACTTACTATCGCCGATATGTGCTGGGATTTGCTAACATCGCAAAACCACGGACCAGGCTCACGGAAGGACAAAGTTCCAGTGGTCAGATGAATGCCAAGATGCAGTAGATGAGCAGAAGATCAAAGCTGTTAAGGAATGGCCCGTTCCGAAAGACATTCACCAGCATCGAAGTTTTCTTGGCTTGTGCACTTACTATCGCCGATATGTGCTGGGATTTGCTAACATCGCAAAACCACTGACCAGGCTCACGGAAGGACAAAGTTCCAGTGGTCAGATGAATGCCAAGATTCGTTCAGGAAGTTGAAAGGAGATTTCATCAACGCACCAATCCTGAGCTACCCCCTTCCAGACGGGAAATTCAGCTGTCCTGTCTCAGATCCAAGGACAAGAGAAGGTCCTCGGTTACTTCAGCAAGACATTCAGTAAACCGGAGCGGAATTACTGTGTCACCAGGCGGGAGCTGTTGGCTGTTGTCAAGGGAGTTGAACACTTCTACAAGTACGTGTATGGGAGAAGATTCCTACTGAGAACTGATCATGCAGCTCTCAAATGGCTCCTACAGTTCAAGAATCCCGAGGGCACCTTGGATCGAGAGGCTCCAAGAATTCGACTTTGAGATCGAACATCGAGCGGGGACCAGCCATAAGAATGCGGATGCCCTATCGCGAAGACCATGCCCAGAAGACTGTTCGCATTGCCGACAAGCAGAGGAGAAGTAGTCGACGCTCTGTAGAACTACGGCGGTGGATGATAACTGGGATGACAACAAGATCCAGAAAGACCAAGAGAATGATCCAGATCTTGGTTTGGTCGTCAGCTGGAAGAAGAGTGATCAAAGACCGTCGTGGCAAGAAATAGCCAGTTGTTCTCCAGTCGTCCAGTCTTATTGGTCCCAATGGAACTCCCTCACCTTGGACAATGGAGTCCTGAAACGTGTGTTGAAGTCGGAGGATGGCGGGGAGGAAAGGCGTCAGATAGTAGTTCCCAGGAGCAGAAGACAGGAAGTGCTCCGAGAAATCCATGATGGGGTCACCGGAGGACATCTGGGAGTGACGAAGACCCTTCATAAAGTTAGGCAACGGTTCTACTGGGCCAATTGTCAAGCTGACGTCAAGGACTGGTGCAGAAAATGTGCTGTAGGCGCTGCCAGCAATGGGACTCGATCAACACCTAAGGCCCCGATGCGCCAGTACTATCAGGGCAGCCCATTTGAAAAGATCGACATTGACATCGATGGCCCGTTCCCACAATCTGATCACGGGAATAAGTACATCCTTGTGGCGATGGACTACTTCAGCAAGTGGACCGTAGTATATGCCCTGCTGAACCAAGAAGCCATCACCGTTGCCGACGTCTTGGTAAAGGAGTGGATTTGTCGATTCGGTGTTCCGTTGGAGCTGCATTTGGATCAAGGCAGAAATTTACAGTCAAACTTGTTCCAGGAAATGTGTCAGATGCTGAACATCCGGAAGACGAGAACCACAGCTCTACATCCACAGTCCGATGGAATGGTGGAACGGATGAATAAGACGATAAACCGCCACCTGTCCAAGGTAGTCTCTGACTACCAGAAAGATTGGGACCAGTATCTCCATTTATTTCTGATGGCCTATCGTTTCGCAGTTCACGAGTCAACCGGCCAAACCCTTGCTAGTGTTATTATGGGCCGAGAGCTGCGACTTCCATGTGACCAGAAGTTTGGGACGCCACCAGGACAAAACACTGCGGGAGATGACTACGACAGAGAATGGATGACATCCATGAACTAGTCCGCTTGAACATCCAGAGCGCCAGCAACAGAATGAAGGATACCTACGACATCAAGGCTGATGCTGGTGTGTATCAGATGGGAGACCTTGTCTGGCTGTACAACCCTAAACGTCGCCGTGGACTATCACTGAAGCTTCGGAACTCGTGGGAAGGCCCATATGAGATCATGAAAGGGATAAACGATTTCGTCTAAGGAATGCATAAGCCACCACGAGGAAAACCTAGGGTGGTCCACTTCAATAGGTTGTCCCCTTATGCCGGAAACCACCACCAAGTCCGCACCATCAGACCACTGGAGGATGAAATGACATTCCAGAGGTTCATGTCCCTGTACTAGAACGGATAAACCGAGAGGAGCCACGATTACGCGTTAGCTCACTGTGTGGCAGAAGATCTCCAAATGTACAGAGGCATTGCCGTAGTATTCTCCAAGAAGTTCGGTCTACTCCAGGAACTACGGGGACAGAACCCGAAAGTTGGAGGGTCGCTACAGCTGAGGAAGGGCTAGAGAAATATCTACTATTTGCTTACCAAGAAGCTTTCTCGAGATAAGCCGTCTTATGAAAATGTCTGGAAGAGCCTTACCAGATTAAGAGACTCGATGCTGAACCAGAATCTTGTGAACCCCAAAATTGGCCTGTGGGATAATAAGCATGTTGGAGACAATATTCAGATTCAGCGGAGTCAAAATTTTGGTGTGCTGCATCCATCTTCCTCAACCCAACATGAAGACTGTGGAGTGTTATTTCCATCGAACGTCAAGGTGCAGATATCTCCACACTCCAAGAACGACATTTCGGTACGAAACGTCTTCAAGAAGGGGGCAATGTAACGACTTCGAGATTGGCCCTGATCACCTCATTAATTGTGCACCCCAAGTAAACGTTCCTCCAAACACATGAGGCACGCGTAGAAGAAACGCGAATATGCTGATGAACGAAAGCGAAGTTTCGAGAGACATCTAAGAAGTCGCCGTATAGACTCGATAGATCGATTACTGTAAATAGAATCTGCTTGCGGGTATATAAGGCGCTCGACAGCAGAGGGCAGATATATTGTCACAGAGAGTTGCAGATTATACTTCCACAGTTCGCAGATAGACAGCGATAGTGAAAATGAATAGAAATAGTTAGTGAAGTGAACGTTTTAGTTGTATAATTGTTTAAGTGGTGTTTTATATAAATTATCAAAATTAGTTTAGTGCGTTTTTACCACAATATAACTGGATGTGCTGTTATCCGAAATAACCAGGTATTATCGAACGTGTACGTAGGTCAATGGGACGACGAGCCGACTCTTGCATAATGGTAGTAGGTGGGCATTTTCAAAAATTGCTGTATTTTCTTTTATTTGTTAAATATTAAAAAAAAATATAAGTCATGTTTTGTAGAGATTACAGTCTGGAATCTGGAGATCATTCAGTATAAGAGAACAATGCAGTGGCGTATAACTTTTGTCCGGGCGATCCTAAAATTGAACATTTGTGCCCGCATTCCACGTCTTAAGGTCTTACTTTTTGGTACTAATGGCTGAAAAGACATTACTTTCCACTCTAGGACCAAGAGATATTACCACTGTGAGTTCTTATGTGATTGCATTCACTGACCCAACGTCTAATGATGATCATTTAGTCCCTAGAATCAAATTTTTGAGACCAACCCTTTCCATAACACTTTTGAAAAAAAGTGTTTGCCAAATATTCCCACACCCTGATTCTTTCATGATGAATATAATGTGACAATACTCTATCACAAGCCATTCTTGAATATTGAGAGTATAGAAAATTAAACAAACATATCAGCATCGCTTCTTCCGAACATTCAATAAATTGAAAATAATCCAATTACTGAATTTGTTTTCAATGTATTGACAAGAAATCCAGTGTGTTGATAAGAAATACAATATATTGAAAATAAATCAAATATATTGCAAATAATTATTGGATTTTTTTAATTACTCGAGTTATTTCAACAGAGCGAGGGTAGATTTCATTTTTACTTTTCTTTTCGAAATTGTGAAGAGAAACCGCCGTGGCAACATTGATAGCCATAAGTAGAAAATATCACAATACAGAATTTTGAATATGACAAGGCTGCATATTGTTCAAATATGGCATACCCCATATACAGGATGAGTCAACAGTATATATACCCTTAGTCAATTTCTGTATTGTAATCACCATTTCCAAAGTTGTTTTCTTTAAGATATTGTATCATATCCTGCTTAGCAGGATTTATAGAGAGGAGGGTATATTTTGACTTTGACTGTCAACCTCTCCGGCAAAGCGTCGAGTTTTGTTGCTTCTGGAAGAAGGCTTCTATGCTTTCTTTCTCTGCGACAAAATAAGGGGCGGCTCGTTATCCCTACGAGCTATCGACATATAGCTTGTAGCAGAGTGTACTCTGACCTGGCAAGAATGATGTATGACCAACAGCTTCAGCGGTTGTATCTTTCCTGTCACTGATGAGAGGCAAGAACTTCGAAAATAGTCTGATTGGTAGTCTGTTCTGATCGGGACTTGCGAAGCTCGTCCGTTTGAGTAATAGAAGCATTTGCAATTGGATCGTCTTGGAGGAACGTTGCACAGGTATCTGATGGACGTAGTTCAATGAAATGAAACTCTGGCTATCCACGCTTCAATGATCCACCCTGTATGAATGAAAACAATTTCCAAAAATTCCCCCTTTGGCAAACAAATATAAGGAATTGTAATAGTGATTCTCAATGGAGCATTTGACCAAGGGCATACTGTAGATTCACCCTGTATATGGGGTATTCCACTTGAAAAGTTTTCGTCCCTGTTTTATACAGAATTCTGTGTTTTGATATTCTCGAAGGCTTGCAAGATTGTTATCAATTATGCCATGAAACGGTTTCTTTTCTCAATCTAGAGAAAGAACTATAAATGAAATCTATCCTCGCACTGTTGAAATAACTCGAGTAATTCTCCAATATATTGAAAATGAATTCAATATATTGGAAAAAAATCTAATACATTGGATTTATTTCAGAGAAATAGTTTTATTTTATTTGTGTGATTCCTAAACGCTTTCGTACAGAAGGATACCGTAAAATAATAATAAAAACATACCACCAGCGGAAGGCATCAAAACCCGCAGGGCGCTTCATAACACCAAGCCCCTGAAGCCACAACAACTGGCACGGGTGGATGCGGAGATTCACGATGTCCTTTCAGAAGAGGCTGACATCTGGCAGATCAACTCTGCCATGTATGACGCCGCGCAGGCCCTGTCCCAAGCGGAGAGGAGGGATACCACCCCTCTGATTGGTAGGCATGAGCGTCGCATTCACAAAATGGAAGCTAAGATCAAGTCGGCGAGCAACACACGTCTCGTTTCCAGTGTGTGGCGGACTACATGGCCGCCAATAGGCCCTTCACGCCTGCAGTGCGGCGAATTGCCGCAAATTTAAAACGAGCTCATCACACACTGAATCAATGCTGATTTCCATCAAACAGCACTGTCTTGATAGGATACGAATGCTAATGGCTGCAAAAAAGTCACTAGTGAGGCGGGCGAGGAGCATCGCGGAAAACATGAAGTTCCGCGGTAAACCTTCTCGCCTACTCCAAGAGCCTCCACGTGTTGTGAATAACCCGCCGGCTCTGATCGGGTGGAAAATTTCTGGAAGGACATTAATGAGTTTCCGCAACCACTCAACGTTGATACTCCAGCCCTAGCGCAGTTCGAAGCTTTTTGCAGGAGGCTTCGTCGGACTGAGCTCAATGAACTGCGCAATCCGATAACCCTGGAAGAAGTTCGACGGTCCCTCAAAGGCTCGAAGAACTTTGCTGCTGCAGGCCCTGATGGTCTAAACATATATTGGTGGAAAACATTTCCCTGTACCCACAACCATCTATCAAGAGTTTTTAACTCATGGTTTCATGGGAAGCAACAGATTCCGGATTGGTTTGTCGACGGGCGAACCGTGCTAATCCCCAAAAAACGGAGATTTGTCTGATCCGAAGAACTGCAGACCGATAATATGCTTGGACGCATGTTATAAGATGTTAACACGCATTTTATACATGCGAATACTCTCCGCAGTTGAGCCGGTGTATGAACGGATATATGAGCAAAGAGGGTCGAAAAAGGGGGTCGCTAGGTGCAAGGAGAACCTGCTGATCGACAGATGCATCACACAGGACTCTATGCAGTATAAGCGTAACCTTTCAATGGCCTGGATTTTTTCCAAGGCAGCAACCCGTGCAGCCGATGAACTCGGTCTCGTATTCGACTCACGGACGAAACTTTGTCACCGAGTTGGAACCAACATAGCAAAAAGCCCACGTCAAAGCTGCGAAGTGTGAGAGGCTCCTACAGCGACATAAGGATAAGCCAATGCACTGGGTCTTCTTGACTTCTTCAAAAACATTGAAGATCTTGGCTTATCCAGAAACCTGACATTTGCTTTTATCAGGTCAAGTGGACTGAAATCGGAAACCGAGGGATTCACAGACGTAGGAAGTGATTACTGGGTTTAATGACAAACCAGCGCGCCCTTTGGTTGTGTCGGAGCTCCGGAGACAGGGTCTGACTGGTACATTCAATATGAGAAAAAAGACAGTGATAAGCAGTGGGGCCAACTACCATCCAAGGCCTTGGTAAGTGGCGACACCACTTTCCTGAGCAACAGATGCAAAACCAGACCGGCAGCCAAGGCGCACCATGGAGGAAATGCTCATTCCCTCTGATGTGGGCCGTAGTTATGGGCTTTGAACCCACGACCTAATGATTGTTGGGCGAGCGCTCTACCATCACAACCACCACCACCCATAATTGCATTGCTATGAGAACAGTGAGCCCGTCAAGATCATTGAAGACCTTGGCTTATCCATAAACCTGACCTTTGCATTTCTCAGGTCAAGTGGGCTGAAGTCGGAAACGGAGGGATTCATAATGGCCTGCCAAGATGGTGTCTTCAACAACCTCGTCTACCGTAGTCGCGTGATGGGTATAGAGGTCCCTGACTCTAGATGCAGAGCGTATCGTGGGGCAGCTGAGACCATAACTCATTTGCTGTCCAGCTTATGCGGTCTCAGCCTATATCCACAGGCATAACGCGGCGCTACGAGTTTTGTACTACGACACTCGTACGGTATAGAGAGGACACCGATGTTGCTTTATGCTCCGGAAAATATTGAGTCCGTTGTGGAGAATGAGAAGTGCCGAATCTATTGGAACTACTCATTTCCCACACTCTGGCAAATAAGCCTGATATAGTCCTTCTTGACCATCAGAGTATGACGATTTTTGTCATTGAGTTTTTGGCTCCTGGCAAAATGAACATCGTCCGAAAAGAGGAGGAAAAATAGACAAAATATCGAGACTTACTCTTTGAACTCCGCAGGCTTTACACAAACCATTCTGTCAAAATAGCGTTTCTGATCATAGGGGTACTTGGTGGAATGATAGACACGCTGCTCTCGAATCTGAAAATCATACCGGCTTGCCGTGATGCGGCAAAAAACTCAGCCGTGAGAATGCAGAAGGCCGTAATTCTTGGTTCAGAGAATGCAGAAGGCCGTAATTCTTGGTTCACTTCGTTTACACAGGGCACATGATTCTTCGGACCCTGTAATCACTCACCCCACGGACGTGGGGAGTGTTCACTTGGGTTAATGACACACCAGCGCTCCCTCCGGATGTATCGGGGTACCGGAGACAGGACCTGACTTGGATATTCCTGTTGGAAAAAAACAGGAATAAGCAGGGGGGGCCAACTACTATCCAAGACCTTGGTGAGTTGCGACCCGACTTTCCTGAGCAACAGGTGCAAAACCGGACCGGCAGCCAAGGCGCACCATGGGGGGAATACTCTTTTCCTCGGATTTCGGCCCTGGTTATACCCAACTACTCGGTTTCAAATAGACGAGGAATAGGGAATAGGGGACGATGGATTTTCACATAATGACGACTGCAACGACAGCGGACGCTTTGAGTGAACGGACGAACTAAAGGTCAGTCTTCTGCATTGCTATGAGAGCAGTGAGCCCGCCTCTAGAGGATACATGGCGAGAATGCATGCTCTGAGTTGTAAGATACATCCAGGCCATGCTGCCTCTTCCGCCCAAAATCTGAGGTGTTTGAGGCTATGGGGCAACTGAGACCATAAGGCATTTGCTGTCAGCCTGTCCAGATTTTGCGGTTTCAGCCTAGATCCACAGGCATAACGCGGAGCCACGAGTATTATTCTACGACACTCGTACGGTATAGACAAGATACCGGTGTTACCTTAATCTCCGGAGAATATTGAGTCCGTTGTGGCGCAGTGCCGAATCTATTGGAATTACTCATTCCCCACCCTCAGGCAAATACAACCAATAAGCCTAATGTAGCCCTCCTCGACCAACAGACAAAGACGATTATTGTTATTGAGTTCTCGGCTCCTGGCGAAACAAACATCATACGAAAAGAGAAGGAAAAACGGAATTAATATCGAGATCTACTCTTTGAACTCCGCAGGCTTTATCCAAACCATTCTGTCAAAATGGTGGTTGTGATAATAGGGATTCTTGGCGGAATGATTGACACACTGCCGTCGTCCTTGGTTCACTCCGCCTACTCAGGGCACATGATTCTCGGACCCAATAGTCGCCCACGAGGTGGGGAGTGGTTATTGTGACAAATGATCCTGCGCGCCCTTCGATGTGGGGAGAAGTTATTGGGGAAAATGATCCAAAAAAATATATAATAATAATAAAACATTAATCTCTGTAATTGAAAAGCACCAAGTACAATAATAAAGGAACACGTCAAAAAGGTAGAATGTATTGGAGTTGTTTAAAGTGTATCCAAAGAGATTTGTGCGGGTAGAGTACGACTATTATTATTATTTGCAAAGCAAGCATAACTCACATCACACTTTCTTTGCAACAATGCTGATATCAGTTGCCGAAATAGCCAAGTCTCATTATTATTGTTATCATTATCTTCACAATTATAAGTGGAACAAAGTATTCAGAAAAAAATATTAAAAAAAAATATATATATACAGTGTGTTTCACTTCTCATGGAAACACCCTCGTATTTTCTGTAATTTTTGACGAAAAATCATGAAATTTTCAGAATTGATAGATACACTAAAGATGAACTCTCTGCACGAAAGGGGTCATCCTACGTGATATACACTGCACGCCAGCAGCGATGAAACCACCCCTTTTCCGGAAAGTTGTAAGGGGGCAAAACTGGTCTGATATTTCTTCGGATTCGTGTTCAGGATCCCCAAATAACTACAAATCCATCTGTCTCCTGAGAAAATTTCAGTTCTGAAAAATTATAATTTGATTCACTTCCCATAGAAACGCCCCCGTGTATACCACGTATGATGACCATTTTTATACAGTTAGTTAATTTCCAGTGTATCTATGTATCCTGAATTTCATGGTTCTACGTCTAAAATTACAGAAGATTCGGGAGCGTTTCCATGAGAAGTGAAACAAATTAGAATTTTTCAGGAAACAGGTGTATTATTAGTAATTTGGTGATCCAAAGGAATTTTGGGCCAATTTTGCCCCCTAATATAACTTTCCGAAAAAAATGGGTGGTTCCATCGCTGTTGGAGTTCAGTGTATAACACGTAGGATGACACCTTTTGTGCAGTGAGTTCACTTCTAGTGTATCTATCGATTCTGAAAATTTCGTTGTTCTACGTTGAAAATTACGGAAGATACGGGGGTGTTTCCATGAGAAGTGAAACACACTGTATATATATATACAGTGTGTCCCACTTTGAGCAGCCACACACTGATATTTCGTTGATCATGAAATAATTCGAAATTTTCTTTGACTCAACTTGTAGTACTTGGAAATACCTACCTTTATATTTACGGAACCTTTGTATATCCGTTTTCCACGGCTAGCTACGACCAAATGAAAAGTGAAAAATTGGGAAAACATACTAGGCATTTTTTTGTCGCAAAAATAACACCAGATTCTGTTTCAGAACACCTTAAAACCCCCAAATCTCAATGCTTGAATCATTTGAATATACAGGGTATCATCTGTAGCTGGCAGCATTATCAACTCTAAGCCATAAATAATGCTTGGAAAATTTCGAAAATGTCTTCTCTTGCCACAGAATTCCCAAAAATATTCAATTGATACTTTGAAAAATAGCTAAATATCACTTTTCCAAGGCTAACTCTGATCAGATGAATAGTGAAAAATTGGGGAAAACATACTAGAAATTTTTTCATCAAATCCTGATGTGAAACATCCAAACCCCAGTTTTCGATGCTTTATTCATTAAAGTATACGGGGTGTTATCTGTAGCTGGCAGTTTAATCAACCCTCATTCATTCATAATGCTCTGCTGATTTAAATTTTTTTTCCCAGAAATGTTCCATTACAACTGTAAAAAGTGAACAAGTAATACTTTTCTATGGCTAACTATGATCAGCTAAACAGTGAACAATTGGGGAAAACATATTATGGATTGATTAATTTATCGCTGAACATAAGCTTTTTGTTCAGAACACCCTAATAAGGGCAGATCTGAATCCTCAGTCATCTGTAACTCTTCCTAAATATTTTTTTTTGAAATTTATTGCTCGCATCAATGTTTTCTTTGCTACATTCATTGATGATATTGATATGTAATTGTAGCTAAACATGATTCAAACTATAATTTTCAACCTTTATTAACGTACATGGAGTATACAGGGTGTTCCTTAAAGACATGCTAATATTTGAGGGGGTGATTCTTTGACTTATTTTAAGGAAAAAACTTTCTATAAACGTATGTCCTAAAAGTCCTAACTTTTGAGATACAGGGTTTTAAAGTTTTGAAAAAAAATTAGTTTTTTAATAATAACTGAGATAATATTGTAGACGTTTTTATAAAATTTGGTACATGTCTTCTATGCATCAAGGTGCATTTTTCAATGCACAAACATTTTCATTTTCTCAACCAGTGGCGTGCGTACGGGTTTTGCATTGAATATTTTTGGAGAAAAAAATACTACGCCACTGCTTTCTCCTGAAAAAAAAATACTTTTGAGATCCTCATTTATTTTTGAGCAAATTTGATCTCTTGAGTTTTCTTTGTCCGCCGTATGGTTTTCGCTTAAAAAAATAAAAATCGGTTTACTTCAGGATCAATTCCTCAAAAATCTGATGTGGTGTGGAAATGATTGTGCATCGACTTAAAGCAAATAAAGGGATCAGATTTGTTCCAAAATTAATGAGAATCAAAAAAATATGGATTTCAGCTTGTACAAAAACGAATTTTATTTTATTTTATAAAAGTAAGTTTAAATGAACGGATCAAATTCATTAATTATTGACAATACTAACACTGATTATAAAAATTGTTGGAAATGGCCACCTTCACTTAATAGGCATGCTTCCGCCCGTCTACGCATGGAATTACGCACACGTTGAAATATTCCCGGCGTATTTCGAATAGTTTCACACGAGGCAACTATTCGCTCTCTTAAATCTTCTAAAGTATTAACGGGAGTTTTATACACCAGAGTTTTAAGTTGCCCCCATAAAAAGAAATCTAAACTGTTGAGATCAGGGGATCTTGCTGGCCATTGCAAGAGGTCCTCCGCGACCTATCCAATGATTATGATAAACTGTATTTAAATGGTTTCGGACAATTACACTGAAATGAGCAGGGGCTCCATCGTGCATGTACCATATTCGATTCCTTAACGCAATTGGTACATCTTCAAGCAACCCATTTAGTTCTTCTTCGAGAAAGTGTAAATAAGACCGACCATCAAGGCGTCCTGGTAAAAAAAATGGGCCTATTAGATAATCACCAATAATTCCTGCCCATACATTAACCGAAAATTGGTGTTGAAAATGGGTTTCGGTTATGGTATGGGGGTTTTCTTCTGCCCACATATGATTGTTATGGAAATTTTGAATAGCATTCCGAGAAAAATTTGCTTCGTCTGTGAACAAAATTTGTGACTCAAACTGCGGATTTAGTGCAATACTCTGAAGATACCACTGACACAAGTTCACACGCTGTGGAAAATCTCTAGGGAGTAATGCCTGTACTCGTAAAATATGGTATGGGTATAACAAAAAATCAACCAAAATACGCCAAACAATTTGATGACAAATATTCAGCGATCTTCCTAGTACTCGTCTCAGGATGTTTTTCGATTTCTTGCAGAACGGCTTCCTAAATTTCAAGAGTTCTGACGCTTAGAGGTCTACCTTCCGAAGTACCTTTCTTGAAACTACCAGTTTCCCTAAGTCGGCGATGAATATTTGAAAAGGTACGGCTATCTGGTAAGGCCCGATTAGGATATCTTTCCTGATGAATGCGTCTGGCTTCTGTTGCATTACCATCAGCGAGGCCATATACGTAATGCATTGCCGCCATTTCTGCATTCGTGTAATTCACCATATTTACCGATATTCAGAAAAACGGCGGACAACCAAAATAACTTCAATAACACACTTAAAAATCAAGTAAATAATTGTGCGCTTCGCTATTCCTATAGCTTTTTCAAACACAAAATGGTATTCATAACCAGTGAAAACACAATATTTATAGTGATTTGAAGAACAAAATGCTATTAATTACAGATAGGTAGCTGTATTAATATCGTATGCAGGTATGCATTTATTATGATTAATACACGCCTATTCTGACAGTCAATGAAATTACTTTAATTTCTTAGAATCGACCAATCAACGGTCGATTACACTGATAAAAACCTACCTAGGTAGCTTTCCCAATAAGTGTAAAGTAAATTTCCTGCAATAATTCAAGCACTTGGGAGATTATAAGAGAATAGATTAAGAAATGGTGAGAAGAAATTTCAATTATAAAGAGGTAGCTAAATTACTATCGGACGATTTATTGCCAACAAAATGTTAGGTACCTACTGCGATATGAAGCAATTTCAATTTAATTATTTTAATCAAGAACCGAGCATCTGACAAGAATTACACATTTTTTTGGATTCTCATTCATTTTGGAATAAATCTGATCCCTCAATTTGCTTTCAGTCGATGCACAAACATTTCCACACCGCATCAGATTTTTGAAGAATTGATCCTGAAATGAAACGATTTTTATTTTTTCAAGCGAAAACCATGCGGCGGACAAAGAAAACTCAAGAGATCAAATTTGCACAAAAATGAATGAGGATCTCAAAAGTATTTTTTTTTTTCAGGAGAAAGCAGTGGCGTAGTATTTTTTTCTCCAAAAATATTCAATGCAAAACCCGTACGGACTCCACTGGTTGAGAAAATGAAAATGTTTGTGCATTAAAAAATGCACCTTGATGCATAGAAGACATGTACCAAATTTTATAAAAACGTCTACAATATTATCTCAGTTATTATTAAAAAACTGATTTTTTTTCAAAACTTTATCACCCTGTATCTCAAAAGTTAGGACTTTTAGGACATACGTTTATAAAAAGTTTTTTCCTTAAAATAAGTCAAAGAATCACCCCCTCAAATATTAGCATGTCTTTAAGGAACACCCTGTATATGGGACGTATCTGATACCTTTGTTATATATGCGCAAATTGTTTATATTGTGAGCAATGTCACCAAAAAAGTCTTCTTCATTTGTAGCCGCAGTTTGGTCACAATCATATTCGAAAATGAGCAATAAGTTCCTGTTCGAAACTAAGTGATAACCACCAAACGTTTTTTGCTAGTATGTATCCCCCTTAGACTTTATCCTCGAATCCACGAAGGTAGTCATGCATGAGATTTTCATTTGTTTCATTTTGACATATACAAATCAGTTGAAAACAGATTTTCAAATCTGGTTTTTAGCTGGCAGTGTCTATTATTTCAAGTGAAAATGCCAAGACAAGAAAAGTTGACATTGGCTGAAAAAGTGCTAATAGTGAGACTCGTTGGTGATAATACTCGTCCAGTCAGAGATGTCGCCCATAAGTTCAATTTGCGAAATTCGAATAGACATCCCATCGATTTTGGAACTGTGGCAAGGGTTAATAAAATATCCAATACTACTGGAATGATGAATATCAAAAAAATGGGTGAAAGTAATAGAGAGGATCGACAAGAGAGAAATTTAGAAGACATCAGACGGAATCCTACCAATAGTGTGGGACAAATGTCGCTAGATCTGGAAAATCCGAAATCAAATATCTGGAGATGCTTGAAAAAACATAAAATAGTTCCCTTCAAACCCAAATTTCTACACACGTTGGAGAATGGTGACGATGTAAAACGTTTAGAATATTCTTTATGGGCTCACTTTATGAGATTATCAATTTTTTAATAAATTATTGTTCACTGATAAGGCTACATTTACCACAAATGGTACAGTGAGTTCACAAAACTCACGGCATTGGGCCACCGAAAATCCGCACTGGGTTATCAATAGTGGGAAAAAATAATCAACGTATGGTGCGGTATTATCGGAACCAAATTCATTGGACCATACTTTTTCCAACAAAACCTGAATGCAGAGCGATTGCTTGACTTCTTCAATAATGATATTTCGGAAGTTTTAGATGAGTTGCCCTCACAAACTAGACGTGATATGTATTTTCAACTAGACGGAGCCAGCATTCATAATACTGAAAGGGTCAGAACATGGCTGAATACAACTTCTCCGGGAAGATGGATAGGCCGCAACAGTTCTTTTGTTTTGGCCAGTGAGGTCACCAGACCTCACGCCTCTCGATTTTTTCTTATGGGGAACATTAAAGCAAGAAGTTTACAAATCGAGACCAAGAAATCGAGAAGAGTTACAGAACAGAATTATAGCTGCATGCCAAAAAAATCACACTTAATATCCTGAGAAGAGTGGTAAAGAACAACCGAAAAAGGATCGAGAGGTGTATAACAAATGATGGAGGCATTATCGAGAATGAGCCTCTACAGGGTATAACGGATCGATTATTTCATTGGTTTTTTTATATTGATTTCATGAATTAACTTAGTTCATATTTGTTAAATAAAGATTTTTTTTTCAAATTACGTCATTACGTGGGTCACTTGTTATTTTTAATAACGTTTTGGTAAGAATTAAATGTATGACAACCTAAAAATATGATTTCATTTCAATTTTCAAAATCTGTCAATTTTCAGGATAAATATTTAGGAGTCGAACGATTGCCATTTACAGATAAAACCCTATATATTTCATGATTCGGAAATTGAGTTCTGAGGGTCTTAGAGTGTTCTGAACCAAATTCTTATATTAGTATAGTTAAAAGAGAATCCATAATGTGTTTCTCCAATTTTTCACTTCCCATCTGGTCAAAGTTAGCCATGGAAAACTGATAGATATCCACTTTCTGCTGTAACAATAGTACAATTTTGGACACTTTGAAACAAGACATTTTGGAATCAACCGAGCATTGAGAATGAATGAGATATAATGATATTTCCAGCTACAGATGACACCCAGTATATTTTAATGACTCAAGCATTGAGATCTGAGGTTTTAGGGTGTTCCAAACTAGTATTTGATGTTAATTTTTTCATTAAAATATCCCTAATACATTTTTCTAAATTTTTCACTATTCAGGTGGTCATAGTTTGCCATGGAAAAGTAATATTTGCTTATTTTCGGCAGTATCGTTTGATAATTTATGTGAATTTTGTGACTGGATAAGAAATTTACAAATAAAGAAAATACTACTGATGAAAAAAAAGTAAATAATGATGCCAGCTACAGATGACACCCTGTATATTCAAATGATTCAAGCATTGAGATTTGAGGGTTTTGGGGTGTTATGAAACAAAATCTAGTGTTAGTTTTGCGATAAAAAATGCCTAATATGTTTTTCCTAATTTTTCACTTTACATTTGGCCGTAGTTAGCCGTGGAAAATGGATATACAAAGGTTCCGTAAACATAAAGGTAGGTATTTTCGAGTACTACAACTTGAGTCAAAGAAAATTTCGAATTATTTCATGCTCAACGAAATATGAGGGTGTGGCTGCTCAAAGTGGGACACAGTGTATATATATGTATGATCCATTAGTGGAAGAAATACGGTCATAGATGTTAGCTTATACTCGTATATGAAGAATTACATTTTGTTGCAGCTGAATTGAATGAGATGGAAGAAGGAACGTCTCCAAGAACCCCCCGAACTCCAGGTACATCTAGAGATGCTGAAAAGGGTCACCGAAAAACTTTGGAACAACGACGTCAATTAGTTATGCAATTGTTCCAGGAACAGTCATTGTTTCCTACATCTCAAGCCACCTCATCGTTCCAAGCGCAACATTCTGACATATTTCCGAACAAAGCAAGTTTGCAACTCAAAATTCGTGAGGTGCGTCAAAAAATGATGGCACAAAGCTCTCTTACACCTTCCAGTGCAAGCAGCCCTGTTACTCCCGTTGAACCAGTTAAAGTATCCTCAAATAGTTAGCTGTTAGTGTGCAATAGTGTGTCTTCCTTCTCGTATGTTATTGTCAAATTGACTGAAAATAGCGGTTAGTTTTATATTTTATAAGTTATGCGACACATATAATGTGTAGATTTCTTGAAACATACCAAATTGGGTATGTGGGTGTTTATAAAGCATTACAGTCAAGTCGTTAATTAAATCATATTATTAGATATTGTCAAGTCTTATCATTAGCTCACTCTTCTATATAATTGAATTGAATCCACAACTTCAAAAATGATCGATTGTGAAATGATTTTGGTAATTTTTGAAAGAGTTGTTTAGTATAGTCAAAAATGAATGTAAACTAATTATTCAAAAATTTTAACACTTGTAAATATCAACACTTAGTACTAATCATTGAATATTTGAAATTCCAATTGTTTATTGCGGGCCAAATGTACCTACTCAAAATGTTGACGATCTTGAATTATTTAAATTTGAAGCAGTACAAATCTAAATCTATCACTGTGGTTTTTGTCAAAGTTCAAGCCATTTGAAGTCGGATGAAAAAGTGTTAACACATTGTGTAGGCCTAATTGAAAAAAAATGTTTCTTTTTTATTTTTGTTAACGTTACAAACATACAGGCATTCATAATGTAAAATAATATAAAAGTTTACTCATATGCGAATGTACGTTCTCTGTGGCTTAGTTGGTAGGGCACTTGACTAGTAAGTGATCAAGAAATTGCGGTTTCAATCCCTGCTTGAGGATTTAACCTTTTTCTGGAATTTAAAGTTGTCTGAATGCCACCATTATTCAGTATTATTATTGGATTTTAATTTTCAGTATTCGTTGATACAAAGCTGGACCTTATGTTTATGTGTTTCTTGAAAATTTCAAGATTGTCTATGAACTGGTTAAAATTATACCACAGTAGAGTATGAAGAAGTAATTCCACTTACAGTTTGCAGGCACATTTGAGGTCATAATTTCATTATCAGGATTGTTAATCCCAAATCTGAATCTGAAATATAAGGTAAGCCAAATATTTGCTGAAGTTGCCAGAAAAGTTTTCAGCTCGACCATGGAATGGTACTCAAATTCCCTAAGATTAATTTGTTGATATTCCCTGAAAAACTATCGCAAATAACCTTACCATTGTAATTCATTGATATACAGGGTGTTATGTAAGTACGTGGCCAAACTTGAAGGGGTGATTTTTTGAGTGATTCTAAGACGAAAAGTTCATATAAACATAGGTCCAGTAATGCTTAGTTTTCGAGATACAAGGTGTCAAAATTTTCAATATTAATCGTCGCTTTCGTTTTACCATTACTATTATTGAATTAATTTTGATATAAATTCTCAGACTAGGATAAACTATTTATATGGAAAATAATAACAGTAACACCCAGGTTTTTGATGGTTTAGTAGTTGAAATGTCTTATTGTGTTGTCTCAGGGACAATATAGTGATTTTCATGTTTTTCTCAAAAACAAATCAAGATACGAAAACATTTCTCTATATAAAAACGTTGCAATTTTGAAACGAATATGAAAATTCCAAAAAAAATCAGTGGTGCACATTTTTTTCTGTCAAAAATATTGGTTACGGTGCCTTCCGGGACGCCATTGGACATGATACTTTTGATATAGTTAGGGCTAAATGAGCCTTTTACGACCCTTGATAACAGTGCCAAATTGCAACAAAATGGTTGAAGGATTATTAAGATAAAAACAAAAAAAAAATCTTTTAAAAACTTTGACACCCGGTATCTTGAAATCGAAGCATTACTGGAAATATGTTTATATGAACTTTTAGTCTTTGAAACACTCAAAGAATCATTCCATCAAGTTTGGCAACGTACTTAAATAAAACCCTGTATATAGTTAACTATTCTATGGTCCTTATAAATTCGGTTTACATGGTGAATGCATTGAATTCAATCTGCCCATAAGTAATTGAGGCTGAATTGTTTTTTTGTCGATTCCGTCCGAGTATGTCCTTGTTGAAAGGCTGCTCAGTGAGGATGCGCCCACGTTGGAACGTAAGACGTTACATCCGTAGTGCTTTTCTCCCCTGAAAAAGGTTTTTAATTTGGGAAATCATTTTGAAGAAACTATATCGATTTTTCTTCTGGATGGAAGTTTCATCTCAGTGAAGATAATGGTTAATCGCCTAATTGTTATATTGTGATTCACTGATAATGTAGTTGCAAAGTTGTTGTCTATCAAATACTTGCATTTAGCAAGACACTTACCTTTGATTACTGACTCATCATTTCAGTTAATCTAATGTAAGTTGCCCAATCAATCTTCTGAAATAGTTTATATGACCTTAAATTCTGTGTTTGAACTCATCTCAGTCGATTTGTTGGTGTTCATATTTCAGTTATTGTCAGTGAAATAAAATTAAAGAATGATCCCGAGAAATAGTTTTAATGAAAAATAAATAAAATATATACTCATTCTCAAAAGGAACACAAAAAAAATATATTTCTATCAACCCAATGACAAGAATTAACAAAATTGAAATCAGAGATTTTTAAATAAACGAAACCAAAAAATTCCAAATTATGAGGGATCTGTCCTAAAGAAAACTTCTTAGTCCTACTTGGAGAGATACCAAACATTATATTTTATTTTATTGATTTGATTGTAAACTATTAGTTCTAGAAAAAAAATATATAATACAGGTTGTTAATATCCCCTTATAACATAATTACTCCATTTCATTCATTTATTCAATCAAGTACTCGAAAGAATTCCATACAAATTGAAAATTGTACAACTAATCTAACTGATGGTAGATTTATAAACTCAACCAAACTAAGAATTAACAATTAGGCAATTAGCATTTATGATGGTATTTATAAACATCAACTAAGAAATTAGGAATTATGACCGCCTACCATGTTCAACATATCTTCACGATCTATTATATTGTAAGTAATATGAAATATTAACAGATATCACTCTTCGGTTCAAAATTGTAATAACAAAAAAATAAACGAATATAAATATTCAATGACCAATGATATTTTTATTTTGTCGTTTTCGCGCATGTCCAGTTCCATTTTCAGTCATGACAAATTCTTTAGTTGAAGAAAAGAGGAATGATAACCATCTTCTCAGTTGCTAACTCTTAATTTAATTGACAGCTGAAAGTATTATAAAACACAGGATGGGGTTTTCTTGTATTCATCTTTCTTAATTCTCAGTTGTTAACTCAATCCTTGGTTTAGTTGAGTTTATAAATCCACCATAACCTTTTAAAAAAAAACATATGTATATATAGAGAGACAATAGAAACTTGGGTACATGTATATAACAATATAGATAAAAAGGACATAGTACAAAATTACATTGAATTGAATACCATTGCAGATCATGTAGAATCATTAAGGAAGGAATTCAATTGTTTCTTTTATAAGTTAAGTACCTTTGTGATAAATTTAAGCAATATCATTGCATGCAAATATCAAAGAAGACATTTTGGTTAGCCCTGACATAAGAAAGTTGATGCAAGATGCTAACTTTGAAAAAATTATGAATAAAACCAAAGAGAACGCTTGTAATTTTTTTTCTTGTCTGTTATTCAAATTCTTCAATATGCATGTCATCAATGCAAATTAATCTTGATGTGCTGTAAAAACAAAGCTGTATTCTAATTTAACATATTTGAAACCATAATATAACTTAAAGAAACTTAAATTTCGCAGGCCTGTGTAATTTTTCGAATATCTCTGGGCAATTTATGATGCCATTTAAAATTTTGAATGAAAAATATCACTAGTTACAGCTTGCATATCACATTTATAGCATAAATATGAATAGTCAGGTTGAGTATTTTATAAAAACATGATTTTACACTTATCAGTAAGTCATTTTAAATCAAATAACAGTTTTCTTTAAATGATACAACTTTGTAGAATTTGAAATAATCTCAATTTTCAGAAGTAACAATAACATCATTGATAATGCATAAAAAAAAGAATGGGATCCCTGAGGAACTCCAGAGGTAGCGTTCGTTGTTTTAGAGATGAAATCACCTATGTTCACTTTTTGATTACGCTTGTCTAGATAAGACTTAATTTATTTCAAAAAACTGCCATCAACTCCAAGTTGTTTTATCTTATAAATAATTAAATAGAATAATTAACTGATTCGAATGCCTTGGCAAGATCAGTGTAAATCACATCGACCTGAAACCATTGTTCTAGTTTATAACATAAATCATTTTGTATCAGTCCTAAATTGGAGCTGTCCAGCGACTTATGATGAAAAGTTGTTGATCAACAATAATATTCTTGAAACTGAAAAAAAGTTCATCTATTAAAATTCACTTGAAAACTTTTGGAAAACATGAAATTTTAGAAATATCCCTGTATTTTCCAATATTGCTTTTATACGACTTACATATTGGTGATAACTGATTTCAATATCGTTGGAACAATTCCATTACCAAACGATTTTTGAAAAGTGATTTTAGGTGATGTGCATAATACTTTGCAGCATTATTTGAGAAGTAACGGGGGAATTCCATCGGGACCCGCTCTTTTGTTTCCAAGTTACCTAATTTAATTTCGATTTCCTCTTTGCTGGTAGGTAATACTAAAAAATTATCCATATTCACCCCTTCACGAATATATGTAATCACCAAAATTTCAAGTTCCTTCATAAACTTGGATTTTGGATTTGAAACTATATTTAAATTCCGTCATAATTTTTAATGGGTTGAACTGAGATTTTTTTTTTCAATATGACAGACTCCTCATAATTTACAACGATGATTCTCCTGTGTACTATTTTTGAGTTATTTTTGAAGATTTGTCATTTCCACATACCATGCTGTCATTTACCAGTAATCCAAATCGACTAGCAATTACAGTTCTGAAGAAATGTATTCGAAAGTGAAATTGGTGCACCATTTAAAAATTAATAATCAAATTTTTCTTCAATCAAAGATTATCAAAGATCATCTTTCGAATATTTATCATCAAATAGTAGATTTTCCTGTTTATCATGTACACAAAAAAATTCGCTACTACCTCAATGGTGGAAAAATTTCTCAAACCGTGAATGCACCACACTGTTCAGAACCTTTGCCGTAGTATTAGTACACTGGAGTTAAATCTTTTTCCAGAAGATTACCACTTGGTGTCTGAAACACGTGTTGAGTTGTTGGAATAAAACTCCAGTGATTTCAAACCCTAAATGTAATGGTGTTTTCGTGAAAATGCACCCACACAAGCTAAACGATTTTTAACCCCAATTTTCAATTCATATCATGCCTACTTATTTGCATAGTATAAACATTCTGTTTGATGGCATGTCAATAGAAAATGAGAAAACTTGAATAATATCCATACTGGCAACTGTCAGTATTTATTTAACTCCATTGCAAATAATGCCAATTCATTTTGATGAGATAAATTGACCAGTGATATCATCAACAACCACTTGTATATTTCAATCAACCAAATTATTTGTTATAACAGTATGAAAATAAGAGATTTTCTCGGATGAAAGGTAAAAAATATAATTAATTAAAATAATTGATGTTTTCCTAATGGTTCCATGATATAATATTGCTATCTGACATAGATTATTTGCTAATACCGTATTAAAGACCCATGTGGAGATTTGATAGATTTTTGTTTATTCATAGGATATCACATTTTGGAACTCAATTTTAATATCTCCACGGATATTTTCAATGTATATTCATAAATTTTAGTCAGATTGATTCAAAATTGATTTAATTTTTAATGACAACGGTAGTCCTATACATCATAAGAATTATTTTATGGATAGAGGATATCTTTTTGTAATATCGATTAAGAATTTTTATATAATGTAGAACGTCCTGAAGCAGACAATTCAGAAATATCGGACAATATTGTGTCAAAAAATATATATACATGTAAGTATATATTAGTTGAATTATCATACCACCCTTGTGCTTTTCCCAAGGCTATCACTAACTTTAATATCACGATATTTTTTCAAACAGGATTTCTTCGCTATCATCTGACCTTTTAATTTTTTTTTTTTTTTGAGGACTAATGATTTCATCTTTTGTCTTCCAATTTAGCTATTTTTATTCAATAAACTAGACAAAAATTAACTCTACACATTTTTCACCTACTTAATAGAAACAATTTGTATCATGTGGCCTTGCCACATTTTGATGACAGTGACCCAAAATTATATTGCAAAACGTTTGATTCCAAAGGAATACATAAACATCAATAAAATAATTATTTTTCCATTATGTTCAATGAAAATTTATTGGTCAAGATCAAATCACACAAAAAAATTAAGAAATATTGAATAAAAAGATGCACTACTGGAATTTAACAATTTTGATTAGAGTGATAATTGATAAGTTAATCTAAGTTTCGATTATTAGACCTTGCCATATTTCTTGAGTGGTACTACTTGTAGAATATACAAGCCATATTTCTTGAGCAATATTATTTTTAGATTTTACATGCCATATTATGTTTTTTGCGATTTCAATAACACTGAAGGCTGAAACACAATGGAGGTTTTATGTTTTTAGAATAGATTTTCATAATTTTGGATATTTTTTCAACGCGAAACTATCATCGCCATTATTATTCTGATCACGCCTCATAAACGATCTTGTTGGTAGAATTCAAGCTTCATTTCTTAATACTGATTTGCATCTTGTTTTATGTGTGAAATTAACTCATTACATAAAACTTCCATTGTGTCTACGGCTCGAAGACTTCGTTGAGTTTGTTTTATTCGAAAAAAATAATTTTTGAACGTGACAACTAATCAATTTTTATTTTGTATGATGACGCTGATTCAAGCTTGTCACTGATTGATAGTTCGGATCCTGGCCAGATCTGGGACATTTTTTGCTTTCGAATATGGATTTGATAGACGAAGCACAAATCAAGTGTAATGTGGGTTGTTCAGAGGGTGGTTTTTCAGGTTTTCCTACAGCTGATACAATGAATACACCACCAAAATTGGGTCATTTCATAGTGCTACCCAAATAATGATTATAGCTCCTCCTTTTAGTACTCTTTCGAGTTTATGGCGGTTTGTTTCACGTCATGCATCAACACTATTTCAAATACATTCCTGTTTGGTATTGTGCATTCATGCACAACATAACCTAATCTTGAGATAGCTTAACCTTAAGAAGAACTTCTTTATCTTATGAGAATGTTCATGCACACGGCATAAAGATTTTAATGTAATTTTTCGTGCAAATCACGTACAGTAAAATATCTGAGTCAATTATATATATAAAAATGGTAGAATTCGTTGAACCTAATTTATCGAATAATCAACACGGCTTCACACCAAAAAAATCTACAGTTACCAACCTCATTCAATTTTCTCAAAGCTTAAATGAAGTGGTTGACCTTGCTGGACAACTAGATTTTATATATACAGACATTTCAAAAGCATTCGACAAGGTCGACCACGACATTTTGCTGAATAATTTCGATAAGCTAGGATTTTCAATTGAAATGCTAGAACTATGCGCGTCTTATTTGAAGGGCCGCCAACAATGTGGTATTCAGGGGGGTTTGTTCGGAAAAATGTATCACTCGCTTAGGTGTACCCTAGGGCTCCGACTTGGGTCCATTTGTCTTTCTATGCTTGATAAACTCATTGTCAAACTGTAAAAGATCATCCGAATGTCTGATTTTCGTAGATGATTTCAAATTATGTAGAAAACGATGATTGTCATATTCTACATAAAGATCTGGAAGCAGTAGAAACCTGGTCAGAAAACAACAGACTACCTCTAAATATAGAAAAATGTTTCTCAGTGTCTTTTTCAAGAAAAAAAAACAATATTCTGGCTGAAAAAAGTGTTGTGAAAGATCTGGGTATTTACTTTGACAAATAACTCAATTTAAATTATCATGTAAATACAATAATTAATACTTTCGTCAGGAGCATATATACTGGAATACGCTTCTATCGTCTGGTCACCGTAAAAAAATTCCTCAGCTCAGATATCTCTATTTTTAAAAAGTGGCGTGTACTGCTTTGATATACCTTACGTGACGCTTTTGAGATAATTTAATTTCATCAAACTAGAGCACAGGCGAGAAATTGCTTCTGCACTATTTATGTACAAGCTACTCAATAATGAAATCGATTCCACGTATTTCTTAGGAAAGTTGATTTACTGGAAATCTAACTATAATCACAGAACCACATCTCTTTTCGCTATCCCTAAAGCTTACACTAATCTTGGCAAAAATGCACCTCTCTATAGACTATGCAAAGTTATGAATAATATAGATCCCTCAATAATATCCAAAAATCCTTTTTTCTTTAGAAATTAAATCTGTTCACGTTATCACAGACTGATTTATTTGAAAATTATATCAAGCACATTAATAATGATAATAATAATATAGGAAATATAGGAATAATATATGAAGATTACTTACATGGAAATCAAGTCAGTCGAAAGAAAAACATGGAAATCGAGGCAAAAACTCAACTCTCTACAAACTTATGTCAGGATAGCCTTAATTTGGATTTGGACATTCTTTTAATTGTCAGTCACAAAAAAAAGTTGTATGATGGTAATATTCACTCTAAGAAACTGTTAATATGAAGTAATTTTTTATTTTCTTATATTCACTAATGCAGTAATAGTTGAGATTGTAATAAATTAATGGAATGAATTTTCTGTAGATTACATATAAACAAAATAAAATAAATAAAATACTGTGCATGTTCATCATCGATGTCAACAGAAATTATAAAAATAATTAATCATTTCGAATGTTCTATTGGTTAAATATAAAAAGTTTCCAATATAAATATTATGTTCAATGACTAGGAAATGATTCGCATTAGTGGATCAATTTTCAATCATTTATAACCTAGGAATAAACTTCAATCAATTTAAGTATATTTTTGAGTGAAGTTGACTTATGAATTATGTTTTGGGAAATCTGACATTAAGACCAAGTTATGTCGTGCATGAATTCACCGTTAAATTTTCCAGGCCTTTTGAAATGTAGAAAAAAAAGTGTCTATCAAATTCATAGGCGACCGGTTTGAAACCGATATAAAGGTGGCAAGCCTGAAACAGCAGTGACAAGGCCGACATTTTTTTGTGTTCATCAGTTCTGTAATATCGGAAGTTGTATGTTAATTAAATGCGTTGGATAATACATTACTAACATTTTCAGTGCAATGAAGTGCACTGAAGTTCGCAGATGCTTATTTGATGTACTTCCCCTACTTTGTATCTTGTGAGGTGTGGATGTTGACTAGTTTTGAAGGCATATATACAAACAAACGTTGTGTAAATACAGAATCCTTATATTACCTTCAGAAGAATTATATAACCTGATGAAATTTGTTTCAACTTTTCCAGTATTTTCAATAATTTGATTCTATTTTCTTCATTGACTTTTGTGTCCGGTATTTTGACATTTGTTCTATTCTAAATAGTAATCGCATCTGAGGAACATTTTTCAGTTCTGCCCACCAGTATATGATATATTTTTGGACCAGTTATGTGGTGGCCAAAGACTCTGAAAACTTCAGTAGTGAATGAGCTCAAGAAAGTAGAGGCTGGCCTATGTGGCCACATTGGTGACTGGTGACTATGCGAGATCGACTATGCAGCAATGGAAGTTCTATTGAACTTCCTACCTCTCAGTCAATTTCTGAAATTTCAGGTGACTTGGATATCAAAAGATCCAATCTTTAAAATAAGGTCAGACTAAATACTACATGAACGTCTTTGCGGTCACCAAAGCAGATCATGGAGAAGATGTGCAGCAGCGTATTTCAGCCAGAGACATATGAGGAGAGACTGTGAATAAGCAGTTTCGACTTCTGAGGGCTGTCGTTCGTAGGGGGATGACGGCTGGTTAACTGAAAAAACGACAAACGACCTCATTTCTAGTAATAATCTTGTGGAATTAAAGGTTCGGCTGTACAGTGACCTTCAGATAGTATGGAAAACTCTGGAAGACTTGAAAATTCTGGAAGAACAGCAGAGAGTGAGACAATGCTGGATTCCAGAATTCAACAGATTACCAAGGTATGAAATGGCTGACAAACTTGCCAAGCAGGGACTTGCCACTTCGTTTCTTGTCATTGAACAGGTACTAATTATACTGAAATGCACAGTGAGGAGCTTAGTCAATAGATTGCTGAAATTTGCTAGCTTTATGCAAAAAAGGGGTCAAAGTTTATTCCAGTGCTTCTTACTGGGCTTGCTCGCTCCTCTGAAGTAATTTCTGTATAAAATTTCAAAGCATCTCTTACTGCAGACTGTGCAGAGTATTGCGTTGCCAGGTGTCACTTTTGAAACTGACAGTGAATGAGTTGATAATCGATAGGCACTTGACATTTTCATGGTGCCCTCCTTTCTGGAGGAATAACTAAACATAATTAGCCCATTTCATATCGTTGAGCTTGCTCCAACCACACTCTTCTAAAAAGCACCCTCAAAAGCATGATGAGAATTTTTCATTTTAAATCGTGTACATTATGCAACGTTTGTTTTCTATACATTTATTCTTGGCAAGTTTATTTAACAAGCGACACTATGAATACTTATAATAATACAATATGGTAGTCATTTTGAGAGCAATTAATAGTAATTTTCGTGCAATATAGGTATCAAGGATGACTAGATATTATTGTAAATGTGACCATTGCTCTTTATAGGAATAGTGATAATTTCATGTCATTAATTTCGTTCCGCAAAGTGTGAGTACATGTGATATATATATATATATATATGAAAACTGAAAGTTCGGGTTGAACCGCGTCTAGAATTTGTTATATATATATATATATATATATATATATATATATATATATATATATATATATATATATATATATGTATGTATATATGTATATATATATATATATAACAAGACGGAAACTATGACATCTACAGTCCCATTATATAGAACTGGATAATATTGGGGTGTGCAGCAAAAGAAAACGTGTACTCTTTTAAGTTAAGTTAATATATATATTTATATACAGCGTCTGCCAAGAAGTATACAGATGAAACAGATGGAAAGCTTTTTTATAATTTATTTCAAGAAAAAAATATTTGTGATAAAAGTTTGTGCTTATCGAACAACTCATAATGAGTCGAAAAATCATATTAATTTTTTGGTTTTTGAAAAGTTATCAAAAAATAAAAAAAAAAATCAGAAATATTTTGTTGTCATCTAATGAACTGTTCAAATTTAGAATATCAGAGAGGTCCTCTTTATTTTCATAATTTCATGACAGTATCACTCTATTCACACATAAATTTGCTATATTGACCTTTCAGATTCATTGTCCAGTATTGAGATCTATTTCCTATTGAATTTGGCATATAATTAATAAATGAGGTGCAACAAATTGAAATTGATACTGTTTGAATGCATTAGACTATCGAATGTCACTTGCACACATCGAAAAAGTAACTAACGATGATGAAGTACCGAATATCATTCAAATAACCCCAGGGTTAGTCGAGTAGATATAACTTTGAATAAAAATAACACCTTAAAAATCAAATGCAATTTATATCTCAAAGAGATTGTAATGACTTCATGAAATTCATGGTTACACCAATATTTCGATTATTAGAAGAGAAAAATCATTTGAATGATGAGACAGTAAGCATAAATTGTGAATACAAAAAATGTGAACCATCAATTTTATGAGGATCGCTCTGATGTTTAAAATCTGATTAGTTCTTCAGGTGGCAATAGGGCTTTTCGGAAATTTACACTGGGTTACTAACCCGATCCAAAGAGATCACGTACGAACGATTCTCGAGATCGATCTTTCCCGGAGCTACACGTTCGCGAGCATCTGTTTATTTTTGTGACATGTGAAAAATGTATTTCCTTCACACTTTTCGTTCACGAACGTGTACGCTCCGGAGAACGATCGACCTCGAGAATTGAGTCCCGGGTCAGTTACGTGCACTTGTTGCGTTGGGTTACGATTTATGAACCTGGGTTAGTGATTGAGTAAGGAACACTGAAGTTTCCGAATGCGGGTTGGTAAATCAGGTTAGTGATCTTATCAACCCGAGTAGGTTTCTGAAAAGCCCTATTGAAATATTAATGAGTTTTTTCGGTATCTTGAAAAATAGGGTACTAATCTTTTGAAAACTTAAAAAAAAATGTTTTTTTCCACAAACTAAAAACGATACATGACTTTTCGACATCAACAGTTTCTCAATAAGCACCAACTTTAATGTCGATGATTTTTGTTTTGGGGCAAATAGATAAAAGGATTCCCATTATTTATTGCATGCTTATTGGGACACACTGTATACATAATATTTGTATTCGATGTGAGTCTTGACATTCGAATAGGTAGTCATATATTGATTTTTTTTGAATTTTATGATCAATAGTGGTTATCGTAAGTGAATTTGGTTATTGTTTATGTATTGTATATTTATGAAACTCGTAAAGGACCTTTTACATTTAATTGCATATTTTATTAAAATTTTAAGTTTATAACAAAGAAGAGCTTTAATTATCTTGTTTCGTTTAATGATATTCCGACTGTAATTACCATTATATGAAATAATGTAGCTATTAATTATTCTCCATTTCATTTTAAGACTACGTCATTTAAGGTTTTTTCATTTCAGTAATTTCAACTATAATTTTTTACTGCTATGATGAGTCACTACTACTACTACAACTAAAAAAATGAAAAAACCTACTTGATATGTTACATTTCAATGGAAATGTATCTTAATTTTTGTATTATGTGAAGGTTGTGTTGTTTTAAATTATTATAATAAAGTTGTAAATATTATTTCCTGTATCAATATAAATTTTTTTTATCATTTTACCGCAACCTGAAAAAAAATGCCGATCCGATGGGCAGAGAGGGGCAGGAATGTGTAATGTTGAAATGAAATAATAAATAAAGTTGTAAACGCAAATGTTATATATAAAATATATATATATAAAAAAAGCACAAATTGTCGAAAATAAAATGAAAAATACGTAACATTCAATAAATAAGACAAATCAAAATTCGATTGGAAGTTGAGTTTCTCATATCTAATAATTACTGTTCACTCCTAGTATTAGTTATTTTTAAACTTATGTTATTTATTATCAATCAATTCATTTAGATACTTAGCAATGCTTAGATATTACAATTTCCTCTTCAAAAACTATCCAAATTACAATATATTCACTAACTGAGAGCATTCAAAAGTCTATCAATCTTATTTACCAATTTTTGCGGTAAAAATACAGTTGAGGTGACACCTACGCCCTCTATGGTGGACCGGGGGGAGAAAGTAGGCAGGCAGTTCAGAAAAAGTCTTACGAAGGCGTAGCTCTTTACTACAATCTCGCAATTTTGCATTAGTTACAAGTTAAAATCTCTTGCAATCTCAAGTGCTCCAACATATGATAAACATATCACCAACTAACCAAGAGGGCATTCAGAAGAAGGAAAATTCACCAGGTGAGTTGTCTCTTTCAACTAACGCAAATTTTAAATTTTATTTCGCAACCAGCGCCTCGACCAACATTTTGGTACCTTCGAGCCAAGGATAGCGCTTCTCAATACGTTTTATCGCCCTCAAGTTAGTTGATTTCAATTTTCAGTTACCGTTTATTTGAATTTTCTATTCCAAATTTTTCATAAAGTGTGTTATTCCACATTCATAAAAAACGTTACTTACAGTCCACAAATCGTACAAAAAACCGAGGTTCAGTTCAGTCATTTTTTGTTTCAGTTATCAGCAATCCTTTGAGCGGTCGGGGACATAGTCGTTATCAGAGTTTTTTTTTTTTTTTTCAAAAATAACTACATTGAGTTTCACAAAATGTCTACTAACGCAAATAAATTAAAATAATATAAAGCCTTACGACAAATTAATATTAATCAAATGAACGAACTTAATAAAGGATTTGCCGATAGGGCTTCCGGCAATGATAAAACCTTAAAAGATCACTTTAAAATGATGTATCAGAAATTTGATTCAATCAATTCCGATTTCAAAAAACATCATCAATCTTTAATATATTTGGTTGCTATTCAGGAAGGGGAAGATGTACAGGTCGAAGAAAGTATACGTTAATCTTTTGAATTTGATGCATCATATATTCACGCAATTCATCTCACTCTTTTTAAAAATTCTGATTCAGCAAAACTGCTGACTCTGTTCAGTCCGATCTCAACCCCAAATGTCAGTTTGCCAAAGATTGAGATTCCAAAATTTTCATGTGATATTAAACAGTTTAAGACGTTCAGTGACATGTATACATCGCTTATCCACGAAAATGAGAGTTTATCGTCAATCGAGAAATTCAATTACCTTTTGTCATTTCTTCAAGGTGAAGCGTTGGCTTTAGTCCAACGTATACAATTATCTGCCGATAATTATCAGTCCGCATATGATTCGTTAGTCGCACGATACGATAATCCTCGAATGATTGCATTTGCTCACATACAAGCCATTAACAGTGCACCAGTTATTCAAAATCTCGTTAATATTTTCAGTGAGAATCTTGCCGCTCTTAAAAATCAAGGGTTTAGTGTTGAAGATTGGGATTTATTATTATTTTATCTGTTTTTTACAAACATTTAGATGAAGATACCATTAATAGATTTGAATTGGAGGCGGCGTCTTCAAGCATCCCCTCTTTTGAATACATTAAAAAGTTTGTTCTCAAACACTACAAAGCCTCAGAAACTGTACAATACGCATCGAATGTCAAACTTGAAAACAAACATAAAATTCCAACGTCCTATTCAAACTCGATCAATCACAAAAAAAAACTTCATCTCTTTTTTTCCAATTCTAATAAATCTTACTGCAATTTATGCAGAGGCGATCATAGCATTTATAGATGTTCCCAGTTTTTTAAAAAATCTCCAACCGAACGATTACAAATTGTCAAAAGTAACAATTGGTGTACAAACTGTCTTAGTAACCAACACATTTTTCGAAATCGTCTGTCTTCGAATAAATGTCGTTATTGTAATGCATCTCATCATTCATTTTTACATATTGAAAATAAAAATTCTCACACATACGATAAAAATTTTACGGCACTGGACATAATACTGGCACAGAAAGTCAAAATCGCACAAGTTCACCAGCAACAGAAAATTCCCATTTACAATCGAATCGTTTTACGAAAAATACTCTAAACGATGTTGCAGTTGCCAATAGTTATTCTCAACCGTCTCAACAAAATTCGGGGTCGCCACGGAGTGTGTGTACGTCAAACTCCGGGAAAACAAACATTCTGCCATAAGATCTAAAATTGTTGATTATTTCTTTGTCGTTTTATATTTGGTTAAATTTTTTTGATTTAATGCAGAAAGCATAGCTTTGATAGGACTAGTAAGTCAAAGAAATGTTGTTCAGTGCCGCAGTGCAAGAATTATTTATCTTCAAAGGTGTCCATGCACTCTTTTTCCAGAAACCAATAGTGCCAGAAATTAGCTAAAGCATGGAGAATTAGACTGAATTGGAAGATTTTACGCTTAGTACGATATATTTTGTTTATAATAATTGGCGTAAATCTATCCAGTTATTTTGTAGACACAAGAAGCAAAACATTTAAACGATTGAAGAAAGTGGTCACTCCATCTCAAAAACTTTCAGAAACTAGTTCATCAAGGCTACGAAATGTTAACCGATCTGGGAGGAAATGGTAACAGGATACTCTAACTGTAATTGTTTAATGATTTCAATACTTCACAAGGTTAGACGCTGTTGATGGTGTTGATGGTGATTAAAGGATCTGGAGATGTTTTATTAGTTCAATGCTTCTTATTGGATGTTGCCAGATCAACTTTCAGTCCAGAAACAGATTCAGCAGTATGGCAGTAACACAGAACCACTTTCCAATAAATTAGATGAATTTACAGACAAATCTGTTTGAACACCATTTCGGTTGTACTATCTCAGAGCTAATCTTCAATCAGACAATAATATGATGTGTTTAACTGGTGTTGACAGAACGATTATGAAAATATACTTAATTCAGAAGATATTCCAGATTATCTCCAAGCAACACTCACACTCACAAGCAACACTGAGAAGTCTTCGAGAGATTTGTACGACCTAGGGAAGACCTATCCCTCACCTTCTTGAATGTGTAATGCCATGCACGAGACCATCAGTGACCCTGTTGAGGTTCGAACCCATACATTTATCGATGATTGGATTGAGAAGCAATTGTTTAACCCGCATGCCACCATCGCTCGTGACAATACTGAAATGCCACCACACTTTTCGCTGACACAGTCTCAAGTGATCCTAGTAATATATTGTTGTCGGTTTTGCTTCATTATTCGAAAGTGTTTACTCAGAGTGCTAGAACCAATATTTTAATTAAATCGCTCATCTATGTAATGTGTAACAACTATAATAAGATTTGTACATACTGTGACATAAGTATAAAGAAAATTAATGAACTTTTTAGGGTAGCCAAGGTTTGCCTTTTATAATCATTCATATTGTTACTTAAAACTGTTTGCACATTATTGTAGCTATCTGCATAAATTGTCCTTTAAATGGTTCTACTATTGGACAATAAAGATATTTTTATTATTTGATACATGATAATGAAAACCTGGATTGTTAATCGAATTATTTCATATGTTGAGTACAGTAACAATTATTTTGTATAGGTAATAAATGAAACAACAATTATTTCCAAATAATAGTACTTTTTATTCAAAATTAAATCAAGATGAATGGATGTACTGTGGTGTCACGATAATAAATTTCACTAGTAACCCATTCACAACATTTCAACACCAATAGGTATGTGGATTTAGAAAACAAAATGTGTATATAGGTGTCGATGTGGGGCAAAGTGAATACTTCAATTTATTATTACTAACTAGATCGAGATGTTGAAGAATTTCACAAGTTTGGTATTTCACACAATATCAACACTATTAATAAGTTCAAATAATCTTTTTCAACTTCTTCATTGGATTTGAATTCATATCGATGTTTCTTTTCGAAATGGCAGAAGTCCACTTTTCAGCATAAACTGCCTCAACATTTTTTTTCTCTGTCACGATCCCAAACTTGCTTGACATCAGTACAGCTCAACTCGTTTAGTTCTTCATGACTGCAACTACATGTTTACAGAATCCAGATTGGCCCCCTTTGTAACTGCATTCACAGTTCCACTTCGTAACTGGTGTATCTAGAGATACCAATCCAATTTTCAGTTCATGAGGAAAATTTCAAGACGAAAGTTTGCAGAGAAAGTCCAAAAACTCGTCGCTCTTCGTTATTTTCTACCTCACATATAAATAGATAAAACATTATTAGCATTGAATACTGCATCCCTTTTAACCACAGGCCTAATTTTTCCGATTAAATATTGAAAATTTTCAGCCAAATGAATCTTTACCACAGGCATTTTAGAGCAAACAAAGTTGAGACGTAAATTAAAAGCTAAAGTATTAATTAAATAAAAAATATCAAATATCAACAAAACATCTTAAAGTAGTCACTGTTACGTGACTGATGTGACATTTGCTTTGTTTTCCCGGAGTTTTGAAGCGCCCCCTGGTGTCATTGGCACCGCGAATACCAATTTTTGTGGAATTGCTTATTCTTCTACAAAAGTTTTGTTATCAACTGCTCTTGCCGATGTTTTAGATGCTTATGGAAATTATTAAACAATTCGTGTTTTATTAGATTGTGGCTCGCAAACTTGTTACATTACAAGAAAATGTTATTAACGGCTTTGGTTTATCACGTTTTGATGTTTCGCTTTCTATTCAGGGACTCGGTCAAATGCAAGAAAGAACTTCCACTGGCGGAGTTACTTGTACAATGAAACCTGTTGGTAAAACTTTTCCAAAATTTAATTTAGATGCAGTTATAGTTCCAAAGTTATGTCCTGATATGCCGCAAAATTATATAAATACTAATGCCTTTTCACATATTAAGCGGTTGGAGTTAGCAGATCCAAATTTTCATAAACCAGGTTCAATTGATGTACTTATTGGAGCAGAAGTTTTTCCATATATTTTACGGGATGGACGTTTAACTAGCGGGACTAATGAACCCGTAGCGATCATTACCATTTTTGGATGGGTTCTGATGGGAAAATATAATAATAATATTCCAAACAGTTCAAACATCAATTCTTTGTTCACTATATCGAATGATAATGATTTATTTTCTCTAGACAAAACTCACAACCAGTTTTGGGACCTGGAGGAATTACCAAAAACTTTATGTCTTTCTCCAGAAGATAAAAAATGTGAACAGATTTTTATCGATTCACATACACGAGATTCGTCGGGTAGATTTATAGTTAATTTGCCTTGCAAAAACTCTAGTACACAATTTGATGTTGGCGGTTCATATTCTCTAGCTTATCGCCGTTTCCTCTCACTGGAAAAACGTTTAATAGCACAACCTTCTATTACCGTATTATTGCGCTCAAATGAAGGATTATTTAGATAATGATTACATGAAGATGATTCAAGAAAATAATGTACGTATCTAAACATTGCTTTTATATTCCACATCACGCTGTTGCCAAGTCTAAAAATTTCGCATTGTCTATATGACGCTTTTGCAAAACTTCCATTAGGATTTTCTTTGAACGAAACACTTCCTACGGGTCCAAAATTACAAAATGATATCATTTCAATATTATTAAATTTTCGCTTATATAAAATAGTATTCTCATGTGACATTGAAGGTATGTTCAATCAAATTTTAGTAACCAAATCGTATCAAGATTTTCAGAGAATATTGTGGAGATTTTTGCCGCCAGAACCGCTGAAACAGTACAAATTCAAACGAGCTATTTTTAGATTGGCATGCTCGCCATACTTAGCAAATGAGGTGATTCGTCAGTTAGCTCTTACAGAAAGGGAAAACTACCCTCTTGCTTCTAAGACTCTTGAAGATGATATCTATGTCGATGATATCCTTACAGGATCTTCAAGTATTGAGGATGCATTAATACTACGAAACGAACTCATAGATATCCTAAAATGCGGGAAATTCGAGCTAAGAAAGTGGGCAAGTAATTAGCCACATTTATTGTCAGATCTACCTGAATCACATACATTGCTAGATATCTTGTCTTTCAATTCAAACGACGCAAATCTCAAAGTTTTAGGATTACAATGGAATCCCTCCATAGATATGTTTGCGTATCATGTTGATTTACCGGAAAGAAATTGTACAAAACGTAACATCTTGTCAGATATTGCTAGAATATTTGATCCCCTCGGGTTTTTATGTGCTGTCACGGTGACATGTAAATGTCTTATGCAAACTCTCTGGACTCTAGGTCTCGACTGGGACGAGTCTCCCCCTATCGAAATTGTCGAATATTGGTCAAAATTCAAGTCCGAACTTTCATTGCTATGTGATATCAAAATTCCGCGTATTATTTCAAATAACAATGCATTTGAATATCAGCTTCACGGGTTTTGTGATTCGTTACAAAAGGCATGTGCTTCAGTTATTTGCGTAAGAGAAACACATGAATTGAATTTCAAAACATTTTTTGTTCTCACAAAATCCAAAGTCGCCCCTCTCAAGCAAATTTCAATTTCCCACTTGGAATTCACTGCTGCGGTTCTACTCGCCGATATGATGTCATATGTTATATAAACCTTTGAGAGACAAATTTCATTTTCACGTGTATTTTGTTGGTTGGATTCTACCGTTGCCTTGACTTGGATAAGGTCTTCACCCCACAAGTGAAAAACTTTCATTGGAAACAGAATCGCTCGGATTCAGGCAAAAATTGCTCCACCATGCTCCAGATGCCAATCTCGTCTAGTGCTAGCTTGGAGTGCACACCGACCACCCGAGGTGGTGCTGTAGGTTTTCCGGGTTTTCCTACAGCTGAAAAGTGAATACATCACCTAAATCATCATTAAGTCGCCCCGGAGCGCCATGGCAAATAATAATAATAGCCGTCCCCTACCCGCACAGGCTATGCCTTTGGGTACACTCAACGAGTGTTTATGAGGGAGTATTATTATTATTATTATGCTGGAGACATATCAACTCAAAAAACAATCCTTCACAACTTTTCAATAATAGCTTATGGTGGGCAGGTCCTCCACAGTTAAGTCAACCTGACATATATTGGCCTGTGGATAAATCAAATCCAATCAAATGAAGGTCTTTCTCTAGAAGAAAGATCGATTTCTCTAATGGCAGCTGTAGAAGACAGTTTCATAAATTATCTTATCAACAAATATTCTTCTTTATCGAAGATATTGAAAATTATAGGCTTTGTTAACCGCTTTATTTTCAACTCACTAAATATTGGTACTTCAAAATAAGGGTGATTTGACAATGTATGAAATTAATTTTGCTTTACAATGCTGTGGAAAATTCATTCAAAATGAGTGTCGAACAAAAACATCCTGCCATTTTACCACGTAAGAATATTTTTACTAATCTTCTCATTGAATATTTCCATAAAATATATTTGCACCCGGGTAATCAAACCTTACAATATTCAATTATGCAACGATTTTGGATCCTCTCTCCGAAGAAGGCAATAAGACGTGTCCTTTCTTCGTGTCACAAATGTTGGCACCTTTCCCCACAACCATATATCAACCTCCCATGGGAGATCTGCCTAAACTTCGGATTTCACAAATAAAACCCTTTTTACGAGTTGCAGTTGATTCTGCAGGGCCGTTTTCAACAACTTTAGGAAAATTACGCGGTGTAAGAAGTACTAAGTCGTATATCTCTATCTTTGTTTGTTTAGCCACCAGAGCTATACATCTGGAATTAGCTTCGAATCTTTCTACGGATGCCTTATTGGCCGCCTTTATACGGTTTATAGCGCGATTTTGGATCCTCTCTCCGAAGAAGGCAATAAGACGTGTCCTTTCTTCGTGTCACAAATGTTGGCACCTTTCCCCACAACCATATATCAACCTCCCATGGGAGATCTGCCTAAACTTCGGATTTCACAAATAAAACCCTTTTTACGAGTTGCAGTTGATTATGCAGGGCCGTTTTCAACAACTTTAGGAAAATTACGCGGTGTAAGAAGTACTAAGTCGTATATCTCTATCTTTGTTTGTTTAGCCACCAGAGCTATACATCTGGAATTAGCTTCGAATCTTTCTACGGATGCCTTATTGGCCGTCTTTATACGGTTTATAGCGCGAAGAGGACATTGCACCAAAGTTTTTTCTGATTGTGCGTCGAATTATGTGGGGGCAAATCGGGAAATAATTAATTTATTCAAAAATTCTGCTGAAACCGAAGGCATACCCAGACAGCACTAGATATTCCATGAATAATCCTAGAACATTCTTTTTGGAATATTGAAATATTCTAGGAATATACTTGGATATTCTAGGATATTGGGGGAATATTCCCTGAACATGCTTATGGGAATTCCTCAGATAATCGTAGAATATTCCCAAGAGAATATTCTATGAATATCTAGAATATTTCTGGGATATTCCACGGACATTCCATACAAAATATTCCTATAATATTACCAATGAATATCCTCAGAATATTTGGAATATTCCAAGATTATCCAAGGAGTATAAATTAAGAATAGTCATAGAATATTCTTATTGAATATTCAATGAGTATTCTTTGAATATGTGGTATGATCCAGGAATATTACTGTAATATTCCCAGAAATACCTTTTCGAATATTCGAATCTATATAATCCTCAAATTGTAGAGCAACCATAGACAAATGTTCAAGACTGTTGGTCATCAATACAATGAAGCCAAGTTAAAAAGTTTTATACATCTTTGCACTTAGCTACACCTTAATCATGATGCCAACAGTCTGAAACACGTGTCTACAGTTGCTCTACAATTTGAGGGTTATATATAATTCAGGAAGAAAAGTTCATTTCTACAGAGGTACAATTACTTTATTTTCAAATTTCAACAGAGTGTGATATATAATTTTAAAATAAGAAAAGAATCAAATCCTATTTACTCGTCCATTTCTGGGACATCCGTTATGGCTGCTGAATTGAGAACTCTGAAAAAGAAAATATTAATTGTGCGATTTCATATTTGGTATGTTGGTAAATGAAATATATGTTCATTTGTACGTTTAATGTGTAGAATTCGAAACTGAACAATGCCTCTTAAATCTCAAAATGAATGGGAGGTTGTTCATTTATAAAGGTTTCGAATTAACTCTTGAGATAAGTCTTCAGTGAATATATTGTTACTGAAAAATATGAGGCAAATATATTGGTCTTCTTCGAATTTTACTAGGAACCATAATCTATCAATAATGGAGAAATATACAAGCTTATAACTTCTATACATACTTACTAATTTATTTTCAATCGGTCGGAGGATTTTGCGAGGTAACAGTTACCACCACTTCAATGTCCATCACTGATGTTCTATTGAGGCAGCGTTGAATTGCATCTAGAAATGAAAAATTCATTAATAGTGTGTGATTGACTAGACTGTAATATTTTCCTGATAATCTAATTCAGTGTGAACATTTCAAATACATAAAAAACTTGTAGATTTTATACTGTATTTATAAAACTGCTTCTATTTATATGGGAATAATGGTTCGAAGCAGAACCTAAATCTATACTGCTATTATCATTTTCAATTTGCTTCTCTGAATGGCGTTCGTCAGAGTCTTCTGAATCATTATGACAGGAATTCTTGAAAATTAAATGAAAATGATGCAATCAACAGCTACAATGTTAGGCCAGAACGGTGAGACATAACCTAAAAATTTTAGCATAATTATTGTTCCCAATATTAATTATAATCAGATTGTAATGAATGCTTTCAAATTTCGTTGAATCATCTCATGCACTGAAATTATTGGACATAACTTCAGATGGTTTCTATCATCGAAGAGATATGGCTCACCTACCCGTAGCGATAAAAATTCCTATTTTGTTACCAGCCATTCCATTCTGAAGAATATTATTATTCAAAAACTACTTACGTTTTATATGATAATACTACACAAATCACTGAATAAAAAAACAGTTCAAATACTCATTAAAACAAGTTGAAATGAAATATTAAACCTGAAACTTCCCAGACGACAGACGACACTTGTTGAAATGCACGGAATATCATGAGGTCTGTGGCAATAACTTATACTGAATGAGCGCTGTGTGATTGGTCACTGTAATGTCGGGAAGTTTAAATAACAAGGCAGCTGCATGCAAACTAAGTTGAAATGTATAAATTATTAGTAATTATCTGTCGAATGTGAAGTTTGCAAAGTACTTATCAAAATAGAGATTAGGCCATAGAGAAACGAAAATAATTTATGAATCAAGCATCAGCGCGCTAGTATGGAAACATTAATAATATTTGGTCCAAATATGGAAACGTTTTGTATAGAATAATCCACGAATATTCCTTGCATATCATTCCCTGAATGTACTATAAAGAATATGCAATAAGTAATATTCCAGATATATTCTTTCAAGAATGTTCTTGAAATATTCTACTTTGTATATTCCTTGAATGTGCCCAGGGTATATAGATATTCCAGTATTATTCCATGATTATTCGGAATATATATATCCTATCTGAGACATCTGAGGAATATTCCAGGGATATACCATGCTGTCTGGGTAGAGTGCTGTTTAAATCCTCCTTCTGCTCCACATTTCAATGGATTAGCGGAAGCAGGTGTAAAAGTCAGTAAAAACCCATTTGAAACGCGTCATAGGCGAACAAGTTCTCACTTTCGAGGAAATATATACATTACTGGTTCAAATATTTGGTCTCTCTCAATTCACGTCTATCATTTCCATTAAGCTCAGACCCAAACGATTTATCTGTATTAACTACTGGTCACTTCTTGACGCTTGAACCTATATCTATCTTAACGGATCCAGATTCATCAAATTTGAAGTTGAATCATGTCAATCGTTGGTAACTTCTCATTCGCATGCGGGCCAACTTTTGGTCGAGATTTCGCTCTGAATATTTGCATAAAATGCAGCAAAGAGAAAAGTGGCTAGAGCCTTCTCCTGTTAATATCGGCACTGTGTGGTACTCATTAAAATCGAACTCACCCCTCCTCTAAAATTGAGTTTCGGTAGAATTATTGAACTCCATCCCGGTTCTGATGGCGTTCCTAGAGTCGCAACTGTTTTAACAAAGAGCGGTAAGATAAGGAGACCTTTGGTTCACCGTCAAGTGAATTAAAAAAACATATAAACATATATTTTGGTGGGCAGTCAATGTTCACTTCTAGTATTTAGTTATCTTTAAACTTATGTTATTTATTATCAATTAATTCATTTAGGTACTTAGCAATGCTTAGATATTACAATTTCCTCTTCAGAAACTATCCAAATTACAATATATTCACTAACTGAGAGCAATCAAAAGTCTATCAATCTTATTTCCCAATTTTCGCGGTAAAAATACAGTTGAGGTGACACCTACGCCCTCTATGGAGAACCGAGGGGAGAACGCAGGCAGGCAGTTCAGAAAGAGTCATACGAAGGTGTGTTCGTAGCTCTTTACGGCAATCTCGCAATTTCGCATTCGTTACAAGTTAAAATCTCTCGCAATCTCAAGTGCTCCAACATATGATAAACATATCACCAACTAACCAAGAGGGCATTTAGAAGAAGGAAAATTTACCAGGTGAGTTGTCTCTGTCAACTGTCGCAAATTTCAAAATTATTTCGCAATCAGCGCTTCGACCAACAATTACTATTGTCAAAAAATATTATTTTGGAGACAAAGCACTGTTTAAGCTGATAAAAACATGGGTTTCAATAAAAATATATATAAAAATGTATATAGAAATTCCCGATTCATCAGAGAAGCCATCGAATTCGAAAAACAACCTTATTGCCTGAACATAAAAGATTATAACCGTTAATTGACCCCCATTTGGAAGCCCCTTCTTCCAACCGTAATCCTAAGAACACGGAAAACTTGTCAACAATCAATTATCCTACTATCCCAAAACATTGAACAGGTACCCACAGGCAAGACAGAGAAAACCCATCCACTTTCAGGTAGCCAACCATCTATCAATACTATAGTGCAACCAACATCGTATCGTCTTTTGAGAGCAAGGAGTAGGCCTTGATACCTCATCAGACCACGACTCGGGGAGTAGGCAGAGAGAGGCCTCTCAGTCACTCTCTTGGAAATGGCTCCAAAGCAGGAGCCGAAACATTGATATGAACCCTCAATGCGGTTCAACCCATGAACTTAGTAATGGACACATATCTGACCGCGGAAACCTTTCCGAACAAATTCATGCACATATACAGTGTGTTTCACTTCTCATGGAAACACCCTCATATCTTCCGCAGTTTTTGACGGGGAATCATGATGTTGTCAGTATCGATAGATACATTAAAAAGGGGTCATCCTACGTGATATACACGCAGGCCAGTAGATATGGAACCATACCTTTTTCCAAGAAGTTATATTAGGGGTCAAAATTGGCCCAAAATTCCTTCGGATTCGTGTTCAGGATCCCCAAACTACTACTCATAAACCTGTTTCCTGAAAAATTCCAATTAGATTCACTTCTCATGGAAACACCCCCGTATCTTCTGTAATTTTCGACGTAGAACCATGAAATATCCATAGTCGATAGATACTGTAGTAAAAATGCACCAAACCAATTTTGCTAATTTATTTTAAAATTCGTCTTAAACATTCATTTATATCACAGTCACTATTTCAATTTATCTTCACTGACACTCTCTATCTGCGGACTCTGGAACTATATCTGCAACTTGTGCTGAAACAAGTGTGGGTCGTGGCTTAGCTGAGTGTGGGAGGTAGTAAGGAAGCAAAAAAAATCTCCTGGATTACCACTCTGATAACGTTTAATTTGATCCGTGCTGTTCTTATGCTGTTAGTTGGTAGATTATTGCAAATATACCAATTCTCAAAGTATCTAAGAGTTTTGATCATGACATAATCCATATAAAAAGTTACAGAATCTCGTTGACATTATATTTCCGAAACACTCACCTAAAAGAGTGACCAAACACCACCATTCATCTGTTGTACAAACAGATGTAATAATATTTTATTTCTGAGTTCACACCTTCAATACTTTGCTTCAATTTCAATATATTGCTATGTAGGTACTGAATAATTCAATCATAATCATTTGACCAAGAGTCCTTCAAAATTCCTGCCTTCCAAGAACAATGAACCGATAGGCATCAACATAAAAACAGGAAAGAATTTCCGGGATCTCGAATAAAAAATACACCCAGTAAATGATGTTTGAAGTCCGCTCAATATTCAAATAAACGAAACAAAGCATATGCAACCAACAATACTTTCGACTAAGGAGAGGTGTATTCTCAGTTGCCACAATCAAAGTCCCACGCGATAATCAGTAACAACAGTAATAATGTAGTGGATCAAGAGTCCTCAGATAACTTAGGTATTTAATTAAATAGTTGACAAGATATAATTATATAAACTGAGTAGATTTTAAACCAGCTATCAGAGTGATAGTTCTTTAATAACAAAACAACAAACATAAAAATTCAACAAAATAAATGTACAAACTCTCTATTACTATCCATCTGCCCTCTCCCGTCGAGCGCCTTATATACCCACATGCAGATTCTATTTACAGCTCTCGATCTATCGAGTCTATACGGTGACTCCTTAGATGTCTCTCGAAACTTCGATGTCGTTCCTCAGCAAATTCGCGTTTCTTCTACGCGTGACTCATGTGTTTGCGAGCGGAGACTTTGTTTACCTGTAGATAGTACATAATTAATGAGGCAATCAGGGCCGGCCTCGAAATCGTTGCAATGCCCCCTTCTTAATGACGTTTCGTCCCGAAATGCCATTCTTGGAGTGTGGCGATATCTGCAAAATTCTCCATATCTGCACCTTGACCTTCGATGGAAATAACACTCAACAGTCTTCATGTTGGGTCGAGGAAGATGGCTGCAGCACACCAAAACCTTGACGCCGCTGAATCTGAATATTGTCTCCAACATGCTTCTTATAACTCTCCAGTCCAGCCCATCAATCCCACTGGCCAATTTTGGGTTTGCCAGGTCCACAAGATTCTGGCCCAGCATCGTGTCTCTTAATCTGGTAAGGCTCTTCCAGACATCTTCATAAGACGGCTTATCTCGAGAAAGCTTCTTGATAAACAAAAAGTAGATGTTTCTCAGCTGTAGCACCCCTCCAACTTCCGGGTTCTGTTCCTGCAGTTCCTGGAGTCGACCGAACTTCTCGAAGAAAACTACTGCAATGCCTCTGGAGATTTGATCTCCTGCCACACAGTGAGCTAACGCGTAATCGACAGGCACCTTGAACAAATCTCATGGCTCCTCTCGGTTTACCCCATGTTGAACTTTCTGTCCGTTTGAGTACAGGGCCATGAACCTCTGGAACGTCATTTTATTCTCCGGTGGTCTGACGGTGCGGACTTGGTCGTGGTTTCCAGCGTAAGAGGACAACCTATTGAAGTGGACTACCCTAGTTTTTCCTCGTGGTGGCTTATATATTCGGTAGACAAGGTCGTTTATCCTTTTCATGATCTAATATGGACCTTTCCACGAGTTCCGAAGCTTCGGTGATAGTCCACGGCGACGTTTAGGGTTGTACAGCCAGACTAGGCCACCTATCTGATATCCACCAGCATCGGCGTTGATGTTGTAGGTCTCCTTCATTCTGTCGCTGGCATTCTGGATGTTCAAACGGACTCGTTCATGGATGTCGTTCATTCTCTGTCGTAGTTTACTGACGTAGTTATCTCCCGCAGTGTCTTGTCCTGGTGGCATCCCAAACTTCAGGTCACATGGAAGTCGTTCGAAATTTCTGTCTTGATCCGAATGCAGCTCCAATGGAACATCGAATCGACAAATTCACTCCTTTACCAAGACGTCAACAACGGTGATGGCTTCTTGGTTTGGCAGGACATAGACTTCGGCCCACTTGCTGAAGTAGTCCATCGCCACAAGGATGTACTTATTCCCATGATCAGATTGTCGGAAGGGGCTAGCGATGTCAATGGCGATCCTTCAAATGGTCTGCCCACATTGTACTGGCGCATCGGGGCCTTAGGTCTTGTTCGAGGCTCATTGCTGGCAGCGCATACAGCACATTTCTTGCACCAGTCCTTGACGTCGGCTTGACAATTGACCCAGTAAAACCGTTGCCTCACTTTCTGGAGGGTCTTCGTCACTCCCAGATGTCCTCCGGTGACCCCATCATGGATGTCTCGGAGCACTTCCTATCTTCTGCTCCTGGGAACTACTATCTGACGCCTTTCTTCCTCGCCATCCTCCGACTCCAACAAACGCTTCAGGACTCCATTGTCCAGGGTGAGGGAGTTCCATTGGGCCCAGTAAGGTTTAACGACTGAAAAACAACTGGCTATTTCCTGCCATGACGGTCTTCGATTACTCTTCTTCCAGCCGATGACTAAACCAATATCTGGATCTTTCTCTTGGTCTTTTTGGATCTTGTTCGATTGTAACAGTGAGCACTGTTATTTTAATTAATAGTGCACCCTGTATTATAAATCGGTCTTTTAAAATTTAAGGAATCGTATGTGCGTGTCTGGATTCAGTGTGAGTGTGAGATAAGAATTTATACCTACGCTCGAACCGGGGAAAAATTGTTTTTACATATAGAAAGGTCGCTCTGGGTTGATAAATTTAATGGCTTATGACATTAGATAGGGTAGTCTGAGACGTCGTGCCTAGAAACAAAATGTTAGGATTTTCATAAAGGGCATTCGGTGTTGTGAAGTGCAAGTGATCGCTTGGGTTTGGGAGGACCACCCACCCGCGAGGGTGTAGGCAAATATGCCACTCTCAAGAATGGCACTAAAACAGGTATGAATTTTTCGTAGGCCGACATGTGCGTTTGTTAACTGCGTATAATTTTTTTCTCAAGACAAATAATAAGAGTAATAATAGTTCCGTTAAAAGCTGGGCGTGGTTGGTCCATTAATTTTAAAGCAATGATAGTTTGAATAGAGACATGGGGTGTTCACTGAGTTATTCAATATAAGCTTGAGGCATTTGAATAAGTTCCAGGTAAATGATAATAATTATTACTTAAAACTGGGTGTTCGTCATTTTAAATTGAGGATAGCTTTATTATAATTCTGAGGGAGTTATGAGGGCGAATACTACAGAATAATAATAATAATAGTTTAAATTTGGCCATAATTTTTGCTGTAATTATAATAGTAGTGAGTTAATTTGAAAAGTATAGCTGTTGATTTATTATCGGGAATGTTGTTGAAAGGGTTGTTGGCTTTTTAGAAAAATGCTTGTTTAACTGTAGAGCGATCTTTCATGTTTTGAGAGGGTGACCAATTTTATTCAACTATATATTTTATTTTTCTTGCACTTAGTTGCATATACGGAGTGTATGAATTCTTACAGTTGGTAGATTTTACAAATTTTTACAAATTATACATTTTTATTTTTATATTTTACACATTTTCTTTTATATTTTCGTTACTATTTTCCACCATTTTTTTGCTTTGGTGAATAAAGCTGGTTGGTGGAACTTTGCTTCTTAATATTACTTACCCCTTCAACCCCTCATACAAAGTCCACGCATTTGAGAAGCCGTGGCCGAACCTACAAATCTACATCCTTGCCTTCGAGGACGATGATGAACTTACGAAAAACAGTAGAGCTGTGAATTGTAAGGTTGAGCATTCTAGGTTTTGGGGTGGCTATCCCCTTTAGCCTAAATCCGGGTGATCCAGAGCGGATTCAAAACTATACTCTGGGTCTGGTGGCAGCAAAAGTATTTAACATCTATACTTTAATTTAATTTTAATAAAAAAATACTTCCTAGGGTGGGCGACTGAGAAGCGGTTGTTTGCTTTGGTCAGTTTGAAACTGAATCAAAGATATCGTCGGCTAAACACCCTAGCGATTTATTACACGATCTCAAAGTCGAATTCTTGGAGCCTCTCAATTCAACGTGCCACTTGTCCAGCCTGTTGAGAATACAGAGACAGCAGATTTTAGTTTTGTTTATTGCACTCTGTATATTTATAAAATATTTAATCAAGCTATGTTATGTCAAAAAAAATCTTGTTGACTGTCAGACAATAAAAGTAAAGTTCCGTTAAAATCTATAATTTTGAGTAAATCCAACATTAAATGGCGACTGTGACAGCGGATAAACTACATTTATTGAAAAAGGAACGTGATGTAATGCGAAAGATGTTCCAAAAGATTCGTGATGAAATGGACAAGGAAATGAAAAACCAGGTAGTCAAGAAGCAGAACGTTGTAACACGCATGTCACAACTCGAAGATAAAGCTACCAGGCTATTTGCTTTAGATGAACAGATCCGAAGTCACATGCTAGAGTCCCAAAGCACGCAAGACGAAGATCTTATGGAAGAATTCGAATCAGTGGAATTATTTAGAGAAGAATTGATCATGTTTCGGTCCAGTTGTGAGTTTGCTTTTCAAAATGATAGAATTCAAGATGAGGCGAGTTCCTGTTCCAACGTTTCAGTCAAGAGAAAATTCAAATTACCAATACTAGAAATGAAGAAGTTTGATGGTGATGTAAAAAATTGGATGGCGTTTTGGGGACAATTTCGCAAAATTCACGAAGACAATGACATTGATGTAGAAGATAAGTTCCAATATCTGTCACAATATATGGTTCCAGGTACAGTAGCTCATTCTTTGGTAGATAGTTTTCCACTAGCACCAGAAAATTACATGAAGGCTTTGAATCAGTTGAAATCCAGATTTGCCAGAGATCAGTATTTGATCGAGGTGTATGTACGAGAGTTGTTTAATCTAGTACTGAAACAAGCAACAAAAACAGATAAAGGTATGTCATTAGCTTCTTTATTTGATAAAATTGAATCACAACTGAGAGCCTCAGAATCGTTAGGTGTAACCAGCGACAAATACGCAGCTATGCTGTATCCACTAGTCGAGTCTGATTATTTGAAACTTTCATTAGATTTTCTATTATCCGAAGTGGAAAGTGATGAACGAATCAGTTTGGCCCGGAAGAGTTTTGCAGTAGTCAAGGATACGAATACAATCAGGGGCAAGGAGTTCCACGATAAACAGAAAATAGAAAATCGGGAACGAGGTGAGACAAAACAGTATACAGCTTCAACGCTTTTCTCGTCTGAGATGAAGGGTAAGAAAACATTATTATGTATTTTCTGTGATGGAAAATCACATGGTAGCCAAGAATGTTTCAAAGCACGAGCTTTGAGTTTATCAGAGAGAAAAGATATAGTTTCAAAATGCAATTTTTGTTTTGCTTGTTTGAAGCCAAATCATACCATAAAGAAATGTAAAACATTCATAAAGTGTATTGTATGTTCTAAAAGGCATTATCCTATACTGTGTGATACTTTGTCAGCAAAAAATAATCCAGATATAGAGAAAATCAGTACTAACACTAATAATATAGAAAATGTCATGATAACCCAAAATTTTACAAACACTTTATTACAGACTATAAATGTCAAGCTAATCGGAAGTAATGGTAGCAAAATTGTTAGGGCGCTTTTAGATTCTGCTTCTCAGCGTTCCTATATACTAGCTGATTGTGTAGAAAACATGCACTTCAATAAGGTGAAAAACGAGATTATTGTACAGGGTGTTTTTGGAGGACAAAAATCCCCACCAAAATCACATGGTTTATATGATATTACAGTAAGAGATCTGAATGATACGTTTCAATGTAAACTTTTAGCACTAGAACAGAATAAAATTTGTAGCTTCGTCCCAAGATTAGAAAATTTGGAAATTATTAATCAGTTAAAGAAACAAAATATAATAATTTCTGATGTTAGACCTTCCAGTAATGAAATTAGTTTACTCTTGGGTGCTGATATTTATAGAAAAATTATAACAGGTAGAATTTCAAAAGTAGAGGATTTGGTAGCAGTAGAGACTTATTTTGGATGGACTGTTATGGGATCATTGTATATGAAAAATTCTGTTGAAACTATTTGCTGTTTTAATGAAATATCTATTTCGGATTTATGGGATTTAGGTACATTAGGTATCAAGGAACCAACTACCGTTAAACAGAGAGATATTGTAGAGGCGGGAGCTATCAAACATTTTAATGAAACTATTACTATGAATAAAGACAATAGGTACGAAGTTAGGATTCCTTGGATTGAAGATCATCCAAAACTTCTCAGTAATAGAGAACTAGCGGAAAAAAGATTGCTTTCTACAACTAAAAGATTGAAAGATTTAGGGAAATTTGAAGATTATGATAACATTTTCAGAGAATGGGAAACACTAAATATAATTGAATAGTATATCCTTCAAACATTAACCATTTAGAACATTTCTTACCACATCACCCAGTGATTAAAGAATCTAGCAGAACTACCAAAATACGTCCAGTTTTTGATGCGTCATCGAAAGATAAACTAGGTGTATCATTAAATCAATGTTTAGAGAAAGGTCCCAATCTCATTGAACGGATTCCAACTCTTATGCTCAAATTCAGATTTGGTAAAATTGGTATTATCTCCGACATAAAAAAGGCTTTCCTGCAAAATAGTTTAGCACTGACAGAAATGTACTCAAATTTCTATGGTGGAATAACTTCGCAACAAAAAGAATGAAGGTTTATAGGCACACTAGGGTAGTTTTTGGATTATCTTCTAGTCCTTTTTTATTGGGAGCTACAATCACGCATCATTTGACAAATAATTGCAGCGGTATGAAAAAAACAGCAGGTAAACTGATCGATTCATTTTATATGGATAATTGTGTCACAAGCGTTAACAGTTCCGAAGAATTAGTAAAATTCATTGATGAATCAAAATCACTGATGTCATCTGCAAAATTTGATTTAAGAGGTTGGGTTTATAATCATCCAAAAATTTTCGAAGAGAATGATAATGAGCTACCAATGACCGGAGAAGCAGTTTCAGTTTTAGGAGTTCTCTGGAATTTCATTCAAGATACATTATATTGTAATGTAAGTGATTTTGACGTTGAAAAAATTCCAATAACAAAAAGGGGGTTATTATCAGCTGCTCAACGGGTTTTTGATCCAATTGGATTTACGTCCCCTGTTACTTTGATTCCGAAAATGCTTTTACAAGAGACTTGGAAGTTGAAAGTAAGGTAGGATGATGAATTGCCATCAGATATACTAGATAAATTTAGAACTTGGTTGAAACAAATTCATCTCTTGAAATTTTGCCACATTCCTCATCAATGTTTCGATATTGCAGTTGATCCTGAAAAAATGTCCCTCCATATTTTCTGTGATGCGAGTAAAAATGCATACTCAGCTTGTATTTTCATTAGATTTGAAAAGGAAGGGTTAGCTTCAGTTCATTTGTTGGCCGCTAAGTCGAGAATCACTCCAATAAAACCAATATCTTTGCCACGACTAGAGTTATTAGCTACAAAAATTGGATGTAGGATGTATCAATCTTTGAGGAAAACGTCCCTTTTTGATTATTTCGTCCCATACTTTTGGAGTGATTCAAAAGTAGTTCTTACCTGGATCAAAACTAAATCGAACTGGACATCATTCGTCATGAACAGAGTCAATGAAATTCGTTCTTTCACTGATGTTAATACATGGTACCATATCCCAGGAAGCATGAATGCAGCGGATCTTCCATCTAGAGGGTGTAGCTGCAAACGTCTACTAGAGACTAAATGGTGGGAGGGTCCAGAATGGCTTAGGAAGGATATAGAATATTGGCCTATAGAAACTCAGGTTTATGCCGAAGAGAAAGCTTTTGATGAAGTTAGGAAAAATTCAGTTTCTTCATTTCTAATTAATCTAGAAAACACAACCACAGATCCTTTCAACTATTTTTCAAAATTTTCGAAAATTGTGAGAATGATTGCATGGATGTTCAGATTCTATGAAAGGAAAAAGATTAAAAGAATAGATGATCAGTAGGGACTGAAGACATCGAAAATGCTGAGGTTGTTCTCCTGAGAATCATTCAGGCTGAAAGTTTTGAGAAATCAAATTCGAATGATTTTCAGAAGATGCATGTTTTCAAAAATGAAAAGGGACTCCTGAGGGTGAGAATAAAGCTTTCATGTTCAGATGAATCTGATGCCTTCAAATACCCTATAATATTGCCCTATAAACATAAAATAATTGAGAAGTTAATTGAGGAAGATTTTCTTGCCACGCTGGAAGTCAAATACTGTTAGGAATTATCCGAGAAAAGTATTGGATAATAAAATGTCGAAAAATGGTGAAAAGTGTGATTGGAAAGTGTGTCGTGTGTAAGAGATTCAAAGCTAAAGCTCTAGAGACACCTTTCGCTCCGCTTCCCAAAGATAGAGTAAACAATATCACTGCAGTTTTTCAAGTAACAGGAACTGATCTGGCAGGTCCTCTTCATTTAAAAAATGGTGATAAATCCTGGATAATGATATTTACTTGTGCAGTATATCGAGCATGTCATTTTGAACTGATAAAAACCCTATCTACAGAAGGATTCATTGACGCTTTGAGAAGATTCATTGCCAGAAGGGGGAGAATTTCCATCATTTATTCAGACAATGGATCTAACTATGTTGGAGCACATAATCAAATGAAATCATTGAACTGGGAAGATATTTCGAAATACTCCACAATTCAACGGATCATTTGGAAGTTCAATCCACCCACAGCTGGATGGTGGGAGAGGATAGTGAGGATGATCAAAGAGCTCTTGCGAAGAAATTTAGACAGAAGAACTTTGAACTACGAGGAGCTAATGACATTGTTGTGTGACTGTGAAGCAGTGATTAATGAACGCCCACTTACCTATATTTCCGACGATCCTGAAGAAATGAGCCCTTTAACACCCGCAATGTTCCTACAAGGAATTCCAAGTTCAGACATACCAGATTTAGATTCTATAGAGAAAACAAATTTCAAGAACAGAGTAAGATATTTACAGAAAATAAGAGAAAACCTTCGACGTCGCTTCAGAAAAGAATATCTTGCAAATTTGGTGCACAATGGCAGAAGAAGAGCTGTGAGTTTAAATGTTGGAGATATCGTTTTAGTAGGAGCTGATAATACCAAAAGAATAAGTTGGACCATTGGTCGAATCCTCGAGATATATCCTGGAAGGGATAATATAAGTAGAATGGCAAAGATAAAAGTAGCAAGTGGAGAACTACTGAGACCATTTCAAAGATTATATTCATTGGAAGTTTCTGATGAAAGAGAAAAAAACTAGCAAGCTTACAATGGACGATGAAAAGTATGATCAAAGAAGCACCGACGAAAGAGAAGCCGAAAAGCCACATATGAGGTCAGATATGAAAGAAGAGTTAGATGGTGAGAAAGAATCGAAGAAGAAAGAAGAAGCAGAGCAAAAAGACAACTTCAAGGAACATAAGAAGAAGAAGGAGCCAATTCAATCAACGAGATCTGGACGAGTCGTTAAAGCTCCACAACGATATGGGTTTTAGTCATGATTCATTGTTTTGCAATATGATATTGCAAAATGTGGGAGAATGTTGAGAATGCAGAGACAGCAGATTTTAGGTTTGTTTATTGCACTCTGTATATTTATAAAATATTTAATCAAGCTATATGTTATGTCAAAAAAAATCTTGTTGACTGTCAGACAATAAAAGTAAAGTTCCGTTAAAATCTATAATTTTGAGTAAATACAACACAGCCAGCGATTCTTAAATAAGGTAAATAATTATAGGCAACTCTAGAATTCAGTTTTGATATGCTTTTCAAAGCTTTTCTGTGGTCTGCCTCATGTAAATCACTAGATTTTGTAAATTTCAAAATAGTTTGTTTCTTCTCAATAGTAATTGCTTGTAAAAAGTGCATACTCTTAATTCACGAAGATATCAAGGGAACATTTTGGTTTATAGAGATTTATGGTGGGTTTTATGAATTTTATTTTTAGTTTCCAGGTGAACGTTTGCACTATCATATTCCTCATTTGGAAGAATTTCAGAATGTTCAACCAACAGTTGAGTTCATCAAAATTATCGATGGATTATTTGATATTCTAAATTTCCGAAATATTCATGCTCGTGGAATGAAAATACTAATATATAATAATAAAGGAAAACTGATGTGATCAACGGAAACCTTTTATTGCCAAAGCAATTGATTATCTGTGCAAGTGTGAAAATGTCTTGTTGCTTCGACACCGGAATGATGGGCATCTGACAAATTTAAAATCTCAATTAGAAGTAGTCGAAATTTTGATTACAAGATTTCAGACAATAAAGCAAGTTGAATAAACGCCTTTGAATATACAATTCTATTTATTTGGGGTATATTAGTATATTACGGGTATACTATCTTCGATTTTATGTACTCATAATTTCCATAATTCCAATTTTTTATGTTAGTCCGTGAAAATATATAGATTTAGGAAAGCCGTCCCTGTATTTTGGGTAACACTAGTGATTTGAAGTGTGTGGCTGTCAATCCACGAAAGTAATTTACATCTCGCTTTGTTTCATTCGTTAGAAGAATACAACCGATTATAAATCAGTGGTGCCAACGTAAAGCGGAATCACCATGGCGACCATGAATGAGGGGCAATTTTGTTATCATTGGAAGAGCGGTCATGTTATATCTACTTCTTTTATGAGGTCTGTGGTGCCAGCGCGTCACAATAATACTCCCCCACGGCAAAGCAAACCCATAACAATAACTGTGTACTTACCAATTAATTAATAATGAAAGAAACTCTTTTTAATCCTGGTCTACCAACTTGATTAAGATCGGCATTATTCTCTTCTTTCAATATGAAGGCAGTTTTGCTAATCGTTACTACTTTTTGACACATTTTGATAGTATTTAACTTTTCAGTGCGTTTAAGAACTTTATATGGCCCTTCATATATAGAGGGGCTAAACTAGAACGTTTTCCTTCAACTCTTGCTTATACTGTGTCATTCCCAAAGTATGCACCATATGGAAAACTTATTTATTAAGGGTTTTTCGACGAAAAGTTATTCTTGATAAAAGTTTGTGCATCCCCCAAAACTAAACATGCACCAACAAAATACAGTAAAACACACGTAATGTACGAGGAGCCTTCAAATATTTGATTTTGAGACAGGAGTAAAGTACTCTTATTTTGAAAAATCTCAGGAAATATTATTTAGAAAAGTTGTTCAGCATTAAAAAATACATCTAGTTTTGAAGTCATGGCCATCTAAGTGAAGTTTTATTTTTTTCCCCTTTTTTTTTAAATGGGGACTACGAAAAAAATAATTTGCTAAAACGATAAATAGACAGCATCCTGTATACGACGGTTTATTTTAAAAGCCTGTAATATTACAAATGACACAACTATGGTGTTAACCATGGTCAATTTTTCTGAGGAGTAAAATAATTTTCAAAGTTTTTGGTGCAAAGATATTTTTATTTTTTGTTGACACCGAAAATTACTTAAAATTATACAGTTTTGTAACAAGAACTTGATATTCAATAATATTAAATCACAAAACATCACAATAAAATAGGTATTTCGGAACAAACTCATTGATTTTCTGGAGATTTTCTTGTCCAAAATAATTCTTATATTCGCTTTAAAAACGAAAGCATGTTTCCCAAAGAAGTATTTTACATCTCAGTATGATGTCCATCCCGCAACATGCACAGTTCGGTTCTTCTTACACAATCCTTGACTGCATTCGTAATGTGCTCCGGTTGAATGGCCCTGACACAATTAGTAATTACATTTTTTAAATGTTCTCTATCCCTAAATGGACGATGTTTGTAAACTTCGTTCTTCAATGAACCCCATAAGAAGAAATCCATTGGGGTTAAATCTGGTGAGCGCGCTGGCATTGGATATTCTGAGTAACGTCCTATCCATTTTCCATTGAATGTTTCATTTAAAAATTATCTTTTTGCAACAATACAATGAACACGAGCTCCATCTAACTGATACCAAATTTTTTCTCTTTGTCTACGCGGCATTTGATTCAAAATTGGTAATAAATCTTGTTGTAAAAATTGCAAATATCGGTTGGCATTAAGGTTTCCATCAATGAAGAAGGGACCAATCACATTATTGTTCAACAGTCCACATAAGACATTTACCTTAAATGAGTGTTGGTCCTTGCACTCTATAGTGAAATGAGGGTTTTCTAAAGCCCACCATCTACAGTTCTGTGAACTTACGGTTCCATTAGTTGTAAATGTTGCTTCATCAGTCCATAAAATATTTATTGGGAACCGTGCGTTTTCTTCGTATTCTCCCTGATACCATGCGGAAAACTCAAATTGTGGGATAAAATCCCTTTCTTTTAGGGTATTTATAAATTTTGGTTTGAAAGCTTTGAATTTATTTCTTCTTAAAAATTTTTGTACGGTAGAAATAGGTACATCAAGAGATGTTGATATTTGTTTAATCGATGTCTTACCATTTTCGATGACACTTAAACACACTTCCTCTTCCACTTCTCTAGATACCTTTGCAGCTGAGTGAGGTTTATTGAAATTGTTATTAATACTGCCCGTTTCTTTAAATTTATTTAAAATACGGGTAACTGTAGTGTGATTTACCTTGCGATTAGGATGCCTGGCATTAAAAACGTCTGTTACTTGTCTGCTTGGAGTATTTTCCCCACACAACAATATGATCTCAACTTTTTCATCTTTTGTAAGCATCTTGATATTATTTAAATAGTACTTATTATCAAATGATAACAAAATAAGCAATAACAATAACTACGTAATGAATATTCAGCGAATATGCCACGTACTTAATGTCAAAGCCAACTTAAAACACTTATTTTGGACAAGAAAATCTCCAGAAAATTAATGAGTTTGTTCCGAAATACCTATTTTATTTTGATGTCTTGTGATTTGATATTATTGAATATTAAGTTCTTGTTACAAAACTGTATAATTTTGAGTAATTTTTGGTATCAACAAAAAATAAAAATAACTTTGCACCAAAAAATTTTAAAATTATTTTACTCCTCAGAAAAATTGACCATGGTTAACAACATAGTTGTGTAATTTGAAATATCACAGGCTTTTAAAATGAACCGTCGTATACAGGATGCTGTCTATTTATCGTTTTAGCAGATTATTTTTTTCGTAGTCCCCATTTAAAGAAAATGGGTGAAAAAATAAAACTTCACTTAGATGGTCATGACTCCAAAACTAGATGTATTTTTTAGTGCTGAACAACTTTTCTGAATAACATTTCCCGAGATTTTTCAAAATAAGAGTACTTTACTCCTGTCTCAAAATCAAATATTTGAAGGCTCCTCGTACATTACGTGTGTTTTACTGTATTTTGTTGGTGCATGTTTAGTTTTGGGGGATGCACAAACTTTTATCAAGAATAACTTTTCGTCGAAAAACCCTTAATAAATAAGTTTTCCATATGGTGCATACTTTGGGAATGACACTGTAGATACAAAATCGCAAGTTTTCAAATCATCAGGAACGAATGTTTGCTGTGAATTATGTTTATGTGTGATAAGTGACGAAAACGTTTCTCTGATCTGTGATAGAACGGAAGAGGCATCAAGATAATGATCAACATTTGAAGTAGGTAACAAAAAACTCCGCAGGAAGACGCAATGGCTGGCCGTAAACTAGTTCAGCAGAAGAACAACCTAAATCTTCTTTTACAGCATTATGTAGTCCTAAAAGAACGATTGGAGTTTCATTTATCCAGTAGTTTGTATTGCATCTCGCTCTCAGTGCAGTCTTTAAACTTCTGTGAAAACGTTCTACCTTACCAATACCCTGTGGGTGGTAGGCGGAAGTATGAATTTTGTGAGCACCTAGGAAACACAAGTTCATTGAGAATTTTAGCTTGAAATTAAACTCCTTGGTCGGTAGTAATTGTATGCGGTACTCCAAATCTACAAATATAATTTTGAAAGAAAGTTTTAGCTATAGTATGCGCCATGATATTTTTAACAGGAAAAACTTCTGGCCAGCGGAAATAAACGATCTATGATTGTTAGAATATACCGATCGTCATCTGAGACAGGTAGAGATCATACTAACTATATCCATATGAATATGTTCAAATCTACATTATGGAATTGAAAAAGATTTAATAGGTGATTTGGTACGTTAATTGATTTTTGTAGTTGGACAATGTACGCATGATTTGGTCAGAAATATTTGCTATTCATCAATTTTCTTGTTGCACGGATACCGGGGTGGGAAACTCTTTGCATTTATTGTAAATAGTTCTACGAAATCTGTACTGTTATGGAAAATTTTAATCATAGTACGAGGTTCCTATGAGGCTGCCCCGAACCTCGACATGAAGAAAAATGATCGAAAAACGTGTCAGTAGTTTTAAAGCCAAAAGTTGTGTGATGGCATAACTGAATCCTTATCCGAAGTCCTCTATTGAAGTGTTGTAAAGGGAAATAATCTCAACTACCCTTTTCCAAAGTATTAGGAATTCCATGTTAAATTCAGACTCCCACTAAAATTGGTACATAGCGAATAGCGATGTATGTATATTACACCTGAAACTTAGAATGAAAAGAAATACTTCGTTATACTTTCATTGATGATCACACCCATTTTTCTATGGTGTACATACTCCAAAGTAAAAATGAAGTTTACAAGTATTTCAAACAGTATCAAGCAATGGCCACGGTTAAGTACAAATCTTCAGAATTCCATGATTTTTGCAAGCAAAAAGGTATAGGAGGCGATACAAACTGTTCACTATACCGCGCAGCAAAACAGAGTTAGTGAACACATGAACAGAACTATGACGGAAAAAGCAAGATCCATGATTCATTATGCTAGTATGTCTAAGTTCATGTGGGGAGAAGCTGTTCTTGAAGCAACCTAAATATCACTGTGTATATCACAAATTGAAGTCCTTACAGAGAACAATTTGCTGAATATATTTCTCTTAGTACCTACTGCTGTTTGAGAAGGAATATGAATTCAAAATATTTCAACCGATTTGAACATAAGGTTTCCGAAACCAACCACTTTAATTGAAGACAATCAAAAGGATCTACATTAGCGATCTCAAAATGTCCTCAAGATCACAATCATATCAAACATATCGATACGATGTATCATTTCATCGAAGATAAAATTGAAGATAGAAGATATTATTACCAAGGCCCTAGAGAAACAAAAATCGAATACTTCAAGAAATATTCTATTAAAGGGGGGTATTCAAATGAATAATTTTTATATTGTCAAAAGTAAATCTATAAAAGGAAAAGTTGTTTCTATTCTTAACCCATTATATCCGATTCCTGAATGAGCCCTTTGTCCCGGAATTGCGTCATACACTATAAACATTGCATCATCTACTACGCAGAAGATAGAGGATATTCCTCAGCACATTTGAAGGTCTTCGTGGAACAATAGAAACTACGCAGTATCCAGTCAGCATTCCCGAACCTATAAAAGTCGAGGAGACCGGATTCAAGTCGTTCAAGTCTTTCCAGTCTTCAAACCAAGTAGTTTAGTAGATTTGAATCAGTACGAGTTTTTTAAACCATTATAATTTCACTTGTAAAATTCAATATTTCCATATTGCAATAAATGTGAATAAAGTCTGTTTTTAAAAACTCAAACCAAAGAAGACTGATTTAACAAATTGGCGCAGTCGTGCGGATCTCGAAAACGCTGTGATCCAACGAAGAAACAGCGGTAGTCTCCAGACTTCCAACGAGTCCAAGAACCGCAAAGCAGAACCCAGTGGACAAGACGGTCTCTTCAACAACAAGAAACCCGCATAAGTCGTCGAACGTTGCTCACCTCGTCGTGAAGAAATCACCTCTTGGAACCCGCGTAAGTCGTCGAACGCTGCTCATCCTGTTGGAGCTAGAGCTTTATGAAGTAGGACTTCATCTTTCCACAACCCCGGAGACAACAAGAAAAAGAAAAAAGAAACAAGAAGAAAGAAGAAGCAAGCCACCCAGAGCTTAGGAAGCTCAACCAACCAGCATTAGACGTAGGAAACTCATTGTAAGTACCACATCGAATCATTAATCATTTTGTTGTATTTTGATATTTTTCTAAATTTGATTTAACCTTGTTATCCCAAAATTTACCCAAAATGTCACATCATAGTTCAAATGAAAGTTTACATAATGAACGCGAAGTACCATTAGAACCGTATAAACTTTCCGAAATATTCTCGATAATTCCAGAATACGATGGTGATTCAATTTCGCTTGGAAATTTTCTTAACGCCTGTGACCATGCGCAAGCTATGGCAGTAGACCAACAAAAATTGCTTTTAACTATTCACATTAGAAACAAACTCAGAGGAAAAGCTGCTCAATTGATAAATTCCAGAAATCCAGAAAATTATCAAGAGATCAAAATTTTATTAAATTCTCACTTTGGTGATTCCCGTGACTTAACATCTTTGATACAGGATTTACAAAGAATAAGGCAAGCAAATGGAGAAAATGCACTGACGTTTTTCTCAAGACTTCAAAGTCATAGCGCGAAAATGTATTCGTGTATACAAAGATCTATGTTAACAAACGCACAGAAAAACGCACAGTCTCAACTAATTGAAAATATGGTTTTAAATACCTTATTAACAGGCCTCGAACCCAAAATCGGTCAAATTATTCGAGCTAGCAATCCAAACAGTATGCTAGATGCTTCAGTTAGAATAAAGCGTGAGATACAGCTCTCATACTTTGAAAATCAAAAATCAATCAATCGTTCATCACAACCTCAAAGTTCAAGAACAAATCATAATACAAGACCACAAATAAATCGACCAAATAATTTCCAAAGGAATTATTTCCAACCCCAAATGAATCAACCCCAAATGTATCAACCTCAAACGAGTCAACCCCAAATGAATCAACCTCAAATGAGACCAAATGTGTTCCAAAATCAAAATCCAAATCGAAATTTCCAAAATCAAAACTTTCAAAGACAAGCAAATCCTCAAATGCAACAACGCGGACAATATTTTTCAAACAAATAGACCCACAGTAATCAAGAATAACCCTCAATGGAATTTAAATGCGAATAAAACCCATTTATTAGATCATGAGTATGATTCATTATGCTCAAATACAGATTTTGAGTATCAAAACGAAAATATTTATGAATATTCAGACCAAGGAAACGAGTCATTCTATAATGAGGAAGATTATTTCCCGGAACAACAAGATTTTGAACAACAGCAATATGAACAAATACCAAATGAAAATTTTGACTATGAAGTAGAACAACTTCAAACGGATTTTCACAATTTTCTGTCACTAGACAACCCACCTATCAGTACAACTACCAATCCATGTACGACACAATTAATCAATACCAATCCCCAATCTCGACAAACCCTATATGCAGACAATCTAATTATAGAACAACAATGTCCAACTCAACAGATTCCTCCTGCAATCGAAATGAAAGCGAATCTCGCAGCGCTTATCAAAACTCGCGAATTCAAGCCAGAGAAAACAATACCCACTATGAACGACCTCAAGACAGATCAGCAATTTCTATAACATCCAATTGTAGCGATTTGTACTATTTAATCAGTCCAGCTAATTTTAAAATATTAATTGACACAGGTGCAGGTATCTCGATTTTTAAAAGGAAAACAGCTGAAAATTATACAAAAAGATTTTCAGAAAATATACCAGTTACAGGAGTTACAGATGGAAAAGAAAAACCAGTTTGGCATAAAGTTTATGTACACGATTTAGATATCGAATTTGACGGAATTTTAGGTACCGATTTTTTGAAAAGATTTGATGGAGTAGTAGATATTGGTAATCAAGTTTTAATTTTGAATTATAAAACCTTCCCTTTATATTCAGCCCGGAAAACACTTGCTGGAACATCAGTTAAAATAAATAATGAACAAAAAATTCAAGGAAACTTACAGGAAAAGTTCAGTACACAAAATCTCGAAAATAAAATAACAATCGAACCAAGAGTTGAAAAAGTTTTTAAATTAAAATCCAAATTAAGAAATACAGAAGCTATACTGTTAGCTACTGAAAAAGAGAAAGTTAAACTTCCAAATGCCCTAGTTAAAATTAACGAAAAAGGAGAATTTTTAGTAACCGTTGTAAATGTAAATGCAATTGATAAATCTATTGATTTTAATGACTTACAATTTGAAGAATATTATGGAAATGAAAATGACATTGAAACAGAAAACATAGAAACAAGTCGTCCAGAGAAAATAAAGAATTTACTTCGTCTAAAACATCTTAATGAAGAAGAGAAAGAACTAATTGAGACCTTATGTTTAGAATTCACAGACATATTTTATTTAGAAGGCGATCCTTTAACTTTCACAAGTGAAATTAAACATACAGTGAAACTGAAAGATGGTGCACAACCCGTTTCAACAAAATCTTATAGATATCCACACGTACATAAAGAAGAAGTGAAGTCACAAATTTCAAAATTATTAGAACAAAATATAATTAGACCCTCAATTTCACCATGGTCAGCCCCAGTTTGGGTCGTACCGAAAAAACTCGACGCATCAGGAAAACAAAAATGGCGTGTAGTAATTGACTATCGGAAATTAAATGAACTAACTATTGATGATAAATATCCTTTGCCCAATATATCAGATTTATTAGACCAACTCGGAAAATGTCAATATTTTACCACCCTTGATCTAGCCTCAGGTTTTCATCAAATTGAAATGCATCCTAACGACATAGAAAAAACCGCTTTTTCTGTTGAAAATGGTTTATACGAATTTCTCAGAATGCCTTTCGGAATGAAAAACTCTCCCAGTACTCTCCAAAGAATTTTAGATCATATTCTAACCGGACTTAGAAACGAGAGATGTTTGGTATATATGGATGATATAATTATTTATTCCCCGACTATAGACGAACACATATCTGACTTAAAACTAGTTTTCAAACGTTTAAGAAATGCAAATTTGAAAATACAACCTGACAAATGTGAATTTTTGAGACAAGAAGTCGCCTATCTAGGACATGTTATTACTAAAGATGGAGTGAAACCAAACCCAGCAAAAGTTGATTGTATAATTAATTTCCCAGAACCAGCCAACCCAAAAGAAATTAAACAATTTCTAGGACTTGCAGGTTATTATAGAAAATTTATTCCAAATTTTTCAAAAATTTCTAAACCCATGACAAGATTATTACAGAAAGATGTATCCTTCCATTTTGATGAAGAATGCAAAAAATCCTTCCAAGAATTGAAAAAAGCCTTGACTTCAACCCCTATTTTGATTTATCCAAATTTTGATGAACCTTTTTTCTTGACAACCGATGCAAGCTCATTTGCAATTGGATCCGTATTATCCCAAGGACCAATAGGAAAAGACTTACCTATTGCCTATGCATCTAGAACATTATGTCCCGCTGAAACAAAATATTCAACTATTGAACGAGAACTTTTATCCATGGTATGGTCAGTTAATTTTAGACCCTATCTTTATGGTAGAAAATTTAAATTTATAGTAGACCATCGACCACTAACATGGTTATTTTCAATAAAAGACCCTGGCAGTAGATTAGCCAGATGGCGTTTGAAATTAGAGGAATACCAATTCGAAGTTATTTATCGACCCGGAAAAATTCATAAGAACGCAGACGCTTTATCTAGAATCAGAATGAATCATTTTGATGATTGTAGCAAAGTCTTATCAAATATTTTAATGGCAAATGATAATCTTGAAGAACATGATATTTCAGATACAGAGACTGAAGTAGCTCAAGAAACCGTATTAGAAGAATTAACAAACTTTTCTATAGACTTTTTAAAATCAAATCATTAATTGATTATTCAAAATTTAAATTCATCAATGATCAATTACTAGACAAAAGTCATAAAGACATTGTTATTTTTCCACAACACCAAAAATTAACACCATTACATAAAATACTTGACGATATATTTGAAGAAGATATAGATTTTTATCCAAATAAAATAAATATTGTTTCCAGTAGAACTGTAAAAGATCGGAAATATTATTTGATATTAGTACCTTTTGAACCTGAAGATGCAATTGAATACATGTTCAGTTCCTTATATCGATGCCAAGACACATTTCAACCCTCAAAAACGTATTATGTCGAAAATAATGTCGATCTACCTATTCAAGAAATGCTTTCATATATCCTAGCAGATAAAGAGAATATTAAATTCGAAATATGTCAAGACGTAGTTCGAACCCCCAACGAAAATGAAATACCAATAATATTAGATCAATACCACAATGGTAAAAAGAATTTGCATCGTGGAATAAATGAAACTTTGAGAAGAATAAGAGAAAAATATAATTGGACAGGCATCACAAAAGATGTTGAAAATTTCATAAAAGCTTGTGAAATTTGTCAAAAAGCGAAAATATGTCGACAAAATTTACAGAATCCTCTTGTTATAACAGAAACTCCCAAAACAGCTTTTGAAAGAGTAAATGTTGATATTTTAGAAATTCCAGTACAAAATTATATTCTCACAATGAGATGCGAATTAACTAAATTCACCCAGGCATATCCAATACCTGACAAAACCGCAAAATCAGTCGCTAGTACTTTACTTGTATTTTTCCAACATTATAGAACTCCACTTAGAATCCATGTAGATTCAGGTAAAGAGTTTAATAATCACATTGTAAAAGACCTTTGTACACTATACGACATAAAGATTACAATTTCTAGTGTAGACCATCCACAATCAAATGGTTCACTAGAGAGATTTCATGCCACCCTTGTCGAAATGTTACGAGTTCATAAGATAGAAAATCCTAATGAACATCCCCTGTCAATCTTACCCCTTGCTGTTATTGCTTATAACAACAGTAAAAATAAAACTCATGGATTCAGTCCTTATGAGTTGATATTTGGACACACTTCAGGTAGACCCCCTGAAACTACATATAATCAAAAAGATCTTTTTACCAAATATATAAGAGATCTTAATAATAGAATGGAATATTATTATAAAGTAGCTCGTGAAAATAAATCACGAAACTCGATCTTTTAAAATTGGAGATAAAGTCTTTGTTAAAGAATCCCAAATAAAGAATAAATTAGAAAATAAATTTAATGGACCTTTCGAAATTATCGAAGTGTTTCAAAATTCAGTCATGCTTAAGAATCCTGAAACAAATCAAAATTCAAAAGTAAATTTTGATAGACTGAAACCATGTGTTGTTTCAGATCAGGAAAATCTAGAAAAAGAAAATTCTGATCAAGAATGATTCTTCTCCTGTTAGCAGTCATCCACATTGTTAACGCTCAGTATAAGTTAACACCTATTAATAACTCAGTAGGAGTATATTACCATGAACAAGGTGATATTAAAATTTCAAATGAAAAATGGACTTTATTAGTAGTAAAAGATATGGCACAAGTAAAAGAAGCTATTGATCATAATGCAAGAATATTAAATGACTTGATTGAACTTATAGAAACCAACAATCCGAGAATGAAATATTTTTATGGAGAAATCAGTACGCATATTAGTCTATTGAATAAAATTGCTCATCAAGTAGAGGAAAAGTATTACGAATCTCAAGTTGATTCGAATGATTATAACAAAAGATATAAAAGAGGTTTAATAAATGGCGCTGGATCAATTTGGAAAGCCCTTACCGGAAATTTAGATGCCAGTGACGGTGAATACTTTAACAATTGTATTAACAAAATATACAGGGATGAACACCAAATTGAAAATTTACTCAAAAACCAAATTTCAGTTACAACTTCTGTAATAAAAGAATTTAATAGTACCATTCAACAATTGCAAGTAGATGAAGAAACATTTAATGAAGATATAAAACAAATTGAAACTTCAATTTATGATCTTTCAGACCATTTAGCAATGGTTGATGCAAAGTTGAAAACCATCGAAATCTGTGAACAACTATTGGAAAGTTATACATTTTTGGAAAATTATTTGAATGACATTCTCAATGCAATTACGTTTGCTAGACTACATATTATCCATACTTCAATAATTAAACCCAATGACTTAGTATCATCTCTTCAAGAAATAACACAAACAATTCAAAAGAATTATTTACCTTTACCCGCGAAACTTTCATCAGTATCTAAATACTTAGATATTATTGAATTACAAGCTTTTCAAGCAGATTCAAGGATAATTTTTGTATTGAAAATTCCCTTAGTCGAACCTGAAATCTATACTGTTTACCGATTGTACCCCATTCCTATCCTAGATAACAGAACAGGGTTACATCATATTTTACCAACAAATAAAAATTATATTGCAAAAGATGATGATTCTATGATGTACACTGCTTTTCAAAATTTAGATCAGTGTAAGTTACTTTTTTATAATTTTCATATATGTGAAAATGTTATTTCTTATCCAATTGATAGTAATGCAATTTGTGAAGCTCAAATTTTGAGACCATTACTAGAACTTCCTAGAATGTGTTCAACTTCCTTACTTTTTGCAAAAGATTATAATGTTTTTGAAATTCAACAGAATACTTGGTTAATAACTGTATCAGATCCTTTGGCTGTTACAATTAATTGTCAAAAACAAGATATTGTCACAAAAATAATTAAAACGAATTCAATTTTGAAACTGGAACCTAATTGTAATTCATTTATTGGAAATACAAGAGTATATGCAAAATACTTTGTTACTCAAGAAAGGAATATTACTTATAAAAGTTATCCAATTTTGATTCCATATCAATGTTGCAATGATGTACCAAATAAAGAAAATCTTCCAAAATTAAAGCCTTTGAAATTGAGCAAATTAAATGTTGATAACTTAAACATTGCTCAACATAAATTAAATCAATATTCTGATCAACTTGATCAAATTATTAATGAACCCTTTGTGAGGAAACATGTTTCATGGTTTACGATTCTCACAATTGTAATAATTGTCTTTGTAATTTTACTTTACATATTTTGTAAATGCAAAAATAGACGTTCAGTGAAAATTGGAATTATGACATCAAGAAATAATCCACCTCCACCACCTCCAAGAACAGGAAGAACTTTTGCATCCCTTCGAAGATTGTTACCTTCAAAAAGAAGACCAAGTATCCACTTAGATGAAAGAGAAGAAGAAAATATAGAATTGAACTCCAATAAATCATTAGCTTGATGTGAAAGTTGCAGCACCGCATCAACTTTCTTTTCAAGGGGGGAGTTGTTATATCCGATTCCTGAATGAGCCCTTTGTCCCGGAATTGCGTCATACACTATAACCCAGGTAGCCAGACTGGCGAATATGACGTCGCTAGGACCGCTATCTTAGGTCTTTTTTGGTCTCATACGTCTTTTGACCATAATATGACGTCAGGAGGACGTCATATTTGTGACGTCTTACGGACAGCCACTGTTTAACGTCGTACAGACGTCAATCCATGGTCTTAAAATGTTTTCAGGTGTTATCAAAATTAAACAATGAGAAACACATCGAACGCCCACCTAACTATTGCTCACTATTCTAGAGCAATATATTCAACATGTATCAATGTGAAAATGGTCCGTTTTATTTCCGCGAGTGGATTTTTAGATTTTGAATTTAGCGCCAAATACAGTTCTCACCAATCACAAATTTCTTCGTATCAGTGCACCGAAACTAGATGAACAAAATAAGTGCTCCGACCATTGAACAAAAATATGTTGATTGAATAGTCGTTATTATTCTGTTTACATATGGTAAGTCACGTCAGGTAGGTTGGATAATAATTTATGCATTTCCAACTGTTTTCATTTAGCTGTCACAGCATTTGAACTTCCCGCCGTCACAGTCACCAATCACAGAGCGCTTATTTCGTGCACCGTGCAAACGAAACAAGAAACAATACGATAACGATATGAGTGCATGTATGCGATGCGCCCTGTTTGTTTCATTTTCATTGTTTCAGTTCGAAATGTTTTTGAATTTTTAATGTTCAACGGTTCAAACGGCATTTTACAAGTTTGCCTTCATTTCATTCAATTTTAGCGACATGCGCGTAGGTGTTAGATATTAATGATATTTAAAGATGTATTGTGTTATTCAGTTTGATGAGAGTGGAAGCAATAGCTTGGCTGTTGTCCATGAAACATGGCTAACCCCTCTCAAGAAAGAAGTGTTCTGGCCGCCATTCAAAGACAGCAAACGAGCTCTTGCTGAAGGGACAGCTATCGACGCTGAAAATTGGAAATTATTTGGTGTCAACAGGATCTTTTATACAACAGGTTAGTGGTCAATGTATTTTCAATTCATTATTGTTGGGTTTCGTTTCAAGCTCGATTTAAATACGCATCAAAATAACCTAACCTCTAGGCTAATAGAAAGGATAGATAAAAAAATTAATTTGTGTTTTCCTCGGCAATAATGTCATGATTTGAGGGACAACGTTATGAAAAGATGTTACCTTCAGTTCTATTCGAGTATTACTCATCTAGGTTGTGTTACTTGATCGGAGGAACATGTAGAAAATCACTTTTGAGGCAAACTGTTTTTTATTCCACTCACTCATTTTTGTTTTAGATGAGTTAGAAAAAGCTTTCAAAAAAGAAAAAGAAGCTGAGGCCACTAGTGATCTGGCTGACACAGACATTGATTCGAATACACACACCAGACAACTCAGAAAAACATCTAGGAAAGTATTCGAAAGCAGCGAGAGTGAAGAAGAGAGTCAATACTCTACACCACCAACAATTAAAATCAAAAAGCTGTCAGGTATGTATTTATTTTGAGCAGCACCACCCTTGTATTATTTTAATAAAATCTTTCATACTCTTATTCAGGTTCAATAGAAACTAACCATCTAAAAAATATTGGATTGAAATCTGTGTCTACAGTCCAGCAGTCATCTAGTCGAAAGCTTGCTGTACCAGTTCAGCAGTCATCTGGGCAAAACCATTCTACACACATACAACATTCTGAAGAGTTTTCACAACCATCATCAAGTTTTTGCTCCCCTCTTCCAGTCAAGGATTCATTTGCAGAGTCAGGTAAGTTGTCTCTATTGTCAGTAAGAAGTTTAATTGTCTGTTATTCATTGTAACTCTGTTAAACTCCAGTTGAACCAATCTCGGTCACATAGAAACTGGGTTCATGCTTGGCAATCATTCAGAAAACCTGCTTTCGGACATGACCAACTAGATACAACATTAACCTAAGTAAAAATCTCAAGATTATTTTTATCCATAAAATTTAACTTGTATATGCTCAAACGTACATTTTCTAGTGGAACACCAAGGATGTTAAGGCTAGAATTATTATTATTGTGAAAAGTGTGTGCAAATTTGTTAATTGCAATATTTTTTCAGCTATCAAGACATTGATTTCCATAGTTAATCAAGTCAAAGAGCAAAATAAATTGATTATAGGAAAATTAGATGAAGTGCAAAACACTTTTCTAAACAAGCAGGGAGCTCATCAAGCTCAAGATATAAAAGATTCCTTTCCAGTGCAGTTTCCACTGAATAATATTGAAGGGCTGAACTCATTCGAGGAGCATACAAAGAAGAAAGAGAACTTTAATCTATTGGTATATTATTTTGCGTTCAAGTTTTTCAGAAAACCACACTTACATGCAAAGAAATTGACTCAGCTCCCACTTGTGTTCCGACAATGGATATGGAAGAAAATGTTATTCAAATTATTCCTTGTGCCATCCAAGACATATATCATATTTTTCACATTTGAATTTGTTGAGGTGATATTTCATTTTAAACTGAATCATGTCTTTTGGAGAATCTCTGTTGAAAGTCCACTTGGAATGTTCTCAATGAGCTCAATTTCAGTGGGAACAATCCAAATTGTCTGTATTTGATGAAGTTCTACCTCACAAAAATCAAGATAGACCGCATAGTTTTCGTTTTCAGTTTCTACACTTGATTAAAACTAATTAATTTGGACTCTTGTTGAAGCATATTGAATGATTTTGCAGACAGCTTATTTAAAAAAAAAAACAAATCAAAGACAAGAGTGAGTTGATTTCTTTGTACGTATTATTAATACACCATCTGATTTCAAAATTTGCAAACTGCTTACCATTATGAGTTTTTCTCATCAATAAGCCTTTATGTTTCAAACTAGCAAAATGGTGTTAGTGAATATTTTAAAGAGTACAAGAGTTTCATCATTAGAAAAATATGGTTGCTTATGAAGAAAAATAGGGATTCAAAACTGTTTTTTAAAGAATCAAGAATTTGTTACTTATATTAGATCTTGATGAAAAGGCCAAGGAAAACAATTAAAAAACTTTTTTTCAGGTTACACATTTGATCTCATTGGGAGGAAAAAACTTGAAATCAAGAATCCATAAAGTGTTGAGGGAACTGCTAACAGACAAATTAGCATCATCCTTCAGCTATTATGGGAAACGAGCGAAGAAACCATTTTATGAACTAAACATCAATAAAGCGTTGTTAAGTGAGTACCAATATCATATTTTCTATTCGTTTTATGAAAATAAAAAATGTCTACTCATCTTTACAAAGTTGTTGACTTGAAAAATGATCGTGTTTTAGGGGCAGTTCAGTCTGAAAATACAACAATAAGTGATGTTGAAGAAATGATCAAACTTTGGATTAAACATGCACCAGACAGGCTGAAGGCAAGAAACAAGACTGATGCTAGCAAAGAAATATAGCTTAGTTCCTGAAGTACTGGGATATTTATCTTTCCACAAATAAGCAAATGGTAAAATTTTGTTTACCAATATTTAAAAAAGAAAGTGCAAAGTAGTAAGGAAGTAGTAAGTAAAAAAAGTTATATTGCTCTTGTCAAATCCATAACTAGTTAGTATTTCTCCCAATTCTTTAAATGAGTTCAGTTTTGAGTTGAATGAAAATGTATGAAAGGAAGCATCTGAGGGCAAATGTGGGAATGAGACAATTTTATCGAAGGGTTGCTAAAGAGAACGAAAAAATATTAAGTGGCTTGGAGAATAGTTATATTGATTGTGCAAATGTCAACAGTGTAATCAGAAATGTTCAGAACCAGGCTGATAATAATCATCAAGGTTTGTTGTGTATGACTAATGGTAATTCTGAATTTTCTGACGTTGGATTAGGATCAGAACCAGGAATATCTAATCCAGAAACGTCTGAAGGGACAACTCATTCCCCTACGGATATTTTCACTTTTTCACCAAGTTTATCAATTGAATCTAACAGTTCCTTGAACACTGCCACAGATTTGGTATCACAGTTAAGGCACTGGACCATTGAAACAAAAGTTTGTCATAACTCTATAACAAGTCTCTTGAAAATTCTTGCTCCACTCCATCCTCAGCTTCCGTTAGATAGTAGAACATTATTGAAAACTCCTAGACAAATTTTGTTGAAGAAATCAGATAATGGTGAGTATTGCCACTTTGGAATTGAAAATGTTTTGAAAAATTTGATACCTTCCACGAGTCTTGATGAGATATTGAAGCTCAGCATAAATATTGATGGACTTCCTCTATTTTCTAGTACAAATTTACAGTTCTGGCCCATTTTAGGTTTGGTAAGAAACTTTGAATGTGTCCCATTTGCAATTGGTATTTTCTGTGGTAAATCAAAGCCATTTCCACTCAATCTTTTTTTGAAAGATTTTATTGAAGAAGCTGATCATTTGAGGGTAACTGGCTTCCACTTGCACTCCAGAGTATATTTTGTTGAAATACTGAATTTTATTTGTGACTCTCCTGCTAAAGCTTATCTGAAAGGCATTAAATCTCATGGAGGTTATTCTTCGTGTGATAAGTGTTGGGAAACTGGTGTTTATCACCATAGATATCGAAAAGTGATTTTGAAAGGGACAACAAGTATGCTTCGAACAGATGAGCAGTTTATCTCAGAGCTAGATGAAGAACATCATAGAGAGAAATCACCTTTACTTGAATTAAACATAGGCTTAGTTTCATCGTTTACCATCGATTACATGCATGCTGATTGTTTGGGAGTGATGAAAAAACTTCTTGTTACCTGGATTTCGGGTGGTTTACATATCAGGTTAAGGCATTTGCATATTGAGGTAATAAGTGAAAATATTATGTTTTTGAGGAAATTTGTCCCTTCTGAATTCAATCGATAGCCCAGGAGTTTATCAGAGATTTGTAATTGGAAAGCTACTGAATTTCGAAACTTCTTATTATATTTTGGGCCATTCGTTCTTGACGGGAATGTTGACATATCAGTGTTTGAACATTTTTTATTATTACATGTTGGCATTTCAATATTAGTTTCTTCAAAGCATCTGTCAAGTTTTGGTGCAAAGAATGCAGGCATTTTGTTGAACACGTTTGTAAAACATTGTGAGTTTATATACGGTTTAGAATTTTATGTATATAATACACATATTTTATGTCATTTGGGTAAAGAGGCTGCTCAGTATGGTACATTAGATTCATTTTCTGCATTTCCATTTGAGAACTTTTTAGGCCTTATCAAAAGTTTCGTTAGATCTCCATTGGAACCTTTGCAACAAATTTATCGTAGATTAAGCGAAAGAAATTTTATATTTGTGAAGCCACCCTACGACCCAAAAAGTTCATTCCATGGTGAAAATGAAAATGGTCCAACAACTGACAAAATATTTGTAAAGCAATATAAAAAAATTACCTACAGGAATGTAACTTTCAGTAGCAAATCTTATTCATGTTCAGATGCTTATGGTATGACGAAAGAAGGTGTTGTTGTAGAGATACATAATATATGTAGCACTTTAGATGAAAAGATAATTATTATTGGTAAACAATTTTTACCAATTTATAAATCTTTATATACTTACCCAATAGACTCTAAAGATTTGAATATTTATGTAGTTAGTACTTTGTCAGAATTACAATATTTTGATGTTTCAGATTTAGTATCAAAATGTATGGTTTTTCCCCGTAAACTGAATTGTTTAAGTTATGTATGTATTCCTTTGCTTCATACAGGCCTGTGAAGTCCTATCCTAATGTTGCTCAGAATTATTCTTTCAATTTTCAAAACTTATGTTCGGTATAATGAAAATATTAATAATGTTATTGCCATAGGATTCGTGTAAAACACCACTGAATATTTTGGAGGTAAAGCCAATACAGTATGGGTCACATTGTCATTTTTTGTGTAAATATAATATTCATTCATAACAAGTTTTTCATTACCATCAATATTCACCTACTTTACCAGGTTATAACCAAAAAACCCTAAATTGAGTTTTTGCCAAGATGCTCCGTTCAAAAACTTGACTTTAAGGTGGATACCTATTTTTATTTATGTTAGGGTTGAATAATTTTTTTGTGTAGTCGTTTCAGAACTGGGAGTTTCATTTTACTTCCTGAACTATATGCTCTCTCAAATATTTATGCATAAAGACTTCCATTTATTTCAGTTCAAAACTTTTCTACCCATGAGTAACTGTAGAAATTGGGTTGTTTCATAAGATATGCATTTCATATTTGTGAGTTCTGAAATACATTGAATATATTATAAAAACTAGATTTTTCTGATTCACACAATGTTCTATATTCCACAAGGATCTATACTTGCTCCTATTCTTTTTTTAATATATATAAACTCGATATCGGAGCTCAAATTAAAAGGTGAAATTAAACTTTTTGCTGATAATACAACAGTCGTATAATTTGCAGAAAATTCTACCTAATATTGAACTATTCAAAATCATCGATAATGTTTATTTCTAAAAGTAGTATTGCAACTGATTCTCTAAGACTACTTAAATTCAAAAATTCGTCAATTCAGTATACCAATAACACAAAATTTTTAGGTTTGCATATCGACACAACACTTTCTTGGTTCAGTCATATCAACAAACTGAGAAAACAACTCTCACCTTTGATTGGAATACTATTCAGAATAAGGCAATATACACCACTGAAATATTTGAAAATTATATATTTCAGTTTAGTTTATTCTAAATTACAATACCTTATTTTCGTTTGGGGCCCAGCAAAAATTTCTATTTTGAAACCACGTCAATCAAATTTACTAAATCTTCGTTCATTATATGAATTAAACATTTTTCTTTTTATTCATTTTGTTGAAACAGGAAAAAAACATCCGGATCTTACTTTTGATCATATTTCAAAAATCCATTACCATAAAACAAGGAATATGAATAATATAAGTGCAATATGTTTCAAATCAAATTTTGGAAAAACTTCAATTTTTTATGTGGGAATTGAGATATACTATAGAATACCTCAATCATTAAAAGAAATTAGAACTAAAACTTAGTTCAAAAAAGAACTTAAAAAATGTATAATCTACAGATAACTCTTCAAGTCCTTTATTATTTCAACCTTGACTGCTATTACTTTTATTTTCATTTTGTTTTGCTTTGTTATGGCGTTACTTAGGTTTAACTTATACTTCACATATTATTCTTATCACTCTCTTCCTATTTATTGTTTAATTATTTATCTATATATATTGATGTAATTCAATTCATGTAAAAAAAACCCTCTACAAACAGAAATGTTTCTTGGTTTCAATAAAGTAAATTAAAAAATTAAAAAAAGTGATAATTATTAGCACAAATCCTAGTGCAAAATAATTTTTATGTGGTGATGAGAATCTCAAAACAAAACTTTTTTTTGGTCAAATTTTGTAAAAATCAGACGTCGCTGCGTCGTCCTAAATTGGTCCACAACGTTAGTTTTACGTCTTAATTGAACACCGCAAGGACGTCCAAAAGACCTCTAGAAGTGACGTCATTTAGATGTGACTTACGTCATTCAGACGTCATTTAGTTTGATAAAAAGACGTCATTTGGCCGAATGTGATGCCGTCTTTCAGACGTCGAACAGTCGCCATGTGCTACCTGGGAAACATTGCATCATCTACTACGCAGAAGATAGAGGATATTCCTCAGCACATTTGAAGGTTTTCGTGGAACAATAGAAACTACGCAGTATCCAGTCAGCATTCCCGAACCTATAAAAGTCGAGGAGACCGGATTCAAGTCGTTCAAGTCTTTCCAGTCTTCAAACCAAGTAGTTTAGTAGATTTGAATCAGTACGAGTTTTTTAAACCATTATAATTTCACTTGTAAAATTCAATATTTCCATATTGCAATAAATGTGAATAAAGTCTGTTTTTAAAAACTCAAACCAAAGAAGACTGATTTAACATACATATTATTGTACAAATATTCCAGTGTTTATGGACATACAAACAAAATATTCATGAACAACACGTAGAGAACATTTCTACATAATTTTTTTTTTGGAACAAAAGAAACAACCCTACACTACACTATCAATCTTTGCCTCTTCCGATAAGGATGATCCAGCAAGCTTATCTTTTTCTGTAAAATTTGTTCTCACGAATCACCTTGGTTTGCGGAGATAAAACACTTCAAAAGCAGAGCCTTTGCGAGCAAGGAAGATCCGGGAGCTACAGCTTGCGTACAAGTGGATTCCAAAATACATTATATAGCTCAGTGGCAGGCGGTGGAGATCGAACCCGGGTGGCGTGGGTGAAAGGCAAACGCTCTAGCACCACGACCACTTCTCTAGTTTTAAGTTTAGCGCAATTTTTTTACAAAAATCCCTACAAAAAACGTAACTCCCTAGTGTTTTGTATTTTATGGAAAATCTTAATATTTACAATGTTATGGACAATTTTAATCATAGTACGAGGTTCCTAAGGCTACCCCGAACCTCGAGACCTCGACATGAAGAAAAATTATCGAAAAACGTGTCAGTAGTTTTAAAGCCAAACTAGGTGATGGCATGACTGAATCCTTATCCGAAGTCCTCTAGTGGGGCATAATTATTTATCGTGATCTGTCAAATCACTTCAGGAGCTACTCCCTGGGCTATTGGTACCATAGCAGTGTATATATACGCAGCCGAACACACAAGCTCAATTAAGATTGGAATAAATGCACATTAGTGCAGCCAGTCGAATACACTATAAAAAGTATAACTAAAATCACGATTTCCCGTCGATGTAGCCTCTTTCTTTCTTCAGGTTTCCTCTGCCCAGTAATCTCTTATTTCGTAACCCCGTCATGTGTTAATAACATCCTGACTTTGACCATGTTTCTTTTTAGCTCTTCCTGTGTTTTTTTGTTTGCTCGAAAATTTCCAAGCCTTTTATCGAAATGCAGTCAAAGCAATAGCTGCTTTCCAAATGCTACAGGGACGAAGAATGGCTTGTTACCCCTGAAGTCCTGAAGTGAACAGCACCTGACTTTATAGAAGGGGAACATGATTTTTCATTGTCTGCAAATTACTTTAGGGGTTACCCAGAGTTACCCGGTGCGCTCTATGTGGAAATTGACCTTATTAGTTTTAGGACCATATAGGGTCACATCCAATATGGCCCTAAACTAAGCGGCTAAAGAGTATTTCCATTTTGATTCGTCAATTGTAATAATTGTAATTGGCAACATTGAATACAGAATTACAGAATATTGGAAGTTGGAACTGTGTAGTTCAAATATTCTGTGACGGGATATGATTTAAAAACGAGAATAAAGTTTTATTTCGTTTTTCGATATCTGTCTGTCTGTGGTAATTGTTTATTAAAGCACAGAACATCAGGATATGTTCCGTATATCACCTTGGTTGTTTTGGTTGCTGAATTTGCGTCCCGTAAATGTCTTTTATTAGGGTTGTGTTCCGTTAATAAACATGTTACCAAAAGTGGTTAACTGAAAATAATTCTGGTTTCGTGACAGCTACACTCTGGTTAGTGCGTAATACGGGACACTTCCATTTGGGTATTTACTGTCATTTGTCATTATTATTTGTTAGTTTTATTTTCTCTACGAATTTTGTTGTTTGAGAATCTTCAATCTTTTGTGTTTTACAATTATATTATTCAATTCTTATAATAATGCATGAAGCAGCTGCTCATTATTTCTTGATATTCTTTCTGAAAGTTCCAGCAGTGATGATAATTTTGATGTTCGGGGTCCTTTATGTATATAAGGCATCTCATGATTTATACGGAGTAAATTTTCATTCAAATACCTCCACAAGTTCATCCAATACTAAATTTGAAATTTGAAATATATTCTAATGACATACGACATATCGCATTAACCGCTCACCTACGTGCAAATCTCGGTCGTTTTGGTACTACTAAAAGTCACCAGAATTTCAGGAATCATGTCCCGTAACTCGCCAATCTTTCAGGAATATTTTATATACGGGACACAAAATGTGCAACCATAACGACCAAGTTTATTAAAGGAACATATCCTAGGTTGGTAACTGAAAAAAAAGTTATTTACGGGACTTGGTTCCTGAAAAAGCGGTCGATTGTCTGTCACCAGAACGACCGACGATTTTCTTTGGTTGATCTGGTTATTCTGGTTTGAATACTTTTTATTTTTTGGGGTTAAAAAACTTTGAATTGTTTTATATGATATATGAATTCAATTGAAGTGATTGAACAGATCGAAGAGGTAACAAATGTATTAATAATTTGATTTTTAATAACTTTATACATGATAAAATTTTGATAGAGCACTTCACAAAAAAATAGGTGTGGGAAACAATCAGCCCAAATCTGAATACATTTGGATACAACAAAAGCGCTTCAAAATGTGATGAGAAGTATAGAAATGTGAAGAAAAGCTACGATAAACTTAGGGGGGAAAAGAATAAAACGGGTAACTCAAGGTTACCTGGAATTTTTTTATGATTAACAGGCATTAAATAAAAAAACTCTGGTTCATTATATATATTGATATTATTATAATAAAATAATCGAAAACACCAAAAATATTATAACCACACTGAAAGACTGAAGAGACAAATGACAGTGACAAATGTCCCGAAAATAAATTGCAACCACAATTACCAGACAAAAACTAATGTCAAAACTTATGTCACCGTTCCGGTAAGCAGTGGTTACTTTTGTCTATTTACGGAACATATCCCTAGTCACAGCATAGTTAACAATTTGTTATGCTGTGATCTAGTATTCTGTGGTGAAAGTAATAAAATAAACAGGGAAGTTGGGTTAGAAGTGTTAGAACATTGAAAAGAGTTCTAGAAGCTGTGTAGTTAGAGTAGAGGTGCAAAAGTAGAAAAGTTAACAATCGAAATAATTCAATAATTCATTTACTTTGAAAATCATGTATTTATATTATTCTCTAGATGCATCTGGCAAGAGGATGTATACTCTTAAGGTATGTATAAACAAATCCGTACCTAACCTCAAACTCAAATATCAGTTGCTCCAATTTCCATTTCCAAAAGATTCATTTTTTAAATGTTTATTACCAAAGTACAATAATTAGGTACTTTCTGGTGTATGATTTCTATTGTATGCGTGCCAAAGAAATTACTAAAGAGCTTGCCGAAAGTTCTATTTCAAACCCCTCTTTCATTATGTCGTTTCGCCAAATATCGCCACCGTGTATCGATCGAAATAGCTATAGTGGAACTTGGCGGTGTGAACACGGCATGTTGAAGGTTTTGTTAGATTGAACACATGAATGACGCCGTAAAGAGACCTCTTTGGCGAGTATTGTGATCATCAATCTGAGTTCGTGTTGTATAATAGCTTTCAGTATGTATGTTTTGAGATCCAAAATTTTATTTATAACAATAATTTTGGTTTGTTATGTGTTGAATCTTGTAGCAACACAGGTTCAGTTATTAAGAATTAGTATGAATAAAGGCTGGAATCTGAACAGTTTGTAGTTTCTCTGACAGTCTGCCATTTTAGGAATTATTATTAAATGAAATGACATATATCTGACATCGTTCCGCCATCTAGAGAAGTTTGGTCTACTAGATCAACGGTGTGATCGTGTCCGGTGCCAGTCCTGGGAGAAGAAAACTAGGTCGGTATTGAAACGGGTTACGCTATTCCCGGGTAGATGACGCCTCCCATTCTATCATGTAAGATAAATGTTTTTCTCTTGGACTTGAGCTTCCAACGGAAAAACCTGACTGCAAAAAATCACATTCCTGAACAGAATAGAATATCTGAACCATAGCCATTTCGCTTGACTTTCTTAAACAGGACGCACGATTGAAATATTTGCTTGGGGTTTCCAAAGGGAAGTCACCATTTCACTTGCACCAGCATTTTATTTTAGGTAAGCATAGACTTTCATATTGATGTCTTATATTTTCAACAAATGTTAAATTTACGCCCTTCTGGCCACTTTCCAAATCTTATTAGGTATTAGGTAATAATTTCCTGGTGCATCATGTATGTTAATAGTATGAAGGGGGGTTTTCTATAGGGGTAAGAAATTAGTTTTCGCTTCACCAGATTTGACTAGGTAATTTTATTTTAGTTGTGTCGCACACTGTCACTGAAAATACAAGCATTCTACCAAACACTATTAAAAACCAACTGGCAAAGGAATCTGAATTTCAATCCAGTAAACCCATCCCTGAGATTTCGGCAAGTCCGACCACATTAAGAGTTTCTCAACAATCTGCAACCTGTATGTATTTTGGCAATGTACAAATGTACATTTATTGTGGGAGATCCTCATCGACGTTTCGGCTCCGATTTTGAAGCCATTTTCAAGAACTCAAAAAGAAAGAAAATTAATGAAAGGAAACGTAATTCTACGCTGAGGTCTCAATCTGCTTACTCCTCAGGTATAATTACGTTAGGGATCTCAATCTGCCTACTCCCCATGTCTCGTCACTGGCTCTCTCTAAGGTCTCCATTGTAAATTTCATATTGGGATGGATATCGTTTAGGTAATCTAAGAACGTGTTTAAGATTTCGTAACCATGAGGCCATATGACGAAAATGTCGTCAACGTATCTGAACCACCAAGTAGGCTTGTGGTCAAATGCTTCTACAGCCCTGGTTTCGAAGTCTTCCATGAAAATGTTTGCAAGGACTGGAGAAAGGGGGGAACCCATGGGAGCACCTTTCACTTGTTTGTAGGAACTTACTACAAACAAAATTCCGAATAATGTTCTATCCAGCTGTTGTCTTTCCGGATATAATTCAAAATAAATTTGTGCTGTTTTCGTACTATTCCTATCAAATTTATAAGAAATTTTCAACATATCTCGTTTTTCTTTATTCGAGAATGAGGACATTTCGACTGAAGTATTTGTGCAAACTTATGATGATTAATGAGTTCTGATAACTAGTGTTTATTAAACAAAATTTTTCGATGGAGTCATGATCATCTCAGATGATGAAGTTGTTTTTTTTTTTAATATATGTGGTTTCAGAAGCGCAAATCATAACAAATTATACATCAATGAAATCAGAATGAGAATCACATTATTTTCTGTATAAAAAAACAATATGGCGCCCATAACAGAAAAAAAAAGTTGATGATTAATGCCAGAAGACGAAACATCCGATAGTAAATCTGAACATGAAAACGTGTAGCTGGAAAAAAGTATCAATGAAAATGTACTTTTGGTTTTGAGCTATGTTGTCAAATAACGATAGAAAAAAATGAAAAACGAAAATTCCGATTTTCAGTTTTTTCCCGATATTTCCGGAAATACTCGGAATTTTCCAAGTTTCAAAACAGTATTTTGTTAAGCACCAAAATACGCAACTTTGCCCCATTTTAAGCTTCGATGTATCTCCTGTAGTTTAGGAGATCCCAATGGTGGGGGTGGAATTTGAACTGCCCTGTATATTGAGAGTTTTTCCCATATTATGACAACTTTTTAAAGGACACTGTATAAAGTATGGAAACAAGTATTGCAATTTATTTTTTGACATAAAATTATCTTCATTAAACCATAAATATCTCAGGGATTCATAAAATCAAGAGAAGTGGTCAGTAGTAAGAATCCTTATTTTTACATGATCTGTTACAATGAATACTTCTGAAATACTTTTTATTTTTCAGAAATTCGACCTTAGCGGCAATCCCACCAAGTCGGCTCATCCAGGTGAGTAATCCATCAAGTTCAATTCAAATATATATTCCCAAGTTATGTAGCTATGAACACATATCACATTTTATTAGTTGAAAAGTCACTATAGGTTAGTTGCTTTTCTGTCTTGTAAAAAAACAACCCCTGATTTAAATACAATTTATATAAAGCAATCTTCGTCTATTTTGAAGTAATATTTTACAAAAAGTATTGTATACATTCATTTCATATAGTTTTTTCAAATTATCATCAAAATAAAAATAATAATCTACCTCATGAACACTCAATGAGTGAATGAGTGTACTCAAAGGCATAGACTGTGTTTGTAGAAAATGGATTTATGTAATCAAAAAGAATACAGAAATATTTGTTGCCACAACTTTACTATCGAAAAGGTTGTCTAAAGTATAACCAGGTTTATAATATACAGGGTCCTGCAGCAAGAGCGCGACCTTCCATATCTCCATTATGGTAATAGATAGATGGGTCATTTATGAGCAAAATGATACTTTTTCCTGAGCTCTACAAATTGAAAATGATGGCACTCACACAGGGTGTTTTTTCTGGGCGGGTCCCAACTTTGTTTTTTTGAATGGCAACCAGTATTTTTTATCAGTTTTTCGGTTGCTACATGAAAAATAAAAGGTACTTTATATGAATATTTTTTTCAAAAATATTGACGGTTTTTGGGATTTTCAGCATGACAGCTTTTTTTTCGCAAAATTCGTCACTATTTGAAATTATGAAGTTTTTCCGAGTCCTATTGAAATGACTGTGGTCAAATTATGTACGTTGATGACTCTTTTAAACGATATATCATAAAAAGATCTGTGATATACAGGGTGCGAAAAATAGCTTGCCAAACATTGTAAATAAAAATGTGCAAAATCTTCCTGATTTCAAAAGGAGCACCCGGTATATTATCGATCCATAAGAAGCGCCAACAAGTGTTCTTCAAATTTCATTAAATATTCTCTATGGTTAAAATCAATAGTTTTTTTTAAAAAAGCATTTTTGTGAAAAATGACAATTCTTCTTATTTCTTCGCTATAGTCTCAAAGAACGACTTTCTTTACCACAAAATCCATTTGAAACGAATGAAAAAAAGGTCTGAATATCATTTAATAAATCAATTCATTACTAGTAGTTATTTCAATTGTCAACTGGCAAATCACAAAACTGTTATAGGGATAGTTTAATGAAAGTTAATAATAAAAGTTTCACAAAATATGTTCAACATATCGTCCATCTTCTTGAATACTTGAATTATATGTTCGAAAGACCGTTCCGCTCTGCGCAAGACAGCTGGTGTAATGCTGCGAAAAGCATTCGTTATTCGAAGTCGCATATTTTCGGAAGAAGTTGGTGGCTCAACAAAAACAATATTTTTTATGTATCCCCATAAGAAAAAATCCAGTTTTGTTAAGTCGGGTGATCTAGCGGGCCACAGGTCCATTCCGTCCTATCCATTTATTGGGAAATGCCTCATTTACATGGTGTCTCACTTCTCTCGAATAGTGAGCAGGAGCGCCATCATATGGCGAAGATCAAGAGGAATATCTTCTAACAAACCTGGTAAATCATTTCGTAAGAAATTGAGAACATTACTCCATTCAGCTGTCCCTCAAAAAAATATGGACCAATAACATATTCTCCAATGATTCCTCCCCAGACAATAATTGACCACCTATGTTGATATCTACCAGTCTTAATAAGTGGGGACTTTCAGTCGAATAATAATGGTAATCATGTCGATTTACAAATCCATTTTTATGGAATGTCTATTAATCTGACCATAATATGTTATTGAAAAAATTGTCGTCTCCGCGAATTTTTTCCATAGCCCAATTGCAAAATCTTACTCTTTTCTCAAAATCTGTATGCAGTAGTTCTTGATGCAATTGAATATGGTATGGATGACAGCGATTCTTCTTCAAAACTCGTTGCACTGATCTTTTCCACTATTTCACCAATCTGCCGTTGACTCCTATGCGGATCTTCTTCAACAGAAAGAAGAACTCTCAATTCATTATTCTCATTAGTGGCTGGTTTGATGCGCTCATGTTTGGAGTAATTGATACAACCAGTTTCAACAAATCTAGTTAGGACCTTTAGGAATGATCTTTCATCTGGATGTCTTCTATCTGGATACTGTTGAGAATACATTCTACTTGCCAATAAACAATTCTTGTCTGATTCACCTAATATGAAAATCATATCCATCATATTAGTTTTTGAAAACAACATTAAATTAAACCGAAACTTCTCAATACAGCAACGTTCACTAAAGATTTCAATAATTATACTGGCATTCACTAAAGATTTCAATACTTATAATACTGGCAAGTAGGTAGGTAGACGAACAAAAATTATGGTGAAGAAATAGGAAGAATTTCCATTTTTCGACAAAAATGCTTTTATAAGGAAAACTATTGATTTTAACCATAGGGAATATTTGATGAAATTTGTAGAGCACTTGTTGGCGCTTCTTATGGATCGATAATATACCGGGTGCTCCTTTTGAAATCAGGAAGATTTTGCACATTTTTATTTACAATGTTTGGCAAGCTATTTTTCGCACCCTGTATATCACAGATCTTTTTATGATATATCGTTTAAAAGAGTCATCAACGTACATAATTTGACCACAGTCATTTCAATAGGACTCGGAAAAACTTCATAATTTCAAATAGTGACGAATTTTGCGAAAAAAAAAGCTGTCTTGCTGAAAATCCCGATAACCGTCAATATTTTTGAAAAAAATATTCATATAAAGTACCTTTTATTTTTCATGTAGCAACCGAAAAACTGATAAAAAATACTGGTTGCCATTCAAAAAAACAAAGTTGGGACCCGCCCAGAAAAAACAACACCCTGTGTGAGTGCCATCATTTTCAATTTGTAGAGCTCAGGAGATAGTATCATTTTTTCTCATTAAATGATCCATCTATCTATTACCATAATGGAGATATGGAAGACCGCGCCCTTGCTGCAGGACCCTGTATAAAAATGTAGTTGTCTCAGAGTGCACTTCTCAACCTATTGAGATGAAATTTTGCTACATTCCTGGAAAGTGTTATTGTTGTTTCGAAATAACGGTCGTTTTAATGCCTACATACTTGATTATGGCTCCTTGTTTTGTATACAGGGTATTCAGAAAAAATCATTTTACCAAAACTCAACTAGCACTTGGATGAACATCTGTTGAAATTATTGTAGAATAGAATTTTTTTGTTGGAATTGGTGGGCCACTCGCCAACAGTTGAATTATCGACCTTCTATAAAATGAGGAAAACGGTACGAGAATTATGTTTTCATCTATTTATAGAAAATACTCGTGTAGGCTGCAGCCCAAATGGTCTTGTTTATGAAAAGGGTATATAAGTAGTATGAAAAATCGTACTTTTCTGGAAATTATGGACCAAATAACTAAAAAAGTTTGTTACTTAATCGAAAAATTACTAAATGTGAATTGAAGAAAAATCATTTATATTCAGATGCAAACGAGTACGGCCATATTAAATAGGTTGGATTCAATGACTTCATCGTTTGGGCATCAAAAGATATTCTCTCAGATAAAAATTTATAGGCAAAGTTTATAAAAAGTTTGTTCAGTTTATAAGAGAGTTCCAATTCTAGAATATTTGGAAATGAGACTTCCAAGAGATTTATTCTTATTTATTGAATAAGTGAACTTTTTACTATAACTATCATTTGAAAAAACTCGCACAACAATATTTGAGTCTTCCCTTTTGAGATAAGTTTCAAGTGAGTTTCAATTAAAAGAAGTGATTGTGAGTTTCAACTTCGAAAAAGAAACAAAAAAGGGCCTATTCTTTGTTGGTGCATCTGATTCAAAATTATGTTCTTGCTATCTTGGACATTTTTAACAGTTTTCAATAACATTCAAAGTTTTAAATGACAAAAAAAACAAAGTATAAAATGATAAATTCAATAATATTGCATTTATCAGTTTTATTACTTTCTAATTGCAAAAAAGTACTTACATTTAATGCGAAAACCCAACTCTCAATCATAACTCCGAAGAAATATAAAAGAATTTTTCAACAAAACAATAATTACTAACTAAACGGTTAGAATAATTGTTTCAATTCAACTTACACCACGGACCGTCTATGACTTAGTGGTGCGTGCTTTATTTGTAACTTCAAATTTCGCTGGAATACGGATTTTATAAATGTGTTTCCATGAAAATTAAGACACTATAATTTCCTGGACTAGTGCGGGCTTCTTCCCATAGTTTTTGTATTTTTTTTTTCACTTCATTCATTAATACTTTGAAATAATTAATATGTATGCCGCTTAGGTGTTTAATCGCCATCTGTGTTTTTTATAGCTCGTTTCTCGCCCGAGGACACTTACTCACATCAGCGAATTATTGCTAAGAGCCGACATGGGTTACTGAAGACTCAAACGAGAGAACCAAAATATTAAATTTTCTGCATTGTATTTTTGTTTTAATAAATGTTATTTGTAAAGTGGACTTTTCATGAATTATCCCACAGTTTTGTAGCCATAAGTAACCACAGAATGATATTCAGTTTTAGGTTGGTGATTCTATTGTAACGATTTCGAGACCGGCCCCGAGACCGGCCCTGATCTAATTAATTATGCACCCTCGTTCAACTAGAATAAAATCGATCGCTTCGATACTGTTCGAAGAGCCATCTAGATGAAATGTTCTATACTCCCGAATAATCGAGAGTCGTGGATGGAATCTGCTTGGGAGTATATAAGCTGGATAGTCAGAGATAGCCACTGAGAGTTACGAATATAATAGTTCCAGAGTTCACAGATAGAGACTGATAAAGTAATAAATAAATTAGTGAAGTAAATGTTTTAGTTGAATAATTGTTTCAAATAGTGTTTTAAATAAATTAGGAAAATTAGTTAGTGCAGTTTTACTACACTATTTTGGATATTCATTTGTAGTAAGTACTACAATTTGCATTTCATGAACATATTTCGAGGCTTGAATTCGAACATATGTTTCAAAAGGTGTGCCGGAGAGTTTTGAATAAATGAAACGAATAATTTTGACTCTGTCAAAATCTCCTTCTCTCCACACTATCCCACAGAGTGGAAAATTTGAGGCAGATATCTGTCAGGAAACAACTAATGAAACGAATAAAATCGACAAAGTACCCTTCATTCTCTCCACACGTTTCCACAAAGTAAAAAAATGAGACAAACAGCTGACAGAAAACAACTACTTCCCTGACTAATACCACGACGGACATTGAACTACATCTGACAGATATTTGAACAACGTTCTTCCAAGAAGACCCAATTGCAAGTGCTTATCTTGAATTGAATAGTAGATTATCCATTATTTGGTTAGGGACGACCACCTGCAAACATGCATGTTTCGAGGTTTTGCCTCTCGTCAATGCTAGGGTAGATAGAGGTTGGACAACATTAGAGTCGTCCTGTACCTGTCCAATGATTGATAACCAACTGTATAACTAAATATTTCCCCACTAATGGAGTAGCGACCCACACGCAGTTGGTTGCAGCGCAGCTTACGGATAAACAAGAACTACCACAGACCCCAGGAAGAGTTACTAGCAATCTACGGATGGCGCTGCGACCAACTTGTGGGACAGGATGACTCAAATCTTGTCCGACCTACCCTAGCACTGACTAGAGGCAGTACCTCGAAACTTGCATGAATTGAATCTGACATCCATTTGTGCAACGTTTCTCCAGGAGTTCCACAATACTATAACAAGTGCTACTTGTAACAAGCAAGGAATACTATCACCCATCTGTGATTCCGTATTTGTAGTTTGAAAAAAGTTGTATATTTTATACAGGTATAGTTTTTTATTCAATACAATTTTCACCAAAATATTTAACTTTTGAACATCCAACATTCATTTTTTCATATGATACAGATAGCGTACTTTTTTTTCTATATTTATTAGGTTATCCACTATCCAAAAAGTAACAATCAAAATTCTACAAATATAGAAAGAAGCGGTACACCATGAGTATATACTCCTTGTATATTACAAAACGATCGATTGTTAGGAGAATGAAAAAATCTCCTAGCCACGCCGCCGCTGTTGTGTGCCGACCATAAAACTCATTTGCATAATAAATAAACCGGCGCCGATAGCAGTAAACATTTCTTCAATCTTGGAATTATTTTGATTATTTTCTGTACTGATCAATCTGGAGAACGGAAGAATCCCGTAATATCTACTCTGCTCGAGCATATAAGGCGACACATTACACTTGGAGAAGCTTCTGAAATATTAAGCTAGTGGAAGTCAGTTGAACAGTTTGAAGAGATCCAAGTGTTTTATCAGTCTGTGCAAGTTCATAGCGAAGTTAAAAAATACGGTTAGAGGCTTATTCAGTAAATTGTCGTTAGAATACGATATCGTTGCGCTAACGACATTTTCGCCAACGACATTCGCGATAAATTCTTGAAATACATTCAGTATCGATGTCGTTGGTACAAAATCTGGTAACATAGTATTAAATGGATTTGGTAATGTTGGTACTTGTTTGTCGATACTTGTATGCGCGCGTTTGAACAAAGTTGTGTGCTGGTCAGAGTGCTGTCTTCCTGTCTTAGCAGTGAACTGCAGAATGAGATTTGTTTACAGTTTGAATAAAATATACCTACATATATCTGTAATTTTTTCGTATAATGATAAACATTTCAATATAATCTGTAATAAATAATGATTGTTTTCATCCAGACTTCACTATGACTACTGCCAAACCGATAACAAAGAAGCAGCGGGTATGAAGGAAGACGACTAGGAGCCAATTTGAGGCATTTCTCAACGTAATGAGAACTAATAATTCTGAAAACTAGTTGAAACAATTTTTATATGGGTGCAATCTATACATCCTAGCTATGATTCCTGGTATATCATGTTTCATAAAGAATCTGTAAATTCATCAGTTATTTGTTGTTATTAAACATCTGCTACATATTCATAATTTGTGTGAAATATTTCATCAGCAGTCTGTGGAAATGTTACTTATGCTCTGTGCAAGATTACTCACTATAATATCAACAACCTCATGAGCAGGAGATATTGACATTCGGTTCCAGAAATAATGTGCTGAAAAACTGTGAACATACGAATGACACACTCAATATGCATCTATTTCCATCTCACCCTGATAACACGACCTGTTATTGTGTTTCATTGAATAATTCTTGTGCTGCCTCTAATCAATCTATGTACATTATTTGCCGAAAAAGAATATCTGGTAACTCAAACGGGTTGCTTGTGTCTCTCAGTATTCTGAGTCGCTGTCGATGTTGTCTAAAATAGTTATATGGATTATTTTTGAACGTTCATGTAATAAGTGCTGAGAATATCGTAGAATTCATGTATCCCACCTGAGCAATATCTCTTCTCTAACTATCTGTCCTATGTCTCTGGTTATTAATTTTTTAATAAATAATCGCACCATACTTTGAAATATCCCAAAATGTATGCTAACCACTCTTTCTTTCATCTTTCCAAATATTTAGATTCTAATTCAAATTTCAAATAATCACCTATACCAATAACTTCTGTGAATTGAATCATGTTTCATGTTTAATATCCACCAACGACAATATAAAGACGTCGTATACAAACGATAAATTTTATCATAGAATAACGATATTCAGCTACAGAATCGCAAATATCGTTAATTACCGATTATCGTTCACTAACGATCTGAATATTGTCTTCATGCTTCTTATTATCCATCAGTCCAGCCCATCATTCCCACAGGCCAATTTTTGGGATTGCCAGAGATCCACAATATTCTGGTCCAGCATCGTGTCTCTTAATCTGGTAAGGCTCTTCCAAACATCTTCATAAGACGGTTTATCTCGGGAATGCTTCTTGGTAACCAGATAGTAGATGTTTCTCTGGCCTTTCCTCAACTGTAATACCCCTCCAACTTCCGGGTTCTGTTTCCGCAGTTCCTATGGAACCGAACTTCTTGCTACTACTTATACCGCAATGCCTCTGGGCATCTGGAGATCTTCTGCCACACAGTGAGCTAACGCGTAATCGGCAGGCACCTTGAAAAGATTTCGTGGCTCCTCTCAGGTTACCTCATGTTGAACTTTTTGTCCGTTTGAGTACAGAGACATGAACCTCTGGAACGTCATTTCATCCCCCGGTGGTCTGACGGTGCGGACTTGGTCGTGGTTTCCAGCGTAAGGGGGCAACCTATTGAAGTGGACTACAATAGGTTTTCCCCTTGGTGGCTTATATATTCGGTAGACGAGGTCGTTTATTCTTTTCATGATCTTATTTCTCACGAGTTCCGAAGCATTGGTGATAGTCCACGGCGATACCACAAAATACAGGTCAAATAATACTTTCCTATTGTTTGGAATCGTTCATTAAGAAAGAAACTTTGGAAGGTGAAGTGAAACGTGAAATTGAAGTGTTTGATATGCGACAAGAAGGGATGAAGTTCACCAAATCAATATTGATCCAATATATTGTAACGATTTCGAGACCGGCCCTGATCTTATTAATTATGCACCCTCGTTCAACTACAAATGCATATCTGCTGGCGTACGCATCGCCGAGAACAAGCTGGAATAATCGATTGTTCGATACTATTCGAAGAGCCATCTAGATGAAATGTTCTATACTCCTGAATATTCGAGAGCCGTGAATGGAAACTGCTTGGGAGTATATAAGCGGGACAGGCAGAATGGAGAGTTAGTTACAGTTCCAGAGTTCGCAGATAGAGACTGACACCGTAGAAATAAAATAAGTGAAGTAATGTTTTAGTGAATAATTGTTGTAAATAGTGTTTTTTTTTTTAATAAATTAGGAAAATTAGTTAGTGCAGTTTTACTACATTTGTTGTCAGAAGTCGGATGTTTAAAATAAATAAGTGTTAAAGTGTTCGTCGCGTTGAAAAACTGATAGACATTTATCGCGCCTAACAGTTAGTGACCCGTTGAACATTTGAGTGCAAAGTGGACAGTTTTGCGCGTCGCGGGACAATAAACTGAAAACTGTGTGTGAAATAAAAAATAGACTTATATCTCGGTAAAGACAATAAGAGACAAAATATTTCCCAGGAGAGTTCACCTAGTTGACCTTAAAGTTAGTGAATTAAAGCAAGAGTTAGAGGAGTGAACAACTGGAAAGGAAGCCGTACTCCAGAAAAGACTTGCAGATGGACTGATTGAAGAAGGAGAAGACCCCGAAACATTCTTATTCGAAGTTTCTGGAATTGATTTGAGTTCCATAATGAATAAACTCGACAAGACCACGAAATCCTTGGAAGATAAATTTCTGGAAAATTCGAATAGTTTGAAGGAGGAACTTCAACAAAATTCCGTAAGTCTGAAAGAACTTCAACAAAATTCGGTGAGTCTTGAAGATAAATTTCTACAAAATTCAAAGAGTCTGGAGGAAAAGCTTCTAGAAAACTCGGTCAGCCTGAAAGAAGAACTTCTAGAAAATTCGAATTGCCTAAAAGAGGAACTTCAAGAAAATGTGAAGAGCCTGGAAGAAAAACTTCACGAAAATTCGAAAAATCTAGAAGAAAAGCTTGAAGAAAATTCGAAAAATTTAGAAGTGAAGCTTCTAGAAAACTCGGAGAATTTGAGAGAAGAACTTCTAGAAAATTCGAGAAGCTTGAAAGAAGAAGTTTGCAGTGTGGCGAATCGGTTGGAAGAAAGAATGGGAACTGTCGAGACAGAAATGGAAAAATTGAAAGAAACAATAAGTGACCAAGTCAAAGACGACATGGTGGAAGAAATCAAAAAAATCAAGGAAACGCTCCACGATGAAATAAAAGACGGAATCGAGACAGAAATCGGCAGAATAAAAGAAAAATTCAGTGAATTGGAAAAGCGAATGGATTCTGTGCACATTCCAGAAATTTTCAACAGAAATTCATTGCCGGATCTGAGTACTAACTTGGAGGAAGTTCAAAAAGACATCAAAGATTTCAAGGTCAGTTCAGAACCAGGAAAGCTCTCATTGAAACCGCCTCAGTTCGACGGAAATACTCCATATCGGGCTCTTGTAGCGGATATCGAGGATGATGCAATTATAGGAATGGACATCATGAATTCCAGAGGATTCGAGCTGAATTTTAAAGACGGCGTCCTTCGTGTGAACGGAGAAGAGCTGGTACTTCATGGGAGAAATGAAGAAATGGTTCGAGTTCTGCTGGCTGAAGACGTAAGCGTACCGGAGAGGGCTGAAACCATTTTGGAGGCTCGCCTGGATGGAGGTGCGAGCAGTGGAAATGTGGTGATGTTCGAGCCCAAGCTCCATGATGAGAAAATTGGACGAGGAATCGCACTGGGGAAGACCTTGTTGCGAGTTGATACATTTGTGCCGGTAAGGGTAATGAATATCAATTATTACCCTGTGACTTTGAAGAAAGGAACAATTCTGGGGCACTGCTCGTCAATTTCCTCTGTGATAAGGAGTGTACGCGGCACTGTTAGTCAAGCCAGTAACATGCCAGCAGAATTGGAGAAGGTGGTTGCTATCTCGTCCAAGGACATGGGGCCAGCACAGAAGCCTAAACTGAGAGAACTAGTCAGGAAGTACCAGGACATCTTCGATACCGGAGTAGGCAGAGGCGGTAGAACAAAGGTGGTTCAGCACAAGATAGATACTGTAAATGCCCGACCAATCAGACAATCAGCCAGAAGACTTCCTCTAGCCAAAAAGGAGGAGGCTGACAAAATAGTCTGCGACATGGAGAAAGACGGAGTCATCGAGCCATCCGACAGTCCCTGGTCCTCTCCAGTCGTGTTGGTGAAGAAGAAAGATGGATCAACACGGTTTTGCGTAGACTACCGTCAACCAAACAACGTGACGAAAAAGGACAGCTACCCTCTCCCAAGGATAGACGACACGCTAGACACGCTGGCTGGATCTACGATTTTCTCGACCTTAGATTTGAAGAGCGTATACTGGCAGGTAGAACTGGCCCAGGAAGATCGAGAAAAGACAGCTTTCACCATCGGCTACGGATTATGGCAGTTTACAGTTATGCCATTCGGCCACTGCAATACTCCAGCCACATTCGAAAGATTGATGGAGACGGTTTTGAAAGGACTATCATGGAAGACGTGTCTGGTGTATCTCGACGACATTATTGTGGTTGGCAGATCGTTCGAGGACCATGTAAAAAACTTGGAAGAGGTATTTCAGCGACTGAGAAGCTCCGGACTGAAACTGAGCCCTAAGAAATGTCATCTGTTTCAAAAAGAAGTACGTTATCTCGGCCACGTTGTCTCTGGGAAAGGAGTGGCACTGTAGATGAGCAGAAGATCAAAGCTGTTAAGGAATGGCCCGTTCCGAAAGACATTCACCAGCTTCGAAGTTTTCTTGGCTTGTGCACTTACTATCGCCGATACGTGCTGGGATTTGCTAACATCGCAAAACCACTGACCAGGCTCACGGAAGGACAAACAAAGTTCCAGTGGTCGGATGAATGCCAAGATTCATTCAGGATTGATCAACGCATCAATCCTGAGCTACCCCCTTCCAGACGGGAAATTCATTTTGGACACGGACGCCAGTAACGTGGGACTTGGAGCTGTCCTGTCTCAGATCCAAGAAGGACAAGAGAAGGTCATCGGTTACTTCAGCAAGACCCTCAGTAAACCAGAGCGGAATTACTGTGTCACCAGGCGGGAACTGTTAGCTGTTGTCAAGGGAGTTGAGCACTTCTACAAGTACGTGTATGGACGAAGATTCCTACTGAGAACTGACCATGCAGCTCTCAAATGGCTCCTACAGTTTAAGAATCCCGAGGGTCAAGTGGCACGCTGGATTGAGAGGCTCCAGGAATTCGACTTTGAGATCGAACATCGGGCGGGGACCAGCCATAAGAATGCGGATGCCCTATCGCGAAGACCATGTCCAGACGACTGTTCGCACTGCCGACGAACAGAGGAAAAGGAGTCGACACTCTTCAGAACCACGGCGGTCGATGATAACTGGAATGACCACAAGATCCAGAAAGACCAAGAGAAAGATCCAGATCTTGGTTTAGTCATCGCCTGGAAGAAGAGTGATCGAAGACCGTCGTGGCAGGAAATAGCCAGTTGTTCTCCAGTCGTTAAAACTCTTTCACCTTAGACAATGGAGTCTTGAAGCGTGTGTTGGAGTCGGAGGATGGCGGGGAAGAAAGACGTCAGGTAGTAGTTCCCAGGAGCAGAAGACAGGAAGTGCTCCGAGAAATCCATGATGGGGTCACCGGAGGACATCTGGGAGTGACGAAGACCCTCCAGAAAGTTAGGCAACGGTTCTACTGGGCCAATTGTCAAGCTGACGTCAAGGACTGGTGCAGAAAAAGTGCTGTATGCGCTGCCAGTAATGGGCCTCGAACAAGACCTAAGGCCCCGATGCGCCAGTACAATGTGGGCAGCCCATTCGAAAGGATCGCCATTGACATCGCTGGCCCGTTCCCACAATCTGAACACGGGAACAAGTACATCCTTGTGGCGATGGATTACTTCAGCAAGTGGACCGAAGCCTATGCCCTGCCCAACCAAGAAGCCATCACCGTTGCCGACGTCTTGGTGAAGGAGTGGATTTGTCGATTCGGTGTCCCGTTAGAACTGCATTCGGATCAAGGCAGGAATTTCGAGTCAAACCTGTTCCAGGAGATGTGTCTGATGCTGAACATCCGGAAAACGAGGACCACAGCTCTACATCCGCAGTCCGATGGAATGGTAGAGCGGATGAATAAGACGATAAACCGCCACCTGTCCAAGGTAGTCTCTGACCACCAGAAGGATTGGGACCAGTACCTCCATCTGTTCCTGATGGCGTATCGTTCCGCAGTTCATGAGTCAACCGGCCGAACCCCCGCTAGTGTTATAATGGGCCGAGAGCTGCGACTTCCATGTGACTTGAAGTTTGGGACGCCACCAGGACAAGACACTGCGGGAGATGACTACGTCAGCAAACTGCGACAGAGAATGGACGACATCCATGAACGGGTCCGTTTGAACATCCAGAGTGCCAGCGACAGAATGAAGGAGACCTACGACATCAAGGCGGATGCTGGTGGATATCAGACAGGTGACCTTGTCTGGCTATACAACCCTAAACGTCGCCGTAGACTATCACCGAAACTTCGGAACTCGTGGGAAGGTCCATATAAGATCATGAAAAGGATAAACGACCTCGTCTACCGCATAAATAAGCCACCACGAGGAAAACTTAGGGTAGTCCACTTCAATAGGTTGTCCCCTTACGCCGGAAACCACGATCAAGTCCGCACCGTCAGATCACCGGAGGACGAAATGACGTTTCAGATGTTCATGTCCATGTACTCGAACGGACAGAAAGTTCAATATGGGGTAACCCGAGAGGAGTCACGAGATCTTTTCAAGGTGCCTGCCAATTACGCGTTAGCTCACTGTGTGGCAGAAGATCTCCAAATGTCCAGAGGCATTGCAGTAGTTTTCTCCAAGAAGTTCGGTCGAATCCAGGAACTGAGAGAACAGAACCCGGAAGTTGGAGGGGTGTTACAGCTGATGAAAGGCCAGAGAAACATCTACTATCTGGTTACCAAGAAGCGTTCTCGTGATAAGCCGTCTTATGAAAATGTTTGGAATAGTCTTACGAGATTGAGAGACACGATGCTGGACCAGAATATTGTAGAACTGGCAATCCCAAAATTGGCCTGTGGGCTTGATCGGCTGGACTGGAGAGTTATAAGAAGCATGTTGGAGACAATATTCAGATCCAGCGGCATCAACATTCTGGTGTGCTCCAACCATCTTCCTCGACCCAAAATGAAGACTGTGGAGTGCTACTTCCATCGAACGTCCAGGTGCAGATATGGAGAATCTTGCAGATATCTTCACACTCCAAGAATGACGTTTCGGGGCGAAACGTCTTTAAGAAGGGGGCAATGTAACGATTTCGAAACCGGCCCCGAGACCGGCCCTGATCTTATTAATTATGCACCCTCGTTCAACTAAAAATGCATATCTGCTGGCGTACGCATCGCCGAGAACAAGCTGGAATAATCGATTGTTCGATACTATTCGAAGAGCCATCTAGATGAAATGTTCTATATTCCTGAATATTCGAGAGCCGTGAATGGAAACTGCTTGGGAGTATATAAGCGGGACAGGCAGAATGGAGAGTTAGTTACAGTTCCAGAGTTCGCAGATAGAGACTGACACCGTAGAAATAAAATAAGTGAAGTAATGTTTTAGTGAATAATTGTTGTAAATAGTGTTTTAAATAAATTTGGAAAATTAGTTAGTGCAGTTTTACTACAATATTTCAATATTTTAGTGATCCTATCCCACTAAACATGATACATAACAAAAATATTTTCCAGATATAACTTTTGTGCAAGTTTGTGATATTGGCAAACTAACATTAAATTAATGTCATCTTGACGTTTCCAACACAGTGTTTTCAACTATATGTTTATGTAACATCAAAATAATGTAACCAATAATATTCATTAGATAATACATATAATGTTGATTATATGTTGCCCAGATATGTCTTAGACAGAGTAGTTATGTTATATTTGTTCGATATTTTTGTCTAACCTTCTCAAAACATTACTGACATGTGTACAGGGAGCCTTGAAATTAATATTATTTTAAAGGTTTCTTAAATGTAATTTTTGGGTAATGACCACGTCATGACGTAACATAAAAAAAATTATATCCACGTTCAAACAATATTACCCAGTAAATATGAAATAAATATATCACTGATGACGCCATCGTTCATTTTATCCTAATAATCATGGCGGTCGTGGTAGGAGTTTTGAGTTCATAGAATTAAAATATAATTCAAACTACATAAAAGTGATTGGATTCAATAGGATTGCAAAACTCATAATTTTCATGGTAAGATTATGATTTTCCATTACTCCTTCCACTAATTGTTATTTTAGCATTTAGGTTATGTAGTGAATGCGTAGTTATATCTACTATTGATTAAAGAGTATCTACATATGATGCTATGAATAGTAGAAAAGCTATCAGTTGTGCTTCCTGCTAATTAGATATTGGATAGCATGGAAATGGTTGCTGACATCTGGAGCTGTGTCAAATTATTTTGCACCGATTGATCAAGGAATGTTTGGAACTGAAACCAATGAATTTAGCTTGCTAAAACAACAATATTGGAGCTGCTTAATTTGTAAGTGAACTCAAAATTATATATTTTATACAGGTTCTGATCTTTCTTAATTTCATTAATCTATAATAATATTAACGTTTCTTGAGATTGTAGAGAAATCACTTGAATTGTTTAATACAAATTATCAATAAACTAACTGTATCTTCTCTTTCTTTTCAGTTTGGTAGTGTTCCTTTCACATTCCTCATCAGTTTTGATGTACAAACTGGTACTTATTGAATGATCAGATTACAAAAAACTTAAATAGCAGATGTTGTTTCCGAACTAATCGAAGATGCGCCCTTCTGGACTGGACAAAGAAAAAAATCCAAAAGTTTTGAATTGATAATTATGGACATACTGAAACGTAAGTAATTATTTTTTTACCTCTAGGGGCAACATAGAATTATTATAATAATTATTGGATGGTCGATTCTTATATCATAAAGCTTAATATGAGTTTTCAGTGACTGTAATGACTATATTTTCAGAATATGTAAAAGATGTTTGCAGTTCAATCACAGATGAAGAGTTTGAATCATAGTGATGGATTGGATGACATTAGCAGAGCAGAAACTAAAAAGAAAGGAGAAGTGACCGAGACAACAACCATATAATTAATTGATTCAGTGATATCTGTTTTTATTTTTCAAAAGAAATAGGTTTTCATTCAATATTATTCTTCTAATAACACTTAACTTTGGTAGATCTATCAATAAATTTTTCATCTGATTCAGGTGGTAAGTCATATTATTAGGTACTTTGGTCTGTTCATATAGTGATTCAAGATTATATTTTTTATACTGCTAATTTTAATTTAATTGTTAATGATGTAACTGTCTTGTTTTATAACGCTTTATCCATGAGATTTTAATCATTGACAATAAAGTTTTTTGATTGATTGATATGTTTTATATCATTACCCCCTTATATATACATATTTTATTTCTTAGTATACAGGGTGGAGCTTTTTTATACTCATTGTTTGCCAACACTTATTTTTCTACACTTAAAGTTGTATTTCTAGAATTTCAATCGCTACTCTTTGGTAGATGAATAACTTTGTTAATTGCTATTGTTGTTATTCATCTACTGAAAAGTGACTACTGAAATTCCAAAAATATACCTATAAATGTAGAAAAAAGTGTTGGTAAACCATGAGTATATGCTCCACCCTGATGTTACAATGTTACATTTTACAAATGTTGCATAGATGTTTTGAGTAACTTTATATATGTAATAAAGTCACATTATAGTTGCGCAAAATATGATACATTTATGTAATGTTAAGTAATTAACATTACATTGTAATATTTAAGAGAGGCACAACGTACCTGTAACATCAAGCATATCTCTGAATAACATCACCAAGTCACAATGTGATATATCAGTTATGTTTAAGTTATGTTTTTATGTTTACTGGGATTGAAACGATGGAAAGAGATCAAGAGTGAAATTGAATGTCAAACTTGATTTCCCTTTAGGCTACTTTCATACTAGGCGGAACGCGGAGCGCGGAAATGTCCAATTCTGCCTAAAAAAGTTGAATATAATTCAACAATTGGCTCGGAATGACCTTGAGATTCAAATCAAACGTTTCGATTGGCCGGAAATCAAAGTGTGAAATTTTTGCGATCCGCGTTCCGCCTAGTATGAAAGTAGCCTTAGAATGTATAAATACAATTTTTATTGAAATCATACAATCATACATATCATCAGCAGCTACTTATCTAATAGGAAGCAATGTGTCCAGATTGGAAACTCGTACAGCTCTAACCAATACATAGAATACGGAGTGCCACAGGGTACAGTTCTTGGACCATTATTGTTCAACATATATATTAACGATCTTTATGAATCAAATATTGACGGAACTATAGTCAGTTTTGCTGACGATACCGCTGTATTATATCGCGATAAAAATTGGACAAACCTTAAGAGTAAAGTTGAGAATGATTTCATTAATATAATCCAGTGGTTTGAGAGCAGAATACTCACAATTAATTTCACTAAGACATTTTTTGTTCCATTCGCAAACTACAACAACAATTTACCTAACTATGCCACACTCTCCTTCAACAATGATGGGACCATTATTGAAATAACTATGAAACCACATATAAAATACCTAGGGTTAATTATAGATAAAAACCTGCGATGGAACAAACACGCAGAATACGTCGCAAGAAAATTAAGATCCCTATTAAACAAGTTCAAGTTCTACAAAAAAAAATATTTGCAATAACGCAGTTAAAAATGTTGTACTACAGTTTGGTTCAAACACATATAAACTATGCTATAACTGTCTGGGGAGGAATAACAAATAATTATTTGAATATAATTGAAGTTACCCAAAAATGGTTGTTGAAAATTATATATAACAAAACATATACATATGCATCAGTGAAACTTTTTGAAGAGTCACAAACATTCACTTGTCGACACCTCTATTTCCTTAACCTAGCTATCTACCATCATAAAAATAAACAGTCCATGGCTACCATTGAACATACTCATGATACAAGATACAAACAAAAAACATCAAAAATACCCAAAGTGGGGACAACAAAACACCAAAAGTTTCTGACTTATCTGAGTCCTATCATTTATGCTGAAATACCCAATGAGATTAGACATACCCGAAATCTGCACATATTCAAAAAGAAAATTAAAGGTTGGATTCAAACAATACCTGCAGAGAGAGTGAATCAAATTATTGAGAGAAGGATGTATTGAATAATTCCCACGAAGACAATGTTGAAAAAAAAAAAAAAAAATCCAGAATCGGGGTAAAACAATACAAAAAAGTGTATAAAAAATTAATTAATTAAAATTAACTATAATGTAAACCGCTCAAAACCAAGTGAATATAATCATCGAAACTGTTCTAGTTTAAAAAATTTGCAATCAAGACTTTTTTTTTTTTTTTTGTAATATACGTGCTTGCAAATAATACTGAATGCACATTGTTGCGATGCTTAGGCGTGATAATTTTATATATGTATTCATTATGTCTAGGTATAGTCTTTTATTTACAAAAAAAACTTTCTTACCTTCAAACATACCTATATATATTTTCTATTTACACAATTTTATATCTTTTTATTTAACATATATACATTTTACACTTTTACACTTGTATGTTTTTATATTCTCCAATGATAACATTTTCATAGATTTATATTTTCACAGTCGTATCTACATTTTCACAATTCTGAATTCTGTAATTAATGTTTCATTAACTACGTAATTAACTTTGCAACTTTTGATGTAATTAATTAGGCTAATTGCTCATGCACAAGGTTTTACCTTTTATGGGCAACAACTTATTCATTTGCTGATATTGTATTGTACTAATGATTTACATTTATTGTTTTTTTTTTTATATTTATTGATGGCAAATAAATTTATTATTATTATTATTATTATTATATTATCTCCCTATAATAATCTTGTTGAACTTCTATAGCATGGAATACTTGACAGACACTATAGATCTTTCATAATTAATTGTAAAATCTTATAAATGCAAATGAAATCTTTTTACAATCAAAACATAAAATTCAACATCTAAAAGATATCTTTCAAGTTAGTTGAATCAACGGCCCTCGTCGATTCACTCACAACCAATAAAAATTAGTTTTCTACTGCGACGTCACGTGAATTTTGACAGAGGACAAAAGTGAAGTAAATGCACAGACCTCATAAAAGAAGTAGATATAACATGAACGCTCTTCCAATGATATCAAAATAGCCCCTCATCCATGGCCGCCATGTTGATTCCGCTTTACGTTGGCACCACTGATTTATAATCGGTTGTATTCTTCTAACGAATGAAACAAAGCGAGATGTAAATTACTTTCGTGGATTGACAGCCACACACTTCAAATCACTAGTGTTACCCAAAATACAGGGACGGCTTTCCTAAATCTATATATTTTCACGGACTAACATAAAAAATTGGAATTATGGAAATCATGAGTACATAAAATCGAAGAAAGTATGCAAGTAATATACTAATATAACCCAAATAAGTATATTCAAAGGCGTTTATTCAACTTGCTTTATTGTCTGAAATCTTGTAATCAAAATTTCGACTACTTCTAATTGATATTTTAAATTTGTCAGATGCCCATCATTCCGGTGTCGAAGCAACAAGACATTTTCACACTTGCACAAATTGCTTTGGTAATAAAAGGTTTCCATTGATCACATCAGTTTTCCTTTATTATTATTAGTATTTTCATTCTACGAGCATGAATATTTCGGGAATTTAGAATATCAAATAATCCATCGATAATTTCGATGAACTCAACTGTTGGTTGAACATTCTGAAATTCTTCCAAATGTGGAATATGATAGTGCATCAGCTACACTCGAGCTGAGTGTTTGTGCAGCAACGTTCACCTGGAAACTAAAAATAAAATTCATAAAACCCACCATAAATCTCTATAAACCAAAATGTTCCCTTGATATCTTGGTGAATTATAAGAGTATGCACTTTTTACAAGCAGTTACTATTGAGAAGAAACAAACTATTTTGAAATTTACAAAATCTAGTGATTTACATGAGGCAGACCACAGAAAAGCTTTGAAAAGCATATCAAAACTGAATTCTAGAGTTGCCTATAATTTTTACCTTAATTAAGAATCACTGGCTGGACAATAGAGATGAACATTTATAAACAACAGAAGAATATTAACAATGATCCGAAATTCGAATAGAGTTTGGCATAATGATACGACACCGACCCTGACTTTTAGTAGTACCAACAAAAAACGGATTACATAAGGCGACGAACACATAGGTTCCATCAGAATTTTAGCATGCTACATCTACTTCTTTTATGCGGTCTGTGAGTAAATGTAACAATAGTATGTTTTTTATTCACCGGTGGAAACATCAGTCGACGAATTTCGTCCTTACATTCTTATAATGTAAGAAAACAGTTGGTGGATTGATGGAGCCAAGGTGAAGGCAACTTTCCATTTCATCAGGCGACAGCGGGCGGGTATGCTATTTTCGACGGTTTGCAATAACAAAACAATATGCACATCACATTCTAATGTTTTCTGCGTGTCGTTGAGATTCCATCAGTATCTTAGAATGTAACGATCAAGGTACGCGTTCATGGAACTGTCAAGAATGGCATTTACCTCCAATTACTCACATTTTACTCACAATTGGTCATTACTCACAACATTACTCACATAACATAAAATTACTCACAAATGTGAGTAATTACTAGAGATGGGCGATATACATGTTTTTAAAACATCGATGATGATCATTCGATGTTCCGATGTTTTGGTATCGATGTCGCAAAATGAAACATCGATGTTCAACATCGATGGTTGAATACCATCGAATTTCAACATCGGTCATAAACCAGACGCAGATGCAATTAAAAAATATTGTCGTACGTAATACTGACCAGAGAATGAGACCAAAGAGTGACTTTTCCAAGTATTTTTTTAAAATTTTGGTCTAATTTTTATCTTGAATTCATTACGATTTTTATTTTGTATAATTGAAGAATTAGTATTTTTGTAAATATATACCAGTAGCTCTAAAATTTGTACCTATTCAAAATACCATCTGACAAGAGTCAAAAAACAATGAAAACATCGATGTTAAAAAACCGTCGATGTTGCAAGACCGATGTTTACAAAATATCGATGATGAGTTTCGATAGTATCGTCGATGTTATGTTTCGATGTCCCATCTCTAGTAATTACTCACAAATTGGCAACCTTGGAATCAATAGCCGTTTTCGAGTGGTGTTTGGTTCTGATAGCGGTTGACATAAAAATGACAGCGTTTTTGATAGCGGTTTACTTTCTGGTATTGTTGAGGACATCATGGTGAATAACGAAACGAATTTGTTGGTTATCGGTTGCCAAAAGCAAATACCTTTCGCAAAAGAAACAACTGCAAATCAGATAAAGGGAGAGTATACCGCTATATTGAATATATTCGTAGAGCTGGTTCTGTTTCAGTGTTACTCGTGAGGTCATTAGTGATGAATCGAAAACGGTTTGTTAGTCTGCGGTTAACCAAAATGTGATACCAGACGAATCAAAAACGGTTAATATGGCGAAGTCATGGAATAATTTAATATTAATTCTGTTGTTCCGTGGTTTGCGCATTGCGGCATTGCGGCAAGTCTGGCAGTAGTGGCAGTCATTTTATTCGCAGAAAAATCGCAAAATTCGCAGGGGTATGGTTTCGCGGTTTCGCTTTTCCGGTACCGGTAGAAGAATAGGTTGACATCTGACAGATAAATAAAAATAAATGACTGAAGTGTTTTATTTTTATGTCATATGTCAATTCATTCCGACTCCGGTACCGGGTACCGGAATGGATCAAATAAAAAGCAACTATTAAGTTAAGTTGGTACCGTTGGTAGTTGTTGGTTTGGTTAGGTACAGCCCTGGGATTCCGAACTTTCGATTCGATCACGAACGAACGAACGATCAACGATTCGAACTTCAGACAACAAGAAGTAATCGTCGGGTATTCTCGGTACTTGATGAAAATGGAGGTAACATGATCGTAGATCGTAGAAAATAAGAATGAATGAAAAAATGAAGTAGCATTAACGTATGTAATAGAATTTAAAATCCAGAATAAGTTTTTGGCATAGCAAACGGAAAGATGAAAATTAGAAGTGAATTAAAAAAATGTGGACAAACCGGGATTCGAACTCAGGACCTCTTGGTTTGATTGGAAATTACCTGTAAATACCTACCTAAATGACATTCTTTGACGATTCGACTGTAATGATTGATTCCCAATAAAATCGTCGGGTGATTTCGGTACTCGATCAGTCTACACAATAAAATCAACATGGAACAGTAAGATGATGAATTAAACCGCATTAAACATAAAATTCTGAATTGATAATTGACATATTCTCGATATTCTCAATATATTTTATTCAATCTGCTATTTTTTTTGCGATTTTAAATTTACATTATTAGTTGAAGGAGTCTAGAGTATTGATTGAACATTTTATTCTGTGAAGGAAATTCATTTCTTGAATGTTTGTTTTTACGCTTAATTCTACCTTGTATAGGTAGGTACCTATAAGGCAAAGAATATCTACATATAGGTATTATCTTTACCTAAGGTTTCCTTGAATCTAAACAAGAGTAACAAGAGGAGAGGTATTGTACTGAAATTGCAAATGTATTAAATAAGTGCAAGTTTGTTACAACTTTCATGCATATAGGTATTGCAGTAAACCGGGATAGGTACCTATACCTAACTAGATAGGTATAATACTCTATAATAATATTAATAATTATTGTACTGCAGTTATGTACTCACTACTCCTATTATTATCATTATAAGATGTATCTTTAATTGTTAATGTATATCTTTGTCAGGAATCCATTCTTGCATAGTGTGGGTTCCAGTAATTCTGTTGCTTTTTCTATTGAAATTTTATTCAAAGGAATAGGTAGGTACGTACATTTGATACATACTTATTTGTATATCATTATAGATACCTACATCCTATTCCTTGAATTCGTTAATAATATTAATATTCCCAAAAAATATTGCAACATCTGTTGTAATGGTACCTTGGAATGATAAGAATAAAATTGTTAATGTTTCCGTCAACCGGCTGTACCTTTACGAGCACAACCCTCAGAAATCTTCGAAAGAATTCCCCATTTTTTTCAACAGGGTAATCTATTCGCCACTTAACTATGCCCTTTTCCCCATGAAATTCATTATCAACTCCCAGTAAACTTTTGGGTTGCTCTGAAAGCCATTCTGAATAAAAAATCCTTACTGCAGAAGTATGGATCATAGGTAAATAACGGGATGAAAACAAATTCACAAGCAATAATGACCACTAATAAAAAGAGCAACACATATATCAGACCAAGATAGATATACTGACGACAAGAAAATAGTTATCGTCAACTAATCGTAAAATGTAGGCAATTTGCAACACATCTACGATCGTCATATAGCCTCGGAATCATCAAAATCGTCTAGACGACACCATTCAGGCCTAATCGTCACTTCGGAATCCACTTTTCGTCAACTAATCGTCAAAATGTAGGCTATTTGCAACACATATACGATCGGCGTATAGGCTCGGAATCGTCAAATTCGTGAAAACGACACGATTCATGCTCGATCGTGACTTCGGAATCCCGGCCCTGTTTACTGTTTGTTGATCGTTGGTGTTGTCAACAGTCAAAGTGTTGTGTTGGGTTGGTACTGTTGGTAGTAGTAGTTTGTACTTACTTTAATGTGTTCAGTTTTTCTTTTTTAGTAATTTTATTATTGTTGAATGGAGGATTATTTTAATGAAAGAATGCAGCGAACTATTTTTCCATTTATGGAATTGCCAAATCAAGTCATTAAATTACTCTAAAGGATGAATTATTAATGTTCATAAACAGCACAAGCTGTTTCCCCAAGAACCGAAATGGATATGGAACAAACCCTTAAAACAGAAATGCTAGGTGACAAGAACAGAAACACTACGAATAATATTTGCCTTACTGTAGAACTATGTGTCGTTTGTGGAGATAGAGCATCCGGGCGGCATTATGGGGCCATATCATGTGAAGGGTGCAAAGGATTTTTCAAAAGATCAATTCGTAAACAACTAGGATATCAGTGTAGAGGAAGTCAAAATTGTGAAGTTACCAAACACCATAGAAATAGATGTCAATACTGCAGGCTTCAAAAATGTTTAGCATGCGGGATGAGAAGTGATTGTAAGTTGACAAAAATCATATTTTCATTATGTTCATTTAGGTGAAGTTTGAGGCAACTTCAATATTGCCTTCACCAAAAAAAAAATTACATCACTGTCCAAAAGATGTAACAGTGAAATATTTGATAATAAATAATTTTTCAGTTCATCCCTGTTAAACCAGCAGATTTATTTTGAAATCTTCAATTTTTTCTTGACATAATTTAAGTTGAAAAACTAGAAACTACCAAAAACACTTATGCCAATTTCACTAATAACTACCTTTCTGAATCAATTTTTGATTTTCAGTTATTGGAGATATGACAGGATCTGCTAGCTGAACATTAACTATGCTGGCAGAACCAACCTGCAAAATGAATGTTTATGAAAAATCTGATCACACCATCATTTTAGACTCGCATTTGAACCCATCGTCAATATTTCTGATATATGTTATACGTTTTGATTTTGGATTCTGCTTGCTTGACCATAAAGATTGCACGGGTGGGATTCCGTGTATCATGGAATTCTAGTCTTCATCGAATAAGTGAAATGACCATATGGTTTAATTCATGCAAGGGACAGAGATATAACTGACTATAGAAATCTGCGGTACACGGAATCTCACCCCAGGACTATCAAGATCCAACCTTAAGAAACACCTCAACAAATCCACTTCGGAGGTAATTTCAGGCTCAATTTAGGTTAATTCATTTATCCTATTTGATAATTTATTGCTCACTAAGCAGTGAAGTGAACATTGACATTAAAATTTGTATTCTGTAAGATTTCACATGCAAAATGATTACAAAGTTCTAATATGTTTTTTTTTTATGGTTGTTGTTTACCAGCTTCACAGTAAAGCTAGCAGAACTGTTTTAAAAAAACTTTTAGTAAGAAAAGCGGCGATAAGTTCAAACGTGAGCATAATATTACTCGAAAATTGTGGTGTTACCAGACATTCCATAAATATTCGTTTAACTAGTATTGCCAGTTCAGTGTTGAGCAGCAGAACCCGTAATTTCTTCTTCAATAATGAGGAAAAAAAATAATTTTAGGAAGATATGTGAGAATTGATAAACAGAAACCAGTGTGTTTTCGATTTTGAATTTTGTCTTGTGATTGGCCTCTTTTATCAGTGGAGCCATTGTATCTATTGGTTAGGACTTATGAAATATTCATTGACAGCACTGTCAAATTAAGTAGGGTTTATTCCCCCTTTGAAAAATCTCACAAAATACAACAAATGTATTCAGTGAATATTGGAAATTTCTCCCGTTCTTCAATTTTGTTCTTCCCTGACATTTCTGATGACCAGATCTGACTTGAGTTTATGTTGATACTTGCCGAGTAGAGAGTTCACATGGGTCGAATAAGAAGTAGTAGTAGTAGTTTATTATAAGTAAGTATTTTTATTTCATAATATAGAAATCGTCAATAACATAATTCAAATGGAAAAGCTTAATATAAAAACATCCCAAGTACACATACAAAATCTTACATCACATATATAAAAAGATTCATGGTCATTCAAGACAGTTTCAGATTGAGAAACCTAGAACAAACCCCCAAAAAATTACATACTTGCAAATTCCTGATATATTGCAGATAATATTGAGATAAAAAAAATTTATTTTACCACAAAGATGTTACAAACATTTCAATACAATACCCAAATGTCCAAAAATCATTGAGTTTTTACATACATGGTAATGATGATTGGAAAGAAGATGAAGATACTGATGATTGTGTATTTATAGGCAGATTATTGTATTCATTTAACCCTTTGAAACACACACTTCGTTGAACGTTCATAGAGTGCACATTGAAGAGTGATACCTACAAGACGAACTGAATAGTCAATCTACTATCAGTTTCAGTATAAATATATTATTCCATTTTCCTAGACAAATTTATCCTCTCATGTAAGTGGGTGTCTTGTCTTATATTTCTATAAGGGATTTTCATATCTGAGTAACTTGATATTGATTCGGTTTTTGTTCTGTACCTTGTTTTTTTTCTAATATTTCACTTTTACGGATTTTTGTTTACTTTTTTTAACAATAGAGTCTCAACATAGTCACATATAGCCTCATTTAAAATGGGGGATCAATAATTCCGTTTTGAGGAAGGGCAAATGACAATATAAACACTAAAGATCTATTAACCATCAAAGAGTATATTATACCTATTCTTGTTAAGCTAATAAATGAAACTATTATGCAAGGTATTTTTCCGGACGTCCTCAAGATCAGTAAAGTTACACCAATACATAAAAGTGGCCCAAAAAACAAAACCGACAACTACAGACCCATTTCTATTATACATAAATCTATTTAAATGAAAAATTAAAAATATATACAAAGAAGAAACTTGAAAACAATGATCATGGTGATGGTATATCATCCTAAATATAATATAAATCCCAATTTTACAGTTGCGACAGTAAAACGAGAAACAAACTGTATGTTTCAATTGGTATTATTTCTTGAACTCAACAAAAATTTTCTCTGGAACACGCATTATATAAAATTTGAGAAAACCATCTTCATTTCAATGAAGATACGATTTTGGACGAAATTACTGATTTTTTTCCTGAAAACAACTCTGTGGAGCTCCCCACTCCTAAGCTTCAACTCTTTAAATATTTGGCAGGCTTCGCGCACATTAATTTGTATAGTCATGTTCCATCTTCTGTTTCTTTAATCTATGAATATAACCCATCCGCGTATTATTACTTAATTATATATAATCACATGAATAGCTATGAGCTATCTATTTCCTGTTTTATTATTTTTTATTTATACAGTGCGGTCCAAAGGTATGGAATAAATTCATTTTTAGCGTTATTATGTATTTTATGAAAAAATCCTGAAACAGGTCAATTTTTATTGGCAATTTGACAATTTACAGTATGAAAATATTACCCCCTTCTTGCACCCCCTCTGAATTATGAGCACCCCCTCAAAAATTTTAAATGAGAAGGGGGGTCGTGTGGCATCTTGTTCGAAAGGGATTTTCATTATCTGTTCAGCAATACTAAGTGTTTCATATTTGGTGCAACCATAACGAAGAATTTTTTTTATTAAAATTTAAAAATATTGACACTGTAAATGATGTATCCGTTGAAACAACCTGAAACAGGTCGATTTCTATTCTCAATTTGACAATTTATAGTATGAAAATATCACCCCCTTCTTGCACCCCTTCTGAATTATGAGCACCCCCTCAAAAAATTTGAATGAGAAAGGGGGTTGTGTTGCACCTTTTTCAAAAGGGATTTTCATTCTCTGTTCAGCAATACTGAGAAAATTTATTCTGAATATGTCAAATGTTGATAGACTGAAGGAAATAATGTAACATAATGTTTAGGAAGTATATTTCAATTTGTTTTACAGTTAAATTAAATGTTCAAAATGACCACCATTCACTTCTTGACAATAAGCAAGGCGATCTTGGAATTCTCGTAGAACATTTTGTAGGACCTCAGGGGTTATGTTGTTAATTTCTTCCGATATCCTAGTTTTTAAATCTGCAATATTGTCTGGTCTATTGAAATATACTTTTGATTTTAAATAACCCCATAAAAAGTAATCGAGAGGAGTCAAATCGGGGGATCTAGGCGGCCATTCAATCGGTCCACGTCTGCCAATCCACCTATTGGGAAAAACTTCTGTCAAATAATCTCGAACAATACGTGTGTAATGCGGTGGAGCTCCGTCTTGTTGATACCAAATTGATCTATCTATTCCATTTGGATCATTAACATCGGGAAAAAGTCGTTTTAATGTAGGCACTAAAAAGTTCATCAAAAAACCTAGATAAACCTCACCATTAATTGTGCCTTCAAAAAAATTGGGGCCAATAATTTTGTTTTTAATGATACCAGCCCAAACGTTCACTTTTTTGGGATATTGTGTGTGAGCCTCACACATCCAATGAGGATTTTCTCTGCTCCAATATCTACAGTTTTGTCTATTAACCGTTCCATTTAAATAAAAAGTAGCTTCATCAGAAAACACAATTTTGTTTATGAACTGCAAATCTGCTTCGATTCTATCCATCATCAGTTCACAGAATTGTTGCCTTCTATCAGGGTCATCCTCATTTAACTCCTGAACCAACTGAACTTTATAAGGATGGTATTTTTCTTTATGTAAAGCTCTCAATATCGATGATTTACTTACATCATTGTCGGCGGCAAGTTGTCTACTTGTCATATGCGGATTTTCCTCAATCGGTAACAGTACATCTAACTTTTTCTCCTCATCCAATGCAGCATTTCGACCTGGTTTTTGACGAGTTTTTACATGTCCAGTTTCACGGTATTTTGTTTCTATTTTGCAAACTGTAGATTGTGATACGTGTTGACCAGGGTATTTATTATTGAACATTTCACAAACTTCCGTTTGAGTTCGTGTTTTATTACCGCATCCAAGCATAATTAAAATGTCTATTCTTTGAGTTTCGGATAAATGAGCCATAGATGAATCGAATACACACAAAAATATTTTTCAATACACTGACGTCTGCCAGCAACTCACAAATATCAAAATAACAGTAGTCTACTAGATTGACATTATATTATTTATGGGTTTTGTGAATAATTTTTTGGTGTCTTCAACGACTTTTTCCTGACTTTTTTAGCAAGACAGATAAGAAAGTATAAATTGTCAAATTGAGAATAGAAATCGACCTGTTTCAGGTTTTTTCAACGGATACATAATTTACAGTGTCAATATTTTTAAATTTTAATAAAAAAATTTCTTCGTTATGGTTGCACCAAATATGAAACACTTAGTATTGCTGAACAGATAATGAAAATCCCTTTCGAACAAGATGCCACACGACCCCCCTTCTCATTTAAAATTTTTGAGGGGGTGCTCATAATTCAGAGGGGGTGCAAGAAGGGGGTAATATTTTCATACTGTAAATTGTCAAATTGCCAATAAAAATTGACCTGTTTCAGGATTTTTTCATAAAATACATAATAACGCTAAAAATGAATTTATTCCATAACTTTGGACCGCACTGTATATGTAAACCAAGATGTAAATGTATTATGTAAGTTAGATACAGTTTCCGAGACCAGCATATATTTGCTGCTGTGGATAATGTAGTATTCATTGTAATGCAAACTACGAAACTATGAATTCTAAACTGTATATGCATTGTTGTTATCAAGAAAGCAGTATATTTCAATTTGAATAAAATACTTTGAATAAAAAAAAAGAAAAAAAAGGATAATGGTAAATGTGTTAAAATAGAGGTACCATATAGAAAAAAAAATCATCAAATGATGGATGTGAGTGATACTCCGGTAGACTCTGATATAGTGAATAATGTAGTTATAGAAAATAGATATGAAATTACTGATTTTGGAACTTATAACATATAAGGTGGTCTGTGGCTTAGCGGTCTAATGCACAGGCCGTTCGAAACTCCAGCATAGCGATATCCGGTTCGAATCCGATGTAGGTACGAGAATTTTTCTCAACTACTTTATATCGGATCGATAGGCGACCGCATGCCTTGTTGAAAAGCAAGTGTATTATGAGTTGTCTAGATGCCAATCTCGTTTAGTGCTAGCTTGGAGTGCACACCGACCACCCAGTTTATCAGTGGAAATATACAATTTTATTGTATTTTGAGAGATGTATAAAAGAAGTATGTGGTGAAGGGGTAACATTTGTAGCTATACAAAAACTGCTTTTTTTCGACAAATGTGTTCAGGAACTTTTGCATAAACCGTGATAGATACAAAGACGATTAAATGGGTGTGCAGTAAATTGGCCATAGAAAATTTACGGGGATTCTCGCCCTTCCCAACTTATACAGGGAAAACTGAAAATGCTGTTTTCGGTTTTTTACGAATAGAATTGTTATTTCAGAAAATATAAAAAAATGAAAAAGGAAAGTTTTATTGTATTCAAAATGTACTAGAACTACGTAATGATAAATTTTTAATTAAACCTTTCGTGTCAACACGGCCACGATCAACTATGTTTTTCAAATACAGACCTGTCTATTTCATGACAAATATTGATAGAGCGATAAAATCACAATTCAGTGGTATATCACACTCGATATTTCTATAACGTTTCATATAAAATAACTAGCATCATCAGTGACAACAATTTTTAATTACGGTCCTATCGTTAGTTTGTTTATGAATTCCACAGAATCCAACGCTTCGATTTAAAAATTATCAGTGACGTTTTGAATGAATGTATCTATGAAAATTGTATTTATACTATAAAAATTCATAAAAGATTCTGCAGTTTCAGAGACGAACGATAGCAATTTACCCCAGAAATAAACTTACTTAAGAGAAGAAATCAAACAAACAGAAAAACAATTTATTTCATAATGCATTTGTGGAAGAAAATAAAACCAATACAGAAAAATAATTCTACATTAAATGCTCGAATTGACGACCAATCTTTGTTGAATGCACATAAGTTGTCTGTCCATACAATTTCTGTGGCAAATTTCTAGCATGATGGTTGTAATGCTATTACATGCATCTATTTTCTGTTTGAGATGGTCTATATCGGTACTAGGTGTCGAAAAAACTTTATCCTTTATGTATCCCCAGACAAAAAAATCCAAAGGAGTAAGGTCTAGGGATCGAGCTGGCCAGGCAATTGGTCCATTGTTTCCAATCCACTTTGTTGGGAATATTGCATCTAAATGTTCCCTCACTATTGCTGCATTATGGGGAGTGGCGCCGTCTTGTTGAAAATATTGTATTTCACGGCGGGTGCTTAATGGCAATTCATCTAAGTAGCCATCAAACTCATTGGATAAAAAATTTAAATACATTTCACCATTCAAATGCTCATCGTAAAAGAAAGGATCTAGTATGTTTGTTCCCAAAATTCCCAACCAAACGTTTATTCCGAATCTCCCCTGGTTTCTCTCGAACTTCCCTATTTCTACGTCTTAACCATTTCGCAAATCGTACTCTCCTTCCGTAATCCCTTTCATTAAGGTGATGAACTTTGCGTATCCTGTAGCATTTGTATTCGTTCTTTTTCTGGTAGATTTTACAGATATCCCAAGTTCGTGGGCAATTTCTCGTAAAGAACAATCTTGATTAGAAATATTTTTGTTACTGACCAATCCTAGATTTAAAAAAGACGTTATTTTTCACTTTTTAGGCTTTATAAGGTAATATTTGCTTAACCAAAACATTTATTTGGTTCCTTATACTTCCAGTAACAACACATTTTCTAGTTTTATTTCTGTCAAATGCACCACAGTCTCTCAAATTTCTTTCTAATCATCTTAACATTTGAATGTTTGGAATGCGACGATTCGGGTATAGCTCACCATACATATTTCTTGACAAAAGAGGATTTCTATTTGATTTTGCATAAATAAATAGCATATCAGTCCTTTCGTCATTCGAATACATCTTTAATATGTAACCGAGTGCTTAAATGTCTGACAGTTCTTAACAGATATCAACAACTCATTAATTTTTCCTGCCATAGAAATCAAGCAGAGCCTACGTGTTTAAATATGGTAAAAGAAGTGAGATGCTATTTAATTGTACCAAATTAGACAACACTTGTATTTTGATCAAAAACTGATATTTTCATTACTTCCAGGATTGAGAATTATGAAAATAATCCGTGTAAAAATTGATACAGGAGGAATCAGCCTTGAATCAAGGATTACTCTAATACAAAAATCCCCAAAAAGGAAAAATACGAATGTTCGTTGTGTTGGGGTATCTTCCTATCGAAAGTATTGGGTAATGACTGAAGTATCCTAATAGTTGAATGAGTTTTGAAGAAATCAAAACAATTTACAAAAGAACTAACGACAAGACCGTAATTAAAAATTGTTGTCATTGATGATGCCAGTTATTTTATATGAAACGTTATAAAAATGTCAAGTGTGATATACCACTGAATTGTGAATTCATCGCTTTATCAATATTTGTGATGAAATAGACATACAGGTCCGTATTTAAAAAAAATAGTTGATGGTTGCCGTGTTGACACGAAACGTTTAATTAAAAATTTATCATTACGTAGTTCTAGTACATTTTGAATACAATAAAACTTTCCTCTTTCATTTTTTTATATTTTCTGAAATAACCATTCTATTCGTAAAAAAACGAAAACAGCATTTTTAGTTTTCCCTGTATAAGTCGGGAAGGGCGAGAGTCCCCGTAGATTTTCTCTGACCAATGTACTGCTCACCACAATAGTTATATTTTTTCCCATTTAATCGTATTTGTATCTATTACGGTTTAGAATATAGCAATGTTACCACATGATAAAAGAAACGGTTTTATATATTTAGAATCAGTTGACAAAAACATTGGTTATTTGTCCAACTTAGCGGGAGGAAAAATTTTTCACCTAAATTCACAATATAACTTAATCGATATTGTAAGGAGAGGGAAAAATAGACTAATGCTTTCATTTAAAAAGATATAGGAGGCTAACAGTTTACTTGAGGATAATCATTTTCTATCAAATAATAATTTCAGGGCTTCCATTCCAAACAACCTTATAACCTCAAAAGCAATAATAAAGAACATTGACTCTTCCCTTTCTGAAGAAGAGATATTAACGAATCTTAAAACTGTTAATAAAAAAGTTATACATATTAGACGATTAAAAAAAAAGTATTTAGATGGGAATTCTCAATAAAGAGACACCTATGATTTTAGTTACGTTCCGGGGAAAAACATTTATTCATGCTATTTTTCAACTAAATATTATTACTCGCCGGTTATTCAGTGCTATAACTGCTCAAGATATGGCCATATAAAAACCTTATGCAAAGGGAAAACAAGATGTCCGAAATGTGCAGGTGAACATGAGAGAGAGGTCTGTAAGTCAAACACACTATCATATTCTTTTGCGGAAAAGAACATTTTTCTAATGAGCCTGATGTGTCTTTCAAAAAGAGAGTCTGTCCAGAATTCCACAGACAAAAATCTATAAAACTTCTTATGGGTGAAAGAAATATGTCATTCTTTGAAGCATCAAAATCTATCCCATCGATAACCCCTTCTCCTCCAATAGCTCTAGACAAAAAATACAGTTTTAATGTATCTAGCTATCCAACTCTTCCTGAAAGTGATATCTCAATCTGCCAAACACAAAAAAAGCTTATAATACAGTAGCCAAAGTCAACAAAATAATCATTTTTCAAACCACAAAAGACCATATCCACTTTAAAAGAGGATATGACGAACAACATAAAGAATGTCTTATTAACCCAGACGGGCAAATTAGGAAGTCGCCATCAGTTTTCACATTTCATAGTTGCTCCGCCAGACATTAAACAAAAAATGAGAGAGGAATTCAGTTGAGAAATCTATTGCAGTGGGCAAAGTGGACAGTTTAAAGACTCCTGAGAAAGTGATAAGAAGGGCCTCATGATATCAAAATATTATTCATTTATTAATATAAATAGTCAGAATAACATTGTTACTAAAATACATAGCTTGGTAATATGATGAATTTATCATGTGATGAAGAAAAATGGTGATAGATCTAAAAGTAAGACCGCAACAAATAAGGTAAAATTAATTATGATAATAGAATATCAAATGAATTGCATTCACCGAAACTAGTCATGAATTTCAGTTTATCCGTGGAAATATACAATTTTATTGTATTTTGAGAGATGTATAAAAGAAGTATGTGGTGAAGGGGTAACATTTGTAGCTATACAAAAACTGCTTTTTTTCGACAAATGTGTTCAGGAACTTTTGAAATAATAGGAGTGAAGATTTTTGATACTTATTTTCCCAGTCAACAAACATAGATATAATCGTTTGGTCAGTAGTTCTAAGAAAAATTCATATATATTGTTACGATATTTCTAAATAATACGCCGAGCACACTAAACAGTTTTTATTAACTTCGCTATAAACATACAACTACTACAATGACTAATAGAACACTTAGATCTCTTCATGTTTTAAACCCGGTTTTTTCGTTGATTTTCCGGGAAATCCTTAGGACACTGAAATAATAAAAGTCCAATAAGTTCATGTTTTACATACGATCCAAGAAAACCCCCCGCATAACTAGGAGGAGGCGGGGAAGACACCACTGAGACTTAGCGCGTACGGCAGAGGATAACCTACATAACAGCGTAGGGCCTGCCATTGAGCAGGTATGAGCAGGTTTGCCCAGCCCTCTGAAACACTCGGACGGGCAGGAGTGAACTATCTCTGTAGAATGCAGTCAAACTCCCTCCTTTACCCGATACCCTGCGGCGAAGTGATAGTTTTACGGCGTTTTATTTATTTATCTGTTGTAATGTCGCTATACAATTTTATGAAAACGTAATTAATATACCCTTTTTGCCTTTTGCCTTAACTAGATAAATCTTCTAAAAAACTTTTTAAAAACTTACCCGAGTAAAATGAGTCGCCTTATATATTCAATTCGAGCAGTTTGAAGAGATCTAAGTGTTTTATTAGTCGATGTAGTAGTTGCATGTTTACAGCGAAGTTAATAAAAACTGTTTAGTGTGCTCGGCACATTATTTAGAAATATCGTAACAGTGGTGTCAGAAGTGGGATATTAGTGAAAAGCAGAAACTATTTATAGTAAACTATTTATGGTGAATACGAGGAGAATATCGTACGGTACGATAGAGGACAATGTAAAATTTATCCAAATTCAAATTGCGGATTTGGAAAGAAGGCGTCAGGAGGAAAAACAAGAAGAGATGAAACGCGACGGTTAGATGAAAAGAAGGAATGGGAAGAGGTACTCCGGAAAATTCTCGAGGAACAGAGAAAAGAGCGAGAAGATGAAAAACAAGAAAGAGAAGAAGCACTACAGAAAATTCTCCAACAACTAAAAACGAATAGAAAAACAAGGGAAACATACCTTCAGGGAGTTCTGGAACATTAAAACAAGTTCTTTCAACATGTATAACAGAAAACCGAAGTACAAATGGAGGAACTGAAAGAAGAACTTTGATGACGATGACTTGTTATGTTGCTGAAAGATTCTCATCCATATATGAACCCAGAAATGTTATTGAACTGTTTTGCTTGAATGATTCATCATTATCTGATCCGAATCTCACTAGTAGGCTGAAGTCAGATTTAGTTGTTACTGACAAGTGCTGTCAATACTTCGTTGATAATTCTTCGAAATCACCCGAATTTATATCGTGATTGAGAGATTCTACAGTGTCCGCCAAAAACTTGGAACCATATCGGAAACTTTTTAACTAATGGTTTCTCAAAAGATTTCATTCTGCATAAAAGTTGGTGCATTCAATTTGACTAAATATGCGTATAGCCGCTTTTATCAGTGGCGTGCGGTTAAGCGGGAATCGGCCGATATTCTGATTTCACTATGGTGCAAAGTGGCATTACTATACAAAATATCGAAAAATGTTATCGAAAAAAGTTGTTTGCAACTGAAAGATATTTTCAGTTTTTCAGTTTAGTCTGCCAATTAATGATTTAAATAATTATTTAATGAGCAATAGATAAAAATTTAGGCTATTTTTCACACTTAAATAAAGACGCAAATAAACTGTTTTGTCTTTCAAACGATAGTTCGTAGATTAAAACCGTGCTACGCAAAAATTATTGTCGATATATTTCACATTAAAAATAGAGGTCAACTCATTGAGACATTATTGAAATTGGTAATTGGCGGACTAAACTGAATAACTGAAAATATTTTTCAATTGCAAACAACTTTTTTCAATCACATTTTTCGATATTTTGTATAGTAATGCCACTTTACTCCGTAGTGAAATTAGAATATCCGCCGATTCCCGCTTAACCGCACGCCTCTGATAAAAACGGCTATGCGCATATTTAGTCTAATACACCATTTTAGTGCTGACGTCAGAGCTGTCAATTTTGTTGAGTTATTTCATATGCATTATCCAAACAAACTTGTCTTGTGTGTGATTCCTATATAAGCTGTTGGATTTTTGTGGATATTTGATTTATCAAAGGGTTTCAAAGAGAATAACAGTAAGTATCTTATGTGTAAATAATACTGTAACATAGTAACTATGGTAAAATTTAAACATGATATATTTATATATAACTTTCATTTATAGGTTGAAAATGGTAGAGAATGCGATGTTTTTAATTATTTCACTCATTTCTCTGCACTAATTTCGACAAAAAATAAAAAAATATACCACATAGACATTCTTTCAATGGTAAAAACAGTTTGTTTGGATAATGGCTCGTGACACTCAAGCGGCGTGACGTCACACTAAACTGGTCTATTGAATGCACCAACTTTTATGTAGAATGAAATTTTTTGAGAAACCATTAGTTAAAAGGTTTCCCATAAGGTTCTAAGTTTTTGGCGGACACTGTATATGGATATCACAAATAGAAACTTTATTCAACAATTTTTCTGCCACATGATTTTCAGGGATCTATTTTGATGGCTACTATCTTTATTTGAATTTTTTTTTATCATACCCCATACATAAGTGAAAATGAATCCCTATTAAATGTTGAACATATCATAATAATTTAATTAAAATAAATTAAAAGACATGAAAATATTGCTTTGTGTATAAAGAAATAAAATTATTTTACAGTGCATTCCATTTAAAACGAGCCATCCTGAATAACTTTTGGTACAATGATTTTTAGGAAAAATAAAACACCTCAACAAATACTATTGTACTAACAGCGTAAAGAAATCACAGAATTATGACTATCATCATACAAAACTTAAAACATCACATAAAATAATTATGCAATCCAAAGAAGAAAAAAAACTAATTTTCTAACAGCATAAAGAAATCACAGAATGATAACTATCATCATTCCAAACGTAAAACATAATAACACAAATACAATAATTATGTAATCCAATGAAAAAAACAAACCTAATTTTCTAACAGCATAAAGAAATCACAGAATGATGACTATCATCATTCCAAAAATAAAACATAATAATACAAATAAAATAATTATATATTCCAATGAAAAAAACAGACCTAATTTTTTAACAGCATGAAGAAATCACAGAATGATGACTATCATCATTCAAAAAGTAAAACATAACACAATTAAAATAATATACTGTACATCACTTATCACACATATCAAGGTTATCCAATAATGCCTTTTTACAATTCTCACAATTTCCAGCTCTCATTCCTAATTCGTTTGCTCTTTATTTGTAGCAAATCATTTCCGACAGCCTTCATCAAATTTATTGTGGAATCACACTGAAAATTGGCTGCAGTATCAGTTGTATTGATTTTTTTTTCGTATAATCATTAAAATTGTCGTAAGCTGATAAAATTTTATTCATAACATTCGCTTCTTCTAATTTTCTTCTCTTCTTCTTCAGAGGCGGGGTCATATTTTTTTAAACGATTATGTCCCGCTGCTGTGTGTTTCTGTCTATTTCGACATTTTCTTTGTCTAGAAAAAAAAATCAAGATTTCTGGTATGTTTCTAAATGAGTTATTAAAATTGACTAAGTTGATGAATTGAATAATCACAAAGAAATCATGAAAAAAAATTACATTGTTTCGATAATACTTACTAGTGCCTTCTTCCGAAACTAGCGAACAGTCACCAAACCTTGATTTGTTGGACTCACTCAATTCCAGCTCCTGGCTATTGCTATCTTCACTGTCCACAATTTCTTCAGAGTTACTATTATCAAAGATAGTATCATTTGAGCTCCATGGAGACGTAGATTCCATGTTTTTTGGATTGAGGAGCAATAATATTTCCATCTGTTCTGTAAAAATTAAATATATAAATCAGTTTCATGAGATAAATGAGTATTTTCATGTTGAAAAGAAAACATTCTCATTAGAAAATCATAAAATTTTTAAAGAGAATTTCAAAAATGATTGTTATTTTAAAATATTCCTTTCTTTATATAAAATAAAGTCAATAGAATAGCTTGCTTTATTTATGCATTATCATGGTAATGTGCTTTTCTAAAAAGCACATTGCTGAGAATAGCATCCAAGGCTTGGTTGGTGCAGAACCAGAAGGTGCATTCTTGTCCTTCTTTCTCTCTACTGTGTATTTTGTCCTCAAGACGTTCCATCTATTTTGGACACTTTCTACTGAAAAACATTGAAATGTGATATAAACGTACTGGGTGACCAAATAGCAGTGAAAATACTCACTATCAACATTGAGGGTGGAGGCAATTGTTTCCCAGGCATTTTCTCTCATGTTCCTATCTTCAAAATTCGAATTTTTCTTATCATAAATGATAGGAAATTGTCGAACGAGATCTATCAGAATGTCATTATCCATTTCAAAATACTTCGCAAAAAAATATGAAGTTATTAAATAAACAACACACACATCTGTAAACAATGTTAACATAACCACTTTTCTAATTTCTTCGGGAAAAAGTCAAGTTAGCTTTATCGTCGGACGGACCAATCAGCGGGCATCTGCGTGTTAGTTGCGCACTTGGAGAAAATCCGGTAGAATTAAACTAAGAAACTTAAAAGTTGGCCGAATTCATAATTGTTAATTGATAAACGATAATTATTAAATGTTTGCATAAATGCAGTCATTGTAAAATAAAGAGTACAACTTATAATTGATAATCATAATTGTTGATTGGTGCTGCATAAATCCACACTAAAAAGTGACAAAATAATTCAGACAAGAATTAAGTGTTACGCTTGTATCCAGAATAAGTTTACTTACCTACCCAGAATAAGTTTACTTACAATAAAAATATCTTTAAGGAGAGAAGTACCTCGAGATGCGCCATTAAAATAATATTTTTCGAATACTGACCAAGTCAAGGTCTAAGCTTATCTCAACTACGTCTGAACTGAACCGATTCTCTAGTGTCTTTCAACTTTATAGTAAAAAACATTCCCGAGTCATCTGTTTGTTTGTGCTGACATTTGCAAGTCAGCAAGGTACTTCGACCTAGGTGATGATGACCGACACATCATAGAAATATTACACCGGATTTCCATTCACCGACGTATGAGTTGAGACTTTGAAGAAGTGCTGATATTGGAATAGACACGAGTCGGTATTAAAATGCAGATTCTTATTTTTAAGTCGATGTAGCAATCTGGATTCCGTATGTACTGGGTGATCATCACCTGAATGTTCGTATGTAACAACCTTAGGAATGAAAAATAAATTACTTAGTGAAGGGAAAAAAGTAGTTTCGTAATAGATTCTGACTTGGTTATTGGGCTACGTGACAATACTGTATCCATTTATTGGAATTTCCGAAAATTTCATTTGTCACATGTGTCTGATAACTATCTAGTACTGGTTTTGAGGTTAATACTAACTTATGAATTTTTTCAAAATGTGCAGGTAGACTTTGTGAATTCAAATATAACAAGAAAGCAGTATCATCCATAATAATGATAATAATAATAATATTCCCTCATAAACGTACCCAAAGGTATAGCCTGTGCGGGTAGAGGACGGCTATTATTATTATTTGCCGTGACGCTCCGAGGCGACTTACTGATGGTTTAGGTGATGTATTCACTTTTCAGCTACAGGAATACCCGGAAAACCTACAGCACCACCTTGATTAACTATTCCTCTAGCAGATTCAATGGGCTTACTAGAAATTTTTTGTCCTCTTATCTGACTCTGTTCGGCTTCACATTGTATATATTTTTTATAAATACCCACTTTTTCAGTTACTTTACTGCAACTCAAAGGGTCATGACTTATTCCAGTATTTAATTGTTTATTTACATTTCTCTTCGTTAACATTTCTTTCACTAGACAATCTACTAACAATTTTTTTGTTTTCAGTGCTTATGAATCTATTTACCATTTTACTGAATTTACTGATAAAATATTCAGTTTCCTCATCATATTTTGTAAGTGGTACTGCTTGCATTATAATATTTGTTTTTGCACAGCATTTCACTTTATCAAAAATTTCATTGGCCGAAGGTGCTTTTTACTTAAAAATTTATTCAATCCTGCAATTATTATAATATAATCTTTTTTCTTGGAATTCTTGCTAGGCTTACAATATCTCCTATTACATATTCGAAAGAAGAACCTGGCCTAATTATTATTTCGACGTTAAAAATATAGGTACACATAGTGGGATAGTGATATCTATGTCCGCAGTCTCCCAGAACTTTCCATGTACACTGCCTTACTAGTTTACTCGATATTAATGTAATATCAACCGGGCTAGGATGACTTTCCAGATTACACATTCTAGTTGTCGTGCCATCAGTCATAATTACCAATTCTTCCCCTTCTAGTATGGACCTAAAAATCTACCATTATGAATTACTTACTTCATGACTCTGGTGTGCGGGTTTTAAATCCCCTACAGGGCCTCTTCGCTTGGACCCTTTGTGCACCCACGTGTCTGGGTTCAGCTAGGTATGCCAGCTTCCCTGGCATAATTCAGCAGTTTCCTTAGCTGAATCTTTTTGACGTCCTCTGGGTTCAGTATGCTTTCCCCTCAAGCTTCTTTCTTCGGGTGCACCAATGCAGGGCATTCCGTGAAGAAGTGTGACGAAGTCTCGTCTTCTTCCAGGTACCACCGGCGATCATCTACGATCCCAACGATGGCCATTTGCCTGTTCAGGTGATTGTGTCCTGTCAGGAGCCCTATGACTAGCTTGTGATCTCGTCTCCCAAGGGAGAGGATTTCCATTTTTGAGTTTTTTCGAAGACCCGGATATATGGAGCTTCGATTGTCTCATGCCAGGCATGTCCTGCTATGATTTTATGAACTATTTTTCTAACAGTTCTTCCATTGCAGTAACAGCTAGGCTGTCGGGAATTCTTAGGGCGGGTTCTGGCCCAATCAGTGGTTTGCCAGATCTGTTTGCCTGTCTGTTTCCCCGTTTCCGTGGACACCCGAGTGTCCTAGGACCCAAATGTGGCTGACTTTTCTTTTTGCTAGGTTTTCCACAGCATATCTACACTCAGACATCAGCTTGGATGTGATATTGTATGATCCCAGTGCTAGTATTGCAATTGGTCTTCTACATCTGTTGTCGAGATTTTCTTGGACGCAGGCGAGTATAGCATATACTTCAGCCTGGAACACTGAGGCGCCCAGAGGAAAAGAGATTTCTTTCCTTAATCCTCTCTTATATACTCCTGCTCCGGACATGTCTCCTGACCTCGAGCCGGCTGTGTACCAGACTATGCTGTCTGCAGGGGGCACACTCGATGCTGTGTCATTCCATTCTTCCCTCGTGGTAATGACAATTTTTGGGCCTTTTCTGGAGTTCGGAAGTGGCAGGGTGTAGTCCCTTCCCACCAGTAGGATGGGACAGCCCTCATGTGCCTTATTCCAGATTGGGGAATGCCCATGGTCCATTTTTACTCCGACATTTTTACTTGCGCCTTCGAGTCTGTAAGTTGTACGCATAGCTTAATGTTCGATGTACAGGTGCAGAGATGGCAATCCTAGTAGAACTTCCAGAGCTCTAGCTGGTGCTGTACTCATGGCAACTGTCATTCCTAAACAGGCCAGCCTTTCAGCTTTGTCTAGATCATTTCTGGCCGTACTCTTCAGCATACCTGGCCACCACAAAATTGCTCCGTACGTTACGGTTGGGCGAATAATTGCCGTATATATCCAGTGTAGGGTTCAATATTAACATTATCTGCTTAACAGAAACGTGGTGCAGATTAGAAAATAATAATTATTTTCATATAAGTGATTTCGCTTTGAGCAGCAATTATTGCAGAACTGAAATGAAAGGAGGAGGTGTTGCTATTTTCATCAATGAAAAATTACAGGCTTCCCAACTTGACTCGGTCAGTACAATCAAGACAAACATATTGAAATATGTGCTTCGTACTGTAAAAGAGGCAGAACAAAGTTTCTCATCCTCTGCTGTTACAGATCCCCAACAGGTGATTTGAAAATTTTCTTTGATACACTTTATGACATACTTGATGAAATCTTTGAACCTAATTTGAATATCCTACTATGTGGTGACTTTAATATTTACTCACTGTCAAACTCCAATGACTTCAAAAAACTATGTTCTATGCTAAGCTCGTTTGCTCTAAAACCTGTGACAAGATGGCCAACCAGGGTCACGACTGAGACAATATCTACAATTGATCATATTTTAGTAATTTCTCCAATGACGGAACAGAATGTACACTTGACAACAATGTATCGGACCATAGAAGTATTTTTTTTGACTCCGGCATGTAAAAAAACATTATTACACAGCCATGCAATGAACTGAAACGATCATTCAAAAATCACGCCGTTCTAGCATTTTACCAAGAATTACAGAATGAGGAATGGGAAGAGGTACTCCGGTTAGAAGACTCTAACACGGCCTGTGAGCGCTTTGTTGAAGTGTTTTTGCATTATTTTAACAAACACTTCCCCAAACGCAAACAATATTCAAATAAAGACAAATCAAATAATAAATGGGTTAATAATGAAGTGAGATCGTCTAGCGCAGATTTCCGAGATTTGTATATCTTGAATCTGGCATACCCCCAACTTAATGAAGTATACAAGGCCCGCAAATTGATACATGACAATTTAGTCTCTAACACTAAAAAGAAATACTTCCAAAATAAATTAAATAACTCGGATAATCCGTCCAGGACTGCTAGGCAAATAATAAACGAATTGACCAATAAAACAAAAAAAAGGCAACAAATAAATTTATCTCATGATGATCAGCTTGTAGAAAACCAAGACGAAATTGTCAATATTTTCAGTGAACTCTTTTATAATGCACCTATAGATACAATAAATAAAATAAAGAAAAAAACCACCAAAGACTTTTCACGTAACATAGATCAGTTGAAAGATTCAATCTTCCTGACACCCTACACTAAAATAGCAATGGTAGACCTACTGAAATCCAAACTTAAGAATAAATAATTCTCGGGTTATGATGAAATCCCATCATTTCTTCTCAGAAAAGTAGTAGATGTAATTATAAAGCCAGTTACCTATTTAATAAACCTATCATTCATGACAGGGCTATTTCCCGAATGTCTGAAAACTGGAAAAATTATTCCCATTTATAAGAAAGGTGACCGACACCTACCAGAGAATTACAGACCCGTTGTAGTTACATCAAATATTTCAAAACTACACGAATATGCCTTCCTCCACTGACTACGCTTTATGAAAGAAAACAAAATCAATTCCGAAAATCAGCATGGATTTACAGATCACAAATCAACCAATACTGCGATTCAATCATATTATTCTTCTATTGCAAATTATGTTGACAAAGGTGAATGCCCTGTAGGAATTTTTGTTGATCTCAGCAGGGCCTTCGACTGCGTCAACCATAAACTATTAACCGACAAACTGTATAGATACGGTATAAGAGGTAATGCACTTGATTGGATCACCAGTTTTATATCGAATAGGAAACAATCTGTGTCTCTGAACGATACTCATTCGCAGTTACAAGTGATGAACCTGGGAGTTCCACAGGGATCCATTCTGGCTCCAATTATCTTTAATCTCTTTACCAATGATATAAACAAAGTAAATATTCCAGTATCTATTACCAGTTATGCTGATGACACATCAATATTAATTTCAGATGTAGCCGATGTAAATATTACATTATCTACTCTCCAGGAATGGTTTGCTAATAATAACCTATTTCTTAACAACAGCAAGACTAGTGCTATCAGATTTCATACACGTCAAAGAGAAAGCTCTTGATTTTTATCTAGATGACCTACCCTCAAGTACAAACCAGAAAATAGTGAAATTTCTAGGTGTCTATCTTGATGAATCTCTTACTTGGAAAAATCACTGTGAATTTTTGGTGAATAAAATTAATACAATATGTTACCAACTCAGAACTCTGAAAAATACTCTAGAAGTAGAACATTTGCATTGCCTGTATTTTGCCCAAGTAGACTCGCTTATCAGATATGGTATCTGTTTTTGGGGAGCATTTGTATCAGCAGGGGATGTTTTTCGAGCACAAAAAAGAGCAATCATAATTATGACTGGCATGTCAAAAAGGGAATCCTGTAAAAGTATCTTAAAAAAAATGAAAATGTTAACACTATCCGGTCTACTCATTTTTGAGCTATGTGTGTATGTCTTTATAAATAAGTCTTCCTTCTTATGTAAAAATGATATCTATAACATGAATACTAGATCGAAAAATGATCTTTATATACCATATAGTAATACAAGAATACACAATAACACACCAAATGTATTAGGTCCAAGATTATATAATTTACTTCCCAATAATTTAAAATTTGCGAAAAATTTTATAATTTTCAAAAAACACCTGAACCAATTCCTCAATCAACATTGATATTATTCGCTTAACGAATACTTCACATCACAAATAAACGGAGGGGCACCAAATTTTATAAATGTATTGTGAAAAATTCTATTAATGATCTCATTTTGTCATATTTTTATACTCATATATCTAGTCATAATTTTACTTATATTTATATACTCATGGACACCATTCTGTGGTGAACGATTGTTTTGACTTATTCCTATTCTTCTGTAGTCTACAGGAAAATAAAACTATTTTGATTTTGATTTTTTTTAGGGTCTTGGGTGACAGACCAAACGTTCTTCCGAAAGCCCCTCTGCATGCCCAGTACGAGCATGTGGCCTTCTCGGTGCGATAAGCGTTCTGCTCTTTCCAGGTCCCTAATTTGCGTTTTTTTGGCGAACACCAAATCCCCCTTTACTGGGTTTACTCTTAATCTCTTAGCAGAACACCATTGTTCCACTTTACTTAGAGCTTCGTTAATGGATTATCTGAGGATATTCAGCGATTGGCCTTGAGTCATGATGACTACGTCATCTGCGTATGCTTGCGCGTACATCCCTGAATGATTCAGTTCGAGAAGTCCGTCAACTACTAAGCACCATAGTAGGGGTGACGAAACCCCTCGTTGAGGACATCCTGTTGATACCGTGGCAACAACGGAACTTCCACTTAACTCTGCTTTCACCGTTCGTTGTGCTAGCATTGCACCTAACTATCCGATAAGGGTTGGATTTACTCCATGCATCGCCGCGTTTTGACATATGGATTCATGAGATGTGTTGTCAAAAGCTCTTTCTATGTCGATGAATACCCCCATAACGGATCGTCCACTACCCAACACTTCCTCTATCTTTTGGATGAGATGGGGGAGGACCGTTTAATAATAATACTAAGTGGAGTAAACAACGTCGAAATTGGATGTTTTGAGTTCCCCCGGTAAGCTGAATACTGTTTTGGATCATAATAGTAGGGCGTTTTAAAAGGCATGACATATTTTAGCCAAATCACGTGAATAGATTAGAAATAATCTCAATTTGTGTATTTTGATTTTATTTTGTGTTTTCGTAACATCTTTCAAAATCACCCTGTTTCTCCGAAACTAATCATACGATTTGGTTATGGTCCATTTAAACTGTTACTGACAGATCGTGATCTACAACATACCCAAGTTTCATTGAATTCCGCAATCAACCAAAATCCCATGTATTCCGTGCGGGGTCGGAAAAATTCGAGGAAAAATTCTTTAAATACCCTCTAGATTATTTAGCCAACTTGATTTTCGTTGAAGATACTTCAGGTAACTACGCCGCTGTCGAGTGCCGACTATAAAACGTAACTCATTTGCATAACAAATGAGCCGACGCCGACCTCGGTTATTATTTCCTCTTCTCGGAACTGTTTATTTGGATGGTTTTCTGTACTGAATAATCTGGAGAACAGAAGGACCCCGAAAAGTCTTCTCTGTTCGAATTGAGTATATAAGGCGTCACAGTTCACTCGGAAAGCGAATTTTTAAGAAGTTATAAGGGAGTTGAGGAGTATTTGAATAAGTTCATGAGTGTTTGGAATATTTAGCTAGTTGATGCAGATCTAAGTTTTTTATTAGTTAGCACTCATCTGGCGTTTGTAATCCCCCATTTGTAAAGTCTTGGTTTACCGGACAGAATTCTGTAAAGAGTACTCGCCTGCATTCGGTTTCTCCCCTGTGAAGGTGATCATGAACTGAAATTTCCTTCACGTAATTTTCACCTGGTGGTATTTCTGCTAATAACCACTATATGTGCCTGATTAAAGTTATTTCTGAGCGTCGTACTTTTCATAAATCTCATAAATGCTCAGCTCAGTTTCCAAAACTAAACAATTTCTAAGGAATATTTATACATAAACGGGCGACCTGTAAAAGAATACTTCACAGAAATCATTTATTCATCACAAAATATTATATACACTGTGGAGAAGGCTACAAAATGTTTAAACTTATCGGACTAGTCAAAAACACAGTATCAAGTGTAATATCTATATACAAAGTAGTATAAATAAAAACAATGAAGTATTATAAAACAATGTGACAACATGTCTACTTAATATTTGTATAACGATAATTTTATAATCTATTCAGCAGCTATAAAAATCTTCGTCACACAGACATGTTGATATATTATCTTATTCCTGACTGCTGACACAATACCGCTCCGCTCTATAAGGTTCTCCATCTTATTAAAATATTTTACACCAACATATTTTGGGGAATTTTGTCCAACAAGCAGCCTGGAGAAGGGCTGATGGATATTTTTCTTATTCCTTGTATTATATGCGTGTATCTCGTCCTTTATACAAATTGTTTATTACCATTTTGTACTAGTTGTTGATTATCGGTACTAGCACTAGATATCAAAATATTTGTATCAGCTGCAAAAATAATGATTTGATCTGCCGCAACACAGGTTCCTCTTATGTCACTCGTTAAAATTATAAAGAGAAGAGGACCCAAGATGGAGCCTTGAGGCACCCCTTCATGAAAGCTTTCTCTCTTACTGGATTTTAACAGTTTTTTTTTATTAGCCAAGTTAGAGGCTGCCCAATCCAGGGCCACTCCACAAACTCCCATAGCATCTAATTCAAGGGTTAATAAATCGTGATCTATTGTGTCGAATGCCAGTTTCGATGGTGGGCCAAAGAATTCTACAATGTTTTTCGTAATAACAATAAATAAGAAAACTGTTAATACGTAAAACCAATAAAATGAAGCATTAATCATTTGAATATACTGGAGTTTTATCCCAACACCAAACCACTATTTTCAACACCTCGACACGTGTTTCGGTCACCAAGATTAAAGTTTAATCTTCCTCTTGAAGATGGTCACTCACACGTGTCGAGGTGTTGAAAATAGTGGTTTGGTGTGGTCCATTATATTCATTATTACACCAAAGGTTCCAAACAGTACAGTGCAAGTACAATAATCATTTATCAGAATAACTTTATATAAAACTTAAATATAGCAGAATGAAATGTATAGAACTGATAAAGTATCATACGCGAAAACGGTAAGAACTATTTTTCATAGATCTGAATTCGTTAATAAACTAAAGTGACTGAAATGATATAACTAAGTAATCGCAAATCTCAATAACCTAAGCTATTCATATCATAAAACCGTCAAATTGAAAAACTAACGAAACATAATTTCTTCGAAAAATTATTTAATAGTATCTAAAAACGTAAAACCAACAAATTATCCGAGAAAAAAAGTAGTATCGAAAAATCCAAGAAATCGAAATATGTAAGCTATAAACCGATCAGAATCGAAATCCAGCAGAAATTTTAGCCAATAATATAGCAGTCTGGAAGAAACTTGCTCTATTAGCTCTTAGATGGCCCTAACTTCTAGTTGAACAAATCGAATCGTCTGGTTCGGACTCATATTGATCGTTCATTCGTTCGTTCCTTCCTCGATTTATTCGAGAACTCAATTGCTGGGTGGTGATTTTCAAGAATATCGAAGAAAACTGCCAATGTTATTCATTGAATTTCACTGAACTCATAAACCCATCATGCTACGATTAACCTTAGCAATATGTCGGATTTCAATCATTATTACCCATATATCGGCAATATACTACCTACTACCTACCTACCATAAGGACGTTTTCGGAGGATGTAGCGTGTCAATCCACAAAACATTTGGAGGCGTAATCATATTATTTTCGTGATACATAATACTGGTGATAAAATTTAATGTGAGCCTTAGCATTATAGTAATATCAGGGTGAGACAGAAATGAGAAAGAATTTAATGGGAACATGAGAATTTATTCAAGTAGGTATATTAACCGCACGTTACGCCATCTCTAACAGAATAGATCAATCGGTGATTCGCTACGCTATAACCTCTCTAATTTCTGAAAATTTTCGGTTCTTTACTTTTCGGTATTAGCATTTATTCGTCTGATGATTTTTGATATGCCAATTTTAGGTCTTGTGGTATACTGATTCGACGATTATAATTCCTTTGACTTTCGAATATTACTCTTTGCAGACTTTCTGTAATTTGACGGTTTGATCGAATATCAGTATTCACATTTGTGTTTATCCTCATTTTATGGTATTACAGATATACCGTCTTGTGATTTTTCAGTTCATCAAATTTGGTTCTTCAAAAGTCTGATGTTTCTGATTCTGGGATAATTCGTTTGAAAGTTGGTTACTGTAATGTTTTGGTTTTACAAAGTTATTTTTCAATTCTTTTCCATTTCTTTGAAATTATTTTCTATCTAGTTCGATTCTCCAAAAAATCGTAACTGAACTTTGTTGGTTCGATAGTTTTAAATCATAGTCAATTTCAGATCTAAGTATATTTTACCGTTTTTGTGGATTATATGTAATCGTTTAGATCATAGAAAAATCCTATAACATTGTTTCTATAGTTAAGAGCACCGTAAACAAATTCCATACAATCATGAATTGCAGCATTGGTAGATTTTTTTTCGAAAGCCATTCTGAATGTATGGTATTAGTTGAAAGTTCTCTATAAAATTTGTCAATCGTGTTGAGTATAATGCCTCAAAAACTTTGGCGATTTGACTTTGTAGGCAGATTTATAGGGTAATTTCATTTCAGTTACAGTGGTATTAGTTTTGCCTATCCACACAGGAGGATTTATCTGTGTTCCGCGTTAATTTGTGGTTGGTAAACCATTTTGTTAGTATTTTCAAGTCCTTTTCGATAAGTTGCTTTATATGTTCAGCTGAGTCCCAGAGGTAAATAATAGTCGTATCATCCGCATAAAGTTTCATTTTCTCATTTATATTTAGGTTTGCAATAGAGTAGATGAATATCATACATAGTGTAGGTTCTATTTAGGAGCGCTGTGGCACTCCACATGTTATATTCTTATCGGTACTCCCCATTCCATCAATTTGAACATGTTGTTTTCTTTGTGTGAGGTAATGTGTGAGCAAATACAAGAACTGATTAATAGAATGAAATCGACGGAACAATGTTGGGAGGGATTAAAAATAAATAAATTGATGTTATGTGTACCATATCTCACATCAGTCCTAACCTTTCTAGATCATCTAAACTTCTCACAATGAGCGATCTGCGGCTAATAAACATTCATCCAGTTTTATCTAATAACGTGACCGAGAGAGCAGCTATGAGCAAATTTTCAGTTTTATATGTGTATAAAAAAACTACTTGAACAACAATCTGGTAATAAAATATTCAATCAGCTGTTGTTGATCTAGGATCATTTCATTTGTCAAATCTGCCAGTTCAGTATACATGTTTTTTTAGCATTAATAATAATCATTACACAAAATATGGAGGAAAACGGAAAACTATTTTTAAATGGTTCTGATTCGCTACTTTCGAACTTTGAATTTATACCGGCCGTTATTCTTGATTCACTTCGTCTGATTGGATCGCATGATTCTCGGATCAAATAACCGCTTATTCAGTTATATTCTAGCACACTATCCAAATATATCTTCTGAGAAATGGCCTGACCTGATTAATTCCAAGGAAAATACAAGTTTCATACATATCCCCACTTTGAGAGGTGGTTAAACTCACAAAATGATGTATTTTCATAGGGGTTTAATAATAATAATAATAATAATAATATATTTATTCAGTCAGATCATATTACATGATATTGGACATGTCAAAAAAAATAGTTATAAGTTATATATCCACATACATATATTCTGCCGTCCTTAGCAAAAAAGCATCCGCTATCTTGCTTACAATTCTGTAAATCCGACCTTCATACGAAGGAAATTCTCAATCTTTTGTACATACGGCAAAATGATTAAATAATTTAGGCTATAAACCTGGAGTATACATCATTTTTGCTTGGTAAAACAAAAAATTTATAGGATTTTAAACCTAAAGAATTCAATATCTCAATATTTATATTTTTTGTAAATACGTCCTTTTAGCTAAGCACGGCAGTATACATAAACACATTTAAATATACTTATATTAAAAGGGGCGGTAAAGAGGTTGTGAGGAATATAATATAATAATATTTAAATATTTCTTCCTTGAATAAATCTGATTACAAAGAAATAGTCAATTCTAAACATGAATCAAACATAGGAATCGTCAGTGTAAAATATAAAAATAAACCTATGAGACAAAGCTACTTTGAAACTCATCACGATTATCACGAGACATACTCATTACTATTTTAAGAGTTTTCCAGATATTCGTTAATAGAATAAAAACTTCCTTCCCACAAATATTTTTCAACTTTCTGTTTGAACAATGGAATTTCTGAAATATTCCTTATGACTGACGGTAAACAATGGAAGAGCCTTGTGCCGGCTACAGAAGGTGACTTTCGAAACAACGCAGTACAGTGTTGTTGTAATTTTAATAGATATCCGTTTCTAGTTGGATATATGTGACACTTTGCGTTAGTTTTCAACCTGTATTCTGTTTTTTTTTCACATAAAGTAGACAACTGTAAATATGAATAGAGGGTAATGTTGAAATTTTTTTTGCTTTGAAAATGGGTCTACAGGAATCTGTGTAAAGAAGATCATATAATACGGAAATAATACGCTTCTGAGCTACAAAAGCTCTTTCTGTTTGTTCCATCCTCCCATGCAATTATATTATAAGAAAGAACTGAATGGACCATCGCATAATAGACATCCTTCAAACAGTTTTTATCCAAAACATTTTTCAGTTGTAGCAATGCATAGAAACTGCAGTTTAATCGTTTACATACATAGTATATATGAAATTTCCAACTTAGTCCAGAATCTACGTGTAACACTAAAAATTTGGTTGTTTCTGATGGATATATGGTTAAGTTGGTAGTTTCTATATTGAGGGGTTCCTGTCAAAAAATTAATCAAAACTGTTTTTTCTGGATTAACTATAGCCTGTTTCTGCGACACCAATCTGTGAATCGTTCACTGATAATATTGAGTTTACATCTACAGTTGTCTGTTTCTTAGTTGTACTTCTGTGGACTTTCGAGTGCCTTCATACAGAATGGTACTGAACAGAGCTTGTAGAGGAGTTTGGACCCCTCTCTGATCTGCAACCATGAAGAAGCATTGATTGGAGCATTCTTCGGCAGCATTCTGTGTGATAGATGAACTTGTATCGTTTTCAAAATTGAACCAGTTGCGTAGAACGCCATATTTCTGCAGCTACATAAGCAAAAGCCTATGCTAGGAGTACTGGCTTATCCAAAATTCAGATTCCCCAGGTCAGGTAAACTAAAGTCGGAGAACGAAAGTTTTCTATTAGTTTGCCAGGATGGTGTCCCTTTCTACCACAGTATTGTAATAGGTATCGATGTCTTTCGGCACGGCCTGCGATTGAGGCGCCCGAAACCATTAGACCATAACGCGGCGCTTCGAGTGTTATATTACTATATCGAAAATTCGAGACACGAGACATCTGTGTTGCATTAGTTGGAAATATTGAGTTTGCCGTTTCGAAGGGAATGAGAATTGCCAAAAATATTAGAACTTCCCATTTCCTACCTTCAGGCAAATAATAGTAATAATAATATTCCTGCTGATCGACAGATGTATCACGCAGGACTCCGTGCAGTATAAGCATAACTTTTCAATGGCTTGGATCGATTATCGCAAGGCATTTGATACATCATCGCATGAACTCATCACGCATTTGATCAGATGCGTTGCGGTACCAGATCAAATAGTGAGATTAATTGAACAGCTGATGCCGCTCTGGAGGACTCGCTTCCTAACATCTGGTCAAGTCAGAGTCCAAACAGAGCAGGTTATCTGTAGACGGGGCGTGTTTCAGGGAGATTATCTTACAAGTGAGAAGTGCCCAATCTATCCTTGCCCCTTCAGGCAAATACAAACCAACAGCCTGATGTAGTCCTCCTCGACCAACAGACCATGACGATTTTTGTCATTGAGTTTTCGGCTTCTGGCGAAACGAACATAGTCCGAAAAGAGGAGGAAAAATAGTCTAAATATCGAGATCTACTCTCTCCACTCCACATTCTTCACCCAAACCATTCTGTTAAAATGGTGGTTCTGATAATAGAGGTCCTTGGTGGAATGGTGGATGATGGATGATTTCCGTAATGTGGCAGAAATATTAGCGGGACGAATAATGCAGGAACGATGTTCTCAACACCCCCTTATAAACACTCCTAGAGTGTACCCTAAGGCATAGCGGGTAGAAGACGACTATTATTATAATTTGCCGTTGCGCTCCGGGGCGACTTACTTATGTTTGATGGTGTATTCAATTTTCAGCTGTACGAAAACCCGGAAAACCTACATCACCACCGCGGGTGGTCGGTGCGCTCTCCAAGCTAGCAGCAGAAACACAAGCTAATAAGCCATTTGTTTTCTCCAGGTCAAACTTATATTACTCGAAACAAAGAGGAAAAACTCACAAAATATCGAGATTTAAGTGAACTCCGCGGAACATCATATTGAAGCGAAGTGGTCGTGGCGTGAGAGCGCTTGCTTCCCACCCAGGCGGCCCGGGTTCGATTCCCACTACCTGCCACTGAGCTAAAGTGGTTTGGAATCCACTTTTACGCAAGCTGTAGATCCCGGATCTCTTTTGCTCGCACAAGTTCTGCTCTGGTTCGAAACTATCAGATAGAACTTATCATTCCTGATTACATGTTATTACACTCTAAAACTTGTTCTGAGATTTTCTCGGAGAAATGATGCATTCGCTTCTTTCGGACCTGACTTGCAGTAAGACTAAAGAAATATTAGCCAGACGAATACACAGAGCTGTCGTCCTTGGTACATTGCGTCAATTTACGGATGTGGGAAGTGGTTGTTGGGTTTATGATTCTAGCACACTCGTATGAAATATCGAAAGGATCTGTACCAAACCGGCCAAACGCGGGACGCCTACATACTAGATATATAAACCTATGAGTTGAGTCTGTATGTTTAGAGAACATAAAAAGTAAGTTTGATACATTTCCCATTTGTCACCAGAACCCAATCACCGCATTGGAAACCGGACATTTGAATTTCTTAGGACAGGTCGGCTGAAGTCGACGTGGAGGAAACTTGAAAACTTTGGTTTACCAAAGCCGCGTGTTGGGTAAATATACCAGAAACATGTCGTACTTTTGCTTTATGAATATAAGAAAATGCTGCTTCATGCTATGCCGCGTTACGAGTGTTATGTTAGCGTCTTCGATGCTCGTAACGGTATCAGCACTTATCCATGTATGGATGAGAGAAGTGAACACAAGCGCCTGACTAGAAATATAAAAGTGCCATAATTCAACGGTGTCAAGTATTATACGGGGTGATGGCTAGATTTGGTAATCTTGAATTGACGAGGCATTGACGTAGAGAAAACTGAAGAGTCGTATCAGTATGTATACTGTTTTGTCAGCATATGGCCATTTTTTTCTCGTCTTAGCTATATGAGTTGATGTTGGGATATCTGCCATACTACCTCGAAAATTTTGGCATTCAAAATAATTTCTACTAATAATTGTAAGTACACCTAAAAAATCATGGTATTTTGACTACCTCTCTCTATAATAGCCTATTACTAGGGGAGATAATTTCGTAAGCCCACCCTCAAATTAAAATGTGCTTCAACTCACTCATATTGTTTTATACAAATTGACACTCCCAGATTTTCAGGATTTATTGACACTGCCGACGAATATTTAACCAACCAAACAAATAATATGCTTGCATATTCTTTAAAGAACAGTAGGGCGAAGTCAAATTACGAAAATCTCAGTCGGAATTGAAATTTGAATGTTCCCCAACATTTTCCAATTGTGTTACAAATTTCTTGTTCTACCCAGCTGGACTTGTCGTGTCAGCGGGGACAAATCGAGACCATTAGGACAGAAGAAAGAAGAAAGAAAGAATTTATTCATCATTGAAAATTTCATACATGTATCGGATACAACATGAAACCTTATCAGACTAGTCAAAGAAATACAGATAATATAAATATTAAAAATGTAGTTAAAATTACAATAAAACACCAAAAGATTACACTTACTAACAGATTAAAATCATGTATAGAGAACCACTACATCACCTAGCTGTGAGATACTCTTCCATCGAATAAAATGTATTTTCACATAGATAATTGAATAATGTTGTTTTGAATATCTTGAAATTCTTTATTTCGCCAAAAACCCTATTGAAATGATTATAACATATAATTCCTTGATATATTGGAGAGTTCTGCCCAACACTGAGCCTAGAAAATGGCAATCGAATGTCATTATTATGTCGTGTATTGTGATCATGAACTTCAATACTTTTGACGTAACTATCCTGTTGTTTTCTGATATTCATAATCAAAAGATATATATAAAGAGACGGTAAAGTAAGAATTGACAATGACCTGAAATAAACTCTACATGAAACATCATTTCGAACACCCATCATGCATCTTATAATTTTCTTCTGAGCAATGAATACTTTATCAATATATGATGAACTACCCCAGAAAATCAAGCCGTATGCAAGTGCTGACAACACCAGACCATGATATGCCATTCTGAGAACATCTGAAGATACAGTGCCTTTCAGCTGTCTGATGATAAAATTGATGCTACTTAATTTCCTAACCAGAATTTCGATATGATTTCTCCAACTCAATTTCTCATCAACTGTTACACCTAGAAATTTTATATTCGAAACTTGTTCAATTGATTCATGATTTATTTTGACAAGAGGGCTTGCATTACAACTGATGTTTTTCTGTTGAAAAAGCATAAAGTATGTTTTGGAATTATTCAGAATCAATCCATTATTCAGACACCAGTCGAAGAATTCCTCAGCACAAACGTTACTTAGTTGAATGGTCTTGCCTAGATTATCTTGTGATATTATATGGTTTGTATCGTCAGCATAAATTATGGTATTTTGTGGCGAACTACATGATAAACTCATGTCGTTAACGAATATGATAAAAAACAGTGGACCAAGAATTGACCCTTGGGGTACGCCCATAGAAACAGTGGTTGGATCTGATTTATATGAATTTATGGTGACAATCTGGCTCCTGTTTCGTAAATAAGAAGCAACCCAGCTATTCGCTACTCCACGAACTCCAATGCGATATAATTTTTGAATGAGAAGCTCATGATTTACAGTATCAAATGCTCTACTGAGATCAAAATATAGAGCGATAGGATATTCCTTATTGTTCAAGCTAGAATAAATTGCATCACACAATTCATTCATAGCCGATTCTGTAGATCTTCCATTTCGAAATCCATGTTGACATCCATTTAACAATTTATTGTTTTCCAAGAAATTCTTGAGACGGAGATTAAAGCAATAATCGACCACTTTTGCGAATTGACTTTGTAAACATACATTTCTGTAATTGTTAATATCTTCCTTAGAACCCTTTTTTTTATATATCGGTACTGATTTTGAAACTTTCAGTTTGTCCGGATATTTTCCTGCAGTGAATGATTCATTGATTATGTGACACAAAGGCAAAGATAGTATATCACTAACAGCTTTTAAGCACTTACCATTTACTTCGTCTATTCCAGCAGCTGCTTTTGAACAAACTTTATGTATTGTTTCTTTTATCTCAAGTGGAGATGTGGGAGTCATGAAAAAAGTAACATTCGAGAACTGTTCTAATTTTATCGCATTGAAATTAGGGTTTATGCTTTGTATATTCATGAAAGCTTTCTGGAATTTATCACATATCACGGATTGATTTGTAATAGTTTGATTGTCTTTTATAATTTTGCCCATCTCATTACTTGATCCACTGTTTCTCATCTCGTTTATGATTTTCCAACTCTCTTTCGAGATGTTATCCGCATTATAAATTCTTTCGTTATTATAGTTAGCTTTTGAGTGCTTCACCCTCTGTTTATATGCATACTTCAACTGTTTATACCTATTTTTAATTATCTCATTTCCAGTATCCTTGTATATTTTTGTCATATCAACTAACATTTGATGCATTTGCTTCAATTCGACCGAGAACCATGGCTTGTTAGATTTTCTACATTTAACTGTAGTAACAGGAAAAGCCACATTGAAATAATACAAGACTAGTTCATAAAAAGCATTAAATTTTTGATCCAGTGACTCAGATTCATACACTTCAGCCCAATTTTCTGAACCCAAAATATCTCTGAATGAATTTATATTATTGAGAGAAAAATGTCGCTTCTTTGTATATTCAGTCCTACATCTGTCTTTTTGTATCTCAAAACAACATTGTTGAAATGTGTGATCCGATAAATGAGTATCTTCTACAATTATGGATACCAGTTTCGTATTTGAAAAAATCACATCAATCCCAGAAGATGTGGTATGTGTTACACGTGTGGGTTGGTCAATATGATTTGTCATACCAAACTCACTGAATAGGTTAATTATTTCCATTGTTTCCCTACTATTATGTTTTAAACAATCCACATTAATGTCACCGCATACAATATAATAACATTCTTTTTGGTAAATGTTGTTCATCAGATCATACATTTTATCCCTGAAAATATCAATATTACTTTTTGGAGTTCTATATGCAGTTATTATGAACAGTTTAGATTTACCATCTAGAACGTCTAATAAAGCTATACTAATTTCGAAATGTTTCTCTATACAATTTTCGTATTTTAAAGGTTTGACTGAAATATCATTTTTAGTATAAATACAAACACCTCCACGATCAAATTCTTTACGAGAAAAGCTACTTATCAGTTTGTAACCAGGAAAAAGTACATTTTCAATTTCATCGCTTTTTAACCAATGTTCACTCAAACAAACTATATCTGGATCATTGCTCTCAAATAAAATTTCTAAACTTAATAACTTGTTAGATAACCCCTGTATATTGAAATGTAAAAGATTTATTCCCCTTGATTGCTTCATACCACCGTTCGTTGTTCGCTGGTGTTCATCGGCGTTTCCAGAAAAGAATTTGGTCGTGCTACTTCCACTTCTCCATTCATGACATCACGAATATTGTATTTTTCATAATATAATTTGAAATTGAATCTTTTGAATCCAATTCCTCTTGGCCAAAAATTTGGTTCATAGAATCTACTCTTCCACTCAAAATCCGCTGCTACCATAAATTGTTTATACCTACTTCCCTCATTTGTCCTCAATTCTTTCACACTAAAATCTTTATCCAGTTTCCCAGTTTGTTTTTTCAAATATTCTAATATATGGTTTTCAGTTACATCTTTTTGAACTCTGTGTAGAAACATCCAAACTCTTGGGTTCTCACTCTTGAAATTACCTTCGCTGTCTTCTCCTTGTCCTCTGAGGTTCTTGAATGATTTTCTTTTGTTTTTTACTTTTTTCCAGTCTTGTTCAGAATCTCCGTGTTCGTCTTCATTTAAATCATTATTCAATTGTATTATTTCATTTGCTATTTTTCGTTGTTCATCTTCTAAATTGGACAGTTTCTCATTATTTATTTTTACACTTGGAATTTTTGCATCATCCTGTATTATGGGACTTGTTTGTTTACTAGTACCTGGATTTCGCCGATCCATATTTATTTTGAGCTTTTTCTTATCTCCAGTGTTTTTGTCCACTGTGGGTATTTGATGGGCCTCTGGGTTTTTTAATGTTTCGAGTTTATCTTCCAACAACTTTTTGTTTTCTTGCAGGAGAATGATGTTATGTTCTAAGATTTTGTGTTTACTTTCTGCTTCATATAACATTTTCCGTAGCGTATTGTTTTCAAATAATATCCTCTGTACATCTATATCGTCTTCATTTTGTATGGAATGGTTTCCTTTTTTTAGGGAATAGATATTGGGACTCAAATTTTCTTCTTCATTACCGCTTTTTTCGATACATAAAGTTGGATTTTCACAACAAACTTTTCTTTGGGAACAGCTGTTATGAAACACTGCTTCACATGTTGAACACTTAACTTTTTTTGTCACTTTTTTACCACAATAACTGCATATTTTATTCAGACCATTTAAAATAACGTCCGACTCGGCCATGTTTGAGTATGTATATTGACAAGTCGAATCATACGAAGCACGAAGCAGGGTTAGGGCAAGGTCAAATTACGAATAATGTGTATCGTTCAATTTCATTGAAATTTTTTATTTCACGCAAAATTGAAAAAATTTTTAATGAAAATTAATATGAAAAAAAATATGTGCGTTTACAAAAAAAAACAACATTAAAATCTCAATTCAACTCATAAGAACCCTAAGCCACAACAAATGAAATATGTAAACTAATTATAATCAATTATAATATGTTCTGCACATGGCAAAAGGGCCTTGTTGAAGGTCCGCAGTGAAAGGGTTAACGTCAAGTCATAGACTATATTATTGTCCATTACTAGTTTTCTCCTGACTCTTTTGAATTGTTTTAATTTTTGCGATTTTTATGATTGGGAGATAATGCAAAAACAAAGTTTGTTCTTAATTTGATATTTTAGTGGATATCTTCTGCACAACGATCCAATTTGTTGTACAAAATTGAAATATTAAATTTTTTATTCAATTTCAGTTTCTGCTTGAAAAGTATTTTTTTTCAGGCTGATGTACCAGTATTAGTATAAATAGAATGGCGTGATTGGGTAGAAAATGTTGTAACTTGATTACTCTCATTTCGAATGTCTATGGTTTTGATTGATTGAAGGTTATTTCACGTTCCGATTGATTCACTTAAAGATCATTGTATGAGTAATCGAAACGCCGTGAAATAAACAAACTTTCAACAAAGAAGACGAGGGACGACCGAAACAATAGTAATCAAGTTATGAGTAATAGGATTATCATAGGTTGTAGGATTATACCCTGATAATGTAAAAGGTAGCACTTTAAGTTGTGCCGGACTATGCCTAAATTGACTTTGAATAATTAGATGAAATTAACTCGCTTGTATAATTGGGAAAATTTCTGTTCGCAGCTGTACAACATGAAAGAAAACCCATCATTGACAAAAAAGAATTCTCCAGCAGTCCGGAAATTAAGTTTAGTCAGAATGCTCTAAATGCTGTCAACAAAATATTCATTCGAAAAGACTTAAGCACTGAATTTGGAATGCTCTCAAATCCATTTTGTTCTAATGATATGGGAATCCACTACTTGAATAAAAGGATTGGTGAGTTCATATTTATATTAAAATGTTAGATTGCTAAGTTGAAATAAATTTTCTTTGATAAATCAAACCGTGTACATTAGGTATATGAACAGACCAAAAACTATTAATAGGAATTCAGGAACGACTTTCTGGCATCTGTAGTAAAGTTTTTCACTTTTCATTAATACACCTTTGTAGGAATTGAATAATGGATGAATTTCAAATTGTTTTGACGCAGTAAAAGTTATTGTATATTAGGATTTGAGCATATTCGTGAAAAGAGAAACTTACCTTGGTAAACTTTTTATTTTCTCCGGTATTATTATAAATTGTAGTCGCATTCGCCGTGTCCCAGTCTTGTTTATAAAAAAAAATCAAATCAACAGATGCTAGCAAAAAGCCTTGTGGTATGTTCTGACATCACCTTCAGGTATTATCAGAGCGCGTAACATTTTTGTCGGTTATAATATTATAGTAAGCTAGAACTGAACATTAAATTACTTCAGATCGAAATGCACGCTATACAACAATGTGTCCCTGAAAATATGAGGTGTGTTCACTATGAATGAGCGGTTTATCATCGTTCACGATAGTTTGGTCCAGCGACTATTGTGGAAAACCCTGGAAGATCTGAAAACCCTACGAAAATGTTCGCGTCATTCGGAAGCAATTCAAGATTGATTCGTCACACTATATTTTTCAATTTAAACAAATGTTTTTTCTATCTCGTAGTTAAACTTTGTTCTAAATGGCTGAAGTGATTTACATTTACAGCACATAGTTTCAAGTGCGACAGAACAGAGTCAAGCCATGTTTCAAAAATACCTACATTAATTTTGTCGGGATTATTAGTCTTTGGAGATTCAGAAACATGATTCCAATTTTTACAGAAACTTACAATATGATGATCTGTAATAGAAAAGTCTTTTTAAACTTTTTTAATCTTTAGTGTTTCATTTAAAGGAAAATAACAACTTTCCGTTGTTCATGACATTCTAAATATATATCTTCTCTACCATAATATGGATGTGCTGATTACATTCGAAAAAATTTTGGTTGTTTATTCAATATCATCGTCATTATACAAGAGTTCTAAACTGCACTTTGATAATATGTTTCAAGTATCATTTGATTTAAGTAACTGATGACTGTAACAAGCCACCAACTAAAACTCACGTACAAATTTTGATATAGAACATTTATAAAAACAGCAGACAACTGTTTTCTTCATTCGCTAAGTAGTGCCTCCCGGCACAATATCTATTTCTTGTATAAGGCCATTGTAAGGCCATTGTTGAAAGATTTAAAATTCTGACTAGCCACCCATCTGTGGTGTATCGTGGGGTATAATTTATGTTTAAAAATATAATGGTGAATATTTTATGAAAATATTAAGTTTGAGGGAAACATTGCTATATAATGTCACGATCATCACAGAATTTGCTAATTCTAAAATGAAATTTGATTACAGAATGCTGGAATTCTCTCTCTTGAGATTGAAGAAATATTCTGCAACACCTCTGCCCCCATGCAATTCAAATGTATTTACATTCTCTCTGTTGTGATGGAATAATATTCTCACACTGGTTAGCAATAATATCAATAGCCTTGACGCAGTTGATTGTCACCGTAGTGGCAAATTTCAGTAGTGTCAAAATTATTGCTGTCGCGATTTCTTTCGAAAATATAAAAAGTATCATGAATTTATCCAGTGATTCAGAATCAGAGTATGAAAATACACCACCTGAAATTACAAAGAGTACAAATAATATACTGTACAGAATATACTATTCTTAACAATTAGTTGGTAATGAGTTTGAAAAAAAGGGAAGATGTGTATTTTCACCGATTATATATTTTGGAAGTTAAAAACGTGAAATGCCATAGTCATTACTCATTATAAAAATAACCAAGAAATAATGTTATCAAAGAAGAATAATGTAGCTGACTCAAATTATCACAAAAAAATTATCTTTATGATGTCACAAACATTTGCAGTTATTTTTAATAAAAAAAATTAAAATAAGTTATATAAGTACATTATTTACAAATATATTAGAGTCGGAAGATGAGATCAATAACAATTGGATCAATCACGTCTTCAAAAATATTGTTAATTTTCCATATAGCATATTTTGTGGTGATAACATGGTCAATGCATTTTCTCCAATTGTTGCTGGTCACTTCACTAACCGCACATTCAGACAATAACTGAACATCTCTCATTTTGAAGGTGGTATTTTTCCGGGCTACACTGTTTTTCATTGAAGGTGGTATTTTTCCGGGCTACACTGTTTTTCACATGAGCCCATATTAGTTCTGTGGGATTCAGCTCGCAGTGATACAGGAGTCAAAGTTCTGATATTTCACGTGAAGCGGCTAGTTGGTCAACGATGTACTTTTTAAACTTGTTTTTGTGGATTTGAGCGATACTATAAAGTTCCTTTTTTTAGTGGATCAGTGAGAACACAATATTTTTTGAGCAAAGCCACTCCGATAGTTAGTTCAATTGCTTGTGAGTAAATGTTCTTGTAATCTAGAATGATAACTCGCGTTGTTCGTACCAATAGTAGATAGCTGCGGAATAAAATCTATCATTTGTTCAAACCATTTTTCAAAAAACGTAACCATTCATATATTCTTGTCAGTTACCAGTTGGTTTCGATACAACAGTCATAAGTTCTCTTTCCACAAACCCGTCTGAACTAACTATATGACCAATTACTAATCTTTTACCCTTGCCCGATGGTGGATTCAAACCCGTTGACAATCTTTGATGGAGGCTTGCCTTCTTTTCTTAGTATTACTGTCCTGCAAATACTAGGATACACCTTCGTTTATCATCCACGTTTCGTCCAGGTAATACATGGGTTGATCTTCGTATTGGGATTGTTTAATATTGCTTCTCCACATCGTAATATCTGGTTTATCTATCAGTACAGATTCTCTCTCATGTTTGCTATAGATGAAGCCAATTTGTTTGAAAATTTTGAATAATGTCATTTTAGATAAAGTCGGATAATTCGTATCAGCTTGAACTGCAGAAATAATGTTATCCAGTGTGGGAATTTCAGATTTTAGGTGAAATGCATGGACTTAACCTCTGTTTTGAAGATTTGTCTATCGTGATCTGTGGTAGACCCAGAGGTGTTTTTGGTGACTCCAAACAGCATTTCATTTCAATCTCAGTCTAATATTGACGTTAATCATATCAATACTTTTGACAGTTTTCATAGATTTCAGTATTTCTTTATAATTTTAAATACCTCGTCCTCGTCCTTTAGAAGAAAAAACGGAAACAATTTCAATTTACGCTGAAGCTGGGCGTAATTACCATGAAGCAGAAAGAATATTTAATGAGCGCTTCCCAAATAATCCAATATCTCGTACCTACTTAAGGGAATTGTTCAGTAAATTTCAAAGAACTGGTTGCGTAACGAGGGAAAAAGGATTTGGAAGATAATCCATTCCAGAAGATCAACAAATCGATGTTCTGGCAGCTGTTGTTAATAATCTGCAACAAACAACGAAAACGGTAGCCACGGCTTGTGACGTATCTACGACCACTATGAAAAAATATCTATTTCACCCATATAAATAAAAAATTCTGTATCAGTTAACAGAAGATGACCCAGATGGAAGAATGCAGTTTGTGAGATCATGTCTGATCGCATAACCCAAAAATTCCGGTTACATTACCTCTATTTGTTTCAGTGATGAAAGTACGTTTTTTCTAAATGGAACAGTAAATAGACAGAATGTGCGTTATTGGTCAGACGTAAATCCGCACGTTTTTCGATAGGGTCATACTCAAACTCCAGAGAAGATCAACGTATGGGCTGGTATTTTGGCAACCATATCATAGGTCCAATATTTATGGCAGAAAATTTATCGTTATTTAAATATGCTTCAAAATCAGATCCATCACAGTATTCAACAAGTAGTTGGGGCAAACCCAAATGAATTTACCATGGATGTTACCTTTCAACAAGATGGTGCACCCCCTCACTACTACAGAATTGAGAATGGCTTAACGAGAATTTTCCGGGACGGTGGATAGGCCGACGTGGCCCCATTGAATGGCCAGCTAGGTCACCTGATATGACCCCTATGGACTTTTTTCTGTTGCGGTACATAAAATCTAAGGTGTTCGTCACGCAGCCACAGTCGCTCCAGGAACTTATGCACCAAATAACAGATGTGTGTTACGGTATTACTCCGGAAACATTTAATAACGTTCGGAATGAATTCCACAACCGACTTTTTTTTGTCAAGAATTGAACGGTGAGCACTTGTTAAAATAGTAGCAATTGTTACTTGAAATTTTGTTGAAATTAAAAGTTATTTAGGTTTTTAATTTATTTGTAAAATATTTGAAGCAAATTTCAAATGCTTGTCAGTTTGAAACGGCTTGGCCAATTTTCACAAACAAAGAAGTGTTGGATAGAGAATAGGAAGACCTTCAAAACCAGGAGCCACGTGACCCACATTTCCATATGAAAAAAAGTTGATGGTACCCTTTTGACACTAGGCCACGTGACCACAATCATTTTTATGCCACAAAGTAGTAAACGTGGTACCTGTTTACCTAAATTGCTTGTTCCGTTCAAAAGTTAAGGGGGGGGGGGAGGACTTTTACGTCCTCCCTGTATATTTACTAACGTGGGGGAAATGACTCAAGTAACAGACACCACTATGTCAGATCATAGACAAATAACTGCTTGTAAATCACTATTGAACTTTTCCCCAGTAAAAAAATCAGGTGAACATGGAAGAAAATTTTCTCAAAAAAACAAAATTTATATGACCGCAAATGACCGTGGGGCTTCTGTGTATAATGCAAAAACTTATGATGATAAATACAATCATTTTGAAGAAATATTACTGAATCATTTCAATATGGCCTTTTCATTAACAATATGTCAGACCAAAACCAAATGGGTTACAGATGAATTGAAAACTTCTAGCTCACAGTTAAAGAGATTTATATATCCTTCAAAAAAATCATCTTGATTTGAAACCCATATACAAACAGAGGCTTGCTCAGTATAAATATCTTGTAGACAAAAACCAAAAAAATCACACTTTATCAACTTCATTCAGAATTCCGAAAATGAAAATAAAGCATCTTGGTCTATTCTCAAAAATCAAAAAATTATTCAATGCAACCTAATATGCAAATTTTTCATGATGATCAACTTGCAACATCTCCTAATGAAGTAGCCAATATATTCAACAATTTTTTCATAGCAGCACCCAAAAAAAATCAGCAGTAATATACCACCATCGAATATATTTCATAATTTTGAGATAGAAGCTATGGTTTTTTTTACCACTCACCAGAAGACAAGATGGTTCAGGTATTTGAAAAACTCAAAAATAGGACATGATGGCCTCCCATGCAACATCATGAAGGAATTTAGCTCCTTCATGATAGAACCAATTAATCATATTGAAATTTTTCTTCTCAAACGGGCATTTTTCTTGAAAAACTAAAAATATCAAAAGTTGATCCAATACATAAAAAATCCAGAACAGAAACGGACAACTACAGACCAGTATCTGTGACTACAGCGTTTTCTAAAGTATTTGAATACAGTATGCTGGTTAGACTCATTTTTAATTGAAAAATTCAACCTATTACCTAATGAACAATATGGGTTTAGGACAACAAGATCAACCAGTACTGCTACTACAGAATCCATTATAAATGAACTTGATCGAAAGAAATACCCTATCGGAATACACTGTGACTTAAGGAAAGCCTTCAACTATTGAACAAACTTTGGTCACTTGGTATCAGAGGCAAACGACATGACCGGGGTTTAAATCCTTTCTCACAAACCGAAAGCAACATTTACTTATTTCCCATAATGATGGAGGAATAACCAGTTCAAATACCTCAAGTAACACATATTTAGGTATAGTTGTACCGCAGGGAAGTGTTATAGCCCCTTTATTATTTTCCTTTTATGTGGCAGATATAGTATATCATTTGGCTGAGTTTAAAACTGTCTTATTTGCAGATTTGCAATTCTTGTATCTAAGGAGTCGCATGATTTGACCTAAACAGCTTGTGATAATTTAATATCAAAAATTGCATATTAGTTATCCAAAAATATGCTTTACATAAACACAACAAAAACAGAGTTCCTTATCTTTCATACAGAACAAAAACAAGTTGAAAGTATAACCATGAGAATGAATAATAATAACATCAATAAGAACAACAGTATTAAATTTCTAGACATGAGTATCAGTGATACCTTGGACGGGAAAGTCAAATAAATAATATTATCAGTGTAGTGAATAAGAAATTTTTTAAAAACGGTGCATGCATAAAGTATTGACAACTCAAGTACCTACCGAAAAAATTTTAGTATGCAGAAATCCAGTCAAGACTGACTTATGGTTTAATACTCTGGGAACAGTACGGCTGCAAAAGCACTCTTTATTACCCGGAAAAATTGCATAAGAGCTATGCTAGGCAAAACTCAATTTGAACTGAGGAAACCTTTATTCAAAAAATTTTAAATTTTACCCCTTACGTGCCTTTACATATTGGAAGTTGCATGTTACATCTACAAATGAAAAAATAATTTGTTTTGTTGAAAAGATGTACATAACCATTTTACACGAAATCAAAATCCTACAAAATAGATTAAAATTAACCCAGAACTCAGGTATGGAATCCGAATATTCAATAAGAATCTTCAGGACATAAAAGATCAAAAGAATCGCTATCGAAACTCCTAACTTTGAACTCTATACTTTGAATATTTTAGCATTACTAACTTATTGTGAAGTTTGTGACTATATTTTGTATTCGATGTTATACTCATTTATTTATCATAATAAAATTTGACTTAGTCTTTGAATTAACAACTGAGTTTTATAATCAGTTGATTTTTCTATTGGTTCATTATTGATGTTTCGAGCATTTCACCCTGAAAAGTATTATAATTATAATACGTAAACTGACATTGTAAAAATTAAGTAGGTAAACTCTTTCAGCAGAGGAATATTTTAACTTGTTTGTCCCTTTAAATATTCATAAAAACTTATCAATTTTACATATGAACACCAACATATTAAATGTTAATGTACGTTTTTGTTCAACAGACATAAGGGATTTTGGATCTAATGTGTTTCATGGAAGTTTGCCTACTGTAGAAGCTTCTCGAAGGAAAATATTTCTGATTTGAAAATATGAGAACTGCCACAATTTGTACAATGAAACGTGTCCAAATGAAGCATGCAATATTTTTCAGCAAATTCTTCATTACATCGAATATCTTTGAATTCCATTACCATAATGGTGTCCCTATACTCAGATTGTACTAAAGAAAATGAAAATTTCAAGGATTCTGTTGACAAGTTACCAAAACATACAAGGCTAAACTAAAGCAGAATAATCAAAGATGTATTGGAAAATATATTAGTATTTCACACAATAAACCAAAAACCATGTGGCAAACTATAAACACCATTCAGAAAAAAAATCTATAAACCTGAAGATATACCAATTCTTGAGGGAGAAGAAAAAGTGTCATGTATTGATACGGCCAATAATTTCAATGCCCACTTCACTGTAACTGAAAAGCAAATGGACGATCTCTATTTTATGGAAAATATAGTTGCACTTCGCCAAAACTCAATTTTTCACTGAATATGATCTTTTTGAACAAGAAAATTGAAAAATTCTAATGCTAAAAAATATGATCATGTTTCAAATAATCTTTTTTAAAAATACATGAAATATCTAGGCTATCCCTTGATCCATATGAAATTTTTTTTTATGAAACGAGAAGTCTTCCCTGAATAAGAAATGCACTTGTTACCCCAAAATTCGAAGGGTGACTCAACTAACTACAAGATCTATAGAGAAACAAGTCTTCTCTCTAGTATGTGCAAGTTGTTTGAAATAAATATTAAAAATCAGTTACTACCATTCTGCCTTAGAAATGAACTCTTTTCGTCAAACCAACATAGATTCATGCATTTGATTGTGTTGATCACTATTTACTGATTCAGAAAATGCATCACTGTGGAATTTTTCAAGATTTGATGAATTGAAACAATTCCACTCTATGCTGCACATATCAAACCGCCTACTAGACCTTGTGCTTTTGAATGCTCTGTGTCACACAGCAACTACCATTTGTAACGGAGGACGGCTACCACTCGGAATTAAATATAGCTAGTGAATTTGCAACACCTGATGTCAATATAGCATTTAATACAGATGAAGTAGGATACAACTTTAGTAAAGACTGGTCTTCTCTGAAGTATGTACCGAGGTCAGCTATAGAGTTAATTTATTCCTTATTAAGTCCTACTGCAAATCAGTGTGTTCCTACATCAAAGAAAATAATAGGATATTTGAAAAAATTAAGAAATCCAATTCTGTAAATCGTAAAGAACAATTTCGAACTAATATAATAATAATAATATTAATACTCCGTCATAAACACTCGTAGAGTGTACCCAAAGGCATAGCCTGTGCGGGTAGAGGACGGCTATTATTATTATTATTTGCCGTGGCGCTCGGGGGCGATTTACTGATGTTTTCGGTGCTGTATTCACTTTTGAGCTGTAGGAAAACCCGTTTAACCTACAGCGCCACCCCGGTTGGTCGGTGCGCACTTCAAGCTAGCACCAGACGTCGGGATTGGCATCGAGGCAACTCACATCATACTTGATTCACAACAAGGCATGTGGTCACCTAAAGATACCCGTATACTTGAGAAAAAAGATTCCGTACCCGAGCCTCGAACGTCTGTCTGATGCGAGCTAGAAGTTCCACTGCTAGAGACCTTAGCCACTGAGCCACCGACCGTAAAACTATAAAAACAAATCTATATAACGTACAAATAATACCAAGTGATTTCACTAAATACTGTGCTTACATATTATCTAAACTATAGCAATCAATGTTCAATCTATCTTTGTATACGAGTTGTTTTTCCGACAAATGTAAAAAATCTAAAATTTGCTCAATTTTCAAAAGTGGCTAAATGAACGATATTCCCAAATATAGACCAATACGCCTGTACAACAAAATCGTTCCAAATGAAAAAAAAAAAAAAAAATTAAATTAATTAATCAACACGAATTCTTTAGTGAACAATCTACAATAACTAACTTGATAACGATCTTGAAAATCTACATGCATGGTGCATCGAAAATAATCTCCCCATTAACGCCAAAAAATGTAAACATTCACAATATACCTCCAAAAATAATGTCATTCATTCTGATTCCTATACAGGTGGCCCATCGAAAACATACCACAAGGCATTACAGGATGGGAAATAATTTTTCGGCAAAATCCAATTTTTTTACGCAAAAAGCATCAACCCCCTAAGTGGGGGTGTCATCCCAAACATTTTTCCAAATTGGAAGGGGGGTCAAGTGATACTTCATAAGAAGGGGCTTGTTATTCCCTATACAGTGCTGCGTAGTTTTTGAAAATCAATCCACTTTCATAGTAATAATAATGTGTTACATGCAAAACCTGATTCAATTGTACTTAAAACTTATCTTAGTTATTATTGAAATAAATTCTTTCGAATGAATTCGCTGTTTATGCTGATTTGCTGATTTTCAAGGCTCATGTTAGTGAGTAAAAAATTATCGGGTTTCTTTCTGCACGTTTAAATTAGGTCATGTAGTTGCTAGATACCTGTCGTGGTTAAAGTGTGAAAATTTATCATTATGGTGTATTCAATTGCAGAAATAGTGGAAATTATTAAGTTTTTTTTTTCAAAAACGATAAATGTGGAAATCGGGTCGCGTTGTTGTTCAACTAACGGCATCCTGACAAACATACCTCTGGAAATATTGTTCGCAAATTGGTGACAAAATTTTTCGAAACAGGTTCGGTTCATAACAAAAAGGGACAGCTTGAAAATCGAGTACTAAATGAACCTACGGAGATAGCAGTATTGGGGCAAGTTGTAGTAGATAGTACGCTAAGTACAAGACAATTGGCCATTGCGACGGGAGTGTCTCGTACTAGTACCAACGAGTATTTAATCGTCGCTGGCAATTTTACGAAGTTATGAGTGAGCGAGCGTTAAACAATGGTAATGATTTAGTGAATCGCTACAATTGCCGTTACTGGGATGACACCAATCCAAGAATTTTCCACGAGTCACACACGCAATACCCCCAGAAGTTGAATGTGGGGGCTGGTATTTTTGAAAATTCCATTGTAAGACCATTTTTCCTTCCTGGATATTTAACAGGTGCTATGTACTTGGTTTTACTACAAAATGCCATCGACCCAGCTCTAACAAATATCATTGAGAACGATCCCGCATACAAACTGATTTTCCAACAACACGAAGCTCCACCGCATTACTCCCACAATGTGCGCAATTATTTAAATGACACGTTTCCAGGACGATGGATAGGACGACTTAAGTCCTTTCGATTTTTTTTGTGGGGACACCTAAAAAGCATTGTTCATAAAACATCACCAGACACACTAGAAAAGTTGCAAAGAAGAAGTATGAACGTATGCCGCGAAGTGACACCGCAAATGCTCTAGAATGTACGACAACGGTTTGAAAATAGCTTGAACCACTGTATGCAGGTTAGAGGACAGCATTTCAAGCATTCACTTGAATAATAAATAAGTTATGAAGTACATTATTGTTGGAGTTTCAACGCTCCATATTTTCTAAAAAAATCAATTTTCAGAAACCACGCAGCACTCACTGTACAGGGAATGACAAGCCCCTTCTAATGAGGTATTACTTGACGCCCCTTCCCATCTGAAAAAATATTTGGGATGACATCCCTTCTTAGGAGGTTGAAGGTATCACTTGGGGACTCGGCTAGAAAAAATTGATTCTCCAAAGGGACCCCCGAAACCACCTATGAGGGAAATTGAAGTAGGGACTTCTGGACCATTCGAGAGGAACCAAGCCGTCCCGAGGGCACCGATCTGAGGAACCCAAAGGGTGCCTCTAGAGGGGAGCCAAGCCAATCATCCGGAGGGCGTCTACCTGAGGAACCCAAAGAGTGCCTCTACGATGAAACCCTCGATGCGGAGACAGGCACCTCAAAAAAGGAAGCCAGAGAAACCAAAGGTATGCCCAAAATACAAGTTAGCAGAGGAACCTCCCAAGGGTCCCCGAAACCACGCATAAGGAAATCGAAGCAGGGACTTCTGGGACCCATTTGAGAAGAGCCAAGCCAATCGTCCCAAGGGCGCCGATACGAGGAACCCAAATGGTGCCTCTACGGTACAGCCCTCGATGCGGAGGCAGGCACCCGATAGAACCCGAGTAGTTCAAAGGATGCCTCTATCATGTAACCTTCGATGTGGAGACAGTCACCCCAGAAAATGGAACCAGACGAACCGAAAGTACGCCCTTAACACAAGTCAACAGGGAAAACCACGCATAAAGGAAACCAAAGTAGGGACTTCTGGAACCCATTTGAGAGGAGCCACGCCAACTGCTCCGAGGGCGCCGATACGAGGAACTGAAAGGGTGCCTTTACGGTAAAACCCTGGATGCGGAAGCAGGCACCCGATAAAAGAGAACCAGAGGAACGGAAGGTACGCCCAAAACACAAGTTAGCTGTTGAACCTCCCAACGGACCCCCGAAACTAAGGATGGAGGAACCTCTACAGGTGTTTCCAACTAAGACCAAACATGTGGGTGCACAAAGGGTCCAGACTAGAAGGCCTACGCACAGGGGCTTCAAAACCCGCTCGTCCGTGCCAGAAGAAGAAAACTATCGATTTGAACAGATTCAGGTCATAAGCAAACATTAGAAATTTACAATTATCAAAACAGCACTCGATGTTATTCACAAAAATGTCGAATAACATAGGTGAGCAATGTTACCTTTGGGACACTCCAGATATTACAACTATATCATTTGATTTGCACCCCCCACTTTCTACTTGTTTGGTACGACCTATAAAAACTCCCAAACCAATTAACCAGGTGTTCCAAGCCGAAATAAAATATAGTGATTGACTTTATAAAATGGTATCCATTTGACCGATACCCAAAACATTCAATATTTTTGGCTCATAGATGTGAAGATCGAAATTGATTTACTATGAGAAAAACGTAATTGATCAAACTTTCTCTGCACGAGACTTTTGTAAATACCCAGGTGGGTGTAGAACAAGTCAATACATTCATATAAAAAGGAAAAAAAAAATAAATTAACTAGATTTTAACATTTCAATACCTAATAATTAGTCAGTGTATAAAATTGTTACTAAAATATGCTATGATTACACGATAAGGGTATAACGAATACTACATAAAAATATCACATTTTTACATAAAATTATAGTATCTCAAGAATTCATCTGTTGGGTAGTATGCCATTTTGGTAAGGAATGTCTTTAATTTTCTTTTCAATACTGATTTAGGAAGAGTTTTCACTGAGGGAGGCAGTTTATTGTATATTATTATTTATTATATATTGTGTCATAAGTTAAATTTGTCTTATTCCTAGTAGAATAGAGGTTCGTTTGAAGTTATCAAATAGGGTGGTATTGTCCTTTACAAATATCACTACATCAAGTACATATTGGCCATACATATTCAAGATATTTTTTTCTGAAAACAGAGTTTTGCAGCTTTCCATCTGTTTGTATTTAAATATTATTCTGACGCATCTCTTTTGCATTATGAATATTTTGTTAGCATCTACTGATGCTCCCCAAAATATTAGGCCATATTTAATTCTTGAATGTACCTGTACATAGTAGACACAGAGAGCAGAATCTATATCAATTGCTTTTGTGATGACCCTCAGCATAAGAATATCTTGCAATATTCTGTATCAGCTCATTCAGGTGAGATTTCCAGTCTAATCTGAAGTGATTCAATGTCCGTAGGAGAAAGTAGTTGTTTTCTGTCAGATATTTGCCTATTTTTTTTACTTTTTGGAAATGTGTGGAGAGAAGGGTATTTTCCGCCGTAGTCGGAATTATTTCTATTGATAAACCAATATGACGAGAAAACTAAAAATAATGTAATATGAAAAAATAATTATTGAATACAAAGAAAATGGCAGAGAAATATGGAAGGCTATTAAAGTGTTGCTTGAAGAAAGATAAAATAATAGCTTTTCAGTTTTTGTTTTACTACATGTCAGGTGAAAATAATAATTTGAATCGTGTCAAATTTGTGTGTAAAAAAGTTTGCACGAACGGGGTTATGTTATGTTGAATCAATATTCAGAAATCACATTGTGTCATAAGTAGTTATTGATAAAAATTGAAATATCAGTTAATTAAATGAAAAAGTCATTCAGAAAAGTACGAAATTTTCTTCGTGAAACTCTTTTATAGATATTTAACAATCAAATCGATATATTCTCGTACTAAATATAATTCGTTGCAGACTCGTATTTTCAGCTTCGGGATTGCAATACATCAATATTTTAAAAAAAATCTCGATATTAATCATACTACTCATCATACCATTCATATATACATTTATGGAGTATTCATATTATTTTATACATTATTTTCACATTCACGAATTACTATTATTATGTGATTGTCATTCAATGGTATGTTATTTTTACAGCAAATAACACTACTGCTTCTGATTCCCTCCATTTGTCAGCAAGCCAAGGATGTATTGATGATGATGTTTCAATGGATAGTACCAACACCGGGACTGAACTTAGCGATGCCTTATCTATAGCACGTGATAAAAAACTTATTTCAAAAGCCCTCGATAGTATGGCCAGAGTTCAGTGCTTAAATGGAACAGGTTTTAATGTTCTTTCTAACGACGAGAAATGTTTTGATTATGATGGACCGATTCTCCAAGATCAGCACGTCGCTTTCAATCTATTGATTCCAGGACCTGTACCTCCATATTTGAATATACATTATATTTGTGAAAGTGGATCAAGACTGCTGTTTCTATCTGTTCACTGGGCCAAAAATATACCAGCTTTCCAGTACTTGAGGTAATGTCTATTCAAATTCAATATAATTTGAAAAAATTGTGAAGTTTCCATTCTTTTAACTTCTAAATATTATGATGTTAGAAAAGACAGAATCACCCACATACTGCTTATTAAATTACGTTTATACTACTTTAGATGAAGGAAAATGTTGTGGTACTTATTTTTTACCAAAAACTGACTGCCAAAATATAAATTTCACATGGACATTAAAACAATACATATAAATTTCGTATTGTAAAATACCTTGTTTTTTGTGTATAAGGAGTGAAATTTCAAAATGGTTTATGTTTAGTTCCGTTTCATTGATGATCTATTTATTTTGTGGAAATTCATGACGGACTAAAGGATGGAGAAAATAACTTTTATCTGATTTTCACTGAAACTTTTATGACGACCGGTTTCGACTTTTAAACCATTCTCAAGTGACGATTGAGTAACTCAATTAGAGTTATAAAGTTTCAGTGGAAATAGGACAAAATTTATTTAATTAATCCTTTATATATTGTATTTTCATCAAGCTAGAACAGCAACTATTAAAAGTGTGTATGACTCCTGTTGGTGTTCCCAAGGGATCTGTTTTGGGACCATTATTCTCTCTTCTTTTTGTAAACGATATTCTTCTGTATAATTGCGGACAAGTGATGATGTTTGCTGGCGACAACAGAACAGTCTGCAGAGAAACTCTTGAGGAATAGACAGGAACACTAATTTATAATAAATTCTATGACCATTCCTATTCCATTATCATGCGATTCTTTTACCGGTTACTGGATCCGTAGCATCTGGTCTGAGGCCCCTTCTCTCGGCTTTTAGAGACAGTTTTCAGAAATCAGGAATGTTATTGGTGATTATCAAACTAAAGTTTTTATACCGTCAATTTTGTACAAAAATTGTAGAAATAAAATAGCGACCTTTATCAATAATATTTCATAGGTCACGTAATGTGGCAGCCACAAATTGTTTCCCCTTAAAGCCATTTGCTTTTGTTCTAAGTAGTTCAGTTATTGCCAAACTCGTCGATTTGTTTATCCTATAACCATACTGACAGTTATAATAATAATAACAATAATACTCCCTCATGAAGACATAGCCTGTGCGGGTAGAGGACGGCTATTATTATTATTTGCCGTGGTGCTCCGGGGCGACTTACTGATTTTTTTGGTAGCGTACCTACAGCATCACCTCGGGTGGTCGGTGTGCACTCCAAGCTAGCACCAGACGAGATTGGCATGTAGACAACTCACAATACACTTGCCTTTCAACAAGGCATGCGGACGCCTATCGATCAGATATAAAGAAAAGAGGAGGAAAAACGGACTAAATATCGAGACCTACTATTTGAACTCCGCCAGCTCTACCCCAACCATTCTGTCAAGATGGTGGTTCTGATAATAGGGGTCCTTGGTGAAATGATGGACACACCGCTCTCAAACTTAAAAATCATACCGGGTTGCCGTAATATGGCATAAATCTTAGCCGGACGAATGCAGAAGGCTGTAAATCTTGGTTCACTCCGCCTGCTCAGGGCATATGATTCTCGGACCCAATAGTCACTTACCGCACGGCATTAGGAGTGGTTATTGGGATAAATGATCCAGCGCGCCCTCTGGAAGTGTTGAGGCTCTGAAGAAAGGGCCTGACTGGGATAGTCTTAACAGATTTAAAAAAAAACTCCTTGGCTAATACTTATGTTGAATAATTCTGTTAGTGGAATTTACGAAATGGTGATTTAACTGATACATCTCAGGTGGAATCAGATATAAGTAGTTTTGATTTTATTTCTAGAATTTCTTATGAGTTTTGAATTAGCTATTGGCTTTTTTTTTTATTATCGATAGCCCTTCTATAGTTCGGGCTGAGTTTTTTTATGTGTTCCTTCATCATGTCACTAGGACTACTTGACTGATTAGGTTATCCCGTAGGTAAGCAGACTATTGTTAAACCAGTTTATTTGGTTGTTATTTCTAACTGCATTTTTTACGACAGGGTAGCACTGCTTCATACCGTGTATGTATTAGTTTATTCATAAAATTAGAAAGTTTGAGTCTACGGATTCGTTATCATTGGTAAATGATCAGACATAACATGGCAACAAAAAAACTCCTTCCTTTCATATTTAAAGAGATTTATTGGTGGACGTTTAAAGACAAGGATGAATGTTTTTTCAATGGAAGTCCATGTTGCAAAATTAGGCATTAGGAGTGGTTATTGGGATAAATGATCCAGCGCGCCCTCTGGAAGTGTTGAGGCTCTGAAGAAAGGGCCTGACTGGGATAGTCTTAACAGATTTAAAAAAAACTCCTTGGCTAATACTTATGTTGAATAATTCTGTTAGTGGAATTTACGAAATGGTGATTTAACTGATACATCTCAGGTGGAATCAGATATAAGTAGTTTTGATTTTATTTCTAGAATTTCTTATGAGTTTTGAATTAGCTATTGGCTTTTTTTTTATTATCGATAGCCCTTCTATAGTTCGGGCTGAGTTTTTTTATGTGTTCCTTCATGTCACTAGGACTACTTGACTGAATAGGTTATCCTGCATTTTTTACGACAGGGTAGCACTGCTTCATACCGTGTATGTATTAGTTTATTCATAAAATTAGAAAGTTTGAGTCTACGGATTCGTTATCATTGGTAAATGATCAGACATAACATGGCAACAAAAAAACTCCTTCCTTTCATATTTAAAGAGATTTATTGGTGGACGTTTAAAGACAAGGATGAATGTTTTTTCCATGGAAGTCCATGTTGCAAAATTTTGGTAATTTTATCATATGAATATTTTTACTTCTAATTAAAAAAAAAATATGGTGAAAGAAAAATTTGAGAGATGGAGATTGGATATGGATTATGAATATTGAGTGCCTGTGTCAATGAGGGGACTAACATACAAATTTTGCAATAACTCTGTTTGATAACTTATAATACTAATAATAATATTGATAGGAAAAAAATATACAAAAAAGAAAAAACTCAGATTATAGTTAAGTATTACATCCTATCAAATAGCAGGATTCAATTTCTGACTGTGCTACGAAAAATACAGCCAGATCTTGCTCTTCCATTAAACCAGAAACGTGTGTACAGAACAGCGATGATATATCGCGGGAGTGTCTATACACACGTGCATATTTATAGTTGTGTGGTCGGTGGATCAGCGGTCTAACGCATAGGCCGTTCGAAACTCCAGCATAGCGATAGTCGGTTCAAGCCCGATGTAGGTGCAAGAGAATTTTTCTCATCTACTTTATATCGGATCGATAGGCGACCGCATGCCTTGTTGAAAAGCAAGTGTATTGTGGGTTGTCTAGGTGCCAGTCTCGTCTGGTGCTAGATTGGAGTGCACACCGATCACCCGAGGTGGTGGTGGTTCTGTAGGTTTTCCGGGTTTTCTTACAGCTGAAAAGTGAATACGTCACCAAAAATCAGTCACGGCAAATAATAATAGTAGCCGTCTCCTACCCGCAGAGGCTATGCCTTTGGGTACACTCAATGAGTGTTTATGAGGGAGTATTATTATTATATTATTATTATATTATTATTATATTATATTATGATATATTATTATAGTTCAATATTTGAGAGATCGTTGAAAATATGAACTATACTACTATGATTTTCAAATGTTATTATATTTTGTTTCTATTTGCTTGTTTGCAGAGCTGAGAACCAAATTTGAGTGTTGTCAAATTATCTCTTGAAACAGGATACTAAATTGGGAAGTTTATTAATTAATAAATCATTTTTCAATGTAGTTTCAAAAGCGATAGTCGAGACCTTCAGTGCATTCGGTAGCCTTTTGTACAGCCAGGTAATATAATATGAGGAGCTACGAAAATGAGAGGTCTTATGTTGGGGGGGTTAGCTGACTTCTATATCCCAAGTTCAAATTATGTATGTCTGTTTGAAATATTATTTTTCGGTGAAGGTAACTGGGTTTCTTCAAATCTATAATTTTGTTGAATAAAGTAGACGAGTGTAGTATTCGCCTTGTATCCATGTCCATCCACCCAACTCTTTTCAGTTGATGTGATATATGTTCCCGTCGGCGCGTGTCGATAAGTCTTATGAAGGAGTTTTGTTAAACTTGCAATTTCCTTGAGTAATTTTTAAGTAAGTGTGTTCCATATACCACATATGCATAGTTGGCGTGGGAAAGTACAGTCGCTTCACATAATATTTTTCTGGTTTTCCATTTAGCATTACTCTATTGGAGTAAATCGATTTGAGATTACTGTAGCCGCGTTTCATAATCAGTGAGGTGTGGGAAGAAAATTCCAGAAAGAAGTCAATTATCAACCCAAGATTCTTCGTTTGATCTTTGAGAGGCAAAAGCGTGTTCTCGGGAAATATTTCGATATCTTGCAAACATCTCCATGAAGCAGGTCGCCCAAAAAACATAACGAATGATTTGTAGGCAGTACTTCTTTGACAGCTCGATGAGATAACTTACATCTGTGTTAATTTGTTGACTAGCTGCTCCCAGATTTTTTTCTTCCATATAAAATTGTGTGTCAGCATAGCTATGGATCTTCAGCAAAACACCCTCATTCTCTCCTTAATTTAGGCAGATATCTGACAGAAAACAACTTCTTCTCTGGCTAATACTACGAATGACGTTGAATTAAATCTGACAGATATCTGTGCAGCGTTCTCCCTAGAATCTGGGAGACAGCCACAAATGCTTTCTGTATCAAGAAGCAGAATCTTGCCCGACATGATCTAGCACTTGACCACTTACATATCGGTTTCGAGGTATATTGCCTCTCTTCAGTGCAAGGTAGGTCCGACAACATTTACAGTCGTCGACGTCCTTGGTCATGCCATGCAATACACTGATACTTGAAATGATTCTCTGAGGTGGATGCGGAGTCTCGTAAGAAGACAGTCGCAGCGCCACCTCTAGAAAACCTCAGAGAGCACTCGAAAGTAACTCGGGGTAGAGTTTAATTTGATGTTGGATAATGGATAATGGATGTTGGCATAACGTAGATAATAAGAAAATTGAGAGGTATAGAGTATAAAGAGTAGAGAAGAACCTTGCGGAACGCCATTTGGCATTTCCAAGAAATCTGATTTGTTTCCACTGGAAACGTCTTAGATAATTTCCTAGTGAAAGAACTGCATTAAGGGAAAAACCAAGATATTTCAATAAATGTATTAGTGCTGATTGATGGTAGATTCTATCAAACGCTTTGGAATATTCGATCAGCACCAATATATTCAGTTTATTGCGATCCATTGATGAATGGATGTCATAGACAACTTTTATTTTAGTCAAGGGAATGACGTGAGATTTTTTCTAAATATTTGGATACATAGAATCTTCAATACATGTGTTGAAAATATTAGTGATATATGCAATGTAGTATCATTTTGATATTCAAATTATCAGGACATAATGCATCGAATTTTATTTTGAGCAAAGTTTTTGGACCTCTCTGTCTGTGATTGCATGAAAGGAAAAGCTGTTATACTCATGGAGTGAGTTATTTGATAAATATATAAGATCAGGGTCGGGAAGCAAAGCTTTTGTATAACTATCACAGAAAAATTTGTTGATATCATAAACTTTGCTGATATGTTCAGGGATTGTTCTGTGTGTTTTCTTATGTATATCCATGGCAGCCAGATCTTTCCAGATGTTGACAGTATTCCTGAGACGAAATTCAAAGTAAGCTTTTTTCTGATCTAATAGTGCCAGTCACTATCAAAATAAGGCGCTATTAATACTGCCTGATGTTATTAAATGTTTCGTTACCACAACCTACCTAAATCTCCCTCTCTCCCGAAAAGCTGCTTTTACTCAATAAATGAGTTCTTAGCTTCAACATTCAAATACTGAGCCCTCACCAAGTGAAATACTTGACTGTATTACTGTCAGTATAAAATTTAATTGCATTTCAGGTTCTGTTTGAATATAATTCGTAACCTTATCCATTCATATGAATCTATTTTTGTGAACTTCTGATTCGCCAATTGGATTTTATGTTGGTATTCAACTTCCTTAATTTATGGATTGTACGTTTATCATTTGTACAAAAATCTCCGGTAATAAATGAAGTATTTGTGTTTGTATTGGTTGATTCACATTCTCCATTTCATGGATTTTCTGAAATTCACAAAGAAAGTAATATTTATCTAGGAAAGATTCACAGAAATATCAACTTTGAGTGCTTCAATATTTGCGATCATTATGTACTAGTCCTGTCTTTAAATATACTATTTTTCATTGTGCGATTTATGTGTGTATTATTTATTAGGTATATATGCATTTATTTTTGTTTCAGCCCTGAAACTCAAATTGTTCTTTTGAGAAACTGTTGGTCAGAATTGTTCACCCTTGGTTTAGCACAGTGCTCCCAGATGTTATCACTGTCAACAATTCTATCTGCTCTAATCAGCCATATCCACGCCTCAATTGCACAGGATAAGATGTCTGCCAATAAAGTGAAGCAGGTTACAGATAATATAGTTAAATTACAAGACTTTGTTACCAGTATGAATAGGTTACATGTGAATGAAAACGAATATGCATACTTAAAGGCAATAACTTTGTTCTCCACTGATTGCTCAGATATTCTGCTAAGGAAGCCAATTGAGGAATTGCAAGAGAAGTCGTTTCGAGCCTTGAGAAGTTACGTGGGTAACAGTTATCCAGATGATATTGACAGATTTCCAAGGTATGCATGGCTTTATATTTATAATTCATTTGCTTTTGATGAGAGATCTATTTGGTAACTTTAAAACATGAAAAAGTTGGAAATTTTTTCTGTACTTTGAAAAAGCAGGTGGAACATTTTATTTGTGTTGATTTCTACAATAACTATACAAAATTTATCCAATAGACTCGTGGATTTCTGATCGTGATTGTAAATAAACAAATAATAATCTCCCACATAAACATCCACATGATAGCACCCTAACATCCGTCATCATCTTGATGCCAGAAAAAAGTATACTAACGCAGGGGTGAAAAAACTCCACTCCCAAGAGAACCACAGTTGAAAGCTCTCTCCGCGGCATGTATCAGCACAGTACAGGTCTGGTCATCAGAACTGTCTGCGAAGAATAAGGTTGCTGCAACTAATATGGGTATCATTTATCCTACACTTGAACTAATGAAGACTATCTATTACTTTATTTTGAGTTTTGATGTCATTTATGTCTTGAATTGACTGTAGCTACAAATCTACGGCATTTTCCATTTCTTGGGTATAAGCTCATATACCTACTATAACAAATCAACTGTGTAGAACCACTACATATAAATTTCTATAATTATTCCACTGATGTAACGTAGAGATTCACAAATTTTTTGAGCACTTTATTCAGCATTCATTGCGAGAATAAGAAATGCAATACGAAGGCAATAGGACATTGATAGTGGGAATAATACAGAACAACAAATGGAAGCATAAAGAATAAAGAACTTATGAAAGATGAATAAATTAATGAAAATTTATGTTTGTGGGTGCCATGGCATGCAATGATTTATTTATACGGTGGTATGGTAGATGGTTCTTGTATGATCTTTAAAAGCTTAGGAAAGGCTTTTGATTCTTTAGTGCTATTAATATCTTATTGAATATCTTTGGAACATTATAGGAGTATAATCTTTGGTACAAAGATGTTTTATATCTGTTTATTATCAGTTGATTGATTTATCTGGTATTGCAGTTGTGAATGGCAGATCCGATGCTTAGTTAATTGGGAATGTATACTGGAAACCTCTTCTGTAGAACTCTTTACACTGAGATGGCCAGGTGTAGTTTCCTTCTATTAAATCAATCCATCCCATCTGGGAAAGTTTACCAGAGGCATGGTTAGTTCTGCCCAATGAACCCACTCGCAAGAATTCTGTATTTTTGGATATTCTAGTTGCAGAATCCAAATCTAAGGAAAGAAATTTTAACTTTTCCTTTTATTTCAATCCTATAATCTATTTGCCTGACTTATCAAAAAATACGAGAACAGAATCTCTGAAACAAGCAAAACTATATTACCCGGTGTTAGGGTGTATCCCAAATTTAATAATAATCGTCACTGTTTTGAACAATTATATTGTTTAATAAGCTGGACTGTAATAACAACTTGAAACAGAATATCAGCAAAGTGAAAATAGCTATCAAAAAATTGTAGTAGTTTTCATCCTTGACATAACGTAAAAATGATTCTCTCAGGATACAGGGCTGCATTCTTTTTCGTTTTTCTTCATGCCACCCCCCTTGAAATGCACGTTTCAACTCCAAAAAAAAAATAATGATGAAAATGTCAATTGATATTTAAGATTGCATCATTGGATTCTCAATTGGTAAAACACATAGTTTATTTATTGCTCGCTTGAAGATGCCCTTTGAGGTTCTGATTGTAGCTACACGTGTTATGTTGTCTGTACCACTGCGCAAGTCAATGACGCGAGCCAATTGCCACTTTAGAGGGGGTAGATTATCTTCTTTAACAAGCACCATATCCCCGGGTTTCACTTGCTCTCCAGGTACTTGCCATTTGTTTCTCTGCTGCAAGAGCTATAAGTATTCTCTTGACCATCGTTTCCAGAAATGCTGAATGAGTTGTGTTAAATGGTGGTAGCGAGTCAATCTATTTGGATTCTGCTGCATAAGGTCTTCCTCGGGTAATGCAGTGAGAGGAGCTCCAATAATAAAGTTCCTCATATGTCAATAATAAATTTTCCAAAACTCGTCGCAAATGATATTTAGCAATTCTAACCCCTGACTCCCACAATCCTCCAAAATGTGGAGAACGAGGCGGAATGAAATGCCACTGCACTGTTTGTTGTGCAAAAAAATCGTATATTTGGTTTTGATGTCCTTTATTTTCCAAAAATGAATATAACTCTTTCAAATAGTTGTTTGTTCCGACAAAATTTGTGCCATTGTCAGAATACACGTTTTTCGGTAAACCTCTCCTTGACAGAAACCGTTTCAAAAAATTTAAAAAAATACACATATAAGATTTTACGATTGTTTGACCCCTTATTTTAATGGCTTTCGTGTCGAAAGGACCTGCAAAATCAATACCGCAATTTATGAACGGACGAGATGGTGTTATGCGATTTCTCGGAAGCTCACCCATTATACATTCTTTAGGCTTGTTACGAAAACATGTGATGCAATTACGTAAAACACTGCGTACTGTATTACGCCCTCCAATTGGCCAAAACCTCAATCTCAATGTTGGCAATAATGCCTGTGGCCCCGCATGTAAATTTTGTAAATGTTCTTTCATGATTAACAATTTGGTAAACTTATGATTTTTGTCTAAAATTATTTGATGACGTTGGTCATAGTGTATGTCAGCCTTGTTCAATCTACCACCAACCCTCAAAATTCCCCTATCATCCAAAGGGATTGAGTGAAATCAGTTTTGCAGAGACTGAACTCTTTTTATTTTTTTTATTACAGCCAAATCCGTCGTGAAACTATGTAATTGAGCTAATTTGACTAAAACCAAAAATGATTTTTCAAGTTCATCCACTTTTAAAGGTCCCGAACACTCTTTGCCTGAACATTTTTTAACGAACCGAATACAAAAGGCGGTTACCCTAATCAATCTATGATAAGAAGAAAATCTTTGAAATATATCAAAGTTTGAATAATGGTCAACAATGAAAGTATGAGAAATTTTCTTCAGCTCAGGTATTTCTGAAAGTTTGTTGAAGTCAGATTCAGGCCATTCAGATTGTCCCAGCGCCAACCAACTTGGACCTTTCCACCACAATGTACAGTTGATGAGAAAATCCGGATTCATACCACGTGAAATGATATCACTTGGGTTTTCTGTACCCTGAATATGATTCCAATGATACCCAGACGTCAATCTTTGAATTTCCGCTACCCTATTAGCAACAAAAGTTTTGTAATGAGAGGGTTCCCCTGCAAGCCAAGATAAAACTATTGTAGAATCGCACCAATACCATATCGAATTTATGTCAAGATCTAACGCCTTTATGACATTGTCAGCTAATTGTGCCATGAGAAGAGCTCCGCAAAGTTCCAACCTAGCTAATGTTATTGTTTTCAATGTAGAAACTCGTGATTTTGCACATAAGAGTTGTACATGATGCTTCTTGTCCCTATCAGTGGTCCTAATATAAATAGAACTTCCATAGGCTTGCTCAGATGCGTCGGAAAAGCAATGAATTTGTATTTCGGTCGCATGAGAGCAAACAGCTTGTCGCGGAATTTCAATCATATTCAAATGATGAATACCTTCATAAAAGTGTGTCCAAGCAGTATATATGTCTAATGGAACGGCCTCATCCCAATTGAGCTTCAGTTCCCAAAGACGCTGCATGATACGCTTTGCTTTTATGATAGCTGGGCCCACTAATCCCAATGGATCAAATATCTGTGAGATAACTGACAAAATTATGCGCTTTGTATTGAAGTTGATCAAGTTCAGAATTCCAAATAATTCCTAAAGTTTTTGTGATCTTATCTTCCGAAATGTAATGTTCAATTACTTCATCCTTTTCATTCATGTTTCTTAAAACTTCCATATTATTCGATAACCATTTTCTCAAAGTGAATTTACCCGAATTAAGTATTTTCGAAATTTCAAACTTTAATTGTTTTGCCTCATCTACTGTATTAGCTCCGGTTAACAAATCGTCCACATAAAAATCTTTCATTAAAGCCTTGCTGGCTTTAGGATATATCCTTTCATTTTTGATGCCTAGTTGAATCAAGCACCTTACTGCAAGAAAAGCTGCAGGTGCTGTTCCGTAGGTAATAGTGTTCAATCTATAATGCTGGATCAATTGATCGGATGACGAGCGCCAAATTATTCGTTGAAGGTCTCGGTGATCTTCGTTTAAAAGTACTTGCCTGTAAATTTTTGCGACATCATCTGCTAAAACTACTGCATGTTTTCGAAAGCGTAGCAAGATATAGAAAAGATCGTCCTGAATTTTTGGTCCCACCATCAATTTACTATTAATAGATACACCTGTATCTGTTTCTGATGAACCATCGAATACTACCCTTAACTTAGTCGTAGTTGATGATTCTTTGATTACTCCATGGTGAGGTAGGTAATAGCTGACCTTGAAAAAATCATGTCGAATCAATTCTACTCATATGTCCCATTTCTTCATATTCATTAATGAAATTTTTGTAAAGGTTTGCGAAGCCCTCGTTCCGCTCCATTTTACGTTCTAAAGCATAAAATCGTTTCATAGCTTTATCTGTAGAGTTCCCCAGGTTAATCAAATCTCCCTTGATTGGTAAATTAACTACAAATCGACCTTCATTATTTCGAAATGTTGTTTCCGAAAAAATTCTCTTACACTCCTGTTCTTCCTTAGATAACAGTTTCTGATACGCACCTTCCTCTATTTCCCAGAATTTTTTCAGTTGGTCTTGAATGTCTACTGTTGATGTCAAGAAACAAGATTTTTTGTTATTTGATCTCGAGATTTTATTTTCTGCATAAGCAACGTTTCCCGAAATAATCCAGCCAAATTTAGTTTTCTGCATTATCGGTTGACCACGACCAAGTTTTACTTGTCCTACACATAACAACTCCCAGAAAATTTCTGCACCTATTAACAGGTCAATTTTACCTGACATGTTGAAATTGTTGTCTGCGAGTGTAAGATGCTTTGGTATATTTAAGTTGCCCCTTTTTAAGGTAATCGCAGGTAAATCATTTGCTATTTTATCCAAAATTAAAAATGATGATTTTATCCTGAATGCATTTACCTTTGAAAAAATAGTGGCGCTGATACTTCCCGAAATATTCGCAACGGTTTGATTAATGCCTATAATGGGAATGTTAACGGTTTTTGGATTGATTTGCAATCGCTCACTTAAATCCTTTGATATAAAATTAGATTGCGAAGCTGAATCGAGTAGAGCCCTGCATTCATTTTTATTTCCAAATTTATCCTCTATGTACATTAGAGCAGTTGACAGCAAAATTTCCGTTTTTGTGACAACATAAGAAATTAAAGATGAATTTTCTCTACCCTGATCTTCTGACATTTGCTGAACATTTGTGTTTGAAAATCTGTGTTCCACTTCACTATAAGAATTGGAAGTATCAGACTGAGAATGCGTGCTCGTACCTGTACCAATTTCATGAAGAAGCGTGTTGTGCTTTTTTCCACAATGTTTACAACCCCTAGATGTACAATTAAGAACCCGATGATCAGTACCCAAGCAATTCCAACAAAGATTGGATTTCCGCACATGTTCCCGTTTTGCTTCGATCGGAAGACCCAGAAACGTTTTACAATGAAAGAGCAAATGATGATCTTTGCAAACTCCACAAGTTTGTTTAGTTGTTGCGAATGATTTATTTGTAAAGGGCCTATTGATTTTGTGTTTATTTGAAGTATCTGCCCGTGAATCAATTGACATTTTGTTCAACATTTTATTGGTATGCATAACCTCCAATAACTGACATCTTTTACCAAGAAATTTGATGAAATCTGCCAAATTTGAAAATTTGGTTGTATCACTTTGAATTTGCCATTCTCTCTTTGAAGTCGGGTCCAACTTCATTTCAAAAATGTAAATAAGTAACGTGTCCCACTTGTCTACCGGTTGGCCTAATGTTTTCAAAGCTCTTATGTTTTTATTGATTTCATCTAACAATTTCCTCAACATCCCATGTGATTCTTTTATGATAGGAGGAAAGTTGAACAAAGTGTCAATGTGACTCAATGTTATTAATTTTTTGTTTTCGAATCGTTCTCGCAATAAGGACCATGCTGTCGTATAATTGTCTTTTGAAACTTCCAAGGAATGCAAAACATCAGCCGCATCACCCTTTAGTGAGTTTTTTAAGTAATAAAATTTCTGAACTGCACTCAAAGTCGAATTGGAATGAATAAGGGTATTGAAAGTATCGTAAAATTCTGACCATTCTTTGTACCCACCACAAAAAGTTGGTATTTCCATGAGCGGTAACTTAACTGTTGGCTTTGGTCCCCCTGGAGTCTGCCGAGAATGAACTCATTGCTTTGACCCTGTTGTTCAGATAATTTTGTCTTTGCCTCACCGAGTACCCTGTAAAAAGTGCTTTCAAATGTCGCCCTTTCCTGCCCTAATATGTTGTCCCCTTTTAATTCCTCAATTTCGCTCTGAATCTCCTCAAATTGATCCCACAATTCCTCACATTTCTGCACGCGAAGATTCAATTGATCAAACTGATCTGCAGTGAAATTTGTCAAGAAATCTTCAAGTCTTGTCAATTGTGAGTAAATGTTTAACCTTTTGTTCTCTAGTTTTTTCGATCTAGTCATTTTACCGATATGTCCCTTCAGATGACGCAGTTAGAAACAAGCATGTACTCGTACCAACAGAAAGGATGGAAAATAGGTAGGATGCACTCACCCTGTCCCAGCTTTAGTCTACCACAAACTTTCAATCTCCCGCTCCTGTGTCAATGTCCTGCTAGCGCTGCCGATTCGCTGTTAGCCTCGCCGCTGTGTGCGTTGAATGTTCCACCTTGTCTGTTTCACACTCCAAAATTATCCGGCTCGAAGGACCAATGTTAGGGTTTATTCCAAATTTAATAATAATCGTCACTGTTTTGAACAATTATATTGTTTAATAAGCTGGACTGTAATAACAACTTGAAACAGAATATCAGCAAAGTGAAAATAGCTATCAAAAAAATTGTAGTTGTCATCCTTGACATAACGTAAAAATGATTCTCTCAGGATACAGGGCTGCATTCTTTTTCGTTTTTCTTCACCCGGCTTATCAAATAGGAAAGTACCTCTTCTCATCTCAAAATCGACCTTGACAAAAAAATTATTTAACTTTCCGATGACTAACCTTTTTTTATACACGGATGACCAACGAGGGTCAGAAATGACTCCATTTGTTTGAGGAAATAAATCACGTATTCATAATTAGTAATGAACATTAGTACAACAAATTAAACAGAAAAATATCATTTTGAACTTATAAATGAAGAAATAATTCGAAAATATACACTAATTTGAGTCGCCACAGGTATTACAAACATACTTTCTTCGAAATATTCCAAGGTTCCTTGCAGACAACATGTTTGCATTTATTGTATTTTGATGTGAATTTTTGTGGGAAGGTCGACTGCAAATTTTACATTGGCACGTTTTCTGGAATATTCAGTTGTCGCTGCATCTTAAGGCCACCGCTTTGTCTTACGACTGTATCAATATTCCGTGATCATTTCATTCCAACTATCTACTGCACCTTTGTGTTTGTTATAGTCCAAAATAATTTGGGCTTATAGGCTGTTTCTTCAGAGATTAATGTCAGAATGTTGCGGTGATTAACTGCAGAACGCTCCATTTTTTTCGGTACATAGGAAACTAAATTGACATTTTGTATACCTACATAATTTTGCTTGAATGGAATAGGATCTGGATATGGTGTAACCACAGACAACATTTTCACTTCGTTGCTGTTGTCAAAGGAACTTCTGCAACAATCCAAAACTCTTACAGGGATAATAAGAAAAAATTGAAAAGAGGTACCCAAACAATTTATCTCCAATGAAAACCGAGCGGAGCATTCAAGCACAATTTTGTTTATAAAAGATGCCACTTAAGTTTCCTATGTACCGAAAAAATTGCGATTTGCTGCTAAGCACCGCAACATTCTGACCTAAATGTGTCCGGTGAAGAAGCTAAAAGCCCAAATTATTTAGGACTATAACAAACACAAAGGCGCAGTAGATAACTGGCATAAAATGGCCAAGGAATATTGATGCAGTCGTAATACAAAGCGATGGCTTCCAGTTCCATTTTTAAATTTCATTGATATTGATTTCATTAATATAAATGTGACTACGAAAAAGGAAAATCTTTTTGAAGGATGCTCTTTCTTCAAGATTTGACCCTTTTCTTAGTTTCACCCCCTATATATGGTACTGACAAAATGTTCAGAAGATTCTAAAGATACAGAAACAACTGAAAATCCCAGAAAACGTGGTCGATGTAAAATTTGCAGTTGCTCTTCTGACAAAAAATTCACATCAAAATGCAATAAATAAACATTTCGTCTGCAAGGAACCTTAAAATATTTCTAAAAAAGTTGTTTGTCATCCATGTGGCGACTCAAATTAGTGTATATTTTCGAATTAGTTTAAAATGATATTTTTTTTTTGGTTAATTGGAATAAATAATTGCAACCCTACGCAGTCCTACACAAATAACCCTCAAATTTCCTTAAAAATACTTGATGAAACTGAAGTGTTAACTGCACTGAAGAGATTAAAATCGAAAAAAACGAGTGGTATTGATAACATTCCTAGTTACTTGGTTAGGGACTGTGCATATGTATTCTCCAAGCCACTTCAAATCATTTTCAATCATGCTTTCAAATCTAATTCATTTCCAGATCTATGGAAACTATCTATTATTTGGCCAACCTTCAAATCAGGTTTGATATATAATATTTTCAACTATAGGCCAATATTATTAATACCCAATTTTGCAAAGGCTTTCGAAATATGTATATATAATCGAATATTTCCACTCGTCAAAAATATTTTACGAACTGAACAACATGGTCTCATAACAAAAAGATCAACAGTCACAAATGTAATATGCTTCACACAGACAATAAGCAATGCAATCGATCAACAACTGCAAGTCAATACCATATACACAGACTTTTCAAAAGCTTTCGACAAAATAGACCATACTATTCTCATGGCAAAACTTAAACCAATTCGGATTTGATAAGGACCTGCTAGACCTACTGAAATCCTATTTGACTAGCCGGTCGCAAGTCATACAATACAGAGGCTACAAATCATATCAATTCATAGCCACCACAGGAAAGAAATCATGCACCCCTTCTATTTCCACTATTTTTTAACGACACATGTGAAAACATAGCAGCAGCATACTCCTCTTCGCGAACGATCTCAAATTGTGTAAAGTAATCAAACACCCTGAGGACTGTACACTCCATCAAAGCGATATCGATTTCCTGCATAAATGGTGCGTAGACAATAAGCTTCATCTCAATATACAAAAATGCAAATACATAACATACACACGTAAAAATAATCAAATCAACTTCAATTACTCAATAAATCATATTCACCTAGAGCGAGAATATCAAAGGATCTTGGAATTGAATTTGACACCAAACTTAACATCAGTCCACACATCAAAATTACATCTTCGGCAAAAAAATGCTCGGCTTCTTCTATAGGAACTGCAAAGACTTCATCAATAAACAATGCTACCTCTCTTTATACACGTCATATGTACGAACACGATTTGAATATGGCTGCCTGATTTGGTCTCCATACTAAGAATCCCAGTCACAACAACTGAAATCTGCTGTGCAGCTTGCGTTCATGAAGTACATGGCTTACAAATTGGATGGCCTATATCCTGAACAAGGTATAGACAATGATATTTTACTCGACCGATTCAACCTTTTATCACTCAATGATCGTAGAATATATCACTCATGTATATTTATTTACAAAGTTATTAACTATCAAACAAATGTCTGCCAAATCACCGGTATATGCAATGTGCAACAAATTTAACAAGTTTAGTGAAAAAGTCAATGTGTTCAACCAACCTATAGATCCCTTCAAAACATAGATCAAACAAATCCTTTCTAACAAAAACAAAAATGTGTGAAGAATACCTAAACTATTCTAATGTTAATATATTTTATATATCATAAATGTTTACTGTAAATAATTTAAAACTGATCACATATTTAGAGTAATTCAAGATAGATTATTCACTAGTTCTGTTCTATAATCGGGGCTTGACCCTGTTTGAACAATAAACGTCTTTTTTTTTTATTAGAAATTTGTATTACTAATGTTTATTGCATCATTTAATAAAATAATACAATTATTAAAATTATGAATACGTGACGTTATTTCCTAAAACAAATAATTTTTGACTCCCGTTGGTCATCGGTGTAATAAAAAAAGGTTAGTCATCGGAAGGTTGAATAATTTTTTGTCAAGGTCGATTTTGAGATGAGATGATGAGTAGAGGTATTTTTCTCTCTGATATGTCGGGTAATTGCACAAATTGATGACAGATGTGATTCAATGTCCTTATGGGAAGTTTTCTGTTAGATATTTGCCTCATTTTGCCACTTTTTCTCGGCCGTTGAAACTTCTGCTTGCATCGGACCAAGGTTCGAGACCGAATCGGTATCGTTATGGGCGAGTACACGCCTTAATGTAAAGCAAGTGTGATGTGAGTTGACTAGATGCCAATTCCTTATATCTCTCTCTCTTTATAAACCAGGATAAGTACACAAAAACCAGTGTCATGTTCTGCTGCTATATTGGAAATGAAATAATTTGTCATTGAATAAAAACTTCTCTAATACCGGTATTTGATACTTTGAAACAAACTCCCAACCTACATAAAAATAGTAATAATGAGATTTTTAAGGAAGGTTTAGAAAAGTGGTTATTGACGATTGCTTTTATAATTTTAGTGAATCTAAAGTTATCTTTCTGAAATTAACCGTTTTTAGCCAAATGTTTCTGAAATGTGTATTTTTATATATATTTTTTTAAAGATGGTGTTTAGATATATTTTCTGTTGATTTATTTGGAATATTGTTACGAAACCTAACCCGTTCTGCCGAGTTGATCATATTGTAAAATTGATAACTGATAAAAAATAAAAATTCTAGCAATTTGATTGGTCGGCGATTTAAGCAGATGGTAGTGGTAGTATATTTCTCTGATGGCTAACACGCCTGTCTAGGACTTGATGATCAAAATAATCATGATCACAACTTTACTGACAAGCATTAATTTTCAGGTTACTATTACGTCTTCCTCCATTGAGGGCTATGGAATCAAATATACTCGAGGAGCTCTTCTTTGCAGGCCTCATAGGACAAGTTCAAATAGACAGTGTGATACCATACATATTAAGAATGGGAGGAAATGTTTCTTCTTCGGTTAATAGTAGACAAGTGAAAACGGAGCTCATGGATGACTTTTCATGTAAATGACCTCTCTTGTATATTTTCTCATGTATTTTTATTTATTGTGTACGTTTTTTTGTGTTATTGATTTTTTTATGTTCCTATATCATTCAAGTATTTTCTTTCAATGGTATTGCTATGTGGAATAACACAAAACAAAGATATTGTGATAAAAAACACAGTCAAAAAAAGAATGCTTGTCAAGACTTAGTGAAATGATCTTTTTCATAGAAAATATTTCACCTGGAATGGTACAATTATTCTGTGATAATACCAGCTATACAAGGCTTGAGGTTTCAAGATTTTTTTACATTACAAAGGGGGCACTTTCCTTTGTAGACATAAGGAGGCTCAACAACACCTTATTTCAGGTTCTGATAATTTTTTAGGTACATAAATTTCGCAAATACCACATAATACTTGACGAGCATTCTTTCTATGATGAACAGACTTTATAATTATGGAAACTTATGAAATAGATTGCATAATGATGATTGAAAACCCTGAAAAATATGTAAAGAAACTATTTTTTGATCATTTTTCACAAAATTGAAAAGGACAACCACCTTTAATAGTTTTTAACATGATATAAATATGTTCATGGACAATTTCTATTTGTATTATACAACAAATGAAAACCTTAATGGCTCTTTGAATGAGAGCTGATAAAAAATATTTTTTTTGGTATTTTATTTTTGTTCTTTGCTTCTATCAGCTATCCCTTTCATCAGAACCCAGTTATGTGAAGGCTCGCTGCTATATCAGTATATCAATAACTAATTAAGTGCATGGGGCATCATTCTGATTCAAGTTTATTTGTATATTTCCAACTCAATCCTACTCCTCTATTTTGTGTTTTTTTACGAAGATAATATACTACTGGCATCAAGTAAGTAGTGTTAATAGAAATGAAGAAGACTGACTCATATCCTTATGTTGAATATTTGATGGAATGAAAAGGTGTGGGATTCTCGTCTGAGAAGTCTCAATACCTGGACCGGCGTTGACTACTGCATTAACCTTAAAATCTGTTGGTAACTAGTTGGCGGTGACAACTGGATGCAGACGAAACAGGCAAAAACGAACTCATCGTATAGCATTTTTTATTTCACCGGTGATATTTTCAAGTGCGGCAGGTATCCTGGCAATATTCACTTTATTACTGCATTCTCTCATTCGAATGTCGGAGTATAGGGAATTTATCGAAGCGTCGTGTTTTATACTGAATTCTTTTGATTATAAATCTAAATTTATTTTATGTGCTCAGCTTTCATGGTCGGAAGAATAAAAAGTTTTGCAATGTACATACCCATTAATTGCTCGCTTAATTTCTGATTTACGTATGTGGATTAGTAGATTGGTAATATTTGCATATAAGGGTGTTTTGGAACATTTATGCATTTAAGGCAGTCGTAAGCAAGCAGATCATATCAATGATTTCAGTTATTTAATTTAACGAGGGATTGAGTGATTTTAATCATGGTTTCGATATTTACGTTAATTCTTCATGAAATCATCTCTGGTTAACTTCACAGAACGGTAAGGTGTGACCCTGCATGGTTTTATGAATATTTAGAAATTTAGCAAAGTCATTGCAATATTCGACAAGCTCGGCGTTTTCTGTTTGGTCCTCATCGTCCTGTATTTAATCTGAAACGTTTTTGGCATCTTCTGCGTTGGCGTCGTCTAGTACAATCTAGTCAAGAATGTTTTCGCAGGACGTCCTAGTACAGTATAAACACAAGCGAAAATTTTAATTCTGCTTTACGGCAATCAGCAGGTCCACAACCTTTCTGACATCTGCACCAGATACTCTTAAGGAAGATCTTTGGAATTGGTTCGTTCGAGATGCGTATTGCGTCTAGTCCTTTTGTTCCCGCCAGCTCTAGACAATAAGTTCGCAATAAATGATGATAGCACGCATCGGATAATGGTGGCAGTGACGCGAGATCAAATAAATTTTTGGAGACTTACAAAGTTCGTATATCGCTGAGAATCCAACGCACGATGTTTGCTGCCTGCGCCATACTGCCTCAGCATAAATAATTCGCCAGCGGCTACGACTTCCTTTATTTATGCATTGGGTTCATCAAATACATGAATCGCATCTGTTAATGTTGTTTCTTTTTAAGTTTTGAGGAACCGAATCTTGCCTTGATTGAACAACGCCGATGTAGTGTCACAACCACTGAATGCATGCACACGTTAGATACATTTTGCAATCGAATTGTTACATTGGAAGCTCATAGGTGAATAGAATACATCCTTTTTATTCCCTCTACCCGGTTTGCAAAAATAATGGGGGTTTTCTGGCTTTAGCAGTCAACAGCACAAGTAAATCTACGTCTTCGCCAATAACGTTATGGAGGAAAAAGAGGAAGCAAGTTTTATAGCAGTCTGCCCAATTAATGTATTTGCGTCTTCGACCGCCTACTTAAAAGTGTAATTTGTACTTTCAATTTTGTCTGCAGCATTGCAATGAGGCGCCATATCGAAGTATGTAAGGGTGCACTTCAAAATGTATACAACAAATGTATCGAATCGAGCATTTGCTTACTTGAAAAACCTTATACTTATAGCAAAACCATAATTGAGAATTGTTTGGTAGCCATCTCTAATCCGCGATTGAATATTGATTTTTTTGAAAATTGTAAACTACCCCCCAACTTTGGCGCGCCGTAGCAAATAGCAAAGTTGTGCACAATTTTGTTCTCTACATATTATTCCTGAACTTTTTTTTAATACCACCTACCCCAACGGTGCTATTCTCTACCAAGCGCCGCTCAGTTTTCATCCCCTCACCCCTCGAGTGGCAACTCCCCGAGGTCGCAAAGTTAGATGTACTATCAGGGAACTCTCTACCATCACACATAATTTCATTCCATCATTCCACTGCGACCTTTTGCGAATAGTAACCTCCATCGCTGTATCTGAAATAATAATCACGTTTATGCTTCAGTCGCATTCGATTATTTTCGTCTAAAGTACTGAATTTTATTTATTATCCGATTTTTTTTTTATACTTCTTTGCAGTAATTTTTGAGCATATCACTTCAACTATCGCACTCTCTTCTACCAACCCATAGGGACTAACTCTAAAAATTAGATCTTTCTCATCTATGAACATTCCACATTGTTCAATCTGAAATCAATTGAATACCTAATTTTTATGTTCACTCTCGTCCCATGTGAATAATACCATACCTTGAATTGGATAATTGAAATTAATTTTTTAACTATCGAGTAGCAAATGGCTCATGCTATGTTCTATACCTAGTGCCTTTGCTTCTTCCTCCGAAGGTAGAATTGAGTAGGTTCGACTTTATTCACACAAGAAGTTGTTTTTTTTTGCATTTTACAGAATTCACCAAAATTGGAAGCCGTTAGGCGAAGCTCTTATTGCCTTTAAGGGTTGCTAGCTTGAACTCTTGTGTTTATCTCAATAATTTTTATTTCTTCGGTGCTTCTTTCGTATTGAGAAAATCTTCATTATCTTCGAATTAATCCAATGGTAAATCGGGATCGGAAATAGTATCTGGGCTGGGATTCCGTGTACCATAGAATTTTTTAGAAGTCGACCAAATAAGTGAGATGTCATTATCGTTGAGTTCATAGGAAAGAAAGAGACGTAACTGTTGACTATAGAATTTTATGGCACACGGAATCCAAGCCCTTTACCATAATACCTATTTGGAAGTGCAGGGTTTTTGATGGATGTTGCTGGGAGGCCTTTTTTCGAATGATCTTCCTTAGTTCACGTCTCCTTCTCATTTTCTGTATACATTTCTTTGTATGAAGTGGAACTATTCGTTTTCAAATAATGCTATAGGATTCCTCTTCTGAATTGGATATTGCAGTAGTGACTTTACGAGTTCCATAGGATAGCTTATAAGATTTTTATTGAACTTCAAATAAAACAAAAAATGATTGAGACAAGTTCATCACAACAGGATTGTGCAGGTACGTCAATAGCTAACAAAATAGTACAAAACCTAGAATTATTCTATGAATTATATGACTATTCAAATTCGAGAATATGCATGGGGATCTCGGTGACGGTAAAAGGTAGAAGGGTGGTTAAATGAGGGCAAAGTTGCGCATTTCAGAGGCCAATTACGTGACACAAAAAAAACTTCTTTGGTTCTGGGGGTTATACAGGAAAAATCGAAAATTTCCGAATTCTTTTTTTGCTTAGATCTTTTTATTTTGTGAAGATTTATCGAAACTTTGCCATAGCCATAGCCATAGCAACTTTTTGTAGACTATCCAAAAATGCAATTAAAAGTTATATGCAAAATATCGCACAAGCCGGGCCACCCTCAACTTTTTATTTTCAAATACGGACCTGTATTTTTTATAACATTTATTCAAATGGCATGAGTCGTGTTTCATGTACAGAGTGTTTTGGGAGTAATGAACTATTAGCAGTAAAATCAACATTACTCAATTCCATAGCCTATATATGAAAAATATCGAAGAATAAAAAAGTGAACTAACGACAAGTTGACATGTTTCAATTACAGACGTTATGGAATGAAAAAAAAAATTACTGCCAATAGTTCACTACTTCCAAAACACTCTGTTACTCAGATTGAAAAAGTTGCTATGGCAAAGTGCCAAAAGTTTCAGACAATCTTCACAAAATAAAAAGATATAGACATAAAAATAATTCCGAAATTTTAAATTTTTCCTGTATAACTCCAGAACCAGAGCAGCTAGATCAGATTTTTTTGTTTCAGGTACTTGACCTCTGAAATTTGCAACTTTGCCCTTATTCAACCACCCTTCTATCTTCTACCGTTATCGAGATCCCCATGCATAAACTCGAATATGAATAGCCCTGTATAAATACTTCGAATATGTTTATTAAGAGTAAATAAATATTAATATAAAGAAAATATAAATAACAATACATTATTCAAAAGCCACGTGAGCAATTTTAAACTTGATCTCATCGTCAATATATCTCTCCTTGCATTGTCACCAGATGTCAGGGTTGAGGTTCGGTCCAGTCTTTCCCGATGATAAAGAATACGATTGGACTTCCCTCCCGAAGAAATCTTTTCTCACGATAGGAAACTGCTCATAAAATAATAGATCTGCTTCTCAAGAAACAAGGGATTGGGAGGATATCGGTGAAACTCTCAAATCATTATACTCATATTATTTGTTTTGCATATGGATGTTTACAGTATGCTGTATAATGTCCGGAAAAAGTTGTCCCACTATGGTTAAATAGAGCGTAGTGATTGTACTGACGTGGATTTATGTTATCTGCTGCATAATAACTCATATCAAAACCTTCCAAAGGAAAATCGATTATGATATTTAAATTCAAATGAATTATTAATATTTTAGGAAATGTTTGGATTGACAAAAACTTTGTGCATTATTTTCTCCTTTCTTTACAATTTGAACATGTGGGTTTCTCGTCATCGTCTGAAAGTTCCCTCCATGATCAGAGTCCAAATACTGTGAAAGACTAAGTTGGCCTGTTCTTTTTGGAATTGAAAGCGAGGGTCCCGGAAAGGTTCGTAGGTGACTGAGTAATGTCCACAATAGGTATACATTTTACTGTTGATTTCCTTTGACCAACGAAATTATCTATTATTATTGAGTTATCTGTTCTTATATACTTAGACCATGATTCATTAGCTTTTTCATGATTACTCAGTTTTCATCCATTTCTGTCATTATAAGGCTTTACTGTAATCATCACAACATCTTTATGAATGCCTTCCAGACAGTATATGAGAAACTCATGAGCGTCCAGTTGTTTATAATCCATGAAACGTGAAGCAAATCTCTGTAACTGACTTTTGGAGAAAATGGTGTTCACTACCCTAACAGACGAATATTCCCACCACAGTTCTTGTATGACTGCTGCAAATTCTTTTATTGTTGAGAGGGGGTTATTTATATTCTTCATATATTTTTCACCAGGAAATTTAAAATACATTTAGAACATTGCAGATGCTGTTCATGAAACAAGTATTGCCAATATTCATCAATCCCGTTAGACCATAAATTTTATCAGAATTAGAACATTATTTCATGACGGGTATCTTAGATGACCGGATACAAAATTTATCTCTATCGAAAATAGGAAAACATTTGGGTTTAGTGGGTAAGAGAAAATTTCATCCAATTTTTTGGAGGTAGAAAGAGTACCCATGAATGATTTCCTCTTTGAATTGCTATGCTGATTACCTGAATGAGAAAGGTGTTTGATCTACAATCACCAGTAGACATCATCATCCTTCCAATCTCTTCTAAGAGTTCTAGAGCATGTGGTCCAAACACACCGAATGTTTCAGTAGCAACTGGGTTAAAGGAATACATTTATTAGAGTTACCATTTAAATTTTTTTGTCTGAACAGCTGCGAAACCTCTTGAACTAGAGGTTGCTTTGAGGTGGGAGACAGCAACTGTATCGACACATGTGAAATCCCAAACCAAAGGTTTCTCAAACTTCCACGGTATGAGAGTCATTCCGTCTGGACGCTTTTCATCATTTCTACTTATTCTAAGAGGTTCTAATATCGACGGAATTTCTGTACCCAAACGGAGGCGAACTGCAATTCTGAAAGATTGATCATCTAGTAAAATACCCAGGAAAGCTGCTGGTAGAGCCAAGCACCTGATTATTTTGAAGTAACTGCCTTGAGACGAGCCTTCAAATTGAGAGTCTACAGCTGAGTTAAGGAGTTGTTCATAATAATATGCTGAATTGATAATTGGAATATATCCCAGGCTTTCTTATAAATCCGAGGAAGAACAACTTTTGTTTCAGAGACCCACTTCTGTTCACATTCCAAATAAAAGATATCGTGTGTTTTCGAAAAACATGTTGGTAGAAATGTTTGAGGCGATGTGAAACGGTAATAGATACCGTTTGGGCTAAATGTGGTATGTTACATAACAGAAGGAAGTATGGAATTATATTTTTTTTTTGAAAAACATAATTTAACGATTTATTTAAAAAATCGAGATGATCTGACACACAATGGAACTTTCATTATTTGTGATAAATCATTAAATTTAGAATGAAAAAAACTTCAATAATATGTAGTGAGATGATGGTATCTTTAAGGGTTACCACTTTTACCTTGCCGCAGCCAACCAGCAAATAGTAGTAAATGAAAGTGGAGTAGACTCAGGCCGATGCGAAGTAGTACTTGAAGAATTTTCCACCAGTCAAGGTTGTGATATATTTTATTAAAATCTACAGTACATTAGTACATACTTGTATGTGATATGAAAATGTTATCTATAATATACATCTCATAGATGTCTCAATGTCTATAATATCAAATATCTGTCGAATATAGGTAAAAAAATAACATCGCATTGGTACATCACATAACCCTTCATGTAACACGATGGTTGGTTGGGACTTTTGTGGGAAGCAAGGAAAGCTGGCAGAGAAAGAGAAGTAGCTAATCGGATACCGGAGCCCCCTTACTTTACTTGGTTCCAGGTATTATCATCAAATTTATTAGGTAATAGTAATTTGCCCCAAAGAGTTACGCAATATCGAATCGAAGTATTGAAGTTCTTTCTAGCATTGCCTAAGTCGGACTGTATTTGAGTATATACAACAGTTTGATAATGGATAAGCAGTTTCTTGGAAGGTGTGGGATGGAAGGTCATTGAGGCGAGAAGATATATCCAATCTAGTGATTTTGTTTTCTGTATGAGGCAACCTGATATTAATTCTGGAGTAAAGGGTGTTCCTAGTAAAGTCCAGTCCTTTTTCTTCATCATTTCAATACCTGGAGCAAAATAGACGAAAAATACTTGAAAAGAAATTTTATCAGAAGTAAGTCCGCATTTGTCGAAATTTAATTCTAGGCCCACATTTTTTTATTCTTGAATAGAATTCATCGTAAACGACATCTCTATCACCACCAACCGAACTACCAACAATTGAAGGTGGACTTAATAGATTTAGTTAATTCGTCTTAGGCTAGGCAAAAAAGGGCTTGGTCTAGAGGATCTCCTTGTTGTCCACCTTTTTTTTTCACCAAAGTTAAGATATGTCGGTCTCTGACAACATTGTTTAATGGAGGAAAAATATTTGGAATGACTTCTTCAGTTTTCTGTAATATAAGGTTTTTTTGAGTGTGTTGAAAGCGTTTTAAAAATCAAATTTGAGGAAAACTTATGAGGATGAATCTGGACGATGATTGCGAAAACGGTGAGTGGCATGAGCTACCACTTCGCAACCCCCTGGAGTTTCAAAGCCGAATTGAACGGGTCGAAATAAAACAACTAATTATGCTGATATACTCATTCATTCCCACCAGTCGGCGCTAAATTGTGCCTACGGCGATTGGACGGATACCACCACATTTTTTTAAGCAATAAAAGAGGCACCATATAAAATTTGGCATGTAATGTCGGGGTTTACTCTACCTGATCAAATTGCATAATATTATGCAATTTGGCAAAAGAAGATATAAGATTCTCACTTTCACAGCCAGAACTCCTTGAAATAAGATCCTGAAGGTGAGGCGGTCTCAGAGAATCCAACCCTCCTGTGGTACTGGATTATTGGAAAGATTTGATTGCTTTTACGACTTTTTTTCTGTAACTTTCAGTGTTGTGAAATTGTCACATCCTATATTGGAATTATCATTTTAAAAGATGTCATGTGGGTGTTTTTATTGAAGTTCCATAAAGGTAGATGTCGTCAAAATCTGCGATACTCTGCCCGTCGAAATGAATAATTTGACTGCGGAAGTAAGATCACCATCGGCCACTTTGTTTATAATTGATTTAATGGGATCTATTTTTTTCTTGTATGGAATCTTCGATTCAGGAAAACATGAAGGAGAAGAGGTGGTGTTATTGATATTCCTTCTGATATGTGGAAAGAGACCTTACGGTTTTCATTCGATGATGGAAGAATGAAATTATTACAAGTGAAGAAAAGCAAAAACTCCCAGCTTTCCAGATAATTATTCAAGATGCACTCATGGATTGCTTTGCTTGAAGCTCTTGCAGCACAAAATCTGTCAACTTCTGGAATTCTTCTGATTATGACAGTACGCTCCCATATAGCACACGACGTCCAATGGATGTCCCTTTATTTAGGTCCAAGATTGATCCAAACGTCCACGGACTCGATATGAATGTCCAATGGACGTTTGGGTATGGATATATTTTGTACATTCCGTATTGTACTTCCCATGGATGAGCAATGGATTTAAAATATTGGACCAACATGAAACATCAAAAAGATGACGATTTTGGATGTACAATAATCTACCAATAATCCGAACGTTACTTATTATACGTATATGTACGTCCATTGGGCAAACAGTACTCGATCAACTTGATGCGACTATAAAATGTACTTATTTGGATGTATATATTGAATGTTGAAACTGGACCTAATCTGTACGTTAAGTATGTAACGTTTTTGTATGTTCACTGGATGAACAAAATTGGATCCATTAGAAACTTCAATTATTGTACTTTTACGGATGTACACTGAATGTAGAATACTGGACCACATTTATACATTCACTCTTGTACGTACATTGGACGTACAGCACCTGGTCTATTTGAAGCATCTACAATTGTACCTTTTTAGACGTACATTGAATGTGGATACTAGACCACATCTGTACGTGTTCCCCGTTGTACATACATATTGAATAAACGTCATCTGGACCTGGTCAAATTGAAAGAAACTTTTTTAATTGGTTGTTTCAGGATGTATAGTATCTGTACGTTCCCCACTCTGTATGTTCGGATATGATCGGTTGAGTACGAGCACCCTTGATAGTAGAATGAAGGGGAAACTCATCGTGATATTCGTGATTCTGTTCTTTGTTTCGGTTTTGGTACGAATGGTACGCCATTATGCTATTTTCTGTATACTCATGCATGTGTGCTGTGTGTGTAATATCAAAACTTCTTGACAAATCTTTAGACAAGTGTCGAAGTATGTGAAGGGGGAAACGAACAACATCAGGTCAGTATAGAATTATTTTCAATATTGACACGTGAAATTGAATATCACTAATCAACCGGCTAACAAATACATTTTGATTACTATATAGTTCCTACATTTATGATTCAATGAAAATTTTTGATTCGAATTCAATTTTACAGAGCTGCACAACAATATATCAAGAGTGTCATCTACTCTAGAAAAAGAGACTGAATAAGATTCCACATCCCAATGGTTGAGAACGGAGAAGAGAGGATTGAAAAATTCTATATTTTAGTTGAAAATATCTTCTGTTCTGAATAGTTTATTTTGATATTTTGTTTATGTCACATACATGTTTTTGATTTTTGTTTTGAAAGTGCTAGCAAGAATCAATCTCTATTTTAGAATATTTTAATTGTTTTTTTATACTGTAAAAATATATTCATTCATAAAAATGTTCCTGTTTTCATTTATTTATATAGTTTTCTGATCATTATATCATGCAAAACATATAGAATGTTTATAATAAAACCTTGACTTTTTTGTGAAGTTATTGTACCAATTATAGTTATTCTCAGTCAGTTTACAGTGTATATTTGTTTTTTTGTACATTTTGATGAACTCTTCTTGTTATGTAAGTATCTGAATTGAACATCCAACAATAACAATATGTAATCATCGAATTCCATGGGAATTTTCGATTATATTATTGATATATTCTTATTCAGGATCGTTGTTAAGTTTATATTTGGATTGATCCAATTGAAATATAATATAGATCTTTATAGATGTAAAAGATCCATGTTATATAATGGACGAGATTTTATTTTTCAGAGGCATTTGTTGGAAATTGTTTACGTATTTCTACTGTACATACATCAGACGTACATATGTGCTCATTCCGGACGTACTTAAGACCTATACAGTACGTTCATTGGACGTCAGTTTAATATATTTCTGTACATGCAATGGATGTGTACGTCCATTGGACGTTTGTTAAGTACGTCCATTGGACGTTTGTTAAGTTCGTCCATTACATATCCACGGTGTACGTACATAAGATGTTATATCCAGTGTATCTGGACATTCGATGGACTTTCACCGGACATTTATGGATGTAACTGGACGTCCAGTGGACGTACAATAGATCCATGGTGTACATCCATTTGACAAACATTAGACGTACATGTGCTATTTGGGCTGCTTCAGACTCTCAAGACGAACGTTGATAGATTTCCATTTCTAAATAAAAAGGTGAAGTCATCTGGTTACATGAAGACATTTGTAATAAAAAGGTTAAGATTATGAACAAAGTTGGCCCCAGTACTGAATCCTGAGGTACACCATTTCAGTTGCTGGGGTTTGCGAAAAAAGTGTATTCTTTTACCCCCAACAAACTTACAAACGATACTGTTATGTTGTTCAGTTAAATTGGTATCCATATCAGTAATTAAGCTGGATGCATTGAAAACCAAACGATACAAACACTAAAATACATAAAAACAATATTATCCAGTATGCCACATGCTCCCATGCTAGGGATGTGATTAACTTCATTCATATAGAGAGAACATTTGGAATACGCTTCTCATGTTGTGGTGGAAAATTCCGTAGATCCTTCTATTAATTATTGTTTTTTTTTGTATGAATTAACTTTCTTTTCGAATCCTGTAAAATGTGGCTGATTTTATAGATTTTCGTAGCCTACGGCATAACGCTCTCAATAGTTTTTCTCGTTTTATTTCTCAAAATATAAGTTTCAAATTCATAATATAAAGATTCGTTGAAATCATCATATTAGAGCAGATAATTTGTTTTTTCTTCAACAAACATTTTATAGTGCCCTGTCACCGGAGGAACAACTAGAAATGGTTAAAAACGTGATAAAATCAATAAATATATCTCGCACATTCCTTTATTGAAATACTTTGATGATTTTGGATTACTTTATAATTTCTGAAATAATTTTAGGTATAGTGAAGTCATACGAACCATATTATTATTCGAGTTGCTACGAGAAAACTAGATTAGAATAGAAACATATAAAATGAGCAATATTTTTATTCAGCATTTGTGATGCTGGTGCTTGTTTACTGAAAAATAACTGACATTCAATTTCTCATTGATTTTGCGAGCATTCAGTCATTCCGTACTATTTTTCGTGCAAAATCCTTGAAAGTGCAATTTCACCTATGGATTATTGATTAAGTCGCCAGGAAAGGACGGAATATTACACGCCTTACTGCAACATAGCCTTGAATTAATAGAGTCCTTCCTGAAAAGGCTATTCAAAGCCAGCTTCATCTTTGGCTACATACCGAAGACCTGGAGAGAGGCTATAGTGGCGTTCATATCTAAGACTGGAAGACGCCCAATCGACGAACCAAAGTCTTACCGCCCCATTAGCCTCACCTCCTTTCTCCTGAAAGCAATGAAGAAAATAATAGACTCTTATATCAGAAGCGAACTCCTTGAGTTAAGACCGCTTCACAAGAAACAGTTTGCTTATCAAGCAGGAAAATCCACTCTCTGAAAAGACATAGATGGCAAAAAAAATGGCTCTTTGCGCATTCATTGACATAGAGGGTGCTTTCGACAACACCTCACATGCTTCCCTAACCAGATCATTGGAGGAAAGGAATATTAACGCGTCACTGATCAGATGGACACAATCAATACTGAAAAGCAGAATCATTGTGGCGACCCTTGGGGAAGAGACAGTTAAGATGACAGCAGAAAAATGTTGCCATCAAGAGGGAGTTTTATCGCCTTTGCTGTGGTCACTGGTTGTCGACGACCTGCTACTAAAGCTACAAGAATCTGGTTTCACGACTCAAGGTTATGCCGATGACCTAGTCGTCACCATTAGGGGCAAACGCGACGGAGTAATCTCCGACCACATGCAATTATCTAAGGAAGGACTCAACGTCAATCCTAGCAGAACACTGCTGGTTCCATTTACCAAGAGGCGAAAGTACGAACTTAGAGCCCCAACTCTGAATGGAACCCAGCTAACATTTCCCAAAGAGGTGAAATATTTGGGAGTTATAATAGACCAGAAACTGATATGAAACAGCCAAATCAACTACATTCTTTCCAAATCTATAGCGGCAAGCTGGACATGCCGCAAAGTCTTTGGTAAGACATATGGGGTCTGAAACCAAAAATGATTTATTGGTCATACCAAACAATCATTAAACCCATGGTCACCTATGCCTCACTGGTATAGAGGCCAAATATTCAACAAAGTTTGGCACACGTCAAGTTGCAGAAAGTGTAGCGGCTACCCCAACCATCATCCAAGCAGAATTGTGTCCAGGAATGCCTTGAAAGAGGCACTCGAAGAGCTGAAATCTATATACTGTCAGATAGCCAAGCAACACTAAAAGCTCTGAGGTCATACACCAGACTAAGTTGACTTGTTGGGACTGTAAACTGTCCCTAAGACAACTGGCAGTAAACATCAGGTCACCCTGATATGGGTGCCAGGTCACAGAGGAATTAAAGGAATGAAGAAGCAGATTGCCTTGCCAAAGAAGGGGCCAACACACAATTTTCCGTTCCAGAACCCTTCTGTGGACTCTGCAGAGAGAGTGATAGATGCCGATACTGCGAGAACTTCGTGGAAACTGCAGAACATCTGCTTTGCGAATGCCCAGCGCTTTTCTGCAAGAGGCTCTTGGAAGGGGCCTTCTTAACGCCCTCCGACATCAGGAACTTAGCTCCCAGGAAACTGATAAACTTCGCAAGAAGTCTCGGAATCCCGGGCCTCGAATAGATCAAGGGTAACGCACAAAAGAACTTATAGGTCGAAGTGTTTGTAAGGCTACACAGCCTGTATGACCCCCTCACAATCTACAATTTTCTTTTTTGGTTAATTTGGTAATACAGCCAGGCCGACACGTGGCATATCTGCCACTTCTGCCACTGTGTTGACCGGCTGAGGAGGGGCTCTAACATAGCCTCGAACCCGAAGGTGGGATATATAATCCTTAAGATTTTGTGCGGAAAAGGCACCCAGTCGGCACAATCATATTGCATGAATATCCTAGGCATATTTCACCGGAATATTGGCATATTCCAGAGATATGCCATATCCTCCAAAACATGTGCTATGCATATTCCATGGATATTCAAGGTCACCATGAATCATGTTCCAGGAATATTCCATACATCTTCCACTGGCATATTGGCATATGCCAGGAATATTACATATCCTCCAAAGCATGTGATATGCATATTCCAGGAATATTCAAAACATATTCCAGGAATATCCTAAAACACATTCATGGCACATGCTATACATATGTTTTCTTACCATAAAAATATGCCCGAGATATATTTTTGTATGCTTCTTGAATATGAATGCAGAACATATCCAGGGTGTCTAGTTTATATATGGAATAAACTACCCTTGATATATCAAATATAAGGTCCAATGTAGTATTATTTTGAATAAGAATAAAAAATTAAATACAGAACAAATTATTTATTGCAAAAACAACAAATACGACATACATATGTATTCTGATACACTCTCTTGGCAATTATCAAGACCTTTGGAATTTCAGTTCTGACACTAACACAAATTACTCAAATCGGTCTCATTGCACATTTCAGTTCTTCAGGATCTTTGTTTTTCTTAATTAAAAAAAACAATTAGAAGAAAATTAACCTCGTTGTACAATAATTTACTTACAGTGTTCTATTGCAACTCTCAGTAGCTTAGATCAGGAAAATAGTATGTTCTTCTTCGACTTCTCAGTAAATTGCTATGTGAGATAGTCCTTTTTAACTTCTGCCCGTTTTCGGCTCTCTCCGCCCTTTCCTCTGGTACCAGCATTCCCTACTAGTGTTGGTATTTTTAAGAGCCTCTTCTCTGATCTTTTCTTCGTTGACTTCCTTCAGGCTATCCTGTACCTTTTTGAGGAACCTTGTTCTTTTCTGTAATATCCCTGTCTTCATGTTAATACTCTTGGCGAGCTTCTTTATTTCAACCTTTGTATTAACATTTGCTTTGACTGGGTCCATCGGCCATCTCCACCACGTTTCCTACCCTGTCTTGTAGATTGCTCATCTACCCTAGCGTTTGCAGGTCTTTCTGGGGTCCTGATTCTTTTTCTTTTCTTCATATGCCCTTGGTTGCCTTTCGGCTCCTCTTCATCCAGGGTTAAGTCGTAAATGGGACTTCCTCGGAGCTCCTCGTCTATCTAGGGGTCTGGTGACTCTGTCACACTCTGTAACGGTGTTCTAAATACATCCTCACATTCTTTTCCTAGTTCCATTTCTGCCGATGTGGAGTTTTTGGAGACCTCGCTACCCTGTTCTTCGACATGGCTTCAAGCAGGTTCCTCTCGTATTCCTCTTTTGATGCTCTGTCATCTTCCTTTTCTAAAAGTCCTCTCTCTTTCTTTCCTCCTCACGTTCTCCCAGAGCCGCGGTGGGCGCCGTACGATACGCACAGGTTGTGCGGATAAGGCACGGTCGGTCCGTCTCCGCATCAGTTCCCTGTGGTAGGGGACCCTCGCTACCTTATACCACACTGGAGCACCGTGCAGCACTATTGACTGCACAATACCATGCAGGGCCCTTCTCCTTTCGGATCCGAGACCACCGATGTTGGGCATCACCCTGCTCAGTGCTGCCGTTCTCCCCGCGGCCTTGCGTATCACCCTCAACATATGCTCTCTGAAGCTCCCTGACTCATGCAGGGTTATGCTCAGATACTTTACGTGTTTCTTGGGCACAATCCTATTTCCCTCGCATTCGATCCATACGTCCTCTCTCTTTATTGGCCCCTTCAGCATGTAGAGGCAAACTCAAAGGTTCCAAATTAGTTATAGTAGAGGAGTTGACAAACCAGCGATATGAATTGTTACAAAAAGTCAAGGAAAAAATTTGGGAAAATCAATGTATGGTCAAGGGATGGAGTGATTTTCTCAAGAATGAATGGAAAAAAGTTGCGATGAGGACTCTAAAGGACTTGGAAAGGATATTAGTATAATTAAAATTATGGGAGCAATATATATTAGCAACAATGTCTATGAACTTACTATTTAGCTTTTCTTTTTATTGTTTTTGTATTTCTTTTCTTTTTTACATTCGATTATCAATTGTTTTTTATTACTATTTTTCAAATATAAATTTAAAGTTATTTAAATTTCTCCAATGAGAAACTTATCTATAGTGTTTTTAAATGCCAGATCACTGACATGTCATTTTCCAGATATTAAAGATTTCATTTTACAAGGTAATTATGATATAGTAGGAATAACGGAGACTTGGTTGAAGGCGGACATTCCAGATTCGAGATTACATATCAAAGATTATACGTTGGTGCGATGTGATAGAGGTTCGAGAGGTGCGTTTCAGGTATTCCCTGGTGAAAAGAATCAAAGATGAGGCACTGGAGCAGCTCTGGGTGAGATGTTATTGTAATAAAAGAAACTTTGGTGTCGGGGTTTTCTATAGACCACCAAAAGGGAGTATGGTAGATTTTATAAGTTGTCTCGAAAGTAGTTTTTCCGATATAGTTCCAAAACATGATAGCATTATATGTGGTGGGGATATAAATCTAGACCTATTACATTTGGATAATAATTATACTGGGAATTTTTTAGATGGTGTAGGTTGTTTTAATTTAAAACAGATCATCAGTTCACCGACCCGCATTACAAATACAACTGCCACATTGCTTGATATTATTATTTTATCAGATGATTTAGAGACATTGACATATGGTAATATAGCCATTCCACACATTGCGGAGCACCATGCAGTATATAGTGTCATAAAAAACACACCTATTAACACAGAAAAATTCTTGAAATTTCGAAATCTAAAACGTATTGATAAAGAATATCTTCAATTTTTGTTACAACTCAGTCTTTTTGACAATGTTTTCTACATCAATGATCTCAATGAAAAAGAAGTAAAAATAAAAATGAAAATTCAACCTTGGATTACAGATAATGTCAAGTTACTAATTTCATTTTAAGAAATAAAGCACTCAAAAAATATGAAAGAAATAAAACTGATGCCAAATGGAATTATTTCAAATTATTAAGAAATCAAACAAATATTGCTATTCGCAATGAAAAAAAAGCTTATCTGAATCAGTTAGCACTAAACAACAGTAATAAAAAACTATTGTGGAAAAAAATTAAAGAATTAAACGTTTTCAATAAAAATAAAAACACAGAAATACCAGATCACTTAAATTTACCCGATGACATCAACAATTATTTTCTACAATCCTCCCAAGTGAATTTTATACCTAATGTTGAACTATTATCACATTACAATAACAATTATAAACGCATGTTCAATAATTTATTTGATTTCAAAGAAGTCGAGGAAGTGGTTGTTTACAAATACTTACTGGAGATAAAGTCTAAGGCCACTGGTCCAGACAAAATTAACATTCACATGTTACTGCTATGCTGTCCTCATATTTTGCCGTACTTCACACATATAATCAATATATCCCTGAGAACTAATAATTTTCCAGACCTAAAATCTTACCTTTGCCGAAAGTGTCAGAGCCATCTTCACATAATGATCTTCGTCCAATAAACTTACTACCTGTTTGTTCTAAAGTGATAGAAAAAATAATGAATTTTCAAATCAGAGAGCACTTAGAATCCAATCGTATTTTACCAGAAAATCAATCGGGCTTTCGTAGCGGATACAGTTGTATAACATCACTACCCAAAATCACCGATGATATTCTTTTGGTCGCAGATGATGGAAATACAACAGCACTGTTATTGATTGACTATTCGAAGGCATTTGAAACCATAAATCATGAAATCCTCCATGCTATTCTCAGATATATTGCTTTTTCAAACAACGCCCGAAATCTGCTAAAAAGTTACTTGAGTGGTAGGAAACAGTACACTGAAACAAACAAGGGTAAATCTAACCATGGAGTTGTGGAATGTGGTGTTCCGTAGGGATCCATTCTGGGACCATTGCTTTTTTCTATCTATACTTGTGATATAATTTTCCAGTTTCAGTACTATACTGCACATGTATACGCCGACGATACTCAAATTTATTTTTCATTTAATAATAAAAACGTAATTGATGCAAACATGATGATTAATGAAGATATAAATCAATTGATTTAATTATCTAAAGCTCACAACTTGAAAGTCAATGCTACAAAAACAAACTTACATATATTCAATGGTAAACGCGAAATGATTGACAATAACTTGAAAATTAAAATAGATAATGAAGAAGTCAACGGAATTGAAGTTGCTAGGAATTTGGGAGTGGATATGGATGTGAACTTGAGATATAAAATTATATCAAGAAATGTATGCAGAAAAGTTATATGAATCTTAAATTACTATATCCAAATAGGCACTTATCAAAGATAATGAAAACAAAATTAACAGATATTTTGATATTGAGTCACTTTAATTACGGAGATATTTTACATGGCCCATGCCTAGACAAAATTGACACTAAACGTATTGAACAAGTACAAAGAGCATGCCTCCGATATATTTACGGTATTCGCAAATTTTACCGAATATCGTATAAACTTAATGAAACTAAATGGCTCAAAATGGCAAATAGAAGATTACTACATTCAGCATGCTTATTCCATAAAATAATTATCAAAAAAACCCAACCGTCATGAAAGAGGGGCGACACCACTTGACGGAAGACCATAAAACTAATAATGAAATATGGTGGATTACGTAATCTAATCTTCCGCAATAACACCTATACAATAGGTAAAGTCGTCGGCAAGTATTCAACAAAAAACAACTACTGCTCCCTACGACCATTGAATTATATTTGTTTAATACTTGGCAAAGTTTTCTACAAGAACCACTTTGCAATGCATTTCAAATATCAAAGCTGAAATTATTTTTCGATTCAATTGGGGGAACACCTCCGTACCGGTTTCATGGTCATTGCCAATCATCAGCGAAGGCTAGTTCGACCCAATTGAATCGAAAAATCCTTTCATCCTAATTGGAAATCCCTGAGACAAACACTGAGGTATGAATTCAGCGATATCTCTGGGTTCCAGTTTAAAATGCACTCCGACTACGTGTCGTCTTCAACATGAAGCCAGAAACATCATGAAAGAGGGGCGACACCACTTGACGGAAGACCATAAAACTAATAATGAAATATGGTGGATTACGTAATCCAATCTTCCGCAATAAAACCTATACAATAGGTAAAGTCGTCGGCAAGTATTCAACAAAAAACAACTACTGCCCCCTACGACCATTGAATTATATTTGTTTAATACTTGGCAAAGTTTTCTTCTAGAACCACTTTGCAATGCATTTCAAATATCAAAGCTGAAATTATTTTTCGATTTTATTTGGGGAACACCTCCGTACCGGTTTCATGGTCATTGCCAATCATCAGCGAAGGCTAGTTCGACCCAATTGAATCGAAAAATCTTTTCATCCTAATTGGAAATCCCTGAGACAAACACTGAGGTATGAATTCAGCGCCATCTCTGGGTTCCAGTTTAAAATGCACTCCGACTACGTGTCGTCTTCAACATGAAGCCAGAAACATCATGAAAGAGGGGCGACACCACTTGACGGAAGACCATAAAACTAATAATGAAATATGGTGGATTACGTAATCCAATCTTCCGCAATAAAACGTATACAATAGGTAAAGTCGTCGGCAAGTATTCAACAAAAAACAACTACTGCCCCCTACGACCATTGAATTATATTTGTTTAATACTTGGCAAAGTTTTCTTCTAGAACCACTTTGCAATGCATTTCAAATATCAAAGCTGAAATTATTTTTCGATTTTATTTGGGGAACACCTCCGTACCGGTTTCATGGTCATTGCCAATCATCAGCGAAGGCTAGTTCGACCCAATTGAATCGAAAAATCTTTTCATCCTAATTGGAAATCCCTGAGACAAACACTGAGGTATGAATTCAGCGCCATCTCTGGGTTCCAGTTTAAAATGAACTCCGACTACGTGTCGACTTCAACATGAAGCCAGAAACATCATGAAAGAGGGGCGACACCACTTGACGGAACACCATAAAACTAATATGAAATATGGTGGATTACGTAATCCAATCTTCCGCAATAAAACCTATACAATAGGTAAAGTCGCCGGCAAGTATTCAACAAAAAACAACTACTGCCCTCTACGACCATTGAATTATATTTGTTTAATACTTGGCAAATTTTTCTACAAGAACCACTTTGCAATGCATTTCAAATATCAAAGCTGAAATTATTTTTCGATTTAATTGGGGGAACACCTCCGTACCGGTTTCATGGTCATTGCCAATCATCAGCGAAGGCTAGTTCGACCCAATTGAATCGAAAAATCCTTTCATCCTAATTGGAAATCCCCGAGACAAACACTGGAGTATGAATTCAGCGCCATCTCTGGGTTCCAGTTTAAAATGCACTCCGACTACGTGTCGACTTCAACATGAAGCCAGAAACATCATGAAAGAGGGGCGACACCACTTGACGGAAGACCATAAAACTAATAATGAAATATGGTGGATTACGTAATCCAATCTTCCGCAATAAAACCTATACAATAGGTAAAGTCGTCGGCAAGTATTCAACAAAAAACAACTACTACCCCCTACGACCATTGAATTATATTTGTTTAATACTTGGCAAAGTTTTCTACAAGAACCACTTTGCAATGCATTTCAAATATCAAAGCTGAAATTATTTTTCGATTTAATTGGGGGAACACCTCCGTACCGGTTTCATGGTCATTGCCAATCATCAGCGAAGGCTAGTTCGACCCAATTGAATCGAAAAATCCTTTCATCCTAATTGGAAATCCCTGAGACAAACACTGAGGTGTGAATTCAGCGCCATCTCTGGGTTCCAGTTTAATATGCACTCCGACTACGTGTCGACTTCAACATGAAGCCAGAAACATCATGAAAGAGGGGCGACACCACTTGACGGAAGACCATAAAACTAATTATGAAATATGGTGGATTACGTAATCCAATCTCCCGCAATAAAAGCCATACAGCAGGTAAAGTCGTCAGCAAGTATTCAACAAAAAACAACTCAATTAAATCGAAAAATAATTTCAGCATTGATATTTGAAATGCATTGCAAAGTGGTTCTTGTAGAAAACTTTGCCAAGTATTAAACAAATATAATTCAATGGTCGTAGGGGGTAGTAGTTGTTTTTTGTTGAATACTTGCCGACGACTTTACCTATTGTATTGGTTTTATTGCGGAAGATTGGATTACGTAATCCACCATATTTCATTATTAGTTTTATGGTCTTCCGTCAAGTGGTGTCGCCCCTCTTTCATGATGTTTCTGGCTTCATGTTGAAGTCGACACGTAGTCGGAGTGCATTTTAAACTGGAACCCAGAGATGGCGCTGAATTCATACCTCAGTGTTTGTCTCAGGGATTTCCAATTAGGATGAAAGGATTTTTCGATTCAATTGGGTCGAACTAGCCTTCGCTGATGATTGGCAATGACCATGAAACCGGTACGGAGGTGTTCCCCCAATTAAATCGAAAAATAATTTCAGCATTGATATTTGAAATGCATTGCAAAGTGGTTCTAGAAGAAAACTTTGCCAAGTATTAAAAAAATATAATTCAATGGTCGTAGGGAGCAGTAGTTGTTTTTTGTTGAATACTTGCCGACGACTATACCTATTGTATAGGTTTTATTGCGGAAGATTAGATTACGTAATCCACCATATTTCATTATTAGTTTTATGGTCTTCCGTCAAGTGGTGTCGCCCCTCTTTCATGATGGTTGGGTTTTTTTGATAATTATTTTATGGAATAAGCATGCTGAATGTAGTAATCTTCTATTTGCCATTTTGAGCCATTTAGTTTCATTAAGTTTATACGATATTCGGTAAAATTTGCGAATACCGTAAATATATCGGAGGCATGCTCTTTGTACTTGTTCAATACGTTTAGTGTCAATTTTGTCTAGGCATGGGCCATGTAAAATATCTCCGTAATTAAAGTGACTCAATATCAAAATATCTGTTAATTTTGTTTTCATTATCTTTGATAAGTGCCTATTTGGATATAGTAATTTAAGATTCATATAACTTTTCTGCATACATTTCTTGATATAATTTTATATCTCAAGTTCACATCCATATCCACTCCCAAATTCCTAGCAACTTCAATTCCGTTGACTTCTTCATTATCTATTTTAATTTTCAAGTTATTGTCAATCATTTCGCGTTTACCATTGAATATATGTAAGTTTGTTTTTGTAGCATTGACTTTCAAGTTGTGAGCTTTAGATAATTAAATCAATCGATTTATATCTTCATTAATCATCATGTTTGCATCAATTACGTTTTTATTATTAAATGAAAAATAAATTTGAGTATCGTCGGCGTATACATGTGCAGTATAGTACTGAAACTGGGAAATTATATCACAAGTATAGATAGAAAAAAGCAATGGTCCCAGAATGGATCCCTACGGAACACCACATTCCACAACTCCATGGTTAGATTTACCCTTGTTTCAGTGTACTGTTTCCTACCACTCAAGTAACTTTTTAGCAGATTTCGGGCGTTGTTTGAAAAAGCAATATATCTGAGAATAGCATGGAGGATTTCATGATTTATGGTTTCAAATGCCTTCGAATAGTCAATCAATAACAGTGCTGTTGTATTTCCATCATCTGCGACCAAAAGAACCCAGAGATGGCGCTGAATTCATACCTCAGTGTTTGTCTCAGGGATTTCCAATTAGGATGAAAGGATTTTTCGATTCAATTGGGTCGAACTAGCCTTCGCTGATGATTGGCAATGTCCATGAAACCGGTACGGAGGTGTTCCCCCAATTAAATCGAAAAATAATTTCAGCTTTGATATTTGAAATGCATTGCAAAGTGGTTCTTGTAGAAAACTTTGCCAGGTATTGAACAAATATAATTCAATGGTCGTAGGGGGCATTAGTTGTTTTTTGTTGAATACTTGCCGACGACTTTACCTATTGTATAGGTTTTATTGCGGAAGATTGGATTACGTAATCCACCATATTTCATTATTAAACCCCACCATACTTATATAATAAAATAAATTCAGAACTGACGTTTATACTCTGAATCTGAGACACAAGGGATTAATAATGCCGCCCTTTCACCGCACAACTCTCTTCCGCAGATCATTCAGTTATAACATAGCAAAAATATATAACTCTATACCGCCTTCATTCAAGTCAATGTCTATTAGTAGATTCAAGAAAAAATACAGAAATTTTCTCTATTCACAACAAGCCTCAACACATGATCAGTGATATTGCTTATTATATAACATTTCTTTCTCCCTATCTTTCAAGATGATTTGATTTCTTAATTTTGTTTGATTGTTTTTTTTTGTTTAGCTGTTTATTTTGGAATTTAGGCTGAAACTAAGATCAGCAGGCCGTCAGGCCAATGTTGTTTTCAGTCTTGTTTTGGGCTGAGATATATAATATATATATTAAGAAAAGATTGTAAGAAGAAAGCTCAAAATAAATAATTATTATTATTATCCCGGATCTTGCCTTTCAGTCCCCTTCTCAGTCCAGCCAGCTCTACATTCGTTCTTTCCATTTCCTCCGCTCTTTCCGCACTTCTCCTCATTCTAGTTACCTGTCTCCTAAGAGACAGGCACCTCATTCTTACCGCACCTATTTCCTCGTCCCACCAGTACGGCATCTTCCTTCGGTTTTCTGCCCCAGCCTTGCTCCCGTTTACGGCCTCCTTGATGACCCCTTCGAGGTTCCTTACTGATGGATCGGTTTACCGGGCCCGCTCTGCACCCCACTTCACCAGCAGGTGTAGGTGCAACGACCCCCGGCGACGCCGCCCACTCTATCCACCTCAAAGTAGATGTAGCGGTGCTCCGTCGCTGTGTAGTCGTCAAGCACTTTCCAGCCCCTTGCTCGAGCTGCTAGCGCCGTGGTCGAGCACGTGATGTCGATGTGCGACTCTTGTTCACCCCTCACAAACGTTGGCTCTGGTCCCGTGTTCCACACCACGAGATCGAGAGCCGCCACCCAGTCCATCATCATTCTTCCCCTAGCATCCGACCTCGGCAATCCCCATTCCGCGGATTTGGCGTAGAAGTTGCCAATGACCATCCATTCTTTCGTCATTCTCGTTCCCCTCTCCATTATACCATCGAGCCTTCGTTCATACTCATCCGCTGCTATGTTTGGTGAAACATAACAAGAGATCACATTTAGCCATTCCATTTTTATCACCACACAACCCTCATACGTATCTACCTCATATACCCTCAGCTTTCAGTTCAGGATGCACACCGCCACCACGCCCGTTTCATCCTTCCACCAGTTTCTCTCCTTTACCAGTGTGGGATTTAGCTCTGCCACGGTAAGGATGTCCGCACGTCTCTCCGAGGCCGTAGCCACCCTCGCCCTCACCACGTTGGTCTGGAGAACTTTTAGGGACGGATTTTTAATCCACAGTTAAGCAAATTTAGCTGTCAGCTAACTCTAACCACCAGCCAAAATGTTTCTTCATTCAAAGTTAAGCCAAACTGTAAGCTATTCTGTCGGCTAAACTAGCAGCAACTTCAAAGTGCCAGTCAAGCATTTAGATGTTGGCTACATGAGTGACGCATGCGCTTAAGCTCAAGAGTCACGGCTGCCAGGTGTTTATTTTATTTGGTTAGGTATGCTTTGTATTTGGAAGTTTAGAATATTAATTCATTATATGCGAATGTGAATAGTAGGAGTCGTAGGAGTTGACCATAGACATAGAGAAACGAATTTTGTTCACTGTTGAGCATAACTTGAGGAGGTGAACTTTGAAATAGTTGAGATTGTTAATATGGAGGAATTTGATTTTATGAGTGATGAGGATGAAGAAATACTTGAGTTCATCGAATATGAAAGAAGGCCCTATGTGGTTAGGGAAAGACTGAATCCTTTTGAGTACTTTGACGACTTGGATTTTCTTATGAGGTTTCGAATTTCGAAGGAAGCAGTTTTAGCAGTACTGGAGCAAATAGAACATCAAATTGAAACATTTACCAACAGGTTTGTACTTGTCTGTTTATGATACTATATTAGTACACAATTTTTTTATCTACTCATCATTAATTCACACGGCAGGAATCACTCTGTTTCACCTATAAATCAGTTATTGCTTACACTGAGGTTCTATGCTACCGGAAATTTTCTAATAACAGTGGGAGACGTTATAAATGTTAGCAAAACTACAGCATGTAGAATTGTGAAGAAACTCAGCCTAGCGATTGCTTCTCTGGCACCATAATACATTAGAATGCCATCAACTGCTGAAGAAATTGCCCAACATCATCTGCAATTTTACAGTAAAGCAAGACTTCCCGAGGGTTATTGGATCCATTGATTGCACACATATTAAAATCCAGTCACCTGGTAAGTTTATGAGCGATGAATGAAATATGAATTCTATACTCATGTCATTTCAGGTGGAGATTTCGCAGAATCATTTAGGAATCGAAAAGGCTGTATGTCAATTAATGTTCAAACTATTTCTGCAGTGGATTTAAAGATAATGGATATTGTTGCTAGATGGCCAGGTTCAACTCATGACCAAATAATATTTGATAACTCAAGTATTAATAATAACTTTATTGTCCCAAGAAACATTACATGTTTATAATCAGGGATTATGATCTAGTAATACATACAGATATATAGAAAAAAAAAACAGCACATATTCCTATATAATGAAAATTACACACAATTTGAGTGGTATTAACCGGAGACTTCATGGAAATTAATTTGGAAATAGTATACTAGTTGGAGATAGTGGTTATGCAAATACCACACATGTTATCACTCCTTTGTTGAGAGCAGTTCCCAATGTTGAACAGATTTATAATGAAGCAGGTAATTTGAATTTCGTAATAAAGAAATTTAAATAATTTGATGGTAATAAAAAAAAATTTGTTCGACGTACAAGGAATCCCTCTGAAAGGCAATATGGTATCTGGAAGCGAAGATTTCCAGTTTTGAGTTTAGGACTTCGACTGAAACTGGAAAACACACTCATTGTTATTGTTGCTTGTGGAGTCCTGCACAATATTAGTATCGATTTTAATGCTCCGTTACCCCCGGATGATCCTGATGTGATGATAAATCATATAAATTTTGATGAAGATTTTGAAATGGACCCTCCTAAAAATCAAGTGCCTACTGAATAATGCAAGAGATGTATTGATCAATGAATATTTTCCAGTATTATCACAATAATACAATTTGAAATTGAACTGGAATATTGATTTCATTATATACTTGGAATGTCATAATAGTCGACAGGATTTTTTTTTATTGTTATATTTTCAATTCATAATATTGCAATAAAATAATTTAAAACTGACCTGAAATACTTGATTTCATTGTGAAGAAATTTCCTCCTATACATACCAGGAAATAAAATATGTGTAAATAGTTACCTGAAAGTATTGCATTGAAGCTTCAGAATACAGAATACATTATTTTTTCCACATAAATATCTTCATTTGTAAAAAATATCAAATAGGGGATTTTGAAAATAACACTCATCCAATATCAGAAAATCTCTTTATTTCCAAATGATATATAAAATCACTATAAAAAATACTTGATTAAAATAAATAAAATTTTATCTTTTGTTCCTCTATCTGCAGTTCCAAAAGTTTCATTTTAGCATGGTGTTCTTCGTCCATTTGTATTGTTGTATTCTTTTCTATTCTGCACAGGCCATCTCGATATGTATTAGCTCACATTTTTTTTGTGCGACAATTTCAAATTTTGCACTTGCAGAAGTCATGCTTTTCTTTTTTTGTAAGACAGGTCGTCGTCTACTTTGCCATGTATCTGCAAAAATAACTCCCACTTTTTCATCTTTTTTGTTTTTACCATACTTTAAATAACTTGATATCAAGTTACTTATTTAGAACATAATTGAGAGAGTGGATTGTTTCTTCAGTAGAGCTTCAGGTTAACATTGAGCTTTAGCAGTCTTTGACAATTACAAAACTTTTATTTAATACTTTTTGATTCCGGATAAAAATATCTTTCTTTATATTCCAGGTGATGAGGGACATATGTCTTCGCCCTAGAATAACAAGGTTCTAACTACACTTTTCATCAAAATTGAGATTTTGGTATATCAGGGTTCTATCTGCTGAATTCTCTATTTCAATGAGTCAAGTACCGCCATCTATTGAAATTCAAACAAGTTAGCTATAATGCATAGTTCTATGTGCAGATATATTTCCTCTGAATTCGGTACAACAATGTCCTAACTACCTAATTTAGTTAATCGCAAGGTTTGTTACATTAAATCAACACAGATACACCCTTGTTTCCCATGTTCACCCGACAAGGTTGAACATAACCTTTAAAGTTGCTCCAACACTGACTGTTAGTTGTCATAATCAATGTGTAGTGCGTGTTGAATGTTTAATTTCTGCATTCCAGTTAAACATGGAGTCTAGAAGAAGTTATAAAATATTAAGAATGGGTAAGTTGACTTGTAATACTGTCATTATTAGTTTAACTCAACGGATCTGTTTCTATAGCACAAGAGGCAAATAATAATAACACGGAGTATTCTCTGGATGATATTATGGATCCTATCCCTTCCACCAGGTGAGTTTTTTTCATTCAAATGAGCGAAAATAATACGGTACCATATTATTTATTTCCAGTTCAGGTCAACAGAAAAATTTAAGCGAGTGCAAGGAAAGGGATAACTATTCCGAGAAGGTTATCGTTACTTTCATCAGAACATCCACTCCAGAGTAAGTTTTCATAGTTTCGTGAATGCCTTTAGGGCTATTTTATTAATCATGTCAATTTATTTTGTTCACAGAATCCTTCAACAAGTTCCTAGCAATTCAGGTGGTTCTATTATTATTCCTGACCACGAAAATGACATTCTCAATTTCGAAATGAAAAGCATTGAAAACATTGAAATAGTTGATTGTTTTGGAAATATTTTGAAAACCATTGACGATATTCCTCCAACTGAAGTTGTTATACATGAACAAGAAGAGACCATAGAGGAAATCGAGGAAGAGAGGAAGAGAGGAAGAGAGGAAGAGAGGAAGAGAGGAAGAGAGGAAGAGAGGAAGAGAGGAAGAGAGGAAGAGAGGAAGAGAGGAAGAGAGGAAGAGAGGAAGAGAGGAAGAGAGGAAGAGAGGAAGAGAGGAAGAGAGGAAGAGAGGAAGAGAGGAAGAGAGGAAGAGAGGGAGAGAGGGAGAGAGGGAGAGAGGGAGAGAGGGAGAGAGGGAGAGAGGGAGAGAGGGAGAGAGGGAGAGAGGGAGAGAGGAAGAGAGGAAGAGAGGGAGAGAGGGAGAGAGGGAGAGAGGGAGAGAGGGAGAGAGGGAGAGAGGGAGAGAGGGAGAGAGGGAGAGAGGGAGAGAGGGAGAGAGGGAGAGAGGGAGAGAGGGAGAGAGGGAGAGAGGGAGAGAGGGAGAGAGGGAGAGAGGGAGAGAGGGAGAGAGGGAGAGAGGGAGAGAGGGAGAGAGGGAGAGAGGGAGAGAGGGAGAGAGGGAGAGAGGGAGAGAGGGAGAGAGGGAGAGAGGGAGAGAGGGAGAGAGGGAGAGAGGGAGAGAGGGAGAGAGGGAGAGAGGGAGAGAGGGAGAGAGGGAGAGAGGGAGAGAGGGAGAGAGGGAGAGAGGGAGAGAGGGAGAGAGGGAGAGAGGGAGAGAGGGAGAGAGGGAGAGAGGGAGAGAGGGAGAGAGGGAGAGAGGGAGAGAGGGAGAGAGGGAGAGAGGGAGAGAGGGAGAGAGGGAGAGAGGGAGAGAGGGAGAGAGGGAGAGAGGGAGAGAGGGAGAGAATTTAACTAAAAGTCATGAAAGAAATGAATCTCAGAGCGATATCTCAGAAGAGACACAGAAAATTATAGATAATACAGCAAAAATAGGAGATATTGAAGAGGAAGCACAGAACTTACCAAATGAAAATGAAGGAAATCAGACTGCCACGAATTTTGAAAATGATGTACAAATCAACAGAACAAGAAAGCGCAAGAGAAAGATAAGTGAATGAAAAGTAAATATTTGGAAAGGAAAATGCCAGGCAGGAGAAGAATATACAAGTGTGAGAGGGAAATTGGTTGAGGCTAGAAGTGTCAAAACTACGAGAAATTTTTTACAACATTGTAAATTCAAATGCTCCAAACAAATTTCTCAAGAAGAAAGAAAACTAATATTTGATAATTATTGGGAGCTTACCCAAAATGAAAAATACGTCCTCTTGCGGGAAACGACTAAGAAGTTGGGAAAATGTCGAAAAACTACCAATGATGAAGAATCAAGAAGAAAAAAGTAATATTTTTATTTTCTCAAAATTAGAGGTGGAGTCATTCGTGTCTGTAAGAAGTTTTTTTTGGGAACACTCAATATTTCTCATAAACCGGTTTATCATGCACATCTCGATGAACGAGTAAAAAAAGATCAAAGAGGAAAAACAAGCTCAAGAGCACATAGTGCAACTCAAAAACTATATTAAAAGTTTTCCTGTAATAGAATCGCACTATTTTAGAAAATCAACAGAACGAAAATATTTGGAGGAAAATCTGAGTGTTGATAAAATGTATGATTTATATGTTAAGTGGTGTGAAGAAAAAGGGAAAACACCTCTGAAAATGTCTTACTATCGTCACATATTTACAATGGAATTCAATTTTGGATTCCATATCCCTAAAAAAGATAGATGTATAAAGTGTGAATCTTATAAGATAAAGAATACTGATAGGATATTGACAGATGAAGACAGGCAGCAGTATGAAAAACATGTAAAAATTAAAGATGAAATGAGAAAAGAGAGAAACAGAGATAAAGCCAATCATGTCCCCACACTTAGTATCGACTTACAGAACGTGATAACATGCCCACGATCGGAAATTGGAGAATTCTTTTATTTACATAAATTGAGTATTTACAATTTAACAGGATACTTTTCAACCACTGGTCAAACATATTGTGCCATATAAAAAATATTGGATAAGGTGTTGGCTGACAGCAATGTCACAGAATTAGGGACTTGGAGTGATTCTTGCGTACCTCAAAATAGAAATTCATTTATATCTTTCGCTATACTGGACGTTCTACGAGAAAACCCGGATCTGCGGAGTGTGACGATGAAATATTCGGTTCCAGGACACGGTGCAATTCAGGAGGTGGACAACATTCATAGTAATATTGAAAAGTATATGAGCAGAACGGAATTTTTTTCGCCATTATCTTTCATTAGGAATTTGAAATCGGTTAATAAAAAAAGGCCATACTGTATCTTGCAACTGAACGATTCGGATTTTAAGGATTTTGAAAGTTGTGCCAAGAAACTTCCATACAAGAATATTTCTTTTTCCCAAGTTGCTGCTTTGCGATTCACACAGAGTATGTCAGAAGTGGAGTTCAAAGTAAAACACTCTGAAGATTTCAAGAAAGAAACTGTGAGACTTCCTACAGCCAAGGCACGGAGAGGTCGTGATAGTAAAAATAAGGAAAACATTTCCCAATCCCTGCTACTGACATTGAAACCGAAAGTATTGCCACCTAAAAAGTACATTTCTGCAGGGAAGGTAAATGCAATCAAAAAAATTATGAGCTGTATGCCAGAGACGGACAGAAATAATTTTTCTGCATTTTTGAATGAGCTCAGTTAAAGCCTACTCATTTTTTATTGTAATATCATGTTAATGTGAAATATACCTACTTTGAAAGTAATTTACTACATACTGTGATTATTTTATTAAAATATTGCTAACGTTCATGAATCAAAGGTGTATCTGATATTAAGAACTTTTTTGATGAGATTTTCGTATAAGTTCTATGTCAGTTAGAACCTTGTTGAATTACTCCAACATAATTTTTTCTAAAACAAAGTTCTATCTGAATTCTTGACGTTCATAATAACTTTTATCAAAAAAAAAGAAAAAAAAATTAAATCGGGCTAATATCTTGAACCTATTTGAAAGTAGTTGGTCGAAAAAAATTATCGAATCCATTAAGTTGCAACGAAATAGATGAAATCAAAAGTTCGCAGCACGATTCTGAAAAACTTGTCTTGGTCCAGATAGCACCTTGTTTTTCCAGAGCGACGATGTAGCAGCCTGTAAATTCTTAATTTGAAGAGATAAAAACTGAAAAATTACCGGAATTGCACAATCAATGTTAGCAATTTATTTCAATCGCCTCTTTAAACGGAAGTAACCCCAACTTTTTTTATGTATCACAAACTGGTATTAGTTGTTTAGTTGGATGTTGAATTGCTTTATGATAGTACGATGCCAGTCTATCATTGATTACGTACCTCCTGTGAATTTCAAATATTAAAAACAATGGGATGCTACATGACTCCTGTATCATCAGGAGTATTTCATTTGATCTTGAACAAAAGAATAACTACTCACTAGACTTTACTTGGCTACCTATTGGTGACCCTGTTTCTGTGTATGTATGGTCATTATCTTTTGTGATATCTTTTATAGTGCAATCATATTTCAAATACGGACGATGTCAACAAAAGCACGTGAACACCAAACTAGAACAGAGACGCATTAAGCTTGTTTACCCAATGAAATTAATTTGAAAATGTAACATTATCCAAAACCAACCCATAACTTTACACCAAAACAAATATTCGAAATAAATAATCGATAATGTAATTAAAATCACAAAAATAAATCAACGCTGCAACTTCGAACAAATTGCACTTTCAATAATTGTAACGCAGCCAAGCTGAATACATCTCTGCAAAAACATTTCGTTTGGTGTTGTGTCAGGTTGATGTTCTATCGACCAATAGCGTTGCGAGAATTGGCGATCACGAGGTGGACAAGCTGCAAGCATGCATTCAACACTGTTTACATCGATATTTGAAATATGAATTCACTATAGATCTGTACCTAACCTTTCAACTGTGTTGTCCTGTGTGATGACTTCTGCTGAATATGTTTTCGAAACAGGGTGGACTTCTGTCTGCAATAATTTTGCATCTCCTCTTGCCCAATCGACGTCAGTATATTCTGTAACGTCCTCATCATTCAGTAACTCTTGCCCAGAAGTTATTGTAACTCCAGATATACCTGCAAATTATTAATAGTTATAGATATTGTACTGTTCTAATGTTCATGTTATTTATCATATACAGAAATAACCTACCTGCAAGACCATTGAGTCACATTTGGTCGAAATCCCTCCAATGGATAGAGCAAGAGTCTGTGCAAGTATCTTTTCATCTTCATTCTCAGAAGAGCGTGGTGGTGTAATATAAGGTCCACCTCCGGTACCAATGATATAATTCCTATGGTTGGAATGTCGCTTTTTCAACTCTTTTTTCATGACTTCGTATTTATTCTTTAGCTGTTTGTAACTACGAGTCTAAAAATGAGGAAATCAATTATGTACAGGATGAACAACAGAATCTCTTTATATAAATGAATATTTGTACCAGAAAAAGAGTATCTCTTAGCAAAAATACTTACCGTCCCAGTAGTACAAGACTTGCATTTCACTTACATTTTTTTCCATGTCTCCAGCTCTCCAAGTTGAAGAATCTGTCTTTTTACATTTGATCACTGATTATAAGCTGTTTGATATTTTCAATAAAAGCGTTCTCTCTGTCGAGGTGAAGTTTGCAACTCTTTTCTTCTTCAAGTCTTGATTATCGTTTTCCATGTTTATATAATGTGCATTGGTCGAAACCAAAAAAATCAAAGCTATAGGCGAAACGCGAAATAAACACAATAAAAATATTCACTTTGTTCGACATATTTATAAGCAACACATTTCATTCAAATAACGAATGACAAGTGACATTCTGAAATTGACAAAACCAATCAGAACGAGCCGCTGAAAACTCAGTTTTGCCAATACAAACAAAAATTTGGTAAGCCACAAGCTAGCTAGCCTAGAGCTAAATATCAGAAGAAGAAACGCAAAAGTTGTTAACCGTTTAGCTGTTGGTTAAGCTTAGCCTTCAGCCAGCTAACAGGGACTTTTAACTGAACATTGAAAAACCGGCCCTTAGTCTTCCTAGCTGGGGCATTTACCGCTAGTCTCGCCTGTCGCCTCTCCTCTTCTCCCTGAGTGGTCGCGCGAACACTTTGCAGGCACCTGACCCGCTCCTTAATACGGGTGTGTCGCAGTTGATGCACTTCTCCTCCAGACTGATGCACTCCTGCGCCTTGTGCACTGCCTGCGCACACTTCCGGCACATGTCACCCTGCACCTGCTCCTGGCATTCTCGTGCCTCGTGGCCGTGGTTTTGGCACTTGAAACACCTCTGCACCTCATTCCACTCCTTCAAGAAGCAAGGGAGCCAGCCCACCTTCAGCCTCCCTTTCTTCGTGAGCGCTTTCGCGACGCCCGCCTCCAGCTCTACGGTGGCGTTCTGGTTACCTCCCCTGGTAGGTCGGAGGGATCGGATCGACATCTCCACCTGCCTTCCAGCCATGTTCTGGATGGCCTCCTGGATCTCGTCCTCGGGCGCCACTTGGTCGAGGCCGATGAAGAACACTGTTCAGAGGGGCCGGATGCAACTATGCTCCTCACTTTCTCGGCCATTTGGGGGGTCCCCTTCCAGCTGGAGGATCACACCGCCTTCCCTTGTCGGCCAAATCCTTCGCACGGCCACCTCGTTTCTTGGTCCTATTCCTGATTTGAGGTCCCTGAGGATGTCAGCGTAGCTCCGACATTCTTGGCTCCAATCATCACCACCGCATTTTTCACCTTGAGCTTGGGGATCGCTCTCACCCTCCCACCCTTCACTCCCACTACCTTGAAGCTGATTCCATTCACTCTTCCCACCACCTCCAGTATTTTCCTGGTGAGCTCCACCCCCAGACATCCCGGAGCCGGGACCACCACTCCTTCCCTCTTCTCCCCTTCATCACCTTAACCAGGAGATTCACCAGCTTTTCGAAACTTTCCATGATGCTTTCATCTTCCCTCTTCCTCGGCGTCATCCTATACACGTATCGGTCCAGTGTATCGCCTGCTCTCGCCACCCTTGTAGACACCACCATGTACCCTATTTTACTTCCCTCCTCCTCTGCCATCGTAATGCTTGTGAGTCAGGATACCTTTTTTTTGGGGGGTGGAAATGCATCATGCACGAAGACCGCTTTGTGTCAATCACGAGTCAACGGTGCCGGACTCCTACCGGCTAAAACCACCCTTCGTCCTCTCCCTCATCTGGGACCGTCTGGTGAGACATATCATCAGATGAAGGCGGCGTGACTTTCTTATCCATTTCTCGCCTGTTACTGCTGGAGATTTCTCTCGTCTCGTTCTTTTGCCCGCATCACAGCTCGCAGGTAGCTCGTTCCCTCCGTCCAAGATTTTTGGCTCTGTAGCATCCCCTCTACCAGGTCTGGTGTGATTGCCCTACCGGTTACTACTTCGTATCTGAGCCTCTCTTCGTGCTACCTTGGGCAGATAAAAATGGTGTGGTACGGGTCGTCAACCTCTTGGCAGTACACACATTGATCACTTGCGGACTTTTTAATTCTGTAAGTGTATGTCCCATACGAACCGTGCTCGGTCAGAGCCTGTGTGGTGAAATAGTCCAGCATTCTGAACTCACTCTCGATCCATTTTTTAAGGTCGGGGATTAGCCGTTTGGTCCACTGGGCTGATCTCATGTTCCTTGCCCATCTTATCTTCCATTCTTCAATATTTGCGTCACGCTCTTCTTTTTTTATCTCCTCGGTCACCCGTACTCTGCGTTGGAGTCTTTTCCTTTCTGCAACTAGCAGGTCAACTGGAGGTATGGCTGTGATGACGTTCAGCACATCTATAGAAACGGTCCTGTACGCCATCGCTGTGCTCAGGAGCATTCTCCTTTGAGTTGATAGCATCATATTTCTGTATTTATTTACCCTCATTACGGTCTCCCATATGGGTGCTGCGTATAGCAGCACGGACTGGACAACACCGTACAGAACTTTCCTCTTTAGGCTTCCTGCTCCTCTGGTGTTCGGGAGGATCTTGGCTAGAGCAGTTACCTGCCTCTCCGCTTTCTCGCAGGTCTTCCTTATGTGCTCATTATAGATGAGCTTATCATCCAGCCAAACCCCCAGATATTTGACGAATTTCTTCGAAATAACTGTTTTTCCTGCAACGGAAAATTCAATCCCATCTCTGTTTCTTGGACCCCTGACAATTATTGCTCCGCTTTTCTCCGGAGCCATCTCAAGGCCGTTTTCCACCAACCAACGGTCTACGAGTTGCAGGCACTCGTTCGCCTTAGCCATCAGATGTTCCTTTCGGTCGGCCCTTACCACCACAGCCAAGTCGTCTGCATACGCCGCAGTGTGGCATCCCCGAAGAAGGTCAAGTCGCAGCACTCCGTCGTACAGGACGTTCCACAGAGTCGGTCCTAGGAACGATCCCTGTGGGACTCCCTGCATCATGTCCTGCTGGTAACGTCCTATAGTAAGTTTTCTCTTAGTTAGATACTGGCCTAGGATCTTTAAAAGGTATGGGCTGACTCCCGCCTCCTCTAGCCTATTACAGATGTGGTGCCATTTCGCAGTGTTAAATGCGTTTTTAACATCGATTAATATAATTGTGCCCCATAGTGTGCCAGGGTCGCTAGCCTTCTCAACAACGTAATTGATAGCCGTGACGGTTGAAAGCCCGGCTCTGAAACCAAATTGTCTGCGGCCTGCGGGAGATAATCGAGTTTTCCTCTAGTTCGGATTCTAGCCTAAATTTTATTATGTATTCAAAAAACTTACCCGTGGCATCAAGGAGGCATATAGGTCTAAATTTGTTTTGTTCGTAATTTCCTTTGGGGATCAAGACCACCCTGGCATTTTTCCACTCTGGTGGGAAACACAATGTCCTCAGCAGCTCGTTCAGGAGGTTTAGGATCCTTTCCGGGGCGACTTTAATGGCTGCCTTCAACACCTCCGGCATTATTCCATCCGGTCCAGGAGCCTTCCCGACCTTCATCTTTGCTGCTGTGCGCACCAGTTCAGCTTGAGTTACGTTCGTTGGCAGAGTCGTGTCATGAATGTTTATGCCAATTTGTCGATCCAGATCGTGTGGGTCGTCGGGGAAAAGTTCCCTGACTAGCTCTTCCTTTCTTGCCTGCGTCAGCTCATAGGGAGTCTTCAGGTTTTTTATGACCAGCCTGTAGCCCTGTCCCCACGGATCCTCCTCCAGTCGGTCGCAGAGCTGCTTCCATTCCTGGGCCCTTGCCTTCTTAATGCCCTTTGTCAGAATTCTTCTCTGGTCTTTGTAGAGTAATTCAGCTTCCGCAATGTCATCTGGTAGTGCTCTCGCTCTGCGTAGTCTGGTTAAGACTCTTCTCGACCTGTTACAGTCCCTCCTGTGCTGTTCGAGTTGGTCACTCCACCAGATCGCTTGCTCCTGTGCCCTTCCACCTGCATCTCTAGATGTTTTATTTTTTTGTGCATTCTGGATTTCTTTTACCAGTTGCATCATTGTCGAGACTCCCTGGATAGCATAGGTGATTTTCCGTTGAACTCCAATTATGTTTACATGTTTGGCAGTCCGCCACTCAATTTTTTTCTTTGTGCCTGCAGCAATCTCAAAAGTAATATATTTATGGAGGCTCAAAGACTCCCTATCCAAGACTGCCCAGTTTTGTATTCTGCCGGCGATGTCCTGCGTGGCCAGCGTTATGTCGATCACGGATCTTTGCGGACCTCTGACGAAGGTCGGAGTATCATCATCATTAATTACCGAAATGTTCAGTGTGTTTATCCATTCGGCCAGATACTCTCCTCTCTGGTCCGTCCTATTGGGGCTCCACAGGCCCGACTTCGCGTTAAAGTCGCCGAGTACGACTGCCTCCTTTCCACTGTTACGTGATGCATCACTGCATCCACGTATCTCTGGTATTCGGCATACGGGATATTGGGTGATATGTAACAGTTGTACATCGACCACCCCGCAAAGTGCAGGCATGTGAAACCCGGGAGTCGTTCGTGTCCCACTATCCCACAGTTCCGATTTCTACAAAATATTGCCGTGTCTCCGTTAGTATCCTTAATCCACAGCGGGTTCGGGTTCACTAATTTTTTGTTTGGTTCTTGGACCAGGATGAGGTCGGCATCAACCTCGGCTGCCGTCTTTTTTAATAGGTGGAATGCATTTATTCTCCTTTCTGTGTTGCTATTCGTCTAGCGAAACGTATCCTGTCCATGGCCACTTGCATCCAATACGATTTGCGCAAAGTTTTGTATGCAAAACGCCACGTCACCATATAATGAACCTCATTGCGCTCGTCATTAAAGGTCACCACTTTTCTATTCATTTTCGCGCACACACACACACTCAGAGTGTGTTCTCGTATAGAAAATTCAAACACAAATGACCGCAATTAACTTGGTTGAATGTCTGATAGCGATCGTAGTTGTAGAAGATTTTCACTTTTTTACCCAGATATCGCACCAATTCCACCGGCGGCTTCAAATTGCCGAAACTGTCAAAGTATTTCACCACATGTCCGCGTTTCACGTAAGCTACCCAATGCGTTCCGCGATTCCTGCTCGAGTCCAGATTGATGATTGCGCATTCTCTGTACTTGGGAAATTTCGATGATGATGATGATGAGGATCGAGGTAAGTTGTCTCGCATGAAAACACCAATGAAATGAGGTATTTTCAAACGTTTCACATATTTAAGTAATTCCTCATCGTACAACGCTCTATTGGGCAGCTTCAGTTTTTTGAAAATTTCTCCTTGAGAAACAAACCGTAGCCGCCTTTAGCGGTCTTGCGCAGAAACAAACCGGAACCTCCTACATTTTTGTTGTCACCGCCGCCACCACCAATGCTCTCCATTGCGGTATTATGACGCTTGTCTTCCTCCAATTTCTTTTTGGCATTGGCCGAGGATATGATGGTCCTGGCTATGGTGCTGGCACCGCCTGCCAACGAGCCCAGCGCTCCCAGAGCGGCGAATATCGGAAGCAGAGGCAGCACACCACCGCTCTTCGCTTCGAACGGTATTATTCGGGGTACTCTGATTTTTTTGCGGCCACCCAATTTTTTCACTTGAGCACGGGCAGCACGCAGTGCCACCAAGGAGGATTTTCGCAGAGCCTTCGCACTCAAATCTTTCAGCTGATCAGGTTTCAGTGTTTTTCGCAGAGTCTTGGAAATTTTCTTAACCACATCTCGACGGAAAGACTTTGGCTTTGCAGTAGCAGCAGCAGCAGCCTTCTTCTTCTTCTTCAGACCCATTCCCAAATTACGTTTTGCCTTCATGGTTGTGGTGACCAGCCAAGCAGCAGCTTTCTCACCAAATTTGTCGTCTTTTGATTTGACACGTTCCCAAGCTTGATTTTCCAGCGCCCAGTCGGCCTTGTGTCTCTCCTTCAAAGACTTGTTTTGCGAGTATGCAATATCGTGAGTCTTACAAGCCGAATCCAAAGGGTTCACCCCCGGGGTCTCCACGTGCCAATCTCTTCTGTAGTTTGGTACCCGGTCCACAGTACTGGTATCCAGGCAAATGAAGCTCGAATGGCAGATGATTAATCAGAGAGTTCACCACACCACAACCTTCCTGCTCGACAGTCAGCATGACACTGACGCGAATGATGTTGCACACCTACTTACATAACTGTACTCCACTCAAAATGTCATTCGAATGTCAGATGTGGGCGTGGTCACACACACACACATACTTCTGCAAAAAATCAATCAACTCAAACATGAAAGTGGTGCAACAAGAGCCGGCTGTGGAAATAGTCAATTTGGATATCATAGGTGGAGGAGGTATTGGCGGTGACGACACGATATACGTAAACACGGCTCCCTGATACCGAATTCATTCCGAGCGATATTTTGTGGCCCCAGCGGATGTGGCAAGACCAACGCTGTACTCAGTCTGCTGTTCAAAGTCGCTGTACCAACCTAAATATCAGCTACTGCACGATGTACTCAAACAAGTCAAGGGCGTAGGTTATTTTCCATACAGGGGCAACGACGAGGTAATCGATCTGTCAAAGGCGAAAGAAAACTCAATTTTCATATTTGACGATGTGGCGTGTGACAAACAGAATAAAATCAGAGAGTCCTATGCCATGGCACGCCACAAGGGTATTGACCCAACCTACTTGTGTCAAACCTACTCGAAAATACCCAAACAGCTGATCAGGGACAATTGCAACATTATAGTGCTTTTTCGGCAAGACGATATGAATTTGAAGCACACCTTTGAGGAATTTCGCCGCATGTGCGCCGCCTGTTAGAAGGAAAAATTCGGATCTCTGGTCATTGTCAAAGACTTTGATGTGAACAAAGGACGCTACCGCCTGGGCTTTGACAAATATATACAAATGTGATGCGAGGTGGCACGGCATTCGTACTGAAGCCATGGCGCCGACCACATCACCCCGCATCGAGACGGAGATTGCTAAAGCTGAACGCAAACGTCAAGTCAACCAGTTGTTGAAAATTGTGCGAAAAAAGTATCTGAGTCTGAAACTCGGAAAATCCGAGCATGATGAAGCACTGAGTGAATTATTCAAACCCATTATGGTGCCGCTGAAAAGATTGAGTGCGTCAGTGCCGCCACTCACCAAGCGATCACGACTGGCAGTGAAAAAAGAAGAGAAACAGGAACCGTTGACACCAACAACTCCAGACTTTATGAAAAAGGAAGAAGACGAAGAAAGCTACCACACAGATGATGGTGATTATGATGATGAGGATGACTATTTGGAAGTTTATCCCGAAGTAGCAACTGAATTCGTGAATGAATATCGCGCCAAATCCGGCAAAATAGATGTGAATTACGGGCCCATTTACGACAAACCAAGAGCGCAATGGTTGCTCGGTAGAAAGCTGATGGACTTCGACAAAGATACGGGGGACATTCGCATTGATGGTGTAACATACGAGGGCACTCCGGGGCTATATAGTTTGATTTTCTACAAAAATCCCAAATACGCTAAAGCCGATTTGGCGGCATACAAGCAAATTTTGACAGCTACAGGTGCGCATGTAGATGCGCGAGGTAGGTTGAATCCATCTCAGACTGCCAAATACGAACAGTTGATTCGACCAATGTTCAAAGATCCTCAATCAAAAATAGGTGGTGGTGGAGATCGAGGTCGTTTCACCGACGGCAGTGGTATCCCAGATCAGTTGACATACAACACGAAACCCATAGAATACGTGTACTGGGACGATGTGAACGAGCTCGTTGACAGGTATTGGCTTCAGGTAGCCGCCAAAAATGCCGGCAGCACCTCTACCGACAACGAGATCGTGGCCATCATCAATGAATTGAGAGAAGCAGGCTATATTCGATAAATAAAAGCGTAGACGTTTTTTTGCATGCCACAGTCGCATCATGAGCATCAACAAGTTCGGTCAAACTTCGTCAGATCGCCGTGCACGGCAGCAGCAGCAGCAGCCCTATCATTTTCCTGGTGTTATACTCAACTATACGACAAATGGGGACATTGATGCTGAACATGTGAAAATATGTAATGTGGAAACGCCAAGTGCACTCAATGATGTTGCCAACAAAAAATACGTTGATGACGTCATACAGAAGCTCAAAGATGACGTCATACACAAACTCAAAGACGAGCTGGACACCACCAAAAATAATCTAACAGCCTTGGATATTCGAGTGATGAAATTCATGTCACTTCCGATGAAAAAGCATGAAAATACCAAGAAACGCTTGGATAAATTGGCACTGGATATTGTTGATATTCCAGCCTCTTAAGTAGAAGGTGTAACGCCCAGTGCAGTTAGTGTATTGACTCCGCCATTAGCGAAATGACGTCATCATCATCATCATCTGAGAAAAAACAATTGGTTGATGAGCTCCATGCTCCAGCCAGAAGGAATTTTCCTCGCAGACGTACCATCATCAAAGGACTCGACGATCTGTGGCAGATGGACTTGGCTGATCTTCAAAAATACTCCAAAGCCAATAAAAACTTAAATTATATTCTCGTGGTGATTGACACCTTTTCCAAGTACCTATGGGTGTGCCCCCTGAAGACCAAAACTGGTCGAGACGTCACCGAAGCGATGAGTGACATATTGTCGAAAGCGAAAAGATGTCCCAAGCTCCTCCAGTCAGATCTCGGAACTGAATTTTACAATTCCAGCTTTCAGACTCTCCTGAAAAAGTACAACATCAAACACTACAGCACTTATACCGTGAAGAAAGCCGCGATCGCAGAGAGGGTTATACGTACTCTCAAGGAGAAACTCTTTAAGTATTTCAGTTTGAACGGTACCTACAAATGGCTGGACATTTTGCCGGACATTGCCAAAAACTACAATCAGCGCAAAAATCGAACGATCGGCATGAAACCGTGTGACGTCACCAAAGACAATGAAAAACAGATGTAGTCAACGTATGATTATGTCGAACGTGCTGGTCGAAAAAAATTCAAAATTGGCGATTTCGTGAGAATTAGCAAGGCCAAGCATGTTTTCGAAAAAGGGTATACGCCTAATTGGACTACGGAACTATTCAAAGTTGTCAAAGTGAAAATCACCCAACCAATCACGTATTTGCTGGAGGACTTGGAAGGGCGACCAATCAGCGGCGCTTTCTACGAACAAGAACTACAAAAAACAAAAAATCCTGAAGTCTATCTAGTGGAAAAAATCCTCAGGCGTAAGGGTCGTAAAGTACTTGTGAAATGGCTGGGGTTCGATAGTACGCAAAATAGTTGGAATGATGCGACAAATCGCATGTAATTCAATGGAAAATTGGCACAATCTCAACTGGAAGAGGGGGCCTTTCATCGTCGTCGTCTCTCAGCTCTCGACGACGTAGAAACTCAAGCCGGTGTATGGGGGGAGGGTGGGGGGTGATGGCGGCGGCGGCAGCGGAGAAATAAACCGATGCCAAACGGTGCAGAGAGATTAGTCAGTCAACATGTTTGGTGCAGTGAACAACGTCGTCGTCGAGTCTTCTGAAGAGTCCTCTGGTTACGAGTCGGCGTCGGCGGCGTCAGCTTCATCATCATCATTATCATCATCATCATCGGACCAAGAGTGGGCAGATCGAATGGAAGATTTAGATCGAATATGTGACATGTACAAGGAGGCTATCAAAGCGGAACGTTTCTTCGCGTGCAACGCCACCTACGAGTTTCGCAACACCGACGTTTTGAGCTTGCAATGCGGCATAAGTTTTGCTCGGAGTTTCGTGCCTGCAGTGAAACTCGTGTGCAAGGTCCAATACACCATATGCTCCAGCCTGTCCTTCAGCATGATTGAGTGGGGCCAATTCGTGGGGGCCATTAATCAGTTGCTTTACACTAGCCGAAATGGCCCGAATGCAGCAGCAGCAGCAGCAGCCAAGACTATTCGAGTCAAACTCGACTGGGACGATGTTATGGATTTGGAATTACACACGTATGCAGAGAGTCAACAAGTGCGAGTTTCCAAGAATGACACCTACTTCTACCTGACGGAAGCGGATGTTCAAGAAATCCTACATCTAGATGCTACTGTAATGGCGACAAGATTTGAATATCTATTGAATATGAACTTTAGTCAATATTATCACGATTTATTAAGCAGTGCAAAAACTCTAGCTGAAAATAATGGTTTGTCATTTGATGAGTCTATAAACTTGTGTATTATATCATCAAAATATGATAAACATCTATGTTTTCGTGAATACCTATGCTATTTGCCGGATAAAGTAATGTTTGATTACGAAACGAAATAAATGTATATATTGAGAGCAGAGTTGGCGTTTTAATTCAGTATGCAGTGTGCAGTGTGTCTGTCTGTATGCTGAGAGAGAGAGAGAGAGAGATGCAGCAGTACGAAACAAGACTCGACTCGTATCGAAGCTGGACTTCGACATTTCCTGCAAGTAAGTTAGGCGAAGCAGGCTTTACGTATACCGGTTCGGAAGATGTAGTTGCATGTCTTTCGTGTCAAGTAGAAGGGTTCAGATGGCTGCCCAATGACGATCCTATGGCTGACCATCGTGATGTGATTTTGTTCGTAGTTATTACTCTGAGCACAGACACAGATCGACGACAGATGGCGCTGATGTCCCTCCAGAACCAAGAGTGTCAGATGTTATTAGCAGAGTGACAGATGACACATTGATGACACCTCCACCACCACCACCGACAGATGGCGCTGATGTTGCTCCAGAAGAACGACAAGTGAAAGGTGACATGAGCAGCAAAGTGACCACAGATGTCATAAACATAGACTCACAGAACACGGTGATGTCTTGTAAATGAACTAAATGTATTGTTTATGCCATGTAGACACTTGGCGTGCTGCTCACAGTGCGCCATCAGGTGCGGCACATGCGTAGTTTGTAGATCACCCATCAATACATTTATGAATATATATATATCTTAGAATATTTTTGATTTTTTTATTTTGCTACTCGAAAATACCCTTCCCCATTTTTTTTGCTCAAAAAACATGCCAGTTTTTATGTAAGAAAGTATCACATTTTTGATTGAATTATTCTTCCAATTTTGGTGCAAAAACGTGCTCTTTTTTGATGCAAAAAGTGACACTTTTTTCGATAAAAAAAACACCCAAAATTGACATGGTGGAAGGATTTCAGTGAATTTTGAGTCACTCAGCATTCACTCAGTTTTCACTCAGCTTTCACTCAGCATTCACTCAGCTTTTTCCACCATGTCAATTTTCGGTAATTTTTTTTATAAAAAAAATTGCCATTTTCCCATAAGAATACATGTATTTTTGAATGAAAAAAAGTGACACCTTTATTGACATGGTGGTAAAAGCTGAGTGAAGCATTTTCAGTGAAAGCTGAGTGGCTGAGTGAATCACTCAGCTTTCACTCAGCTTTTTCCACCATGTCAATAAAAGTGTTACTTTTTTGCTTGAAAAAGTGATACTTTTTTTGCATGAAAAAGTGACACTTTTTGCATGAAAAAAGTGACACTTTTTTGATGCAAAAGTGATCTCTAAAAATATGTGGGATTTTGAATGGGAGATTGGAAGGGTGAAACAAAATATAATAATATCCAGACACGGATTACATATTGATTTTATTAAATCATAAATATAAAACATAATCGGCTATTATTTGATTAATAATATATAATGTAGTGTGTGTGTGGAAAGAAACAAACAAGAGCATTTTATTTCATTTTCATTTAACATTTTTCTTGAAATTTTGTGTGTGTGTGTGTGTGTGTTTGGCAATTCTGAATCCTCATCCCCTGAGCCTATGAAGCATTTATATGTGAGATCTAATCCGTAGGGCTCACCACCACCACGCAGATGTAGGTCACAGTAGCATTGGCTGCTCGTTTTCAAAGTGAACAGTACTTCATCAAATCTGTTGTGACACCAAAATTTGTCACATTGATATATATTGTCCATGTGCTTTACACCGAACACCACATGTTGATGGTCTCTGATGCTGTGAACCGGATGGTTTTGCATAGCCCTTCTGAATGCTTTATAGCAAGTGCGGCAAAATCGTAAATTATATTTTGGAATACGATATGCATTCGCCCACACAGTATTGGTCTTCGTGCAAATGACCCTCCCAGTCTTGATTTTTGAGAGCTTCACACCTATCTTCAAAGCTGATTTCTCTCGTGTACTCTAAGTGACTCAAATTATTGAAATTTTGTTTGACGCTCTGAGCCTGCTTATAGATTTGTACCCATTTTTCATCGGCAAACATTTTCAAAATTCGATCAGTGAGCGTCCATGGTAGAGGTGAGGCCTCGATGAATTCAACTATTGATGATGTACATCTGACTACTTGCAGACAGCATAAATTTTTCAAAGTGTCTACCATGGTGGTGGTGTGTGTGTGTGCGTGTGTGGGTATGTGCTCTCTGAAAAAACATTTAAATTCTATTAGATATCTAACTGACTGTAATGACCCCACGGCAGAGTGTCATGAGAGCCGACAATCAAACAGCGCTTGTCGTCGTGGGGGTTGAGAGCGATCTTTGTTTGCTCTACACTAAAAACTGTGTGAAAAGGATCGAATACAGCGTTGCGAAGTTATTTTTTCCACATTGATTTTCAGACATTCCACATAATCTTCAAAAGTGATGTGATTTTCGACAACGCTGTATTTGACCCCTTTGGATTTTTTTACGGTTTCTCCACCTTGTATCTTATAGGTGTACAACTTTGATCGAAGCCCCACGAAATCTGTCATGATACGACCATTGGCTTCGTCCTTCATCAAGCCGGGTACTTTTTTATTTTCGAGGGTGATGTCAAATGGGTTGTCGCTTGGGTAGTCGCTCGTATCGAATTTTTCAATGTGACTGCTAATCAAATCCCGATAAATATCATCGCACTTAATTTCATAAATGAGCGAATCAGTATCCGTATACATCAATTTGCACTGATCGTGCGTGTACTTTTCCATCATGAAGCCGTAATGGAAATCGTACACGCATACCTCGGAAATATCGATAATCGACATTCCTATGTACAAGGGCTTATTGAATAACAAATCCGTCTTTGCCATCTCGATAGCGACGAGGCTCTCGTCGAAAATGGTGCGACTCCTGAAATTTGGACTGGCAATCAGATTTTTTGCGCCTTATCGTCCCCCCCACTTGGAGACCATTTTCACCACACGGTGCTTCCGTATGTTTTCCATGGTTTTCCCGAACACTGCGTTATTGGCTAGTTTGTAGTTATTTTTGCCAAAAGTAGTTTTTGCTTGAGAGCGTAATTTCGTATTTAATTCAATGTAGGGACGCAGCCACGCCGACTGATTGAATTGCAACACCTTGTGGATTTCCCTGAGTACAAGGCCGTGTTTGAGTGCTTGTTTCAACACCCTGTAGTGCACAACATATTTTTCCTTGTTGTACAGCGTGGTCATCAATTTTGGTAATTTCGAGCTTGGCGGTGTACGGTGCTCGGCACACAAGGGTAAATCTTTGTGTTTGTCATGCAGATGTTCGGGGTACTCCAAATCGACTTCGAGAATGTAGCCGATGGGCGAGGTGTCCGACACTTCCGACACATCGAAATCGGCTGCATTTTCGAGCCATTTAAAGCCATCGTTCGGAAGATATTCCATCATGGCCGAACCGTACAGATTATTCACGTCGAGAAATAGCAAATAGGTCGACGGTTTGGAGGCGTCATACCTTTCACCCATGTGCTTGTTATTGACCGAGGAGAATCTGTTGCAGCACTGACTGATGCCGCCACGAATTCCTCGCTCGACAAAGAGAAGCATGTCGACGTCTTTCAGTATCTGCAATTTGCACTGTGTGTACTTCAACATACAGGACCACGTATAACCCGGGAGGGTGTAATACCACGCAGGATCCAGCCCATACGTCTCGTGACCGATATTTCGAAAATTTTCGAAAATATCCGCCAAGAGCAATATGTCGGTTTTCATGTATAGGTCAGAGTACTCGCCCAGTGTTGTCAAGTTGAACGACCGCCACACGTTCTGCGCATGCTCGTATTCGGCATCGATGATGCCACAATCGTTCAATTTGTAGAACTGATCGCGCGCCGGCAAACTTGGGCATTCCAGTTTCTCCATCGAATCGATGAAATCGTATGGGAATACCCCTTTTCGAGTGAGTAACTCGTACAGGTCGGCATCGAAATGGGCAAATTCGCGCCTTGATATCTTCAAGTCATGGATTGTCAGTGTTTGCACCAAATTCTCCAAGCTCATGCCCATGAAGCGAAAAGAGTCAATGAATCGAAATTTAATGTCAGTGTTGCCGTCGTACTGGGTGAAATAAATGTATTTTTCTTTGTTGACAGGCAATAGGCTGACTCGACCCCTTTTTGCTATATCTCGAATAATAAAATGACTGTCGTATCCGGATAAATTGTGGAAAATGATTGGCACAACGAACAACTTTTTGTAGTTCAAATTGCAATGCGCATGCGCATGTCCACGGAACGCTCCCGTGTAGTGATTATGATCTATTACAATTTTGTCGTCAGTTTTCCAAGGTTTTTCGCAGATGTGGCAACATGGCGCTGTCGCTCTATCTGGAAGTGAGACGATCATGGGGACAATATCCAAAGTTTTGGCTTCCACAAATTTGGCTATGGCCTCCATTCTCTCCGCAAACCAATCCATAGAGTCGAGGCTCCGATGACTATCATAAAATGACAAAGTATCGTCATATGCACACTTGAAATAAAATCCAGCGCTGAAAGGAATGTGTTTTTGGTACTTTGTCGTATGTGAGGTGCATTCTTCGTTATTAAACTGTTCCAAAATCGACTCAAAATCCGCGTAAATTACAAAGGGCACTATTTCTTTATGTACAAAATCCCGAAATTCTACATGATCATACGAAGGAAATGAAATTTTGCTCTCGTTTAATTTTTGACAATCAACAGTATGACTGTCGAGTTTCTCCTCACTCGTAAAATAATTTAAACACCTGTCGCAAATGAATGTTTTATGTCCATTTTTACTGAGTTGGCGACTGAGTAGGTGAGATAAATCCTTTATCCAAACATAATGGAATTTTATATCATCGCCGACGGCATCATCGGCGTCGGCGATTTCCAGTGGTGGTGCCTCGTAATCATTTAATTTCGGGTGATATTCATTTTGAATGAGGAGAAGATTGACATGTTTGTCTAATTTTTGTTTCGTGAGTCGGCTCGGAACAGTAACGAAAAATGCCTCCTTGTTCGCCTGCGGCTGAATCAATTCCAAGGTGTACACATTCACAGATATGTTGTTCAATCGCTCAAATTTGGTAATTTGTTTTAATTTCATAGGGAAGTCGATTCCATCCAAGTTCAGTACATTTGAATAGTGAGGGTATGATGGATTTTTACCCGATTCAACAGGGTACAAGGCCGAAACGACGGCCCAAGCGAAACACGCATCATCTTCATTTTTCAAATTAATGCAAGCTTTTTTATTCGCAATAGATTTTGGCAGCTCGATGAAAGACGAACCGTTTCCTACGTCCGATTTATTCGTATTGATTTCCAAACTAACAATTTTTTGAAGACTCCAGCCACTTTCTTTGTCCGCGAATTCCGACAGTTTGTTTTGAATTTGATCGATGACATTTTCTAGGAACCACTTTTTCAAAGTTGTACCCCTATCGATAACAACGTTTTTAGTGTTGAAATAATTATAGTCGCTTATTATTTTTTCTTGATTCAAGGATTTTTTCACGAATTTACCACAAAATGTCGCATTGACTTTGATGCTTGGATGTTTTTTCAATAAATTTTGAATTCTGCTTTTGAATAGAATTAATGCATCACCAAAAAATTGTCCAATATCTTTATGTTTCAAATTTATAATTATACCGGTGCGTAAACGCAAAGAAAATGCCGATTTCAAGTCCTCCCACCATACTCGAGATGTTAATTTTGATTTGACTCCCTCTCCCACCACCACGTCGACGCCTGGCTGTTGTTGACCTGACTTTTTTGATTGAATTTCGTATAATTTTCAAGTGTCCGCATAAAGTTTGTAATTTTCTCAGAGAGCCTATGCAATCCACTGCGGCGATCGCACTATTGATCAGGCGGGCGGTGTACTTGCAATGGGCCAGCCAATGTTTGCGTTCTTTATCAGTACAACCCTTTTTGAGGATATTTTTGACCTTACGCAACTTGACTACCATCTCCATACTGTGTGCAACAATAGCGTCAGATGACATGATGATGATGATGATTATTCAACAGACACAAAATTTCAAGAAAATGTCAAATGAAAATACAAGAAACTCACTCTTTGTTTCCAACGGCGGCGGCGGCGTCGTCAGCGTCTTCAGGCTTTAGCGATCTCAAACAGCTGCTGCGGATGATTTTGATTGGCAATTTTCTGCTCGCCCCTGTAGATGAGCATATGCTGGGACTCGGTTAATTTGTCGAGGATGGGTTTGAATGCACCAGTCACTCGATTTGGCAGGAATACTTTACACTCCTCCAACTCCACTAGGACGGACTCTCCAAATTTGGTTGTTTTCGCTTCAGCGCCGAGGATCAGATGGGGTTCGTTCTTTGGTAGCTCTGACAACTTCCGCAGGTTCTTCCTGCAAGTCAACGAAATCTTGTTAATTTCGTCGAGAGGATGAGACTTCTGCGAAATCATTTGAAAAATGAAAAAAAATTCATACACGCTGTATTATAACTCTCATTCACTCACTCAAAATGAAAAATGATTTTTATGATTCACCCCGTGTATGAGAAATAAATATGATAAAAATAAAATATTCCAATCACACTGTATATAGCAAATGGAACTTTGTGAGAGACACCCTGTATGAGAAGAAATTATGATTAAAAATGCAATCCACACACGCTGTATGAAAAACAAAAAAAAAAATATGACGTTTTATGAGAGAGACACTCTGTATGAGACGAAAAACAAATATGACAAATGAACTTTTCTGATTTTTTTTGAAAAAGGAACACTACAAAAAGTGAATCGAAAGAAATAGGCACACTTGAAACAATCGCGAAAAATAAAAAAGAATTACTACTACTACTGACCTTTGCAAATCACGAATTAAATGGCACTCACAATAAAACAATGCACTTGTATAGAAAAAAAGCGAGAGACAGATGAGCGGCAGAGAGGCCCTTGTTGTTGCTTCGAACGCAGATAATGAAATGACGCAGGCTCGCTGTGAACGTACGTACGCCTAGTTCGCGTAACCCACGCTGCAAATGTATGCAACGGTCGATCTGGGGAAAACCCAAATTGCGCAATACCAGTAAACAACTCCAAGGTCAATTTAGCTCGAGCAGCGTAAACAGATACCGGATGTGTGAGATAAATCTGAAAAACAAATTCAAGGTCAAAAATGGATCATCGTCGTGTTTACTGAGAATTTCGTTCAGCTTGAGAGAGCAGACAGTAAACAAGTCCAAGGCCAAATCGTATTTCTTAGAATTTCATTGGAGAGAGAGTAAACACCAGATGTGGCTCTTATCGCTGTTTACGACCACAGCGCGCGGAGACGTATTTTTTTTCTTTTGGAATTTCATTCGAGAGCGAGTGAATTAATAATAAGTCGTCCATCATAATTTTCTGTTGTGTGTGTGTTCTAAGACAGTAGAGACATTTTTCATATTTAATTTTTTTGTTTTGTCAATTAAGGTGGCGGCGGCGGTGGCCATGTTTTTTTCTCTTCCAGCTAATTGCTCTCAGCGAATCACGTGAGGACAAGAAGTTTTTTCATAACTTCCGCCATCGCGCCATGTTTTTTTGCCTTCCGCTCCATCGCCGCCATGTTTTTTGCGTTCCGCTCCATCGCGCCATGTTTTTTTGCCTTCCGCTCCATCGCCGCCATGTTTTTTGCGTTCCGCTCCATCGCGCCATGTTTTTTTGCCTTCCGCTCCATCGCCGCCATGTTTTTTGCGTTCCGCTCTATCGCCGCCATGTTTTTTGCCTTCCGCTCCATCGCCGCCCCTTCCGCTCCATCGCCGCCATGTTTTTTTGCCTTCCGCTGCATCGCCGCCATGTTTTTTTGCCTTCCGCTGCATCGCCGCCATGTTTTTTTGCCTTCCGCTGCATCGCCGCCATGTTTTTTTGCAGAAAAGACGCGCGCCACTAAGGGGGAAACGTTTTGAAGCCCCCCACCCCGAAACTCTTCGGCGAACACGTCATCTTCTTCAGCACCAACCCTCCACCAACGGCAAAAACTCGATGGACGCGGCCATCGAGAGATTCACCGTAGCAATGCCGATCCTGTGACACTCTTCGGTCACAGCTTCGGCATTGTATATCTACTATAAGCTAATTTTACTTTTGCATTCAGTCCACTCTTATTAATTCTATTGAATAATTTGAGTTTTTGTTTGTCCTCAGCCACAACGTGTCTTATCTTCCACTCAATCTTTGAGATTTCCAATGTAGCTTCTATCTCCCCAATGTATGAATTCTTGAATGAGCGGGCTATTATCAAAATGAGTTCTTGTTTAGCATTAAGAATGCATTTTTTATAATCCTCAGCAAAACCCATCAGATATTTAAGTGGAAGTTTTCCGCTGAATACATGACTAGTTTCATCGAGAATACATTGTTTCGTATCGGAAAGACCCCATCCACTAGTGAGAAGGGAGTGAGAATGTGTCTGACCAAATGAAATCATATTCTTCATTGTGGAAGTTATACCTGGCTTTCGAACTACCGCAACATGTTCACCACCCATTTCATATCGAATTTCATCGAAGAGAAATGCCAAAGCATTATTGGACATATAACAGACTTTATTTACTTCTTTTGGTGTGAATTTTCCTTCTATGTAAATGAAACTATCGGCAATGTCAAGAATTGCATCTTGGTTATTGATCATGATGCGGATTTCATCAGAGTTCTTGAACAATGGTGATCCATAGGGTTTGTATGTATGCTCATGAAAACTTATAAGGCTGTGATCAACAACTGGCTCGTTGAAAATATCCAACTTCTCATTGTTAGCTTCCAACATCATTTTTATTCTCGTATTCTAAGCCCAATTGATTTCAGAAAATTTAGATCTCTCGTGGACAATTTTCGTCTTTGCTGTTTCGCACTCACTTTAGTAATGATCTTTTCCATAGACATTACTTTCTTTTTATTATCTGATGCTGGTGGACTTCTTCCACTGCTCTCGCGCACACGTTCATTGTTGTAGCAAAAACCCATAACACTCGCTCTTATAACTTTTTCAGTTCCAGAATAACAGCTATGGATTCCTCACTTCCGAAATCGATTTTTTTGATCCAATATGCGCACAGTGATGTTGTCAATGAACTGACGTCCTTCTGAACTAATGGGCATATAAATGATGTTCCGGGGTTCCTTTGTGAGATTATAACTGCGTTCGACGTCTAAATCGAATGAAAAAAGAATATGATTCTCTTCATTATTTATATAGGATCCGGAAATTATATTACATTCCAAACGAATGAGTCTCACAGGTACAATATTAACAGGAAATGTAGATTGATGTGGTTTATTACTGTTGAGCATCTGTTTCTTGAATCCCAGCATTGGACCTATTGAGTTCCCGTATCGGAAATCCACATTATATTTTGATTGCAATATACATTTGAATATATTATTGTTCGCTTGAAGACTGAACATTTCATCCATTGACATGCTATCGAGTATTTCATTCGGAAATATGCGAGATGCAAGTTTCTTTTGTAGATAATCATTTATTTCCTCAATCTCATATGCTCCAGATGGTATTTTCATAGTAAAATATCTTGGAACATCATATGAGTCATATGCGGGGATCTCGAAACCGACTGTATTGTTTCTGTCAGTGATATTGTGAATAGTATTGCATCCATAGAATCCTAATAGCCCCAAACCATAACGAGCATTCCTATCCAATTCAATGGGCGCGTAAAAATCCGCGCTAAGGACACTTTTTCCCACAACTTGTAACTCAAACTTGCGTGACATGACTGATGCATTATCTCCGACATCACACCAATTTATTGTGGTATACAACATAAATGATATAATTTGCGTTTCTTTGGAGTCGAAATATTGCAGACGTCCACGACATTGTTATTGGCTCCTATATTACAATCTTCAATGCTTCAATAACAACCATATATTTTTCTCGATGTGGGTCCATCATTGACGTCGTTTGATGTGCTAGCACCGTCAGAATTATGTTCATAACAAAACTGATATTTTGAAATATCAACATCGTCTTGAAGATGTTTTGGGAGCTTTTCCCAAACATGGGCGATTTCATGAGCCGCACAAGAAATCATCACCTCCTTGGGCATATCAGCAAGTTGTTGCCCTTCACTCATTTTCAACAAACTACGCAGCCTTGAATACGCTATCAAAGAATGGCTCATTCTCTTAATTGCCTCTCGATCTTTTTCCGGAGTATATTCCATTTTAAATATCTGTAGATGGTTGTGAGAGAAACTTCAGGCATAAATGCCCACACACAACTGTATTGTATTTTTGTTGGCGTTCATAGTTATATACAATTTTGATGGGTGTTCTCGATTTTTTTCGCAATTAATGAACTAGCTCCGGGGGCGGCGCTAAATCTCCAAAACTATCAAAATATGTAACATTTCGTCCATTTTTCTTGTATGCCACCCAATGTGTTCCCCGACCGATACTTCTATCCAAATTCATGATTGCTGTTTCATGGACATGCGGTCCTGATGTAGATAAGTTATCTCGCATGAATACTCCCCGAAAGAATGGAATTTTCATCTGTGTGGCATAATAATTAAGTTCAATATTGGTGAGAGGCTTAAGAGGTAGGGCATCAATTAGTTTTTTGAACTTTGCGGTTTCAGATAGATACCGAGTCCTTTGCGATATGGTTTCAGATATATTCTACTACCTCTTTTTCCCAAAGCTATAGCTTCCATCTTTCTATTATGATGTTGAACTTCTTTAAGACCCTCCCTACTTTTCCTCACCGAATTGATTGCTCTTGCGATACCTGCAGCTGCTCCGCTCAAACTACCCAATACAGACAATCCAGCGAAAATTGGTATCAATGGCAATATTCCCCACCACTTTCGGTATGGGTATGATACGTGGTGAACGTATCTGTTTTTTTCCACCTGCTGCTTTCAAATACTTTACACTGTACACTTAGCTTTCTTAACGTCTCTTGCTATAAATCGGTCACCGCCAGTCTTTCGCAGTACATCTCGCACTTTTCTAACAACACCAGCCCCAAATGCAATCTTTCCGTTATTATTCGACTTCTGTTTTCTTTTTATTGTTCGCTTTTTCTTTTTTTTGAGGTAATCTTCGCATCGCATCCCATTCCGAAACGTCTCTTGGTTTTCATAATATTGGTAATTAGAAGAGCTGCAGCCTTCTCAGCTACTGATGATTTATTCGATTTAAATATTTCCCAAGCTGCATATTCGAATTGTTTATCGGCTATATGCCTTGCTGCGAGATTGTCTGGATTTTTTGAATATTGCAAATCGTGTGAAAGACACGCAGAATCCAATGGATTGATTCCTCTCTGATTGGCAGCTAATCTTTTTTCCAATTTAGTGCCAGGTCCGCAAAATTGATAACCGGGTATATGAACTTCAAACGGTAATTTATTTATTAACGAATTCACAATTCCTCGACCTTTTCTAATCGAAACGTAGTTCTTACGTCTGTTCCGTACGACGGTAGACATTTAAATGAGATATATTCCATATATTTATCTTTATTACGAGTTTGGTCGTTCACGATGCGTGTTGTTCAACAGCAGGTAACATTCAGAGTTGATAATTTAGACGAAAGAATCGAGGGAAGTGGATTGGACGGAAATAAGTCGAATCGACATGGTCCACTATTGCCTTCATCCCTTAGAGCATTATTAATTGGACCATCAAATTGTGGAAAAACAAATGCAATGATTGCCCTTCTAACGCATGCGCAAGGATTACGTTTCGAAAATGTGTATCTGTATTCAAAGTCACTGAATCAACCGAAATATGAATATTTACGCAACGTGCTGAAACCAATTAAAGGCTTGGGTTTTTACACTTTCAGTGGTAATGAAAGTATAGTAGAACCCGCCCATGCCAAACCAAATTCTGTATTTATATTCGATGATATAATTTGTGAAAATCAGAGCAACGTTCGATCGTACTTTTCCAGAGAGAGACACTCTTCAGTGGACAGTTTTTATCTTGCACAGACGTATTCTCGAGTACCCAAACAATTGATACGTGATAACGCCAACTTCATAATAATGTTTAAGCAGGATGAAACGAACCTACATCATATATTCTCAGATCATGTATCACCTGATGTTACATTCAAAGAGTTTCAAATTATGTGTCTGAAATGTTGGAATAAACAATTTGGTTTTCTTGTTATAGACAAAGATAGAACGGTACACGATGGACGATATCGCATGGGATTCGATACTTTCATATATCCATGACAACTCAAAAAATAATTATTCGTTCGGTGAACTTTAGCGAGATCACATATACATCATTACTTCCTATAATGATGAATACAATGAGAAATGAATGTGCAAGAGCCGAAATCGATATGAAACGACAACTAGTTGAAGCGAGAAACTATATGATCCTATTACAAAACCACTAAATGCCCTTTCTTCTGGAACTAATGCGATGCCGTCTACAACTCCCACAATGACGAGAGTTATATCAACAAGTACGCCTATAAAGAAAAATAATTCCTTCAATTCGAGTGATTCTTCATTTTCTAATATTGCAAATGAAACAATAACAGATATGGATAATGATGAAATGGGGCCGTCAACTCTATTTGAAACACCTTCAACACTATCGAATACTTCAGATTTGGAAACGAGCAATGTCACCAAACAAAATATAGAAATGGAATTGAAAAAACATTTAGAAAATCTCAAGAATGGCGACAGCGCATATGATTTAAAATATGGTATTCGCATAGATCCTTTAACATATTTGTTGAAAATGGGAAATTTGCAAGTACGTTTCAACAATGGAAATATAACATTTCATGATGGCATTGTACAAAAATATCAAGCTGTCGGTAGCAGGGATCTATATAATCTAAAATTCCTCAAGGAACCTCCGGTAGTTGCAGACTCGAGAATTCATCGTACTTATATTGAGATATTGACTTTGACAAGGGTCATATATAAAAAAAATCAAGTAAAAAATGGTATAAAGTTCAAAAAGTCCCATAAATATCAGAACATCATCAGGCCTCTAATGAAAACACTCAAAAACCCTACTAGAACTTTGAATCTGACTGGCAAAGGACTCAATATAAGAAAATTAAAGAAAGTGTTCACAACGAAGTCGAAGAACAATGTATATTGGAATAAGCCTAAAGAATTGGTGAGTCGCTTACGATTGTTAATTGGTTCTAAATTAAGCGGGAACACTATGCATCAAAACGAAATTGTATCTTTGTTAGAGGAACTACGCGAAGAAGGAATAATATATTAGATACAATCAGATATTACAATTCAGAACCATACCATCACCCGAATAGCAAACATTGCAAATACCGCTATGGCTAGTGATATCAAGAGACAGGTGGTTGATGAATTACATAAGGCGGCTAGACGCAACTTCCAGAGGAGATCTACAGTACTGAAAGGCGTCGGCGATCTATGGCAAATTGATTTTGCTGATTTTCAGGCGTATTCCAGATTTAACAAAAATTATCGATACGTTCTGGTAGTCATTGACTGTTATTCAAAATTTCTATGGACAAAGGCTGTTCGGAACAAGACTGGATTAGTCATAGCTGGAGATATGAGAACAATTCTACAACAGGCCAATTACTCCCCAACACATATACAATCCGATTTCGGGAAAGAATTCCATAACTCGCACTTTTTTTCGTTGATGGAGCAGTATGGAATAAGACATTACTCTACTTTTAGTGTTATGAAGGCCGCTATGGCTGAACGAGTTATACGTACCATCAAATCATGGTTATACAAAGAGTTTTCGATAAATGGGAATTATAAATGGTTAGATATTCTCCCAATTATAACAAAGAGATATAATCATAGAGTGCACCAAACTATTGGAATGAAACCGAAAGATGTGAAGTCTACTACAAAATTGAACATTTCAAAAAGAGAGAAGAAAAAGATAAAAAAAAAGTCATAACCAAGTATCGCATTAATGACATCGTTCGAATATCTAAATACAAGCACGTTCTTGAGAAGGGATATACAGCAAATTTTACAACGGAATTATTTAGGATTACAAAAATCAATAGTACCTACCCCCCAACTTATATGCTTGAAGATATGGATGAAAATCCAATTAAAGGATGTTTTTATGAAGCAGAGAAACAGAAAACTAAAAACCCAGACGTATACCTTGTCGAGAAGATATTGAAAAAGAGTGGTAGCAGAGTTCGTGTGAAATGGTTAGGATTCTCCAATAAGCATAATTCCTGGATTGACAAAAATGTAATAGTTTGATATATTTCATTGAAAAAATTACAAAAAAAAATATACTTTTTCATTACAACTTTATTGTTTGATTCTTTTACATATATTTAAAAAAAAAACATATATTTAAAAACATTTATTACTGATCAATCAATATTTATTTGAAAAGCCGCATCTAGCTCCTGACGCCATCTTTCGTAAACAGCAGAGACCGTTTCATGTAACTGTTTGGATTTTTGCAAATCTATTTCTGTCTGTTTCCGAAGATCTTGGTTATTGAGCCTCTCCCTACTAACTTCTGTCATCACCCCCTCTCTTTGCTTTCGCAATTTTACAATTTTGGCTTCCTTCCTTTCCTGCAATTTGTTCTTCAATTTCATGATCTTTTGTCATTTGTTCATCTAATTGTCGATCAACCTCATCGCATTTTAGGAATGTGCTTTTAGCTTTTAGCGTTTTAGCGTATACATCTGTAATGGCAATAGAGATGCTAGTGGAATGCATTCAATTTTATTTGGTGTTTTTTTCACTGAAGATGAGGAACACATACCTTTCTTCGAAACACTACGTCCTTTCTTGTTCTTTGAAGACCTTGACCCTGTTGAGGTTGATGCAGCAGTGTTGGGAACTTCGATTGTTTCGGAGCACGTTTACTTGGCTGCTTATATGAAATATCAGGCATATGCAGAGCCTGTGTCTGAGGTTCTTGCACCTGAGCTTTATCCGGGATAGTGTTGCACTGTGATAGCTCGTTATCAGAAATATGTAGCACCGGCGGTTCTTCCGTCTGCTCCTGCACTATAATAAATTGTGATTGCACGCCCATCTTCAACAAATCATCAGCATCGAAATTCGATAGTTCTTCGACAATTGATGCATCAATTAAATCAGCGGGATTTCCACTGCTCGATAAATTTTCCACATTTTCACTGTTCGGTAATAAACTCATTATAATTATTCCTACGAGTCTTACGAGAATTATTTCAAGTCAAAAACTGTTATAGTTTCTCCCATTTCGAAATATCATATTTATAGACGAACTACCACAACCCCACCACATATGCAACATGGAGTGGGAAATGTATCTCCCACCATTGTGACAAATCATTTAAAGCTGAAAAACCTTATAGAATTCTTCATATCTCATACAATGGCAACAACATCTAGGTATAATGCTGATTCAACCTCTAATGATCCTTCGGACACAAATCTGTCTGATACATCAATCGATGTAAACTTACCTTTACAAGTTGACATAATTACATCAACAAGTGATATAGTAATTCACTCGCATTTTATATGGAATCCAACAATAAGAGAATGGAATCCAGTTACTCAAGAACATGCGCCGGAGGAAATAGATTATGATTCTGACGCTACTGTAGATTTGAATCTATAAGTATTCATGCGCCGATTAAATCCGCGCAACAAAACCAAAAGGTTCTTTTCAGAACCAACGAAAAACATTAAATAATCTGAGTACGCTACTGAATTTTGGAGCCCGTGTTTCAAAATTCATAAGTCAGGCACTGCATATGCCCCGAGAAAATCATTACTGATAATTACTGAGTTGAACTGTTATATATATGAGAGAACAGTTCTCTCGAAGGAGTAGGCAGATTGAGACCTTAGAGAGAACCAGTGACGAGACATGGGGAGTAGGCAGATTGAGACCCCGCCGTCAAGTCACAAAAACCTAACGTAATTATACCTGAGGAGTAGGCAGATTGAGACCTCAGCGTAGAATTACGTTTCAACCTTTTATCAATTTTCTTTCCTTTTCAGTTCTTGAAAATGGCTCCAAAATCGGAGCCGAAACGTCGAATTTCAACAAATTCTAGACGCGGTTCAACCCGAACTTTTAGTTTTCAAATATCTGACCGCGGAAACCTATCTGAACACACATATATATATATATATATATATATATATATATATATATATATACCGGGTGGCTACGGAAGTATTGCCTTCGGAATATCTCAGTTATAGAATGAAGTAGGTTTGTGAAATTTGGAGCGTCGATATAATGACATAAGAGCTAGAATTTGAGCATATTGACATGTCGAAGTTACCTTCCGGTCTGACCGGAAGTAACATAAACTTTCTTATTTTAAATGGAAACCCTATTTTTTTTTCTTTTCGCTTTATTCAGCATTCAATTCCCTTTCTAATGACATATCACAAGTTGGTATCTAACCAGAAACTAGATCAGAAAAAAATTATTATTGAAATTCACTGAGTAGGCCGTGGAAGCAAAATGAAAGCCAAAAATTGAAAAGTTGGCTATGGAAACCATACGTAACTTGATAACAGTTGCTAATACTGTGATATTTTATTTTCATTCGTCGGCGTTATAAAAAGCCGCCAAAAAAAATATTGGAAAAATTGAGAAAAAAACAGTACTCTGTAGGTCCATAACTTAAATAGGAACATACAACTTTTCCTTGCCTGTACTATTCAGCATAACCATTCCTTTCTAATGATATAATAAAAAGTAATTTTTTGAAATGAAATACCAAAAAATCCAATTATTATTCTTCAAATAACAAAACAGATTATCGCCATACGCAAAAATAATATTAAAAATAATGTGGAATGATAAATTATATCCTGTAGGTTCTAGGTTAAACAGGAACATTAACGTACTTGGTCTGTGCCATCGTCCATAGATATTCTAATATCTACCTATGGACGATGTTTGTGCTATTCAGAATATTCATTCCATTGCAATAATCATTCGAACCAAAATATTAACAAGTAGGCTGATGAAGATGTATTTTGGAATGAAACAAAAAAGAAACGAGAGCTCTCACGAACGCTGCTATCCATATTATTTTGACGTTCGAAGTAGTGTTTTTGATTCTGCCATTTTAAAAGGGTTTGGAAATCGAAATCAGTTAGTGGAATATTCAAAAAATGCCCCGTTATTCACGAACCGAACAAATTGACATGCTTCTCATTTATGGTGAATGTTTAAAAAATTCTTATGCCGCTGAACGATTGTATTTAGAGCGATATCCAGGGAGGCAGCAACCGTCAAGAAGGTATTTCCAGTGGCTTGAAGAAAAATTAAGAACTGAGGCTGATGTTCACGAAGACCAAGAAGCATTTGTTATTAATGAGGAAACTGAAATTATTGTATTAGCTTTAGTACAATATGATAGCACAATTTCCTCAAGGCAGATTGGCGTCGAATTAGCTATAAGTAAGGACTCTGCTAGGAAAATTTTTAAAAAACATCGATTTAAATCCTTCAAGTATCAGTTGCATCAACATTTGTATGAAAATGACGGTGAAAGGCGCCTGGAATGTTGTAATTGGTTTCTTCGACAAAATGCTGAGAATCACCTATTTAACTATTATATCTTGTTTACAGACGAGTCAAGATTTACCAACAATGGATTATTTAACAGGAATAATACAAGGTAGGTACTGTACTTTATTTGGATTATTGTCGATAGTCGAAGTGTAAAGTGCTAAAAGTGTGAACGGTCTTTTGTTTCAGGTACTGGGCGATAGAAAACGAGCACCGGTTTCGACAAGGTGGCTTCCAGGAGAGATTTGGTGTGAATGTTTGGGCAGGAATAGTTGGAACTCATATTGTTGGCCCCATTCTTTTTCAAGGCCAACTAACTGGAGAGAGATACTTTAATTTTTTAACGAATGAAATTTCATAATTCATTAACAACCTACCAGCGGAAATAACTGAGAGAATGTACTTCCAGCAAGATGGCGCCATTCCGCATAATTCAAGAATAGCGAGAAATTATCTTCAAAATCGTTTTCAAGAGAGACTTATAACAACCCATGGTCCAGTCAGGTGCCCACCAACGTCACCTGATCTTACTCCGTGCGACTTTTTTCTATGGGGGCATCTTAAAAATAGGGTGTATTCCACACAGCCTACAACTCTACATGAGCTAGAAGTAAAGCTTTCCAAGATATCACGCCCCAAATGTTGAGAAACGTTTTACATGAAAATATCACCAGAGTCAATAAATGTATTGACGCTGAGGGAATGCATTTCGAACATTTGTTTTGAATTTATTTTATCTTTAATCCTATCAATTTGAATTTTTTTTTTCGATAAATCTGTTTTTTTGTTATTTGAATAATAATAATTGGATTTTTTGGTATTTCATTTTAAAAAATTACTTTCTATTATTTCATTAGAAAGGAATGGTTATGCTGAATAGTACAGGCAAGAAAAAGTTGTATTTAAGTTATGGACCTACAGAGTATTGTTTTTTTCCCAATTTTTCCAATATTTTTTTTGGCAGCTTTTTATAACGCCGACGAATGAAAATAAAATATCACAGTAGTAGCAACTATTATCAAGTGACGTATGGTTTCCATAGCCAACTTTTCAATTTTTGGCTTTCATTTTGCTTCCACGGCCTACTCGGTGAATTTCAATAATAATTTTTTTTCTGATCTAGTTTCTGGTTAGATACCAACTTGTGATATGTCATTAGAAAGGGAATTGAATGCTGAATAAAGCAAAAAGAAAAAAAAATAGGGTTTCCATTTAAAATAAGAAAGTTGATGTTACTTCCGGTCAGACCGGAAGTTAACTTCGACATGTCAATTTGCTCAAATTCTAGCTCTCATGTCATTATATCGACGCTCCAAATTTCACAAACCTACTTCATACAATAACTGAGATATTCCGTAGGCAATACTTCCGTAGCCACCCAGAATATATATATTTTTGAAGGAGGTTAGCTCGACTGGCTAAGTTAAGGAACGACAAAGGGAGTTGTCAGGTATTGCTGTCGGAGACACTTTAATTGTGTGAACTCTTTATTTCAGTACAAGCTTTCAAGAATTATTTTTCTCTTCATCAGGAACAGAAAAGTGAGGTTGTAACGAAGCCGGTTGCATTGAACATAAACACTTTTCCTTATGAGTTGTAAAATATTAAAAATGTAATTAATAAAATTGTGTGAGTACAGGAACACATTATACTAAGTCATTATGAAAATTGAATTTTTTTTTGATTTTGACATACTCTTATGTCAAAATCCTGGAAAAAATTAACAATCAAAAAACTAGACTCTTCCTTGAGATGTACCATATAAACAAAAAACCCAACACAGTAAATTACAAGACCGACACGAATCAGTTAAACAACATATACAGTAACATTTTAAACACAATTTAATTTTTGTTATTGGTAAACATGTGGTGTACTTATGATAGTTACTAAGAATTTTTTTTATATATTTACTTTTTTTTTTTTTTATATATATATATATATGAAAACTAAAAGTTCGGGTTGAACCGCGTCTAGAATTTGTTGAAATTCGACGTTTCGGCTCCGATTTCGGAGCCAGTTTCAAGAACTGAAAAAGAAAGAAAATTAATAAATGGTTGAAACGTAATTCTACGCTGAGGTCTCAATCTGCCTACTCCTCAGGTATAATTACGTTAGGTTTTTGTGACTTGACGTCGGGGTCTCATCTGCCTACTTCCCATGTCTCGTCACTGGTTCTCTCTAAGGTCTCAATCTGCCTACTCCTTCGAGAGAACTGAGGAATTGTGGGTTGAAGAACTGTATTTATAGTGGACGTGGCTGTAATGGCCGTGTGCAATGTATTGGCGCGAGGTGAACTATGGGCGGGAACTGAGTTGGCGCTAGATGAGCTGTGTGCGGGAACTTGGTTGGCGCTAAGTGAGCTGTGTGCGGGAACTGGGTTGGTGGGAAATGAGTTGATGCGTGCAATGAGAGGCTTCCAGGTATTGGGAAGTCTACGTCCGTCGTCGCGAGTGTTGAGGCAATTGGGGCGCTTCTCTATCTCAAGGGCTTCTCGGATGATCCTGGTTTGCAGAGTTTTCTCGGTGGAAATTGTTATTGTGTTTTTGAAGTCTATTTTGTGACCTGTGTCTTCTCGATGTTTATAAAGTGCGGAAGTGGAAGATGCCTGACGCACAGCAAGTTCGTGTTCGTAGACTCTGGAAGTTACTCGTCTGTTAGTCTGGCCGATATAACTTCTCGGGCAGTCTGAACATGGTATTTCATATATACCTTGAGAATCGTTTGGTATTGTGTCCTTGGGAGATCTGAGGAAATTGGATATTTGGTTGTTGGCCGTGAATATTGTTTTTATCTCGTGTTTTCTCAAGATATTACTGATTTTGTCTGTCACACCTTTGATGTATGGTAGGAAAGCTTTGTGTGGCTGAATACTCTCTAGTGGATCATTTGTTTTTGGAGGACGGGTCAGTTGATGGCGGATAGACTTGTCGATTAGCGAATTGTTGTAACAATTTTGAAGTAAGGCTGATTTTAGTTTGTCCAGCTCTTGTGTATATATATATATATATATATATATAAATATATATATATATATATATAAATATATATATATATATATATATATATATATATATATATATATATATATATATATATATATATATATATATATATATATATAATTGCTTGAATGAATAATTGAATTTTATCAACTAACATTATTCTTTATGTGAAATGTATGGAAAATATAATTTTTTTTGGATTTTTATCTGTATGAAAATGATTTCTTGAGGAAATAAAGAATAGTTATTATGATAGCTGATTCACTGGAATTTGTATTCATATGATAAAGAGAATTTTAATTAGATTATTTGAGTTGAACTTTTGGGGAATTTCTTTTTCAATTAAAAAACCTACAAAAGTCCGATATAGGCCCCAAAACCCCGCCTATACCTGTGTATATCTCCGAAATAATATCATATACTCCATGGAGAACTTTCGTAGATTTTTTAGTTAGGTGAGCTGAAATGAAAAAACTGAAAAACATAAATTTCCTCCAGAGGCTGAAAAACATAACAATGCTATGAATTTCCATCAAGTTGGTCGATGTTCTAGTGTCCAAATCTTCAGAAACTTTTCCCCAAATAAAGTTGTCTCTTGTATTTTTTTATTTTCTCGAACTCTTCCATTTTTCCCGAATATTTTTTTTTCCAACGCCATACGTTCTTTCTGGATTTCATTCATTTATTGACATAGTTCCCCCTCAAGTGTGTTCAACGATTCGTAAAATTCATCATCGAAACTTCTATCTGTACTAGACGATATTTCATTTACTTGAATTGGTAAGTTAGAAGAAGATGTTTCTGATGGACTACAACGGCCTAATTCACTTGTAGAGTCAGCTTGAGACATTTCGAATGGAATGATAGCAATATACTGATCCATTCAATTTATATACATTTTGTTAATGAATGAAGATGTCTGGGGACTTTTTAGGAGGAGGATTTGTTGTGGATACAAATTAGAAATAATTTTTTCGACTCTGAAACAAATTTTGTTTTATAACATGTTTTATTAAATTATATAAATATGTACAATATGCAAACAACTTAATCTCTATATTACACTAAATTTACACTAAATTACATAAACTACAATAAAAACAACTAAACATTACACTCCCTACATGCCCTCTGACATGTTATTAGCACTAGGGAGTCTGTACACACTGTACAATATTGCCTCCCTATTTGGCCATATAAGCTAGACACATGTGTGTCTATATGCCTATATCTGGCGACCTGGTTACCATATCTAATACTATATAGCTTATAGCAAGGCCCGCACAACTTCGCCAATTCACCATCAACTGTCTGTATGGCGGTAAATAATGTAAGGTGACAATAAACACAATCCTCACTTATTGTTTCATTTATCGTCATGTCGGCGAATCTTCTGCTGACTTGCTCGATCTCATCTGAAGCTTCGAAGTCTTCTTCAATACCGCTGTCAGATCCGCTATCTGCTTCCTCCTCATCATCAAATTGATTGACATCAACTGCAATGAGTTGGTCGATTATCTCCATTTTGGCTTCCATTATTCTATTACACAACTACTGTACTCTATTACACACAACTACTATTTCAGTTGGAATAAAGATGAATACTGAATTCTATTAAGTCAATGATGTCTTTTTAAATGTTTTTTTCGGGAGGAGGGATGTCATTTCCTACTCCAAGACTAAAAATTTACATGTTTTCCAAAAGTGGGATTAACACCCCTCTACCACAAGACTTGAAAAACTATATATTTGCTGAAAATTCAACAGTGAAATCAGTTCTTACTCAAGAGTTCACTCCCATAGAGTCGTGTATATGGACATTGTAGCTATGGTGTTAACAGCAGCATGGGATTCAAAAGCTAAGATTTATGTGTATCCACACAGAATACGGGACACATTGATATGTTATAATTGCCAAGGTGGTTGGGACAGAAGTCATATGATGGCAGGTACCAGTCTATGTTTCGTGTGTGCAAGAAAACAAACAATTTCGGAGATGATTCCTCGCTGCATTAGATGTGATAGATTCTCTGAGACCTGCTGGAACTACTGGTGTGCAAGATGTCGCAGCGATGTCATGTTGTGTGATCGAGTAGGATATTTATGGCCTAATGAAGAAATCCATTTCAGGGAATGTTGGTGCCTTTCCCATGAAGAACAAAAGCGGAGATGTGACATGTATCCAGGGCGAAAACCAACGACAAATACAACAATCACTGAATCTCCAGCACCATAGTTCAATTTTATTGTATTTATTATTTTCAAAATAAACTTTTATAATATAATTTTTCTTGTTTCCTTTCGCAAAAAAAATATTTAAATTTGGAAATTTCAATCAAATAATTAATATGTACCTATCATCGATAAAAAGTTTCCATATCAAAAATGATATTTCTTCATTTGCTCGGAAGGGTATGATGCCCCATAAAGTCAGGTAGATTACCGGAGCATCATATTATACTTGTGTCTAGGTACAATGACACAACGTCATTCTCTCAGTTGATTCCGTTAGAGAATGAAAGCAACAGTGTGAACCACTTTCTTAAATACACTCTCCCCGGCGTTACGTAATACCTACCACCTACCTACCTACCTGCCTGGGAAGGGGCGATTTTTGTTGGGGTGCATCATGCATTGGCCTCGGGCTATTCGATAATTATTCATGTGGTGTGGTGAGAGGAGATTAGGAATTCGTTTATGAATTGGGATTTGGGTATTATTATAGTAGTTTCGTGAAAATATTAAAAACATTTATAAATAATTAATATATTTTCCATAAATTCAGCAAGTGTACATTTTCGTTTAATATTATAATAATAATGCTTATTTAGATAAACGAATTTTCTCTTGTTCTAAATCCATAAGTCTATGATCCAATTTTTCATATTTTCTATGAAGTAATACCCTAGATTCAGATATCTCCTCATTGAATGCTGTTCTAGCTTGACGAGACACATCGCCAACTATCGAATCTATGCGAGCGTTCATAGATACGTTTCTCCTTTCCACTTCACGAGATAATTCTTCCATCGCTAATTGCACTGAAGCATGAACATCTGATAGGACTAATTTTTTAGTTTCATTAATTGTATCTTCAAGAAAGTCTTTTGTAACACAATCAGCTGAATCAACTGGCTGTCCGACATTTTTCAATTGTCTTTGTTCAATATCGTATTGGTCATCTTTGGTTTTCTTGAAACTAACATATACTAGTCGGGGTTGTAGAATTGAACCATTCCCACAGTTTCGCTTACGCCCAAATTTATCCAGTACACTGCTCATCATTACAATACGACTACCAAACATGAACTAATTAAAAAATAGCCGAGTTGCATGTTATATTATTATTAGAGAATCAAATATAAATTTATCAATTATTGTTTCCAATTACTCTTCTATTTCGAAAGGAATTTACTATAATAATATTAATCAAATAATTCATATTTTTGGAGTGTATTTACTTTAGAAATAATTGGAGGGGTGGAAAATTGTTGTTGTATTTCTTTTGGTTTCGGGGTATCATCTACCCAACCTACATATGTATTATTATGGGATCGTGAAAAAAAAAACTTTTATAATTAATGAATATAGTTTCAATAAATTCAATCCGTATACATTTTTGTGTCAAGTAATACTATGGCTTCAGCTATCTGCTTATGTAGTAATTACATAGTCCAATAAATATATAAAACATATTCTTAATTTCATTTTATTTCTATTATTCAATTTGGGGTATCAACAATATTGTCCTCTTCACTCTCATCATCATAGATTTGGTATTTCTCAATGAGTTCATTTGGTAGGAATGGGGTTGGTTGGTTGGTTTGAGGCTGACGAGCCAGACCCAGGGTTTACCCGTGAGGGTGACCCTTAACACTGAGACCAACTGGGGTCTATTGTATTCTGTCGTCAGTAGTTCCTAGTTAAATAGGCCCGTGTCTTTTATCAGGTTTAGTAATCTATTCACTAGGTGTTTCGGATTCATGCCTATTTCTAGGTTGGTCTGTCCGAATATTCTGTAGCGCTTGTTGTACAGCGCGTCGCATTCGAAGATGATGTGAGAGGCTGTTTCCTCCTCGTCACCACAAAGTCTGCACTCCACGGTTTCTCTGTTTATTCCCATGGTGTGCAGGTGTTTCCTAAGGGCGCAATGTCCGGTTAGTAAGCCGGTAAGTATGCGTATCTTAGGTCTGTTCAGGTTGAGAATGTCAGCCGTCAGTGTTTGGCTTAAGTGCCTCACCATGGCTGTGCTGTGTCGATGCCCTTCGATTTGGTCCCAATATGTTTGGTGTTTTGTTTTCTTCCACTAATTTATTAGGTTTCCGCATCGGGTTTTGCTGATGCCAAACACTGGTTCTGGGCCTGTGAATGGTAGTTCAGAAGCTCGTCTGGCAAGTTGGTATGCTTTTTCATTACCTTCGATTCCTCTGTGTCCAGGCACCCACACAAGTGTTACCTTGTTGTGTTTTGCCAGTTCATTGAGGCTCTGAAGGCATTCCCATACCTGCTTTGACTTAATCTGTACTGAATTCAGAGCTTTTATTGCGCTCTGGCTATCAGAAAGAATGTAGATGTGTTTTCTTTTGTACCCACTGTCTAGATTCATCTGTATGCATGTCCTTATGGCATGTGTCTCAGTTTGGAATACTGTAGTGTTGTTGCCAAGAGGAATGGGGTTAGGTTGCATACAAATCTCTTCAAATCACATTTCAACATCTCTTCGCAGAAATCGGATATCTCCAAGGCCCCTTTCATGAATTTTTCACAGAGTTCATCACCAGCGTTGTACCTCTTCTGCTCTTGTATACACCTTTCGAGTTCATTTTCGTCATAGCAAATGCTGAGATCATAGTTCATTGCATGAAGGATGTCCCAACTCAAAGCACTCAAATATGACTGAAGTCTTTCGACTGCTGTCTTGAGGTTTGTGGCTTCGGTCCAATTTTCAGCCGAATACAACATCCACATTGTCAATCTGAAACAAAAGATAAAAAATATTAACATACCTATTCCATGTGTATTAGCTGGAGCATACATACATAAACACGAGATTTCAATTCGGTGATGTCTTAAATTTTGAGTGAATTTTTTGTTTTCAAATCTAATATTTTACATCAATATTACTTTAATATGTCTATAAACTATAGTGACTAAAAATTACTGAACATTTCAATTGAATTTTATTCGATAAAGTCGAATTTTACAAGAGTTCGCGTTCTTGTACCCGCTGAAACTGGTCCACCCTGTCCTATATAGGTAAGAGTGTATTTACCACTCGAATGATTAATAGAGTTAACATCATTGTTACTAAATTGATCGGCAATGTATTTTGGTAGCCATGATTTGAAAAATTCATTTTCACTTTCATTATATAATGTTAGCAATATAGATCTGCCAAATCGAGTTGTGCGAACCAACATATTACTTATTGGAAAAGGTTTGGCAATTGGGAGTGTTGATATGATCCTCTGCTCAAACACTTCAATTGGTTTATTGATCACGACGTTGATTTTTTCCAAATCTACTTGAAACATAGTAAGACACTTGAGAAAATATTGATTAGAAAACAAAAAAAAACACTCACTGACTTATTTTGAAAATCACCAATATCACTTTTTCGAACTTCTTTGTGTGTGAATTAATTAAAACTTGTAGGTTGTGGTTCGTTATAGATGAGAAACTGAAGGGGTGAGATTCTCGATAGTCTTTTATATGTTGATTGGAGAGTGGAGGAAGTCCCCCTCCCACTATATATTATACATGCATTGTACGGAGATGCGTGTTCTCATAACTCGATGGATCTCTGAAATGTTTGGATGTGCTCTTTACAAATAATCCATTACAATAAGTTTGTTGAGGAGTAGGTACTCTCTCATTAACTTTGTACATAGCACAGACAATCATGAATCCAATTGCAATGTGTCATTACCGCATATAAATAATCCATTACAATAAGTTTGTTGAGGAGTAGGTACTCTCTCATTAACTTTATACATAGCACAGACAATCATGAATCCAATTGCAATGTGTCATTACCGCGTATGTAAGTCTCGTTATTCTGCAGAAACTACACACGATGATGTATCAGCATAAAAGTTCATGGTTTGATGCAGAGCACTAATAGGTAATGTGTGAGACGTTCAATCATGTTCATCACAATTACGTTGAGTATTTCGGAAGTTCAATTGACCTGCAAGGTCGCTAGATCTTACCATACTGAACTTTTTTTTCTGCCCCTTTCTCAAGGAATGTGTTTACGTTAGAGTCCTTCCAAATAACGTCTCTGCGAACATCTGATGGACTAATACCTGTTTCGGATTATTTTTCTTTGTAACAATTTGTATTTCCTTATTAGTAGTAGTAGTTTATCCACCACGGTACGTTTTTCCAAAATAAACTGGAAATACCGTCGTCGAACTTTGATAATGACCGTCTGTTTCAAAATTTCTTATTTCTGTGCACATGAAGAGAAATATTAATGAACTCGAACCCTGTGTCGTGAATCTCGCGACTCGTATTCAATATGGAAGTATATCCTCAATTTGTCATGTGCAGTTGGCCCACGCCCTCTACTGCAACGTATAGTTTTGTCTCAAATGACCAAAATTTTGATAAAAAATGTGATGACTATGAATTGGACTAAAATAGTCTCTTTTTGAAGATACAACATTTTTTTTTGAGTCGATATTTGTAGAGGAATTTTTTCATTTCGATCTGCATTTTTCTATAGCGGGCACTTTATGAAAGTACAAATATGGTGAAGGTCAATTGCTCTGGATAGGTACATACGTTGGTATTCGATTCTTCTGATTTGGATAGCGGATTACGATTTCGGTAACGATTTGATATATGACATTTGGTACAACAGGAATTTGATACGACATTGCTAACGACTTTGGATTACGATATTTTATTATTATTCGAAATTTCGAACGGAAATACGATTTGGGAACATTTTGTAGGATTGAGTTATTATAACTAATTTGAGTTAGAATCAATACGTCAGTGTTACACAACAGCGGTTTGTCAAGATATTTTTCAATATGCCGAAACGCAAGAAGGTTTTTATTAACGTAGAATTGTTCTGTACTATAGTACAGCAGGACAAGATCAATATCGAAGATCTTGAAAACTCTATTAGCTCCTCGAATATATTTCATGTGATTTGCAAAACCCTTCATTTGAAATCCACCGGCAACAACAAATATAGACTCTGGAAATGCTGGAAAAAACGTGAATCAACCATAATGAACGTCGGCGTTGCCAACGAACGTGAAGGCATCGAGGAGACTGATAAAAAAAGAGCTCACGCTAGCTGCAGCCAGTATACCTGGTGAGTTAGGAACGGAGGCGTCTATACAGGCGATTTCGACTATTCCACAAAAGAGTGCTTTCGAGAAATGCGATCTATGATGGCCCGACGAACAAACAGTGTGTTATGGATTTTCAAAACTTGCTCTTGTTCAATGGCACATAATTCGTGATCCAGAAATCCGTCGAGAATATTTCCGGAAGCACCTTTGGGATTACGATATGTCCTGTGTTATTTCTTTCAAAGGAGTGCATCGACGCAGGAAGGTTACTGGACCTGAATTCGTGGAATATGCCATCTGTAAACATAGAGGATGCAGATCATTCAGGTTTGAATTCCACCAGACTGCTAATGAAACTATTTGCCGTGTCATCATGTGATTTGATAAAGATCAGGAAGTCCACAGTTCTGAACAATTTTCGTATCAAGTCAAAGGCCTACAACGAAAAATTCTTAGGAAAGAGTTATTCACAACTACTCCCATGCTCAGAAGAGACGAAGATATAAGAAAGAGCGATGCAGACTTATTGCAGCATGGTAACTGGCAGGATATACGATCAGTATCTGTATATCAGAAAGTCAAGTCTGAAGCTAAGTCGGCAATGGATTTACATGACGATCCTTATTTCGATTTGGTATTGCGGTCAATCGCTGATCCTGCCGAGTCGAAATATATTCAGTGGCCATCGGCAGCAACCCTTGTGTATTTGTATAGTCGGTCACAAATTAATATTTTGGTTCCAAGAGGTCAGAGAGTCACAGGATATTTTGATGCGACTGGTAGTGTGGTTAAAGCTTTGAGATCTGGCAGAGTCTTCTACTATGCCATCGTTGTGAATAGAGGGGGAAAATTATTCCGATAGCTGCAATGATCAGCTCCACGCATGATGCGACTACGATCGCATGCTTTTTCATAAAATTCAAGAGATTTGTGACTGTAGAGGTTCAAAGATCGTGGCCAATATTTGACGTGATCTTCTGCGATTGGAGTTTTGCAAACATTGGTGGCGTCTGTTTAGGTTTGAATGAAATGACGCTATTTTCATATTTGAGAGTTGTACACAACATATTGAAAAAAATAAAGGTAAAAACTCCAGTAATCATCCTAAAATGTTGTTGCTCACACTTTCTGAAAATGGTCAGTCGAATGCTGAAAAAGAAAAGAGTGAATAGAAATACATCAACAATTGTAATGGAAATGATGGCTCGCTTGATACAATGCACAACAATGGATGAACTGAGTCTCCTGTTCGATGCCATGAGTTTTATTCTTGGGAGCACCATTGAATCTCGTAAACTGCACGATTCTCTGAAAGTTTTTTCGGACAGAAATATCTCAAAAAATATCGAAAATTTGTATGCTCTGGAACTGAATCATGAAGAGATAGATGATGATTTGGTACGAGGTGAATATAAAGAATCGCCATTCTTCAAACACTTCATAAATATTTACTCTCAATGTTTAAAAGACATTACTGAAAATGATTTGAGAATGATAGAGGAAAATAAAATTGTACTAGAGCATAAAATCGTCTTAGAGTACGTGCTGGAACATTATATGCCCTTTGCTCCGTTGTGGACCGGAATTATGCAGATGGTTTATTACCAAACAGACATGAATGTGAGACACAGCAATGCCAATGTTGAGTGTTGGTTCAAAATAGTGAAAAAAAACGTATTGGGTGGTGAATCAAATATGAAAATTGGTAGGCGTGTGCGGGAAAAAATTAAAACGGAGTGTTGAAGGAAATATTGATAAAACACCTAAAAACAAAAATAATCAAACACGACGCAAGCGAATCCAACTGACAGAAATTGATAAACCCCTAGCTGTGGAATCGTGGAAACCAAAAACACACAAAAAAAAATCACAAACCTACTTTGATTCCAAAAATATCGAAAAACATGTAGAACATACGAATTATGCTGATAGTGTGGATAAATATGAGCAAATTGAGGACGAACTCCAGCTTCATGTCGTAGCTGAAGCACACGACACAAGATCGCTTCCGAATGGCCTCTTTTTCAACACTGAGTATTATATGCGGGCAGCCTTAAACAACGAAATACCATTTATTATTGGTATATTCGAATATAAAAATGAAGTAGTTAAAATGGCTAGTTCAGATTTTGCAGCAATATTGTCTGAATAAAATTTGTACTCGAAACCATCAAGTCCAAGTGATATACGAAACAAATGGCTGACAGACTATTGCTTGGATAGCGTTGCCTTTACGTGGTTCGCCAATTGTCCAGATATTTATTACATAGACACCATTTCCACACAAATTATAATGCAAGGACAGACAACGGTACCTTATTTTGCACCATATGTCATGCCATTGAAAGACTGCAAGTACATTATATTGCCGGTAAATTCCAGAGGTAATCATTAGTTACTGGTTATTTTAGATATTGAATTTCACGCCATTAATATTTTAGATCCTGGAAATGCTCATGAGGACGAACATATTTGTAACAGAATTCACACATTTTTTTTAAATAAATAGGAATATATGAGTGATGAATTTGTGCCATTGAAATGGGAAGTTCAATCGAATATCAATATTCCTAAACACAACGATTCCCATAATTGTGGTGTGTATGTTCTATATTACATGTTAATTTTTTCTAAGACAAAAACAATGTCTGCGTTCTGGAACAACATGAAAGACAAACCCAAATTCGAACCAGATCGATTTCGGATGTCTCTGCAAGGAACAATTATACTATCCACGGCAGATGTTTCAGAAATTTGCCAAATTTGCGGCACAGATCGAGACGGTAGTTTCATCAAGTGTGATAACTGTAAGAGATGGATACATTTCGATCTTTGTGCAAAGAGATATGGACTTTTGACTGACGAAATAACGTTTGAGGTGGCTGGTACAAAAAAATTTGGTTTTTACTGTTATTTATGCAGGAAAACTGAGAATCCTTCTCATAGTGTAATGTCTATCAAAAAAATATATATAGAAGGATCGGAGTTACGGCAGTTCATTCGGCTTCACAAAGTGTATTTTGAGGAAATTTTCCACACTCAAAATACAAATGAGGAGAGTAGAAGATTCCGTGGCACGACTGATTGCCGGAAACACCTCAAATGGGATTATTCTACGGAGTTCATAAATTTAGACATGTCGGTATCGGTGGGGAATATTTTGAAGGATGAACTTGAGTTAACGGACATGGAGTTTCTTGTTTATTTTTTAGTCCCTGTAGCTAACAAACGGTTATTTCACAGCTTTCATGGCATTCCTGATGACATTACATTTATGGATCAATATAAAACACTCCATGGTATAGACGAACTAACGAGAATTGATTACCCTGTCGACTATACATTGGACATAGTGCATGACAGAATAACAAAATTTATCTAGACAGCTCTAGCCCAAAATAAGTCAATCGTCTGATATTTTGCATAACAACAAAACTATGCCGAGGCAAGGTGCAGTGGTAAAGCGTCCATCTCCGATGCTAAAGCTCCCGAGAGCTGGGATTTTTTCAAATTCAATTTCAACACTTGAATTCCTGAAATCTCGTGGCTTTACTGGGGTGACTCCTGCACGTTTCACTGCTGCGTTCAAATTAACAGTGCTGCTTCTACGATGGCGTTTGGAATAAGTAACAAAGCCTACCCAGAACACATAGTGGCTAATGATCAGAGTAATCGATGGCACGATACTATAAAAAAAATTCCCATGGTGATCCAAATGATAGTAAACTGACACCGTTAATCTGATCTTGGCTCATTCCCGCGATATATGACAAACGGGAAATTTGAATCAATGGAGTAAACCACAATATCGAGTATCGAATCGCAAAGGAAGATGAAAATATGTCTTGATTTGGTGGATTTGTATAAATCACAGTACTTTCAGCGATATATCCTGTTAATTAAATCGTAATAAATGGGGGTACACCAGAGCTGCTATGAAGTGAGAAAAACGTCTGCTAAACGAATACTCTTGATTTCAGTTGATCTCTTTTAATCCTTCATACCTACTCTCATCGCATTTATTAACTTGAAATATTTAGCGATGAAAATACCAACACGACAGTTGTTTCGCATGAACACCTCACTAGTTTTGGTAATTATAGTGACGTTTCGTTTTGTCCCTGACCTCATCCAGTTTCGGCGATATATCCTCTCAATTAAATTGAAGTAAATGGGGATGAACCACCACTGCGACTGCTTGTTTTCCTACACAGCAGTATTTTTGATAACAAACCATGTACTTCTGATTAATGGATGATATCATTTTCACTTGATCTCGTCTAGTTTTCCACATACGGGATTCATTGAATAAAAACAGTTAGGGATGAAGCAACAACCCCAATGGTTAATTCGCATAAATCTTGTTACGTTTGATAACAATTGTAATAGTTCTGTTATAGTGACGCTCTCATTTTTACTTGATCTTGTCTAGTTTTTCATATACGGCATTCATTGGATAAAACCATTTAGGGATGAAGCAACAACCCAAACGGTTAATTTGCATTATTCTTGGTACTTTTGGTATCAATTGTAATATTTCTGTTCTAGTGACGCTCTCATTTTCACTTGATCTTGTCTAGTTTTCCAGATATGGCATTCATTGGATGAAAACATTTAAGGATGACGCAACAACCCTAACGGTTAATTCACATAAATCTTGGTACTTTTAGTAACAATTGTAATATTTCTCGTAGAGTGACGCTCTCATTTTCAATTGATATCGTCTAGTTTTCCGAATACGGCATTCATTGGATAAAAACATTTAGGGATGAACAACAACCCCAACGGTTAATTCGCATAAATCTTGGTACTTTTGGTATCAATTGTGATGTTTCTGTTCTAGTGACGCTCTCATTTTCACTTGATCTCGTCTAGATTCCCATATACGGCATTCATTGAATCAAAACATTTAGGGATGACGCAACTACCCTGACGGTTGATTCGCGTAAATCTCGGTACTTTTGGTATTAATTGTAATATCTATGTTCTAGTGACGCTCTCATTTTCACTTGATCTCGTCTAGTTTTCCATATACGGCATTCCTTGAATGAAAACATTTAGGGATGAAGCAACAACCCCAACGGTTAATTCGCATAAATCTTGGTACTTTTGGTAACAATTGTGATATTTCTGTTCTAGTGACGCTCTCATTTTCACTTGATCTTGTCTAGTTTTCCAGATATGGCATTCATTGGATGAAAACATTTAGGGATGACGCAACAACCCTAACGGTTAATTCACATAAATCGTGGTACTTTTAGTAACAATTGTAATATTTCTCGTAGAGTGACGCTCTCATTTTCACTTGATCTCGTCTAGTTTTCCGAATACGGCATTCATTGGATACAAGCATTTAGGGATGAAGCAACAACCCCAACGGTTAATTCGCATAAATCTTGGTACTTTTGGTAACAATTATGATGTTTCTGTTCTAGTGACGCTCTCATTTTCACTTGATCTCGTCTAGATTTCCATATACGGCATTCATTGGATTAAAACATTTAGGGATGACGCAACTACCTTGACGGTTGATTCGCGTAAATCTCCGTACTTTTGGTATTAATTGAAATATTTATGTTCTAGTGACGCTCTCATTTTCACTTGATCTCGTCTAGTTTTCCATATACGGCATTCATTGGATCAAAACATTTAGGGATGACGCTACTACCCTGACGGTTGATTCGCGTAAATCTAGGTACTTTTGGTATTAATTGTAATATTTATGTTCTAGGGACGCTCTCATTTTCACTTGATCTCGTCTAGTTTTCCAAATACGGCATTCACTGGACACTGGATAAAAACATTTAGGGATGAAGCAACAACCCTAACGGTTAATTCGCAGAAATCTTGGTACTTTCAGTAACAACTGTAATATTTCTGTTCTAGTGACGCTCTCATTTTCACTTGATCTCGTCTAGTTTCCATGTACGGTATTCATTGGATTACAACATTAAGGGATGGCACTACTACCCCAACGGCAGAATCGCATGAATATCGGTACTTCTGGTAAGAATCGTAATATGTTTGATACAGTGACGATTCTACTACTATAATATGTATTGAAACCATTATTTCAGAACACACATTGGAACTTTAAATTTGATAAGTTGACATTTCGATTAACACACTATTTTTCATCATTTTGTGATTGCACGCCACAAGCCTGTTTCGCGGCTTCAGTAATTTCTGGGAGAATTCGTTATACCTACCTCACTTTTGCTGCTCTTCATGGGATTCAAATTCTCCAATCTCAACCAAAATCTAGCAAACCGCAGTCACTATTCCTTGCTAGTGGCATCAGGTAAGGCAACAAAATTGAAGAATTACAATTATCCTCATGTTCGAACAGAAACAGGAGAGAGCGGTTTGTTGTAGCCGTAGCCCAACAATTTTCATTGGCGACCGAGGACTTTCGCCAAAAACTACACATGAAAATCATTGATATGGTCCACTGTAAATTAGATTTAAATCTAAAGCTAACTTCAGCCACATCCTGCCTACCTCTGTAAACCATCTTACTTACCACTTTCAGCGATACTTGTGGTGGGCAGAATAGGAATCAATACATAACAGCAGCAATGTTATATGCGGATCAAAAAAGTGAGCATCTTCAAATAATTGACATGAAGTACATGGAATCTGGGCACTCATATCTTGAGGCAGATGCCATGCATTCAACTATCGAGCGTACTCGAATACATAAAAAAGTGTATTCAACGAGAGAGTGGGCGTTGCTGATTACAATGGCCAGACAAAAACCACAACCGTATTTTGTCCATACATACGAATTCAATGAGTTTTATGATATGCCACAACTATGTAAAACTATTATGTTAAATACAAAATACAATACAGACGGGCAGCGCGTTCAATGGCTAAAAATTAAAATGATGAGGTTCGAGAAAAGGAAACCAACTGTTGTTCAATATAAGTACAGCTTAAGTGAGGAAGCTTTCATGGAATTCGATATTTCTACTACCTTATGAATTAAAACACGCAAAAAGGAGTCAACTATGTCCTGGACAAAACATGAATTTAGGTGGGAATCGCTTAACTTGAAAAGAATTTATAGTAAACAAATCCTATAAGTGAAGCAAAAAAACAGATTCATTGTTTTTATTAAAAGAAGGAATAATATCAACAGATTATAAGACTTAAATTGAGAATCTGCCAATAAAAAAGACTGTACAGGATGTGGTACCATATCCAAAAAGCGAACAAGAAAGTGAAGTTGAAGATTATTGCGAATACTAATATGGAGAGTAATGGCTATTTCTAGTATATATGTTATGTTTTCTTGTAAACTGGATGTTATTTTTCGTTTGTTTGTACATGCTTGTTGTTTTGTTTATAGATAAACAATAAAGTATTGAAAACGTATAAAATAATGTTATTACACCTATTATTTACATATGACACCTTAATGTTGTATGTCCTCTTTGAAAAGGATATATGTAGTAAGTCCCCTCAATTTTTTACCATCAATCTGTTTACGCGCTATAAATACAATATAACTTTAACACAACCTTAATACATGCAACACTGATAAATGTCAAATTGATTCCCTTCCACAACTTTGATTTTATACCATTCTCATTATTGCTTCTGTTAACGTAAACATTCACATTGTGTTTTCTCATAACTACCGTTTATGGACATACATCATGTGTGCTTTTCACCAACGATATAGATCAATTAGAAAAATTGGATCACTTTTATCAAAATTCATATATCTCAAACAATTCCTTGATATTAATCAACTAATGGTAATGTACCATGCATTGGCGGAAGATATGGAATAGGAGGGGCGTACGATACCTATATCCACAAATTGGAAATTGTTCAGAAATGGATCCTGAAAATTATTCATGCTAAAAAGAAAACATTCGCAACAGATGAATTATATAACATTACAGGAATATTATATATAAGGCAATTATATGGATTTAATATTATAGTGGAACAGAAAAAAATTATTAGTAAAAAATCAATAAATCACGAATATCCTACGAGATATAAATCCAATTCAATAACGATTTCTAAAGTATCGAAAACTACCGTCCGAAGGTCATCATATTATTTAGGACCTAAGCTTTATGTCCAAATCGAAAATGACATACGAAAATTGAACTCTGTAGACCTTTTTAAGAAAAAAGTTAAGAAATGGATATTTAGCAAACTACGAAATATGATCAAGAACAATATAGATTACATATATTGAATAAATAAAAAAAATTAGATAATGAAATGATATCAGAGTGAAGAAATCCGAATCATATTTAATTATATTTATGTAAGTATATATTTTTTAGTTATAATAATTCTATATTCTCAGATTTTCAGATTTTCATATATTCACCTTTATGTATATACGTTCATACTTTTATATTTTTGTATTTTTATACTTTCATATTTGTATATTCTTATATTCATAGTTTTATATTTACATATTTATTATATTTTTTAGGTAGGTTAGGTTAGGATAGGTTAGGTTAGGTTAGGTATAGGTTAGGTATAGGTTAGGTATAATTTCTCATCTATATATTCCTAGAGTTTTTTATTCACATATTTTAATATTACTTAGATATTTAGATACGTTAGATGTTTACTCGTGCATTTTGATAATACGTTATAGTAGTTGAGATAGATAAAATTGAGTTTGAGAATGATAATTTATCACTATACCTACTTTGAGTAAAATCCGGTGCAAACATTAATTGTGACATATTTTATGTTTTACATGCTCAGGCATTCATCCACAGTCTTTTGACTTTATGATGTCCTAGAGTATGCAACATTCTTGAAATGTTGAAAAATTTCACATACAGCTACATCTCTGTACTAGTTAGTTTATCCAACGGATTAACCGAACAGACTTCATTAATTTTGTAATTGTAATTGTGAATTATATTTGTAGAATAAACTCATTATTATTATCTACAAAGATGACCGATCCCCTGGTAGTGTTCTTTTCTTCCGTAGCTCTACTGATGACATACCTAATGGCGTCCACTGTTGACCTTTGATTAAATGCTCATAGAGCTTTCCCATTACGTCTAAATGACACCTATATTTTCCTTCTCGTGAATCAGGACCACCGTGGCCATCCTTCATCTTTCTGGGAAGAGACTCAGGAAGACCTAGCTGTTCATAATTTTTAGGATAGTTTCCGGGATGGCTGTCACTGCTGTCATTATCGATTCTGTTACGATTCCGTCCAGGCCAGGGGCCTTCCTCGTTTTCAACCTTGCTGCTGCCTCTTCTAGCTTGCCCATCGTAAATGAGGGGGGGGTTTGACATGGTTTGCTGCAACCGGTTCTCTATTTTTTCACGTGGGGTGGGAATAGTTCCTTTATTTTGTTAATCCTTGCATTATGGTCAAGGTCGTATGGAGTTCTTAATTGTCTGAGACCGTTTGTGACTTTCCTGTAGCCCTGGCGCCACGGGTCCTCTTCTAGCTCGTCACACAGCCTCCTCTAGTGGTCTCTTTTGGACCTATTGATTTCTTTACAAAGTTTCTTTCTACCTGTCTTGCAGGCAGCTTCCCTGTCTGAGATAATGTTGTCTGGCAGTTGGCGTGCTCTCACCCTCTGGAGGCTTCTTCTGCACCTATTACATTCCTCTCTCAGAGCGGTGATAGCCCCATTCCACCATATCGGGTGCGCTCTGATCCTACCGCTCGGTTCTCTGATAGTGGTTGCCTTCTGCCCGTCTTTTACAACTTTTATGAGATCTTTCAGACAGTGTATTCCGGGTTCTAGGATCTCTAGGGTCCCGGCAAAGGCAGCCTTGTTCAGGTGCCAGTTGTTGTAGTTATCTTCCGTCCTCTTTTTTGTGTTGCTTGATGTCTCTATGTCGTATGTAATATGCTTATGCAAAGTCAGGGTTTCTCCTGACAGAACCTGCCAGTTTTGGACTTTGGTGGTCAACCGTGGGGTTGTCAAAGTAATGTCGATAATCGACTCTCGGGAGCCCCGTTCAAAGGTGAGCGTTGATCCTTTATTCATCACGGTCAGGTTCAGAGACTGAATCCATTCCGACAAGTAGTCTCCTCTCCGGTCCGTCGTGTTGTAATTCCACAAGGCCGATTTTGCGTTGGAACCCACTGCTATAACAGCTTCCTTACCTCCTGCTCGGACGTGCTCCATCACCGCGTCCTCGTATGTTTCACATGCTGCCTGTGTGATATTTGGTGAAACGTAGCAACTGTACAGGGACCATTTGCCCAGGGTTAGGCACACGAAGCCGTTGCCGCAATCGTGTCCAGTTGCGCCCATTGTCCGATTTCTACACCAGATTGCCGTGTTGACCTCCCTGTCCGTGATCCATCTAGATCTTTGGTAACGATGTTCTTATTTGGTTCCTGCACAATCACTACGTCCACGTCTTTCTCTTCCGCCACCTTGTATATGAGGTGGTGAGCATTTTTCCTTCTGTCGGTGTTAATCTGAAATACTTTGATCGATATGAGAGGAGAGGGGAAACCCTTCACTTAGAGTTTAGCGAGTCGGGCCTTACGGCGCTCCTCAACCAACTTTCTGAATGCCGGACACCTCATCTGGTCCGGCCTATGTCCGTCTCGATCGCATTTCCAGCAATGCGGTGAATCATTACAATCCTTTGCACTATGTCCATTCTTCCCGCATTTTACACAAAGTTCAGTCCTGTCCTCTTCTCTGCACTCATGAGTTCTGTGTTCGTGGTCTAGGCATCTGTAGCACCTAGCCAGTACTTCCTTCTCCACGACTCTACACGGTACCTGCCCTATCTTCACTTATCCTTCTAGCAACAGCCGGGCTGCGTTATCTCTAGGGATTTCTACTATTGCTGACAGCTCATCATAGTGCCCTGCCCTCACCTGCCTCCCCTATAGCCTTTGAAATCTCCTCATTCGTTGTCGTGATGTCCATACCTGAACGGATTAAAGTAACATTACTTCCTTCAACTTTTTCCTGCAGGTCTTCGGTCGTTCAGTTTATATGGTCCCTTAGATCGTTTGCCTTACCTTCTCCTCCTTTGACATTCAGAAGCATGTGGCCCGCTGTGGACTTCCTGATTCGTGTTATCGCTTCTCCAGTATCTTTCCCCGCTATGCCATCCTTAACTGCCTTCACTAAGTCGGCGTAAGACTTCTGTCCTCCCCTCACCGTCAATATCTCGCTTTGCTCCTTCTCTTGGTTCTTTATTTTTTTGGTTCTTTCCATGGCCACCTCGGTCGATGTCAATATCGTTATTTTGGTGTCGTGCTGCCTCGACGTCGCTTTCAGGATTTTCCTGGCGTATTCCAGCCCTATACATTCGGGGATCACCAACTGCAGCGTCTGTCTACCTTCTCTCTGCGCCACCTCTGATAGGTTGCCCAGGACCTTATGTAGCGCCTCCACGTCGTTGATGCCCTCTTGGTCGTATTTGTATGGCACGATGAAAACGTACCTAACCTGGTCTCTGTCAGCTCCTCTGCTCGACATTATCTTGGTCTCGTTTTTGACGAACTCTACTTCCCCCTCTGTTGCCGTGTCCATCAGTTATTTGAACGTCGGGTATCTGTTTTTTGTCCTTTTAGGTACTTTTCGTCCGCGTGATTTTCCCCTCGAGTAATTACCGCCACGTCCCCCTTTCCGCTAGCCTTCAGAATCCCTCCTACCTGTACGTTGGTGTTCCTATACAACTCTTCCGGCCACTCCCTGTCCAAGACTCGGGCTTACTGGAAGTTTGTCAGGTTTGCCTCTGTTACTTCTTCTTCTTCTGTGTCCTCCGTCTGGGTGCAACCATCTTTGGGTTGTCCTTTCTTTTCTTCTAATGTATCTTCATGGCATCTCCACTCCTCGCTTATCGTCTCAGAGATGGCTTCTTTATCCCATGCTGCCTCCTTTATGTCCGTCCTCTTTTTCGGAGGTCTTTCGGCATCTCCACCAAGGCGCTTGCCTTCCTTTCCAGTCTCCGCACAGCTGTACGAAGAGCCTTGACGTAATCCGCTTCCTTGCATTTTTTGGACATCTTTGGGCTATCTGCAGATCTCTTTCGTTTAGATTTTTCTTGCTTGGTTCTTTCCGCTTTCTTTGCCACTTTTTTGGCTTCGTCGTCTGAGTCCAATAAATTAATAAAAATAGATGGCTCGATGCTCCCTTCCCGTTCTTGTACCAGCGCAGTAGCAGGTATCTCTGGAGATCTCAGAGATCTCTTGGCTTGTTGGCCTGCCAGCAATTGTCTCTCGTAGTTTTCCCTCAACTCTCTCTGTTCTGGTGTTTCATGTGATTTGATATGTCCATGTGCGTTCCACGAGTAGCTAGGGCAGAATCGGTCCACCCCTGTGGAGCCCCGCATGCAGGGGTAAGTCATCTTCCCCGCCGGGTTGCCCGGTCCGGCGAGCATCGCTTGCGACACACTTAATCACCCCTGTGCCATGAATCCCTGCGGCGCGATGGTGCTACACCGTTGGATTGGGGGACGCGGTAGCCCCCTTGCCTCCGGTGCCCCAGCTTGGGACACGGATACAGGAAGGGACTGGAAGATAAAAGGACATAGTCGCCTCCCCTATGGCTTGATAGTGAGAAAGAGGAGAGACCCCTAGCCTTCGAATGCTCTAATAGCGTCGGGGTCGGAAAAGAACAAGAGTTGGCCCAGTGTGGCCGACACAAAGATCAAAGTGTAGACAGGTCACCCAAAAGTCTAGTTGAAACAAAGTATAACCCGTTGTTGGGAAGAGAAGGACAGTGGTTGCCAGGCCCGACTTCCCACTATAGACACTTCTCCTTTATCCGTGCTTGTGACCGGCAGGGAAAGATCTGCCCTCCTCATGTTTTGAAAAGTGAAGTTATTTCATCAGACAACTTATGAATTTGAGGTGACTCACTCTAAAAAAGAACATTGGGTGCTTGAAAGCGCGGGCATCGGGAGTAATACCGGTCCTGGAGATAAGTTGGTCTTGATGCTGCTAAGGTACACTGGATACACCGGCTGGAGAAAGACGAGCTTGATGTTGCTGAGTGGGGGAGGAATTTTGGCCGACATACTTGCGGTAACGTGGGGTGGACACTTTCTCGACATTTACGGAGTCCGAGATTGGTTGCGAAGCGGGGAGAAGAACTTCATCTGCATCCTGCATGGCTTCTAACAATTCCTGCACCATCGCATCGGAAGTATGGGGGACTCCACATCCAAGTATATTGCTGGGATATTCATCAGGCTGTAAACATATATAGCTTAGTGTGCGTTCCCAAAAGGGAATTGCAATAACTAAGTGGTTCAAATTTGAATTGGACTGTATCTTAATAAAAAAATTGATATTTGTAACATTGACTTATAAATTCGAATTGGTGGCAACTTGCATACGAAGAAACAAAAAACTTACAAACGTTAATAACTGTGCCGGTTGTTCTTTCTTCTCGAGTTAGCCCTGGAAGTCCTTGATTGTCTTGATTACGGAACATTCACACACAAAAATCTGATTGATAATGAAAATGCGAAAAAAGCACAAATTACTTTCATTAGTAGCGAAAAAGCGGAAATTATCAACGATCTCTAACAGTCAGTGGACATTTTTGTACCATTCTTCTCTTGGACTCGTCCGAAATGCGCGCTGTCCGTATGGCCAGTTTTTTTTCTCAATTCACCGAAATTGCCATATACACGCTGAATGCCAGAATCGAACATATCCCCACTTCAAAATGCACCATGCATTTTATTGCTTAAAATTTAATAAAAAAAATTATGATTTTAATGAATAAAAAAAAATAAAAAAAGGGCGATTACCACTAGTAAAGGTGTGAGACATACATAAGCACATACAAAAAAATTGTAAATTAGTGAATAACATTATTCTTGTGAAATTGGTAGTGGACACAGTTTCACTAGCGGCCGGCGAAACGTGCCATTAGCAATTTCCACAACGGCTACGCGGGGTACATTATCATCACCCTTGTATAATGTTTTGATTCTTCCACGAAGCCAATTCAATGGAGAAACTTGCTCGTTCTTAATGATTACTAGAGTACCCGGAGTAACAGGGGTGGAAGTGTCAATCCATTTATTTCTTTGCTGCAAGGTGTGTAAATATTCTTTATAAAAACGTTTCCAGAAGTCTTGGTGGATGTGTTGTAGTAACTGCGAGCGAGACAATCGATTGAGTAGCGTAGATGTCCCATCCGGAGTCGGAATTGCGTTGAGGAGCTCGAGGGTTAAAAAATGGCCAGGTGTCAAAACCGTAAAATCATTGGGATCTGAACTCGAAGGTGTCAGAGGGCGTGAGTTTAGGATAGATTCAATCAAAATCAAAACAGTATACATCTCATAAGAGAGAATTTGTTGACCCACAACACGTGCCAAATGAGTCCATCAAAATGAGGACTACTTGGAGCATTAAAAGACCAAGAAAATTATTTCCTAGATGCGGCATTTTCCATTAGTTTGACAAGTTAGACTTATCCTTATTTGCTTTCTCTTTTTTTACAGCAATGCATATGAGCTGCTCAGATTGTTACGGGAGGTCGTGGGTATCGTTATCTGCTAGTACGACAGATATATCCTTTGACAAATGTAAGGTATAAAGATAAAAGATATTAGGTATGCATGGGCACCAGGTTCTTTTTTTATTAAATGAAAATACCAAAAACACTGAATTGTCAAAGGATGATCTTTGTGCTTCTCAACAATAAAAAAAAACAAAGTTCAGAAAACACTATATTCACAAAAGTCCCATGTGACAAAACATGTGTGACAAGATTCTAATGAAGTGACAAAGTTACAATCAAATTTGTTATTTTAAAGTTACAAAGGATTCTGGTCTCTCAATATTTGCCTTGAAATGACTGGTTGGTTTATTCACATTTTATGATCAGTTCTTGCGATGAGAAAGACTTACTCCAGAGCTCTACTTTGACGAAGAATGTAGGCGCCTTGTATGGTCTCTCGAGACAATGGCTGCTCTACTAGCAGGATACAATATGGATACAATCTGTAGTCGGTCTGGGGTCTTTCCTGGATCTCATAAGATGTTCGAACGATGAGGTAACGCTGTGAAAAATATACACAAACCAGTATCTTGTGGCAGGTTGAGTCACACGACTCAAGATATGACCATGATTGTACAAATCTAATCTAGATTTACTTATGGATTATCAAAATGAATGATGATGAAATGAAAGAGTTTAAATTTACAATATATAGATTATTCAGGGAATATATAAATGAGATGAAGAATTTAAATTTACAATAAATGAAAGATTTGCTGAGTTAAACAATGATTGAAATATTCAATAGGTATGGAAAGAATTCAATTTTACAGTGAAGCTCAAATTTAGTAATTTCTCAAGCAATGTTAGAGAAGAGTTCAATCTCAAGCGAGCAGAAGAAAAAAGATTTTCATAAAGATATTGTTTTCTATTATTTTTCAATTTAATAGTCAATTTCCAACGTTCAGTGGAACTGACAAGCAAAATAATGATAAGAAACTTGATCTATCTCATCAAGGATGAAAAGGAAATGTGTATCTTCTGACTGAGGAGAAACAGAGAGAGAGAAAGCAAGAGGGTTGAGATAATGCTTTCTTATAAAGTCACAAAGAAAGCAGATGGCTTTATTTGTGTCCAGAACTACTGAAAATGAAAGGTTATCAAAATATATCAAACTTCTTTTGGCTAGGCATCTAAACATGGGTAGTGATGTAGAAGAGAGCGAAAGATCTTACCAAGAGCTCAAAGCTTCATGAGTGAGTGTAGCTTCTTCTGATTAAGATAAAGAAATGAGGAATTCGAAGCATTTACTCACCCATGAATCCTGTTCTCCAAGCTGCCAGATCAGACCTTATCACCGATCACCATCCAGGTTCAGGAATTTAGGTCCTAGTTCACTGTTCTTGCCTTTTAAGCAGATTGATAACTTCTGAACATTCAGGAAAAACTTGTGGAAACACTTGTATCACTGAAAACCATAAAGCACAAACAGAAACAGATCTAATTCAAGAATGATAGAATTAATGAAAATTATCTTCACACTTTGTCTCGACTTTCACAGGTTAGAATTTATTTCAGCTGTGAGCTGTGACATTTCAGGACCTACTCGTCAAAAGAGGGTACGAGTACAAAATGACATTCGATAATGATCACGCATAATACTCAAACTTTGAAGATTTTCAAATTAATCATGAAATTCATGAGTGATAGAGTGACGCACATACGGCCATTTTACAATGTATCAAAATTGAATTTTTAAATTTCAAATAAAACGTGCCAAAAGAATATCGATTCGATCAGTGAAATGGATAAAAGTTAATTATGTTACAATTGTGTTTAAGTTAATTATTCAAAGATTGCGAGATTTCAAAGATAATCATGAATGACGCACATATGGCCATTTTGCATTCATGTTAGAAAGTAGCAAAACTGAATTTTAAATTTCAAATAAAACGTGACAAAAGAATATCGATTTTTATATCGATTCGATTAACGAATCAGATAGAAGTTAATCATTTTGAAGATAATAATATATACGACCTTTCATTTCCTTGCTCTAGAAAAATTTTAAATTTCCCGATGGGAAAACTGAGAAAACAAACCACCGCTTCGAATGCTCACTTCAGAAAGGGACGATAGAAGTTCTCCAAGGGAGGAAGTCAATCTCTCTCACTCTGTCTATCGTCAGTGCTACCAATCGCATAGCACAATTGAATAAATTGGAACAGCTCATTGAGATGGTGTTACCAATATAAAATTCAACAAACCGAAAGAATGGTAACGCAATGTTTTACATTTCGTTACAAATTGGTACTGCAATCCGATATGAGGTGTTCACATTGCCAAGCGAAAATCTTTGCAATGCAGCCAAAAATACATGGGTCAATAAATTGCTTGCTAATTCCACATGGATAGCCTTAGCAGAGAAACAACCAAAGATGCAAATATATGCTTTAGTAGTTTTTGCGCCCCTACGACGGTTCATGGTAATATGTATGGGACCTGCGAAATCAACGCCTGTATGGGAAAATGGTTTTCGAAAAATCGGAAGATTTCCCATCGGTGGTTGAAAATCGTGGGGTTGCGTCTTCCAACAAGGTATACATCGAGACAAGACAGATCTGATGGCTCTCTTTGGAGCTAGTATCCAAAATTGTTGCGATAATAAAAAGTGAACGCGTAGTCTTGGATGCAAGAACTTTTTGTGGCAATGCTCTTTAATTAAGTTTGTAGACGACTACAGCGGGGTAATAACATAGGATGTTTTTTGTCCTAGGTCAAAGAAGAATATACCAGGCGACCTCCAGCTCTGAGGATACATCGATCATACAAAAAAACATTGAGTTTGCGTAGTGGTTTTGAGAATACTTTACTTTGAAATTCATTGTGGAATGCTATGTTTTGCGTATGTTTGACAAAAGTTACGAAAGATTGATATAGTTCCGAGGAACTGAGCGGACCTGAAATTTTATCAGTGGGGTTGCGAACATTTCGTATGAAACGTAATATATATGCGAGTACGCGTTGCATGGAAGTGAAAGTTGAATGGTTTTCAGTAATGAATCTAAATCATGTATCGCGACAGGAACACCATGCAAAACGATTTTGTGTTGTTTGTCATCGGGAGCGTTTGCAATTCCACCAAGTTCCAAACTAGGATAAAATTACCAATATTTTTCAAAAATGAAGGTCCTTCAAACCACAACCCCCTACTCGCTGCGTCAGCGGGATTAAGAGCGCTCTTCACGTAATACCAGTTAGTATGAAAAACTTTTTCTTGGACGTAAGTGATTCGATTTGCTATGAAAGTCTTCCATCTATGCGGAGATGATTTGATCCTTTCCCGTTACCCGAGATACGACCATCTAAAATATGTCGGCACCCAGCAGCATATCAATACCACCAGGCAACCCAAAGCTAGTATCCGCCAATTTAATATCAGTCAGATATTTCAATTCATTGAGCAAAACTTCAGAAGTAGATAACGTGTCACAAATTCGAGGTAAAATTATTGCAACTGTACAAAATACTAGGGCAGATTGTCTTACGGTAAGTTCAAAGTTACCGATCCAAGGCTAGCCACGGTTGACATAGCGTTCAACTCTCTAACCTCCACTGATGACTTTTTTGTGCGTAAACCTGATTGAGTGACAAGTTTCTGAACTACAAAAGTTGTCATACTCCCAGAGTCTAGTAGACATCATAGTTTTTGAAAATTACCATAGCAGTCTTGAAATTCAACCATAGCAGTTGATAATAAAACACCGGAATTTCTTGGAACACTTCCCGTGGTAGCGTGCGCAGAGGTTATTTGTAAATTCAACTCTGGAGTATCCGTTATTGAACAATTATTGGTAGTACTGGTTGGATGCGAAACTTGATGCTCCCCACTTCCACCCGAATTTTTCAGAGCTGCCAAATTTTCCGAAAATACATCCAGCAGTTTCCTCAGATCCGACGGACTATCGGCATTAATCTTTTGCGTATTATCAAGCTGCGACCAATGAGCCTGTGCTCTCAATCTTTTATTAGAATATCGTTTTACTAATGCGTCATAAGCGATTTGATAATTAGCATCGGTCAATGGCAAAGTACGAACCAAAGAAAGTGAACCACCTTGTAAAGATGATACCAAATAATTGAACTTTTCAATATTTGCTATTGACGTATTCTTATGTACCATTGCGTCATATAAGTCTATACAGATTGAAAAGGTAATCCCCCACAAAACTTTATCAACTCTAGTTTTGGCAACCTCATATGGGAGGTTCCTGCGGCGAAACAAGCATTTACTGTACTATTCAACATCTGATTAGAACTAGGAGTTTCAAACAAATCATAATATGTCGTTATTACAGCGTAAAAATCACCAAAAAAACCTTCCCCAATTGTATCTTCAGCTGATAAATCCGCGTCATGGTCAGGCGAATGACTAGATGAATCAGACTTGGCTTTGAGTGCAAGAGTGTAAAGTATTTTAATTTCGTTCAGGCATGTCATCATGAAGGTTTTGTACCTACGGAGTTTATCTGACATAATTATAACTTCACAATGAGTTCCATACTGAATATTAATAAAATTTCACCCTAAGTGGCGCGCGCGTTTTTTCTGCAAAACTAAACATGTCGGCGATGGCGACGGAGGCAAAAAACATGGCGGCGATGACGGAAATTGTGAAAAAAACGTCCCCTCACGTGATTCGCTGAGAGCAATTGGCTGGAAGAGAAAGAAACGTCACGTGATTCGCTGATAGCAATTGGCTGGAAGACAAAAAACATCACAAAAAATGAAAAAAATGTCTGTCTCAGAACAACAGAAAATTATGATGGAATTATTAATTCACTCTCTCGAATGAAATTCAAAGAAAAATGCATCTCTGCCGTCAATAGCGATAAGACACGTCCCGTGCTTGTTTACGCTTTGTCTGCTCGAGCTGAATGAAATTTCCAACAAAACACGATCGATTTGACCTTGAATTTGTTTTTCAGAGTCAATCACAAATAGAGTTTCATCTCACATCCGGTGAATTAAGATTTCACGAGAAACTATTTTTAAAAAGCAAAAATCGAATTTACAAAATACAACTTTATTTGTGAAGACAGAGATGTGTCTCGTTCAACGTCGCTAACAGAACTAAACTAACTTAAAGCACGGTTAATCACATTTTCATAAACCTTAGTCAGCACTACATGGAAGTTACAAGTAAAGGGTTTCTTAGGGGTTTGTATATATTGTTACGTAATTTTTCTTCCTGATACCTATTTTCAATCAATAGTTCATGTATGGGGTACCTACGTTAGATAAAAACTGGATAGGGTTAATTGCTCACAGCTAGCCTTTAGACAGTGAGAGGAGGGGTGAGTTATACAAGATTTAATTTCCAAGGGGGCGCCAACAGATTTAATATTAACCCTATACCGCAATGTAATAAATATCAAGCAGATCCAAACCTATAAATCATCCACGATACCATAATACCCCAAGAAAACTAAAGAAAAATTGGCAAATGGGTATATTGACGTATTCCTACACAGGGTTTGTGCAATGGGTAAAGAAAATAACATTAACTAATAAATGTCGTGCACGACGGAGAAAACTGTACTGGGTGTTTGAGGGGAAAAGAAAACTACCCTTCCAATTTCCTGCACAATGAGGGGGGAAACCTTATTCTCTAGTTAGAAATATATGACGAGAAACTTGAAAGAAAGACATGATATTGGTAATGTAATAGTATTGGTAAAAGTAATTTTATTTAATTTTTGTTAATCAAACAAACGTCCTTAATGCCGCTATGCGGTACTTAGCCTCGACTCCAGGGCTGCTATCGACACTACTCCGTCAAGGAAGTGGAAGAAAATCAGGAAATATTTATCTCATTTCCCCGTCCAAATGACGTCTGTCGGCATCAACCGATGTTTGTATAATGATTGCGGGTTTTTCTGTTTATTTTCTTTTTTTTGGTGAAACCAAAAAAAACGCCTGAAATTAAATTTTTGTTGAATTTATCGTATTATGGGATATATTTTAGCCATGTGATGAGACCAAGGAATAATACTTGAAAACTCACCTCCGATTATCGAACCCTAATAATTCGAAGACGTTTTCAGATACATTGGAAAAACTGATATAAATATCCTCCGGAGAGATAAGAAAACGGGATTCTGAACCTTCCAAATCAGCATTATTACGAATTCGTTTTCGTGAACATATGGATTACAACCGCTTGTAGCGTTTACGAAAATCTTTCAGTTGCCTCCACAGTTCATCTATCATTGTCAATTTCCAACTGAATATTTTAAAAATACTTTGGTCAAGGAACAAGCAAAGTTTTCTCATTTTTCCACTTGCGGCAGCAGCTCTCGGGTGGAGGTTTATTATCTAGACATGAGCTATTAGTAGGTGGGCAAGCGACTGTACATGGCAGAAATATATAAATTTCACGGGTAACGTTCATCCCTAAGACGAAAATAATACGGTAGTATTATTTTCGGAATTCAAGTCTTGACACATTTGAAATGTTTTAAAATATCATTCTTACATTTTATAGAGGAATTATAAAAGATGACAGTAACAATAATTATGCTCAGAATAATACAAATATAAAAAGAAATATACGGGGTGTTGTTTTCTTCCAAGGCTTGGAGTCGGTGGAGTTGAGTTTTCTCGGCTAGTTTCTGGAGGCTTGTCAGCTCGTCTAGGTTATTCTTATCCAGGACCTTCAGGGGGTGGTCTCCATGTTTAGGTTCGATGATTTCTATTCTGGGCAATTGTAGAGGCGGCTCCCGTATCGGGGAAACGTCGTTGCTGTATTCTTCCCCATTAATAATGAGGCTACATTTCTGGGGTATGACATAGGCGTCGTTGACTGGTTCTACTACATCTTGTTCTAGATGGACTTGGAGGGATTGGCATGGCTGTCTGCTCTTTCCTTTCAGTACGTCAGGTAGACAGTCCTCCTTGGATCTTTGATTTTCCAGGTGAAAAAAACAGGTTGTCTCGATTTCGTGGCTGTCCTCGTAGTAGTGATAAGTCGAGTTCAGGATAATGTATGGTTTCAAGGGAATTATGGCATTATTGGAAATCGGAATGGGAAATAAATGATAATAATCGTAAAGATTTTCTCTAAGTATCGGGACATGAATCATGAATAGAATAAGACCATTTTTATATCGTGTTTCAATTTTTAGAAGTTTATAATATGATTGAATGTTATCGAAATCTGGTAGACTTCCTTTGTACATATTAAGCATTATTTCAATTAGTTCTTTGAGCTCGGAAGTTGGTAATATTATGCTATGAATAATATTCAGTTCACCGAATAATATCGATTCTTCAATATTGTTCAGTGTTGACAGTACATTTTGACAGTCGATTATCATTGTATCGAGAGAGTTTTGGAGCCGTAAGAATAGCGTGTATTTGTTCAGACTGTCGACAATACTCTCTATCTGTTTGCCGATCAGTTGAAGAAGAATATTTTTGTGATAGTTAAGTAATTTTTCAAATCATGGTGCAGGATTTTTGATTATTATTTAGTGTAGAAATAGCTTGGTCATATTTTTCTTCATCTTCGTCATCTAATGTCACAAAGAGCCATTTGTTAGTTCTGCCCACAAAATTTATTAGGCCTCTTTTTGATCGGCTGAATTTTTGAGGCTTGATGTTTATTAATTTCACAGAAATTTGTTTGAGAAGTTGTAACAAATGGTTATGCATATGATGTAATTGTGGATACAGTACATCTTTCATCGAAATATGGTCGGTTATGTAATTTGAGTTATTGGCTATGCTGTTTATTGGGTCATCAAATTGTTTCAAGTCGATTGGTTTCAGAAATGTATGTTTTTGGGTAGTGTTTCTTGCTTTTCCAAGAGAGAAAGGAAGGATGGGGTTAGGTATTTCTGTCATGGTTATCTGTTGTCCATTAGTGGTTAGGATCCCGAGAAGTAGAAGGAACAGCGTTGTCATCTGGATAAATTCGTTTCTGAGATTGTTTTCTTTGAGGTTTCAGTTTACTTTTATGATATTTAGAATTTTTCGTTTTTACTTTGATGCCACAATCCTTGATTGATTGATATCATTGATTTTCATTGATTTTTATCTCTGGTGGATCATCTCTTTTGGAATTAACTTCAGTAAGGTTCTTAGATTTTTCATTATTTTCTTTGATTATTTCGTTTATTATTTTTTGATTTCTCGCGTGTTTTTCAATGTAGTCAGAAGTTATTTTCGAAAATGTTATATCAAACGGATTTTGGTGTTCAATGTTTCCTTTAATAATTTGGAAAGGGGTAAATTTGGTCGCGGTGTTGTTATATCCTAATATAGCGTATTTCATTTGTGTAGTTATTCGTCTATCAGGATGTTCGAGTTTCAGGGTTCTGATTACTTCAATGAGCGTAGAATGTAGGCGTTCTACAGGACTGTTGCTATTGACATTTTTGGGAATTATATAATGTAGAGTTATTTTGTGCAAGTTACAGAAATCTTGAATTAGACTATTTTTGAAGTCTGTTCCAGAGTCGCAAGTAATTTTATTCGGAATACCGTAATGGGAAATGAATTTCAATATGGATAGCATTATTAGATGGATTAGATATTAGATGGTTCTAATATGCTGGGTGCATTCAAATGAATCGGGTATGCTTGGGCAAAACGCGAGAAGCTATCAATAATTGTCAAAAATTTAGCTTTATCTGCCGAACATGCATCGATATAAATATGCTCGAATGGGTATTCTCCTATAGGAGTAGGGTTGAATTTGATAATGTTGGGGTGACGTTCATATTTTGTCTTTTGGCAAGTGACACAAGTGTTTATATAATTTGTCACGTCTTGAATCATGTTTTGCCAATACTATGTTCTACATAGGGAGTCTTTCGTTTCATTTATCCCCCTATGAGTGTGTTTCGTGATGATGCTGGATTTTTAGTTTCTGTTCATCCTTGTCTGTGATCGGTTGAAAAGACATTTCTATGGACTAGTTTGAAGGCTGAATGTTTAAAGTGTTTTTGAATCAATGGAATTTTTCAAACATTCTTCAAAAAGTATGCCATGTACTATTTTCGGTTTGAGATATTCTAAAAAGATTCTCACAAGATCATTTTCGATATTTTTACTTGGTAGTACTATTTTTAGACGAGTTTCATCAAAAGGTTTCGTTACCCTTACCCGAGGGGTAAGAGTGTCTACACTTTTGGAAAGTATAATTTGGTTTTTGAATTTATTCAACGGATGTTCAGATATTGGGATTTCAAGAATTGGATATTCATGGAAAGTGTGCTGAGTTTCATTGCTGTCGTTGGGTTCCTGCGGCTCCTGTACTGCTGGAACTAAGACTACGTTTGATAAGACGTTTATTTCTTTCTTTTCTTGTGGTTTTTCTTTTTCTTCTTCTGTTGGTTTCTTGCCAGTTCGAAGTTTTCGAATTTCATCGTTTAGGCGATTGTCAAGGTCTTCTTTGTTTGCCAAGTCCGCGAAGATTTCGGGAAAGTCCTCTTCAAATCGGTTGTCTGATAAATCGGTATTGGCTAACATTGATTGGTTTTCCAGTGGATGGATTTCTATTCTGGAAAGGGCATCTGCGACGGAGTTGTTTTCACCTTTTCTGTATATAATGTTGTAATCGTACTCTTCCAGCTTCAAGCGCAATCTAACCAATCTTGAGCTGGGGTCCTTGAGGTTGAAAAGCCATTGCAAAGGTTTATGATCGGTCACGATCGTAAATTTATTTCCGAATAAATATGCCATAAAATATTTGGTGAAATTCACTATCGATAAAAGTTCTTTCTCTATCGTGGAATAATTTTGTTTGGATGGGCTTAGTGTCCTCGACGCGTACGCGATAGGTTTATCTTTTCCTATGGCACCCTGCGATAAAACGGCACCAATGGCCACGTTAGACGCGTCAGTAGTCAGTATTAAGGGTTTCTTAAAATCAGGATACCGAAGTAGGGGTTCATTTGTGAGTACTTGTTTGCATGTTTCGAAAGTTTCCAAAAATTCCGAGGTATGAGTTATTTTTTCGCCTTTTTTCAGACACTGCGTAAATGGTTTGGTGAGATGGGCAAAATCTTTTATAAACTTCCGATAATACCCTAATAAGCCAAGAAATGATTTGATTTCCCTAGCAGTAGTTGGTATGGGAAAATTTTGAATTGCCTTTATTTTATTAGGGTAAGGTTTGATGCCATCGGGCGTGACAACATGACCTAGAAATTGGACATTTCGTTTCATGAACTCACATTTATCTAGTTGTATTTTAAATTTAGCTTCGTGTAAAGTTTCAAAGACTTGTTTTAAATTGGCTATGTGTTCCTGCAAGGAAGTCGAAAACACGATAATATCGTCCATGTACACTAGATAGATTTTGTTCCGTAAATCTTTAAGGATATGATCCATTACTCGTTGGAAGCTTGCGGGTGCATTCTTCAACTCGAATGGCATGCGAACATATTCGTAATGCCCATGCTCCACGTTGAAGGCAGTTTTTTCGATGGATTCTTCTTCCATTTCGATCTGGTGGAATCCAGATGCTACGTCGAGGGTGGTAAAGTAATGGCATTTTCCCAATTTGTCCAGAATATCGTCTATATTCGGAATCGGGTACCGGTCGTTGATTGTTTTTTCATTCAACTTCCTATAATCTACCACGATGTGCCATTTCTTCTTTCCTGATGCGTCGGTCTTCTTCGGCACAATCCATATTGGGCTACTCCAAGCGGAGTATGATGGTCGAATGGTTCCATCGGTGAGCATCTTCTGAATTTGCGTTTGGACTTCCTCCTTATGTCAATGAGGAAAGCGATAAGATTTCTTATGTATTGGTATCTCGTCTTTGGTCTGGATAAAATTCGAAATGTTCTTTTTCAATTCGGATAGCTTTAAAGGGTTCGTGCATTGTGACAGAAATTGTCCTATCTGTATTATTGAAAATTTCGAAGGTAGCGCGATAGTTCGAAGCACAAGTCAAAGTTTCCGGTATATACTCGGTCTCGTAACAACACTGGAATTCTTCAAAGGCGGGTATAAGTGCTCTAAACTGAATTTCTTTTTCTCGTAGAGAAGTTTTCAATTGAAAAGGTTGTCTGAAAATTCTGTCAGGGAAATATTTTTCGACAATCGAAGGTTTCAGTATTGAGGTGTGACATCCTGTATCAATTAGTAATTTTATCGGAGGGTTACGAATTTTTATATATGGGAGTCCATTGACGGTGGCAGAGTGAAGTTCTATCATGCTGTCTCGTTCTTTGGAGGCGATTCGTAAAAATTTTCGCCCTCAGACTCGTGAATGTCGCTCCGTTCATCTGATGGTTCGTGGGGAGTACAATATTCGTCGGGGTAATGGTCAGTATGAGAATTATCTTGAAAATGTTCAGGTTGAAATTCTTGTGTAGCGTTAATTTGGTCATAGTGGTGATAGTCGTATCGGTAGTTATTCGGATAATAGTTATAAGCAACGTCAGACTGGCCGTAACCATGATTGTACATTTCCTCATTCATGGGTGTCCATCTTTGAGGTTGCGATTGGGCCGGATTGGTGAATGAATGGGGCATGGGTCTATGAACCGTAAGTTCCTAGATGTAGTGGACATCGGTTCGAAAGTCCTTGTGTCGGGTTTACCTGTCGGTTTAAAAACGTTTCGTAGCGGACCAAACACTTGTCTGTTAGTTAAAAATGTTTGTCTTACTGGTCTGGGTTGGACATTTATTGGTTGACTGGGGAAATGGGGGCCTACAGTTATTCTGGCTGTGATTTGGATATTGAGATTGCGTTCTAATGATATTGGAAGATTGATGTCGGAAGTCTGATGCCTGATTTTGGTTCCTGATTGTTTGAATTGGAGCCATTGGTTGTGAATTTAAAGGACTATAATTTAAATGAAGGCTATTATGATTTTGTCCAATTTGTCCATTAGGTTGTTTGGGTGAATTAACGTTCGGACGATTTTGGAAAACTAGATTTTGGGTGTGTCTGAAATTCTCATCCTCCTGGACAAGGTTCATTGCTGCTTCTAAGGAATTCGGATTTTGGACGATAGTTTTGTCCTGTAGTCGGATATTCAGGTTCCTCAAGAATACTTTGAGAGATTGAGATTCGTATTGTCGAATATGTATTAGTTCAGTAGCTTGGTCCATGTTGGTGTCGGAGTTTATTTTAAAAGCTAATTTACTGCGTAATAATTGGATTCTTTTTGCGAAATCCAGGGGATGTTCGCCTCTATTTGGTGTAAGAGTAAACAATTGTTGTTCGAGGTTATCGAGGCTTTGTCGGTCGCCAAAAGTGTTTCTCAATTCTAGTTTTACTTGAGTCCATGTCTTCAGTTCGGACCTTGCTCCGATTAATAATTGGGCTCTATCTTTCAACTTACTCAATAAAATACTCAAGATGCACTGATTTAATGTGGCGTCTGCACCATAATATTTTTTATAAAATTGCTCGGTGGCGTTAATAAATATTTCGAGGGTCTCTGACGACCCATCGTATGTTGGAATAGTATCGGAATAAATTTTGAATAGGGTATAATTGATTTCTGTTGCCATATTTGAAATTCGCAATGAGCTTAAATTATTTGTTGAACTTTCAATTATGGGGTCAGTCATCAAATGCTACTTCGTACGTATATATATGCTTAATTGTAAAAATATAACTGAAGAATATTTAGACCTTATTGAATTTATATTGAAATACCTCACAAAATAATTCTTAGAAACGATAAAATTATTTCTTTTAGGAATTTGAAGATGTGTGAACAGTGTACAATACAAGCTATTCTTTCTTTCCTCACAGTCAGTTTTCAAACCGTGTAATATTTCACGAGAACAAGTGTCGTTGTCTTTGAGATAACGAGCGGCGAACTCTGAGTATCAGGTTTCGAAATGCTATTATGTGTATTTGATGTAGTTATTACTAAATTCAGGTAAATTATAAAATGATTTGAATGTGATCAATAATTGCTAATCTACGTGTCTTCTATAGTCAGTCCACCGATTTCGATTACGATAAAAGAAAAAATGATGGATTTACTGAATGGGTATGAAAATCAATATTAAAAAATTTCGAACAAAATCTTTACGATAAAGTTTTGAAGGAAAAAAATTTAAAGAAGAAAGGAATTCTCGACTTACCACGATTGTGAACCAGAACGTCCCCTTCTGGAGTCTGCAGCAACTGGGTATGCCGGTTTCTGGGTGGTCTATCGAAGCTGTTCTTTCGATAACGGATTTACAGTTAGAACTGACGAATTTCACGATCGATATTCTTCCGTTATCCTACCGACTGCGCCAATTAAGCTTTCGGGCCACGAGAAACTATTTTTAAAAAGCAAAAATCGAATTTACAAAATACAAATTTATTTGTGAAGACAGAGATGTGTCTCGTACAACGTCGCTAACAGAACTAAACTAACTATAAAGCACGGTTAATCACATTTTCATAAAACTTAGTCAGCACTAAATGGAAGTTACAAGTTAAGGGTTTCTTAGGGGTTTGTATATATAACTGGTGTTTGTTTACGCTTTTTCTCGAGCTGGATGAAATTCCAAGAAAACACGATTTAGCCTTGGAGTTGTTTTTGTTATTGCGCAATTTGGGTTTTCCCTATATCGACCGTTGCATACATTTTCAACATGGGTCACGTGACCTCGGCGTGAAAGTAGACAGCGTGGGTCACGTGACACAGAGAGTTAATACATACGTTCACAGCGAGCCAGCGTCATTTCATTGCTTAAAAATTATTTTTTTCGTCAACCAGCTGTCATTCCCCTCAGAAGTCGAAACTTGTGCGAGCTAAGGATTAACGAGGTCTTCGTTCGAAGCAACAACAAGTGTCTTTCTGCCGCTCATCTTTCTCTCGCTTCTTTCATACAAGTGCATTGTTTTTTATTGTGAGTGCCTTTAATTCGTGATTTGCGAGTGTTTCAAGTGCCTATTTCTTTCGATTCAGTTGTTGTTTTTTTTTTTCAAAAATTCAGAAAAGTTTATTTGTCATATTTGTTTTTTGTCTCATACAGAGTGTCTCTCTCACAAAACGTTATATTATTTTGTTTCTCATACAGTGTGTGTGGATTGCATTGTTTGTCATATTTATTTCTCATACAGGGGAGGTCTCTCACAAAGTTCCATTTGTTATATACAGTGTGATTCGAATATTTTTTTCATCATATTCTTTTTTCCTACACGGGGTGAATCATAAACAGTATTTTTTTTTTCATTTTGAGTGAGTGACAGTTATACAGCGTGTATAATTTTCTCGACGAAATTAACAAGATTTCGTTGACTTGCAGGAAAGACCTGCGGAAGTTGTCTGAGCTACCGAAGGACGAACCCCAACTGATCCTCGACGCTCAAGCTAAAACAAACAAATTTGGAGAGTCCATCCTGGTGGAGTTGGAGGAGTGTAAAGTATTCCTGCCAAATCGAGTGACTGGTGCATTCAAACCCATCCTCGACAAATTAACCGAGTCCCAGCATATGCTCATCTATAGGGGCGAGCAGAAAATTGCCAATCAAAATCATCCGCAGCAGCTGTTTGAGATCGCTAAGGCCTTAAGACGCTGACGCCACCGCCGTTGGAAACAGAGAGTGACTTTCTTGTATTTTCATTCGATATTTTCTTGAAATTTTGTGTGTGTCTGTTAAATCGTCATCATCATGTCATCTGACGCCATTGTTGCGACCGTCATCGTTGCTGGGGATTTTAATGTTGATTTGCTAGTGACAGAAACCTATAGTACTAAATTAAGAAACATTTGCACTGAAAATGGTTTAAAAAATATTGTAAATGAATACACAAGGCCAAACAAGAATGGAGGTGGTACTATGATTGATTTGATACTAACAAATAAAGATCATATTCATGCTGATATCATTGAAACCCCAAGAGTAAGTGATCATTTTATGATTTTAGTGGAAATTATGGGTAATTTCAATAAACCATGTTCCTCAATCAATATAATAAGTAGAGGTAGACAAATCGATTATGACTTAATAAATGCCAGATTAGCTGCAGTATCGTGGAATTTCAAAATAACTGATATCAACCAAAAATATGTTCACTTTATTATGCTGATCTTAGAGGTATTAGATTCGGTAGCACCGAAACAGGAAATGAAAATTTTACCCAAATACAAAGTATGGTGGAATGAAAAGGTGAAAGAAGCAACAAATAGTAGGGATCTGAGTTATAAAAAGTACTCGCAAAATAAGACTGAAAAAAATTGGAATGACTATAAACAAAAACGAAATATTGCTGTTAAGATAATCAGAAATGAAAAGAGCAAGTATATGGAACAAAGAATTCAGGATTCCAAAGGGAATTCCAAAGAAATGTGGAAAAATTTAGAGTGTATGTTACCTAAAAACACTAAATTGAGTAGTATTTTGGAATTGGAATTCGAAGACAACATTGTGATCACTGACACTGATAGATTGCCTAATACTCTTAACAACTTCTATGTAAATAGTATACAAAAAATAATTGATTCGATAGATATAGGAATACACCATGACATTGTAGACAAACAAAATGAAAACTGTATATATGGTTTTCAACTTACTAACATGGAATCACTCAAAGACGTCGTATTTTCACTTCCCAATAAAAGCAGCCCTGATAGCATCGATATAAATATTTTAAAACGTTGCTTCAATAATATATGTGACCCACTCTTGAATCTGATAAATACATCATTGGAAACTGCTAAAATGCCTGATGATCTTGAAATAGCAACAATTGTGCCAGTACCTAAAGTTAATAATTCAAAAAAAGCTAGTGATCTTAGGCCTATCAATGTACTTACCGCAATAGATAAGATTATTGAAAAGATTGTATATGAACAGATTGTAAGTTTCCTAGAACAAAATCAAGTTATTACTATAAATCAATCAGGGTTCAGGGGAAAACATAGCTGTGAAACTGCCATCCAATGCGTACTAGATGACTGGAAGATCCAATTAGATAAAAATATTACAACTCTGGCAGTTTTCCTTGATTTACAGAGGGCTTTCGAAACAGTGGATCGAAATATACTGGTAAAAAAGTTACAAAGTGTAGGAATTATGGGAATGGCTTTAAAATGGTGCATAGACTACCTGACGAATAGGAAACAGAAACTGAAACTGAACAGCATCATATCTGATGAAATAAATTGTGATAGAGGCGTACCGCAAGGAAGTGTATTGGGCCCACTTTTTTTTATTATTTATATAAATGATATTGTTGATGTCAGAGGTCATTGTATTATTCATATATTTGCTGATGACACACTTATATACTTCTCATCGAAAGACACTGAATCTCTAGTTGGAACTGTCAATGACACATTGAAAAATATAAATAAATGGTGCTCTAGTAACCTACTGAAGGTGAACTCAAATAAAACAAAATATATGGTTATTGGAAATAGTCCTATTCATTCACAATTTATCGATAAAAACTACACTATACAAATAGGTAAAAATAAAATAAATATGGTCGATAAATTCAAATATCTAGGTATAATCATAGACCGGCAGTTAAAATTCAAAGATCATGCAAACTATATCATCAAAATCATATCATACAAGCTCAACTACCTATTTAGGTGTTCCTATGGATTATCAAAATGGACTAAAAAAGTAATCTTCAACACTATAATTCTTCCACACTTCAACTACTGTTCTACAGTACTGTTCTTGTTGAATCAAAATGAAATCTCCAGATTGCAAAAAATGAAAAATAGGGCAATGAGAATACTATTGTCCTGCTCTAAGTATACTCCCATCCTGGACATGCAACTAACATTACAGTGGTTACCAGTCAAGGAATGTCTCTTATATAATGCCATGATATTTGTGCATAAAATGAAAACAGGCTTATCACCTCCTTACTTACAACAAAAGCTTCATTACAATGTGCATAGCTACCCAACTAGAAATAGAAACAACTTCTATGTTAGTTCTGTTTCTAAAAGTGCAACGCAAAACTCGGTATTCTTCAAAGGCCTCATACATTATAATAAATTACCAAATGATATTAGAGGTGCTGATTCAGTAAATATATTCAAAATTAAGTTAAAGAGATATTTGATGAATCAATGCTACTCCCAGCAGTGATGATGGTCAATTGACAAACTATTTGTCTCTATTCAATCTTGTTTGATTGATATTATTGTTGTAATGTGTTTTATCTTGAAATTTATACTTGTGTTGTATTAATTGTATATTGACAAAAATTGTAAATCGACATATAATTAGTGTAATAGCTAAATAAACAATAAACAAACACAGTATGGAGATGGTAGCCAAGTTGCGTAAGGTAAAAAAAATCCCAAAAAAGGGTTGTACTGATGAAGAGCGCAAACATTGGCTGGCCCATTGCAAGTACACCGCAATTACAAACTTTATGCGGACACTTGAAAATTATCCGAAATTCAATCAAAAATTCAGGTCAACAGCCAGGCGTCGACGTGGTGGTGGGAGAGGGAGTCAAATCAAAATTAACATCTCGAGTAAAGTGGGAGGACTTGAAATCGGCATTGTCTTCGCGTTTACGCACCGGTATAATTATAAAGGACCCTGCACTTTATTAATGGGAAATTGGCTTTCGGTGAATTCGCTTGATTTTTTTCTATATATTATAGACCTCATTCTAGTTATAGAATATTTATTGAATGTGTTTCATTGCTTCAAGTTAAAGGCAAAGTTCTTGGCAAAAACATCAAATTAAAAGATGAAATTTATAAGTAATTGAGTGGAATATTCTCAGCTATAATCTGACCAAGTGTTATTTGTTTCTGTTTTGAATCTCAAGTGCAATAAGGAAGATTCAATAATGATCAATGCAATTTAATACCTGGTTTTCTCCTCGAGGTATAAAAACAAAAAAGTCCTACTGATAAGGTGAAATTAAGGTGATAGGAAGATTTATTTCTTTATTGCCAGTGGCGCACGGGTGATAAGGATAAAAAATGTTGTGCATCAACTGTAAAAAAAAATCAGATGATAAATTCTGCGAATGTGATGGGTGCAGAAATCAACTACACTTGAGCTGCCCAGATTTAACTGCTTCCGAAATGAGATGTATTCAGCTGAAATGTAAGCGAACCCTAAAATTTTTCTGTGAATGGTGTCAAAAATGGTTGCGAATGCTTCCAGTATTGCATAAGAAAATTGAATTCCTGGAAAATAAACTGGGTGACTTTGAAACCAAACTTGATAAAGTTCTTCTAAATGGCGAGTTGAAAGAATTGAAGAATAACTTCGAGTCATTTGTAACTGACACTATAACTAGTAACAGCAGTCAGAATAAATGGCAACAAATGGGAGATGAGAGTTATGAAGAAAACGTAGTGGAAATGATAGAAAGACAAAAAAGAGAATCCAATATAACGATTGCAAATGTTAAGGAACCTGTATATGGTAATGTACAGAAGCATAAGGAAGAGGATATGGAGAATGTCAAAAGTTTACTCAAAGACTTGTCCAACATAAAAGTCTTCAGAGTAGGCAAAGTAGAGTCAAATAAGATACGACTATTGAAAGTGGTATTGTCCAACAGGGACTCCGCTATAGAAGTACTGAAGAATAGAAGTAAAGTAGCTAGAGGTATTCGCCTATTTGGTGATCAAACATTGAAACAGAGAGAATACTATTTGTTGGTGAAAAGCAGATTAGATGATCTAGTGGCGCAGGGGGATGATTCTAAACAATTAGATTTGTTAATAATATTCCTAAAATAGTAAGCAAAACACTAAACAAACAAAAAAAACATGTAAGTCACCCTAATATGGTTTCAATTTACAATTCTGATCTGATATACAGTAACATACAAAGTTTCATTGCCAATAAAGCTCATTTTCTGATCAGTATAGTACCTTGAAATCCTAAGATAATGCTGTTTAGCGAAAGCCGTACAACTGACAATATAGAAAATACTGAAATATCTATTCCAAGCTATAACACAATAAGATGTAACTCAGCATCCAGACATACAGGAGGGGTATTATCATATATTATATGTGATATAAGCTTCTCAATTTATAAATCGTTTGTACTTGAAAAATATTACTGGTGCAAAGTTATTAAAATAAATCACAATGGAATAAAAATGTTAGTGGGATGTTTATATCACTCGCCAAGCGCCAGCCATGCTCAGTTTATTAATAACTTCGAAAATATCTGTGATGATTTATTTGGAGATGTTTCTAAAGTCATACTAGTCAGGGATTTTAACTTGAATCTACTGAATAACAAATTATATTTAACAAAAATTGCTAATATAATGAATAGGTATGGCATTCAACAAAGTGTTAATAAGCCCACTCGATGCAACTCTTGTTGATTATGTACTCATTGATTTTGACGTTTCAACAAAAGTGCATGATGTTGGTAATATATCGGATCATTCCGTAATTTCGGTTGATTTCTTGGGAAAGAACTTTACTTCTTCAATTAATAAGTCTGAAAAATATAGAAATCTACGTGTTAACAATATTAATAAAATAAATCCTGAATTAATATCATGTAACTTTTTATTAGATTGCGTAGATGTGGATATATTTTATGAAGATTTAAAAATCAAATGTGAACAAACTGTCAACATAATAGCACCAGAAAAAACATTTCAATGTAAAAAAATAGTGTCCCATGGTATGATTTAGAACTAAAAATGAAAGAGCGTGAAAGAGATTTAGCCTATAAAATTATTTAAAAATAGTAAAAGTGAGGGAGATTGGGAGGCATACATGATTTTGAGAAATGAATATGTAAGCTTATTGAGGAATAAAGAAAAAAAATATTATTATGACAAAATAGATATGAATAAAAATAATCCTTATGTAATGTGGAAAACCTTGAAAACCTTGGTGAGTACCTACTAAATCTAATGAATCATGTTTTATAAATGGTATTCATTTTAGGATTGATAATACCGTGAGGGTAGTGAGAAAGGATGAGGAAATTGCTGAATATTTCAATCATTATTATGTGGACAGCATTAGGGATATAATAAATACTATAGATAATGTCACTATTGATGACTGGCAACAAACCGATATGGAAAGTAGATTACTAGAGTTCAAACAAATCAAATTGAAGGACCTCACAGAAATAATAAATTCTATGGATTATAAGCCATCTAGGAAACTAATGGATTGTATCTGATCAATATTTCACTGACGTATGGGAATTTCCCCAACCAACTGAAGTCAATTGTACTTGTACCTATCCAAAAAGTATCTAATACAAATAAATCATGGGAATTCCGCCCAATTAACACCGTACCCAGCGCCAAAAACCTTCTAGAACTAGTGGTGTACACGCAATTGTCAGAATATCTGACTGCGAATAAAATACTAATAACAAATCAATCGGGTTTCAGACAAAATCACTCATACGAAACAGCCTTACAGTTGACTATTTCAAAATGGAAACAGTCTATCGATAAGGGGGAGTACATTGTAGATGTATTTCTGGACTTAAAGAGAGCATTTAAAACAATCGACCGCATCATACTTATTAATAAAATGAAAAAAATTGGCATTGGTGGGATATTTTTGGATTGGTTTATAGATTACTTGAGTGAACGGAAACAAATGACTAAAATAATGAAGTTTTATCTACACCCATTGCTAATGATTATGGGGTACCTCAAGGGAGTGTTCTGGAGCCACTTTTGTTTTTAATTTACATTAACGATATAAATCAATTCCATTCCTGTGATTTCATGAATCCATTCGCAGATGATACTCTGTTGTCAATTTCTAGTAACAACTTGGATGATGCCATAAACAAAATGAATTACTCACTGCAGCAAATTCAGATTTACTTGAACTCTGATAAACTTAAACTTAATATAGACAAAACTAAAGCAATGATCCTTACAACCTCATACAGATATAAAAAAATCAACCTCAATCATCATAATATATCTATTGACAATATCCAAATTGAATTTGTCACCGATTTCAAATATCTAGGATTCATGTTGGATAATAACTTATCAGTTGGAGCTCACTTTGACTATATGTCCAATAAAATTGCAAAAAAATTATACTTCTTTTCAAGAATTTACCAGCGATTGTCAACGCATTCAAAAATATCAGTATACAATTCTATAATACAGCCAAACTTCGATTATTGTGCAAGTATTCTGTATTTATTTGATGCAAATAAAGTATCAGCACTAAAAAAATTTAGAATTTTGGAATGCGTATCATCCACAGGTGTAATCATATGACCAATATATCCCTGATGCTTGAAACATTACAGTGGCTGACTGTAAAGCAACGACTCTACCTGCATTCAATGGTAATTATTTATAAAATATTGAATAATCAACTACCTGCATATTTCGAGGAATTCATTACATACAATTCTACTATACACGATCATTATACAAAAGGTATCAATAATCTCTATATACCAAGACTGAATATGTCCTCTTCCATGAAATCACTCTTCTGTAAAGGCATCAACGATCAACGAAGTCAATAAATTACCAACCTCTATCAAAGAATCGAAATCAGTGAATGAATTTAAGAATATCCTATTCTCAAATATTAAAACTGATTCTTAACATTATGCTGGGAAATGATTTTTATCTGTCATATGTCATCTGATCACTATTGTCTATTTTTATTGTTACTATATTTTTTATTTTTTATTATATAATTGATTGTTAATAGGAAAGTATAGTGTACACTCATGTTTGTCTGTATTACTTGTGTCCTGCATTCGATTATTATTGCATATTATTTTTATACTATTATTATAATTGTTTCAGATAACCCTAAAGTTAATTATATTTAGTTATTTATCTTTATTTATTCGTATCAAGCTTAAAGAAATAATTATTGTATTGCATATTAGGATGTATCCTAATAATAAAGATTTCATTCATTCATTCATTCATTCATTCATCAATAGGTTCGATTATACAGGGTGCTAAAGTTCACTTTTCCAAATTTTCAAATGGCCAGTGTGTCGATACTATTTCGAGTATATCAACAGAATCAACTACTCATCGTTTGTTCGACAGGCCAACTCGGATCCACTATAAAGTACATCATTTCCTAAACGGACTCACGATATACAGGGTGAGTCCAAAGTTAGCCAGTTTTGTGGTGATTTATGAAAAATTGAGTGGTGGAATTTTATTCATTTTTAGATATTTTGTAGGATACCATCATCAATTCCAATTCATGATGTCAGCATCTCATGAATCCGACTGACATACTATATACAAGATGTTCTATTTTTTATGAAACTCTGCATCCGTTCATATTATTCCTTGAAATTCTGGAAAACTCTGAATTACTGGGTTGTTCACTATGAGTAGATATCGGTTGATACATGTATTTAAAATATCCCACAGTAAATTGTTCAAAATATTTCAGAAGGTTTGTGTCGAATAGTATGTGTTTATGGAAATTCATCTAAAACATGAACTAAAGAAAAACTACTTTGAAAAATATCAGCTAAAGACAATATTTTTGGAATCACCCTGTAACTCAACGTATCTGTAATCTAGATACTCATAGTGCACGACGCAGTTATTAATGGAGTTGTCCAAAATTTCAGGCAATAATAGAAACGGTTGCAGAGTTTCTTGAGAAATAGAACATCTTGTATATAGTATTCAAGTCGGATTTAGGAGATGCTGACATCATGGATTGAAATTGATGTTAGTATCCTACGAAATATCTTAAAATGAATAAAATTCCACCGCTCAATTTTTCAGAAATCACAACAAAACTGGCTAACTTTGGACTCACCCTGTATATCGTGAGTCCGTTTAGGAATTGATGTACTTTACAGTGGATCGGAGTTGCCCTGTCGAACAAACGATGAGTCGTTGATTCTGTTGATATACTCAAAATAGTATCGACACACTGGCCATTTGAAAATTTGGAAAAGTGAACTTCAGCACCCTGTACAATCGAACCTATTGAATTTAGAACGTTAGTGCAATGGAGATATTTGATCAGCATCATGAGGTCTATAAAATATGAAAAAATCAAGCGAACTCACCGAAAGTCAATTTCGCATTGATGCGGTGCGGGGTCCTTTGAAACATATAGATATTGGACAATTTTTTGACGATACATTCATTCTTTTCAAAAACATAATTCAAAATTTATTGAAAAAACATCCAATCATCAAAGTCAATGCGATATTTTGTGGTGAATTCGCGAAAAATACCTTGAATGGGGGGAACAATTAGTTTACTTTCAATATTTCAGCACTAAAAACGTTGTGATCGATAGGGATACAACATTGAAAGAGTGGTTCCTAGAAAATTTCATCGATCAAATTCAAAACAAACTTTCATAATTCGAGCTACCAAAATCCAGTGCCAAAAAGCAAGCTTGCATCAATGTGAAAAATAAAGATGATGCGTGTTTCGCTTGGGCCGTCGGTTCGGCATTGTATCTGGCACAAGAACAGACTTACAGAATTTCATCTTACCCCCACTATTCAAATGTACTGAACTTGGATGGAATCGACTTTCCCATGAAATTCAAACAAATTACCAAAACATTCCTTTCAGCGCTGGATTTTATTTCAAGTGTGCATATGACGATACTTTGTCATTTTATGATAGCCATCGGGTGCTCGACTCGATGGATTGGTTTGCGGAGAGAATGGGGGCCATAGCCAAATTTGTGGAAGCCAGAACTTTGGATATTGTCCCCATGATCGTCTCACCTCCAGATAGAGCGACAGTGAAAACTGACGACAAAATTGTAAAAGATAATCACTATACGGGGGCGTTCCGTGGATATGCGCATGCGCATTGCAACTTGAACTACAAAAAGTCGTTTGTTTTGCCAATCGTTTTCTACAATTCATCCGGATATGACAGCCATTTTATTATTCGAGATATAGCAAAAAGGGGTCGAGTCAGCCTGTTGCCTGTCAACAATGAAAAATACATATCTTTCACCCAGTACGACAGCAACACTGACATTAAATTTCGATTCATCGACTCTTTTCGATTCATAGGCATGAGCTTGGAGCATTTGGTGCAAACACTGACCATCCATGACTTGAAGATTTCAAGGCGCGAATTTGCCCATTTCGATGCCGACCAGTACGAGTTTCTCACTCGAAAAGGGGAATTCCCTTACGATTTCATCGATTCGATGGAGAAATTGGAATACCCAAGCTTGCCGGCGCGCGATCAGTTCTACAAGTTGAATTATTGTGACATCACATCAGAACGTGTGGCGGTCGTTCAACTTGACAACACTGGGCGAGTACTCTGACCTGTACATGAAAACCGACATATTGCTCTTGGCGGATATTTTCGTAAATTTTCGAAATATCGGTTACGAGACGTATGGGTTGGATCCTGCGTGGTATTAGACCCTCCCGGGATATACGGGGTCCTGTATGTTGAAGTATAACCAGTGTAAATTGCAGATACTGAAAGACGTCGACATGCTTCTTTTTGTCGAGCGAGGAATTCGTGGTGGCATCAGTCAGTGCCGAGCACCGTACACCGCCAGGCACTCAAACACGGCCTTGTACTCAGGAAAATCCACAAGGTGTTGCAATTCAATCAGTCGGCGTGGCGAATTAAATACGAAACTACGCTCTCAAGCAAAAACTACTTTTGGCAAAAATAACTCCAAACTATCCAATAAGGCAGTGTTTTATTTTATTTTCTATTTCAGGATCGCACCATTTTCGACGAGAGCCTCGTTGCTATCGAGATGGCAAAGACGGATTTGTTATTTAATAAGCCCTTGCACATAGGAATGTCGATTCTCGATATTTCCAAGGTGTGCGTGTACGATTTCCATTACGGCTTCATGATGGAAAAGTACACGAACGATCAGTACAAACTGATGTATACGGATACTGATTCGCTCATTTATGAAATTACGTGCGATGATATTTATCGGAATTTGATTAGCAGTTACATTGAAAAATTTTATACGAGCGACTACCCAAGCGACAGCCCCTTTGGCATCCCTTTATTGAATAAAAAAGTACCCGTCTTGATGAAGGACGAAGCCAATGGTCGTATCATGATGGATTTCGTGGGGCTTCGATCAAAGTTGTACACCTATAAGATTCAAGGTGGAAAAACCGTAAAAAATCCAAAGGGTTCAAATACAGCGTTGTCGAGAATCACATCACTTTTGAAGATTATGTGGAATGTCTGAAAAATAATGTGGAAAAAATAACTTCGCAACGCTGTATTCGATCCTTTTCTCACAACGTTTTTAGTGTAGAGCAAATAAAGATCGCTCTCAGTCCCCACGACGACAAGTGCTGTTTGACTGCCGGATCTCATGACACTCTGCCATGGGGTCATTACAGTCAGTTAGATATTCAATAGAAAATAAATGTTGTTTCAGAGAGCACATGCGCACACCACCATGGTAGACACTTTGAAAAATGCATGCTGTCTGCAAGTAGTCAGATGTTCATCATCAATAGTTGAATTCATCGAGGCCTCACCTCTACCATGGACGCTCACTGATCGAATTTTGAAAATGTTTGCCAATGAAAAATGGGCACAAATATACAAGCAGGCTCAGAGCGTCAGACGAAAATTCAATGATTTGAGTACAGGAGAGAAATCAGCTTTAAAGGTAGGTGTGAAGCTCTCAGAAATCAAGACTGGAAGGGCATTTCCACGAAGACCAATACTTTGTGTGGGCGAATGCATATCGTATACCAAAATATAATTTACGATATATTTTTATCTGTTTCGTTTCATTAGTTGATTACATTTGATACTTATACTTTATCATATATATTAATGGCTTTGAGGAAGCTAAACAGATTTTTAAAGTTCATTTTGTCTTTCAACGTGTCCATCAGATTTCCGGGTATGGCGTGTGCCTGCCTCTGCTGGTGATATATTGGGCACTCTATGAGGACATGGGGAACGGTCATAGGTGCTCCGCAGGATTTGCATTGAGGCTCCCCGCTACGGATAATGAGTGTTCGTGTGTGAACATGCAATGTCCAATTCTTAGGCGTGTAATACCACTTGGTCCTTTCGGCTTGGGGTGCTTGTTTTCCACGATGCAACTGTAGTTTTAACTCTTGCTAGTTTGCTTTGCGAAAGGGACCATTGTATCTGCCACGCTCTAGATATACAGGATTTTGTGTAGTTTTTAAAATCGCTTGCCACTGTAACCTCAACTTTCGGTTTATTTATAATTTGTTTGATTTTGCCCTTTTAGATTAAAATATTTGAATGTTACATGTGAACGGCAGCTGTTCATCGGAGAGCATTTGGGGTAAGATCGTTAATGAGCTTCATCAGGCTTTGACAAGAAATAAAAATAAGAAAAACTGGGCGCCATGCAACTTAACAATGCTTCAGAGAAATAAGCTTTTTTTTAGTTACAAAATCAAAACAAGCAAAAGATAATTTATGTATATGCATATGCTGTATGAGAAAAATCATGAATGCAAGCTATATTTTGAATGAAATATTTAATGGTAATGATGGTGATATTTGACAATAAAAAAATATATATTATTGTATATGACCACAATTGCAAAAAAAATAAATAATGAATATGAAATAATTATTAAAAATTATTATGTTATTGAAATAACTCATAACCATAGTATACTATGTTTTGCTTTACAGTGTCTTCAAAACTTAGTAAAGTGAATATTTTCAATTCAAACAGAATATAATGTGTTAATTCAGTTTTCATCTGATATAACCGATGTTTATCAGAATGGTTAACGTTTGTAGTTACTACAAAGTACTCAGCAATATAGTAAGTCAACCATAAAATATAAGAATATAAGAAAATATAAGAACCATGAAATTGATTAAATGAAAAGATCTGGCCTGTTCAAGCGTTGATTCCAAGTTTTCTTTCGGTGAGCTTCGGCGTAACCAGGAACTGGTGAGCAGTGTATATGATATGCTTATATAAACAAAAATCGATACCATCGATTCAAATCTCCACATCCCATATATTTGCTGAGAGAAAAATATTAATTTTTCTTGGTGGGTTACTCTATTTGGTTTGTAACCATTCCGTAAACTCTAACGCAGATGAATGGTACGATATAATCCCAACTTAGAACCCTGGAATAAATTCCAATGGAAAATAAACTTAATAACCGTTTGAATAAAAATGAAATTCCTTGTTGAAGTATTATAAAAACTAACCTTTTCAATAAGGGTGAAATCCAAAAAACAGAAAGAATTGATAACGGCAAGATACACAGCAACGGTAAGAGCGGAAAAAACGTTCCAAAAACCTTCACAGGTCAATCTGCCCTTTCATTTGAATTTTGAGTAGCCGGCGTATGAATTTGTGTGGGATAATCGAGTAGCAAAAACGAGACAGATCCCGTGGACGGAAAAATGGTATTCGATTCCCTACACCTCGTGTCGCCATTCAATCGCTACTCTACCTATTTGCGCGCTATCTCTCACCGAACTTCTTTCTCATAGCTCCCTTTCTTAACAATTTTTACGAGTATATTGGGTTGCCTGAATCGAAGGTACCATCGATGGGTACCTCCGTGGCATACCAAACCTAACAAAATGTAGGATTCTTGAGAATGCTACACCACTATCATGCTAACTTCCGTTGAGGTTTCGTTTCGTACCGCTCCTTGGGCTGCCTGGTCTGCTGCTTCATTGCCATCTATTCCAATGTGGGATGATTCCCAAACAAAGCCACCTTGGTTGATTCTGTCGGCGACACTAGTTCTCTTTGTATGAGCTTATTGATAGGATGGGTGCAATATATGCGTGTGAGGGAGTTAATGGCGCTTAGGGAATCGGTAAGTATAAGAAATTGTGTTTGGTTTCTCTGTTTATTGGCGTAGACAAGTGCCTGGAGTATACCGGGTGGCTACGGAAGTATTGCCTACGGAATATCTCAGTTATTGTATGAAGTAGGTTTGTGAAATTTGGAGCGTCGATATAATGACATAAGAGCTAGAATTTGAGCATATTGACATGTCGAAGTTAACTTTCGGTCTGACCGGAAGTAACATCAATTTTCTTATTTTAAATGGAAACCCTATTTTTTTTCTTTTCGCTTTAGTCAGCATTCAATTCCCTTTCTAATGACATATCACAAGTTGGTATCTAACCAGAAACTAGATCAGAAAAAAATTATTATTGAAATTCACCGAGTAGGCCGTGGAAGCAAAATGAAAGCCAAAAATTGAAAAGTTGGCTATGGAAACCATACGTCACTTGATAACAGTTGCTACTACTGTGATATTTAATTTTCATTCGTCGGCGTTATAAAAAGCCGCCAAAAAAAATATTGGAAAAATTGGGAAAAAAACAATACTCTGTAGGTCCATAACTTAAATAGGAACATACAACTTTTTCTTGCCTGTACTATTCAGCATAACCATTCCTTTCTAATGATATAAAAGAAAGCAATTTTTTGAAATGAAATACCAAAAAATCCAATTATTATTATTCAAATAACAAAAAAACAGATTTATCGAAAAAAAAAAAAAAAAATTCAAATTTATAGGATTAAAGATAAAATAAATTCAAATCAAATGTTCGAAATGCATTCCCTCAGCGTCAATACATTTATTGACTCTGGTGATATTTTCATGTAAAACGTTTCTCAACATTTGGGGCGTGATATCTTGGAAAGCTCTACGAATTTTTACTTCTAGCTCATGTAGAGTTGTAGGCTGTGTGAAATACACCCTATTTTTAAGATGCCCCCATAGAAAAAAGTCGCACGGAGTAAGATCAGGTGACCTTGGTGGCCACCTGACTGGACCATGGGTTGTTATAAGTCTCTCTTGAAAGCGATTTTGAAGATAATTTCTCGCTATTCTTGAATTATGCGGAGGGGCGCCATCATGCTGGAAGTACATTCTCTCAGTTATTTCCGCTGGTAGGTTGTTAATGAATTGCGAAATTTCATTCGTTAAAAAATTAAAGTATCTCTCTCCGGTTAGTTGGCCTTGAAAAAGAATGGGGCCAACAATATGAGTTCCAACTATTCCTGCCCAAACATTCTCACCAAATCTCTCCTGGAAGCCACCTTGTCGAAACCGGTGCTCGTTTTCTATCGCCCAGTACCTGAAACAAAAGACCGTTCACACTTTTAGCACTTTACACTTCGACTATCGACAATAATCCAAATAAAGTACAGAACCTACCTTGTATTATTCCTGTTAAATAATCCATTGTTGGTAAATCTTGACTCGTCCGTAAACAAGATATAATAGTTAAATAGGTGATTCTCAGCAGTTTGTCGAAGAAACCAATTACAATATTCCAGGCGCCTTTCACCGTCATTTTCATACAAATGTTAATGCAACTGATACTTGAAGGATTTAAATCGATGTTTTTTCAAAATTTTCCTAGCAGAGTCCTTACTTATAGCTAATTCGGCGCCAATCTGCCTTGAGGAAATTGTGCTATCATATTGTACTAAAGCTAATACATTAATTTCAGTTTCCTCATTAATAACAAATGCTTCTTGGTCTTCGTGAACATCAGGCTCAGTTCTTAATTTTTCTTCAAGCCACTGGAAATACCTTCTTGACGGTTGCTGCCTCCCTGGATATCGCTCTAAATACAATCGTTCAGCGGCATAAGAATTTTTTAAACTTTCACCACAAATGAGAAGCATGTCAATTTGTTCGGTTCGTGAATAACGGGGCATTTTTTGAATATTCCACTAACTGATTTCGATTTCCAAATCCTTTTAAAATGGCAGAATCAAAAACACTACTTCGAACGTCTAAATAATATGGATAGCAGCGTTCGTGAGAGCTCTCGTTTCTTTTTTGTTCAATTCCAAAATACATCTTAATCAGCCTACTTGTTAATATTTTGGTTCGAATGATTATTGCAATGGAATGATTATTCTGAATAGCACAAACATCGTCCATAGGTAGATATTAGAATATCTATGGACGATGGCACAGACCAAGTACGTTTATGTTCCTATTTAACCTAGAACCTACAGGATATAATTTATCATTCCACATTAATTTTAATGTTATTTTTGCGTATGGCGATAATCTGTTTTGTTATTTGAAGAATAATAATTGGATTAGCTAAGATTTTGTACTTCCAGGTTGTATCGAATGCAGACTTGATATCAAAGAATATTGCAATACATTTTTGCTTATTTATATATTTATTTTCTTATCTCAGATTCTAGATGTAGGATATTGTCATTTGTTGATCTCTGTTTCCTACAGCCGCTTTGTTGAGGAGCGAGGAGGTTCTGTGTTTCCAAGTGCCACGTTAGCCTGCCATTGATAATGCGTTCAAGAAGTTTGCACATTTTACAGGTTAGTGCGATTGGCCTGTATGAATTTGGATTGAGTTTGCTCTTGCCAGGTTTCAAGATTGGTATTATTATTGTCTCCTTCCACTTTCTCCGGGAAATTTCCCTGTAGCCAGATGATGTTGTAGATTTATAGTAGCGTAGATTTAGACAATGGTGATACGTTTCTGATGAGGGCAGCTGGTATATTATCTGGGCCGGGACATTTATCTTTCAAGTTGCATAGAGCCTCCTCTATTTCCGAGAAGGAGATTGGTAGGTTTAATGGGGCATAATTGTCTTCTATATTAATTGGATATTCGTTTTCCTGCTGTTTTTTGTAGTATTCAAACTCCTGGGCGTAGTTGCTGTCGCTTGATTGTGCTTGGTATGTTTGAGCAAACATGTCTGATATTTCTTCTTTATTAACAGAAGTTTTGTTGTTGTGAGTGATTGCTCGTATGGCTGTTACGGGGGCTTTACCTGAAATTCTTCTCACCTTATCCCATACTTCAGACATTCAGGGTGTTTCTGCAGTTATTGTGGTCACGTATTGAATCCAGGAGTTTTTCTTGCTAGTTTTGGTAATGTATCTCGATTTTGCACGGAGTTTTTTGTATTTTATTAGGTTGTCTTGAGTTTTGTGCCTTTTCCAGAGATGTATGCGTGTTTGGTACCTTTTATTGCATTTTGACATTCGTCGTTCCACTATGGGACCGGATTGCGGTTCATAGTGCTTGATGTTTTGCCTATTGCTGTTTGAGCAGCCGTTGTTATTATATTCGTGAAATCTTCTACTATGTTGTTTATATTGTTGTGCAGTCGGAGTGTGGGTATACTATCGTCTATTAGGTTGCTGTATAGTTCCCAATCTGCCGTGGCAAGCTTCCATTTCTCAGGAATTGTAGCTTCCGAATTATCCCTGTTGTTGTGAACTATTATTGGGGCGTGGTCACTACTATATATAGGAGGTAGAATATCCCATGTGAGAGATACCATCAGGTTTGTATTTCACATGGTGAGGTATAAGACATATGTTTCTCCTGTGATTGAATCTAGTCTGGTGGTGCCTTCGCCGCTGTTTAATAAATTCAGCTCTTGTCCCTTTATGATCGCCTCTATTATCTTTCCTTTAGGCGTTGTTTTTTTCCCCCGATATGGTATTGTGACTGTTGAAATCCCCCACAATTACTCGGGGTGAAGGGATTTGTGATAGCAAGTCATTTAGTTCTCTCTCTAGAAATGTTTGATCTGGGGCGAGGTAAATATTGAAGATTGATATTTTCTCTCTGAGGTTCGTTGATATAGCTACCGCTTCTAGATAAGTGATTAACTAGATTTCTTCTACATCAATGTTGTCTTTGACGTAGATAGATGGCTCTGAGTCTGTCCTTCCTGTTGTTATGAAAACCTTGATAATGACGGACTTGGTGAGTCGTTCTATTTTCAAAATTGGTTTCTTGTAAGGCGATTATTGAGGGGTTGTGTTCGTTCATTAGCAACTGTAACATGGCTAGTTTCGAATAGTATCCATTGAGGTTCCATTGGAGGATGAAAGTTGAATCTTTTTTTTTAATATGAAGATTTTTGTGAAAGGTCGCTTTCAGAATGTGTAAACTGTTGATCTAGATGATTTAATATTTTTCTTCTCAGTTTAGTGAATCTAGCTTTCATGGATCTATCCGTTGAGAATGGATAGACTTTGTGTAGGAGTTCACAGGTTACATTTAATTCTGTGCTATAATCTAAAACAATATCATGAAAGAGGGGCGACACCACTTGACGGAAGACCATAAAACTAATAATGAAATATGGTGGATTACGTAATCCAATCTTCCGCAATAAAACCTATACAATAGGTAAAGTCGTCGGCAAGTATTCAACAAAAAACAACTACTGCCGCCTACGACCATTGAATTATATTTGTTTAATACTTGGCAAAGTTTTCTACAAGAACCACTTTGCAATGCATTTCAAATATCAAAGCTGAAATTATTTTTCGATTTAATTGGGGGAACACCTCCGTACCGGTTTCATGGTAATTGCCAATCATCAGCGAAGGCTAGTTCGACTCAATTGAATCGAAAAATCCTTTCATCCTAATTGGAAATCCCCGAGACAAACACTGAGGTATGAATTCAGCGCCATGTCTGGGTTCCAGTTTAAAATGCACTCCGACTACGTGTCGACTTCAACATGAAGCCAGAAACATCATGAAAGAGGGGCGACACCACTTGACGGAAGACCATAAAACTAATAATGAAATATGGTGGATTACGTAATCCAATCTTCCGCAATAAAACCTATACAATAGGTAAAGTCGTCGGCAAGTATTCAACAAAAAACAACTACTGCCCCCTACGACCATTGAATTATATTTGTTTAATACTTGGCAAAGTTTTCTACAAGAACCACTTTGCAATGCATTTCAAATATCAAAGCTGCAATTATTTTTCGATTTAATTGAGGGAACACCTCCGTACCGGTTTCATGGTCATTGCCAATCATCAGCGAAGGCTAGTTCGACCCAATTGAATCGAAAAATCCTTTCATTCTAATTGGAAATCCCCGAGACAAACACTGAGGTATGAATTCAGCGCCATCTCTGGGTTCCAGTTTAAAATGCACTCCGACTTCGTGTCGACTTCAACATGAAGCCAGAAACATCATGAAAGAGGGGCGACACCACTTGACGGAAGACCATAAAACTAATAATGAAATATGGTGGATTACGTAATCCAATCTTCCGCAATAAAACGTATACAATAGGTAAAGTCGTCGGCAAGTATTCAACAAAAAACAACTACTGCCCCCTACGACCATTGAATTATATTTGTTTAATACTTGGCAAAGTTTTCTACAAGAACCACTTTGCAATGGAGTGGTAGACAATTCGCAGTGATATTTCCTTCAATCAGCTGAGCTGTGCAATGGTCCTCGGGATAATAGTCCTCGATGAAGTAATACGTTTCTTCCAGCAATGGATATGGATTCGATTCGAATTGGATCTTCGAAACTGTTCGTGCCAAATAGGGGTATTTGGGAACTAAAATATGTTGGTTTTGTATGATAGGGTATAGGTGGTAGAATGTGAAGGCCTCGCTTCGGGACATGAATTGCAAAACTCTATTTGGTTTTGAAAAATGTTACTAGGGTTCCAACAAATTGATAGTAAGTCAATAAATTATCGAATTTAGGTATTTCGGAATGTTCATATATTTTTTCGAAATAATTTAACATTTTTTCCAAATAAGAACTAGATATTATCGGATTATTTAAAGCATTTAATTTTGCAAATGTAATGGCATCATCTTGATTGTCAATGAATGTTATTATGTTTTGGCAATCCAGAATTATTTGTGAAAGTATTCCTTGAAAGCTAATATAGTCTATTAGTTCACCTATGGTTTTTTGAACTGTCACCTGGAATATTTTCAATCCATTTTCAAGTTTTTCTTGATTTGCATTAGGTATTTGAACACTTTTATTGTAATTATTGATCAATTCTTTTGATGAAGATATTTGCTTGTTGACTTCTTGAATTATGCTGTCCTGATTTTGTTCTAAAATCGCGATGCTTTCATCATACCGTTTTCCATCATCGGCGTCAAGGGTGCCAATAAGAAATTTATCTATTTTTCTAATGCCATTTTCAGACCTCTTTTCAGTCGAATATGGGGTTGAAGATTTTCTAATTTAATATTGGTTGTACTTATAAGATAATCAGTTCTCATCAACATATTTGCTGATAGATCGTGATAGGATATAGGATTGGTAATATTTTCCTTATTGAAATTATTTTTGATTGACCTAAAATATTTATCTAAATTAATCAATTGATTGATTAATGGATCCAGATCAATATAGTGTGAAAATGTATGTTTACTATATACAATTTTAGCATCTCCCAGTTTTATGGGTAGGATAGGGTTGTTTATGGTGGTGATTTGAATGTCTTCGAAATTACAATGTACTTGGAGTACGTGAAGTAGAAGGTACGGGGTCAGTAACTTCATTGTCGTAATATTCCTGTAACAAAGGTTTTTCGTTAGTCTTGGGTTTTCTAGCTATACTTCTGTGATAGGTTCCTTTGTCGGTTTTCAGTTTGGTACCCAAATCTTTAAGAATTTTTGTTTTCTTGAACTTGGGTTTGTCATTGTTTCGGGCTTTAGTTTGAATGTATGCTACATTTTGTTTTGTAAAGTGCGGGGGTTCATTTCGTTTTTCATTTCTATCGGTTATGATTTTTTCTTTAGTTTGTTCGTTTGTCTGTTTTATTCATTGATACAGTTTTTGGGCATTTTCTTTATGATTTTGGACATAATCAGAGACGATAATATGATCATTCTAATCGAATGGATTCGTGTTATTGATATGACCTTTAACTACTTAGAATGGGGTGTATTTAGTGACACTATGAATTGAATTGTTATAACCAAGAATAGCGCGTTTCATCAGTTGATCAGGTGTGTAGTGGTTTCCTTCATCTTTCAAACATCTATAATGTTCGATCAATGTCGAATGAAATCTTTCAACCGGAGAATTGGAATTGCTATTTTTGGGTGTTGTGAAATGGAGTTCAATTTAATAGATTTTGCAAAAGTTTTCTAAATCCTGATTTTAAAACTCTGTGCCTGAGTCGGCGGTTATTTTTTGGGATAATCCATGATGAGTTATGAAATTCATGAGATTTTCTACCACTAATACTCCAGTTAAAGCTTTCAAAGGGTATGCTTGGCCATATCGAGAAAAAGAATCAATAATTGTCGAAAAACTCTCATTTGAAATTTTGAATGTGTCCATGTGAATGTGTTCGAAGTGGTAGGGGTGAGATTGAATTTCACTATCGGTGGGTTTCGATCATATTTGATATTTTGGCAAGTTTCGCAATTATTGATATAATTTTGTATGTCGTCTGCCATTTTTGGCCAATAGAACCTTGAACTGAGGGATAGTTTCATTTCGTTGATACCTCTGTGACATGTTTTTTTCTCATGATAAAAGTTGAGTTTTTCTTTCTGTTCATCTAGGGTTTCCACATCGGTAAGAAATGTAGAGGACAATGAATTGTTTTGAAGGATGAATTTTTGAATGAATTTTGTACAATGGTACTGTAGATTCTCAACAATGCCGGGGATTTAAAATGCGTGGAATATGTTTGTTTTGGGTTTATATGTTCTTTGAGAAGTTTGACGATGTTTTCGTTCATATTTTTGTTTGGCAATGTAACGTATAATCGAAAATTTTCGAAAATTCGTTCCATTCTATACTTAGTCTCGTTTATGTCTCCAATGGCAATGATGACTTGGTTTTTATAAGTATTTACTAGACGTTCTGAAATGGGAATGATACATACAGGGTCTTCAAGGGAAGTGTGGATCGTTTCTAGGTCGGAATGGTTTTCATTCTCTCTTGGTGGTACAATACGAATATCTGATAGTATTTTGATCTTAGGTTGTATGGCTGGGAGTTCTAGAATTTCTTGAAGAACAGTTTCGTCCAAATTCGGAAGTTTTTCAGGATTTGTCAAAAAATCTGCAATCAGTTCATTGACATCGCCGGGGTTGTTTTGGACAGATGGAGTTTCAGTGCGTTCAAATCAATATCGTGGGGATTCCTAGAAAGGGTGTCGGCTGCTTGATTGCATTTGCCTCTTTTATATTTTATTATGTAGTCATATTCTTCAAGTTTTAGGCGCCATCGCACCAATCTAGAATTTGGTTCCTTCAGTGAGAAGAGGTTTATGATCTGAAAATATCGTGAACCTTTGTCCAAACAAGTATGGTCTGAAATATTTGCAGCTCCAGATGATAGCAAGAAGATCTTTTTCGATAGTTGAATAGTTGACTTTCGCTGGGTTCAGTGTTCTCGAGGCGTAACATATCCAGCTGAATTCTCAGACGAGCTTCGCGTAGTTTTGAAAATACCAATTTCAGGTTTTGGATGTGTTCTTGGAGTCCAGTACTGAAAATAATGATGTCATCCATATACACCATGCAGATTTTATTTTGCAGATCTTTCAGGACTTCATCCATCGTACGCTGAAAGCTACAGGAAGCGTTCTTATGGCCAAATGGCATTCTTAAGTACTCGTAATGGCCTTGCTCCACATTGAAAGCAGTTTTTTCAATTGAATTTTGGGCCATCTCGTTTTGGTGGATCCCGCTAGCCAAATCAAGAGTTGTGAAATACTGTGCTTTTCCGAGCTTATCCAAAATGTCATTAATATTGGGAAGTGGATATCGATCACCAGTCGTTTTTTCATTGATTTTCCGATAATCCACAACTATACGCCATTTTTATTTCCCGGAAGAATCTATTTTTTTCGGGACTATCCATATTGGGGAGGACCAAGGGCTACAACTAGGTCTTATGATATTTTTCTCAAGCATTTAATTTTTTTGACGTTGTACCTCTTGTTTATGTACATACGGGTATCTATAAGATTTTGTGTGCACCGGTATCTCCTTCGTTGTCTTTATTTCATGTTTCATTTTGGAAGTGAATGTCAAATCGTCACCTGGTTTGTAGAAAATTTCTGAAAATTCGTTACAGAGTTTCACTATAGCAGATTTTTCTTCTGAGTTCATGTGGTCTGTCTGAATCAAGTCTGAAATGTGGGAGATTTTCGTATTTGAGTCCGATTTATTCAAGTCAGTCTGTCTGTCGGAATTAAGGAAGGAATCTAGGGTGTATATTTCGTAAATTGACGGTTCGAATGGTTTGACAGGAATCGGCTCTCGCAACGTTACAGAAATCGTTTCATTTGTTGGATTTTGAATTTCTATAGGTGCGCAACCATTTTTGGAAATGGTCACTATTTGTGGAATGAAAATCTTATTGATTAAACCTTCGATTGTCAACATTTCTCCCTCGTATAAACTAACGGGTATATTTTTCACAGTTCTTTCTTGTGGGTTGACTGTGAACGAAAAGCTCTGTGGGTTGTCTGAATTTGAATGGTATATCAGTGTGATTTCCGATTAATTTTTTATTGATTAAATCAATGTTCAAATTCATATTTTTCAGATCTGTTAGTCCCAAAACTCCGTCAAAATAATCGTGAAAATCGAACAAAATTAAATTGATTTCTTATTGAATTCGAAAAATGCCGGTATTGATGCTTGATATCTTACATTTTGAGTTCCCAAAGCTGTTTTGATTATTGTATCAGACTGATATATTTTGTTGTGATATAATTTTTCGATAATTGAGAGTTTTATTACTGATCTAGAACTACCTGTATCGATAAGTAATGTCAATTTTGGGTGCTTAATTTCAACATACGGGAGAGCATTGTTGCTAGAAAGGTTTATTTCAGCTAGGTGTATTGTTCGTCTTGGCTGGTTGGCTGAAAATTTTATGTTTCGGTCGGGTTTGTCTCGTCATCGTTTTGATTTTGGGAATATGATTGTTGAAAATTGGTGTTTTGTTCAACGTATGGGTTTTGATCAAGGTAATATGCGGTTTGATCGTCTTGATTGAAATTTTCGGCAAACATGTCGTCATGATCGGGAATTGGTTCTTCGTATTCGTTCGAAAATAATTCTTCCGAAATGAAATTGTGTTTTTGATTCGATTGGAAAAATTGCTGATTGTTTTGGAAATTATTTTGATAATGATTTCTGAAATTCAGCCTGGGTTGTGAAAAAGGTCGATAAAATGTTCTAGTGGGGTTTCTGGAAGTTGTGGACATGAGTTCCGGTTTCGGTTATTGATTTTCAGGAATTTGTTTGGATTTTAATACATTTTGGGGAGGTCCGAAAACTTCCCGATTAGTTGGGTACCTTTGAGGAGGTTGTTGTCTTGGTTGTATATTCATAGGTTGGCTGGGCCAAATAGGCCTCGTAGAAAAGTGAGGATTAGAGAAATTTGTATTATTTTGATAAGGTTGTTTCTGCAAGTGAGTTGGTCTCTGCATTTGAGCATTGTTTGTATGTACGTTGGGTGTGTAAGTCTGTCTGATGTTTAGAGAACTGAATTTTGGCTTGAAGTTTTCGTGTAAATTACCATACATTTTTTCAAAATTTTCATATTCATTTGCATACGCTATTGCGTCTTCTAAGCAAGCAGGTTTCTTGAGATGCATATTGTTTCTCAAGACACCTGTACAACCTGCAATGAATGTACTGAGTGCGACTTTATCATAGTGAGAAATGCGTCTTGATTCAAATTTGAATTATTACTAATTCTCTGGACAACACTACTTTACAATTGTAGCCTACTTCCAAAGCTTAGCAAGTCTTCTCCTTTATGGGGTCGACTTCTGGTTAGTTCAAGTACTAAACAATCTAAATCTCTACGGTCTGAAAAACATTGATTAGGAGCATTTTTCAGGGAAGCCCAAGTATTGAGTTCGGCCCTGTTTCCTACCATGAATTCTGCTTTTCCTATTAATTTTTCTTGAATGCATTCTACAACATGGTCATTAAGAATTTGATCGTTATAAGTTTTATAGGTATTGATCAAATTATCACACCTATCAATTAATCTATTCAAAGTATTACTATCACCATCGAATGGTTTGATATTATTTAATCTAGATTTAAAAAGATTCCATTTAACGATCTGGGGTTGAATTTGTCCAACTGGTGGAACCATATTGAATGTTATTGAATTTTAAATATAAGAATTAGATTCACTGAAAACTGAATTTTCTCCAAATGATGAATTATTCAATCTATTCAAAATCTCATCAATATCGATCATAAATATGTTTCTTTATTTGAATTTTTTCTTGAGATTAATCGTCTCGAATAGACAGCAATTCGTTAGCGATGAACAGCCTTAAATATCTTCACCGAAGTCCTTATTCAGAGGGTTTAATAAAGGCTAGAAGGAATATTCGGCACTTACAGGTTTTTTTTTTTGGTATCCAGATCCGTGTAGTCTCCAATTCCCTCCTCGTTGATTCTGCGTAATTTTCCAGGGGTTGAGTCGTCAACTTGTCTGCTCGTTCGGGAAATCCTCGAGGGATTATGTTCGATTTGTGCTTAAGGGTTGAAACTCCACGACGCGAAAAAGTTCTTTTTACGCACTGCACAAATCCTACCATGACTGCGCCAATCAAGTACTTCGAACGAGAAAATGACTTTTTAAAAACAATTTATTTATTACAAAAGATTGATCGACTGTCTCTGACAAGAGTTACAAAGAGAATGAATTATAAATTTAACACAGTTTGCTCCCAGAGATCCGAGATGAGTAGATTTCCGGAATACTGCCTGGTCAGCGAAGCTTCGTCAGCATCTTCCATGAGAACGGGCATTTTGTGGGAACGGTGGCTACATAACTTACACACACGCGTAAGTTGTGATAAAGTTATTTTAAGAATTAATTTCCCTCCTAAACTATGAAATTTGGTTAGTTTCGAAGAGCTTCCGTTTATCCGGTATCTGCTTTGACGTGCAGGGCCGTTCTCAATTATTTACGATTTTGCCGCACTTGCTATAAAGCATTCAGAAGGGCTATACGAAACCATTCAGTTCAAAGCATCAGAGACCATCAACATATGGTGTTCGGTGTAAAGCACATGGGTAATATATATCAATGCTGTAAATTTTGGTGTCACAACAGATTTGATGAGGTGTTATTCACTTTGAAAATGATCAGCCAATGCTACTGTGACCTACATCTGCGTGGTGGTGGTGAGCCCTACGGATTAAATCTCACGTACAAACGCTTTATATGCTCAGGAGATGAGGATTCAGAATTCGATGAATGAGATTGCCAAACACACAAAATTTCAAGATAATGTTGCGTGAAAATGCGGAAATTGTGCTCTTGTTTGTTTCTTTCTACACTACATATATTTAGTCAAATAGTAGATTATGTTTTATATTTATGATTGAATCAAAATGTAATCCGTATCTGGATATTATTATTATTATTTCATTTTATCCTCCCAGCCTCCCATTCAAAATCCCACATATTTTTGGAGGTCATTTTTGCATAAAAAAAGTGTCACTTTTTTATGGAAAAAAGTGCCTGGTTTTTTCCCTAAAAAGTTACACTTTTATTGACATGGTGGAAAAAGCTGAATAAAATTTCAGTGTTTCACTCAGCCACTCAGTTTTCACTGAAAAAGGTTCACTGAAATCGTACCACCATGTCAATAAAGGTGTCACTTTTTTTCATGTATTCCTATGGGAAAATGGTAATTTTTTATAAAAAAAATTATCGGCTAAGTGACTCAAAAATTACTTTTTGAGTCACTTACTGGAATCCTTCCACCATGTCAATTTTGGCTGTTTTTTTTATCGAAAAAAGTCGCTATTTTGCATAAAAAAAGAGCACGTTTTTGCACCAAAATATGATGAATAATTCAAAAAAAATGTGCTCATTTTTGCATCGAGGAACGTCCCCACAGATGAGGGGGCGCGCTAGAGCCCAAGGGGGCCGAGTTTTCGTCAATTTGTCATAGTTGTATAGAATTGGGTAAGATGAACATGAAATAAAAATAGCTATTTTGAAACTTCTGAAAAAAAATTGTTGCTAGAATCATCTGAATTGAAAATGTATACTATTCTTAGCGTTTCACTGTAAAATTCTTCAATTATTTGTTTCATTATTTTTCTAAATTTGTAGTATATTTTCTCATTTCAGAGGGTACCTGCATGATTAAATATTTTTTTCGTCTCATAGATCAGAGAATCTTTTGTCAAAGTAGATTTTGGAATAGGGAGAGGTATTTTATTTTCCGATATTTGCCTTGTTATATATTTCATTTGTATGCTTGGTTTTTGGCATTATGTTTTTTATGTATCAGACACACAGATTCTAGAATGAAAGCAGGCAGTTCCATATCTCAAATGAGCAAAATTTTCACACAGTAAATTTCATGAATGTACTTAAATATTTGATCATTTGATAGTTCTCTACATAGATCAAAAATATAATATTCTCAAAAAATTAAATTATTCAGTTTAAACAGGATCTCGCTGGAGTAAATTGAGAAAGTGTAACACAGAGTACAGATTTAAACATATATATGAGAGCCCGAAGGGCTCGAGTGACTATTGCCAAATGGCAACAAGTTTGAGAAAAAATCTGGAGAAATATTTTCTACTTTATCGAACTCTCGTGTGGTATTCGATAGATTATTTTTTGATGCCCCAATAATAGACCCATTCTCTATATAACATTCTTATTTTAACAAATTGTGGTTACTTCAATCCCTATAAACAGAATGAAGTATCGAAAATGAACTGCATTGAAATATACAATTATTATGAATGTTTTGTCCTTGGGTGGAGGTTTTCGTAACATTGTTTTGCTCTTCTGCGTTGAAAGTTATTGCTTTCTCACTGTCTCTCGGTTATCAACTGAAGTTGCGTGATTATTCACTTTGTTTTCTTGTTGTAGTAATTTACGCTTTGTGTTTTTAGCATCTCTCGCGGATTTGATGCGTGTTCCTCAAAAGGGTCGAATTTTCTGCTGAATTTGTCATAGTACATATCTTGCATCAATTTTACAGTTTAGTTAGTTACACATTGCTTCAATAACAGATGCCTCATAGTTTTCTCCATTCTTTTTTCTCATTTTGAATAATGCATAGTACTTGTCAGCCAGTTTTGTTGTTGTATTATTGTCCTTCAATTTGTAGTCCATTTCCTTGTAAAATGATTGAAATTGTTTCAAAATAAAAAATTTCGAATAATTTTATTCACTCATATCTTATGTATGAAAGAAATAGCTTCTTCTATTTCCTGAATTATAAGTTGAACTGTTTCTTTAGCTCTGAATTCTTCATCATTCTATTTCAGAAAGTGATTTTCTTTATCTCTAAAATTTCTTTGAGCTCTAGGAAACAGTTCTTGTTCAACGAGTTCCAGAGAGTCTTCATCATCTGTGAGTTCTTGTAGCTCTCCTCGTATGTCCATGATACTATTCAGAATTAATACTTTCACTTTCTGCACAGAATTTCTGTGCTTTCTGTAAAATAATACAACACAGCCTAACCGGATTATAGGCAAGAGTTATATTATATTCCGAATTCCGACACCATACCTGCCATACCAGAAAATGTAATTACTGTCAACCGAAATAAAAACAAAACCATGGAACAAGTAAAAATTCAACGTTCTGAGGCATGAACTCTAGTTAACCAACGGAAATCGGTAAAAATTTCAATGGTTAACCAGTCGGTGAACTTCTGAAATTCCAAGTTACAACGACCCAATCGAAGATAACCAGTGGTCAAGAAAACCATAGGTTAACCTGTCGTGTTACAACCCGCCCTTAAAAGGGAAAACTGGATAGAAATTCATCAATCTGTAGAACCAGAATCAGCATATGATTCATTATTTAAAAAACTATCCCATTACATCAATATAAGTTCAATAACTGAGGAAATTGAAGATAACAAAAAAAGATATCAAGCTCAAACCATGGATGACTAACGGTTTATTAAATTACATACGACATAGAGATAGTTTGAAACAAAAATTTGTCAAAAATAAAGTCAAGAATGTAAGTCAGAATACCGAATATACCGTAACTTTTTGTCAAACCTCCTTAAAACTACCAAGAATCAGTTCTACAGAGACCAAATTAAAGTAGCACAGAATAACCCGAAATAGTCTAGTCAACAAGTGCCATTTAGACCAACTTTTTTCAGCAGTCTCCGAAAATTATGATTGAGGTGTCATTCGATTCGGAATGACATCCAGATGATTTTTGAAAAAAATGAAGTTCCGCATGAAAAAATTGTAAAAGTTATTAACAATTAACTAAAAAAAAAAAGATGGCTTTAGTATTTTGTAAATATCTCAAAAACTAATTAAAATTTTTTAAATCTAAAAAAAGATTCAAAAAGAGGAGGAAATTTCCTAAAAAAAAGCTCAATTCCCGGAATTGTAGCATCAATATTTATAATTTTCCCAGAGGGATGAAAATACGGCCGAAAACGGGTACTCTGGCTCGGGCAAGCCACACCCACTTTGGACACTTTAACAATAAAAATTATTTTAAAATACTAAATATGGAAATAAAAAATTGGAAAAATTCAGGCACTAACTGAATAGATTAATGAACAATAATCCGCTTGAAAAAAATTTTTATCACAATTTTTCAATTAGTTAATCAATAGTTAATTTATAATTTTTTTCTGCTTGAACATGAACATTGCAAGTGTGATAATTGTTAAACTATAAATTTAAGATTTTTTTCCTCTTTTGGAGCAATTCTTGAAAGGCTTCAGAATAGAACCCCGTTGGAAAAATTAAAAAGTTTTTATTTTTCAGTTTTTTATTAACAATTTTCGTTGTTGCAAAATTAAATACTTAAATTAATCATTGAAAAAAAAATTTTTTTTTAAATATTATCAATAATCCGTTTTTATGTTATCAGGAACTACATAGAAATAATTTTTTTAAATTTTTATCTCTAATTGTTTAAAAAATTGTTATAAACAAATGCGTTGTTTATAAGATAATTGAAATTTTTTTTTATGGAATTTCAATCTTTGATACAAATAATGATTTTTGAAAGAAAAATTGTTCCTTAAAAAAATTTTTTTATTGCTTGAAAACGCATTTGTTAATTAACAATTATTTTCTCCCGCTTCTAATTAATATTAAGGAACCATTTTTTTTTTTAAATCATTATTTGTCTTTCTTTCTGATATAAAAAAAAAAAATTCCATATTATTTAATTTTTCATTGTTTATGCAATAAACAATTTGTTATAAACAAATAAATTTTTACCTTATATTTTTTTTTCTATTCTAATTTCTGTCACAAAAACAGACATGATTTTTTTTCTTTTTTAATTTTTTTTTTATTATTTTTTATTTAATTTTTAAATATAAGTTCTCTCTAACTTCGTCATTCTTACCTGGTCTTCATCCTTAAAATTATTATAATTTACAAACTAATGGAGATACGATGAAAATACTTAAGACTTATTTATTCTCCATTACATAAAAAACAAATTTAGCAGAAAAGTTTAGTTGTTACTTATTTATTTATTGAATTTATAGCAATTGTTGTTGAAAAATACTTAGGGAAAAAATTTTTTTTTGTTTTAATGCTTAAAAATCTTATCAACTATTAAAAATATGACTACTTCATTCAAGTATCTTATCAATTATTGTTCATTACTCAAAAATTTGTTTTTTATGTAATGGAGAATAAATAAGTCTTAAGTATTTTCATCGTATCTCCATTAGTTTGTAAATTATAATAATTTTAAGGATGAAGACCAGGTAAGAATGACGAAGTTAGAGAGAACTTATATTTAAAAATTAAATAAAAAATAATAAAAAAAATTTTAAAAAAGAAAAAATATCATGTCTGTTTTTGTGACAGAAATTAGAATAGAAAAAAAAATATAAGGTAAAAATTTATTTGTTTATAACAAATTGTTTATTGCATAAACAATGAAAAATTAAATAAAATGGAATTTTTTTTTTATATCAGAAAGAAAGACAAATAATGATTTAAAAAAAAAATGGTTCCTTAATATTAATTAGAAGCGGGAGAAAATAATTGTTAATTAACAAATGCGTTTTCAAGCAATAAAAAAATTTTTTTAAGGAACAATTTTTCTTTTAAAAATCATTATTTGTATCAAAGATTGAAATTCCATAAAAAAAAATTTCAATTATCTTATAAACAACGCATTTGTTTATAACAATTTTTTAAACAATTAGAGATAAAAATTTAAAAAAATTATTTCTATGTAGTTCCTGATAACATAAAAACGGATTATTGATAATATTTAAAAAAAATTTTTTTTTTTCAATGATTAATTTAAGTATTTAATTTTGCAACAACGAAAATTGTTAATAAAAAACTGAAAAATAAAAACTTTTTAATTTTTCCAACGGGGTTCTATTCTGAAGCCTTTCAAGAATTGCTCCAAAAGAGGAAAAAAATCTTAAATTTATAGTTTAACAATTATCACACTTGCAATGTTCATGTTCAAGCAGAAAAAAATTATTAATTAACTATTGATTAACTAATTGAAAAATTGTGATAAAAATTTTTTTCAAGCGGATTATTGTTCATTAATCTATTCAGTTAGTGCCTGAATTTTTCCAATTTTTTATTTTCATATTTAGTATTTTAAAATAATTTTTATTGTTAAAGTGTCCAAAGTGGGTGTGGCTTGCCCGAGCCAGAGTACCCGTTTTCGGCCGTATTTTCATCCCTCTGGGAAAATTATAAATATTGATGCTACAATTCCGGGAATTGAGCTTTTTTTTAGGAAATTTCCTCCTCTTTTTGAATCTTTTTTTAGATTTAAAAAATTTTAATTAGTTTTTGAGATATTTACAAAATACTAAAGCCATCTTTTTTTTTTTAGTTAATTGTTAATAACTTTTACAATTTTTTCATGCGGAACTTCATTTTTTTCAAAAATCATCTGGATGTCATTCCGAATCGAATGACACCTCAATCATAATTTTCGGAGACTGCTGAAAAAAGTTGGTCTAAATGGCACTTGTTGACTAGACTAAAAAGAGTATGGGCGTGTATCGGAGATATAACGAATAGTAAGAAGCAGTCAGGCTCAAACACATTCATGATAATGAAGATATTAAACTGAACACTGATAAAGAAATTGCCGATCACTTCAATACTTTTTTCTCAAATATTGGTACAACAAAGGCTACCAACATATGAAAAGATGACAAACCGATACCAGAAACACATATAAATATCAAGGACTCACTATTCTTACACCCTGTAACGAATAATGAAGTAATCAACGTCATCTCGCTAACATTTGTATTTATCTCGTAAAAAAATTTCATTAATTCTTTATAAAACCACTATGATATATTTTAAACTTGATATTTACTAGTGGCATAGTCCCCTCTCGATTTAAAGAATCAAATACAACATCAATTTACATTTTACAAAAGCTACTAATTTTAGGCCAATAACCGTAAAAACTTTTTGAAAAATGTTTGAAAACCTGAATACTCCATTTTTGCAATAAAAACAATATTTTGTCTTATGACCAATTTGGATTCAGGGAAAACCTCTCAACCGAATCAGTAGTATTCCAGTAGTGTTTGAATGCTTTCAAAATAAACAGAAGTGCTTGACAGTATTTGTACACCTAGCTAAAGCTTTCGACACCGCAAATCATGAAATTTTATTTAAACGCCTCGAAAGCAATAGAATCAGAGGCCTGTCATTTGATGTATTGAAAAACTATTTGCTGAACAGAACTCAGGCTGTAAGAATTAATAATTCCCTTAGTGAATCTTTACCAGTCAACATGGATGTTCTACAGGGGACAGTATTGGGCCCTATCCTTTTTCTGTTGTACATAAATAGTATTTTCTGCATCAAACATCTCGATGGTAATTTAACTTCTTATGCTGATGATACCGCTGTGTCGTTTTCAGGTGAAACCTGGATTGAAACAATTGAAATAGCTGAAAAGGGAATGAAATTAATTTCTAGTTGGCTGAATAATAATTTATTGAGTCTCAATATCGAGAAAACAAAATTTATAGCTTTTTCCTCAACAGCCAAAGATCAACCTAATTTCCAGTCCATTCAAATCCACAATTCCAACTGTCACATGTCCACGAACTGTCAATGTCCAACTGTAAAAATAACCCAATCTATCAAGTATCTAGGAGTTATGATAGACCAACATCTGCGCTGCAATGAGCATATTTCATATACCACAAAAAGACTGCGCAAACTGATTTAAAAATTTTATCAGCTCAGAAGTATCCTGGATATAAAGACACTTATAATGATATATAGTGCTCTGGCTGAATCTATCATTCGCTACTGTATCGTTGTTTGGGGTGGAACATTCAAAACTACACTGTTCAATTTGGAGACAGTCCAAAATACCCTGCTTGAAATCATTCTGAAAAAAAAATAAAAGGTTTTCCACCTTTATTACTATATAAAGAAGCAAATGTCTTCAATGTGATAAAACTCTACTCCTGTCATTGTCTCATATGGGTCATAAGTACACCCTTGGTCTATAAAACTCACCAGTACATTTTACCTGTCGGAACGCAAATTTGAATATAATAATAATAATAATAATAATAATAATAATAATAATAATAATAATAATAACCGTCTTTATTATTTCCATTCGTTAAAATAATACAAAAATCAAAAAACAAAAAAAAGTATGTGAATATAATGGTACGAAATGAAAATAAAAGGCGAAGTTCAATTTTTATAGAGACCAACCCTGGGGTCAGTCGCTATTAATTGTTCTTCCACTTAACCTTAAACTCGCTGCGGTATACATGAAGTAATTTTTATTTGTCCAGTATAATATAAAATTGAGAAAGAAACGAGAGAAATATCTGGATTTTATTGTGAATTCAATAAATGACTTTTCAAGTTCAGTCGAAATCGCTGTAACCCACTTTGTTTTATATGTTCAGGTATGCTATTGTAGATTGCGCATACTTGAAAGCTGAAGCTACGTCTGAAAAACTCTGATTTGAATCTGGGTGGGGTGAGCAATCCTTTATTTCTCACATTGAGATTGTGTACGTCGGCTCTATATGTAATTTTCCTATGCAGATATGAGGGAGTTTTACTTATAATAACTTTGTGGAAGAGAATTGCAGAATGCAGAGTTCGTCTATTTTCCATATTCAACCAGCCAATATCTTTCAATTTGTGTGAAATTCTTTGACGACGTCTTATGCCATAGATGAGTCGTAGACAAGAATTTTGAACTTTTTGTATCATTCCTACATAATGGCTGGTTAAAAAAGGGCTATACAGTACGTCTGCATAGGTAAAATTTGATAAAACAAGTGTTTCACATAATGTAGCTTTCAATCTCAATGGAAAAAATGCCTTTGACTATAGATAACTCTCAACATAAAATATGCACGTTGTAATATTTTATTGATGTGATTATCAAATCTCAAATCAGAGTCGAGCACAACGCCCAAACTTTTCGCACTCTCGACTATTTGAAGATTCACATTGTATATGTTTATATTCACAGAATGAAGAATGAGAGTACGATTGTTTTTTGAGCCGAATACAAGAGCTTTCGATTTATCATTATTTATGATTAAGCCATGATTCAAAGCTGTTTGAGTAAAAGCCGCAAGGTCCTTATTTATGCGTGAACAAGCATTTTCTACTGCTTGATGTGGAAAGCTGTAATAGAGCTGGGTGTCATCGGCATACATATGGATTTCACAATGCTGAAGACAGTTCACTAAATTGATTGTATAAATAGCAAATAGCAGGGGCCCCAAAATAGACCTTTGTGGAACACCTGAATGAACATCAAGATAATGAGAGTCAGTTCCATCAATAGTAACTTTTTGTTTTCGATTTTTCAGAAATGATTCAATCAGTGAGACAGCATTTTTAGAGAGACCTATGTAATGTAAAATGACTAGTAACAAATAATGACTTATCGTGTCAAACGCTCTACTGAAATCCAATAAGATAAGAACTGTTCAATTTCCTTGATCTTTTGCCCTGATTATATCATCTACAATATGTAGAATTGCAGTTGTACAGCTATATCCTTTGCGAAAGCCCGATTGTATTGAAGGTAATAACGAGAAATGATCAAGATGTTCTTTTAGCTGTATCTCTAGTGCCTTTTCCAAAATTTTTGAGAAAGTAGGTAGAATACTGATTGGTCGGAGATGATTATATTCAGATGGGTTGGATTTTTTTAGGTAACACTTTTACAACTGCACTTCTCCATGCTGCTGGAAAAGCATTGTTTGTTAGAGCAAAGTTTACTATATGGGTGATATAAGTTATGATGTGAGGGCAGCATAATCTTATATATCTAATATTCAAATTGTCACATCCTGCTGCATTCGTTTTGATCTGACAGATCGTTTGATAAACAAATGAGTCATTTATTTCTTTAAAAGTAAAATTATTGTCCGCTAGTTTGTGATTCCTGTAAAATGAAAATAATTCCTGAGGAGGTTCAGTTGAGGGTACTGAGTTGATGAAGAAATTATTAATATCATCAGGATATTTCATATTATCAGGAATCTCAAATGAGTTCTGGGGTAAAAAATTATTATGTTTCAAGGTCTTCCACATTTCCTTTGAGTTTTTTTGGCCATATGTATGTATTATATATGCTCGTTTTTCTCTTTTGACTGCTTGATTTACATAGTTCCTCATATCTTTGTAAAACTGTAAATGGACGTCTGACTTGGTTGACCTATATCGTTTTAATGCTTTGTCTCTTGTTGCCATCATCTCCCTTATAACGCTTCTTAGCCACGGAGCTCTTTTTTTTTGTAACTCTTGATGTGATAATCGGTGCATGTCTATCAAGTAAGTTATTCATACAGTTTACCAAAAAAGATATTTTTTCATCAATATCATTCATGTCAAATATTCTGAAGAATGGTGTTAAAAATAAGTCTCTCTCGAAATCATTTTCATTGAAATATTTGAAGTTTCTATATCGAGGTCCCTTTTGTTAGACTTCACCACAATCAGTGGTTCGTTACTTATATAGGACCTAAACTCTTCAATCAATTACCTTCTGAATAAAAAAATATCTCTACTATCAAATTAATGAAACAGAAACTGAAAAACTTTGTGAAGAGTAATTTTGACCGCCTGAAAACTACATTAGAAATCTAGATTTGATTCAATTCAATTGAATTTCTGTACTCATATTTGCTCATCCCGTCTGTATTTCCTCCCCTCTTGTTTACAGTTGACTTTTCAATAAACAAGGGAATGCCACAACACAAGCTCGCTTAGGTGGCATCTCTAATAGGTACAAACCTTAATCTATAATATCCAATTACTGCGTACTTTGACTCCCGGTTAAATTTGACTCGTGGTTAGAATGAATATGACATTTGCTAAATGAAGGAATCGATTCACATTCTAACCATGAGTTAAATTCAACTCGAAGTTAGAGTACATTGAAAAACCAGCCCTAAAAGTGTATATGTGTATATGAGTATATTGGCTTTTGTATGTTTCCAGTTTTTTTTCTCTTTTCTTTTGATAATATTATTCTAGTATATCCTGTTAGCACATGACTAACTGAATAAAATTACTTACTACTTACTTACTTACATCAGAGAACTTAAATCATTCCTTGGTATGGTGAATTATTATTGTAAAGTTATTCCGAACGCATCTACTTCGTTACATCCATTTGATCGACTATTGAGAAAAAATGTTGATTGGTGCTGGACAACTGAGTGCCAGGAAAATTTCGATGGTATTAAAACCCATTTAGTTTCTCCATTGATTCCCACTCATTTCGATTCTGAAAGACAATTAAAACCCACGGTGGATGCATCAAGCATAAGTTTGGGGCAATAATAAGTCATATTCACCACGATGGATCAGAACGACCTATTGCTTTTGCATATCGTTTATTGAATTCGAATGAAGTCTCATATTCTTAGATTGAAAAAGAGTCAGCTGCTACAATATTTGGTGTTAAAAAGTTTTTTCAGTATTTATACGGTAAAAAATTTCTACCGATCATAAACCACTTCTCACTATACTGGGAGAGAAGAAAGGTTTGCCTGTTTTTGCAGCGAATCGGTAACAGCGTTGGGCACATATCTGTCTGCCTTTAATTATGAAATAAAATATATCAGTTCTGATAAGAATTGTGATGACTTTTTGTCTAGATCGTCTGCACCTATTACTTCAGATCAGCGACTAGTAATTCATTTTATTTTTATGGAAACGAAGACAGTGATAAAATATCATATTTAAATTACCTATAAAATTCTGATTTTTTATCAATTTTAGAATAATAAAAAAAAAAACTTCCAAACATCTAATTTTGGGAAAAGTATCATATTACATTTGTACAGGATGGCCAACAAAGTGTCCGTCTGTAGAAATAAAACCATATTTTGATAGACGATTTCAAATAACAGAAGAACAGTGTTGTTTGATAAGGGGATATAGACTGATTGTACGAATGAGTTTTCATCAGAGTATTCTAGAGGAGCTTCATTTTAGTCATATGGGAATAATAAAAATGAAGTCTTTAGCCAGGTCTTATTTTTGGTGGCCAAATATTGATAATGATATAGAAAATTTGGTAAATTCTTGAGAGATGTGTGCAGTTTATGTCAATAATTCGCCCAAGGCACCACTGATTACTTGGAATTGGCCTAAAAGAGCATGGGATCGACTCCATGCAGATTTCTTGGGCCTATGCTTGAACAAATATTTTTTAGTACTTAATTGAAGATACAACTTCGAAGTGGATCGATTGTTTTGAGGTTAAAAACATAACAACGAGTACCACAATAGAAATACTTCGCAAGTTGTTTGCACGATTTGAACTGCCCAAAGAATTATGTTCGGATAATGCTCAAACTTTTTGTTCACGAGATTTTTTTTAAATCAAACATACAATAGCCACACCTTATCATCCAGAGACAAATGCTTTAGCAAAATCTGGTGTAAAATTAATGAAAAGAACTATTTTGAAAGCACACAATGATAGTGTTAGAGACATAGATCTCATTTTGGATACTTTTCTATCACATTATCGTAACACTGAGCACACCACCACAGGAATGTCACCAGCACAGTTACTTTTTGGTCGTAATTTACGAACTAAATTTGATTCATTATTGCCATCAACTGAAGATGTAAACATAATAAAAACCTACTAGGAATAGGAGGAATATAATTTTTTCACTTGGTGAGAGAGTGTGTGTTGAAGATTACCGTAAAAATGCTCAAAATTGGTGTAAGGGTACCATTCATCAAGTACTTCTTGAAAAAGACATACTAAAAAAAGATGAAAGTGCTTCCGTGCAGTTTGTTGCACGAAATGTATCTGTAATACCGCTATCTTCTCCAACCACTGATATATCCATAACCAATAACTGGATTCATATTAAAAATATTAAATTAGCTGACCCCTTTTTCCGGAAATTGTACTAGGTGCAGATGTATTTCCATCCATTTTGCAGGATGGTAGAATTTCTGGAACCTCGAATATGCCTTCAGCAATAAATACAATTTTTGAGTAAATTATGATGGGAAAATATAATGAAAATCATTCTCAACAACCTCTTCAAGCTGTTTTATGCCAAACATCACAGTCATAATTGAATTTTTTGTGCAAAATTTCTGGGAATTGTGAAGAATTCCAGAATATAAATGCTTATCGCCTGAAGATGAACTCTGTGAACAAACATTGATTGAAACTGTTTATAGAAATGCTGAGGATGGATTCATAGTAACATTACCTTTACGAAATGAAGAACCTGCGTTTCCATTAAGTCGAGAACTTGCGCTCAGAAAGTTTTATACCTTAGAACGCCGCTTACTCTCCAATCCTCAACTATATGAACAATACAAAGACTTTCTTCACGATTATCTAGATTCATGTCATATGGAACTCTTGAGGAATGATCCAATTTCAGATAAATGTATTTATATACCGCATCATTGCGTTGTTAAACCAGAGAGTAACTCCACAAAATTGCGAGTAGTTTTCAATGCTTCTGCGAAAACTGGAAATAATTTATCATAATAATAATAATTATATTATTATTATATCAAATAGTGAGATGCATTGAACAGCTCTGGGGGACTCGCTTTACCAAAACATCTGGTCAAGTCAGAGCCCAAAGAGAGCAGGTTATCTTTAGAAGGGGCGTGTTTCAGGGAGACTCCCTCAGCCCTCTTCTCTTCTGCATCTTACTACTGCCATTGTCCGTTGTATAACGGAAAACCCGCGGATACAACTGCGGCACCCCCAGCAACCGGAGGCCTAAGATCACCTATCTGTTTTACATGTATGACCTTAAACTTGATGCCTCCGGAGAAAAGGATCTTCATCAGTCCTTAAGGGTAGTGCACGAGTATACGCATGCTATCGGAATGAAGTTTGGGATCGACAAATGTGCCACGGTTCATCTCAAAAGAGGACGATGCGAGGAATACGGAGAGGACGTTCAGCTGGAAGACGGAAGCATCCTACATCATCTGGATGCCGGAGAGACGTATATCTACCTAGGGGTGGAACAACGCCACACCCAAGAGGTAGCTACTGTTAAAAACTCTCTCCGCGGCAAGTATCAGCACAAACTCTGACAGATTTGGTCATCAGAACTGTCGGGGAAGAACAAAGTTGCAGCAACTAATATGCTTGCTGTTCCGATTCTACTTTACTCCTTTGGGGTAATGAAATGGACTCAAGAAAAGCTGCGACAACTCGACGTAAAAACTGGCAAAATGATTCATCTCCATAGGAGCTTGCATCACATATCGTCAGTTCCACGGTTATACTTCCCCAGACAACAGGGAGGCCGTGGATCTGAGTTTGGAGTGTACATAACAGAACGGTACTGGACGAAGCCTGTAAAGTCATCAAGAGTTCAGATCCCCTTCTCTGCTTGGTATGCGATCACGAAAAACCAGCGATTGAAGCATTTATTTTCAAGGAAGCAACCCGTACAGCCGATGAACTCCGTCTCCTATTCGACACTGAACGAACAAACCCAAACTCTGTCACCGAGTTGGAACCCGTTCAGCAAAAAGCCCACGTGAAAGCTACGGAGTGTGACAGGCTCCTACAGCTACATAAGGATAAGCCAATGCATGGGGTCTTCTTCAAGAACATTGAAGACCTTGGCTTATCCAGAAACCTGACCTTCGCTTTTCTCAGGTCAAGTGGGCTGAAGTCGGAAACCAAGGGATTCATAATGGCCTGCCAGGATGATGTCTTCAACACCCTCGTCTACCATAGTCGCGTGATGGGTATAGAGGTCCCTGACACTAGATGCAGAACGTGTCGTGGGGCAGCTGAGACCTTAATGCATTTGCTGTCAGCTTGTCCAGCTCATACAGTCTCTGCCTATATCCACAGGCATAACGCGGCCCTACGAGTGTTGCACTACCATCTGCGACACTCGTACGGTGTAGACGAGACACCGGTGTTGCCTTCTGCTCCGGGGGATATTGAGTGGAATGGAGAATGAGAAGTGCCGAATCTATTGGAACTACGCATTCCCCACCCTCAGGCAAATACAAGCCAATAAGCCTGATGTAGTCCCCTTCGACCATCAAAGTAGGACGATTTTCGTAATTGAGTGTTCAGCTTCTGGTAAACGAACATCGTCCGAAAAGAGGAGGAAAAACGGACTAAATATCGAGATCTACTCTTTGAACTCCGCAGGCTTTATCCAAACCATTCTGTCAAAATGGTGGTTCTGATAATAGGGGTCCTTGGTGGAATGATGGACACACTGCTCTGAAACTCAAAAATCATACCGGCTTGCCGTGATATGGCAGAAATGTTAGCCGGACGAATGCAGAAGGCCGTAATTTTTGGTTCACTCCGCCTGTCAGGGCACATGAATCTCGGACCCAATAGTCACTTACCCCACGGCGTGGGGAGTGGTTATTGGGATGAATGATCTAGCGCGCCCTCTGGAAATATCGGGGCTCCGGAGACAGGGCCTGTCTGGGAAATTACTAAAGAAAAAAATAACAAGTTTATAAGCAGGAAGGGCCAACCACCATCCAAGGCCTCGGTGAGTTGCGACACCACTTTCCTGAGAAACCGGTGCAAAACCGGACCGGCAGCCAAGGCGCACCCTGGAGGGAATGCTCATTCCCTCTGATGTTGGCCGTGGGTATACTAGGTTAACCCCCCGGTATACCCTACGACTCGGTTCCAAATGTTCGAGGAAGATGCCCCTCCAACCGACCCCTTCGGATGTCATAGGGAAGGTGGTTTGGCCCAAAACGATGGATTGCTACATGACGGCGACCGCAATGAACACGGACGCTTTGAGGGGACGGATGAATTGAGGGACGGTCTTCTGCATTGTTATGAGAGCAGTGAGCCCACCCGAAGAGGATACATGGCAAGAATGCATGCTCTGTGGTGTGGATACACCCAGAGCATGCCGTTTTTCCGCCCAAAACCTGAGAGATTATGTATCTCATCTTCGGGCACGAGGCTATGTCCGAGCTCCTCCTCAGCCGGTTAACGCAGAGGCAAAGTGGCAGATATGCCACATGTCGACCTGGCTGTAGAGGAGCCTCGCATCATTCGATCAACGGAAGGCATCAGAACCCGCAGGGCGCTTCATAACACGAAGCCCCTGAAGCCACAACAACTGGCACGGGTGGATGCGGATATTCACGATGTCCACTCAGAAGAATCTGACATCTGGCAGATCAACTCTGCCATGTACGACGCCGTTCAGGCCCTGTCCCAAGCGGAGAGGAGGGATACCACCCCTCTGAGGCATGAGCGACGCATTCACAAGAGGGAAGGTAAGATCAAGTCGGCGAGACAACACGCGTCTCGTATCCAGTGTGTGGCGGACTACGTCGCGGCCAATAAGCCTTTCACGCCCGCAGTGCGGCGAATTGCCGCAAATTTGAGACGAGCTCACCACACACTAAATCAAGGCGTGCTGTTAACCACCAAACAGCACTGTCTTGATATGATACGAATGCTAGTGGCTGCAAAAAAGTCACTAGTGAGGCGGGCGAGAAGCATCGCGGAAATCATGGAGTTCCGCGATAAATCTTCTCGCCTATTCCAAGAGCCTCCACGTGTTGTGGATAACCCGCCGGCTGATCGGGTAGAAACCTTCTTCGTCAGCCTGAGTTCAATGAACTGCGCAATCCGATAACCCCGGAAGTTGACAGGGTGAGAGTTGAGGAAATTAAGGGAAGGAAACCGTCTCTACTTCTTACAGGGGTGGAAAAGGGATATAAGGATGAAGAGCTACCGAGGCTGATAAGGGAACAAAACTTGGATTTGAATAATGAGACGAATGATGAGGACTGGGAGGGGATGATTGTGAGAAGCAGGAGAGAATGTAGGACGAATAGTTGGAAGGAGAACATAGTGGTGGAAGTAGGAGCGAAACTGTTTAGGAAGATGATGACTGTGGGAGTTATATTTATTGATTTAACGAGAATATTTGTGGAAGAACATGCGAGTGTAGCAGTATGCTACAAATGCTGCCATTATGGACATACTGCTAAACACTGCACGGAGACGGCGGTATGTAATAAATGTGGAGGTAGACACGAAGGCAAGGAGTGCTTGGGTATCCGGCCACTTGACTGCATAAACTGCAAAAGGGCGGGGGTAAGTGAAAGAAGACATCCGGCGATAGACCCGAAATGCCCGGTATATATGAGGAGGGTAGAGCTTAGCAGAAGGCGGACAGAGTATTAAAGTCCTGCAATTCAACGCAGGACGGGGCAGGGAGGCCACACACCTCATAAGAGGTATGGCAGAGGAAAAAGGGGCGGATATAGTATGTTTACAGGAACCGTGGCAGAGAGAGGGGAACTGGGAAGGGTGGCATAAACATGACGGGGGTAAAGGTACCAAGGTCAGAACATGGATAAGGACAAAGATAGACAGCTCTGCCCTCATGGCAGTGAGGAGCATAAATGGGGTCGGAGTGATATTAAGGATGCAAGATGGGCAGGATGTCAAGATAATGAATGTGTATGAGGAACCTGGAAGGAGGAGGAATGATGAATGGAAAAAGGTGAGAAGGAATTTTGATAAATGGGCAGGCGGGAAGATCATCCTAGGGGACTTCAACGCCAAGCATGTCGCATGGGGAGGAATGGTGACGGATGAAAGAGGAGAGGATATACTGGACTGGATAGTGGAGAAGGGTTATCAGATTGAGAATGATGCGAACAGCCTGGCGACGTTCTCTAGTGGAAGAGGCGAGAGCTGGATTGACCTAACCATTTGCAGCAAGAGCTGGGTGAGAGACTGGGAGGTAAGCGAGGATGAGTCACTGAGCGATCATCGAGTGATACGTTTCCTAATAGCCGGAAAGCCGACAACGCGAAAAAGGACATTTTTGAATGTGGGAAGGACAAATTGGGCCGTGGTGGAGGAGATACTCTCGACATATGATATGGGGAAAATAGATAGCAGTGAGGAGGTAGAAGCAGAAGCGGGGAAACTCCAGTCCTTGATTGTTCGGGCGTGTCGCAAGGCAATACCCAGGAGTACAAAAGAGGAGCAAGAGGAGAGAGAATGGTGGAATGATGAGTTGGGTAGGATGAGAAGAAGAGTGAGGAAACTCAGGAGGGAGTACCAGGAAGAAAGAATAGAGGATGAAAGAATCAGAAAACAGGGTATATTTAGGAGAGAGAGGAATGAGTACAAGAGGGGGATTGCAAGGGCAAGAATCGAGTGGCTGAAAGAAAGGGTCGAGAGGTTGCAATCGGAGAAACCGTGGAACAGAGTGTTTGGGCTCCTGAGGAAAGAAAGGGCAGAGGAAATACCGGGCACGGCTAAGAGGGAGGATGGCACATACACCGAGGGGAAGCACGAAACCAGCAGATACCTGCTGGACAAGTACTTCCCGAACGATGACAGGGGAAAAGACACCATGGGTAGACGCTGCATTAGGGAGGATGGAGATGAAGGATGGGGACCGGAGCAGCCCAACTTCACGGTGAGGGAGGTACAAGAGGTAATGGAAGGATTAAAAGACAACAAAGCGACGGGAACAGACGGCATACCTAATGAGGTGATGAAACACGTGGCGAACCTAATAAGCGAAGATCTTACGGATATACTCAACGCATGCCTTAGGCTGAGGTATTTCCCTGCAGTATGGAAGGTGATGAAGGTTGTGTGGATTCCTAAGAAGGATAGTAGCCTAAGGCCGATCAGCTTGCTGACTGCGTTAGGGCGAACTTTCGACCGGCTTCTCAGCGGAAGAGTACAGGTGTGGTGTGAAAGAGGACACAAGTTCTCGCCCTGCCAATTTGGCTTCAGGGCGGGATTGGACACATCGACTGCTGTTGAGAATATGGTGGAGAGAATAAAGAGAAGTAAGAACGAGGGTATGCATAGCATGGTGATGGCGCTGGATTTGTCGAACGCTTTCAACACGGCATGGGGACCTGCGATAGGATGGAATATGAGGAAGATGGGGCTACCGGAGAACATTGGCAAGTTGTGCATGGAATTTGTAGGCGAAAGAAGAGTCAAGAGTGGAGGCGTGGAAGCAATCGTGGACAGGGGGTGCCCGCAGGGATCCAGCCTGGGACCCACGCTATGGCTTATTGTCATGGAAGCGTGGTTCGAGAGGATGAGGGCAGTAAACGAAAAGGAATATGACAGGATAAATGAAGGGGTGCCAGTAGCGCACAGAGTAAGTAGTGGGACGAAGGTGTGGGCCCAGGCCTACGCCGACGACCAACTGATAGTGGTGGTTGGCCCGTCGGTAAAGAAAATAGAAAGGATGTGGAAGGTGTGGAAAGAATGTCAAGAATGGGAGGATGAAATGTGGCTGAGGTATAACGAAAACAAGACCGAATGCATGTTTGTCCCGGCCAGGAAACTGGACAAGGAACCGGTGGTTAGGGTGAGAGAGCAACGGATTGAGTGCGGCGGTAACATCACATACTTGGGCATGATAGTAGACAAGGGCCTACTGTACATTGATCATCTTAAGGAGGTAAGAAGGAGAACGGCTATAGTTGCAGGAAAACTAAGAAGATGGACGGGCCGTGACGTAAGGCTAAGGAGAGGATGTGTCAGACTGATTTTCGAAAGAGTGGTTAAGCCGGCGGTGATGTATGGCGTCCAAGTGTGGGGAGCAAGAGCGAAGGACTCTAGGGTGATCAGACAATTGGGGGCGATACAGAGACCGTTTACGCTATCGGCCAGCGGGGCATATAGAACGGCGCCGTCAGCCGCGTTATGCGTGCTGACTGGGATGGCGCCTCTATACATAGAGGCAGCAACGAGGTATGAAGAATGGAAGGCGCACGGAAAAGAAAAAGTAAGAGGACGGATAAACGGGTGCGACAGAATATACCCATGGATGATCGGAACAATTCTGGAGAACCGAGAAGGGCTAAAAGAGGTATTTGTGGACGCGGTTAAGAGAGAGGATGGACGAGTGGGTATAGGATGGGCGCATAAGGAGGGGAGCGAGTGGAGAATGGGTCGGGAAAGAATCAGTGAGCTGGGAAGCGTACAGGAAGCCGAAATGGTGGCTATAGGTAAAGGGGTACTGATGGGTGGAGAGATGGACATAAGAATAATAAGTGACTCGCCTGGAGCAGTGGAGAACATTAGGAATGCGAGGACGAAGAGCAAAAGGGCAGCTCGTATTAGGAGAATGCTTGAAAACAGAAGGGTAGCGGGATTGGTGACGGAAATTGAGTGGAGGAAAGGGCATGTTAGGGAGAATGAGGGTAACAGAAGAGCAGATGAAGAGAGTAGAAGAGGTGCGGAACTGCAAGAGATCACATGGCAAATAGACTTGGGACATAGCAGAATGGAGGAGAGGGAAAGGATTAGGAGAATGGTGATGGAAAAATGGCAGGGTGAATGGGACAGCGGCAGGACCGGCAGAAGCGTACATGGTATGTGCAACAGGGTAGGGATGGGGTGTATACCATTAGCAAGGAAGGCAGTGCAACTGGTCACAGGGCATGGGAACTTTCGGGGTTACCTGGCAAGGTTCGGAATTGCACAAGAGACCCCATGCCAGTGTGGAACTGGCGGGACTGACACGGCGGAGCACATCAGGAACGATTGCATGCGGAGAGAAAGGGTAGAATGGAGAAGGAGGATCGAGGAAGAGGAGGATAGACTTGGAGCGTTACAGCTAAGGGATACGAATGGTGTGAAGGATGAATGGGTAAGGATATTGAATGAATGGGCGGGGGCTGTGGTCGAGGATGAAGAAGTATGAGAACCAACATAGTGTCAATGCGACGGTAATAGTGGCCTGGCTTCGGGATAAACGAGCGACGAAAGTAAATCGGGAGAGCAGGCGCTCGGATAGAATAAGACTGCCGACCAGGGAGGGCGCTGTTTGAATGTGGAGGATGAGCGGAATAAAGAAGGAAGGATCTTCCCCGCTGATTGCCCGCCCGGTATTCGGTGGGTCACGACCCAACGGTGATGGGGGGGTGTGGCGGGGCGGAGGAGCGAGGGATATCGTGACGTGGACGTTGGAATGGGATGTAGGTGCAGCTTTATGGCCTAACGGCTTGGCAAGTGCAGCACACCTGGGGTGGTTTTAGTCAGTAAGAGTCTGACACTACTGATACGCGATGGACACCGAGCGATCAGAGTCCATGAGGATTTCCACCCCACTGAAAAAAAAAAAAAAAAAACCCCGGAAGTTCGACGGGCCCTCAAAGGCTCGAAGAATTTTGCTGCTCCATGTCCTGATGGCCTGAATAACTATTGGTGGAAAAAAATTCCAAGTACCCACCACCATCTAGCAAGAGTTTTCAACTCATGGCTAGATGGGTAGCAACAGATTCCGGATTGGTTTGTCGAGGTGCGAACCATGCTAATCCACAAAAACGAAAATTTGTCTGATTCGAATAACTACAGACCGATAACATGCTTGAACGCATGTTATAAGATGTTTACCCGCATCTTATACATGTGGATACTCTCCGCAGTTGAGCCGGTGTATGAACGGATATTTGAGCAAAGAGGGTCCAAGAAGGGGGTCGCTGGCTGCAAGGAGAACCTGCTTATCGACAGATGCATCACGCAGGACTCCGTGCAGTACAAGCGTAACCTTTCAATGGCCTGGATCGACTATCGCAAGGCATTTGATACAACATCGCATGAACTCATCATGCATTTGCTCAGATGCCTTGTGGTACCCGATCTAATGGTGAGATGCATTGAATAGCTGATGCCGCTCTAGAGGACTCGCTTCACCATAACATCTGGTCAAGTCAGAGTTCAAACAGAGCAGGTTATCTTTAGAAGGGGCGTGTTTCAGGGAAACTCCCTCAGCCCTCTTCTCTTCTGCATCTTACTACTGCCATTGTCCGTTGCCTTACGGAAAACCATGGGATACAACTGCGGCACCCCCAGCAACCGGAGACATAAGGTCACCCATCTGTTTTACATGGATCACCTTAAACTTTATGCCTCCGGAAAAAAGGATCTTCATTAGTCCTTAAGGGTGGTACAAGAGTACACGCATGCTATCGGAATGGAGTTTGGGATCGACAAATGTACCACGGTTCATCTCAAAAGAGGATGATGCGAGGAATACGGAGAGGACGTTCAGCTCGTAGACGGAAGCATCCTACATCATCTGGATGCCGGAGAGACGTATACCTACCTAGGGGTGGAACAACGCCACACGCTACTGTTAAAAACCCTCTCCGCGGCAAGTATCAGCACAAACTCCGACAGAACTGGTCTACAGAACTGTCGGGAAAGAACAAAGTTGCTGCAACTAATATGCTTGCCGTTCCGATTCTACTCCACTCCTTAGGAGTAATGAAATGGACTCAGGAAGAGCTGCGACAACTCGACGTAAAAACTCGCAAAATGATTCATCTATATAGGAGCTTGCATCCTAAATCGTCTGCTCCACGGTTATACATCCTCAGACAACGGGGAGGCCGTGGGCTTTTGAGTTTGGAGTGTCTACACAACAGAATGGTACTAGATGGAGCCTGTAAAGTCATCAGGAGTTCAGATCCCCTTTTCTGTTTGGTATGCGATCACGAAAAAGCAGAGATTGGAGCAAGTTTTTCCAAGGCAGCAACCCGTGCAGCCGATGAACTCGGTCTCGTATTCGACACTGAACAGACAATCCCAAACTCTGTCACCGAGTTGGAACCCGTTCAGCAAAAAGCCCACGTGAAAGCTGCGGAGTGTGAGCATATAGCTACATAGGGATAAGCCAATGCATGGGGTATTCTTCAAGAACATTGAAGACCTTGGCTCATCCAGAAACCTGACCTTCGCTTTTCTCAGGACAAGTGGGCTGAAGTCGGAAACTGAGGGATTCATAATGGCCTGCCAGGCTCGTCTACCGCAGTCGTTTGATGGGTATAAAGGTCCCTGACACTACATGCAGAGCCTGTCGTGGGGCAGCTGAGACCATAATGCATTTGCCGTCAGCTCGTCCAGCTTATGCGGTCTCAGCCTATATCCACAGGCATAACGCGTCCTTATGAGTGTTGTACTACCATCTATGACACTCGTTCGGTGTAGACGAGACACCGGTATTGCCTTATACTTCGGGGGATATTGAGCCTGTTGTGGAGAATGAGAAGTGCCAAATAAATTGGAACTACTCATTTCCCACCGTCAGGCAAATACGAGTCAATAAGCCTGATGTAGTCCTCCTCGACCATCAAAGTAGGACGATTTTCGTCAATGAGTTTTCAGCTAATGGCGAAACGAACATCGTCCGAAAAGAGGAGGAAAAACGTACTTAATATTGAGATCTACTCTTTGAACTCTGCAGCCTTCACCCAAATTATTCTGTCAAGATGGTGGTTCTGATAATAGGGGTCCTTGGTGAAATGATGGACACACTGCTCTCAAACTTGAAAATCATAACGGCTTGCCATGATGCGGCAGAATACTTAGCCAGAAGAATGCATGCAGAAGGCCGTAATTCTTGGTTCACTCCGCCTTCTCAGGGCACATGACTCTCAGACCCAGTAACCACTCACCCCACGGACGTGGGGAGAGTTTACTGGGGATAATGATACACCACTGCGCCCTTCGGAAGTGTCGGGGCTCTGGAGACAGGGCCTGCCTGGGTAATTCCTAACGGATTAAAAAATAAATTAATAAGTTTTACTTAAAAAGTTTACAATAATTGAGCAATACATTGGAAGTCATTTGTAAATAAACAAATGATACCCATTATTCTCGTTTTTTGTACATAATATTTGCCAAAGGAATAATTACATGTATCATAGGTGAAATAGAGCGTTTTGAAAGATTTAAAATAATCATAAAATTAACATATATATTTACATACAAATACAAATAAACACCACATATTTACAGAAGAAATAGACAGCAGTAATCCATTTTCGACCAGTGCGTGTATTTTATGTCTATCAGTCACATGCAAGTAGCTTTTTATTAAATTTTTCATTTGTTCGAAGGAGTTTATTCGATGGATGTAGATTTTGTACATTTCTGGTAATGCATTGTACGTTTTAACGCTAAGGTAAGTATATGATCTTTGTCCTATTTTTTTTCTGGCTTGATTTGGTTTCACGATATCTCTTGATTTAATACGTATATTGTTGGTATGTTCTATTTGCTGAAGAATTTGTTTGTTTTTATAGGTATAGATAATCACATTATATATGTACATTTGTCGCAGGTCAAATACTATTGTTTCTTCGAATAAGTCATATATATATACCGGGTGGCTACGGAAGTATTGCCTACGGAATATCTCAGTTATTGTATGAAGTAGGTTTGTGAAATTTGGAGCGTCGATATAATGACATAAGAGCTTGAATTTGAGCATATTGACATGTCGAAGTTAACTTCCGGTCTGACCGGAAGTAACATCAACTTTCTTATTTTAAATGGAAACCCTATTTTTTTTTCGCTTTATTCAGCATTCAATTCCCTTTCTAATGACATATCACAAGTTGGTATCTAACTAGATCTGAAAAAAATTATTATTGAAATTCACCGAGTAGGCCGTGGAAGCAAAATGAAAGCCAAAAATTGAAAAGTTGGCTATGGAAACCATACGTCATTTGATAACAGTTGCTACTACTGTGATATTTTATTTTCATTCGTCGGTGTTATAAAAAGCCGCCAAAAAAAAATATTCGAAAAATTGGGAAATAAACAATACTCTGTAGGTCCATAACTTAAATAGGAACATACAACTTTTTCTTGCCTGTACTATTCAGCATAACCATTCCTTTCTAATGATATAATAGAAAGTAATTTTTTGAAATGAAATACCAAAAAATCCAATTATTATTCTTCAAATAACAAAACAGATTATCGCCATACGCAAAAATAACATTAAAAATAATGTGGAATGATAAATTATATCCTGTAGGTTCTAGGTTAAATAGGAACATAAACGTACTTGGTCTGTGCCATCGTCCATAGATATTCTAATATCTACCAATGGACGATGTTTGTGCTATTCAGAATAATCATTCCATTGCAATAATCATTCGAACCAAAATATTAACAAGTAGGCTGATTAAGATGTATTTTGGAATGAAACAAAAAAGAAACAAGAGCTCTCACGAACGCTGCTATCTATATTATTTTGACGTTCGAAGTAGTGTTTTTGATTCTGCCATTTTAAAAGGGTTTGGAAATCGAAATCAGTTAGTGGAATATTCAAAAAATGCCCCGTTATTTACGAACCGAACAAATTGACATGCTTCTCATTTATGGTGAATGTTTAAAAAATTCTTATGCCGCTGAACGATTGTATTTAGAGCGATATCCAGGGAGGCAGCAACCGTCAAGAAGGTATTTCCAGTGGCTTGAAGAAAAATTAAGAACTGAGCCTGATGTTCACGAAGACCAAAAAGCATTTGTTATTAATGAGGAAACTGAAATTAATGTATTAGCTTTAGTACAATATGATAGCACAATTTCCTCAAGGCAGATTGGCGCCGAATTAGCTATAAGTAAGGACTCTGCTAGGAAATTTTTCAAAAAACATCGATTTAAATCCTTCAAGTATCAGTTGCATCAACATTTGTATAAAAATGACGGTGAAAAGCGCCTGGAATATTGTAATTGGTTTCTTCGACAAAATGCTGAGAATCACCTATTTAACTAGTATATCTTGTTTATGGACGAGTCAAGATTTACCAAAAATGGATTATTTAACAGGAATAATACAAGGTAGGTACTGTACTTTATTTGGATTATTGTCGATAGTCGAAGTGTAAAGGGCTAAAAGTGTGAAAAGTGTTTCAGGTACTGGGCGATAGAAAACGAGCACCGGTTTCGACAAGGTGGCTTCCAGGAGAGATTTGGTGTGAATGTTTGGGCAGGAATGGTTGGAACTCATATTCTTGGCCCCATTCTTTTTCAAGGCCAACTATCCGGAGACAGATACTTTAATTTTTTAACGAATGAAATTTCGGAATTCATTAACAACCTACCAGCGGAATTAACTGAGAGAATGTACTTCCAGCAAGATGGCGCCCCTCCGCATAATTCAAGAATAGCGAGAAATTATCTTCAAAATCGCTTTCAAGAGAGACTTATAACAACCCATGGTCCAGTCAGGTGGCCACCAAGGTCACCTGATCATACTCCGTGCGACTTTTTTCTATAGGGGCATCTTAAAAATAGGGTGTACTCCACACAGCCTACAACTCTACATGAGCTAGAAGTAAAAATTCGTAGAGCTTTCCAAGATATCACGCCCCAAATGTTGAGAATCGTTTTACATGAAAATATCACCAGAGTCAGTAAATGTATTGACGCTGAGGGAATGCATTTCGAACATTTGTTTTGAATTTATTTTATCTTCAATCCTATCAATTTGAATTTATTTTTTCGATAAATCTGTTTTTTTGTTATTTGAATAATAATAATTGGATTTTTTGGTATTTCATTTCAAAAAATTACTTTCTATTATATGATTAGAAAGGAATGGTTATGCTGAATAGTACAGGCAAGAAAAAGTTGTATGTTCCTATTTAAGTTATGGACCTACAGAGTATTGTTTTTTTCCCAATTTTTCCAATATTTTTTTTGAGCTGCTTTTTATAACGCCGACGAATGAAAATAAAATATCACAGTAGTAGCAACTGTTATCAAGTGACGTATGGTTTCCATAGCCAACTTTTCAATTTTTGGCTTTCATTTTGCTTCTACGGCCTACTCGGTGAATTTCAATAATAATTTTTTTCTGATCTAGTTTCTGGTTAGATACCAACTTGTGATATGTCATTAGAAAGGGAATTGAATGCTGAATAAAGCGAAAAGAAAAAAAAATAGGGTTTCCATTTAAAATAAGAAAGTTGATGTTACTTCCGGTCAGACCGGAAGTTAACTTCGACATGTCAATATGCTCAAATTCTAGCTCTTATGTCATTATATCGACGCTCCAAATTTCACAAACCTACTTCATACAATAACTGAGATATTCCGTAGGCAATACTTCCGTAGCCACCCGGTATATATATACCGGGTGGCTACGGAAGTATTGCCTACGGAATATCTCAGTTATTGTATGAAGTAGGTTTGTGAAATTTAGAGCGTCGATATAATGACATAAGAGCTAGAATTTGAGCATATTGACATGTCGAAGTTAACTTCCGGTCTGACCGGAAGTAACATCAACTTTCTTATTTTAAATGGAAACCCTATTTTTTTTTCTTTTCGCTTCATTCAGTATTCAATTCCCTTTCTAATGACATATCACAAGTTGGTATCTAACCAGAAACTAGATGAGAAAAAAATTATTATTGAAATTCACCGAGTAGGCCGTGGAAGTAAAATGAAAGCCAAAAATTGAAAAGTTGGCTATGGAAACCATACGTCACTTGATAACAGTTGCTACCCCTGTGATATTTTATTTTCATTCGTCGGCGTTATAAAAAGCCGCCAAAAAAAATATTGGAAAAATTGGGAAAAAAACAATACTCTGTAGGTCCATAACTTAAATAGGAACATACAACTTTTTCTTGCCTGTACTATTCAGCATAACCATTCCTTTCTAATGATATAATAGAAAGTAATTTTTTGAAATGAAATACCAAAAAATCCAATTATTATTCTTCAAATAACAAATCTGTTTTTCCCAATTTTTCCAATATTTTTTTTGGCGGCTTTTTATAACGCTGACGAATGAAAATAAAATATCACAGTAGTAGCAACTGTTATCAAGTGACGTATGGTTTCCATAGCCAACTTTTCAATTTTTGGCTTTCATTTTGCTTCCACGGCCTACTCGGTGAATTTCAATAATAATTTTTTTCTGATCTAGTTTCTGGTTAGATACCAACTTGTGATATGTCATTAGAAAGGGAATTGAATGCTGAATAAAGCGAAAAGAAAAAAAAATAGGGTTTCCATTTAAAATAAGAAAGTTGATGTTACTTCCGGTCAGACCGGAAGTTAACTTCGACATGTCAATATGCTCAAATTCTAGCTCTTATGTCATTATATCGACGCTCCAAATTTCACAAACCTACTTCATACAATAACTGAGATATTCCGTAGGCAATACTTCCGTAGCCACCCGGTATATATATAATCTACATTCTAGTACAGTTCCATGCAGGAACGTACCCAAACTAACTTCACATGTCAACTTAATTTTAAATAATATAATTGATTCTCTTCTTCACGCCGGCCGTTACGGACACCGGTATGGTATCCATTTTACATAAATTCAAATATAATTAGTTTTTATCCATAACAAAATAATGTTTTTATGTGTGACGATTATCTTTATGTATATCTCAAAAACTGTTTCTGAATATGTTCAATAACTGTACACGTCTTTTTACTTCATCCATTGCAATCAATCTCAACAACACGTAAGTGGTTTAGAATCCATGTTGTTCAATTGTTTTCACTATATTTCGATCATGATTTGTAGCTTTCCCTGATGATGACAATAAAACTTGTCGAAATATTGGAATAAAGTGTTATAAGAGTATACTTTCCTGCATGCTGCTTGCTTACCCAACAAGTTCCCTAGCTTGATATATATATATATATATATATATATATATATATATATATATATATATATATATATCCTTATATATAAACCTATCTGAACATATATATATATATATATATATATATATATATATATATATATATATGAAAACTAAAAGTTCGGCTTGAACCGCGTCTAGAATTTGTTGAAATTCGACGTTTCGGCTCCGATTTTGGAGACATTTTCAAGAACTGAAAAGGAAAGAAAATTAATTAATGGTTGTAACGTAATTCTACGCTGAGGTCTCAATCTGCCTACTCCTCAGGCATAAGTACGTTAGGTTTTTGTGACTTGACGTCGGGGTCTCAATCTGCCTACTCCCCATGTCTCGTCACTGGTTCTCTCTAAGGTCTCCTACTCCTACTCCTTCGAGAGAACAGTTCTCTCGAAGGAGTAGGCAGATTTCAGAATTCCAGAAGAAATATTTGGTTGATACAAAAAAATCTTGAACAAAGCCAAGTATTATATTTTCTTCAACCAATTCTTTTGATTTGTTTGAAGCAAGACTCACAAGGCATATTTGTTGTTTTCTATTTACTTTTTTTGGGAATATATTGTATTGAATGGAGTATATTGTTCTTTGGAACCAAATTAGTAATTTTAAAAATTCAGAATTACTGGAATTGGTACAAGAATATGAACTACTTGATTGTAGAATTTGAGTCACCCAAATGAAAAAAATATTTATTTGAGTTAAGGAACAATATTGTTTAATTCAAAGACCGATAAAATGCCAAAATATTGTGTGGTTTTTTTTGGGTAAGTATCTATTTCATTACATAACATAAAGTATTTAATTTGGAGAAATCAAATACATAAATACGTGAATTCAGTAATGGCAAAACTAGTTCAAGAATTTAAAATATTTGTAAGAAACAAAAGTTTTCTCGAATTGAGTAAAACATATTGTTTAAACCAAACGTGCGATAATCAATTTTTTTTTGAAAGTCATAGTGTACATGGTTTTCCATAAGTATTGAGCAACATTTCAGAAACATGGATTATTATTTAATATACCGCTAGGAGTTTGTGTTATATTTTTGTTATTTTTTTTTTTCTTAGAGAACGCTGAAGAAACGTTACTTACGTTCATGAAATCTCAACAAGAACAAATGCAGAAGCAACAACTCCTCATGAAAAACCAACACGAGTTTTTGGTTCAATTAGCAAACACCTTTGCTTCTGCTAAATCCCCTGGCTACGTCTGCGAATATTTCAGGATGGAAACTCTGGGAAACACTATCGGCAAATTTCATTATGATCCTGAATCTGGCTCAACATTCGATATTTGGTATAAGTGCTTTGAAAGTCTCTTTAGGGAAGATGCGAAGAACTTATCTGATTCTGCAAAAGTGAGATTACCCCTCAGAAAATTAGATACTACGTGCCATGATCAGTACGTTAATTTTATTCCACCTCAAGAAATCAAAGACATCAATTTTAAAGACACCCTTGCTGGTCGAAGCGTTGGTTGCGAAATAAAATTTGGAATTTGCGATAGTTGAAAGAGACAACTCACTTGGTGAATTTTCCTTCTGAATGCCCTCTTGATTAGTTGGTGATATGTTTATCATATGTTGGAGCACTTGAGATTGCGAGAGATTTGAACTTGTAACAAATGCAAAATTGCGAGATTGCGGTAGAAGAGCTACGAACACACTTTCGTATGACTTTTTCTGAACTGACGGTTTTCTCTCTACGGTTCGCCATAGAGGGCGTAGATGTCACCTCAACTGTATTTTTACCGCAAAAATAAGATTGTAGACTTTTGAATGCTCTCAGTTACTGAGTATATTGTAATTTGGAAAGTTTTTAAAGAGAAAATTGTAATATCTAAGCATTGCTAAGTACCTAAATGAATTAATTGATTATTAATAAACATAATTTCAAAAATTACTAATACTAGGAGTGAGATATGTTTGGCAAGAAATTATCAATATTTCATACCAGATATCAGTGCATGCAGCTTTCCAAATCGGAAGCAGAAGACTTCGTTACATTCGCTTCTGAAGTGAACAAACAATGTGAAGATTTCAAGATGAATCAAATAACTTCAGATCAATTCAAATGCTTCATTTTCATTTGTGGACTTCATTCTAGCAAATACGCTGATATTAGCATTAACCTGTTATCAAAAATTACCAGGAAAGATTCAGAAAAAAAAATGGCCAGATCGAAAAAGAGGCAGCAGCATTAATATTCGCAGTGATCAAATTTAATGAAATGATATATGGTAGACATTTCACCTCACAAACTGACCATAAACCTCTTTTGGCAATTTTTGGATCGAAAAAAGGCATTCCAATCTACACAGCTAATAGACTGCAACAGTGGGCACTTACCTAGAAAGTATATAATTTCAAAATTGAATATATAAAAACTGCTGAATTTGGTTATGCAGATATATTGTCAAGACTAATTAATAAATCTGAAGACGAAGAATATTTGATTGCTTCAATCATCTTGGAAACAGATATATGCTAGGAGTTTGATGAAACCATGAGTATTTTACCACTCACACATAATCTAGTCCATCGAGAAACAAAAAATTATGGAGTTCTGAAGGAAGTTATGGAGCACACTCGAAATACTTGGCCATCAAATACAAGGATTATGAGTGAAGATGTTATGAAATTTTACCACAGAAGAGAATATTTTTCTGTAGTTAACGTTTGTTTGATGTTCGGAAACAGAATAGTGATTCCCAGATATTCCATGACAGAATTCTAAAACAATTACATACCGGACATCCAGGTCAAGAAAGGATTGAATCAGTTGCCAGAAGTTATGTATACTGGCCTAATATAGAGAATATACATATACATATATATATATATATATATATATAGATATATATATATATATATATATATATATATATATATATATATATATATATATATATATATATATATATATATATATATATATGTTAGGATTTTTGTTGATATGGACCATCTCAAGGAATAACCTGTTTTTTTGATTGCTGACTTTGTCTAGAATTTTTGGATTTGAATAATCAAACCGGTGGCCTGTTTTCTGGGTGTGGTCGACTGCTGCACAGGAGTTTTTTCCCAATTGGGCATCACTCTTGTGCAAAGCTAGCCGTTGTTTTAACCACTGTGAGGTCTGTCCGACATAACTACCTTCACAACCTTGGCATGGTAGTTCATAAATTACATTGCTAAGGAGTGGAGTTGGTGTTTTGTCTTTGATTTTGGAGAACAAGTTGGATAGTTTTGTATTATTACGCTTGGCTATTTTGATTTGTGGAAAGTCTTTGAAAATTTTTATTATGCGGTTGGATACTTTGTCGATGAATGGGATTGATTTGTACTTATATTGTATTGTAACGTCATCAGTTTGTCCGTCATAAAAGTTGGAGTTATAGATTAGTTTTTTTAAGATGTGTTTTGGGTAACCGTTGTGTGTAAAAATGTCAAATAACTTTCTCAGATTCGCTTTAAAAAACGTTTCATGGCAGATGTGGGTGACTCTATTTTTCATAGCAATGACGGTGTTGTATTTCTGATTTAAGGGATGGTGAGAGGCAAAGTTGATGAAACGTCCTGATGCTGTTTCTTTTTGGTACCAATCCAACAAAATACTGTTGTCTTCAGTACGTATCAACCTTGCATCTAAGAAGGGGACACTGTTATCTGTTTCTTTTTCGACAGTAAACTGTAAATGTTTATTGAACGAATTGAAAGTATCTGTATAGTGTCTGCCGGTACTGCACAAATGATGTCATCTACATATTTGTAGATGAAGGGCAATTGGAAGGGTAATAATGGAATAACGGAGTCAAGTAAGTGGTCTAATACAATCTCTGCTAAAATTGGACTTATTGGTGAACCCATAGGAGTACCGAAAATTTGCTTGTAAAATTTTCCATCGAAACTGAAGTAGGTATTGTCGAAAATGAAGTTAATGAGGTTCAAAAAATTATTTTTTGAGATAGAAGTGTGATTTTGCACTAAGTGCCATTTTTGTTCTAGAATAGTGTTGATAAGTTCTACGGGGATATTAGTGAAAAGTGAAACTACATCTAAAGAAATGAGTACATAGCCTTCGGGTATTTTGCCATTGGAGATTAAATTTACAAAGGTGAAAGTGTCTTTTATGTTGTAATCAGAATTATCCTCGAAAGAGAGCTTGAGAATGTTTGCTAAATATTTAGAGATATTATATGTAGTGGCACCAATAGAACTAACAATTGGACGTAGTGGGGTATTTGGTTTGTGTATTTTTGGTAAGCAATATAATTTAGGAAATGCAGAGTTGTAAATTGTGAGATGTTTTGCATCTTGTTTGGATATTTCATTGCTGTTTAGGAGTTGTTTTATCAGGAGGTTGTGCTTATTTTGCACGGTAATCGTGGGATCTCTTTTAAGTTCTTTGTAAGTTGTGATGTCTTCTAATAGGGTTATTGTTTTGTCAGTGTATTCCTTTTTGTCCATTGCAACCGTGCAGTTGCCTTTATCAGATTGTAAAATATATAACTCTGGGTGTTCTCTTAGGAAATGTTTAGTTTTGTTGAAAATTCTGTTGATGTATGTCGGTTTTTCAGGGCGAGAAACATGGAAAGCGTTAGTGAGAATATTGGCGGCTCTGGACCTTAATATGTCTTTTGATTCTGTTGGTACGTCCTCAATGATGTTCTCTACATCTGCCAAGAAGTGGTCTAGTCGAAGTGATTGTCTAGTGTCTGGAATAGCAAACTTCGGTCCGAGAGAAAGAAAGTCAGATATGTCTTCAGGAATGTCTACCGTGGAAATATTCCTGAACCAACTGTCCTTAGTGGACGGGGAAGTTATACGGTGATGAAAGTTCCCTGGTTTAGTTAATAGTCTGGTAAGTATGTCTTGGTTTTTTTGTCTTATTCTTTCGTGTAGGTATTCGTATGTTTTCTTTTGTTTTTGTTCAAACTCACTGATTATGTTATTCGGGAGTAATTGTCTTAGACTTCGATTTATCTTTGAAATGTTTTTGTTAATCTTTGAGATGGTGTTGCAAGTTATTTTAACAACAGACCGCTACCCGAGAATTCCTACTTAGTTAATAGAGTTCGGTCGAGAATACTATATATATATATATATATATATGAAAACTAAAAGTTCGGGTTGAACCGCGTCTAGAATTTGTTGAAATTCGACGTTTCGGCTCCGATTTTGGAGCCATTTTCAAGAACTGAAAAAGAAAGAAAATTAATAAATGGTTGAAACGTAATTCTACGCTGAGATCGCAATCTGCCTACTCCTCAGGTATAATTACGTTAGGTTTTTGTGACTTGACGTCGGGGTCTCAATCTGCCTACTCCCCATGTCTCGTCACTGGTTCTCTCTAAGGTCTCAATCTGCCTACTCCTTCGAGAGAACAGTTCTCTCGAAGGAGTAGGCAGATTGAGACCTTAGAGAGAACCAGTGACGAGACATGGGGAGTAGGCAGATTGAGACCCCGACGTCAAGTCACAAAAACCTAACGTAATTATACCTGAGGAGTAGGCAGATTGCGATCTCAGCGTAGAATTACGTTTCAACCATTTATTAATTTTCTTTCTTTTTCAGTTCTTGAAAATGGCTCCAAAATCGGAGCCGAAACGTCGAATTTCAACAAATTCTAGACGCGGTTCAACCCGAACTTTTAGTTTTCAAATATCTGACCGCGGAAACCTATCTGAACACATATATATATATATATATATATATATATATATATATATATATATATATATATATATATATATATATATATATATATATATATTCGTGTTCCAAGGTTTATGTCGGCCAGACAGGAAGACCGTTTGAAAACCGAATACGTGAACATCGTATGAACTATGTAAATAAGAAATCAAATTCGACATATGCAAACCATATTTTATAAGGAGATCATACCTTTGATGAAAAGTTCTAAATTCTTCATGTCGAAAATAAAGGTTTTAAGCTTAATTATTTAGAATTCCTAGAAATTAATAAATTTAAAAATTAAAATTATTCATTAAATGACCAACTAGACCTTAATGGCAGCCCATTGTTGAATTTGTTTTCTTAATGCGTTTCAGGTACATTTGTTATTGCTAATTGGATATAATTGTGGTTATGGATCTAGGATACTGATAAACCAAGTAGTAGGTACTTAATAACTCATTTAAATCAAGTTTCAACGTAAATTACTTTAAGTGTATCAAATCGCTTGATAAAGCTACAGTGTAGCGAAACATGGTGCGAGTGTAACAAAAATTGTGGAATTCTAATCGTGTTTACCCTAATGTCAAATATTATGGAATTCCATCAAGTAACGACCAATTCAATCCAATAATGAAACCCTGATGATAGTTTTCTTATGAGTTTTTCAATGTGATTTTCAAATTCCAATCTATCATCAATATGTAAACCCAGACATTTTGTTTCTGTCCTACTACTGATCACTTGATTTCGACATCGAGAAGATACAGGTCACAAAATAGACTTCAAAAACACAAAAACAATTTCCACCGAGAAAACTCTGCAAACCAGGATCATCCGAGAAGCCCTCGAGATAGAGAAGCGCCCCAATTGCCTCAACACTCGCGACGACGGACGTAGACTTCCCAGTACCTGGAAGCCTCTCATTGCACGCATCAACTCATTTCCCACTAACCCAGTTCCCGCACATAGCTCACTTAGCGTCAACCAAGTTCCCGCACACAGCTCATCTAGCGCCAACTCAGTTCCCGCCCATAGTTCACCTCGCGCCAATACATTGCACACGGCCATTACAGCCACGTCCACTATAAATACAGTTCCTCAACCCACAATTCCTCAGTTCTCTCGAAGGAGTAGGCAGATTGAGACCTTAGAGAGAACCAGTGACGAGACATGGGGAGTAGGCAGATTGAGACCCGACGTCAAGTCACAAAAACCGAACGTAATTATACCTGAGGAGTAGGCAGATTGAGACTTCAGCGTAGAATTACGTTTCAACCATTTATTAATTTTCTTTCTTTTTCAGTTCTTGAAAATGGCTCCAAAATCGGAGCCGAAACGTCAAATTTCAACAAATTCTAGACGCGGTTCAACCCGAACTTTTAGTTTTCATATATATATATATATATATATATATATATATATATATATATATATATATATATACTCGAAGGAGTAGGCAGATTGAGACCTTAGAGAGAACCAGTGACGAGACAAGGGGAGTAGGCAGATTGAGACCCCGACGTCAAGTCACAAAAACCGAACGTAATTATACCTGAGGAGTAGGCAGACTGAGACCTCAGCGTAGAATTACGTTTCAACCATTTATTAATTTTCTTTCTTTTTCAGTTCTTGAAAATGGCTCCAAAATCGGAGCCGAAACGTCGAATTTCAACAAATTCTAGACGCGGTTCAACCCGAACTTTTAGTTTTCATATATATATATAATTGGATTTACTGGTATTTCATTTCAAAAAATTACTTTCTATTATATCATTAGAAAGGAAAGGTTATGCTGAATAGAACAGGCAAGAAAAAGTTGTATGTTCCTATTTAAGTTATGGACCTACAGAGTATTGTTTTTTTTCCAATTTTTCCAATATTTTTTTTGGCGGCTTTGTATAACGCTGACGAATGAAAATAAAATATCACAGTAGTAGCAACTGTTATCAAGTGACGTATGGTTTCCATAGCCAACATTTCAATTTTTGGCTTTCATCTTGCTTCCACGGCCTACTCGGTGAATTTCAATAATAATTTTTTTTGATCTAGTTTCTGGTTAGATACCAACTTGTGATATGTTATTAGAAAGTAAATTGAATGCTGAATAAAGCGAAAAGAAAAAAAAATGGGGTTTCCATTTAAAATAAGAAAGTTGATGTTACTTCCAGTCAGACCGGAATATATATATATATATATATATATATATATATATATATATATATATATATATATATATATATATATATATATATATATATATATATGAGTTTTTTAATATTTGGGATATGCAGCAGGCCAATAAGGGTACTCTTATACACTTGTTCCAAGCTTTCAATAACTTTTTATTATCATCTTCAGGGAAACTACAAATATGTTAAGACAACTATGAGAATTACGCCAACGAAAAACGTGGAATAACTTACACTGTTTCGAGGTTACATGCATGGCGTATATGTTAAAAATAATCATGAAATATGGACAGCACTGGGAGTAAAACATCATTAATAACAACAAGAGTAACGTGGATGCACACTCATTACTGATGATACATTATGACATGGATTTCAAAATTGTTAAAATTATATAAAAGCACGTGTTGTCCTTGAAGAGGCAAACAACCGCGCCGAGTAATTGTGTTCGACTGACTAGCCAAGACAAATGACATGAGACAATTGATAAATGATAAATGACAGGTGACATGAGCCACACGGAATCTTTATCATGGGGAGTGACAGATGACACTACAACCTAATGATACAGATCTGTGATGGAGCTACATGGAACAATAATTATGAAATGTGAATTTTGGAATATGAGAACAATTTATTTGAATGGTGTAGGTGACAGATGAGCTGAACCAACAAAGGAAACATATCCTGAAACCATGAACACTCGACCTAATGCTAACAATAATACATTACTGGAATACATGGAACAAAGATTGTATGAACAGTATTTTGACGGAGGAATTGAATTATATTGAATTAATTTGTGAAGTCAATATTCATTGAAGTAATCCGTTGATTGTCTCCAAACCTTGTATTATCTGCAAAAATTAAATAAGAGTAAATTTCACTCAAGTGATTTACGTCTGTTTTTTTATTCAGCGCATTAACCGCTTGTGCAATGTGAACCATTTCTAAAAAAAGCCTTTTGGCTGTGTTTTTTTCTGTAGATAAAATTTTTACCGAATTATAATCCATACAAAGTCCTTCCTTAGCAACATGTTCACTCAGTGCACATCTCTCCGGGTGTAGTCTACTGTCGCTCTTGTGTGACACAATGCGGTCCTTAAGTGGTCTGGACGTTTGTCCAATGTATTGTTTTTCACAATTTTGACACTGTATACAATAAACTACATCCGAACAGTGTATGCATGGAGTCTTGTCTTTTAATTTGGAAAAAATTCTCTTGATAGGCAAAACATTATTATTGGATATTTTTATATTTTTTGAAAAAGGTTTGAAAATTTTGGATAGTCCAGGGGTGATGTCTTTAATAAACGGTAAAGAGGCATAAAAGGAAAGAGTCCCTTTGACTTCAGCAACTTGCGCATTGACTGGAGATGGAGAAAGTGTATTATTAATATTATTACTATGTAAGTTTATGTCATCCATGGATGAGGTATTATACAAGATCTTTTTTACAAAGGAAGCAGGATATGAATTTTGGAGAAAAAGATTGTAAATTATGTCATGTCATGTAACATTTTTTTTGAGAAAGGAAGTGTCAGATATTTTGATGACCCTTGATTTCATTTGTTTAATCAGATTGACCTTCATGCTCTGTTTATGATAAGACCAGTAGCTCATATATCTTCCAGAGCTCAATGGTTTCCTATACCAATCTATAAGTACGGTGTTCTCTGGTGTTCTGATAAACATGGTATCAAGGAACGGAACGCTGTTCTGTTCGTTTTCTCTCTCAATGGTGAACTGTATGTGGGGATCGTAGCTGTTAAAAATGAACAAGGTGTCATCTATGGTATCTGATGGAATTGCAATGATAATGTCATCTACATATTTCTTAAGGAAAGGTGGATTGAAATGGAGAACATGAGTGACCATGTCTAACAAATCATCCATAACGTATGGTGCCAATATAGGGCTAATTTTTGCACCCATTGGGGTACCAAAAGTCTGTTTATAAAATTTATCATTGAATGCAAAATAAGTATTTTCAAAGAGGAAAGATATTAAATTTAAAAAAGTGTCTTCAGTCAAGTTGCAGTAACCACTGATCACGCTCCACTTTTTTTCAATGGCCCTTAAACACGCCTGTAAGTAAACATTACTAAATAGAGAGACCACATCTAGACTGGCCAGAACAAAATTATTTGGAAGTTTAAATTTATTAAAAAGTGTATTAACTTGAAAGGAGTCTTTTATATAATAATCATTGTCAAAGTCATATGCTTTGGTTAAAATGTCAGTGAGAAAGGATGAAATGGATTGTGGGAGCTCCTATTGAGGCCACTATTGGTCGACCAGACAAAGTCGGTTTATGAATTTTGGGGAGTGAATAGAATTTTGGAGAAATAGATTTATATGAAGTTAGTTTCTTTTTTTGTACCTCATCGATTTCGTCGTTCATATGTGCTAGCTTTATTAATTTATTACTTTTTGATTGAATAGACGACGTTGGATCCGAGCGCAGTTCAATATAAGTGTCGTTACCCACTATGAGATCGTTAGACATAGTCATGTACTGATCTCTGTCCATAACGACAGTTACATTACCCTTGTCTGAATTTGTTATTATTAAGTTTGGATTATTTTTTAAAAATTGTTTAGATTGATTGTATAAGCCATGATAAAAGGAGAAGTTATGTTGCGAATTATGAAAACCATTCGTAATGAGATTTGTAGATTTGGATATTGCGATATTTCTGCTATGATTGTCTGAAATTGATGAGGTGACATAGTCTACATCAGCCAATAGACTTTTTAAAGAAATATCTTTCCCTATAACGGGTTCGATGCTGAACTTTGGACCTAGAGATAAAAACTTTAATATGTTTTGTGGGATTTCAGTATTTGAGAGATTCCTGATCCAATTTGTCTGAGTATTTAACTTTTCTTGAAGTTGACTCTCCTGTAATTTTTGCAGTTTGGAGATATTTTTAATCTTTACTTTATGGAAAATGGTTTGAAAAGACCTGCGTTGTCTACTAGAAAATTCTATGAACATCAAGAGATTATGTCAGCTTTAAATTTTGATAAAAGAGATTCATATTTATGAATAATTTTGTGATTGAAGTCGATTTCAATATTAAGTAACTTATTTCCTAACCTTAAGTTGAACTGTTTGGATGCATTCGCAAATGATGGATCCTGTCTGAGTAATAATTCGTCTATGGGTTTTTTGGAGTGCTGTATGTGAGCCGGTGATAATCCTAGTGTTCTGCATTTGAGGATTAAAAAATAATCCAAACTTAATAATAACAAATTCAGGCAAGGGTAATGTAACTGTCGTTATGGACAGAGATCAGTACATGACTATGTCTAACGATCTCATAGTGGGTAACGACACTTATATTGAACTGCGCTCGGATCCAACGTCGTCTATTCAATCAAAAAGTAATAAATTAATAAAGCTAGCACATATGAACGACGAAATCGATGAGGTACAAAAAAAGAAACTAACTTCATATAAATCTATTTCTCCAAAATTCTATTCACTCCCCAAAATTCATAAACCGACTTTGTCTGGTCGACCAATAGTGGCCTCAATAGGAGCTCCCACAATCCATTTCATCCTTTCTCACTGACATTTTAACCAAAGCATATGACTTTGATAATGATTATTATATAAAAGACTCCTTTCAAGTTAATACACTTTTTAATAAATTTAAACTTCCAAATAATTTTGTTCTGGCCAGTCTAGATGTGGTCTCTCTATTTAGTAATGTTTACTTACAGGCGTGTTTAAGGGCCATTGAAAAAAAGTGGAGCGTGATCAGTGGTTACTGCAACTTGACTAAAGACACTTTTTTAAATTTAATATCTTTCCTCTTTGAAAATACTTATTTTGCATTCAATGATAAATTTTATAAACATACTTTTGGTACCCCAATGGGTGCAAAAATTAGCCCTATATTGGCAGCATACGTTATGGATGATTTGTTAGACATGGTCACTCATGTTCTCCCTTTCAATCCACCTTTCCTTAAGAAATATGTAGATGACATTACCATTGCAATTCCATCAGATACCATAGATGACACCTTGTTCATTTTCAACAGCTACGATCCCCACATACAGTTCACCATTGAGAGAGAAAACGAACAGAACAGCGTTCCGTTCCTTGATACCTAGACTACACCCGGAGAGATGTGCACTGAGTGAACATGTTGCTGAGGAAGGACATTGTATGGATTATAATTCGGTAAAAATTTTATCTACAAAAAAAACACAGCCAAAAGGCTTTTTTTAGAAATGGTTCACATTGCACAAGCGGATAATGCGCTGAATAAAAAAACAGACGTAAATCACTTGAGTGAAATTTACTATTATTTGATTTTTGCAGATAATACAAGGTTTGGAGACAATCAACGGATTACTTCAATGAATATTGACTTCACAAATTAATTCAATATAATTCAATTCCTCCGTCAAAATACTGTTCATACAATCTTTGTTCCATGTATTCCAGTAATGTATTATTGTTAGCATTAGGTCGAGTGTTCATGGTTTCAGGATATGTTTCCTTTGTTGGTTCAGCTCATCTGTCACCTACACCATTCAAATAAATTGTTCTCATATTCCAAAATTCACATTTCATAATTATTGTTCCATGTAGCTCCATCACAGATCTGTATCATTAGGTTGTAGTGTCATCTGTCACTCCCCATGATAAAGATTCCGTGTGGCTCATGTCACCTGTCATTTATCATTTATCAATTGTCTCATGTCATTTGTCATTGGTCTTGGCTAGTCAGTCGAACACAATTACTCGGCGCGGTTGTTTGCCTCTTCAAGGACAACACGTGCTTTTATATAATTTTAACAATTTTGAAATCCATGTCATAATGTATCATCAGTAATGAGTGTGCATCCACGTTACTCTTGTTGTTATTAATGATGTTTTACTCCCAGTGCTGTCCATATTTCATGATTATTTTTAACATATACGCCATGTAACCTCGAAACAGTGTAAGTTATTCCACGTTTTTCGTTGGCGTAATTCTCATAGTTGTCTTAACATATTTGTAGTTTCCCTGAAGATGATAATAAAAAGTTATTGAAAGCTTGGAACAAGTGTATAAGAGTACCCTTATTGGCCTGCTGCTTATCCCAAATATTAAAAAACTCATATATATATATAAGACGGAAACTATGACATCTACAGTCATTAGTTGAAACTTAATTAATGACTGTAGATGTCATAGTTTCCGTCTTGTTATACTTCTTTGCCTTTCGGTACAAATCCAGAGTGAATTCGTTTTTATTTCGAGAGTTATCAAAGCTGTCCTGATGATTGGGAAACCATGAAACGATCGTAGGCTGATGGTGGAACTCTCGGAATTAAATCGAAAACACTCTATTCCTCTATATATATATATATATATATATATATATATATATATATATATATATATATATATATATATATATATATATGAAAACTAAAAGTTCGGGTTGAACCGCGTCTAGAATTTGTTGAAATTCGACGTTTCGGCTCCGATTTTGGAGCCATTTTCAAGAACTGAAAAAGAAAGAAAATTAATAAATAGTTGAAACGTAATTCTACGCTGAGGTCTCAATCTGCCTACTCCTCAGGTATAATTACGTTCGGTTTTTGTGACTTGACGTCGGGGTCTCAATCTGCCTACTCCCCATGTCTCGTCACTGGTTCTCTCTAAGGTCTCAATCTGCCTACTCCTTCGAGAGAAGTTCTCTCGAAGGAGTAGGCAGATTGAGACCTTAGAGAGAACCAGTGACGAGACATGGGGAGTAGGCAGATTGAGACCCCGACGTCAAGTCACAAAAACCGAACGTAATTATACCTGAGGAGTAGGCAGATTGAGACCTCAGCGTAGAATTACGTTTCATCCATTTATTAATTTTCTTTCTTTTTCAGTTCTTGAAAATGGCTCCAAAATCGGAGCCGAAACGTCGAATTTCAACAAATTCTAGACGCGGTTCAACGCGAACTTTTAGTTTTCAAATATCTGACCGCGGAAACCTATCTGAACACATATATATATATATCTATATATATATATATATATATATATATATATATATATATATATATATATATATATATATATATATATATATATATATATATATATATATATATATATATATATATATATATATATATATATATATATATATATATATATATATATATCTCAGTTATAGTATGAAGTAGGTTTGTGAAATTTGGATCGTCGATATAATGACATAAGAGCTAGAATTTGAGCATATTGACATGTCGAAGTTAACTTCCGGTCTGACCGGAAGTAACATCAACTTTCTTATTTTAAATGGAAACCCTATTTTTTTTCTTTTCGCTTTATTCAGCATTCAATTCTCTTTCTAATGACATCACAAGTTGGTATCTAACCAGAAACTAGATCAGAAAAAAATTAATATTGAAATTCACCGAATAGGCCGTGGAAGCAAAATGAAAGCCAAAAATTGAAAAGTTGGCTATGGAAACCATACGTCACTTGATAACAGTTGCTACTACTGTGATATTTTATTTTCATTCGTCGGCGTTATAAAAAGCCGCCAAAAAAAATATTGGAAAAATTGGGAAAAAAACAATACTCTGTAGGTCCATAACTAAAATAGGAACATACAACTTTTTCTTGCCTGTACTATTCAGCATAACCATTCCTTTCTAATGATATAATAGAAAGAAATTTTTTGAAATGAAATACCAAAAAATCCAATTATTATTCTTCAAATAACAAAACAGATTATCGCCATACGCAAAAATAACATTAAAAATAATGTGGAATGATGAATTATATCCTGTAAGTTCTAGGTTAAATAGGAACATAAACGTACTTGGTCTGTGCCATCGTCCATAGATATTCTAATAGCTACCTATGGACGATGTTTGTGCTATTCAGAATAATCATTCCATTGCAATAATCATTCGAACCAAAATTTCAACAAGTAGGCTGATGAAAATGTATGTTGGAATGAAACAAAAAAGAAACGAGAGCTCTCACGAACGCTGCTATCCATATTATTTTGACGTTCGAAGTAGTGTTTTTGATTCTGCCATTTTAAAAGGGTTTGGAAATCGAAATCAATTAGTGGAATATTCAAAAAATGCCCCGTTATTCACGAACGGAACACATTGACATGCTTCTCATTTATGGTGAATGTTTAAAAAATTCTTATGCCGCTGAACAATTGTATTTAGAGCGATATCCAGGGAGGCAGCAACCGTCAAGAAGGTATTTCCAGTGGCTTGAAGAAAAATTGAGAACTGAGCCTGATGTTCACGAAGACCAAGAAGCATTTGTTATTAATGAGGAAACTGAAATTAATGTATTAGCTTTAGTACAATATGATAGCACAATTTCCTCAAGGCAGATTGGCGCCGAATTAGCTATATGTAAGGACTCTGCTAGGAAAATTTTGAAAAAACATCGATGTAAATCCTTCAAGTATCAGTTGCATCAACATTTGTATGAAAATGACGGTGAAAGGCGCCTGGAATATTGTAATTGGTTTCTTCGACAAAATGCTGAGAATCACCTATTTAACTATTATATCTTGTTTACGAACGAGTCAAGATTCACCAACAATGGATTATTTAACAGGAATAATTCAAGGTAGGTTCTGTACTTTATTTGGATTATTGTCGATAGTCGAAGTGTAAAGTGCTAAAAGTGTGAACGGTCTTTTGTTTCAGGTACTGGGCGATAGAAAACGAGCACCGGTTTCGACAAGGTGGCTTCCAGGAGAGATTTGGTGTGAATGTTTGAGCAGGAATAGTTGGAACTCATATTGTTGGCCCCATTCTTTTTCAAGGCCAACTAACCGGAGATAGATACTTTAATTTTTTAACGAATGAAATTTCGGAATTCATTAACAACCTACCAGCGGAAATAACTGAGAGAATGTACTTCCAGCAAGATGGCGCCCCTCCGCATAATTCAAGAATAGCGAGAAATTATCTTCAAAATCGCTTTCAAGAGAGACTTATAACAACCCATGGTCCAGTCAGGTGGCCACCAAGGTCACCTGATCTTACTCCGTGCGACTTTTTTCTATGGGGGCATCTTAAAAATAGGGTGTATTCCACACAGCCTACAACTCTACATGAGCTAGAAGTAAAAATTCGTAGAGCTTTCCAAGATATCACGCCCCAAATGTTGAGAAACGTTTTACATGAAAATATCACCAGAGTCAATAAATGTATTGACGCTGAGGGAATGCATTTCGAACATTTGTTTTGAATTTATTTTATCTTTAATCCTATCAATTTGAATTTTTTTTTTCGATAAATCTGTTTTTTTGTTATTTGAATAATAATAATTGGATTTTTTGGTATTTCATTTCAAAAATTAACTTTCTATTATATCATTAGAAAGGAATGGTTATGCTGAATAGTACAGGCAAGAAAAAGTTGTATGTTCCTATTTAAGTTATGGACCTACAGAGTATTGTTTTTTTTTCCAATTTTTCCAATATTTATTTTGTCGGCTTTTTATAATGCCGACGAATGAAAATAAAATATCACAGTAGTAGCAACTGTTATCAAGTGACGTATGGTTTCCATAGCCAACTTTTCAATTTTTGGCTTTCATTTTGCTTCCACGGCCTACTCGGTGAATTTCAATAATAATTTTTTTCTGATCTAGTTTCTGGTTAGATACCAACCTGTTATATGTCATTAAAAAGGGAATTGAATGCTGAATAAAGCGAAAAGAAAAAAATAAGGGTTTCCATTTAAAATAAGAAAGTTGATGTTACTTCCGGTCAGACCGGAAGTTAACTTCGACATGTCAATATGCTCAAATTCTAGCTCTTATGTCATTATATCGACGCTCCAAATTTCACAAACCTACTTCATACAATAACTGAGATATTCCGTAGGCAATACTTCCGTAGCCACCCATATATATAATATATATATGTATATATAAGGCCACTAAGTTGGCCTTCATCAGATCGTCCGTGGCAAAGGATTCATGTTGACTTCGCGGGTCCAGTGCGTGGTTACTTTTATATCCTGATCATCGATTCTTATTCTAAGTGGCCTGAAGTATTTTCCACAAAAACGATAACTCCACAGTTCACTTTAATGAAACTGGATGAAGTATTTTCTCATTTTGGATTTCCTGAAACTCTTTTCACGAAAAACGAAACCCAGTTCAGCAGTGAAATGTTCAAATCATATTGTCTGATTCATGGTATTGAATATATTCGTACAGCAATCTTCGTGGAGTGAGTTTCTTGATTTTCCATGCGGATGGCGTTGCGATCATCTCAGTTATGTGTCGTAGCTTCATCCGTGAGGAAATATTAGTTGAACAGTTGATTATTATTCATTTGACAGGGACAGGACAATTATAATGTTGTCCGACCTACCCTGGCACTGATGAGAGGCAATAAACCTCGAAACATGCATGTCTGCAGGTGGTCATCCCCAGCCAAATGAAGAATAATCTGTTTAATCACAAGACAAGTACTTGCAATTGGGTCTTCTTGGAAGAACGTTGCACAAATATCTGTCAGATGTAGTTCAATGTCCGTCGTGGTATTAGCCAGGGAAGTAGTTGTTTTCTGACAGATGTTTGCCTTTATTTTTCCACTTGGTGGAAACTCTTGAAGAGAAGGGTACTCAGTATTCATTTGACTTTGTTGATACCTCTCCGGCACAAATACATTTCAGACTTGTTCGAAATATTACAGTTTACTCTTTCTGGAGTGTGTGCTGCATAGGAGTGGCTTGTTTTTGATTTTCCGTGCGGATGGCGCTGCGAGCTTACTTGTGGAATGAAGTTTCACCCGTGGGGAAATATTAGTTAAACGGTTGATTATTATTCATTTGGCAGGTACAGGGTAATTATAATGTTTTCCGACCTACCCTGTCACTGATGAGGCAAAAAACCTCGAAACATGCATGGCTGCAGGTAATCATTCCCTGCTAAAGGAAGAATTATCTTCCGTTTGTAATAATTTGAACGAAGTTGAAAAATATTGTGCCATGCAGAGAAGTATCAACAATGTGAAAGGATACGGAGAACCCTTCTCTCTAAGAATATCGACCAAGTGGAAAATTGAAGGCAAACATCTGTCAGAAAATAACTACTTTCCTGGCTAATACCACGATGGACATTGAACTACATCTGACAGATATTTGTGCAACGTTCTTTCAAGAAGACCCAATTGCAAGTGCTTGTCTTGTAATTAAACAGAAGATTATCCTTCATTTGGCTGGGGATGACCACCTGCAGACATGCATGTTTCGAGGTTTATTGCCTCTCATCAGTGACAGGGTAGGTCGAACAAGATTATAATTATTCTTCGTTCAAATTATTACAGTTTTCTCTTCCCGCAGTCTGTGCTTCTTGGGTGTGATTTGTCTTGTTTCTTGATTTTCTCTGCGGATGGCGCTGCGATCAACTTTGTTGTGGATCGTAGTGTCATTTTTGAGAAAATGTCCACACTGTCTCCTAAAGATAGGATTTTGAAAATTTTGAGTGAGTGAGTTAGATGATTATAAATTTTCAGGGATGTTATGATTGGTCCTTTTTTTATCTGTGAGGTCGAGGCTAAAGGAATGTATAGTTTTTTTGCATTTATTGTTAAGTTATTATTGACATCGCCACATGCTGTGAATTTATTTAAGTTGTTTTGAACGAAGCAGACATCGGTCAAAATGTAGATGTCAAAAATGGTAGAAATTTCATGTATATTGAAATGAATCCGATGATCTAATACCAAATATGGTTCTTATAATCCGTTTTTGGATAATGAATACCCTTTCAGCACTAGAGCTATTTCCCCAGCATAGTATACCATACATGAGTTGAGAATGCACACATGCGTAATAATATGACATTGTGGCTTGAGTACTTGTCACTGTCTTCAGTTGGGAAATTGCAAAATGTTTTGAAGACAATAACTTGGTTAGATGTGTGTGATTCTCCCATGAGAGATTTTCATTTATATATTTAAAAAAAATAAACCCATACATTTAATTTAACTGTTTTGCTTGATTGATTCATTATTATCTGTTCCCAGATCTCACTAGTGGGCTCATATCAGATTTCGATGTTATAGGAGAAAAAAAGACAAAGTTAGTTTTAGCTATATTCAAAAGTATTCCATTGATGTCACACCAATTTTTCATTTCACTGACGCAGTATGACGATTTTTTGGCAATGTCTTCGTAGTTATTGCTATTGATAATCACTGAAGTGTCATCTGCATATAGTGTCAAGAGTCCACCTTGTATATTGTGAATGATATCATTTATCATTATCTTTTATCATAATAATAAAACGAGAAACCTTCAATAAGTCTTTTGTTGCTTGTACAGATTACTAATAACATTACAGCAACTAGATAACATTTTTTGTCTTCGAATCCCTTCATCGTATAATTTCGGATCAGCCGAAATAGCATCAACTATTTCCATTTAAAGGCAATATGCGCGAAACACAAAAGAATAATACAAAATGCCACTAATATTTGAAAAATGTACCGTTTAATCTTCATTGTCTATGTAAAATGACATATTCAACTCACAGGTACTTGCTACTTGATAATTTACAATAATTACTATACCTACATGAAAATTGTTAGTGGTGCTGAGTGAAACACAGAAATAGAATCGAATAGATTACTAAATCGGAACAAATGAACTACTCAATCCAAACAAATGAAATAGTTAATCGAAACAAATGTAATACTGAATCGAAATAACTGAAATACTGAATCGAAATAAAAGAAATACTTGAATGACTTGAAAACTTGCAAACAATTAATATATTGAATCAGACATAACAAAACTGCAGTATTGAATATATAGGTTTACAAAACTCGAGTGGAAGTACCAATGGATCTGATTGACAACCAACTTACTTACGAAAAAACTCTCTTTAGTTTCTGCATTTTAATTTCACTCATCTCATCCAGCACGAAGGAAAAAACTCAATAGCAGATTAGTTCCATGACCAAAGAATAGAACGCTATAGAAACCAACACTCAGATCAGTCAGATCTGTTATACTGATACGAGAGAAAAAATGCGAGAGTGCGAACCTCACGTTGGCCATGTGACATTTTTGCATGTGTGATATCCACATTACAAACCAATCCAACAAAATAGTCAACCAAATATTTTTAAAGATCTAGTTATTCAAATTCCTGTTTATCACAGATGCGGTACACATTCGACTTCATCATCAAATAATTGCAATGATTTGAATAATTTTCAAGGATAAATTGAAACAAACTCATTATTTGAGTGAAATAAACCGATCTATTACATTCAAAACAATAATGTTCGAGCGAATTAAATTTTACTCAAGTATTTATATTTCAAATAAATCGAAATACTAGATTCAAACATTCCGTGTTTTTCCAGCACCAATAAAGAAAACTAAACTCAACTGAACTGAACTATTATTTTGAAGAGATAACATCGTTAAAACGGAGAATAGCAGTTCGGAGTATTCGAATAAGACCATTACTTGATACGCATCATATTAAGTTTCGTTCCTCATCTAACGTTGAAGTTTTTTACAGATCACAGACGCAATCCTAACGCATAGGCATTTGATAAGGAATAGGAACGTATCCGTTTCATTTATCTTTGGCCAACTGTCAAGAAGTTTACATGGGTCGTTCACTCTTTTTCTCGATTCCTTGATCCAGATGGAGTATAAAATTATACATTTCATTTGGGTCAACGGTGCCTCCTTTAAGAATTCCGAAATAACTACAAGTACGTTTACTTTCACTTATGTTTCCATTTACTTCAAGATATTATATTACGCGACTTTTTCACTTTGTTGCTATATAAGAGAGTAAGAAAGTTTTTTCTTCCATACGGACACCGCCTATGTGATATACCTGGAGACTGACCACCATCCCGAGCTGATGTTGCCCTCGCGAGAGATGAGAAGAATTAACGATCCAGCTAACTCCCACATATTCTCGAGAGCACAGCTGAAGGCATGCAGTAGAAAGAGATAACAAGTTGTCTGGTAAACGCAATCGAGGGGGCCCAGAGGCCGAACGAAGTTCTGATTATAGCGAGAAGCTTCGGAATCAATCAAAGACGCGCCTACCTCTCTCTTTCTTTCGTTAAATACAGGTAATTCAAGGAAATGTTTGAATCGTTATGTTAGCGTATGTCGTCCGAACATACCATCAACTCAGCCGCCGCAACTAACAGTCAGTAGAGTATTAGTTCGAAACACCTGTAGACGCTATTATGTGATTAAAAGTAAACTTTTTGAACGATATTGTTTGGTGCATTTTGTCAGAACGTAGTGAGATGATTTTCTTGGTCAATCTGTCTACGTTGTGCAGTGCGGGACAAACCATTAGTTTCCTTGTTATTGTGAATGACCGTGTTCAACAAAGGGATTATCAGCAATAGGTGAATTTAAACATCCATTCTAGCATGTGCAGCTGATTTAATTGCTTGGAAACACATTTTCACATATCTCATGCTCATTCATGTTTTGGCATCTCGTGAATTTGATATTCAGTTCATGGGTTTATTGTTATTTACTAGAAAATAAGTGCGTCATTACACACCGGCATGCATCCAAGCATGCTAGGTCACATATAGTGGTTTTTATTTTTATTCAATCGAATGATGACAGATATAAATATTGCCCAAAACATGGCAGACTTGTTCATTAGCGAAACTCACACTTAATCTCGAATGGCGTCTTGTTACGCCCCTATTAGTCTACCTGTTTTCGTACTGCTCGAATGTCACATACGAACGTACGATTTGTAGGTTATAACCAATTTGTTTAGTAAAACATCGGTGACTTTTTTTGGTAATGAGATACTATTGAACACTAGATTTCCTACGAACTGTGTATATTATTCTTGCCTATTCGGTATATGAAGTACTCGTCGGAAATATTTCATTCTTCATACGCCCAGAGTATTTAATTACGTTGACTGGCCAATCCCGAAGACTATTTAATCTTTAGCCAACCTCGACTGACTGTCTCAGATGAATCCCAAATTAATGTTCGTCTTGACGCATGGCGGATTTTTCTCATTGAGAAAATGAATTGTCGTCTCTTTCTAATATTTGGAAAAAACGTTACATGTTACGGAATTCATGCAATCTGGTTTTCCCTCATCGTAATACCTATCTAGTTCTCCAAAATTTGAGCTTACACTTTCCTAGTGATTGCAGCGATTTGTTTTTGGAAATTGATTCTCGTCTCAAGGTCTTCGCCCATGACAGACCTACAGTGTGGTTCATTCTTCAACGCTCATAATTGCGATATCATGAACTGTACCTATCCTGTTGAAGATCGTCAGAACATCCAGGACACGAGAAAAAGTTGCATGTTTTGCATATGAATAAAATGGCATTATGATATTCCGATTAGGACTTTAGATATATTCTTTGGGACTACAGATGATAATAAGGTATATAAGTATATGTTTTTCTTTGGGAATTCATGTTTTTAAAACCTTCAAAATCATCAAGACTTGTGTTGTTTGACAGTGTATTGATAGGTATGTTATCTTATATACACCCAAAGCTTGATTTGATTTGTGGGTGATTGTTGTACAAACATTAGTAAAAATACTTGCGCTGCTCTTATCAAAAATTTGGTTTGAGTAGTAATAGATTGGTACACTGGTGTTTTCATTTTCAATATCCCAGACGTGTTTCATTCACCGAGTGACCACCTTGTGGAGAAAGATTTAATTAAAGGATGATACTGATAATTCTGCAAACTTCAGACCCATTTCAAAGTTACCACACTCTAGAAGATAATAGAAAAACTCGTGAAACCTTCTACAAAACGTTTACCTGTAAATGAATGATTGAGAAGTTGCTGCAGCGGTTTTTTGTGACCTGACAAAGGCCTTCGACTGTGTTAACCACAAAATATTATTGCAAAAATTGGAGGTATATGGGTTCAGAAATGGGGTTATCCAGTGGTTTCAGTCATATTTATCCGGACGAACTCAAAGCGTATCTCTTCAAGAAAGCTCATCGCACGAACTAGAAATCAAATGGGGAGTACCTCAGGGATCAGTTCTGGGACCAACACTTTTTTAAATTTATATAAATTATCTAACCTCAATTAATATTTCCGGAGAGTTCATCCAATTTGCAGATGACGCTACAATACTTTGGCATGTATAAATGACTCAAAACTGCATCAAATGATTGAGAATGATATTAGTAAAGTGAAAGATTGGTGCGATGCTAATAAACTATCTTTCAATACATCAAAATCTAACATCCTGACTTACAAATGTGATCTTCAAGAACTTCATCTAGGAAATCAAGTGATCAGTAATAGGACAGAAACAAAATGTCTGGGTTTACATATTGATGATAGATTGGAATTTGAAAATCACATTGAAAAACTCAGAAGAAAACTATCATCAGGGTTTCATTATTGGATTGAATTGGTCGTTACTTGATGGAATTCCATAATATTTGACATTAGGGTAAACACGATTAGAATTCCACAATTTTTGTTACACTCGCACCATGTTTCGCTACACTGTAGCTTTATCAAGCGATTTGATACACTTAAACTAATTTACGTTGAAACGTGATTTAAATAAAATTTTTTGGTAATGAGTTATTAAATACCTACTACTTGGTTTATCAGTATCCTAGATCCATAACCACAATTATATCCAATTAGCAATAACAAATGTACCTGAAACGCATTAAGATAACAAATTCAACAATGGGCTGCCATTAAGGTCTAGTTGGTCATTTAATGAATAATTTTAATTTTTAAATTTATTAATTTCTAGGAATTCTAAATAATTAAGCTTAAAACCTTTATTTTCGACATGAAGAATTTAGAACTTTTCATCAAAGGTATGATCTCCTTATAAAATATGGTTTGCATATGTCGAATTTGATTTCTTATTTACATAGTTCATACGATGTTCACGTATTCGGTTTTCAAACGGTCTTCCTGTCTGGCCGACATAAACCTTGGAACACGAATCAAAATTCATTTTGTAAACTCCTGATTTTTCCGATTTTTGTGTCTTATCTTTATTGTTTTTGAGAAACCTTCCCAACGTGTTATTTGTTTTATAAGCTACTTTAAAATTTTGTTTATGTAGAAATGAAGCTAATTTTTTACCGGTTTCAGAAAGTAGGTACTCATTAACTTATTACCAAAAAATTGTATTTAAATTGAGTTTCAACGTAAATTACTTTAAGTGTATCAAATCTCTTGATAAACCTACAGTGTAGCGAAACATGTCGCGAGTGTAATACAAATTGTGGAATTCTAATCGTGTTACCCTAGTGTCAAATATCACCAGGGTGTTTTGCCGTAAGAACCACTTCATTTGAACTTGGTGAAGATATGGCAAAGAGTGTGTATTATGCATTAGTCAATTCACATCTGAGATATGGAATTTGTTTTTGGGGATCATGTAGTCAATATTTCAATATGGTTTTTGTTTTGCAATAAAGAGCAATTAGGTATATGTGCACGGCTTAATTCCAGGATGCTTGTAAGCCACTCTTCATCAAACACAAAATTTTACCACCAAAATGCATTTTTATTTTAGAAGCAGTGTGTCTCATTCATAGTAAATTGAGAAGTAAAATCAGTACGACAACCCATTATAACACTAAACAAATATTAAATATGAAATTACCAATTCCAATATCGTCACTGGTAAAAAAATGTATTATTCATAATGGCAAAAAATTATTTAATCACTCACCTAACCTAACCTAACCTAACCTAACGAGATAAAAATCATAGGCAATAAAAAAAAATTAAAAATTTCGTAAAAAATCTTCTTCTAGCGAATACTTACTCATTAGACGAGTTCTTCTGCGAGAACTTTTAGTGTTGTGAAATTCAACTTTGAGATCCTATTCTAGTTATCAAGGATTTAATTTAAAAATAATTTTATATTTATACATATCTGTTGTTGACCGGTACGGTGAAAATGTTATACTAATTTTATTTTATTTAAATGTGCCATTGTGTTCTATTTTATTTTAATTTAATTTATTTATTATTTATATTGTAACTGATTTTTATATAGTATTCTATTGGTATTTTTTATTTTTAAATGACTTTGTCGATTAGAATTATGTTCTTCAGACAATAAAGCATATTTGATTTGATTTAAACCTTACAACAGAATTTGCCCTTTTTATACATGTCGAAGTGTGGTTTGGTGTTGGGATAAAACTCTCCGGTGTATTCAATCATTGTACAAATAGTATTAAACAATGTTCAAACAAAGTCGTCAGGACGGGATTCCACGTTGTAAATTATGAGGAATCTGTTTAAGAAGATATCCCAGTCTTACCCTTCAAGAGATATCACCCTTGAAATAACGGAAGTAACATTAAAAATAGCGAAAGAATGCGAACTTTCACTCAAGGTATGTTTTGGTGCTCAATGAAACGATAAGTCCTTTAAGTCCGGCAACATTGTTGAACATATTAATTATCAACAATTATAGTTGTTTTGTAGAGAAAAATTGCAAAGGAGTCACTACATGGCGGGAACAAAGAAAATAACATTCTTTATCGTCTCCCAATTTTATTTATTTATTTATTCATATTTATTCATACTTTTATCAATATCTCGATGGAAAAAAATCTAAGAATGCAAACGGAAAAAAACATTCTGTCATAAAGGACCCCGCACCGCATCAATGGGAAATTGGCTTTCGGTGAATTTGCTTGATTTTTTTATATGTTATAGACCTCATGATGCTGATCAAATATCTCCATTGCACCAACGTCCTAAATTCAATAGGTTCGATTATACAGGGTGTTAAATGATACTATTTCGAATATATCAACTAAATCAACTACGCATCGTTTGTTCGATAGGCCGACTCGGATCCACTATAAAGTATATCAATTCCTGCACTGACTCACGATATATCTTGTCTCATTAAATTTTTGGTTATTATCCAAAGCATGTTGGGCCACACTTGGTTTATGCAATGTGCTCTTTGAACCGTACTTTCATGGACCTCCCAGTTTGACCCACATTCTTCTCGCCGTCCTCTCAGCTAATTTCATAAATCCCCGACTTGTTTTTTCCTGTCATATCTTTGGGAGTACCCATAATCTGTTGTAGCTAAACGATGTTTTTATATACAGTGCCCATCTGAAGTCCGTTCCCCTCCTTCCTGTTTTTGAACCACCAGGTATATCGCAACGAAATTTGGGTGGCTTGAATAAAAACCTACTTCTTCAAGAAAAATCACAGCTTAAAGTTTTAAAATGGTAGCTGAACGTCATCTTCAATAATATTTTAAATAGAATACCCTGTATAATATTCCATTTTCGAAATCTGCTCATAATTCCAACAGTTTTCTCTAATATACTTCACTCCTAAAATAAATTGTTTTCGAAATCTTACCGTTTGAAAAGTGACATTTTGGTCATTTCAAACTCAACCAAAAACACTGCTGTTGCTTTCAATCCAGTTTGCATTGGAAACAAATCGTTGTAGCGGTAAAATTGTCAAAAAGTCCGTTGAGTGCCTAGTCATTTTATGAAAATTGTGACCATGGCTCGTAGTTTAGACGATAAATTGGAAGCAGTTTTGATTTTTGATGAAGCTGGAATAAATTTTTATCTAGCAGTCCACATACTTACTGATAGATTCCCCGAGAATCCTATTTCGAGGTCATATTTGCGCAAACTTTTGAATAATCTCCAAGCAACTGGTACGCAGAAAGATACTCCAAGATTAGGAAGACCGCCTATTTCAAAAAAAAAAAACGAAGGTAGAAAGTGTTGCTGGAATGATAATCAATCCGACTCAATCGACGTCTGCAGTTGCTGAATCCTGTGGATTAAGTTCAAAAAGTGTCCAAAGAGTCCTAAGAAAAGAAAAGTTTCATCCCTATAAAATGAAAATCCCGCATACTCTCACGGAGGATGATTTAGACCGGAGGGTTTGTGAGTGGTTAACAAGAATGAATGAAGGATAACGAGTCTTCCTGATACGTGTATGTTTCTCATAAGGATGTACGATACTGGAGCGATACTAATCTGCATATTTTAGAGAGGGACATACCCAGTTTCCTGAAAAAGGTGAATGTTTGGGCGTGGATTTTAGACAATCGCGTTGTTGGACCAATTTTCATTAGAGGCAATCTTTATAAAAATCTTTTGGAAACTGATATTGAACCTTCAACAAGAAAAATTGTTTTAAACAATGATGGAGAGTTTGAAGATTGTGAAATCATATTCCAGCAGATAGGGTACATCAAATTTCGATCGCATTGCTAGAAAGTTTCTCGATAAAAACTTTCCTGGACGATGGAGAGGTCGCAGGGGAAGTTCATAATGGCCACCAAGATCTCCGGATTCTACACCTCTAGATTTTTTTCTTTGGGAGTATCTGAAATCAAATATTCACGCTACTGAATTCTTAACAATAGAAGAGTTGGAACGAATAATAGATTCATGTGAAGAAATAGATGGACAGACTTTCATCAACGTGATAGAAGCTATTTATCATAGGGAATTTTAGTGTCAACTTTGAATTAATTTGTGGGGTTGAATAAAAGTGTTATTCAAAATTAATTATAATTTTTGAGCCAACTAATTTGATTGTGAATTAACAGAACACATTCGTAAGCTTCGAGATTTTTAAGTAAGCGGTACTATTTATCCTTAATAAACTCTCTTCACGCCTCTCATTAGTTCAATTCATTGAGAGATTTAACTATAAATTAATAACAACGTCTAGTTAGCAAAATGTTTTACTAGAAGTGGCCAAAATCTATACATCATTTTAAACCGGAATGTCACTTTTCAAATGTTGATATTTCGAAAACACTTGAATTTAGGAGTGAAGTGTATCAGACAAAACTGTTAGGAATGAGCAGATTTCGAAAATATATCAGGTATTCTAATAAACAAATATTGAAGATGCGCTCAGCCGCCAGTTTAAAACTTTTAGCTGTGATTTTCTCATGAAAAAGTAGGTTTTTATTCCCTTTTTGATCCATCCAAATTGGTCAAAAATTAATAGTGGCGGGGGTGGGGCGGGAAGGACGGACTTTAGACGGGCACTGTATAGCACGGTAATAAAAAAAATTTAAAATTACATAACATTACGGTGGCCACATATAACGTAATGTTATGTGAAAATATTCTAGACTACAAGTGATGTAATTTAAACCATTATTTATTTTGGAGAATCCAACAAACTGTCTTGCAATTCTCCATTGAATATTGTGAGATTTTATATTCCATAATTATGTGGTTTTCCTCGAAACTAATACGTTCTTAGTGAAAAATCATGTCATTTTCATTAATTTGTAATGCAAGATTACATCGAAAGTCATGTAAGATCACTGACGTCGTTAAGAAATTTTCAAAATTTCTGTTCATTCACATTGTATTTTCACACTGTTTTCACAGTTTTATCTTAAAAATACGGCGTAATACTACGTTTTTTCACATTACTCACAGTATTCTAACTCTGTGTTTTCACACCACTGACGGTATTTTTGCTTCGTGTTTTCACATTGTTGACTGTATTTATACATTGTTATTGAGTATATAGTGGAATTGAGAACTCTGTCAACTTTGAAGGAGAAGGAAAGTAATAGGTAAATAATGAAGTCTTCTCAAGATATGGAAATCGTAATAAACAATCATGGACTGATACTGATAAAAATTGACGAATCTAAACAAAAATCGAAACTGAATCTGAACAATAAAGTAATCGCAAAATTTTAATTCACAAGACAACCTTATATTACAAACTTATAAAAATAAAAAAACAACAACTGTACATGAATACAAGATATCATTCTTGAAATTTGTCAAATTTATTTATGAAATTGAATACTTTTTTCTAAACTGGGTTAACCTTAGGGTGTTTCTCAGTATCTCTTTGAAGTGGCTCCAGAGTGACCATAAACTCCTTCGGATACTGAATATTCGATATAAACTACTGGGCGAATGTCACTCTATTTGCTTTTAGAAATGTAATAGGTATACCCTTTACAGCTGATATTCTGCCTTTCCAAAAATACGTGGTATACATTGCCCCCTGGGAAAAAAATGTAATCTTGTATTATGTGCATAAATTTTTCAATGGCATATAAAAGTGTTGATTTCTGGCCGAGACCGCAGGTCGAGGCCAAAAATTCTCTCGAATTTACCATGAATCATGAATTTAATAAACGAAATTCAAACGTTCTATGTATACAACTGTGAGTGTGAATTTATATCGTCTAAACATTTTGACATGTTTTTGTTGTCCTGATAAGTTAATGCGGTAAAACGAGTGTTTTGAGCAAACTATTCAATTTGGTCAATAAAATCGTATTCTAAAATTTGCCTTTGTGAGAAGAGTAGGTAGGTTCAAAATAACTGAATTATACTTTTCTTTTCCAAACGACGTTGACGTCCGTCTCCGTTATCAAAACTTGAAAAAACTTTCTGTTCAAAAAGTAATGTTTTAGGTATTAGAAATAACTATCACCTCAGATATATGAATTTAATAATATAAGTTACTGATAGTTTCAGTGAATTTTGTTGGTTTAATCTTTGTCGGATTAAAAAACGAACTATCTGGTAAAAGTGAAAATGATTGATAGATCGCTTTCATTTCTAATAGGAGAATTTGAATATGGTTAGTGACGGATTTTTTCTAGTTCGTGTTCCACTCGGATAGAGGTTTCCATGATTTTTATATTCGCTGGCTATCAATAGAATCATATAGACATCTATTATATAGCCAGAATTCAATCTTTCCCAAAATTTATGTAAATAATCGATTAGAGGTTAACAACGGAACCACAGCGTTTGTTTTCGACAAGGTCAGAATCACCAGAAATACCAAAAACTTTCGCAATGTTCCCAGACGTTCAATAATAGTTTAAAGATGTGGTAGAGTGAAAGCATACATTTTTGAAAAATGTAAAAAAAAATCTTGCGTCCCATACAACACTCCCATTATATTTATCGCTCCAATTTCGGAAACACCTAGTATAATATGATTATTTCTTTTTTTGATAGATCTTTATTTTAATTAGAAACCCTAATATACATGCAGGAAACTTAGGAACACAATTACAATATACAGAAATATAAATAAATACAGACAGAATAAAATTATTACAATAACATCAATGAGTAAACAATTGCAATTGAAATATTAAAAATACATGTAAATAAAAAATAAACTTGGACCAAAAAAAAAAAGAAAATAGTAACCAGCAATATAAGTGAAATATAGACACATGGAATAAAACGTTTAGTATAATAGTAATATCGAAGTATATGATATACAATAATTTGTCGTAACGGTTTCAAATCCATATTTATAGTTACTTATTTTTAGATCAAATTCTTTTATTTGGCTTTAAACTGCACCAGTGAGGTAGATACCTTAACAGAATCTGGTAATTTATTGAACTCCAAGAAACCTTTGAAAAACAGAGAATTCATCGTACTATGATAGGAAGTGCAAGTAACGTAAATGTCATTTTTGCCACGAGTGTTATAATTATGAATATCCTTATTGAATGTTAATTACTTCTGAAAGAAATCTGGTGCTACATGGTTTATTATTTTGAATATGAAAATCAAAGTGAAATAAAACAGTCTATTTTCCACTGAGAACCAGCTGAGGGTTGTTAACATTGATCTTATAGGGGCGAGGCGATTTGTTTTCAGTATTATTCTCATTCCACAATTTTGAAGCTTCTGGAGCATATAACTCATCGTGATTAAACAGATATATCTGTTTGATTCCACTTTGATTTTCATATTCAAAATAATAAACCATGTAGCACCAGATTTCATTCAGAAGTACTTTACATTTAATAAGGATATTATTTTATCCAAGGTCTTATTTACTCCAAAATGTCCACGTGATTTGCTGCCATGAGTCTCCTCCAAGACATCACTTATCCTCGACCTTGGCACAACCAATTGCGAAATCACTTTTACTCTCTTCAATAGACCATTCTCAACAATCAGGGAATCCCATTGTGCCCACAATGCCTTGAAACCTGGTGATCGTAAGGAGATTTCCTTCCAGGTGGGTCTTTCCGCTCCGCTTTCCTTCCATCGTAAAAAATTTGCAACGTTTGTATCGCTTTCTTGTCCCTTTCTCATTTTCGCTGTGGTCCAATTGTCGTCAACCATAAATCTCACTTGGTTGATTCCTTCGCGACTTCAATTCGCTCCCAATGCTCACAGGTATCTGAACAATGTCTTCTGGACTTCTGTTATGCAATCTTCCTGGTCGATGTTTTATCTTGAAGTGATACTGGTTCAACTTCTCAATCCACCTTGCTACTTGTCTTTCATGGGTCTTCATCTCGAGTAGTCACTTCAAAGCTGCATGATCTGTTCTAATGAGGAACTCTCTACCATATAGATATTTATGGAAGTGGTCTACAGCCTTGATTATTGCCAGTAGTTCCTTCCTTGTTACGCAATAATTTCTTTCTGGTTTGGTCAGTGCCTTGCTGTAAAACTCAATTACTTTTTCCTGGCCATTTTGCTCTTGTGATAGTACAGTCCCAATCCCATTATTAAGTAAGTAAGTAAGTAAGTAAGTAAGTAAACGTTTATTTCTTAAAGACAGCTATAAAACTGTATAGAAAAAGTCAATACAAGAACAAATATGAAAATACAAAAAGTACACAAATATATATATATACAGGCCGTTTCTTTTATCATGTGGTAACATTGCTATATTCTAAACCGTAATAGATACAAAGACGATTAAATGGGAAAAAAGGTAACTATTGTGGTGATCAGTAAATTGGTCATAAAACATTTACGGGGATTCTTGCCCTTCCCAACTTATACAGGGAAAACTGAAAGGGCTGTTTTCGGTTTTTTACGAATAGAATTGTTATTTCAGAAAAAAATGTCAAGTGTGATATACCAGTGAATTGTGATTTCATCGCTTTATCAATATTTGTGATGAAATAGACAGGTCCGTATTTGAAAAAAATTGTTCATGGTGGCCGTGTTGATACGAAACGTTTAATTGATAATTTATCATTACGTAGTTCTGGTTCATTTTGAATACAATAAAACTTTCCTCTTTAATTTTTTTATATTTTCTGAAATAACCATTCTATTCGTAAAAAACCGAACCGAGAGTCCCCGTAGATTTTCTCTGACCAATGTACTGCTCACCACAATAGTTACATTTTTACCCATTTAATCGTCTTTGTATCTATTACGGTTTAGAATATTGCAATGTTACCACATGATAAAAGAAACGGCCTGTATATAAATGTATCTAAAATCATTGATAATATTCTTTAATATCATAAAAACACTGTTCTGTAAGAAAATGCTGTAACTTTCTCTTGAATAAACTGGGAGACTCACAACACTTCAACTCCAATGGAAGAGCGTTAAATAATCTAGGTGCCATATAATTGGGTGATTTATATGTTGTCTCAAATTTAGCAAAGGGAACAAAGTAGTTTTCCCTTTGTCGTGTGTTTACGTTATGTTTTTCTTTATTTCTAATAAATGGCATCTGTGTCCAAAACGAACAGGCCTCTTTGACGTGGAAAACTTGAAGTCGGACTAGATAATAAAGCAACTTTCAACTTTCCAAATGCCCGTTCACTTTCGTTGGACCAGACGAATTTGACTCGGTCTTCTGTCAACTTATGTGGGGGTGCCGCAATATCAGCAAATCCTTCTACCAACCGAGGGTAGTAGGTGCAGAGACCTAGGAAGCTCCTCACTTCATGTTTGTCTTTAGGTCGCGGCCAGTCTCGGATCGCCTGTATCTTTCTTTCCGTCTGTTCGGATGCCGTCTGATGACACTGTATGGTCCAGAAAATCGACTTCTTTTTGGAACAATGAGCATGTCTGAGGACTCAGTTTAAGGTTGGCATTCCTGAATCGTTGGAGTAATTCTCGCCAATTGTGCAGATGTTCTCCAAACGTCTCTCCCATGACTAAAATGTCGTCGAGGTATACTAGGCAAGTCTTCCAAGTGAGACCACGCAGGATCAGCTCCATAAGTCTTTCGAATGCTACGGAAGCATTGCACAATCCAAAAGGTATAACAGTAAACTGATAAAGTCCGCTTCCAGTCGAAAACGCTGTCTTCTCCTCATCGTCTTCATGTATGCCCACTTGCCAATACCCGCTCTTCACATCTAGGGTTGAGAACGAACGTGAACCTGCTTAAGTTGTTAATGTGTCGTCTATCCTTGGTAAAGGGTAGCTATCCTTTTTCGTAACATCATTCAATTTCCTATAATCCACATAGAATCTCGTGGATCCATCTTTCTCAGAAACTAACACAACAGGTGCAGACCAAGGTCTCGATGATTCTTCAATCACACCATCTTTCATCATCTTGTCGACAAGCTCTTCCACCTCTTGTTGTTTGGCAAATGGAACTCTTCTTGGTGGTTGCCGAATCGGATGGGCTTGCCCTGTATCGAATCTGTGTTTGACCAGGTTAGTTCTTCCTGTTGTTGTTGAATCAAAGATGTCGCTTCCACTTCTGATGAAGCAGCTCTCAATTCCTCTGTCGACAAGTGTTCAAATGATTTTTCAAAAATTGTCATAACACTCTTTGAGGCTTCCTTTCTTTCCTGGTGGTCACTTGAATCATAGTTTGCTACCCATGAAATAGGTTTACAGAGTCCAGTGATATCGCCTTCTTTAGCTGTTATTTCTACGGGATACATGTTCGCAACTCTCACAGGAATAGTTTGTTTTGTCTTCACCAGGGCTCGTGCAAGAACCAAATTGCTGGGTGATTCATTACATGGCTGTACTATTTTAACGCAGCAGCCAGGGTCTTCATCTAATGTAGCATAAAGAACTTTCTCCGAAAATCCAGGAATTTTTACGGTTTTCACTAATCCCAGTTTGACAGACATCGTCCTTTCTGCTGGAGTTGTGAGGACAAATTCTTTTCCTCCAAACTTCATGATCCTCTCTTCATTGTCAAATGAAAACCCGTAGTCACTGATCAAATCCATCCCAATTATAAATTCATCTTCTACATCTGAGACGTACACTGTATTTGTGATGGTGAGTCGCCCAAGAATCAGTGTAATCTCAGCTTCTCCTCGAATTGGTGCGTTTTCACCAGTGACTGTTCAAAGCATAAGGTTTGAAGAGATAGGTTTCACGCTTTCTGGCCGAAGAATATCACTGCGTACCAACGAAACTGCAGCACCGGTGTCCATGCATATGACGTCTATTTCGTTCAAATTTCCTGAAATGGTAAGGCTATCGGTTGTTCTTCTTAGCCTGTTAATAGGGATGACCCTGGGGGCTCCATTATTGCTAGCCAGGATGCGCCCCAATATGCTGGCTTATTCTAGTTTTCCTGTCGCCCACTTGAGGACTCGCTGGAAGACCTTGTCCCCATAGGTGATTGCGAACGTGGTGGCACTCTTAATCTGCAGTATCTAATGAGATGTCCCAATTTTCCACATCTATAGCACGCCCTGTTCTTCTGAGTGCTCATTCCGCTTATCAAAGATATAATCTCATCTAGAACCTTCTTGAATGAACTAGTAACCGTGCTTGCTCGTTTTTCGGGTTCTTCTATGGATACTGCTCGTACTTTCGGCCTCGAGGTGGCGAAGGCCGCCTCCACTTCTAAAGAACGTACCAAGGCATCGCTACTCCTCTTGAAGTGTGTCAATCGCAAAGTCCTTTGGATTTCGGTGTCTCTCAGTCCATCTATAAATAACTGCATCGCTAACTGTTCCCTGAAATCTCCCTGCGCTTCTGGGTAAGCCAGCTGGATTCGGCATCTTACATTCGCTTCAAATTTCTGCAGACTCTCACCTGATTTCTGAGTAAGTGTTTTCATTTGAGCCCGATACAGCTGTTCTCGATGTTGATCGCCATACCGCAACTCCAATGCAGTAATCAGGTCTTTATATTTATTTTGTTGTTCGATGGGTATCGTCTGCAACATACCCAAAGCTGGCCCTCTCAAAGCTACTATTATATCCGTAGCTTTTTCTTCTTCGCCCCATCCATTAGCCACTGCTGCAGCTTCAAATTGTCGGCGATACATGGACCAAGAGGACTGTCCATTAAAATTCGGTGGTTTTACGGAAATTCCTGATGTGGCAACCCTGTCTCGATGATCTTGGTTCTTAAGAAGTGCTATCTGATTTTCTAGTCCTTTTATCTCCTCTCGTACTGTATCAAATTTCTTATCAACCTCATCGCCGATTGTGTTGACGTCTTCCTTTAGTTCTTCTTTCAGTTCTTCTTTCAGTTCCTCCATTTGTACGTCGGTTTTCTATAGTACATGTTGGAAGAACTTGTCTTGATGTTCTAGAGTCTTCTGGAAGTCTGTTTTTCTACTCGTTATGATTCGGTCCCTTGTTGTTCGAGAATTTTCTGGAGTGCGTCTTCTCGTTGTTGTTTTTCTTTTTCTCGTTCTTGTTTTTCTTTTTCTCGTTCTTGTTTTTCACCTTCTCGCTCTTTTCTCTGTTCTTCGAGAATTTTCTGGAGTGCCTCTCCTCGTTCTTTCTTTTCCTTCAACCTACTTGTTTCTTCTTTTTGTTTTTAATTTTCTTGCTCTTTTCTCTGTTCTTCGAGAATTTTCTGGAGTGCTTCTTCTCGTTCTTGTTTTTCTTTTTCTCTTTCTTGTTTTTCATCTAACCGTCGCAGTTCCTCTCCTCGTTTTCCCTCCTGGCGCCTTCTTTCCTCTTCTTGTTTTTCCTCCTGGCGCCTTCTTTCCATATCCACAAATTGATTTTGGATAAATTTCACAATGTCCTCCATCGTATCGTACGATGTACTCCTCGTATTCACAATAAATAGTTTATAAATAGTTTCTGTTTTTCACTAATATCCCACTTCTGACACCACTGTTAGGATATGCTAAATAATAATGCCGAGCACACTACTGAACTGTTTATTTTCTAACTTCACTAAAAACATACAACTACTTCACTGACTAATGAAACACTTAGATCTATAGAACAATACAACTTGCTGAATATTCCAATCACTTTTATATTTCTTAAAAAAAAAACTGCTCATCACTTCTTCATAAACTTCTTAGTCATAACTTCTCTTCATAAAAATTCTTCATCCCAGTGAAATGTTTCTTTATATACTCGAGCCGTGTGTAGACCAGATCATTCGCGACAGTTCCATTATCCCGAATATTCAATACCGAAAATCGTCTACGATTTTCCAGGAAATTATCGAAGAACCGCTAGCGAGTCGACCCAGCGGCGTAGCTAGGGGATTTTTATCAATCTCGTAAAATTATTCAAGTGAATTATCATCCTCCGAAGATAGTTGATACCGTATAAACATGATTTCGTTGGGATATATAGGGTGATCATAAAAATTTGTGATGATAAAAATTAGAAAATATCAACATTTCAGAAATCACCTTGTAATTCACAAAAAACTCGGTGAAATTTATTTATTATTATTCAATATATTTATTCATCGTTCTCTCCTCAACACAAAAATCCTACTATGACTAGTTTCATAGTTATAATTGAGAAACTTATTACCATTTGCATGACGAGTTGAAGGAATTTGTTCACGCGTACATTCTACTAGTGGCCAAGAGTTTTCACAAATAGTGAAACGTGAAAATGTGGAGAACAAAATAAATGTAAAAGAGGGTGAAGGTTAGAGATAACAATCACATCAGATATATGAATTTAATAATATAAGGTACAGATAGTTAAGTGAATTTTGTTGGTTCAAGCTTTGTCGGATTAATAAAAAACGAACTATCTGGGAAAAGTGAAAATGATTGATAGAACGCTTTCACTTCTAATAGGAGAATTCGGATTTGGGCAGCGACGGATTTTTTCTAATTCGTGTTCCACTCGGATAGAGGTTTCCATGATTTTTATATTTCCTGGGAATCAATAGAAACATAGAGGTAATTCAATACGTAGAGGTAATAATAATTGTCATTGATGGAACTAATGAAACTAAATATAAGTACTAAGGGAGGCATGAATAGAAACTAAAACACAGGCTAAATACTAAATTAACTATGATTCTCCATAAATCGATAATATTCGCTTGAACATAAATAATGAAAGTATTCAAGTTGTCACAAATGTTAAGTATCTATTCCTTCTTGATTATATATTGAACTTCAATAGTCACTTTGATTATATGCATAAAAAAAAACGAAAAAACTTTTTTTTTCTCTCTGATATCCCAACATCTTTCAATTGAGACTAAAATCACTGTGTATAACTCAATCAATGAATGGATGCGCAATAATCAAAATGTGGCTGAATGATTGAGTTATACACAGTGATTTTAGTCTCAGCTGAAAGATGTTGGAATATCAGAGAGAAAAAATAAGTTTTTTCGATTTTTTTTATACATATAATCAAAGTGACTATTGGAGTTCAAAGAAGAACTGAAAGAAGAACTAAAGGAAGACGTCAAGACAATCGACGATGAGGTTGATAAGAAATTTGATACAGTGCGAGAGGAGATAAAAGGACTAGAAAATCAGATAGCACTTCGTAAGAACCAAGATCATCGAGACAGGGTTGCCACATCAGGAACACCGTAACACCACCGAATTTTGATGGACAGTCTTGGTCCATGTATCGCCGACAATTTGAAGCTGCAGCAGCGGCTAATGGATGGGGCGAAAAAGAATAAGCTACGGATCTAATAGTAGCTTTGAGAGGGCCAGCTTTGGGAGGGCCAGCTTTGGGTATGTTGCAGACGATACTCATGGAACAACAAAATAAATATAAAGACCTGATTACTACATTGGAGTTGCGGTATGGCGATTAATATCGAGAACAGCTGTATCGGGCTGAAATGAAAACACTTAATCAGAAATCAGGTGAGAGTCTGCAGGAATTTGAAGCAGATGTGAGACGTCTAATCCAGCTGGCTTACCCAGAAGCACCGGGAGATTTCAGGTAACAGTTAGGGGTGAAGTTATTTATAGATGGACTGAGAGACACCGAAATTCAAAGGACTCTACGATTGACACACTTCAAGAGGAGGTACGTTCTTTAGAAGTGGAGGCGGCATTCGACACCTCGAGGCCGAAAGTACGAGCAGTATCCATGAGCAAGCACGGTTACTAGTTCATTTGAGAAGGTTCTAGATTAGATTAAATCTTCGATAAGCAGAATGAGCACTCAGAAGAACAGGGCGTGCTATAGATGTGGAAAATTGGGACATCTTATTAGATACTGCAGAGTAAGAGTGCCACCACGTTCGCAATCACCTATGGGGACAAGGTCTTCCAGCGAGTCCTCAAGTGGGCGACAGGAAAACTAGAATAAGCCAGCATATCGGGGCGCATGCTGGCTAGCAATAATAGAGCCCCCAGGGTCATCCCTATTAACAGGCTAAGAAGAACAACCGATAGCCTTACCATGTCAGGAAATTTGAACGAAATAGACGTCATATGCACAATCTCTTCAAACCCTGTGCTTTGAATAGTCACTGGTGAAAATGCACCAATTCGAGGAGAAGCAGAGATTACACTCATTCTTGGGCGACTCACCATCACAAATACAGTGTACGTCTCAGATACAGAAGACGAATTTATACTTGGGATGGATTTGATTAGTGACTACGGGTTTTCATTTGACAATGAAGAGAGGATCGTGAAGTTTGGAGGAAATGAATTTGTCCTTACAACTCCAGCAGAAAGGAAGATGTCTGTCAATCTGCGATTAGTGAAAACCGTAAAAATTCCTGGATTTTCGAAGAAAGTATTTTGTGCTACATTAGATGAAGACCCTAGCTGCTGCGTTGAAATAGTACAGCCATGTAATGAATCACCCAGCAATTTGGTTCTTGCACGAGTCCTGGTGAAGACAAAACAAGCTAGTCCTGTGAGAGTTGCCAACATGTTTCCCGAAGAAATAACAGCTAAAGAAGGCGATATCATTTGACTCTGTAAACCTATTTCATGGGTAGCAAACTATGATTCAAGTGACCACCAGGAAAGAAAGGAAGCCTCAAAGAGTGTTATGACAATTCTTGAAAAATCATTCGAACACTTGTCAACAGAGGAATTGGGAGCTGCTAAAAATTTCATCAGAAGTGGAAGCGACATCTTTGATTCAACAACAACAGGAAAAACTAACCTGGTCAAACACAGAATCGATACTGGCCAAGCCCACCCGATTCGGCAACCACCAAGAAGAGTTGCATTTGCCAAACAACAAGAGGTGGAAGAGCCCGTCGACAAGATTATGAAAGATGGTGTGATTGAAGAATCATCGAGCCCTTGGTCTGCACCTCTTGTGTTAGTTTCTAAGAAGGATGGATCCACGAGATTCTATGTGGATTATAGAAAATTGAATGATGTTACGAAAAAGGATAGCTACCCTTTACCAAGGATAGACGACACATTAATAACTTAAGCAGGTTCACGTTGGTTCTCAACCCTAGATGTGAAGAGCGGGTATTGGCAAGTGGGCATACATGAAGACGATAAGGAGAAGACAGCATTTTCGACTGGAAGCGGACTTTATCAATTTACTGTTATACCTTTTGGATTGTGCAATGCTTTTTTGAAGAACATCTGCACAATTGGCGAGAAGTACTCCAACGATTCAGGAATGCCAACCTTAAACTGAGTCCTCAGAAATGCTCATTGTTCCAGAAAGAAGTCGATTTTCTGGACCATACAGTATCATCAGATGGCATCCGAACAGGCGGAAGGAAGATACAGGCGATCCGAATCTGGCCGCGACCTAAAGACAAACATGAAGTGAGGAGCTTCCTAATTCTCTGCACCTACTACCTTCGGTTTGTAGAAGGATTTGCTGATATTGCGGTACCACTACACAGAAGACCGAGTCAAATTCGTCTGGTCCAACGAAAGTGAACGGGCATTTGGAAAGTTGAAAGTTGCTTTATTATTCAGTCCGATTTTTAGTCTTCCACGTCAAAGAGGCCTGTTCGTTTTGGACACAAATGCCAGTAATAATGGGATTGGGACAGTACTATCACAAGAACAAGATGGCCAGGAAAAAGTAATTGAGTTTTACAGCAAGACACTAACCAAACCAGAAAGAAATTATTGCGTAACAAGGAAGGAACTACTAGCAATAATCAAGTCTGTAGACCACTTCCACAAATATCTATATGGGAGAGATTTCCTCATTAGAACAGATCATGCAGCTTTGAAGTGGCTACTCTAGATGAAGACCCCTGAAGGACAAGTAGCAAGGTGGATTGAGAAGTTGAACCAGTATTACTTCAAGATGAAACATCGACCAGGAAGATTACACAACAACGCAGATGCCTTGTCCAGAAGACCTTGTTCAGATACCTGTGAGCATTGTGAGCGAATTGAAGTCGCGAAGAAATCAACCAAGTGAGATTAAAGGTCCTCAGCGAAAATGAGAAAGGACCAAGAAACTTTGCAAATTTTCCACGATGGAAGGAAAGCGGAGCGAAATGACCCACCTGGAAGGAAATCTCCTTACGATCACCAGGTTTCAAGGCATTGTGGGCACAATGGGATTCCCTGATTTTTGAGAATGGTCTATTGAAGAGAGTTTGGGAATCAGCCGAAGGCAAAAAAGTGATTTCGCAATTGGTTGTGCCGAGGTCGACGATAAGTGATGTCTTGGAGGAGACTCATGGCAGCAAATCATGTGTACATTTTGGAGTAAATAAGACCTTGGATAAAATACGGCAGAGATATTACTGGGTACAATGTCGTGAAGATGTAGAAAGATGGTGCCGGAGATGTTCGAAGTGCGAAGCAAGCAAATGTCCCAAAACAAGGTCGAGAGGAGGGATGAAACAATACAATGTAGCTGCTCCCTTCGAACGAATCGCAATCGATGTAGCCGGACCATTTCCGTTGACGAATGATGGCAACAAATCCATCCTCGTTGCCATGGACTACTTTAGCAAATAGGTTGAAGCTTATGCCTTGCCTAATCAAGAAGCATCCACAGTTGCAAGAGCTCTGGTGGATAACATGTTTTCAAGGTTTGGAGTCCAAATGGAGCTAATTCCGATCAAGGAAGGAATTTTGAATCAAATTTATTCAAGGAAGTTTGTGAATTGATGGGAATTAGCAAGACCAGAACAACTGCCCTCCACCCACAGTCTGATGGCATGGTTGAAAGGTTCAACAGGACTATGGAAGAACATCTTTAAAAAGTAGTAGAGGAGCACCAAAAGAATCGACATCTTCCGCTATTCTTGATGGCTTAGAGGGCTTCTGTGCACGATTCCACCGAGCTCACTCCAGCCAGCATTATCTTCGGGAGAGAACTTTGGTTGCCCTGTGACTTGGTGTTCGGATCACCAAGTGCTGAAGAAAAAGAAATACAGAATTGTGCAGACAAACTGCGAGATTGCTTGTATAGGATCCACGAATTTGCAAGAAATAGATTGAAGATAAATAGTGACAGAATGAAGGCTCGATACAATCTTAAGGCCAATACTGGTGGATTCAAAGGAGATCGAGTGTGGCTGTACAATCCTCGTCGTAGGAAAGGATTTTCTCCCAAATCAACACCATCTTGGGAAGGACCGTATACGATAGTGAAAAGAATAAACAACGTGGTCTATAGAATTCAACGCAGCCCGAGAGCGAAAATGAAGGTTGTTCACCTAGAAAGACTCAAACGTTATAATGGAGACAACGACACATTGTTTGATCGGGACGATCAAAATTGAGAGGGGGTTAATGTAACGAGATAGATAAAAATCCCGTAGCTACGCCGCTGGGTCGATTCGCTAGCGGTTCGTCGATAATTACTTCCTGGAAAATCGTAGACGATTTTCGGTATTGAATATTCGGGATAATGGAACCGTCGCGAATGATGTGGTCTACACACGGCTCGAGTATATAAAGAAACATTTCACTGGGATGAAGAATTTTTATGAAGAGAAGTTAGGTATGACTTAGAAGTTTATGAAGAAGTGATAAGCAGTTTTTTTTGAAGAAGTATAAAAGTGTTTGGAATATTCAGCTAGTTGTATTGTTGAATAGATCTAAGTGTTTTATTAGTCAGTGAAGTAGTTGTATTTTTTAGTGAAGTTAAAAAAAAAAGTTTAGTAGTGTGCTATGCATTACTATTTAGCATATCGTAACAATATACAGGATGTGTACGAAAGAACCGGCCATATATTTCACCAATTTTTCAAATCACCTTGTACGAAATGTATGAATTTGGGTTAATGACGGAATATATGAGAATAGTATATTGCATGCCAAAATAATTTCATCAATTTCATTTTTAATTGTTTTTTTATACTGTAAAAATATATTCATTCATAAAAATGTTCCTGTTTTCATTTATTTATATAGTTTTCTGATCATTATATCATGCAAAACATATAGAATGTTTATAATAAAATCTTGACTTTTTTGTGAAGTTATTGTACCAATTATAGTTATTCTCAGTCAGTTTACAGTGTATATTTGTTTTTTTGTACATTTTGATGAACTCTTCTTGTTATGTAAGTATCTGAATTGTATCACATCGGATTTTCAGTCATTACTAAAATGTTTTTAATTTTCACTCTGTACATAATAATAATAATAATAATCTGCACCATCTGAATGATATTCAATTATATAAAGGTACGTTGATGATAAGAGCGAAAAGAATGCAGTTGGCACTTTCAAATGAAGAGAAATAATTAAATAAAAATTACTGATTTTTAACTTGACCAGTATTTCGAAATCTATCCATCAACTAACTTTGCGATTCTGCACGTTCAAATAGTACATGGAATACTACAATGTACTGAAAATTCAGACAATATCACAGAGAACCATTTTACCTATAAAAAGTGCAGGGTCCCTTGACGAGTGATTTTCGTATCTATCAACTGATGGGCGATTGATCTAAGTAAGCTAAAATCCGGTTTTTCAGTTTTTCTCTATAAGGCTGATCGAATTGATCGTTTCAGTTCATCTGGAACTGCGTTGTGTACTTTGGGATTGAAAAAATATTATGAACGCTGATATATTGTTTTAGAAACGTATGGGACAGCGAGGTTGTTGTCTCCTTTTCGAGTATTGTATGTGTGAATATGGTAATTTTTAGACCCGTCTTATTTCTGCGTCAGAATGAAAGCGTTCAAAAACAATTGTTTAGTTGGTAAATTCTATTGTTCGAATATAATCGATCTTTTGAGTATATCATCCTTAACAACCATTTCTGAAGTACATCAAGTCCATTTCTTCAATTATTGTAGCCCCCCCAAGCTATTATTCAGTCTCTCAGTTGTGATTCGACTAGTGCAAAGTATAAAATTCTCAGGCATCTTAATTCAAGAAATTTCTTGATATGTTTAAACTTTGCAACAAGGCTTCTCAAATTGAAAGTGAGCTTTTTTATATGCATCTTCCACTTCATGTGGATATCTAAGTCGACTTCTTACTTGATGTTCATGTTTATTGGTATGGTGAATATGTTATTCTCTTTGGTAATTGACAGATGTATAATATCTGGAAGTTTGGATTTCATTATCAAAAAAGGTATACATTTCGTATACGTATGCGTTCGTATCAAAATTAATAGTTAGCTGTTACAAATCGAACAAATATTTTTCTTTTGAGAAAATCTTTCTCAACCCTGTCAAACAAATCGGTGTAAAGTTACCAACGAATTCTCATCCACGAATTCTAAAACATCGAGAATTTCATGTTGGATAAAGTTGAAACTGTAACTGGCAATAATTGTTAGTTATGGAAGCGACATATCAATATCAACAGTTAATATTATTCATTTAAATAAGTAAAATATATCAACGATATATCTACTATAACACCAGTATGATTCGTTCTGCAGACTTGCTGTGTTATATGCGTTTTCAACCACTTCAATGCAAATGCGTGAGTTAAATGAACAACAGGTTTATGTAATACAGTCGGTAAGATGCGTTGATTATAGAAATAATGATGATGATAACAAGAAAATTCGCCAAAACCACTGAGCAATCTAACCTGAGCCAATCCAGGGGACTCCTGGGACATCGTCAGCTTGGCATGGATGTCGCTGGAATGTACGGGGCGCCCCTGTTTATCTCGACATCCGTGAAAGATGAGCACACAAATATACAGAAATAAATTGTAACCAATGTCACAAATAGGCGAAGCGTTGCGTGATTCAGTAAAAAAGAAGTAGCGTTAATAACTGAATTCATAATAATAAACATAAACACTCGTTGAGTGTACCCAAAGGCATAGCCTGTGCGGGTAGAGAACGGCTATTATTAATATTTGCCGTGACGCTCCGGGGCGACTTACTGATGTTTGAGGTGATGTATTCACTTTTCAGCTGTAGGGAAACCCGGAAAACCTACAGCACCATCATGGAGCTAGGATGTTCTTCACGAGAGACGAGTTGAATCTACCCGTTTTCCGTTGGAGATTTTATTACGGAAGTAGGTAAAATAGATTGTTCAGTGGCGTACAAGTTTGTTTTATGCACGCATCTTACACACCTGATAATTAAACTAATTTAAGTGAAAAATTAACATGCTCTATATGCCAAATTATTGAATTGTACTAATTTTATGACAGAATAATAACAAAATGATTGTCACCCCCTCAGATTTTTTGTCAAAGGGGTCGCAACTTGAAGAGTCAGGTGTATTCAGGATATTTCGACAAACAAAATATCGTAAAAACCGTACCATACATTCTGTCGACTTGCACGACATATCGAATCGTTGGTAATGATCCACAACATAAGACAGAAATAATGTAATGATTGTCACACCCTCAGTTTTTTTGTCAGAGGGGTCGAAACTTGAAGAGTCAGGTGTATTCATGATATTTCGACAAATAAAATACCGTAAAAACCGCACCATACGTTCTGTCGACTTGCACTACATATCGAATTGTTGGTAATGATCCACAACACAGGAGAGGAATGATTAAATGATTGTCAAACCTTTAGATTTTCTGTCAGAGGGGTCGAAATTGGAAGAGTCAGGTGTATTCATGGTACTTCGACAAATTAAATACCGTATAAACCGTACCATTCGTTCTGCCGACTTGCACCACATATTAAATTATTGGTGATAATTCACAACACAAGAGACAAATAATGAAATGATGGTCACCCCTTCAGTTCTTTCATCAGAGGTGTGGATACTCGAAGAGCCAGATGAATTCATGATATTTAAGGTTATTTACCTACATTTAAGAACCATGAAAACTGTACCAAACGTTCTATAGACTTGCACTATAAATCAAATTGTTGGAATTGATCTACTCAATGAGCAAACTTTAACGAGATGATTGTCACTTCTTTATTTTTTTGGTGGAGGTGGCGAAAATAGAAGAGTCAGGTGGTTGGAGCCGGATTTTATATTTCTTGAAGGATGAGGACAACAACATTGGCTTATTTAAGTTTCAGGGTTTTCGAAAAAATATTTACAATACATTCCAGAGTTTTCTTCTAGGGATATAGAGTTTATCATTTTTCATCTCTGTATTTATTATGTTTCCTGCTGATTTTTTACCAATCCCAGTGAAGTGTTCAAAAAAGATATTTGAAATTCCCTTAGCTGTTTTCACAACAGGACCTGATTCGTTACTTATTTGGGTTATTTCACATTTTTTTGTTTTTATTTGAGCATATCTCTTTTACTGTTTCCCTTATTCGTTTACTTTCACCCTTATTTCTCTCTATCTTTTTTTTTGAAAAATTTATTTTTTTGCCCGTTTCATTATGCCTTTTAGTTTGTTCCTATAATTTTCGAATTGTAGTTTTTCAAGGTTACTTATTTTTTTGCCATTCTGTGTTCTTTTTTATTTCTCTTGTTTATAGAGGTAATTAATCTCTGCTATGGCCATCCATTTTTGTATTGATGGACGATTTTTATTACTGAACTGAAAGCAATTATGCCTCCTGCAAAGTCTAGCGAGGCTTGGATACTCTTTGAATAGTTCATTACCGAAACCGTTGGTCAGCAGTGACACTCTCAGATATTCGAAGGTTTTAGGCATTGGTATTCTCGAAAACAAATAACTTACATCAGAAGAGATCAAGTTTTCTTATTTTTCTTTCAGTTTATGTTCCTAATCTGGTCGATAAATTCTACTGAGTTTTTCACGCTTGAGCCTGGTTGTCCTACTGGAAGATTTTCAAACTCTTTTGTTGGCCACTTTGCTATCCCCCTACCGACTGGCCGGTTTCAACGACATTTTCGAAACACCCAATATAAAAGTGGAAAACAAAATCTCGAATGAGCTGCAATAGATTCTGAGCATTCCAAATGATACGACGAAAGAAAGAAACAAATCGAGGATTTATGAAATGAACTGCGAGTACTGCGGGAATAAGTATGTGGGTCAAACTAGAAGGGCCATGAGAGTATGCTTCAAAGAGCACATTGCTCATATCTGATTTCCGAGACCAGAAAAACATGCTTTGGGTCACGATCACCGATTTGATTACAGAAGTTTGAAATCAATTCGACAGGTTCATGACAATAGACTTCTCGATACATTCGGGAGTCTGGAAATTGCAAAATGTAAAAATACTATAAATGCTGATAAGGGGCCTTGTACCATACAGCCCCTTGTTCAGGTTCCTAGTGGCTCCTAGTACAGTAAAGGCTCATCCTCTTTGCAAAGTAATCATATGTCATTAATTTTAAAGAATGTTTGTCATTGAAACTGAAACAAAATAGGTAGAAGGTAGATTATCGAGTGGTAGACCGCTATGGAATTCTGGTGAACAGTACTTTCGAATTCCGTGGAATACCCTAAAATAACTTAAAATTCCTTAGATTACCGTGGAATTTTGTGGAATTCCGTAGATGTCCGTGGACTTCCTTACATTTCCGTTAAATTCCTTCGAAGTGTTCGTTCCATTCTCATTTTAATCAATTATTGAATTTTTTCTGTTGTTAGCCTCTCCAAGAATGACGATACTTGACACTTCAGACTCAAAAGATTTCGACTCGGTTATTGTAGTCATAGAAAATGAAAAATACTACTTATATATTTCATGACAACACCTGGTATAATGGTCGAATAATTGGAAAATGTAGAGATGTGTTTGTCATAAAATTCCTCATAGAACATTTGGGAGATTTTCACTGGCTAAAAAAAATTATATCGATACCGTCGAAATTTACCGTCGTATTTTACGGACCATTCGATATGATTTGCTGTGAGCCGATGAAAATCTCACAAATTCATAATATACGTTTCGAAAAAAATAATGTATTAACTTTCAGAATCGAAACTTTACCATGTACCATGTAATGTTGAATTCTTTCCTTATATGTATTCATTTTAAGTTTCAATTCTATAATTCAATAAGTTTGGAATTTTATTTTTATTGACGCATCAATCTATTGTATTCGCAATTTTGAATATTTCAATAGATTCCTCTCGAATTCCTTGAAATTTTCTGTGTTTCCTTGGAATTCTGTGGATTATCTTGGAATCCCGTGGATTTTTTTGTGAAGTCTATGAAATTCTGTGGATATCCCGTCAAAATAGAATTTCCGTGCACGCAATTTGTCGTGCAGTTTGCTCCTCATAGTTTGAACAGTAAATAATTGAAGTAGGCACACAAATTAATTTCGTTTCATCAACCTCCTTATAAGATCTCTTCTTCAAAAAGTTGTTGAAATAGTTTTGACTTGTTCGTTGTAGTTTGTAACATAATACTTTATCTGGGAAATTATTTAAATTTGTTTGTATTTGTCCTTATTCATAATCCCACTTCTGAAATAAATATTTGGCGTCCGATTTCATACATTTTGACATAATACTTTTTCTGTATCATTCCTTCGGGTTTGTTAGTCACGTGATTTGTCGTTGCATTAAAAAATTACTTGATTTACCGAATAATCTTTAAATCGAAATTTTCCGAACAAGTCGATATGTTTTCGTAAGGCAATTCAATAGTTCCTTGAATTATTATGTTACTCTCCTTTATAGTTGTAAATAACCCAAAAAAACTGATGATGATCGTATCTGTGAAAATAAGAAGATATCTGTAGAAATAATTGATATCGCAGACGTTCACTCCTCAATTCCACCAAAGACAAGAAACTGTGGCTGGGAAAGTGTGTGTAACTTCACGCAAATGTGAAATCGGACTTTTTGAGAAATAGTACCACAATATGCTGAGAGAATATATACAATTTCAAAATGGAACATGGACTTCAAACGAGCGGAGAAAGGAGTTCAGTACTCTCAATCAGAATGTTATCATTCCTCCCAGAAGATGTCGTCAGAACTCGCTCTAGGCATGTTACTGAGGAAGTAAAGGCTGGTGCATCCACCTTCTTTATCCCTATCAATATTTTCTGTTTCTTGTCTACTTGTGTTGAGTTTCCTCTGTTCCGTTTTGAAATATATCGAAAACAATCATTTCAGAAATTACTGAATGCAAATGTCTGACATGTATAATTCAATATCCGACTGAGGTATAAGCCAGGGCAGTAGTTTTTTTCCATCGGACATATGCCACAAAATCTATTCAAAGATATAGTAATTTCTGAAGGATTTTTTTGGCTGTATTAAATCTGTACGTTCGGAAAATTTCCGCGTTCGACTTCTAGAGGTGCAATGGGAATGACATGAAAGTCCGTCCACTAGGTTTATAGAGCGTCGTGGCGGTCGGAAAATCTCCGCTCTTCATCGCTCTGAGAACTTCTGAAGCGCGGCACCGACTTGTTCGCATCAACCCACCGCCCTAGTCGATGAAGATCAGAGAGAAAGTTTGCCGACCTCGTCCAATTTCGAACACTCGGTAGATACCGTCCGATTTTGTGATTCACATTTGTAACACAGCTGAGCAGTAGCTTTGATTTCGAGTTACTGAATAGAGGACTTCAGATAAAGTTTCAGTCATGCCACCACACAACTTGGCTTTAAAACTACTGACACGTTTTTTTTTTTCATGTCGAGGTTCCGGGCAGCCTCAGGAAACCCGTACAAAGATTGAAAAAGTGTATAACGGAATTAAAGTTGCTGTACAAAAATTTGGTTTTTTAAAAAATTAACTTTATTTCCAAAATGAATACAATTGCTCGTTAGCTGTATATCACAGCATCATCCTGTATATATAGTTATGAAAGTGCAAAATCAACAATACGTGCTTAAAGTGAACAAGTTGATTCATCCATTGATGTTCATTATATTATTATCACTCCTCCTTCCTTAAGATGAAAATAATACATCCGTGTTATTTTCAGAACAATGATTTGCCTCTAATGGGATTTCATTTTGTCTACTTGAAAATAAATTGAATGTTATCTTGGAATTGAATATCTGTCGTCGGAAAAAATCGGGGAAAATATAATAATGATAATAAACCGGACCGGCAGCCATGGCGCACCCTGGAGGGAATGCTCATTCCTTCTGATGTTGGCGGTGGGTATGCTAGGCTAACCCCCCGGTATACCCTAATTCTCGGTTCACGATACACGAGAAAGAGGCCCCCATCCTCGGAACAGGGGTCATAGGCAAGGTGGTGGGGCCCAAAATGATGGATTGTCACTTTATAACGACCACAATGAAAACGGACGCTTTGAGTGGACGGATGAACTAAGGGACGGTCTTCTGCATTGCAATGAGAGCAGTGAGACCGCCCGAAGAGGATACATGGCGAGAATACCTAAGGGATTATGTATCTCATCTTCGGGCACGAGGCTATGTCAGAGCCCCTCCTCAGGTGGGGAACGAAGTGGCAGAAGTGGCAGATATGCCACGTGTCGGTCTGGCTGTATGTTGGTCTGGTTGTAGAGGAGGCCCGCATCATTCCACCAACGGAAGGCATCAGAACCCGCAGGGTGCTTCATAACACCAAGCCCCTGAAGCCACAACAACTGGCACGGGTGGATGCGGAGATTCACGATGTCCTTTCAGAAGAGGCTGACATCTGGAAGATCAACTCTGCCGTGTATGACCCGCTCAGGCCCTTTCCCAAGCGGAGATGGAAGCTAAGATGAAGTCAGCGAGACAACACGTGTCTCGTATCCAGTGTGTGGCGGACTAAGTTGCGGCCACCAGGCCCTTTACGTCCGCAGTGCGGCGAATTGCTGCAAATTTAAGACGATCTCACCACACACTGAATCAAAGCGTGCTGTTTACCATCAAAGAGTACTGTCTTGATAGGATACGAATGCTAGTGGCTGCAAAAAAGTCACTAGTAAGGCGGGTGAGAAGCATCGCAAAAACATGAGGTTCCGCGATAAATCTTCTCGCCTATTCCAAGAGCTTCCACGTGTTGTGTATAACCCGCCGGCGGCTGATCATATGGAAACCTTCTGGAAGAACATTTTTGAGTTTCCGCAACCACTCAACGTAGATACTCTAGCCCTAGCGCAGTTCGAAGCTTTCTGCAGGAGGCATCGTCAGCCTGAGCTCAATGAACTGCGCAATCCGATAACCCCGCAAGAAGTTCAAGGGGCCCTTAAAGGAAGAACTTTGCTGCTCCAGCACTGGGACCCTGATGATTAGAAATGTTTCATAGCATCGAAATGTGTTGAGAATGTGACGTCATATTCGAACGTTAGAAATGGAAAGCATAGTACCGATATTTCGAATATGACGTCACATCTCGATTCTATAAAACATTTCTAATCATCAGAGTCCGAATAGCTATTGGCGGAAAATATTTCCATCCACCCAACACCATCTAGCAAGAGTTTTCAACTCATGGCTAGATGGGAACAGCAGATTCCGAATTTGTTTTTCAAAATGGAGATTTGTCCGATCCGAAGAATTACAGACCGATAACATGCTTGAACGCATGTTATAAGATGTTTACACGCATCTTATATATGCAAATACTCTCCGCAATTGAGCCGGTTTATGAACGGATATATGAACAAAGAGGGTCAAAGAAGGGGGTCGCTTGCAGTATGAGCGTAACCTTTCAATGGCCTGGATCGATTATCGCAAGGCATTTGATACAACATCACATGAGCTCATCATGCATTTGCTCAGATGCCTTGCGGTACCCGATCAAATTGTGGGATGCATTGAACAGCTAATGCCGCTCTGAAGGACTCGCTTCACCATTACATCTGGTCAAGTCAGAGTCCAAACCGAGCAGGTCATCTTTAGAAGGGCCGTGTTTCAGGGAGACTCCCACAGCCCTCTTCTCTTCTTCATCTCACCATTACCATTGTCCGTTGCACAACGGAAAACCCGCGGATACAACTGCGGCACCCCCAGCAACCGGAGTCATAAGGTCACCTATTTGTTTTACGTGGATGACTTCAAATTATATGCCTCCGGAGAAAAGGATCTCCATCAGTCCTTGAGGGTGGTGCAAGAGTACACGCATGCTATCGGAATGGAGATTGGGATCGACGAATTTGCCACGGTTCATTCAAAAGACGACGATGCGAGCAATACGGAGAGGACATTCAGCTCGTATACGGAAGCATCCTACATCATCTGGGTGCTGGAGAGACGTATACCTATCTAGAGGTGGCACACTGCCACACCCAAGGGGTAGCTACTGTTAAAAACTCTCTCCGCGGCAAGTATCAGCACAAACTCCGACAGATCTGGTCATCAGAACTGTCAGGGAAGAACAAAGTTGCTGCAACTAATATGCTTGGTGTTCCGATTCTACTTTACTCCTTTGGAGTAATGGAATGGACTCAAGAAGAGCTGCGACAACTCGAAATAAAAACTCGCAAAATGATGCATCTTCATCGGAGCTTGCATCCCACGGTTATACTTCCCCAGACAACAGGGAGGCCGTGGACTTTTGAGTTTGGAGTGTGTGCACAACAGAATGGTACTGGATGGAGCCTGCAAAGTCATCAGGAGTTCAGATTTCCTTCTCAGTTCCCGTTCTAGTTCAGTAAGAAGCCCACGAGAAAGCTGCGAAGTGTGAGAGGCTTCTACAGCTACATAAGGATAAGCCAATGCATGGGGTCTTCTTCAAGAATATTGATGACCTTGGCTTATCCAGAAACCTGACCTTCACTTTTCTCAGGTCAAGTAGGTTGGAGTCGGAAACCAAGGGATTCATAATGGCCAACCAGAATGGTGTCTTCAACACCCTCGTCTACCGTAGTCGCGTGATGGGTATAGAGGTCCCTGGGGCAGCTGAGACCATAATGCATCTGCTAGGAGCTTGTCGAGCTTATGCGGTCTCGCCTATATCCACAGGCATAACGCGGCGCTACGAGTGTTGTACTACCACCTACGACACTCGAACGGTATAGACGAGACACCGATGTTGCCTTATGCTCCGGGGGATAAAGAGTCCGTTGTGGAGAATGAGAAGTTCTAAATCTAGTAGAAGTACTCATTCCCGACCCTCAGGCAAATACAAGCCAATAAGCCTGATGTAGTCCTCCTCGACGATCAAAGTGGTACGATTTATTGTCATAGAGTTGTCGGCTCCTGGCGAAACGATCATCGTCCGAAAAGAGGAGGAAAAACGGACAAAATATCGAGATTTACTCTTTGAACTCTGCAGGCTTTGCCCAAACAATTCTGTTAAAATGGTGATTCTGATCATAGGGGTACTTGGTGGAATGATAGACACGCTGCTCTTGAATCTTTGAAAATCATACCGGCTTACCGTGACGCGGCAGAAAACAGTCGGAACAATGCAGAAGGCCGTAATTCTTGGTTCACTCCGTTTACTCAGGGCACATGATTCTCGGACCCAGGAATCACTCACTTCACGGACGTGGGGAGTGTTTACTGGGGTGAATGACACACCAGCGCGCCCTCCGGTTGTAAAAAAAACTATCTGAAAGATGGTGGACGAAAACAATAATGATTATACATAATGAATATAAAATATAATGCGAAGAAGTGTTTCCTTCTAATCGTCGTAGATTATGTAATTGTGTTTTGTCAGCTATCTTATGAAGATGACTGAGGTCGTCCAAGTTGATTTTTTCTTGGGTATACACGGGTGGATTTCCTCTTGTGGGTGTCTCGAGAGTGTCCAGTTGTGGAAGTGGAAGTGGTGTTTCTTCAACATTAGGAACGTCATTACTATATACATCACCATTCATTTTTAATTTACAATGATAAGGGATGTATATCAGCTGAGGTTTAGTGATTTCTTCAGAACCATTCTCTTGGCAAATCTTCTCAATATGAATCTGCTTGAATTGAGTAGCAATTAAATATGCATTTGTTATCGGTTCAACGATGTCTTGTTGTATTTGGATTTCCGTAGTTTGGAATTGGCTAGTGAGTTGTCCCATAAGAATTTCAGGATACAACTGTCTTCAATTTTAATACAGGTTTCATCAGCATAGTGGTCATATGTCGAGTTCAGTATTATGTAGGGTTTCAAGGGTAGAATGGTTCTGTTCGTAATAGGGATAGGATAGCGATGGAAATTCTCATAAACGTTTTCCTGGAGTGCCGGAAAATGGATAAGGAACAGAATTCTTTAATTACTGTAACGAATTTCTGTTTTTGATAATTTGTAATATGATTGAGTATTTTGGAAGACTGGTAATCCATTTTTGTATAGAGTGAACATTATATTAAGAAGTCTCTCTATCATCAATGGGTAGTATTATAGCACTATGAACTATGTTAAGTTCTGCAAATAATATCGAGTCTTCGATATTGTTTAAAAGGGACAACATATTTTGACTATCAATAATCATGGTATCTAAAGCATTTTGTACACGTAGAAATAATGTATATTTATTCAAACTTTGACTAACGCTTTGAATTTGTTTTTGAATTATTTCTTGATTGCTTATTATTTTCTTTGAATTTTGAACTGTTTCATTCATGAAATCTCGAGTTATAGTTAAATAGTTTTTCAAGTCATCATGAAAATTATTTTAGTTTTCTGGCAGAGTTGCAAGAGCTTTATCATATCTTTCACCATCTTCATCATCTGAAGTGCAAAATAGCCATTTATGAATTCTACCTCCTGCATTCATTAAGTCCTCTATTGAGTCCTGTATATTTTTGAGGTTTAATATTATTAAGTCCTCAATTGTCTTTGTGTTGTATTCAATACTTTGTAAAGGTTTTTCGACTTTTCTAAATTCTAAGTACTTATTGATGAAAGTAACTTTTTCAAATGTAATCCTTGCTTGTCCAAAGGAAAAAGGAAGAATGGGGTTAGTCAGAGTCTTCAACTTGATCTGTTGTCCTCCTGTCATGATGATTCCTATTAGGAGTATTTTTCGCATTAGCATCTGAAACAATACGTTGAGGTTTCAGTTTTTGCTTATGATAGGTTGCCTTACGAGTTTTCAATTTAATATCTTCATTTTCTACTGGCTCTACCTCTCTATAAAGGTCTGTTGTTTTACTTCTTTGTTTGTCATATAAATAAACCTGTTGGTCAAGTTTTATTTCTGGGAGTTCTTTTCTTTGTATGTTACCTTTTTCTAGATTTGATTTTGCTTTATCATTATTTGTTTTCATTATATCATTCATAATTTTTATATTTCGATCATGTTTCTTAGTAGTTGGATATTATTTTTTCTGTTATTATGTCAAATGGATTTGCGTGGTTTAAATTTCCTTTAATTATTTGACTAGGGTATATTTTGTTTTTGAATGAATCGTATTGTTATATCCTAAAATGGTATATATCATGTGAATTAACATAGGTCTTTGTGAAAATTCTTGTTTCAGTATTCTGATTTCTTCTAGTAAAGTCTAATAAATTCGTTCAATGGAACTATTACTATTTGGATTTTTAGGTGTTACGTAATGTAATTTCATATTATGGTTTTTTGCAAGAGGACAATTTTATTTTAAAAATCACTGCCTGAATCGCATGTGAGGTAGTCCATAATGTGAAAAGAATACTAAAATTCCGTCTATAATCAATGAATTTGGTTGAATAGGGTATGCTTGAGCAAATCGTAAAAAACTATCGATTAACGTTAGGAATTTTGTTTTGTTGATAGGGGTTGGTTTAAATTTTATTTCATAAGGGTGTCTTTCAAATCAAATCAAATCAGCTTTATTATCGAAAGAACTGAGTTCTCATTGACAAAGCGAAAAGTAGGTAATTATAAAATAGTTGTAGACATTTAGAATACAACAAAAGTAAAAGCTGTATGAAGGTAACAAACCCATTTAAACGCATATACACATAAACATATACAGTGCCCGTCTAAAGTCCGTTTCCTTCCTTCTAATTTTTAAACCACCTGGTATATCGCAACTAAATTTGGAGGGCTTTAATAGGAGATAAAAACCTTCTTTTTCATGAAAAAATTAAAGCCAAAAGTTTCAAAATGGTGGCTGAGCGCCATCTTCTATTTTTTTAAATATAACACCCCATATATTATTCCATTTTCGAAATTTGCTCATAATTCTCAACAGTTTGCTCGATACACTTTTCTCCTAAATTCGATTCTTTTCGAAATATCAACGTTTGAAAGGTGAAATTTTGTTCATTTCAAACCCAACCAAAAACACTAATGTTGCTTTCAATCAAGTGTGCATTGGAGAAAATCGTCGCGGTAACGTCTTGTTTACTGTCAAATTAACTGTAACTGTCAAATAATCCGTTTGGATAAGCTGTGAGGAATTATCATCTAGCAGTCCGTATGTTTAATGATAAATTTCCCGAGAATCCTATTTCAAGGATATATTTGCGCAAACTTTTAAATAAGTTCCAAGCAACTGGTACGCTGAAAGATGCTCCAAGATCGGGAAGACCGCCTCTTTCAGAAGAAAAAGGTAGAAATTGTTGCTGAAATGGTAATCAATCCGACTCAGTCGACGTCTGCATTTGCTGAGTCCTGTGGAGTAAGTTCAAAAAGTGTCCAAAGAGTCCTAAAAAAAGAAAAGTTTCATCCCTATAAAATGAAAATCCTGCATGCTCTCACGGAGGATGATCCAGACCGGAGGGTTGAATTTTGTGAATGGTTAACAAGAACAATTGAAGGAGAACGGGGCTTCCTAAAACGTGTACTAATTTGTTTTGATTGTGAATTTACAGAACGCATTCGTAGGCTTCGAGATTTTCCAGTAAGCGGTGCTGTTTATCCTTAATAAAATCTCTTTACGCATCTTATTGGTCGAAATAATTAAGAGGTTTAACTACAAATTAATATCAACGTGTAGTTAGCAAAACGTTTCACAGGAAGTGACCAAAATCCATACTTCATTTCATACCGGAATGTCACATTTCAAACGTTAATATTTCGAAAACAATTGATTTTAGGAGTACAGTGTATGAGAGAAAACTGTTGAGAATTATGAGCAAATTTCAAAAATGGAATAATATACGGGGTGTTCTGTTTAAAAAAATATGGAAGATGGCGCTCAGCCGCCATTTTAAAAGTTTTAGCTTTGAGTTTTTCATGAAAAAGTTGGTTTTCATCTCCTATTAAACCCCTCCAAATTTAGTTGCGATATACCAGGTGGTTCAAAAATTAGTAGAGGGGGAACGGACTTTAGACGGGCACTGTATATATAAAAGTCACAATTTGGTCAAGATTAATAAAAATAAAATAGTCCTAATCACATTATAGAAATTTGTATATAACTTATACAACGTCATACACAGTGTAAATAGACAGACATTTGAAGCAAAATTAAAATTATAAATCGATATCAAAACTTATATACTTAAAATACATTGTCATAAAATTCTGTCAGATTATAATATGCCCTATCTAGCAATAGCTTCTTGACAGCCTTCCTGAATGTATTATGTACCACCAATGATCTAATATGTGAAGGCAGATGGTTAAACATTTTTTTAGCATTATAAATTATCGACCCCTTTATCAAGGAGCTTCTGGGAATTGCTAGGGAAACCGTGAAGTTATCTCTTCTCGTCCTATAAGTTGACAGAGAATGAATATTATTGATATATTTTTTCTGGATTGAACATACCCTTTCCAGAATAATGATACAAGTCAATGTCAATATTTTTTGAGCAATAAACAGGGGTTTGCATGAATCTCTAGGTTTTGCCTTACAAAGGTGTCTTACAGCCCTCTTTTGTAATACGAACACCGAGTTTAATAGAAATTGAGAGCTATTCCCCCAAAAACAAATTCCATATCTCAATAGTGAGTCAATCAAAGCAAAATATGTTGCTCTCGCTACAGATGTATTTAATTCTGATGAGATGACCCTTACTGCAAAGCAACCTGATGACAATTTTTTGCATAAAGTACTGATATGATTATTGAAAGACAGACTGTTATCCACATGGAGTCCCAAGAACTTAGCTGATGGTTCAGTACTTATTATCGAGTTTCCTAAGAATATCTCATTCAGAGTACATCTGAATGTTACAATGCATGTTTTTGAGACATTAAAGGATAACTTATTGGCATCGCACCAGTTTTTCACTAAGGATATGTCTGTGGCTATGTGTTTGTTCAGTTCATCACTGTTGTTGCCGTGCCACAGAATTGTAGTATCATCTGCGAACATAGTGAATTTACCCTTGATATTGATGCTTGCCAGATCATTAATGTACACCAAGAACAAAAGGGGGCCAAGCACTGATCCTTGTGGTACTCCACCGATTGAAATTTCGAATTTTCTCCGTTAAGCGAGACCATTTGTGTGCGTTCCGTTAAGTATGATTCAAACCATCTAAACGCTACATCTCTGAAACCATAAATTTCTAATGATCAACACAATCAAAAGCTTTTGTAAGGTCGCAAAAGATTGTTGCAACTGAATCACCCTCATTGATTTTGAGATATATATCATCCAGTAAAGCAAACATGGCATCATTTGTGCTATTCTGTGCTTGAAAACCAAATTGGTGAGAGCTTAGCGAATGGTGATAGAGCAGAAATGAAGATATCCTTTTCTTAATTAATTTTTCATCTAACTTGGCCAAAGTTGGCAATAGTAAAATATGCCTTAAATTAGATATTATGTCACAATCTCCTCCTTTGGGCAAAGGATTTACTACCGCTATCTTAAGACATTTCGGAAATGTCCCATCCAAAAATGATCTATTGATTGCCTCTGCTAAAGTAAACATAGCATTATGTGTTAGGTGAAGTAAAACATTAGCAAAGATCTCATCCCATCCAGAAGAGTGTTTATTTTTTATATATTTTAACATTTCTTTCAATTCCTCTGGACCAGTAGAAAAAAGGAATCTTTCACAGATATATCCTTTAAATAGGTTACTGGATCGTCTTGTGTTTTAATATCCCTAGATAGAGTTTCTGCAATAGTGCAGTAATAATTATTGATTTCATCAGCGGATAGAATAGTATTTAGGGGTGGTTTACCATTTTTCCCTCTAAGATCATTAATAATTGCCCAACTTTCTTTACACATATTGTTGGACTTACTTATTCTTTTTCCAAAATATTGTTGTTTTGCTGCTTTTATAATATTTTAATATATTTTCCTATAATTATTAAAATACAACATAAAGGCTTCATTTTTTAGCGAATATTTTGTAATGAATGGAACGCAAGTTTTTACATGAAACTCGTATATCCTTTGTTTTCTGACTTTAGTTTTTGATTTGATCAAGTATTGAATATATCACAGAGTTGAGTGTGAAAATCGGTCAGAGGATCTTTATTCTTAAGAGTTTCTTCCCAGCATATAGCTAAACTCATCTTTCAAAATTCTTTTTACTAAATATGCGTCTTCTGCATAGTAAAACTCGAAGTTTTCTTTATTCATTGGACTACAAGGAAAAGGGTCAAAAAGTAGTTTTATAAGTGTTATTGTATATCTCAAAACTTGCTTGGAAGTTTTCAGCAAAGGTTATTATTTCTGGAACATCTAAGATTTGAAATCGTAGTTTTGGGATAATAATTTGTCCTTGTTGAATTTCAACTGGAAATTCTTGTATAATACTTTCAAGAGCTGGTATTTCAAGAGTATATTGTGTTTCATGGGGTTGTCTAGAAAAGAATAGTATTTCAACAGAATCTGACTGTAGGGTTTGGTTTAGAAAATTAATACTTAAGTTGAGATTTTTTAATTCTTTTTGTCCTAGTATACCGTCAAAGAATTCATGAAAAGAAAATATGAAAATTCTATTATATAGTTACTTTGAAATTCAGAGAAGGCTGGAATAAGTCCTTTATATGAAATAACTTTTTCTCCAAACGACGTTTTTATTGTGAAAAAATTCCTCCTGGATAATATTTTTCTGCACTATAGGGTCTTAGCATAGAAGTATGACATCCTGTGTCAATGAGTAGTTTTATAGGTGGATTTTTTATTTTTAGATACAGTAAGCACACTACTACTGAATGCAACTCCTTTATGTGGTCTCGTTCATGTGAGGCAGATTGTAAAAATTAGTATTCATTATCTGCTGTCTCATTAAATTCACCAAGAGTTGTATTGAAATTCTCAATTTCATTTATAGTATTGTTTAATTCAAAATCTTCTTGTTCAAGTGGATCGTTTTCGAATTGTGAACCAATTTAATAGTTTAACAATGTTTGTGTATTTTGTGAATATAATTGGGGAGTCACATCACAGTCTTGTGTGTGTGATTCTTCACTTGTAAAGTTTCTTCTTATATTAGGATTATTTTTGAAAATATTATTTGGTTTTGTCATTGTTGAATTTTGAGATGTAGTTGACGTGAGTTCTACGGGTGTATTGATTTGTCTGGTCTTTGGCTTCCAAACATTTTGTGGGGGGGTCGAATACTTATTTGTTAGTTGAAAATTTATGATTCACAGGTTGGGGTTCAACTGCTATCGGTTGACTTGGAAATTGAGTCCGTACCTGAGACTGTATCATGCCAATTTGATATTGGGGCTGGAATTGTTGTCGAGTCTGTACATGAGGTTGCATCATGCCATATTCATATTGGGGTTAGAATTGTTGTTGAGTCAGTTGCGATTATACTCGTTGTTGAACAAACTGAGGTTGTATATTTTGAGGTCTTTGGAGCTTATGGGATTGTTGGTGTTGTAATGTCATGTTTTGGATCTGTCTAAAATTTTCGTCTTCAAGTACTAACTTCATCGCCTCCTCTGATGAAACTGGGTGTTGAATTAATAGTTTGTCTTTTAATCGAATATTCAAGGTTCGTATGAATACTTCCAATGATTGTCTAATATGAATTAGTTCACTATCCCTTGATTCACTCAAAATTATACTGACAATACATTTGACAAATTTGAAGATTTTCAGAGGATCCATCGAAAATAGCAATGGTATCTGAATATATTTTGAACAATGTATAATTTATTTCTTGGGCCATGTTTGATACGTTCAATTATGAAAAGGATTCGATAAGATTATCAATATTAGTCATGGAATAATGATGTAAAATAATATATTAAATCTACTTGTAAATCACTCAAGAATTCACAGTGGAACTCGGTAATTTTAATCTTAACTGGTTTTTTGTACAAATCACGCGTTGGTGTGATTCTGATAGTATAACACATAAACAAGTGTTGGTGTGATCTGTATCACTCCGTTTGTTTCTGTTCGTTTTCCCTAATCCTAGACTCCTTAGAAATCCTTCTGATAAAAATTTCAGGATGTACAAAGAGGATACTCGACCCACCGGGAAAGTATAATGTAGGGTTGTTCTTTTTTTCCAAAAAAAAATTCAAATGGAGAAATCTCCATAAAGCACTGGAATTTTTCTGCAATATTTTCAAAAAGTAATTTAAAACACATACAGCTATATGTAAGTATATTAACACGAAGAAGCAAGGAAAGCACTTTTGAAATACTGATGTCCAAAAATACTATTTTGTGAATGGGTTAAGAATGGAAGCAACTTCTCCTTTCATAGATTTACTTTTGACAATGCAAAGATTTTCTATCGACAACAATTTTTTTCATACATAACATTCAATTAATCATATCAACACCCCCTTTCACTTGGTGGTCGGTGGTCCAGTGGCTAAGGTAACTAGCAGTGGAACTTCTGGCTCGCATCAGAAAGACGTTCGAGGCTCTGGTATGGAATCTTTTTTCTCAAGTATACGGGTCTCTTTGGGTGGCCACATGCCTTGTTGTGAAGTGTTATGTGAGTGGCCTAGATGCCAATCCCGACGTCTGGTGCTAGCTTGAAGTGCGCACCGACCACTTGCGGTGGTGCTGTAGATTTTTCGGGTTTTCATACAGCTGAAAAGTGAATACACCACCGAAAACATCAGTAAGTCGCTCCGGAGGGCCACGGAAAATAATAATAATAACCGTCCTCTACCCGCGCAGAGTATGCCTTTTTTATTATTATCTTCATTATTATAATTGAATATTCCCATCTGTTTATTGGAATATTCGAATTTTAATTTCAATAGGGCCTTGGTCATATCACCGTGCTGCTCTACCGAAGAAATATACTGAGCCTCGAAACTTCCCACTTCAATTTTATCTTTGATGAAATTATACCTTGTATGGATATGTTTGATATGCTTGTTATCTTGAGGGCATTTTGAGATCGCCATACATCCTTGTTTGTCTTCAAATAAAGTGGTTGGTTTCGGAATACTTATGTTTAAATCGGTTAAAATATTTTGAATCCATTTTCCTTCGCAAACAGCAGTACTTCAGCTTCCATTGATGACAATGAAATTGTTCTCTGCGATTTAAGTTGAAAATCTAACCAGTTACGGACTTTCCATCGATTATATCGTTAGCCCAATCAGCATATGCGAATCCCAAGAGAACCGGAATATTTTAACATTTTTGGAATAATAATCATGTGCCCAATGTTCCTTTGACAAATCTGAGGATCCGTTTCAAATGGTTCCAATGAATATTCGTTGCACAGCTTTGGAATCGGCGATGAAAGTAAAGTATTTCTTTTCATCCCAAGTTTCGGGTGTAATGGGGCCACATACATCGCTATGTAGCAATTCCAGGGGGCGTCTGTATTTAACATGAAATTATTTGGAAAAGGATGGTCAAGATAGTTCCGTTAGCAACAAATTATTCATAACTAACGAGCCAACAACCTCTCGAAATTAGGATATGTTATCAAATGAAAGGCTGAGATCATTTTTGTTAAAAATGGTAATAAAGGTTTGTTTATCTATGAAATTTGCCGAACTTGGAATATTTTCTAGATCGATTAATTTTTTATCAACTATGAAATATGAAATAAGCGATTTTCTTTAAATTCAGAAGAATTGTACATTTTGAAGTTAGCGCCATTATTATACGAGAAACCCTAAGAAAATAAAGTCCCTAGTGTTCTGTATTTTATGGAATATCTCAATATTTCCATCATTGTGCATTTTTTCAAAACTAATACGGGGTTCCTGAGACTGCCCGGAACCTTGACATGAAGAAAAGTTGTCTAAAACGTGTCAGTACTTTTACAGAAAAAAAAATGTGTGGTAGCATGACTAATTCCTTATCCACCACCACCAACACCACCATGCACCCTCTTAGGTTGAGACCCGGAAGAAACCATGCCCTAGTACGGTTAATTTACTCTTATATCTGACATGAGTTTAATATACAAATATCGTTACTTGTGTGCATGGTGCCCCTAAAAAACTTTCTAAAGGCCCTAGTGGTTCACCTGGCTGAGGGCCAGGCGATCTGTTGAATTTAATATGGTGTCGTCTGTCCTGTTCCGGAAACCCGAAACATAAAAAAGCAAATAATTAATCGGGTATTTGCTGCTGACGAAGTTGTCGAGGGTTTCGCTGTATGGCTTGCTTTCGCCGAACTTCTTCAGGGGTGTCGTTGTCTCCCTGGTTGATAGGGCGTCTGCATTTGTCTCTGTCTCTGTTGTCTTGTTCACGTCTGTGTTCGTGTAGTTCTGACATGAGTTGATTCGCGTGAGTTCACCCTTTCGAGTGTAGTCCCCACGTGATTGCGAGTCAATCTGTCTATGTAATCCGTGTATATATCCGTAGCTATCCTGAGGCAACCGTTGAAGAAAGACTGAAGTTTCTGCATTGACCCCAAGTGGTCGATGCGTCAAGCATTATAGGCAGAAGTATTGTCTTGATTAGGAGTAGTTTTAACTCGAGAGCCAAGTTACTTTTACGTCCAATGAGAGGGTATAATTTCTGCCTTGCGGCTTTCGCTAGACCTAGTCTGTGGGTGATGTGCAGTTGAAACGTGAGTTTCTTGTCTAAGGTTACCCCTAGATAGACGGCTTCGTCTAACCATGGAATTCTGTCATTGTTCATACAGACATGGCCCTCGGGTGTGCTACGCCTTCTCGTGAACAATATGGCCTTGCTTTTGTCGGGGTTGATTCCGATTTTCCACTGGTTGAACCACGGTTCCAGTTTGTTGATCTGGGTCTGAAGCTTTTGAGTAACTCCTCTCTCGTACATGGACTCGGCGAAAATTGCTGTGTTGTCTGCGTAGAGTGCGAGTTTGGTCATGGGGTTGTCTGCCATCGGCATGTCGGCGGTGTATATGGAGAACAGGTGCGGTGACAGCACTGCTCCTTGCGGGACTCCTGCTTCTAATCTCCTTCTGGAAGAGAGAACATTTCCGACTCTGCATCGGTATTGTGATCAAGGAGTTGATCAGCTTAACCATCGGCGTAGTATAACCTGCGTTCACTAGCTTTGTAATCATACCGTCATGCCAGACCCTTTGTGTCCTTTCCTTGAATGGTTCCAGCTGTTGACAGCTGCGTCCACGATCCGGGTGACCTGAAGTTCTATCGAGTGTCCGTGTCTGAAACCGAATTGTTCATCCGGTAGGACGTTCAGTTCTTCAGTCATCGATTCGAGTCTCTTCTGGATTACTCTCTCAGCGACCTTACTCATCGCTGGCGTAAGGCAGATGGGCCAGTGGTTCTGCGGAAACGCGTGGTTCCTGTGTGGTTTCGGAATTATGATGACTGTTGCCTCTTTCCAGCTGGACGGAAAGTGTGTCTGAGTATGGCGTTGATGATGTTAGTCAGATCACCTAGGCCTTTTCTCGGTAAGGCTTTGAGTGCCCTAACTGGTATGTTGTCTGGACCTGGTGCTTTCCTTCTTTTTACGTGTTTAAGTATGTTTTTGATTTTGTCTGGAGATGTGGGTTCCAAAAGAATATCTGTGTCGTTGGTACGTCTGAGTTATCTGACTGTTTGATGTGCGTGTGTTTCGGTCTCTTCGACTTCATCAGTGAAATCGACATCGTTTTCACGGCACTGCCGCTCAAAGGTGTCAGCAAAAGCTTCGGCCTCCTCGGCGTCCGTAAAAACGATGCTCATCTCACCGTGGAGAGGGGGGCAGGGTGAGTTGTCTTCGGTGTTGAGTTCGTCTAGACGGTTAGCCCACTGTTGCTCTCTGAATAGTTTCAGTTCGTTACGTAGAAATCGGGCTGCGATATTGAACTGTAGCTTGTTGTCTGGCATCACTGTCTGCTGGTATCGTCGTTTCAACTGTCTCCTATGCCTTACCATTTCCTTGATTTCGGCGGAAATTACTCCTTGGAAGTCGAAGTGCGTGGTGGGGATATCTTTCAGCACCGGTCCATGGCAGTGAATATTGTCTGTTTGAGTTTTTTCAATGCTTCCTCTAGTTGAGGGACAGTGTCTATCCTGGGAATGTTGATTAGGTCGGGAAGCGCGACCAGTCAGTTATCCGCTTAGTCACGTGATCTCAGCTTCATCCTCTCTTATTGTTAGTAAGATTGGATTGTGATTTGATGACCCTTCGTCGAGTACGGCGATGCTCTGTATTATAGTCTAAGAGCCGTGGCTGGCTACCTGTATGTATTTGACCAGACCTGTTTTTTTGCACATTGAATCTTTTATACCTACCATACAGGAAATAGGGACTCACTAAGCCCAGTGAGGTGACCGTGGTAAGTGCGCAGGTGAGACAAGAATGAAAATTTGGCCGAATCCAAATGTATTTGATGACGCCTGACCTTTTGATATATTAAAATAAATCAGAAATAATATTTAAAAATATCAATGGCTGACCATTATCGCGCGACTAGCGCTGTGGCAGACAAGTAAGTAACAAAAAATTTTCATTTTGAATAGTGTAGGATACAGACGAAGTTCATTGGAAATTTTCAAATAGAACACCCTGTATTTCTCTTCACAAATTTATTTCGACATCTTTCGCCTTTTATCGCTGAAAAAAATAAATATCGGTTGCGGAGTTGTCAAGTTATGAGTAATGCATTATTTTTACTACTCTTTTGGGTAATTTGTACGTCATAGTTCTTTCATTTATTTGTATTATGGAAATATTACGTTGCTACGGTATAATCAGATTTCCACATGGACCATTCATTGAATTCAAAACAAATAGATGTGAAATACTAATTTCACAGAGATTTTTTGCATACTATGAATTTATTTTTCGAAATACATCTCCATTACTTGTGTAGTGGCATGTCAAACATCGCAACAATCAAATGTACCTTGAGGTTATTTAAAATTTTGCCGAATTCCCACCCGAAATCCGCATAGTAAAGGAATATTGTTGGTATTATTATGTAGAGTTTGCCTCTTTCAAGTTTAATAGAGATTTGGATTGCGGGAATGAGGACAATAAAAGTGGTCCAAATTTTAAAAAATTGTCCTCATTCTCGCAATCCAAATCTCCATTGTTTGTATTGTAGAAGTTGCCAAATAATACATATTTTGTGACGAGATGTTTTCATATGAAGTATTCCACATAACAATATTTGAGGTTGAGATAAAAGAAAAACAAGTAATGGGGGAATTACAGTAAATGAGAAACTCATTACAGACGTTCGAAATGTCTTCCATTCTGATTGATACAAACCTCAAGTCGCATTTTAAAATTTTCCCTTACGTTGAACAACATGATCGGTGTTATACTTCGAATTATTTCTTTCATGTCATCAATGGTGGTAGCAGGTATGCGATAAACCATAGATTCCACGTGACCCCATAAAAAAAGTCCATACTGGTCAAGTCGGGAGATCTCGCTGGCCATTGGATTGGTCCTTCCCGTCCTATTCATTTTTGAGGAAAATATTGTTCAAGATGGTTCCGAACTTCTCTATGATAGTGTGCAGGTGCACCATCCAATTGAAAATATATGTCATGTTGAATCACTAGTGGAATATGCTGAAGTAAGTTGGGCAGATCACCTTGTAAAAAACGTAAATATCTCTCCCCGGTTAAATGCTGCTCTAGAAAAAAACTGCCCAATAACGTCATCATGGAATATACCTCCCTAAACAATGAGCGACCACTTATGTTGGAAGTTAGAAACTAGAACTGCATGCGGGTTTTCAGAAGCATAATAGTGGAAATTATGACGATTAACGAAACCATTTCTGTGAAATGTGTTTTCATTACTGAACAGCACATTTTTGAAAAATAAAGGGTTTTCTCTTATTTTGTTTCGTGCTCATTGACAAAATGTTGCTCGTCTTCCAAAATCATTTTCTGTAAGTTCTTGGTCGAGTTGAAGATGACAGAACACTTAATGTCGGATCCTCAGTTACTGATAAAGCGATTGCAATTTTTTTTTCTTCTGTCGAAACAGTTTTTTCCCTTGTAGATTTTCCATAATTTTCACTTCCTGTGCGCTCAAATCTATCTTTCAATCTTTCGAAGCATATTTCTGGAGGTGTCGTCTCTGAGGAAAGTTTTGGGTACCTATATATTCTAGAGACTAACGGACAATTACCATGGCTTTCCCCCAAAGTGTATACCATGCTTATGAATTCTTCCTGAGAATAATACATTTCAAACACTCGACATCAAACACTTTAAATTTTCGAAACTGAATAAAACGTCAACAATTAAGTGTCAACAAAATATTAATTTTTTCTTCATGGCCAACTGAGAAGATAGGACGCTCAGGAATACTTACTTATAGGGAACAATTTTGAGGATTTCTGCGCCGCTACAGATGTAGGAACCACCTATCAAATTTATGATCCATGTGTGTGTGAATATTTCAGGTATTTTTTAGTGTATAATATTGCTCCAGTGGGGTGTTTGGGCTAGACTAGATGATAAATAATGGGTTGACGCTCTCAACTGAAGAACGTAATTAAAATGGAAATACTTTGAATTAAGTGCAACTGTTTCAGCAGGCCAGTAGATGAACTGCCTTTAGCCACTATTCTGACGGCCTTCAGACCTCTGTTTTGAAGGTGCTTTTAACATGTTTGTTTATTTCACATAGGTACAAATGATTTTAATTATAAGTAAAAAGATTACGGAATATTTCAAATTTGGATAATCCATATATCAAAAATACCTGAATAATCTAAGTAGAACCTCGATTGTCATGTGGCAGTCAATATTCCCACAATCAAATCAAATAAAAGAACCATGCCTTATGTAGCCCTGAGATTGTGATAACATAAGGAAATTACTCATAACTTGACAATGTCGTAACGGTGATGTTGTCGAAGCCGGGTAGTAGGTTTTCGGAGAGGTCTCTGCCTCGTGCGTGTTCATCTCTGCAGTTCCACTCCAGGGATTTCGCGTTGAAATCCCCTATCGACACTGTAGGATGTTGATCTGGAAAAAGTTTCTCCGAGTCCGTTTTGCGGAGGTTTGCGCCTGGCGGAACATAGACGGAGGAGATTCTCAGTTCCTTGCCGTCTACTTTCACTTTGATCGCTACCGCTTCACCGAGTGAATCCTTATCCGAAGTCCTCTATTGGTTAGGGAAGGGCGATACTCCCAAGAGTATCAATACTGCGTATCGATATGTATTGTTCTTCGTTGTATCGGCACAAGGAAATATCGAATATTTATAGATCGATACGTCAAATATCAATACGTTTCGAAACGACATATAACTATGTAACCGAACCCTAACCTGAGAGTTCTTTCTTAAAACTAGTTGAAAGTCGAAATAAAACACACAGAACAGTCAACATTATATTTGAAAATTAAAATAAAAAAAGAGCTCACTTCTAGCAGCCACTCTAACGGGAACAAAATTGAAAATAAATAACACACAATTTTCAAATTGAACATAATGGTGTTTTTTTCACACAATCCAGTCTATTTTATCCAAATATTTTAAAAACAGGAGTTCTGATAGACATTATCCATTTCGACTTGGTGACATTATCAAACCTGCTTTAGAAAAAAGCAACAATTGACAAATATTTCAAAGTAAGCTTCCGTATCACATCGATTTGGATACCATTGTTCAAGTAATCAAATGGTCACTTTTTAAAGGACTAGTACATTGATTTAGATATAGTTTTAGGTTCATATTCAAACTTTCAACTTCTTTGTTATCCATGAACCATCATTTCTATTTGAGTCATCTGATATAGAATTATTTTTTCCTGAGTCCATTTTGTTTTTCTTTTGACGACATTGTCTATTGATGAGGTCAATTATTCTTGAGCAAGCCAGTGCTTGGTTGCTGGAAATGTAATTTTTGATATCTGGGATCCATCATGGTCGGAATTCCTAACATTGTTATATTTTCAATTGCTCCAAAGCGTTTATAGATTTCTGTCAAGACACATACTTTGAAGTCCTTGCCTATCTTGACACTGGATTTAAACCATTCTTGTTTTGTTTGAAACAGTGAACTACAGGAATGATTTTACTAGCAGTCCAATATTTCACGCCACAAATTTTCCTTGATACTTCTTCTATAGTCCATAATATTTCCAACATTTCATGGATCAATTCAATACCGGAAGCACTTGTCAAAGCTGGACACTTGGGATTTATTAATATATTAGGTACAATATACCCATATAATTTTGTTAAACGTTTTAACACATGAAATATTGAATTCCATCTTGCAGGAACGCATTGTCACAGTTTCAGTACATTGTCCTGACGTTGGGCTTTCTTCATTGTATCATCAAAAACAACACTCTGCTTCGAAAACGTTACGATTGGTTTTACAGCAGAAATCACAGTTTTCACTTAAGCGAAGTTCTCAATTATTTTAGTAGCCACAAAGTCTAGAGTATGTGGGAAGCATGGCAAATGTTTGTTATTTCCAAAAATGTCATGGCAAGCCTTCAAAATATTACTCCCATTATCTGTTATAATGGCATCCACATTTTCAACCGAAATCTTCCATTTAGTCATAATATTTTCAATGCATTCTCCTAAATATTCACCAGTATAGCGTTCACTCAAATCTGTTAGACCCAGAGTTATTGCCTGTAATTTTGATTCATTGACAAAGTGGAAAGTGACACACAAAACTCCTCGTGTATTCATTGTTTCAGTCGGTCGGTGGCTCAGTGGCTAAGGTCTCTAGCAGTCGAACTTCTAGCTCGCATCAAACAGGCGTTTGAGGCTCGGGTACGGAATCTTTTTTCTCATGTACACGGGTCTCTTTAGGTGGCCACATACCTTGTTGTGAATCAAGTGTGATGTGAGTCGCCTAGATGCCAATCCCGACGTCTGGTGCCAGCTTGAAGTGCACACCGACCAACCGGGGTGGTGCTGTAGGTTTTTCCGGGATTTCCTACAGCTGAAAAGTGAATACACCTCCGACAATATCAGTAGTCGCCTCGGAGCGCCACGGCAAATAATAATAATAGCCGTCCTCTACTCGCCCAGTCTATGCCTTTGGGTACACTCAATGAGTGTTTATGAGGGAGAATTATTATACATCAGTTGCTAGGGCCAAGTTCAATATTCCAACAACTTTATTTTACTTTCAATGAAAGTACTGCAAATTTTGTATCAATCAGATATGCAATTTGTTATTTACTCCGCTTTCTTTCCAATTCCAGAAAGTAATTCATAAAATTATACTATAAGGCATGAGAGAATTGAAAAAACTTTGAGATGAATCTACATTTGTCAAAGCTACAAGTATGAGTGGCTATCGTTATTGTACCTATTGAAAAACTCGTTGATGGTGTTGATGATGTCGATTTAATGTTTGTAGTGCTCATATTTTCTTCATTTTCATTCAGGTCCACTTTAGGTGTGATAACTGTAAGTTGATATTGGTAAAACATGTTTTCTGAAATATTTTGAGAACTATTGTTGATTACCTGTACATTTCGAGGTTTTGGTTACATAATTTTCCGTATCTTATCAACGTTCAACTCCACTTTGGGACGCCGTCTTTCTACGTGTTTTTTCAAATTTGTTGTAGTACCCAAACTTTTCACCAAGGAATGACAAATTTCACATTCGGAGGAGAATTTTTCTTGACCTTAACAAAGTAATTCCACGAATCACTGCGTTTACTGGTCTTCGGCATAGTCAATATCAGGATACAACAATCCACTAAGATCAAAATTAACTTGGGTAATTTATGTCTCAGTACAACTTTACACCCATTCAGATCTCAAACTCTTCAATAATTCAATAATAATAACATTATTCATAACATAGCTATATCAATTATCAATATTCGCAGACAATACAGGACAATTACTTTAGCAAAAATGGGGAAAAAATAGCAAAAGAATGCAAATTTTCACAAAAGTTGTGTTCTAGTGCTCAATGAAACTAACAAAAAATACGCCTTCGTACAAGACCGGCAACATTGTTAAAAATATAAATAATCAACCATTGTAGTTTTTCTTAGAGAGAAAATGCTGACTAGTCGCAAAATGGTGAGAACAAAGAAATTGTCATTCTTTATCATTACTCAAATTACCGACCATTTCCATGTTTGGCATCAGAGTAAATAAATTATTTATTCATATTTTTAATTATAACTTGTCCAAAAAAATTCGAAAAGAGAGGCAAACGTGAAGAAACGTTGCTCTTTATGTCATAAGTCTCGATGACGCAAAATATACTTTTTATTTTTTTACTTTACATTAAAAAATTGGTTTTACAACCTTATCTGATAATGGATACAATGCAAAAGTTGTGATTTGGTCGCAAACGTAGGGAGTAATTTATTAGAAAACGTGTGAAATTTGCTACCACCACAGATTTCGGGAACTTTGTCAAACTAAAAAAAATAATTGGATTTTTTTTATTTACAAAAAAAATACAAAAATTCCGCAAATGTATCTGAATTTGCTCCCTCTTCCGATGCCGGATAAGTAAGTAATTCGAGGTAACACTAAGACAGTTGAGAAACGTTGTTTTTTCCGTTAACCAGCTGTCATCCCCCTACGAACGACAGCCCTCAGAAGTAGAAACTTGTGCGAGATAAGGATAGACTCTGACTGATAGACTAGCGCTCTACCATCATGACCACTGCGGCAACAATAAAAAAAGTTCGCCTTTGTTAGCGACAAGACGAAGGTCACTTTGAACATCTAGAACACTTAAGATATGTTAATAGACTGTTTCAATATAAATTATGTTAGGGGTCTTTGGGGTTTATTCTCAATAATAAATCAAATAATATCATCCCTTTTATTCACATACACTTATTAGCACAACTTGTTGACCTTCGCCACCTGTCTTCAACTGTCCGCCCTCCGCGCGCTCCCTCTCTCTCTCACTAAGGTTCTGTCTAGTCCGCCGGCTAGTCGGGACCTCATTCCCTTAAGGTAGGCTCCTACATTCGACCATCCTGACAGGAGCTCGTCCCTGAGCTCTGCTAATGCAATCCGGCGCAGTCTTCTCCTCTTCTGATTCTAGGACTGCAAATTCATCTTTGCTATCCTCCAAAGTCAAAACAGTCTTAAAGTTCGCAAACCTTCTTCGCACCTGTCTCCAGAACTAAGACAGTCGTACAGTTCGCAAACTGTTATTGCACTTGTCTTCAAAACTAAGACATTCCTAAGGTTCGCAAACCTTCATCTTCCCTGTCTCCAGAACTAAGACAGTATGACAGTTCGTAAACTGTTATTTCACTTGTCTTCAAAACTAAGATATCCCTTAGGTTCGCAAACCTTCATCTTCCCTGTCTCCAGAACTAAGACAGTATGACAGTTCGCAAACTGTTATTGCACTTGTCTTCAAAACTAGGACATTCCTAAGGTTCGCAAACCTTCATATTCTCTGTCTCCAGAACTAAGACAGTACGACAGTTCGCAAACTGTTATTTCACTTGTCTTCAAAACTAAGACAGTCCTAAGGTTCGCAAACCTTCATCTTCCCTGTCTCCAGAACTAAGACAGTATGACAGTTCTCAAACTGGTATTTCACTTGTTCTCAAAACTAAAAGACATTCTCAAGGTTCGCAAACCTTTGCTTCAAAGCAAGACAGAGAATGCCCAACCTGTTTTCTTTTTTTTTTTTTTTGTTTCCAATTCCTCTTTAGTTATCAATATAATTCCGCAACCTCTTTTAGTAATATATAGTAATAGAAATCCCTCAACATTGTTACAGCCATTAACGTCCTCCACCCAAATATATATTTTAATTTTTTTTTTATATATACATATATAATATATATATTTTTTTTTTTTGAGTTCCTCTTTATTTATCAATATAATTCCGCCACCTCTTTCAGTAATATATAGTAATAGAAATCCCCCAACATTGTTACAGCCATTAACGTCCTCCACCCAAATGAATATTTTTATTTTTTTATATCTTTTTTTTATCATGGTTGACTGAAATCATCACTCAGAACAACCCAAGGCTTGAGATGTTCAGCAGGAACTGTCGTAACAACCTTTCTGTTTCCTCTCAAGTCTTCGACGGCATATCTATCATTCCTCAAAATTTCCTTAATTTTGAATGGTCCTCTAAATATTGGATGAAGCTTTTTACTACTTCCTGTTTGTTTTTAATTTGTGATTTTTACCATCACTAAAGATTCCTTTGTATATCTTTGTGGTTTTGGACGCTTTTTATCATACCGTTCCTTAGATTTTAGCTGTTCCGTACTTATGTTAGATTCAACTTGTTCTCGTAGAGCTGTCACATCACAACGGCGGATAGTTCGTGAAATTTCATTCAAAATAATTGAGTCAGCTATGGGATTTGGATTCATACCCATTAGTATTTTGTATGGAGTTTCTTTTGTTGTTTTATTTATGGTTGTGTTAAGGCCAAACTGAACCTTTTTGACATACTTGTCCCAACAATCTTCCTCTTCATTTATACTAAGGCAGCGTAAAGAATTTAAAATCGTGTGGTTATATCGCTCACATTGCCCGTTCGCACGTGGTGCTGCTACTGCGTTCAGTATATGTTTTATATTATATTCTCTACAGAAAGCTTTCATTGATTCAGGGGTGAAACATGAACCTCTGTCAGTAATTATCCTTTCGGGAACTCCGAATAAAAACATAAAATTTTCCATGGTTTTCAAAACATGTTTTATTTTTGTGTTCTTGACAGCTTCAATGAAGCAAAATTTTGAAAACCCATCAACTATTACCAAAATGTGAGTATTCTTATGTTTTTTTGATTTAACAAACGGTCCAACATGATCTAAATGTAAAGTTTGAAACGGAATTTTTCCTTAAGGTATAGGATGTAATTCGCCTGCTATTGGTCCTGAGGTTTTTTTCATGTATAAACAATTCAAACATGCTAATACATATTTTTTTACAAATTTCGCCATTTGTGGAAAATAATAATTACGCTTTATACGTTCTAATGTATTTTCATAACCCATATGATTGACATCATCATGATTTAATCTACATACTAGTCATCTACAACTTTTTGGTACTAACCACCTATTACCTCCTTTCGTTTTTCTGTATAAAATTTCATTTTCCAAACAATAATTATCATGATAGTTTTTGTTTTCTGGATTTTTCTATAACGTAAGAATAGTTTTAATTTTACTTATTTCATCATCTTGTATTTGAACTGCTCTGATCCATTCCCCTTCATCAATGTTAATAATGTTATGTACTGACTCACTGTCAATTATTGAATTTCGACTCAAAAAGTCTACATGTGCCATTTTGGTACCTTTTCTGTATTTAACTTAAAAATTGAAGTCTTGTATTTCTAACCACCAACGGGCTATTCTCGGAACTAAATCTCGTTTGATTGAAGCGCTCCTGATTGCTTCACAATCAGTATGAACAGTGAGAACATACCCAATAAATAAATTCTGAAATGCCTCAAAGCATATACAACTGCCATCGTTTCCAGCTCATATGAGTGGTATTTGCTTTCCTCATATGTACATTGCTTACTATAATACGCAACTGGGTGCCATCCATTTTTGTGTTTTTGAAGCATTATTGCTGATACCAGCAGAACTTGCATCCGTATGTAATTCTATTTCTAGAGACGGATCAAAAATTTTTAAGGTTGGACAATTCACCAAGTGTTGTTTAATGTTTTCCATCGCTTCATCCTGTTCTGAGCCCCAACTCCAAATTGTACGCTTTTTTAATAATGATGTCAATGGTTTAGCCAACATTGCATAGTTCTTTATAAATTTCCGAAAATAACCAGACAAGCCCAAAAATTGCCTCAATTGTTTTTTATTTTGAGGGGTGTTTATATTCAATACTGCAGCTGCTTTACTTTCTATTGGTTTAATGCCTTCTGCTGAGATTTCTTTTCCTAAATATGTAATGTTTTTCTGGAAAAATTTGCATTTTGAGATCTGTAGGGTCAATTTATATTTTCTCAAAATTTTAAAAACTTCTTTTAACAGATTTATGTTTTCTGGAATTGTTTTTGTTGGTATAATGATGTCGTCAATATAAGGAAAGATACTTGCATTTTTGATTTCTGCTAAAATTTTTGACATCATTTTTTGAAAAATAAACGGCGCATTACAGAGTCCAAAACTCATACGGAGGTATTCATATTTACCATCAGGTGTTATAAACGCCGTTTTGTCGATAGAATCTTTCGCCATTGGGACTTGATAATACCCCGAGAAAAGATCGAGGCTAGTGAATACTCGAAAACCTTTAAGTTTATCGATTTGATCATCAATAAGTGGAATGGGAAATTTTTCTTTCACAGTAATAGCATTTAACTTGCGATAATCAACACAGCCTGTATTCCCCATTTGATTTTGGTACCAATATGATTGGACTTGCATACGATGAGTTCGACTCACGAATTATATCATTTTGTAATAATTCTTCAATAATCTTCCTTACTTTTTGACGATGATCTTCTGAAAGTCTATAGGGATTATAACTTATTGGTGTCGGGGATAAAATTTTAATATTCATTTCAATGCACGTGGTTTTTCCTATTTCAGAAATATTTAAAGCAATGCAATCTCTATAAGTGTTCAAGAGTTCTAATAATTCACTTGAGTCACCTCTACATTCAATCATATCTTTCGAAATGTTTTTCAAATTATCAATTTTATTGTTCACCATTATATCAGACGCGAAAGAAAAAATTATATCACTTCCATTTTTAACGAACATTATGTGAGGTTGGTTTGTGAACGAATGTCCAATCAACACATCAGTTAGACAATAAAAGTCTGGAACTATTATATCCTCCACGTTTGCAGCCACATTATCAATAACGATTTCGCATTTTGGAATCTTCTGAACTTCGATTAGATTTTGTGAAAAAGTTTCAATGAAACACACTTTTGATGACTCTGGTAAGTTTAACTTTTTAGCAACACTTTGTTTTATAATTGTGCATTCACTGCCGGTATCAATAAAACCCGTATATTTCATATTTTTCATGTAAACGTCTCTGAAGTTTCTGAAATGGTTACCCACTGTATTCACTGATTTCGATTTCACTTCAGCTTTATTTTTATAAAAACATGAATTCTGGAAATGTCCAGGTTTCTTGCAAATGTTGCATAGTTTATTTGAAGTCCGGCGATGCCCAATCACATTATATCTTTTATTCCGTCCCAACGGACACTGATATTCTTTATGGCCGATTGAATTACAGCGATAACAGCGAAAGTTAGTTGACAGTTTTTCTGCTTGTTTCGCCTGATCACAACCCCTGAAAAATGTCAATAATTCACTCAAATCTTTGAAACTATTAGTTTGCGCCTTTTGTTTGAACGTTATATTATCAATACCGCTGATAACAATATTTATTTTGTCCGAGTCTGTGATGGTCCATGTTAACTTTTCAAGTTTATTTATTTTATTTGTGAAATATTTCACGTATGATAGTTCTTTAGCCGAACTATAATTTGCTGCATCTTTGAATAACTCCCCAATAGTCTAATAGTCTTTGGATCTACATCGAAAGTATCTCGCAACTACTTTTTCAAAACTGTCCAATTTGAGCACATATGTTCCGTATTAATAAACCAGTCACGTGCCTTTCCTTTCAATTTATTTACGGCAAACTGTGTAGTTGTCACATCGTCCCAACGACAAAAATAAGCTTTTTCTTCAATCAACCTAACCCACTTATTAACAGAAATTCCTTTCTCTATGGGATCAAAATCGGGAATGTTCTCCCATGAAAATGAGTTTTCGCTTACCTCAAGTTTGTCTTTTATGGCTGTCAATTCATTTTGCAGCACTTTTACCTGTTGCTCTAAGGTTAGAGGGGGCGTAGTACTACTTGGCAATCTTGGCATTCGTCCGCTATTTGAAAATGACGGTGACTTTCCTACTCCCGTCGAATGATCTGCCATTGTAACACAGTTGAAAACACCACCTCGTATTGTATTATTCACAATGAAAAGTCAATTCCATGCACTGGCCCGAAAACAAACTCTTATTGTTTCTTTCAGTCGTTGATACCTATTGCACAGTACTTTTTCAAAAACATCCGAAACCGGTGAACGGACGCCACGGAAAATTCCTTTGTTCGAATTTCACTTCACACTCCAAAACATTGAAATTTTTATCGCGTAACTTGCAAATTTATTATTGATCCCACTTCTGACAAATGTTAGGGGTCGTTGGGGTTTATTCTCAATAATAAATCAAATAATATCATCCCTTTTATTCACATACACTTATTAGCACAACTTGTTGACCTTCGCCACCTGTCTTCAACTGTCCCCCCTCCGCGCGCTCCCACTCTTTCTCACTAAGGTCCTGTCTAGTCCGCCGGCTAGTCGGGACCTCATTCCCTTAAGGTAGGCTCCTACAATTATTTGATTTTTAACAGGTGCTTCATTTTCTAAAAGTTTAAACGTAATTTTTCCACAGAATTCATCGGAAATTTGTTCGAAACCTAATGGTGTGCGGAATGAAATTTATAGTATTGAAATGATCTTTTTTTCTAATACGACGGGCCATCTGAAAACAAATACAAATTTTGTAATCAAACTTCACATAGCTGAAACAGTTTGAGCGAAAACAGTAAAGTTGTATTGTTACACCCTTTTAGGACTGAAGTTAGTTATTAGAACGTATCCATAGCCCTCTGGAAAGGAATTTAAATAAAAAAAAAAATTGTTGCATAAAATAAACAAATGATACATGGTTGCATTCTAAATGTCATATAAAGACAAAAAAACTGAAAATTCACCAAGTGTTCTATTTGAAAATCACACTCCACTTCCAGTGAATTTGCATGAAGTTGAGTTAAGCCGTAGACGCAAAGGAAGTTTTATGTGATACGTTTCAAGTTTTGCGATTTAGGAAATCAAATTTTGAAATAAAAAATGATGCAAAACAGAATCGAACAATGAAGATTGAATTCTACAAAGATTGTACGTGGGGCGTGATCAGAATAATACTGCCAATGAGAGTTTCGTGTAAAAAGGAAATCTGAAATTATAAAAATTAAAATTTAGAACATAAAACTCCCATTGTGATTCATTGGTCAAGAAATGCAGTTTCATGCATTAAACAGATCCTTCAAATTTCATTCCATTATCTTCGAAAACAAAAAATTATATGGGCTAGCCACCTTCCGTGGACACCCTGTATACATATATTGACGATAGAGAAGTGTTCACACGCTCTACAGGCATTTTCAGAATTGTAGTTGACATGTACATGGGAAAGCAATTTTGATTCAAACACGACTCCTAAGTCCTTGATCTCTGATACTACGTTTAAAAGGTTGTTGGGTATGTTCTTATAAATGAAATAGTAAATAGAATTTTGTTTTATGTGAAGGTGATATGCGAAAACTTCTTGAAATCGATTAGCATTGGCATGCAACGTGAATTGTCTTTTATCACATGTTCAAACGATATTATGTTTTTGATATCATCCACAGATTTGGACAAATTGAGTATCAATAGATTTTTCTTAATACAATCTAGCCACAAATAAGCTCAATTTGCCTCCTTGTGAATCACTATTTCGGTTTCTGATAATTCTTTTGTCAAACGGACCATTAAAGACTATCGTCAAAAATTATTTTGATTCATACAGGGTGCATCATTGAAGCGTGTCTAACCATAGTGTGTCTTTTAGTTAAATGAAACATTCGATTACTGACATATTAACGTCCATACATTGAAAATACACATCAGTTTAAAAATGAAATGAAGAAACTAGATGAACTTTGCAACAACAAAGACGAATTTCTGGAGGTGCATTTTTTTATTTTCTGGTAACAGGCCAATGTGGGTATTTTCTGGGCAAGATATGACATTGAAGTCTCATATTCATCAAAATTATGAAATTTGAATCATGTTTCGTTCGAATCGATAGAGCGAAAGATTCGAAAAATTAAAAAAATGGAAAAAAGTCGAAGTGACAGTAGAGAGTCCAAATTTGGAGCAAATGTATAAAATTGGAAATTGAGCAACTTTTTTCTCGGGTATTTTTCGAAATTTACAAAAAAAACTGATTTTTTGAGGATTTTCGAAAAAAATGTCAAATTTGACAGGTTTAGAGTAGCACATGAAAAAAGGAAAGATTCTGTATTTTACTCAGTTTTCAAGCACAAACTAACTGCGAAGTCAAATTTTCTTTATATCTATTAATAAAAAAAACTTCCATATGTCGCGAATTTTATGTGTGACACTGTATAAATATTCTGAGTTAGGAGTTGGGAAATAGGGGAAAGTCGGGTAGCACGGGACACTTGAGAATTTTATGAAGAAACGGATAGACAATAAAATTGACCATTTCTAGTAATTGTAGGAACTTACATCAGTAATATTTTGAATGGAATGATTCAAAAATTCTGAAGTTCGGATTGGTTTTTAGTACTTAAAAAATATTTTATATTTATTACAATATTAAAATTGAAGGGTAGCCTGGGACAGCTAAAGAATGTAAGGAAATTGAGAAGTGAAACTTAATTTTAGCAAAATTGTAAAGTGAGACTCTGTTTTTGAAATAATATTCAAGGCAAAAAATAATAATGGGTTAAGATGGATTCACATAAGTCGAAAACATGAAAGGGTGATGTATTGTCAACATCCACGCATTCTTCGTGTCATGTGTCAGATTTGATCCAATCCTTATGGAATATCTCTTGACGTATTATGCAATGATGGTCCCAATTTCCTTTGATATTACTGCTTTCCATATTTTTGTCTTTATTCTTGCCAATCGCATCTTCTTCTGTTTTGTTCTTATAACCCGTAGTTCTTTTGGTTTCATCTATTGTAATATTTTCTTGTTTTTTATGCTTATTTCCATTCTTCTTTAAGGAGCTTTTTAACTTGAATATTTTTGTTATTTTATTAGCCTCCTTGACTCTCTGCTCCGCCAACTTTTCTTCCAGGACGTTTTTAAAACGAGATGAGGTTAGAATTTCAGATTTTTGTGCTTTAATTTTTATGCTTCAGTGTGTGAGGAAGGAAAAGGGGAAACAATAGTTGAAGACTAAGGTTTGGAAGAATTTTTTACAAAAGGAACTGTTTTTTGCGGTTGAGAGGTAAATCTTCTAGGAATTTCTGTATGAAGTATTCATTTCCACTAGGCTTACATTTAAATACTTCCTCTGGTGGATTTTCATCATCAGCTTCATTATTTCTGACAACCTTATCATAAGAGTCATGCGCTGAACTTTCTGAAGAAGTGGCTTTTGCGTTTTCTGGAATGAAAGTTGGTATGGAGGGAAGACATTCCAAATTAGTAAAGACATTTCTATGCATTGAAACCCTTTTTGTGCAATGTCAAACGAGCATTCCTAGAGAAAGCTCGGGCAGCTAACCCTGTTAGGTCATATTTTTATTTGCGTGTCATTCTGTAGTTTTCTAAAATAAGGTCTTCCAATTTTTTATTCTCCTTCTTAATTTTCTTAATTATTTTTACGTTTCATATTTTTCAAGATTTTCGTTGAGATGCGTTGAAATAAATCAGCTTCAGTTTGGTCTTTCACTGGTGTATCCGTCAAAATTTCTATTTGTTTTTTTTTTTTCGGTTCACTTTTATGTGATGCAGTGATCTTTGAAAAAGATCTCGCAGAGTTTAAGAATATATCGAAGTAGTATGAGCAGTGCTAACACTGCTCTGCAATATTTTCATTTAAAGTGGCTAAAATTTCGATCTTTGTGTGTTGTATAGTGTATCTAATCCTCCTCAAGATCATACATGCAATACTTTAAGTATCCAAAATGATCCATTTGTAATCATACTTTCAAAGAGAATGAATTGGCGATTTGCGATGAATGTAAAACATTCCTATGTCAAGTCTGTGCTGATTTAACATCAACTGAACTTAGAGCAATTTTACTGAAGAAGAGGCAAATTGTCTATCTCTGCGCAGATTGCAAAACAACTAAAAAAACAAATGTTGACTCCTTTTCTGATGCAGCGCAATCGATTCTGAAAGAACTCACGGCAAGGTTACCAATGATGATCACCAAATGTTTGGTGCATGAACTGAATATATTAAGTATAGGGTATCAGGAAGTTAAGGAAGAAGTTGTTATGGTATGTGAATCAAATATTGAGTTCCTCCATATGCTGACATCCAAACAACCCTCAATTGTTAGTACCACTTATGCTGCAGCAGCCAAGACTACTGAGTCATCTCAATCAAATAAACAAAAAAATCCTGGTAAAATTTCTAAAATAATCAATAACAAGCAATCTCTGATCTTATATGGACGTCAATATTCCAAAAACCTTGTCAACAAATAAAGCTGACAAGACATCAGCCACAGAAGATAAGATGCCATTGCCAATGACAAAGGAAACAGAAGAGGGTTTTAAAAAAGTTACGAAGCGAAATAGGCATGAGACCGTTCGGGTAGGAACAGGGAATAATGATTTGAAGGAAAATTTTGGGTTTGAAGGTAGCTCATAAAGTGAGGACAGAAAGAAAGCTGTGGATCTTCATTAAGAATGTTAAAGATAACGTCTCTGAAGAACAAAATGAAAAATATATTGCAAAAAGGCCAACACAGCCATAGACCAAGTAAAAATAAAGAAGGTTGAAACTTTCCATGAGACTCATAACAGTAATTGTTTCTTAGTGGGAGTGAACCCAAACCTGAAAGATACAGTTTATGAAATGAATTTCTGGCCTCAAGGTGTGCAATTTGACCGGTTTAATTTTTATAAAGGACGGCATTTTTCAGGCAATCCTCGTCCATCACATCAAAAGGAAGGAAATACTGAAAATGATTCTTTTTTCCAACCTCAATAAAATTGTCACACAGAATGCCACATGAAAAAGAGGACAATAGAACTTTTGTTGACGAGGATTCGAAACTTAAAAAAGGGAAAAATTCTAAACATAATTCAGGGACAAAAAAATGCAAGAAAAGAACTACTGAATAACAATAAAACACAAAAACTCTATGTAATTCATTTCAATAATCAAGGAATCTCAAGAAAAATACAGCAGTTGGAGGTGCTCCTAGATACAAACCAAACTAATATTCTTTGTCTGAGTGAACATTGGCTGAAGCTATCTGAAATTCCTTTTCTCACACTGAACAACTTTACTCTGGTGAACTCGTTGAGCAGAAGGGAATATAATCATGGAGGTGTGTTTATCTTCGCAAAGACTAACTTTACCATTAAACCAATCAATTATATTCATAGTGTTGAAAAACAGTTTGAAGTGACTGAAGCCACAGTGTAAAAAAAGTAGTAAATTTATTCAAGGAATTTGACATGAAAAATCACATTAATAAACCCACACGCATTTCAAGGACAACATCAACAAGCATAGATGTAGTATTTTCAAATTTGGCTCACTAAAACAGAGATTCAAGATACACCCCTATCAGATCATACATTTCAGAAATGTGAATTTTTGATACCCGTGAGCGAGGATGCTTTGTTCCGGCGAGACTATTCAGAAACTAATTTGATCACAATATTATAATAATACTACTTTCCCTCTTAAACGGACAAAAATCAACAAAGGTAAGAATCCATGGTTCAATTATGAAATAAAATAGCTCCACCAAACATTATGTGAAATGTCAAATATTTCAAAAATCACAAAAAATTACATCATCAAAGAACGCTACAATAGTCTTAAATATCTTTATAATGGAAAACTAAAAGAAACAAGTAATGCAAGTAATGTATCAAAAGAAAGTTGGAAAATAATTAATGAATCAAAAAATAAAACAATGAGTACTTGCCAACTGAGATGAATATAAATAATATTAAGAAGCTCGATAAAGTTAAGATATGTAATCATTTTAATGAATTCTTTATGAGTGTGAAAGCAATCAAACCGAATACGAAAAATATAAGATTTGCCCAATTCTCAAATATTACAATGTTTTCATGTCCATCTACACCACTCGAGATATATGACATTATCAAAAAAACAACAAAAAATTCCTCTTCAGGTATAGATGAAATTTATGGAAACGCTCTCAAAATAGTTGGTGATATAGCATGTTTTCCTCTCTCCCTCTCTTCCAATGCATTAAAAGTATCTAATCAGTACCAATATTTAAGGGTAAAGGATCAAGAGATGATGTGAGTAACTACAGAAATATATGCCAGCAATCACAGTTTGCCAAAGTAATCGACAGTTCCTTCACCACTCGACTCAGTTGTTTTATGGAGGAATGTAACCTCATACCGAATTGTTAACATGGCTTCAGATCTCAAAAATCTTCTGAAACAGCTATCAACGAATTATGTTTCCACGTTTATGAATACCTAAATGAAAAAAAAAACTATCCAATATCCTTATACTTTGATTTGAGCAGAGCCTTTGACTCAGTTGACCAGGTCTTAGTGTTGGACAAGCTCTATCGTTTAGGTGTTCGGGGTGTTGCCAATAATTGGATTGCATCATATTTGAGGGATAGATCACAGAAAGTGGTCATGGACTCAATAAGGTCAAATCCAGCAAATGTTTCAATAGGGGTACCTTTGTGGTCCTTTGCTTTTCATCATTTTCACTAGTGATATAATGCTTTCTTGCATATCCCCAAACAAAATGATCATATATGCAGACGATACGAATCAGCTCATAGCTGAAAATGAGTTAGTTGAATCAGTGGCAATGTCAAATATCTGTGTGAATCAATTTTACGATTGGTGTATCCATAATGGATTATCAGTTAATATCAATGAAACATATTCCATGTTATTTCAACAAAAAAATATGAGATGTAACTACAGTGCTTTAATTGAAATGAATCACAATTCTATAGAGCAAATTGACCATATAAAATTTTTAGGAGTGTATGTAAACCGTAAAATGACATAGGAGATTCACATAGATAATCTAGTCTCCAAATTGAGTAGTACATGTTTTGTTATTAGACAATTGCGGAAAACTGTATCTCCAGAAATTATTAAACTTGTTTACTATGGAATTCTTGAGTCAACGCTCCCGTATGGTCTAATATTTTGGGGCTTATCTGACCACAGTCATAATGCAGAAAAAAATAATACGTAGTAGCAAATATCTATATGGAATGGTTTGAAAGCTTCGCTACAGACTCAGCCCAGAAGAAACCTCGAATGTAGTTGAGATATGTGGACGACACGTTTGTGATATGGAACCACGGAGACCAGGAACTGGACAACTTTCTAGAACATATAAACAACATCAAAAAGTCCATAAAATTCACAATGGAAAAGGAGACCCAAGACGGTTTACCATTTCTAGACGTGAAAGTTCAGGATAGGTGCCAAACATCGGTGTACAGAAAGCCAACTCACACAGGACAGTAACTGAACTTCGAATCGAACCATAGTGGTGCCACAAAAAGAGGAATTATTGGATCGTTGGTGGAACGTGCCTACATCCTTTGTAACACCGATGAAAGTCTCACCACCGAATTAGACAACATCAGGAAAGATCTGAGAAAAAATGGGTACCCAAAGAAACACATAGAAGAGGTTCTAGCCCACAGGGGAGACAACAACAAGAAACCAGACGAACCGACACAAGCCACCCTGTGCGTCCCTTATGTCAAAGGTCTATCGGAAAGAATAAGGCGAATCGGGTCGAAATACAAAATACGGACATGTTTCAAATCAGGTAACACCATTCGCAGCCACCTCACAAAGACAAAACCACGTAACGCTGACATTGACTCCAAAAACTGCATCTACCGCGTGCCCTGCGAATGCGGCGAGGCGTATATTGGAGAAACCAAGAGACCACTGAGCGTGAGACTCGCTGAACAGAAAAGAAACACTCAACGGGGAGAAACAACGAAATCAGGGATAGTGGATCATGTCTGGATGACCCAACACAAAATCAAATGGACGGAAGCCGAAGTCATCCACAAAGAGGAAAGCTGGTATAGAAGGAAATTTATGTCTTTCTCAGAGCTCCTGTGGTCGGTGGATCAGCGGTCTAATGCACAGGCAGTTCGAAACTCCAGCATAGCGATAGTCGGTTCGAGCCCGATGTAGGTACGAGAATTTTTCTCAATTACTCGGATCTATAGACGACCGCATGCCTTGTTGAAAAGCAAGGGTATTGTGAGTTGTTTGGATGCCAATCTCGTCTAGTGCTAGCTTGGAGTGCACACCGACCACCCGAGGTGGTGCTGTAGGTTTTCCGGGTTTTCCTACAGCTGAAAAGTGAATACATCACCTAAAACATCAGTATGTCGCCCCGGAGCGCCACAGAAAATAATAATAATAGCCGTCCTCTACCCGCTGAGGCTATGCCTTTGGGTACACTCAACGAGTGTTTATGAGGGAGTATTATTATTATTATTATTATACTTACCAAGGCATTATATGTTACAACCATACTTTTCAAAGTTTTCATGTATTTGAAAAAAAACTGTTTCAGTTTCTGTGTAATAATGCATTCTATTCTTTAGAAGAGTTTCTGAAATTTCAGTATTGAGTAATTACACTTTTTATCTTGTCTTTTGTATATTTTCAGCATTGAACCTCATTTATCTATGTTTTCACTTTGATTATTTCATTCACACATTGCTACACCAATGAAATTTCATGACTGAAGTCACGTGATATGTGATATGAGCGGCTATTTAGGTAAACAACCGGATATTTAGGTAAACAAAGCTTTCTTTTGTTTGTATAAGTATCAAACGGTGACAACTCAGTCGCTCAAAATTGAAATATCTCGTTTTGGGTTGTCTTCTATGACAGAAATTAATACATATATAAGCAAATCCATCCCAGAAAATACCGTAAAGAGTATATGAACGAGTATATTTGAATGATTTTATACTGTTCATGAAATAATCTTCCTGAATATCACTCAACTATGACAAATAGAGACTGTTATTTTCTTTAATTCATCTCGAGTAACTTGTATTTTGAGACAATTCAATTCGACCATATGAACATTAATAATCAAAGAATATTCAGATTATTAATGTTCATATGGTCTCATTAAATTGTCAAAATACAAGGTAATCTCGATAGAATTATGAAGAAAATAATAGTCGGCTATTTGTCATGGTCTTGGGATATTACCTACGAATATTCCATATATATGTTTTGTATAATGTGTCTTACGTACTTTTGTATTTTATTTATTTTGCATTTATGCCTGACTAGTCTAATAAGTTTTATAATGTAATGTCTGAAGCTTTATAGATGAATAAATTTATCTTATCTTATCTTATCTAGATGCTGGTGACATCAGCGTTCCAGAGTAACCAGGTTCTGGATTGGTTGATTCAGTCGCAGTGTCCTGATTATTTTCAATCACGTTCAGTAGAATATTTGAAGTTATCTTTATCTCGTTTGTTGGATTAGCTGTATTTGGAGTTGTATAAGTCACATTCATCAGAGATTGCGTCAGTCACATAAAATGCATCAAAATCTTCATCAGTAAAGGCATTTCTATTTATGGGCCAAATATCAGGTTTTTCAAAAGATTCTTGTATGTTATTTATGGTGAAAGATGCTGCATATGCTGCAATTTCTGCAATATTATGAATATTACCTGTTATACCTGGGTGATTCAGCATCCAGTCATTACTAAAAATTTTAAATTTTCCCCTGAATGGACCGAATATCTAAAGGCTGTAGCCTATAGGAACAGTGAGGGGGAAATGTCAAAATACAGTACCATTTTCTTTAGCGTACCAAATGGCCTCCAACAAGCTATGTGTCTCGTGGTTGTCCATAAGTAATAGAATAGGATCTTCTTTGGAACTTCTGGAGTGTTTTTTAAATGTTCGAGTACTTAAAAAAATATTGGTTGTCATCCAGCCACTTCTTGGACAATTTGTGAATCCTATACTACCACTGGGGGCTCCTATTAACAAAGAATCAATCATTTTTGTCCTAGGATAAACAAAAACGGGCGGAATTGGATTGCATTAGGAGTAATGATAACACACATTGTTACCAATTTGCCTCTTCCCCCAGAAACTATTTGCTCAACCTGTTTGATTCCTCTCGCAGCTATAATATACGGAAATTGAACTACTGTTATGATGCCGATTTCATCTGCATTGAAAATCCGTTCTTCAGTAAGACGAAACTTTTCCATAATTCTGTGATAATTATTTTGGAAGGTATCAACATTTACTCTGTTAAAAGAACTTGCTCGAAACAAGATAGTATTTTCTGGTTTCCGAAAGGATAATAAAGCCTTTCATCTATTCTATTTCAGCCATTTCATTGCGATTCCTGTGAGTAGGAATCTTCTTATTTAGCCTCAAATCCATTATGTATACGATAACTTTTGAGAATGTAATTCATCAATAGACCCTCTTCTTCAGATATTCTTCTTCCCATATACATAGTAAGCGGCACTTTTTGGCCTACAAATGATTTTTTTTCACTTCCGGTTTCACTAGAAGTGGTACCATCTTCTGATTATTAAATTAAACACCCTGTATATTATCAAATTTCTGAAATCTGCATGGTTTTTTGAATCCAATAATACCACATAAGTGAAATTTTGAACTTCAAAATGTTTGATGATTTAATTTTTAGTTTTCCATTTGAGTGTGCCATGATGGTTCCGATTTAATCCAACTGACCCGTCTAATGCTAGAAAAATCGAAATCCCGTCAAAAATACCAAATCGCGTTTTTTATGAGCAAATCAAATCCATCGTAATTGATTTTGGAGTAAAACTAATAAATATGGTACCGTGGTACCATATTTATTAGTACTATTAATAAGGAATTCATTCATACCTGGTAATTGAATGTGCGATAAATACAATCAAAACACCTTCCTCAACATTGTGGTCCCAATTCAATAAGTAGCTCTAATATAGGTTTGGCCACAAATCCGGTTCTTCAATGTGCTCCACAAACAATGTCAAGTACTGTAAGGTATTATGTATTATATTATGTATTATTAAGGTATTATGTGGTAGGGTACCGTCATGTTGAAACTAATATTGATTTAAATTCACGAGAGGTAAAATGTCTAGATGATCTTCAAAAGCGCCTCTAAGAATGTCCAGATTTAATTTCCACAAATTCCAGCCCATACGTTCAAACTGAAGCGTACCTGTGGCCTAACTACTCTGAACTCTCCGGAATTGTTCTGACTCTGGATGTGCTCATTATTTCTATAGAATATACCACAATTAGTGAAAGTGGTCTCATCCGTCCAAATGACCTTTGAGAGAAATTGAGGGAAATCATTTCTATTCATTAGCCAATTACAGTAAGCCAATCTCCAGTCAGGATCACTTTGGTATGATTTTTGGCAAATATGAATTTTGTAGCATTTTAGACCATTTCTTCTGAGCTCCTTTTGAACACTTGTTTGTGGCGCACTTGTATTCGAAGTAACTTCATGTGTTGAAACTGACGGATTCATATTTATCTAAAAACATAGGATTCAAAAAAATATTTTTCAATATAAGGATATACCTATTGTATTATATATTATTATATTTTACAGGGTCGCTGATATGTATGGAAACGGTCGATTACCTCTTAAAGTAAGATAGCTATCGAAAAATATTAAAATACAAAAGTTTTAGGGTTTTTCAAAAGTCAGGACTAAGTTGCATTTTCTCTAATGGGACACCCTGCATATTATTCTACATTTCAAATATGCTCAACACACTGAAAAAAATTGACATAGCACATCATTTCCTAAATTCAACCGTTTTCGAGATATCGAATTTTGTAAATAACTTTTTACCACTCTCAAATTTATTGAAGAAAACACACGAAATGATGGATATTTAATATGAAAGTCACAAAAGGTGGAGTATGTGCATATGATTACAATTTAATTGTATTTTTTTTACAGAAAATAAAAAAAGCATAATTGTTCAGGGTTGATAAAAATGCATGAAACGATAAAATGTATTTTTTAATAAATGTCCATGATATTTAAAATTTTATGAAAACAATAGTTATGACAGGAGAAAAAGGGACAAAACAAGTTTTAATAAACAACAAATTTTTATTTGGAATTCCATTTAATAAGGTGCTCAAAGTGTTTACCGTTTACCTCCTGACAGTAATGAACTTGCTGAACAAAATTTTGTAGTGAATCCAAAAGCATGTGAGGAGGAATGGTAGAAATTTCATGTCTTATTCTTTCTTGCAACTCTTCGATATTTGGCGGCAATTTTTGGAGGCTATATTTTTTGTGTGACCCTATAGAAAATAGTCAATTGGGATCATATTGGGAGACCTAGTGGCCATTCAATTGCTCCCCTGCGTTCAATCCATTTATCAGGAAAAGTTTCATTCAGGTATGCCCGTACCACACGTCTAAAATGTGGAGGAGCCCCATCTTATTGAAACCATATTAGTTCTGCCGGCAAATTGGGATTGTTGTTATTCGGGAATAATCGTCTAAGCTCTGGAATAATATGTTGTTGTAAAAGTGATAAATATCGTTCAGAGTTCAAATTTCCGTTTATAAAATAGGGTCCTATGACGTGTCCACCAAGAATGCCACACCATACATTTACTTTTTGTTGCCGTTGAGTGTGAACTTCTTTCATCCAATGTGGATTTTGGTCTGACCAATACTTACAGTAGTGTCAATTTACGTGCCCGTTTAAACAAAATGTAGATTCGTCAGAAAACAATATGTGGTTGACAAAGTTGACATTTTCATTTAATTCATCCATAATAACTTCACAGAACTCGATTCTACGATCAAAATTGTCTTCACTCAATTCTTGTTTCTAATTAATTTTATATGGATAGAATTTTTGCAGTTTACAGATGTTTTGAATGGAATATCGACTCATGTTATGGCTGGTTACATAGATACGCAAATTTGCCCCAATTTAACCATCTTCGTATATCTTATAGTTTCCGAAATCCCAATGGTGGCCCTAGAATTTTAACTACCCGTTATATAGAATGAAACATTTCAGACGAACTTTTATTGTGAAAAATAGATTTCAACACTCCACTATTTCCTCCACATTTCTTTCTCTTCACTCTATCCTCATTTCACCACGATACTCTATGCTCGTTGGAGTATAAAATTACAAAACAACACTCAGAGAGGGATTCTATACTTCAAACGTTCAGATGTCGAACGACAATTTTTGTGCAGCTATTTCAGAAACCTCCCATTTCCTTAAACCCCCATACACAATCGAGCATGTTGGACAAGCATGTTGGTGAAAGTAGTTGGAACATGCGCGAACGTGTGTGACACCGACAAACGTGGTTCGTGGTTGGAATACTCTGCTCGGTGTACGGCTTGCCGATCCCTACCAACACAAACCGAGCGTCGAACATGTTGGTACATGTATGATGATTTCACGAGCATGTTGGTGAATTGCATTAGTTTCTGGTAGTGCTGTATGAAAGAAGTGTGCAGTGTGCATCAATTTGCTGTCATTTCTTCAAAATTATGTCGTTCAGTGACAATAAAAAGTTTTGGACAAAATTTATAAGTGTGTACAGAGATCAAAGGGCCCTATGGGACGTCCGAAGCGCATAATACAGCAATAAACACATAAAAAAGAATAGTTATGATGTACTTATTGATAAAGCTGCCGAAATCTTTCCGGATGCTGATGAAAAATTCGTGAAAGCAAAAATAGAAAATTTAAGAGCTTCATTTCGTCGGGAACTGAAAAAAGTTATGGTATCTAAGAAAACGGGAAGTTCAACAGATAATTTATACGAGCTAAATTTGTGGTACTTTGACCTGTTATTATTTACAACTGATCAGGAAAGTGTCTTCTCATCAAGGAAAAGAAAGAAAAATTCTGAAAGCGGCGTGGAAGTGGAACTTAGTGATAAAGAGGAAAATGACGCAGATGTAAGTTTTTCATTATAATTTTAATGTTTATCATCACTAATAGAATAAGAGCATCAATCTTTTATTATACAGCTCACATTTCCAAGAACTACAATGAAATCCGGTGTATTTTACCTGTATTGCATATTGACCTACGAATTTTAACGCCGGTTAATCATTATTTTGTTCTTGAAATAGTACAGCACCCTCATTATTATAATAATAATATCTATAAAAACCTCGAATATTTTCAGCGAGTGCATTATTTCTTGTACGATTGTTCATTATTCTTTGAAGCCCCACTAACTCTGATACTTCTTGTCTCTACTCTCCTTCAGTGAGCTGACCTGTGGAAATATCTTCCCAATCAACAACGCTTGGCGTGAAATGAGCTCGACTTTTTGTACGTAATAAATTATACAGAACACAACAAGCTAGTACAATTTTGTCCAATGTCTCTAAGTCCACGCGTATTGTTGTTTGAAACACTTGAAATCTGCTCTGCTGGCCAAAATTCCAAACACATTTTCTACTATTCGCCTGGCACGACAGAGGCAATAGTTGAAAATTTTTTTGTCGTGGAAATCCCTTTTGCAGGATAAGGTTTCATTAGATTTTCCTTCAAGGGGAAGGCTTCATCTCCTATAAATACAAAAGGCAAACATATATTTCTGCTATTTGCAAAGCTGGTCGGACTAGGAATGTTCAGTTGCTTTTTCTCGAACAGTTCACCGAAGTCTGTATTCTGAAGTACACCTCCATCTGAAACTCTGCCGTTCCACAGTAAACTCAAAGTTAATCATAATTGGTATTTACAATTGCGAAAAGTACAACACTGTAAAAGCCCTTATAATAGGTAGTAGGAACCACTTTGTTTAGGTTTAATGATAGCAATATGCTTTCCGTCCATGGCACCTAAACAATTTTCATAAAATCCCCCGCTATATTCATCCAATCGGCCTTCGCTGAAGGGAACTGCAAAAAATAGAAAATTTTGCTGAAACCTAAAATATGTAACTGAACCTCAACATAAATTTAATAATGTATTAATCAAAACATTTTATTTCAGGCATCACAAACACAATGGGAAGCCCTGAATATTTAGATCAACCTTCTGAATCTGCATCTGCAGAAGAAAGCATACGGTCTTCCCTGACAGAAACACAACCAACGCCAACACGGTCGTCGCGTCATATTGGCAAAAAAAGAACCGTTAATACCATAGCAAAGAAAAAAGAAACATTTTTGGAAGCAGCTACAAGTGTACTGTCTCAGCAAATCAGTTCTAACGCGTTTGGAAAAAATATTGCCTTTCAGCTGAAAAACTTGGAACGTCAACAAAGAATAATTGCGGAGAAGCTGATGGGTGATGTTCAACTCACAGCAGGCTACAGGTTCTATTTCCATTTCTACGCACCCACAAAATTTCCAGTTTTCTCAACACAACTCAACAATGCCGCATTCATCCCATTTCCCCCCTTATAACCGCCAAATAATGTTTCCAAATCCTACGACGTATCTGAATTATTTACCAACGCCAAGAACTGCACTTCACATCACAGATGTATCCTCCAGTAGGTCTTCTACAAATACAACAGTACCAACGCCTCTCAGCTCGCGTGAGGACGGATTCAGTAACTCCTCGTACACTCCCGTCGATCCACTTAGGCAGGATGAAGAGCCACATGACGCAATGGGAGAGTTTCTAGTAGTTGGACAGAATAATACTGCCCATATTCAGACACTTCCACATCAGATTTAAATAATATAATGTTAAATGTATATTTGTATTTTAGTTTTTGTTATGTGAACATATCTATTTCAAATTTATTCAAAAATAAAGTTTAAACTACTCTGTAGGTTCATAAGCCCATTCAACTTGAAATATAATATTACCCCAACGTCGCATGTGCAGTTTGACTTTTTGATGCAATTTCTCGAATCTGATCGGTCCAGAACTTCGTCGGTTCTGATCGAACACAAGTATTTCAATTGTCTACAAAAGTATCAAAAACCATGCACGAAGCTACAGTTGCAACTTCTTGCATTAGGAAACACGTAGGAACATTTCATTGCAAGCTGCTAAAATGGGCTTTGCTGCCACTTACCTTCAGGTATTCATCAGCGAGAGCATCATATATGGCAGTACATGTTTCAGATACAATTTTTCCTATTAGTTGAGGAGATATTGCACAACTGAATTTAAGATTTTCGTATGTTCGTCCAGTTGCTAAAAACTGAAATGTAGCCACTAAGCGCTCCTCAGCACTGACTAATGCTCTCATAACGGTAATTTGTTTTTGTATTCTGCAAGAAACACGTTGTAACAGTTCACGAAAAGTAGATTCGCTCATTCGTAAGTAGTTTTTAAAATCTTGGGCATCATTTTCAGCAATTTCTTTTAAAAGAGGCATATGACTAAATTTATTGCGTTCCATAAGACACTTTTTTGACCACATACGCCGTTTTTTCATTTTTGTGTCGTCTAAGCAATGAAAACTACCCACAGTTATTGCAATGGACTTTTCAAAATTCATTCCCATAAGTTAGGCTCGCGATTTAAATTTTGAACTGAAGTTGGCATGTTCGGTGCGTACATGTGTGGAAACCGTCGAGCATGCTCGGTTCGAAGTTGGGTTGAGCATGCTTGAGCGTGTATGAGGGACTTTAAACTTAACCATGGTTCGACAAGGAATGTTCAATATATGGTTCCAATTCAATCAGTAGCTTTAATATAGGTTTTTTCACTGCTTGAAAATTATGTTTTGATTTGATTTCTGGAAGTGATAATTAAATTTGATAGATGAATATAGGGTTCCACTTTCTAGGAGTGATAGATGATGCGATGGTGCGTTAAGGTTGGTGTTATGTCTGGTAACACACCATGGATGTAATATCTCATATTTATTGTAGTAATGTCTGCTGTGAAAAATAAATTGAATGCATTCATATATGTATAAAGCTGATATAGTAAGGAATTCCACTGATTTTGAATGACCCCTGCAGGATTCTCTGATAGGCAATCGAGTAGAAATTCGCAAAGTAAAAAGTTCTAGCAATCGAGTTATTTGCATTTTTGTTTTGAATTCTTAGCGCGAAGCATGTCTGACTCAGTTTTTTGGCAAGATAGTTAATGTGGTATGATAATTTCAATGTTTCATCAATTGTAATTCCAGGGCATTTGATGTGGCCTTAAAAACAGATTTCTTCTTCATTGATTCTAATTTGTTTGGGAGTAATCAAGGATTGATTTGTTTTGAACAGGACAGCACTTGTTTCGTTATTTGTTAGTGTTTAATATGAGTCTAGAGTTCATGAACCATTTCTCGATTTTTCCATAATTGTGCACCCCATTTGTGTTATTTTTGGACACGTTGATGACGTTAGCAGTAATGTGCTATCATCGTCGTAGTTTATTATAGATGCTTTGTGCTCAGCAAACATACCGAAATAATTGAAATAGATTATAAAAAGAAGTGGACCTTAAACACTCCCTTGTGGTACACAAAGACTGACAGTCAGAGCCCTCGATTGCACCTTCTGTCTAGTTTCCAAGTGCATGTGTTCGCCTAATAATATAAGATTCCAACCAGTTTAGTTCAATCTCTCGGATTCCATAATCGTGAAGTTTCTTCAGAAGAATAGAGAAGTCAATGCAGTCGAAAGCTCTGGAAAGATCTAGGAAAATACCGCATGCTATATTAATCTTATCTAGGCTTTTATAAATATCATTTTTTAATCCAAATAAAGCAGTTTCAATGCCCTTACCTCCTTAAAAGACATGTTCAAAGATTTTAGAGAAAGAGCGGAGTAGACTGAGAGGTGTATAGTTTTCAAATGATCCTGGATTTCCTTTTTTAAAGAGGGTTGTACTACATAATGCAAATTTGATATTTGTGGAAAAATGTCCTTGCTGAAGTGATGTGTTGATTATGTATACAAGAGGTGTTATTACATAGTTAACACATATTTGAAACATCGAATAAATAATAATACTGTATGCAGCGCCCTCTCTCACCTCAAAAAAACGTCGATCACCAAATTTTGTTAAAAAATTCACACCCTGTATCACCGAAACGACATATGTGTGGACACATATTCATATGATGTCAATCTTTAAATTAGTCAAAGTTTTGCCCTTCGAAGTTCGTACAAGTACTGAATGAACACCCTGTATATAAAATTTGTATTGGTTCAATATTCACACTAAATAACAAAAGGAAGTGTTCAAAGTTTTATAACTTTGAGTTGTTATATGCAAGCGCTTTTGACAGCAGTCAGTGCAGTCATCTTGACGGCTCAAATTGAACTGCATGTTGCTTTCTACTGTTTGCCTTTTATTTTGTCAGAACGCCCTAATGACTCTTGTCATTTTTACCTTCCATTATTATTGCCCTTTATTATTTATTCGTTTATACTAGGGTCATGTCATTTATTGTATTATGTTTTGTGTGGCTAGGCAGAATTTTCTGGGTTGGTGTTTCTCTGGGTTCGCTATTTTGTTTTGTGGAGTATTTCAAATGTTAATTCTTGTGTTTTAATTTGTACTTGCTTATCAATAAGGAATATGTGGATGTTTAGATTTTTTTATTTTCAGGTGGGAAAAAGTTATATTTGAAGTGACTGGTATGTGTGGCAAGGTTTGATTTATATATTATAGCGTTTATGTACAGGGTATACCACGATGAGCTTAGTCGATATGTATATGGGAAACTGGGAGTATTTTTCTGAAAATTTGTATACGGGAATGTTCCGAGGGGCTCGTTTAATTTGAAACATTTTTAGTTGTCTACGACTTCCGGCTATATTGGAAGTGGGCCTAAACTTTGTTTTTTCAAATAGAATTCCTTGTTTTTATTGCATTTCTAGAATCTACGATGAATTTTATATAACTTCATTCGAAACATCATATGTCTCAAGGGCTTTTCAGTTTCCAGTTATATCAATTTTTCTGAAAATTTTGACAGATGCGGCCATACACAAAAAAAATATTTTGGAAATGAAGAATCAGGTCAAAAATTACCAGAATTTGCCTGAATAAGATCTGAAGCTACCCAAACATTTGGAAACTTCTCAATATAATTTATGCGGGGTTCTGAGTTCGGCTCTTTCGAAAATTGTATAAATTTTTTTTCAAATGGCAACTCAATTTTTTTCCAGAGCTATTGGATTTTACGCTTGAAAAGCATCCTACATTATCTGGATGCCGAAGAGACGTATACCTACCTAAAGGTGGAATAATGCCACATCCAAGAGGATACCACTGTTTCGACTCCACTTCATTCCTTTGGAGTAATGAAATAGACCCAGGAAGAGCTGCGACAACTTGATGTAAAAAATCGCAAAATGATGCATCTTCATAGGAGCTTGCATCCTGAATCGTTTGTTTCATGGTTATACTTCTCCCGACAACACGGACCTTTGTATTTGGAGTGTCTACACAACAGAATGGTACTGGATGGAGCCTGTAAAGTCATCAGGAGTTCAGATCCCCTTCTCTGCTTAGTAAGCGATCACGAGAAAGGAGGGATTGGAGCATTTCTTTTCAAGGCAACAACCCGTGCAGCCGATGAACTTGGTCTCCTATTCGACACTGAACGGACGAACCCAAACTTTGTCACCGAGTTGGAACCCGTTCAGCAAAAAGCCCAAGTCAAAGCTGCAGAGATTAATAGTCTCCTACAGCTACATAAGGATAAGCCAATGCATGAGTCTTCTTCACGAACATTGAAGACCTAGCCCAGATAGCACTAGATATTTCATGAATAATCCTAGAACATTCTTTTTGGAATATTAAAATATTCTAGGAATATACTTGGATATTCTAGGATATTGGAGGAATATTCCCTGAACATGCTTATGGGAATCCCTCAGATAATCGTAGAATATTACCAAGAGAATATTCTATGAATATCTATAATATTTCTGGGATATTCCACGGATATTTCATACAAAATATTCCTATAATATTACCAATGAATATCCTCAGAATATTTAGATATTCCAAGATTATCCAAGGAATATAAATGCAGAATAATCATAGAATATTCTTATTGAATATTCAATAAATATTCTATGAATATATAGTATTATCCAGGAATATTACTGTCACATTCCCAGAGTTACCATTTCCAATAATCCATGCAAAATTATGCGAAAAATGTATTGATATATCCGTCAGATTGTAAAGCAACCATAGACACATGTTTCAGAAATTTCTTGGTCATCAGTAGTACTGATTCAGTACGGTGTAGCCATATATTTACACTTTGGCTGCATATCAACAGTCTGAAACGTGTCTACAGTTGCTCTGCAATTTGAGGGTTATACCAATCAAATTATATATAGTTATTAAATATATGCACCATAAATAGGACACTGTATTAAGGAATTTAAGAAGAAAAGTTCACCTCAACGAATATAAAATAGATTTATTTTTGAATTCCAACAAGGTGTAAAACAAAATAAAAAAGTATATTAAATCGTTCTTTACTGGTCAGTGGTCTATTTCTGGGACATCCCCTAACGCTGGTAAATTGTTCACCCTGAAAAAAATTGAGCGATTTAACATCATTTTTATGAATGAAATATGATGTGCACATTATAATTCACGAATTCAAGTTGCATTCGGACGTTTAGTGTAGAACTAGAAACTGTAGACAATACCCTCAAATCTCAAAATGAATGAGAGGTATTAAATTATAAAGGTTTTGAAATAACTCTAAAAACTTGTCTTTGAATATTACTAGTTACCTTAACTTATTATTAATTGAAAAATATACAAGTTTGTAACTACTATACATACTCTTTCCTTTTCAACCGGTCGGTGGATTTGGCAAGATAGGCGGATACCACCACTTCAATTTCCTTCAGAGAAGTTTTGCTATAACACCGGTGAATTGCATCTAAAAATAAAAAAATAGGAATATGGTGTGATTCACTGAGACAATAATATTTTCTTGCTAAGCTAATTCAGTGAACATTTCAAATGAATGAACAACTAAAATTTAAGAAATATTTAAACTACCCAAAACAGCAAAATAACTTCAATATCACCCGACGCGCCTTTTGCCAAACATTATAGTAGAACAGAATGGATTTATTTCACCAGGAGCGAGTAAAATTTGCCAAACATAATAGAATTGAATGGATTTATTTCACCAGGAGCGGGTAAAATGCAAGTGTTTCAAGTTTGGTATAAGTGTAGAAAAATAAAATTACCAAGAAGACAAGCACATATTCTGGTAGATCTGTACACTTGCTTCCTCTTGTGTCCTTGCATACTATATTCAGAGGCAAATCTATCGTCCAAGAGTTTTTTGAAAAATCGCCTACAACAGTCTTTGAAATCACTTCCACCAATCATGTGAAGATTATCCACCTGAAATAAATTGATCTGTATTAACTTTTCATTCTGGGAACCATCAGCTCTTTATAGGTTACACTTCTTATAGATATGTTTTGTTTCTCTGTATATTAAATCATTGATGAAAATAGGCAACATATACCATGGAACTGATTTTTTTTCAAATTTCAAGCTACTTAATCTTGTTAATAAATGGATGCTTTATATTGAATCAAACCCATCAGCAGCAGTCCTTACCATCTTTTTGTAAATTTTCTCATCTGCCAATTTTGCCTCCACATTTTCAAACATTGCCTCATTTATAATGGGGAAGTCATGAAACAAGTCTAAATAAGTATCAATGGAATTGTCCTCCTCTGATGGTAATCTGTTTTCCTTCAATGAAACAGACACCTCTTCTAATTTTCCCGACAGTTCGTTTATTTTGGAGTCACATTCCCTCAGTAATTTATGAAGTTTGACCATCATGCTGATGCAAGATTTCTTGAATTTGGCATCATCTTGAAAGAGAAAAGATCAAGTAATCATGATAAATGAATCAGACAAATTATCAAGTAATACCTAGGGCTTCAGCAACACTTTCTGCACCCTCTATATCCTTTTCAGAAATGGCTGAATTTCTATCTGCTTTCATTTTATTTTGATTGGTTAAGCCTGTAAAAAAATCTGAAATGAACAAATATGAACAACCACATTATTGTAAAAGCTCTTTTTCATTTTTCATATGTATTGGGTAAGATTTCATATAATGGTCCTTCATAAATGATCATAAAAATAGATCTTCAAGGTGTACCTTTTCAAAGAGGCAAAAAAGAAGTATAAGTATCTTGTGAATCTATAGCTGTTACCTTTAAAATCATTGAATTTGAAGTGTTTCATGCTATAGAATCTTATGTTAGCAAAACATCAATTCTATATGCAAATTTATATTTTTGTGACAAATTTAAAACTTACGCTTCCTGATAGCTTGTGGCCTCGGGATATCCAAATCGGATCCACTATCCTCTTCAGATGTGCTGTATTTTTTTTTGGCCACACTTTTATCAGATGTTTCAGTATCAGAAATAGGTAACACAACACTTAGTTGCTTTACCACATGCCAACCTGAAGTTTTCATATTTTTTCTCTCTCATTAAAGATACGCTATACTCTTTCCAATCGTTTCCTGGCTCCATTTCATTTCTGATTGCCCTCTCCATCCTATTTTTGGGAAATGGGGGGTACAGGAGTGATTGGCTGATTTCATTGTACCAGCAGTGGGGGACAGCCTCAATTTCCTCCGATATATATATATCTATATATATATATATATATATATATATATATATATATATATATATATATATATATATATATAAACAAACAGGTTATAATATACTTAAATATAAATAAATAGAAAAATCTGAATGAAAACAATGGAACTCAAAATAACTCAAGATACTTAATTACTTGATAAACTGAACCATATGGATTATTTTCAAGAAACTAAAATCTAGAAATAAACTTATTTAGTGAAGAATTAATAAAAATAAATTATTGTTCTTATTTATCGCTATCAAATTCCATCTTTAATCTTGTTTCGTGCGAGGCCTTAGTGTCACAAAGGCGTAACTACATTTTGAGATATTTTTCATTATCAAGTTTTTCAAATATTTGACATGGTCCCTGAATATCAAGTAGTTATTCATCTGAAAATATATGTCCTATTCCGAACATTATGGTCGTTACATATGAATTAGTATATAAAATTAAGTTATTTCTGTTTTTCTCGATATTGATAATCTGTAGTTACGCTTCTGTGACACTAAGTCCTCGGTATGTATCAATGGAAAAACTGTATATGCATCATTATAAGGTATTCTGACAAGTTTGTGGCTGATTTCTGCTACTGGCCATGATTTCAGTTCACTTAAACGATCAACATAAAAAATATTCAGCAAAGATGATTTTAATGGTAAATTAAAAAAATCTAATTTTTCTATATATTCTTGCCCTACTACAACATAATCATTTAACTGTGGCGAAAAAGCAAAATTTCTTATTTCAATTAGTGCACCATCTTTCAGAGCACAGGATGAATCTCCAAAAGTGCAAGAAAGTTTAAAAGTTTTGAATTCAATAGATTTAAACTCTGGAGCAGAACATCCTACTACCACTGGCCGCAATGTGGTTGAATTAAATTGAAACTTGAAAATTTCTTGGATAAGTCGACTTTTTCTCTGCAATTAATTAGTTCTTGGTAACGGCGTACCACTTGTTGCAACGGTTTATCGTGCTTTCTAATCAATGTTCCCAAGTAATAAAGAAAATTTTCAGTTAACAAATGGCAACCATAAATTTGCTTGATACTTTTTACAAAACAAATCAGTAAATTTTCAGCATAATCAACATACATTGTAAAAAATTTTTCACTTGACAAAATTCTAACTGCAACAGACAAAATCAAAAAATGTTGGTACTTTTTTTGACAAGTATATTTTTCAACACAACCGGCCCTGTATAAAGCAAATATTGACGAAATTCCGTCGCTTTCCACCTCTTAACCTTTTTCAGAGACCTAGGCCTTCTAGAAAAATCAGATGGAACAGAAGTCCTCATATTTAATAAAAGTTCAGAAATTCTCGTGAACTGTGCATTTGAAAATTTATGAGGAGGTGGTCCATTGCACCAAAGTCCACATAGCAACTTTTTAACCACTCCTAATAAAATAAGGTGCATGTAGTCTAAAGGGACATCTGATATTATATTAATATTTGGGATTTCTAATAAAATGGAATATCCAGTATGATGGACTGGATCAGATAGATCAACAAAACTTTCATGCGTTCTCTTCTCGAAATTTAAGAGTGGAAAACAAACTCGGTCTTGAACACTTTCTCTATGCTGGAAACATTTACTGCCGGAACTATATCCTGCATGGCCTTTTATTGCTAATATAGATGCCTTCGCAACAGCATCAAATGAAAACTTTGTTATTTTGAAATTGTAATTTTTTCCAAATAACTCCAAACCATAGTTAGTAAGAATTTTGGCTTCATTTATTAAATCAAAAAGAAAATCATTGTAGTTTTTGGGATTTTCATAACCGTGATATAAACCAATTAAAAAAACTTTTTTAGATTCCAAACCAAGAATGGGATAAAACTGACTACTTGTACTTTTAGCTAATGGTAACCTATCTATATTGATACTGATTTCAACTGGATTTGTTGGTTCCCTACTTTCCCTGTTGAAGAGGATTTCAAGTGATTTTTTTATTCCAAAATGATAGTATTCTCCTGGATCTACTTTTCGAGTTACTGTCTTTCTAGGGGTAGCTAAAAATGATCTTGAATCTTTAGGCAATCCCTCAAAGTCATCAGCTTTAGCATCAGCCAATATTACCAAGAGTTCATTAAGAGCAGTTAAAGTTATTTTATTTTTTACTGACCAGTTCTTGAACCTTTCTACAGTACTGTCGACGTTTGGGTTACTATTGGTATCTTCATCATTATTATTTATTATAAATTGTGTGATGCAAAAGTTATTCTCTGAAGTATCATCGTGTTCAGAATTAGTATTACTATTTACACCATGATCATCAAAACTACTACTATTACTTCTATCAACAGAACCTAAATCTATGTTATTAATATCATTTTCATATTGCTTATCTGAATCGCGTTCGTCAGAGTCTTCTGAATAATTTCCTTGCAAGCTGGATCGAAGTATCATGAAAGAGGGGCGACACCACTTGACGTACGACCATAAAACTAATAATGAAATATGGTGGATTACGTAATCCAATCTTCCGCAATAAAACCTATACAATAGGTAAAGTTGTCGGCAAGTATTCAACAAAAAACAACTACTGCCCCCTACGACCATTGAATTATATTTGTTCAATACTTGGCAAAGTTTTCTACAAGAACCACTTTGCAATGCATTTCAAATATCAAAGATGAAATTATTTTTCGATTTAATTGGGGGAACACCTCCGTACCGGTTTCATGGTCATTGCCAATCATCAGCGAAGGCTAGTTCGACCCAATTGAATCGAAAAATCCTTTCATCCTAATTGGAAATCCCTGAGACAAACACTGAGGTATGAATTCAGCGCCATCTCTGGGTTCCAGTATAAAATGCACTCCGACTACGTGTCGACTTCAATATGAAGCAAGAAACATCATGAAAGAGGGGCGACACCACTTGACGGAAGACCATAAAACTAATAATGAAATATGGTGGATTACGTAATCCAATCTTCCGCAATAAAACCTATACAATAGGTAAAGTCGTTGGCAAGTATTCAACAAAAAACAACTACTGCCCCCTACGACCATTGAATTATATTTGTTTAATACTTGGCAAAGTTTTCTACAAGAACCACTTTGCAATGCATTTCAAATATCAAAGATGAAATTATTTTTCGATTTAATTGGGGGAACACCTCCGTACCGGTTTCATGGTCATTGCCAATCATCAGCGAAGGCTAGTTCGACCCAATTGAATCGAAAAATCCTTTCATCCTAATTGGAAATCCCTGAGACAAACACTGAGGTATGAATTCAGCGCCATCTCTGGGTTCCAGTTTAAAATGCAATCTGACTACGTGTCGACTTCAATATGAAGCAAGAAACATCATGAAAGAGGGGCGACACCACTTGATGGAAGACCATAAAACTAATAATGAAATATGGTGGATTACGTAATCCAATCTTCAGCAATAAAACCTATATTCACGAACCGAACAAATTGACATGCTTCTCATTTATGGTGAATGTTTAAAAAATTCTTATTCCGCTGAACGATTGTATTTAGAGCGATATCCAGGGAGGCAGCAACCGTCAAGAAGGTATTTCCAGTGGCTTGAAGAAAAATTAAGAACTGAGCCTGATGTTCACGAAGACCAAGAAGCATTTGTTATTAATGAGGAAACTGAAATTAATGTATTAGCTTTAGTACAATATGATAGCACAATTTCCTCAAGGCAGATTGGCGCCGAATTAGCTATAAGTAAGGACTCTGCTAGGAAAATTTTGAAAAAACATCGATTTAAATCCTTCAATTATCAGTTGCATCAAAAATGAAAATGACGGTGAAAGGCGCCTGGAATATTGTAATTGGTTTCTTCGACAAAATGCTGAGAATCACCTATTTAACTATTATATCTTGTTTACGGACGAGTCAAGATTTACCAACAATGGATTATTTAACAGGAATAATACAAGGTAGGTACTGTACTTTATTTGGATTATTGTCGATAGTCGAAGTGTAAAGTGCTAAAAGTGTGAACGGTCTTTTGTTTCAGGTACTGGACGATAGAAAACGAGCACCGGTTTCAAGAATAGCGAGAAATTATCTTCAAAATCGCTTTCAAGAGAGACTTATAACAACCCATGGTCTAGTCAGGTGGCCACCAAGGTCACCTGATCTTACTCCGTGCGACTTTTTTCTATGGGGGCATCTTAAAAATAGGGTGTATTCCACACAGCCTACAACTCTACATGAGCTAGAAGTAAAAATTCGTAGAGCTTTCCAAGATATCACGCCCCAAATGTTGAGAAACGTTTTACATGAAAATATCACCAGAGTCATTTCGAACATTTGTTTTGAATTTATTTTATCTTTAATCCTATCAATTAATTTTTTTCTTTTCGATAAATCTGTTTTTTTGTTATTTGAATAATAATAATTGGATTTTGTGGTATTTCATTTCAAAAAATTAATTTCTATTATATCATTAGAAAGGAATGGTTATGCTGAATAGTACAGGCAAGAAAAAGTTGTATGTTCTTATTCAAGTTATGGACCTACAGAGTATTGTTTTTTTCCCAATTTTTCCAATATTTTTTTGCCGGCTTTTTATAACGCCGACGAATGAATATAAAATATCACAGTAGTAGCAACTGTTATCAAGTAACGTATGGTTTCCATAGCCAACTTTTCAATTTTTGGCTTTCATTTTGCTTCCACGGCCTACTTGGTGAATTTCAATAATAATTTTTTTCTGATCTAGTTTCTAGTTAGATACCAACTTGTGATATGTCATTAGAAAGGGAATTGAATGCTGAATAAAGCGAAACGAAAAAAAATAGGGTTTCCATTTAAAATAAGAAAGTTGATGTTACTTCCGGTCAGACCGGAAGTTAACTTCGACATGTCAATATGCTCAAATTCTAGCTCTTATGTCATTATATCGACGCTCCAAATTTCACAAACCTACTTCATACAATAACTGAGATATTCCGTAGGCAATACTTCCGTAGCCACCCGGTATATATATATATATATATATATAGGCTTATCCTGAAACCTGACATTCGCTTTTCTCAGGTCAAGTGGTCAACGCTCTCGTCTACCGTATAGTCTAGTCTACAAGTGCCATTTAGACCAACTTTTTTCAGTATATATATATATATATATATATATATATATATATATATATATATATATATATATATATATATATAATAACAAAGTATTCTCGACCGAACTCTATTAATTAAGTAGGAATTCTCGGGTAGCGGTCTGTTGAACAATGAAACTCATTCGATTTAAATCTTCAATATTTCGTCAACCTTTATTGACTTCTTCAGGAAGAGCTACAATTAAAAAGGAATATAAGTTGTTGAAGGACTACATAAAAATAACATGATAACTTACAAAATTCACAGAGTTAGTTCTAACCTATGGAACATTTGGGAGGACAATTGTTATTCTCCGCTGCAGACTAATCGCTTAATTTACCTGACTGGAGTGTTACTATGGTTTGAATAAGGATTCGTTTAAATACAATGGTGTTAATTAGTGTAGGTATTCCATTGGCACCAACTGTCAAACTACACACAACGTTGAATGGAATTTAAAATATTACAATATATACTACTAAGTTGTCCTGTATCGGTTTTGTAGTTAACTGTGTTAGGATTTTTGTTGATATGGACCATCTCAAGGAATAACCTGTTTTTTTGATTGCTGACTTTGTCTAGAATTTTTGGATTTGAATAATCAAACCGGTGGCCTGTTTTCTGGGTGTGGTCGACTGCTGCACAGGAGTTTTTTCCCAATTGGGCATCACTCTTGTGCAAAGCTAGCCGTTGTTTTAACCACTGTGAGGTCTGTCCGACATAACTACCTTCACAACCTTGGCATGGTAGTTCATAAATTACATTGCTAAGGAGTGGAGTTGGTGTTTTGTCTTTGATTTTGGAGAACAAGTTGGAAAGTTTTGTATTATTACGCTTGGCTATTTTGATTTGTGGAAAGTCTTTGAAAATTTTTATTATGCGGTTGGATACTTTGTCGATGAATGGGATTGATTTGTACTTATATTGTATTGTAACGTCATCAGTTTGTCCGTCATAAAAGTTGGAGTTATAGATTAGTTTTTATAAGATGTGTTTTGGGTAACCGTTGTGTGTAAAAATGTCGAATAACTTTCTCAGATTCGCTTTCAAAAACGTTTCATGGCAGATGTGGGTGACTCTATTTTTCATAGCAATGACGGTGTTGTATTTCTGATTTAAGGGATGGTGAGAGGCAAAGTTGATGAAACGTCCTGATGCTGTTTCTTTTTGGTACCAATCCAACAAAATACTGTTGTCTTCAGTACGTATCAACCTTGTATCTAAGAAGGGGACACTGTTATCTGTTTCTTTTTCGACAGTAAACTGTAAATGTTTATTGAACGAATTGAAAGTATCAAGCGTCATCTGTATAGTGTCTGCCGGTACTGCACAAATGATGTCATCTACATATTTGTAGATGAAGGGCAATTGGAAGGGTAATAATGGAATAACGGAGTCAAGTAAGTGGTCTAATACAATCTCTGCTAAAATTGGACTTATTGGTGAACCCATAGGAGTGCCGAAAATTTGCTTGTAAAATTTTCCATCGAAACTGAAGTAGGTATTGTCGAAAATGAAGTTAATGAGGTTCAAAAAATGATTTTTTGAGATAGAAGTGTGATTTTGCACTAAGTGCCATTTTTGTTCTAGAATAGTGTTGATAAGTTCTACGGGGATATTGGTGAAAAGTGAAACTACATCTAAAGAAATGAGTACATAGCCTTCGGGTATTTTGCCATTGGAGATTAAATTTACAAAGGTGAAAGTGTCTTTTATGTTATAATCAGAATTATCCTCGAAAGAGAGCTTGAGAATGTTTGCTAAATATTTAGAGATATTATATGTAGTGGCACCAATAGAACTAACAATTGGACGTAGTAGGGTGTTTGGTTTGTGTATTTTTGGTAAGCAATATAATTTAGGAAATGCAGAGTTGTAAATTGTGAGCTGTTTTGCATCTTGTTTGGATATTTCATTGCTGTTTAGGAGTTGTTTTATCAGGAGGTTGTGCTTATTTTGCACAGTAATCGTGGGATCTCTTTTAAGTTCTTTGTAAGTTGTGGTGTCTTCTAATAGGGTTATTGTTTCGTCAGTGTATTCCTTTTTGTCCATTGCAACCGTGCAGTTGCCTTTATCAGATTGTAAAATATATAACTCTGGGTGTTCTCTTAGGAAATGTTTAGTTTTGTTGAAAATTCTGTTGATGTTTGTCGGATTTTTAGGGCGAGAAACATGGAAAGCGTTGCAGACACTAGACAATCACTTCGACTAGACCACTTCTTGGCAGATGTAGAGAACATCATTGAGGACGTACCAACAGAATCAAAAGACATATTAAGGTCTAGAGCCGCCAATATTCTCACTAACGTATATATATATATATATATATATATATATATATATATATATATATATATATATATATATATATATATATATATATATATATATATATATGGATATATATATATATATATATATATATATATATATATATATATATATATATATATATATATATATATATATATGGATATATATATATATATATATATATATATATATATATATATATATATATATATATATATATATATATATATATATATATATATATATATATATATATATGGATATATATATATATATATATATATATATATATATATATATATATATATATATATATATATGGATATATATATATATATATATATATATATATATATATATATATATATATATATATATATATATCCATTCTGGGACGTCTGAGGAATATTCTAGGAATATATCGTGCTGTCTGGGAGGCTTATCCTGAAACCTGACATTCGCTTTTCTCAGGTCAAGTGGGCTGAAGTCTTCAACGCTCTCGTCTACCGTATAGTCTAGTCTACAAGTGCCATTTAGACCAACTTTTTTCAGCAGTCTCCGAAAATTATGATTGAGGTGTCATTCGATTCGGAATGACATCCAGATGATTTTTGAAAAAAATGAAGTTCCGCATGAAAAAATTCTAAAAGTTATTAACAATTAACTAAAAAAAAAGATGGCTTTAGTATTTTGTAAATATCTCAAAAACTAATTAAAATTTTTTAAATCTAAAAAAAGATTCAAAAAGAGGAGGAAATTTCCTAAAAAAAAGCTCAATTCCCGGAATTGTAGCATCAATATTTATAATTTTCCCAGAGGGATGAAAATACGGCCGAAAACGGGTACTCTGGCTCGGGCAAGCCACACCCACTTTGGACACTTTATCAATAAAAATTATTTTAAAATACTAAATATGAAAATAAAAAATTGGAAAAATTCAGGCACTAACTGAATAGATTGATGAACAATAATCCGCTTGAAAAAAATTTTTATCAAAATTTTTCAATTAGTTAATCAATAGTTAATTAATAATTTTTTTCTGCTTGAACATGAACATTGCAAGTGTGATAATTGTTAAACTATAAATTTAAGATTTTTTTCCTCTTTTGGAGCAATTCTTGAAAGGCTTCAGAATAGAACCCCGTTGGAAAAATTAAAAAGTTTTTATTTTTCAGTTTTTTATTAACAATTTTCGTTGTTGCAAAATTAAATACTTAAATTAATCATTGAAAAAAATTTTTTTTTTAAATATTATCAAAAATCCGTTTTTATGTTATCAGGAACTACATAGAAATAATTTTTTTAAATTTTTATCTCTAATTGTTAAAAAAATTGTTATAAACAAATGCGTTGTTTATAAGATAATTGAAATTTTTTTTATGGAATTTCAATCGTTGATACAAATAATGATTTTTAAATGAAAAATTGTTCCTTAAAAAAATTTTTTTATTGCTTGAAAACGCATTTGTTAATTAACAGTTATTTTCTCCCGCTTCTAATTAATATTAAGGAACCATTTTTTTTTTAAATCATTATTTGTCTTTCTTTCTGATATAAAAAAAAAAAATTCCATTTTATTTAATTTTTCATTGTTTATGCAATAAACAATTTGTTATAAACAAATAAATTTTTACCTTATATTTTTTTTTCTATTCTAATTTCTGTCACAAAAACAGACATGATTTTTTTTCTTTTTTAAAATTTTTTTTATTATTTTTTATTTAATTTTTAAATATAAGTTCTCTCTAACTTCGTCATTCTTACCTGGTCTTCATCCTTAAAATTATTATAATTTACAAACTAATGGAGATACGATGAAAATACTTAAGACTTATTTATTCTCCATTACATAAAAAACAAATTTAGCAGAAAAGTTTAGTTGTTACTTATTTATTTATTGAATTTATAGCAATTGTTGTTGAAAAATACTTAGGGAAAAATTTTTTTTTGTTTTAATGCTTAAAAATCTTATCAACTATTAAAAATATGACTACTTCATTCAAGTATCTTATCAATTATTGTTCATTACTCAACATGTTTACCTTTTATATATTAATATCACTTTATTATACTTCAAATTCTGAATATTACCATGTAAACAAAAAATTTTTGCAGAGTTCATTAGCCTAAGTGTTTTTGAAAGGAAGAATGATCTTTAAATTGATTTTCATTTAACAAAATTTATTAATAAGTAGTTTTTAACATTTACAATATTTTTTTTTTTTTTTCATTTTATTGTACATTCTGTTTATTTTTTGAAACGTTTCTTTGATGGTGGCTCATAGTCTACAGTTTCTTCTTGTCTCATGTTTTCATCGTTCTCTTCGTTCTCCAGCAAAGTTTCCACAAATTGTCCAATAGAGATGTCATAATCAGCACAGGCACTATCGTCTTCATTATCATTTTGTAATGCGTTTTCTTCATCAACATCGCCGAGTTCGTCATTATCATCTTCCATCGCTATCTTTTTGCAATTATCGCAACTCTCTCCTTTGCAATGCTTGCAGAGAGACGAACATGGAAGACCAGCCTTCCTGCATCCGCATCTTTTTGAACAATTTTTGAGGCAATTACAGTGAACTAATTTTAAGAGTTCATCAGGAGCTAATTTATCGGTTGTTCGAACTGGCAAAAAAATTGTTTCTGTCTTTATCCAGCCCCAATTTTCCGGATTGAGATCGTTGTTACCGAGCCAATATTGAACTTGGTAATACACTCGGTATGAATGATAACTCAATGCTGTTGACGTAGGTGGTAGAGTCGCTAAATTGATGGCTTTTTTAGACTTTTTCAAAAGTTCCATAAACTTGGAAACACGGCATTGACTCGCAGTTACGTTAAATTCTCCATACAAAGACAGCATCAATCTTTCTCCAGCTTCCTTAATTTCTTCAGTAGATGCACCAGGATCATAAAATTTTTCCACATGCTGCTTCATTCCATCATTTTTTAGAATCAAATCCAATAATTTCTTCTTCCCTTTGCCAAAAATTGAGCTCACTGTATCACAACCCGTAAAAGCATGAACGAAGAGTATAATATCTTTTAGATGTTGATTTTTCGTGCTTTCATAGATTGCATCTAGTTGTTTAGAAGAAGAATGATAATATATATGAACGTGCATAGAATATTCTGTTCGTTGATAAATAATTAAATTTATTGGACTCTATTGTCTCAATAATATTTCAAAAGAAAAAAATAAAGATTGTCATTCATAAACTTTTACAAACATTAAAGAAACCGAACCTGAAAATAAAAATCTAGATATTAATATTAATATATAAAAGGTAAAAATGTTGAGTAATGAATAATAATTGATAAGATACTTGAATGAAGTAGTCATATTTTTAATAGTTGATAAGATTTTTAAGCATTAAAACAAAAAAAAATTTTTTTCCCTAAGTATTTTTCAACAACAATTGCTATAAATTCAATAAATAAATAAGTAACAACTAAACTTTTCTGCTAAATTTGTTTTTTATGTAATGGAGAATAAATAAGTCTTAAGTATTTTCATCGTATCTCCATTAGTTTGTAAATTATAATAATTTTAAGGATAAAGACCAGGTAAGAATGACGAAGTTAGAGAGAACTTATATTTAAAAATTAAATAAAAAATAATAAAAAAAATTTTAAAAAAGAAAAAAAATCATGTCTGTTTTTGTGACAGAAATTAGAATAGAAAAAAAAATATAAGGTAAAAATTTATTTGTTTATAACAAATTGTTTATTGCATAAACAATGAAAAATTAAATAAAATGGAATTTTTTTTTTTATCAGAAAGAAAGACAAATAATGATTTAAAAAAAAAAATGGTTCCTTAATATTAATTAGAAGCGGGAGAAAATAATTGTTAATTAACAAATGCGTTTTCAAGCAATAAAAAAATTTTTTTAAGGAACAATTTTTCTTTTAAAAATCATTATTTGTATCAAAGATTGAAATTCCATAAAAAAATTTTCAATTATCTTATAAACAACGCATTTGTTTATAACAATTTTTTAAACAATTAGAGATAAAAATTTAAAAAAATTATTTCTATGTAGTTCCTGATAACAAAAATTTTTTTTTCAATGATTAATTTAAGTATTTAATTTTGCAACAACGAAAATTGTTAATAAAAAACTGAAAAATAAAAACTTTTTAATTTTTCCAACGGGGTTCTATTCTGAAGCCTTTCAAGAATTGCTCCAAAAGAGGAAAAAAATCTTAAATTTATAGTTTAACAATTATCACACTTGCAATGTTCATGTTCAAGCAGAAAAAAATTATTAATTAACTATTGATTAACTAATTGAAAAATTGTGATAAAAATTTTTTTCAAGCGGATTATTGTTCATTAATCTATTCAGTTAGTGCCTGAATTTTTCCAATTTTTTATTTTCATATTTAGTATTTTAAAATAATTTTTATTGTTAAAGTGTCCAAAGTGGGTGTGGCTTTCCCGAGCCAGAGTACCCGTTTTCGGCCGTATTTTCATCCCTCTGGGAAAATTATAAATATTGATGCTACAATTCCGGGAATTGAGCTTTTTTTTAGTAAATTTCCTCCTCTTTTTGAATCTTTTCTTAGATTTAAAAAATTTTAATTAGTTTTTGAGATATTTACAAAATACTAAAGCCATCTTTTTTTTTTTAGTTAATTGTTAATAACTTTTACAATTTTTTCATGCGGAACTTCATTTTTTTCAAAAATCATCTGGATGTCATTCCGAATCGAATGACACCTCAATCATAATTTTCGGAGACTGCTGAAAAAAGTTGGTCTAAATGGCACTTGTAGACTAGACTAGTAGTCGCGTGATGGGTATAGAGGTTCCTGTCACTAGAAGCTAGCTGAACGTGTCGTGTATGGAGTTACCCCCATACACAAAAGAGGCAGAAAGAACAATGTATGAAACTATAGACCTATAACAGTCTTGCCAGCTCTGTCTAAGATATTTGAGCTGGTAATATATAATCGAGTATATAACAACATGACTTTATTCCTAGTAAATCTACTATTACCAACTTATGCACATGTAGTAATTTCGTCACGGATGGAATGAAAGGTGGTTGTCAAATAGATGTCATATACACGCAATACACAGACTTGGCTAAGGCAATCGATAAAGTTAACCAGCAGGTCTTGATCTTAAAGCATTCGGTTTCACAAAGAACACTTTTGATTGCTTTCACTGCTATTTATCGAACAGAATACAATTCGTACAGTTCAACAACGTATCTTCGTTTGAATTCACTGCTGCTTTAGATGTTCCAAAAGGATCGATTTTGGTACATCTCCTCTTCGTGTCATTTGTTAATGACGTTTCTAGGTATATTAAACATTCTCATTTTCTGCTGTATGCCGATGATCTCAAGATATTCAAAAGAATCGAAGGCGAAGAAGACTCTGGTACGCTTCAAGATGATCTCAATAATCTATCTAATTACTTTTTACCTATCTCTCAACGAAGCTAAATGCAAAATAATGAGATTCACGCGTAAAAAGTTACCCACTGTCAACAACTACTTATTTCATTAATGGCAACAGTTTGCAAATAATCAATGAGCTGAAAGATCTCGGTATCATTTTCTCTTGGCACATAGAATACTTAGTATCTGAATGCTCTAGGAAAACGAGCTTTGTTTTGAGATCTAGCCGTTTGTTTGTTACTTTTCAACCCCATCGTACGTTTTGAGCTGGAATTTGGATGTGTAATTTGGAATATAAAGACATATTCCGATATAATAGAAAAAATCCAGAAAGGACTATTAAGAACACTTTATTTTAAAACACAAGGTATATATGGCCATTACTTATATCATATTGAACCAAATGACTAGAATTTAATGTGCAACCACTGTAAGATTACTCAGTAGTAAGTTTTGTTTTAACATTCTTAGCTTATTGAAAGTACCTGAAATTCTTCAAACTATAGATTTTATTGTACTCGACATAAGACTGAGAAGAAGAGTCAATCTATTTCGTATCTTGAATAACTTGTGTCCTCTCCAACAATTGTTGGAGACATTTATGTCTCGATCCGGTTAACGAAATGGTGAAAACCTATGATCTGTTTTTTTTCAGTATTACCGAGGGGCAACTTATTCGAATGCTCAAATATGTCTGAATATTTTCTGGTCATTTTACTGCGTATTGTTTTTAACTGTTTTATTGTATTCAATGAATCCCAGACAGCACAAGATTATTCTGAGAATGTGCTTAGAATAGTTTCGTAGAACATTTGAATGTTACCAGAATATTCTCACAAGGTGCACCAAATGGGACAAAAACGCAAGTTCGAAGATCATGCTAAGAATATTCCTGGGTATGTTTTGGAATGTTCTGAGAAATTCATCAAAACATCCTCAGAATATATCTGAGTATATTTTCAGAACATCATCAGTATATTTTCAAGAATATCCTCAGAACATCTGTGGGACATATTCTCGGATGGTCTAATAAAAATATTCTGAGAACATTTCAGGTGCCTACAGTAAATATTGGGATTAGATAAATCGAACATATATATGAGAACGAATAATTTCAACTTTCCACCCTTCTCTCCACATTTTGTGAAAGTAGGGTATTCTCAACTTTAGCTGAAATCATTCGGAGAAAATGTCAAATCTGTGAATTAGAAATGTGGTCAGCTGCTTCATAAGAGGACACTAAAATAACTTAATTAAAAAAAAAATTGTTAAATCCGTCAACCGGTTGCACCCCTACGTGCAACCCTCAAAAGTCAGAGACTTGTGCGAGCTAGGGGAAGACGTAGCCCTTACCTTTTAATACGTGTTATGCCATGCACGAGACCGGTGGCAATGCTGAGATTCGAACTCACGCTCTTTGGCTTATGAGGCAAGAACTCAACCCGCACACCACCGCGGCCAATATGATCCCTATACTGTTCATTATTAATGCAATCAAAAATCATTACATCTTTTTCCTATATATTCTATTACCTTAGTTTTCAGAAACAAAATATTGTGCAGGTAATAAAAAAAACTCAGATAGCGTGCATGAGTTTTCAGTTTTCAATTGGACAGAAAAAAGGCTTGTCTGAAATGCTAAACGAAGTAGCACCTTCTACTACTTCTTCAACAAAAGGATCATTAATCTCTCTACCATATTTTGAGAAGCTTCGAGGTGGTAAGAATTACAATGACTGGAATTTTGCCTTGAGAATGTTTTTGAAACATGAAAAATTGTGGTGCAGAATTGTGGGATATCTTGAAGGAGACACAACTGCAGGATCAGTCAAAGCAAGAAGAGACCAAATCAGCATATACGAACAGCAGCTACAGCTCATGAAATTCGAACGAAATTTCAAACAGCTCACGAAGGTATGGGTCATAATAGGCGGATAACGTTACTTCGATCACTCTGTTCCATCAAACTCGAGAATTTTCATAAAATGGAAGATTATGAACATCTCTCAGAAGGTAACTTCAGTCAGCAGGCCAGTTGATGAAGAATTGCTTGGTGCTATGATGCAACATGGTCTTCCAGAGAGTTATGAACCAATGGTAATGTCTATTGAACATCCTGGTATCGCTATTACGAGTGATTTGATCAAACCAAAGTTAGTCCAAGACACCAAATAGAATAATGAACGATACTGTATGAAAAAAGCACTTTATACCAACCAAAAGGATACAAAGGTTGAAAAAAATAAGAAACCTTGGTGTTGAAAGTGCTGTTCAATTAGGCATTTTAAGCAAAACTGCCCGAAAAAATAACTATATATAACAGACTGACGAGCAGTCTGAGATGTCTTCAAAAATTCAATACAAAAAAATTTTTGTTACTGCTTTGAGATGCAAAGCAAATCAACAGAATAGGGAATTACACTGTGAGAAAGGATAATGTTTTAATTGTAAAAAAAGATTTTATCTTATACATGATGCATGTAGAATCACTTGTCAAACCTATTTATTCATTTCATATCGACTACAACCCGCTTCAAAACTGTTGAAATATTCAAACGCCATATTTACGCGGGCTGACGTCACCTGTATTATACTACAAATGTTTGTTCGGTGAGTGCTTTGTACAAGAAAGATTTGTTCCAATGTTGAATCACAGTGTACATTGGAAATTAAGGAGACTGACGTCATTTGTACTTGTCCAATGAAATACCGGTAAAATTTGGCGCGAATTTGAGCTAGTGTTTGAATTCATCAATAATCCTTTTGTTTTCTGGATCAAACATAATAAAAAAAATTGAAAAATCGTTTTTTACCTAGTAGGACTGTAAACCTTTGAAAAAAATATAAAAAATTACCAGTGTAATTCCCTATTGGTATATTGATTATGGTCATCTACGCTCATGAATTAACAAATCAAACAAATAATGGTTTGTAAGCCAATCATCAAATCTTATACAATGAAGTTTTTCGGTTTTTCCAGTTTTTCTCCGTTACTAATGATCTTATTGGATCGTAAAGAATCTAACTTTGTTCGTATTTCAATTCTCTACAATGTCTGTCATTGGAGCAACCGGATTGCTGTATGAATTTTCAATTTATGAACAAAACACTAAGGAAATTAAGTGTTTATAACGAATCAATAAATGACAATTACGGAATTTCTTTCATTTGATGGCACAGTTGGTTTCCCACTAGTATTTTTGTTAAAAAATCACTAATTTTATGCTCTATTGATTGGTGTAATATACAAAGTAGGCTTTTCAAGTTGAAACAAATTGAATTGAAAGACCTTACGTGAATGATAAACTCTATGGGCCAAACATTTCCTAGGAATAATAGACAGTGATTTTCTTTAACAGACATATGGTGTAATAATTGATGTCGCTCTATTTCATCAGATTATGGGAAATTGAAAACGAGCATCCTTGTACCTATCAAAAAATTCCTTATACAAACAAATCATGGGAATTTCGGCCAATTAATACCCTACCAAGCATTGAAAAACTATTAAAATTATTGGTGTACAAGATATTGTCAGACTATTTGACTGCAAATATGATGAAATCAATCGGTTTTCAGATAAAATCATTTAAGCGAACTAGCGTTACAACTGACAGTCTATCGATAAAGGTGAATATGTTATAGCTGCATTTCTAGACTTAAGAAGAGCATTTGAAACAACTGACCACACTTTTGAAAAAAAATTCAAAAAAATTGGTATCGATGGTAGGAGTGCTGGATTGGTTCGTAGATTATTTGAGTAAACGCAAAAAAATTACCAAAATTAAGTATTATCTGTACCCATTGCAAATGATGATGGGGTGCCTTAAGGGAGTGTTCTAGAACCACTTTCAAATGTGATTGACATCAATGATATAAATCAGTTCCATTTCTAAATCTATGACGAGATTATTACAAAAAAAAGTCCCCTTCCACTTTGACGAGGAATGTAAATAACCTTACCAATAATTAAAAAAGCATAAACTCCAACCCCTATTTTAATATACTCACCTAAATTTTGATAATCCCTTCATTTTGACAACTGAGGCAAGTTTTTTCGCGATTGGATCTGCTTTATCCCAAGGACCAATAGGAAAATACATACCTATTGCTTATATATCCAGAATGTTATGTACCACAGAAACGATATACTCACGTATAGAACGAGAATTCTAACATACTTCAGGTAGACTCCGAAACTACATATAATGAAAAAGATCTTCTGAAAAGATATATCAGAAATCTTATAGTAATATTCCATTATATTATTAAGGTAGTTCGTACGAAAACTGAAAGAAGAAAAGAAAAGGTGGGAAAATTGGAAAATGAACTCCATGTTCCCTTCAAAGTCATCGAAGGTTTTCAGAATTCAACCCTGCTTAGAAACCCCAAAACAAACCAAAATTCAAAAGTGATATCTGATCGACTGAAACCATGCTTTGTTTCAGATCAAGTGAACTTAGAACAAGAAAATTCAGATCAAGAATGATTCTCCTGCTGTTAGCATTCATTCAAATTGTTAACGTACAGTATATGCTGACCCCTATTAATAACGCAATAGGAATTTATTATCATTAAAAAGGTGAGAAATCAAAGAAGCTATTAACCATAAGAATATTGAATGACTTAATTTATCTCGTGGAAACTGATAACCCGAGAATGAAATATTTTGACGGAGAAGTTAGTACGTACATGAGCTCGCTTCCCGAGTAGATTAAAAGTATTATGAGTCGCAAATTGATTCGAACGATTATAATAAGAGACACAAAAGAGGTTCGTTCAACAAATGGCGTAGGTTCAATTTGGAAAGCACTTACCAGTGACGGCGAAAAATTGTATTCATGAAATATATAGGGATGAACACCAAATGAAAAATTCACTCAATAATCAAATTTCCTTTAAATGAGTAGTATCCTGCAAGCGATATTTTTGTCAAAGACTTTCCTTAACGTGTTTTGTTATGTAACGGGGATATTTCAGAGCTGTTTCTGAGGCTACAAGATCTTTTTGCCTTGATGCAGTTCTCCAATGAGTCTTCTCTGTCATCAAAAGAAATATCAATCATTTCAAGGCCCTCCGGCTTCCTTCCAGGACATCAACAAGATAGTTCAGAATTCCTGGGGCATGTACTGGATCCGCTGCACGAACAAGAGACCATCAATTCAGTCTGTGCTGAAGATGGAACAGCATCACAAATACCAACCGTGGTTCAGCAGTCTTTCGGAGGAAAGACGTTGAGCATATCATGTTTCGGAGAGAGTGCGGGTCCAAGAGCGAGCGGGTGGATACTTTCAGGGACCTCCAGCCACTCCGAACCACTCGTAGAAATTATCCGTACATACGTTGTTGGAAAACTACCTGCAACAGAAAAAATTAACAGGCGATAACATGTACCGCTGCGGTTTGTGCAATATTTTGACCGACAGCGAGAAGAAGATAAAGATTTTGATAGCGCCGGCTATTTTGATACTCACTCTTAAATGCTTTCGATATGATCCAGCATCACATCAGCGTATCAAACTGCTGTAATCAGTAACTTTGGACGAGCGAGCACCTCATTCTGGAAAACTTCCTCTATGAACTATGTGCAGTTGTGGTCCATTGCGGTTCGAACTTTGATTCCGGCCACAATTATACTCTTGCTGAAGATAAACAGATGGGTTGGTAGAAATTCAATGACTCGTATGCTTCTAAAGCCACGCTGTAGAACTTGAGTTGTCTGAAACCTACTGAAACGCCATATATTCTGTTTTATAGTAGAGAAAACCTCGTAGATATTGAGAACTTGTCAGCTATAATTCTTTCCCGTAGGTTACAGAAACAAGTAAAGACAATTCACAATCCAAAAAGTCTGAGATAACGAAACCCTGCCAATCAGCTGTGGGGGAGCTGGGATTTCATTTTCGTTGAATATGGTTAATGTATACTTGTAATTATCATATATTAGGCTTCAAATGAATATTTCATATAATCACCTATGAAATAAAATGATTTAAAGACACCAATGGTTGATGCGAACTTGAAAACTATTGAAATTTGTGAACAACTATAAGAAAGTTAAACATTTTTGAAAAATTATTTGAATAATATTATCACATATCAATTATTAAACCGAATGACTTAGTATCCATCTCTTTAAGAAATATCAAAAACAATTGAAAATAATACCCTTGACCGCGAAACTTTTCCGTTTTCAAATATTCTAATATTACTGAATTACAAGCTTTTCAAGGCGATTTAAGGATCATTTTCGTTTTTAGAATTCCTTTTATTGAACCCGAAACTTATACTGACCACCAATTGTACTGCATTCCTATCCTAGATAACAGAACAGATTTACATCACATTTTACCAACGATCAAAAATTATATTCCAGAAGATGATGATTCTATGTTGTACGCTGCATTTCAAATTTTGGTTAAATTCAATTCAAATACGTGAAAATGTTATTTCATATCCAATTGATAGCAATGCAATCTGTGAGGCTCAAATTTTAAAACCATCACTAGAACTTCCTAGAATATATTCAATTTCTTTACCATTTAAAAAAGAAACTTCTAGATGACTGAAGAATGATATACCAAGAGATGAATGATTTGATTGTCATCTAGGGGGTAGTACATATTATTCGTAATATGGAAAAATTCGTTAAACACTCTCTGCAATATTCAGCCTATTCGATTTTTGGTTGAAATACTTTCAGATGACTGGAACATGATATAACAAGATATGAATGATTTGGAGGCCGTCTAGAGAGTAGCACATATTAATCGAAATATAGAAAAATTCATTAAAAACCCTCTAAAATATTTAGCCTACTTAATTTTTGTTAGAAATACTTCTAGATGACTTAAGAATGATGTACCAAGAGATGAATGATTTGAAGGCCATCTAAGGGGTAGTACATATCAATCAAAATATGAAAAAAATCGTTAAACACCCTCTGGAATATTTAGACTACATGATTTTTGGTAGGAATACTTCCAGATGACTGAAGGATGAAGGGACGATACATTTGAAATACGTCTTATGCCTGATTTGTACCTGAAACAAAGTTTAACAGTAAGGAAAAGTAAAAATTGAATGTGATTTTTTTAAGATAACATAGCCGGAATCTGATATCCTTTTGTTGATACGTACTACCTCATAGAAGGCCTCCAAATCATTTATATCTTGGTGTCATTCTTCCGTCGTCTGGAAGTATCAGTAACAAAAATCAAGTAGGCTGAATATTTCAGAGGGTGTTTCCATATTTCGGTTAATATGTACTAAGTACCCCCTAGTTGGCCTCCAACTAATTCATCTCTTGGTATATTTGAGTTATTACTAATGAAGTAGTCAAATGAAGAATTATACAGGTTTCTCTGGTCATTAAGAACTAAATTGTAACTATCACATAGGTGTTGGTCCTGACTTTTATGGAACTCCAATATATTTAATTGCAGACTTTCAGGTTGAATAACTATGCAACTTTGGGGTTCTGTTCGAAGTTATGATCACTTTCAATGAGGTTGTTGGCATAGTTTGAATCCTGTTAATTCAACCCGTAATTTCTCCAATATTCACCGAATCTTTCATCGCCTATCGCCTATCTGGCGTAAATATATAGTGCATTACAATATTCGAACTCAGGTTTTTTGACCCCGGACTCCTTGAATTCATCTCGTACAAACTTTACATTGTTGATGAATGAATATAGGTATTGTTAGTTTTGAATGCAACATTTATATTCCGAGATAATTTGTTCGTATATATATATATATATATATATATATATATATATATATATATATATATATATATATGTGTTCAGATAGGTTTCCGCGGTCAGATATTTGAAAACTAAAAGTTCGGGTTGAACCGCGTCTAGAATTTGTTGAAATTCGACGTTTCGGCTCCGATTTTGGAGCCATTTTCAAGAACTGAAATAGAAAGAAAATTAATGAAAGGTTAAAACGTAATTCTACGCTGAGGTCTCAATCTGCCTACTCCTCAGGTATAATTACGTTAGGTTTTTGTGACTTGACGTCGGGGTCTCAATCTGCCTACTCCCCATGTCTCGTCACTGGTTCTCTCTAAGGTCTCAATCTGCCTACTCCTTCGAGAGAATATATATATATATATATATATATATATATATATATATATATATATATATATATATATATATATATATATATATATATATATATATATATATATATATATATATATATATATATATATATATATATATATATATATATTCTCTCGAAGGAGTAGGCAGATATATATATATATATATATATATATATATATATATATATATATATATATATATATATTGTCATGAAAATAGAATATAAATAGAATATAAGAGTAGTAGATAGAAATTTAAAAATATTGGACTTATATATAAAAATAAAAATAATATTTCATAGAACAACCCTGACTGATACTTTTTCAAAAAGATATAACCTCTGCCAGTTCAAAATGTCACACTTTTAATTAAAAAAAATCCTTCAGAAACCTTGCAAAATCAAGAGTTATTCTCAAATCATAAGATTACGAGCCAAGTAAACGGAACACTCTGAACTCATCCAAGAAAGCAAACTTTTCTTCAAAGAAAATAATTTCAGCCACGTAAAACCAAAACCATAAGCTTAGTTATCAACAAAGTAAAACAGATTCAAAAGAATAGGAAAACATTAGAAAAAGATTATTTCCAGTTGAAAATAAAATATTATTAGATAAAATTTATAACATCTTGTATATGAAACTGTCACATAGCCAATCACAGGTAGAGTTTAGAAAAAGGACGAGGAAACTTAAAGTCAAGAAAAAGGTCATATCAGCAACTAAAGAGGAAATAAATATCATGTATAAAAATGTAAAAACTCAATTAAATTTTAGTAGAAATAAAATAAAAATGTACCATATAGAAATAATTGTAAATAGGTTAATTAATTATAAGAAATCAATAAAAATCAGTGACTGACAACCATAAGTGATCGAGAGTGTTTGTGAAAATCGGAAAATAACGGGCCTGGTAACGAAAAAAAATGAGGAGAGTGATCAACAAAAAAAGAAGCGGAGGTCGATTTTGAGAAAAGCAGAGAAAAATTACATCAAAATTCCAATTAAATGAAGAATTACATCTAAATCTCCACAGAAACACTTAATATACCAAATTAGGAAGTACTGAAACTGAAATCAACTTACCTTGACAAACGTTTGGTAAGAAATCCAACCTGCAAGCCAAATAGGAGAAGCTGGAATCTACCAGAACCAGAAAGGTATTTGATCCTTATATAAATCCAAATTCAACAAGCAATCCAGTGCACGAGTTTGAACTTTACTTTCTTTCCGAACTTTTCTTCATAACCAGTTAGATCACCAAGACAATTTCCGCGTATCAGTGCACATAAACTATTCCTTTTGAGAACTTTATTAGTCTTATTTTATCAATTATTTTCATTTCAACACACGAACTATTCTGTGTATTTGTAATTTAAGGTTAAAGACATTTCCTTTGAGGAACCATATGAATGGCAAGTGTCTATTAAAACGGTGACGGTGCCGTTCCTCTAATGTTTGAAATTTACATGACTTTGCCAAGTTCAGATATTTAGCAAGTAAGGTAGTTTTCATAGGGACAGGTAGAATAATAATTTAAGAAATCTACTGATAATTATGAGAGTTATTACATTAAAAAAAAAAAATTGACTATTGAGAATAAAATGAACAATATTTGAGTTGAATTCATATCTTTCTTTATTTCCAAGGTGAATTACATATTATTATTATATATCATTCTTGACATCCTTTTCCTGAATTCTACTTTGAGATTGAGAGTTTCTCATGTGGCGTACCAAGAGAGCAGCTGGAGTACCTGAAAAGAAAGAGAAAGGTAATATCTAAAAGCAAAGAGTAAGTATTTGTAAGGGCGTTCTGAAATATTATTTGAATACAATACTTTATTTACAGTCTACAAAACACTTATTATAAATAGAATAAAAGGGAACAAATTTCTAACTTCTACTATTGCTACTATCAATCAAACTACTTTCACTCAAGAAAACTATAAAACAAAAATTCGAATTCAATACAATAATTTTTCTACGAATTCTGCAACTACTAAAAATCACCAAAATAATAATACAGTTTATCATTATCAACAATCACTAATATTATTATTATATTTAAACTATTATTATTTTTATTGTAATTATTGATGACCAATTCATCATAACAAATGTCACCTCAACTTAGGGCACTCTAGAATTCTTCACACACATTCATTTTCATAACAATATATATATAAAGAAACCGTGTGAATTGATTGTTACGTGGAATTACATAGCAGATTTTATTTGCAGAAAACAGGCCATGGGTTCTGTTCCGTCTTCATAAAATTTAGTTTGTCTTTGTCTAATTATACAGTATATTCTGTCGTCTCTTTATTTTTTTTATTATTATCGCCAGTGGCTGTGTTTCATATGCTGTGAGATATATGGAGCGCACCTTGTATATGGGCAGAAGATATGATCCTGCTATATTTTCACAATCAACGGCTCGTGATAACATAGAACTCAATTTTTCGTTTATTATTATTAGCTGGCCAGCTCGGGCAGTGGAGTTTGCAACGTATCTAAGAGGTTGCATGGTTCACAGTTCCAGATCCACCCAACTAGATATCACAGGTAAGAACCACAGCCTAATTTAAAGTGTCATATTTGATCAAATTTACCCCACAAAAAAGGTGGAAATTATAGTAACCCACGAATTATTAACAACAAATTATTCCTATGAAAATACAGTCCACTTGAAATTGCTCCATGGTTTTTGGTCCTTCTACCAGGATATTTCGCTTTTTGCGTGAGTTATAAATTCATTGGTTTTATTTAGACAAATGAATATTTCTGATTTCTTTCGTCTATGATCTCAACTCATGGAAAAATTTGATGTTTGGTACTGAACTGTGATAACTTTCGCTGTTGGAATATTTTCCGAAATTCACTTATTAGTATTCTCGGTTTTATGATCATATATATTTTTTGTGTTCAATCTCTCTCTCTCAATTCATGCATCTACATGAAATAAAACGAAAGTTGCTTTCAAGTTGTTCTTGATTAGTACAAGATTGTAAAAAGGGGTTGTATCTTCATCTGAAACAAGAAAAAGGGTAATTTGTGTATACTTATCTAAATTATATTCACATTCATTTCTTTATCTTGCAGTTTATCGTAATAGGTGGTTGATGATATTCTGACAATCTCTTTTTGCCTATTCTTTTTTTTTTGTTTGGTTGTAAAATAAACCCCAAACGATAGTCGTCTGATCAGCGATAAAAATGAGATAACTGAATATACCAGGAGTGAATATTTACTCATATCACAGTGGATTTATTGAATTCACTGAATATTCAAAATCCGCATATACGAGATACCCTCAGAAAGAGATGCCTTTTCTCAGAGTTTGCTCCATATAATTTTTTATTCTTAATTTGATTCTTCATCGTAAAATGGCAAATGCTAATAAAATTATATAATTCAAAGAGCTCAGGCGAATATGCATGGATCGCATGTCTGACTTATGGCGCCATTGCTAAAGCAGCAAAAGCTTATAGTGATATGCACTCTCATTCTAAGGCCAGATATACCTACTCATTTAGAATCAATTTATCAGGATTTCAGATCTCGCAATGCTGCTCTCATTCCATCTATGATTACCGCTGAAACTTATAATAATGATAACTCAAAGCGCTCTCGAATGTGTTTTATCAAGAATGCGAAATCAATATATGATGAATCATTCAAGGTTGATACTGTCACTCATGGAGGAGCTATTAATAATCATGTCAAGTTACCAAAAATTTAATTAGTAAAATTTTATGGAAACAGTGGAAAACTTTTATTGATATGTTCTCTTCAACATGTTGCTTCAAAGATTTGATTCTGACAGTCTCGCGCTTCGAAATTGATTATGCTTCTAATGACATTCCTGAGTTTGATGCACTTAAAGGCTTTGTTTTAATCGATCGAACTGCTGATTGCTCATTAATAAGGCCTCAGAAAATTGAGTTGAAACTTTGTAACTCCTCTCAACCATTTTCTACCCAAAATTTTGTTCCGAAACGCTCTTCTTCTCATATACAGACTGCTTGTCCTCTATGTACTGCTGATTACCTCATCTGCAAGTATCCTCAATTCTTGACTCTTCCTCCCCGTGCGTGATATAGTGTAGTGAAAGCTCTTAAATGGTGTGTGAACTGTCTAGGAAATTTGCAAACCATTAAAGACCCACTGCCTTAAATGTGCTCCGCCCCACCATACTATACTACATATTTACGACACTTCCCTATATCATCGCTCCTCCCAAGGTCATATGCCTGCTCACTCTGTAACAAATCACATGAATCCAATGTCACCTACAGCGGCAGCTGTTTCCAATCGCGATAGTCAGCAATCCTCATTGTGTGATTCGGCAAGTAGTAGTCACCATGTATATTCTTTCAACTTCTCAGTTCTTCTGTCAACTGCTTGCATAGGAGTTCTTGATGTTTTTGGCAAGTACCAGAAAGTTAGAGCTTAACTCGACCCTGATTCTCAAATTAGTATAATTAGTGAACGTCCTTGTAAAAGATTCGGTTTACGTTTTGATAATATTACTCTATTAATTCAGGGTATCAGCTCTATGAATTCTTCCATCAAAGCAGTGTCTTCAAGTATTCGTTCTTGTTATAACCCTGAAACCGATTTTCAACTTGAGGCCGTTGTACTGCCGAAGATCAAAATGTTGATACCCATTTTTCATCTCATATCTCTCAACTGAAGCTTGCTGACGTTTAATACTTCTGCTGAAATTGATATCTTGCTCGGTGCGGATATTTTTGCTCCCGATTTAAAATCAAGAAGGATTGTTGGTAACTCAACGGAACCCATAGCTCTCAATACTATGTTCGGATGGGACTTGATGGGTACAGTAAACTCTTCTTCGATCCCATCTCCTCCAAACTCGTTACACTGCTCTTGTGACTAATCCCTCGACTCTGCCTTCAAGCGCTTCTGGGAAATTGAGAAAACCTGAAAAATGTAAAGGCAACCTAGACGATGAACTTTCTGAAAATATATTCATCTCTACTCTATCCAGAAACGCCACAGGTCGTTTCATCGTTAGTCTTCCTTTTTGCTCATCAGCGCCCTCACTTATTGACTCTCGTGAAATCAAAGCTGATTCGTATCATATTCCACATCGTTGTATTGTGCGTCCAGAGAGTACAGGTACTAAACTCCGGGTTGTGTTCGATGTTTCGGCCAAAAACCTCGATTGGAACCTCTCTGAATGATATGTTATTAACAGGTCATAATAATAATAATAATGATAATAATCTTGTCACTGATTGCCAAAGTTTCGTATTCACCCCGCAGCACTCATGTCTGACATTCGCCAGATGTACCGTTAGATTCTAGTGTCTGATGATGATAGGACTTATAAACGTATCTTCTGGCGTTTCTCTAAAGAACAACCTATTCAGGATTATATGCTGAATATGGTAACGTATGTTGTCGCGTCTTGCAAAACAGGTTTTTGATTTGATATCTACACCCTTTCTTGACATTCGGACGATATTACAGCTCGCAGATATCGGAAGTTCTAAGTTTCTTCTTGCAACTGAGCCTCTGAAGACTTGTTCATATGTTGACGATAGTAACAAGTTGTGTCTCTCTATAATATGCTCAGGCTCTCCAATCTCAGAGAATTTATTTATTACAACTAGGAGGATTTGAAATACATAAATGGAGAAGCAACAATGCAGAGTAACTTTCTTCTAATTGAGTTTCTGATTCGAAATCTCTCGATCTTGACAAGAGCTCTGTTCTAAAGGTGCTTGGTTTGCAGTGGAATTCTACCAGTGACACATTTTCTTTTGGCATCTCTGCTAAGACCCTTCAATGTACTGAGAGAAATGTACTTCCAGAGTTGGCTCGTATCTTCGACCCATTAGGATTCCTGAGTCCTCTAACACTATTTGCGAAAAGACTCATTCAGTACTTGTGGACATGTGGTGTACGCAGGGATGATCAACCGCCGCCCGATATTATCAATGCTTGGGTTACCTTCAAATCCCACCTACCCGTTCTCGCAAACATAAATGTTCCAAGAAAATTGTTTCACCCACTTCTTTTCAACTATTTGCTTCATGGATTCTCTGATGCGAGTGAAAAGGGTTATTCAGCAGTCATAAGTATATCCTTGATTTGAGGTAGACGGTGTAGTTCATTTGGTTTATGCCAAAGCAGAAGTGGCAACTCTCAAAACCGTCTCAATTCCTCGATTAGAGCCCTGTGGCGCAGCTCTTCTTTCGGATTTATTCGCATTCGTAGTATCTTCCTTTGAACCAAAAACTTTTACAAATGAAATTTGGCTTGGTCAGACTCATCCAAGGTTCTTGGTTGAATCTGTTCTTTCCCTCACAAATGGAAAACATGTCGAACATTTGTTTAAAAATTGGTATCGATATGTAGATGACATTTTCGTTTGCTAGGTTGGAACGGTAGGTCAATTGAATAATTCCATGAATTATATGAACAGACTTAATTCTAATATAGAATCAACATCGGAAATAGAAGGTGATGAGAATTCATTAAAATTTTCGGATCTCTTGCAGGAACAATTCACACGGATTCTCCATATACCATAAAAACCACAACATACAGATTGGCCTTAATAATGGATACAAAAATCACAGATAGACTGCTTATACAAAAACAGAACAAAACAATTTTAATTCAATACACCCATTTGCCAAAGATGAATCCGATCAATGTTTTGCATGTCTAATATATTTCGGTCACCAAACGAACAAGATATTTCTTTCCCTTCAGAAACGGAATATAAATGTTGTTTTCAAAACTTACAATAACTAACTTTCATTTATCAACAACGCAAAGTCTGTTCAAGAGAAATATAGGAACTCACGGTTCCACAAACTTGAATGTCAGGATTGCAATATATGCTATACATTGGCCAGACAGGTCGCAGTTTTAATGAAAGATTCAGGAAGCATTTGAGAAATGAGAGGTTGAATAAACAGATTTCGGACTATTCTAACCACCTGATTGAAAGTAACTATAACTTCACACAGTTCGCATATTCAACCTGAAGGTTTGAAATTGAACATATTGGAGTTCATAGAGGTCAAGAAACACCTACGTGATAGTGGGTAGGTATTTTCCTTCGATTGAGTCATGTTTGATTCGAAGTTCATTGCTTCATCCGAAACTATTTGTTTTATATATCATGAGTGATCTGGTGCGAAATGTTGGGTAAACATTATCACATTCAAAAGCACTCAATTGAAGACTGACTAATTTACGGCTGGGTTGGTAGCCAATATGAGAGTGTTTTTTTCCTATTAAATATTTGCTCTTCCGCAAATAAAGGAAGAAAACTGGGTATTCTGTCGAAGAGCAGGGAAGAAATAGCAAGCAGTATAGAAATAGCGCTTTCATGTTGAATTATATTATTGATGTTGATAAAGTTATCAATGGAACAAATTACGATTATTATAAGTCTTGGTGGTCTGAATGATTCATTGATTTCAACAATTTCAAATCATATAATGACGTAAGAAACTTTCGGAGTAGAACACTCTAGATTCAGTGATGTGCTCAGAAAATAATTTGAACAAATGCAGGGTAACTAGGAACTTCCTTGCTTTTGTGATAGAAGACGCATATCATGCTGCACTCGACATCGTATCACTTCAGATTGCGACCCAAAATTCAATAAATATACTTCAAAAGAGTCAATGTACAATTATAAAGCAGATATCTACAAATTAGGTAATAGTATTAGAGATTCTGATTGAGAAAGTGCCTTTATACAACTTTTACAAAAATGGTATGAACTAATTGACGATTTTGTACTGATTTTGTTTCTGGAAAAAATGGAGTCAGAAACGATTTTTTTCAATTGATACATAAATGTATGAGTGTACGAGGGATAAAGGGATAAAGACCGTTAAGAGCGTTGTTTTTAATAACTTTAATTTTTTTTGATTTGGTTCACAAACGAAATGAAGAGCATGCTTAAAGACAATGAGAAGTATAGGAAATTGAGATTCATATCTAACTTCTATAGAGATAATTATGTTGAAATGAGAAAGGTACTGAAATAGATGATTAGACTAGAAGAAAAGATATCAATAGAAAACTATAAAAAAAATGGCGCAATTTGGAATTTCCTATCGTATTTAAAGTAAAAAATAATTCCAATATTTGTACATTCAATTACAACAGTAAACATATTGTTGATGGATAAACCGCTAATGAGTTCGCGAATTGTTTTTCTTCAGAACATCTCAGCAAAAGCATCAAATAATTTGAGTTTTGAATGTGAAAACAGTGATACATGTAATGAAACTTTTGTAATGAAGGGCGTTTCAGTCTCAGATAATAACAGGTCATTAAAAAAAAGAAACCCCAAAAAGCCTCAAGGGAAGATCCCACCTTACTTGCTAAAATGATGTTGAGAATGGTTGAGAGAGCCATTACTTCCCATTTATAATCTTATCCTACCGTCTAGTACTCTTCTTTCGCACTGGAAAACTTACACCAGTCACAGTAATACTTAAATCAGGTGATAAAATGGACAGTACCAATTGAAGACCCATATCCATAATGTGCGCATCAGCCAAATTATTTGAACAGTTTATTGCATTTTGTATGACTCTATTGAAGAGTATTCTGTACAACATGGATTCGTCGCCAATAAATCTATTAAGTAGTACAAACCTGTTTGTCTTTAGAAATTGCGTGTACGGAACTGTATAAAGCAAATCCCAACCCGACAAAGTAGATCATGACGTATAGTTGTTGAAATTATATAGGTTTGGTATGTCTGATCACTTCCTCAAGACAATGAAAAGTTCTTTAGAAAAACGATTTGCAAAAGTGAAACATAATGAAGATACATCGTGAAAATTGAAGAGGCAAGTGGAAGAAGGGGTTAAGTAACATTTAATGAAAATATTCGGTTATGTCATGGAAGAAGGTGTTATGTGCATATGTAATTTGCCCCGTCAGGATTTGCTTCTATTCTTCATATCTGAACAGATACACAGTGGTAGACGGGGCTATGTTACATTAAACATCAAGGTCGCTAACTTTACTAAAACCTATTTTTGTCACAAACACGTATTAGTAACATAACTCTTTCTTCCACTTGCCCCTTCAATTAGAAGCTAACTCGGGTCATCCCTAAGGATCAAATCTTGAACCTCTCCTATTTTTAGTTTTCATTAACGATTCACCGACTGGGCTGAATCTTGGAAATGCCTATTATTTGCGAATGACATGAAAACAACAAACAAATACATATAGTACGTGATTGTTTTAGGTTTCAAAATGTCTGGTAGCACAGACAATTTGAGCATTTTATTTTTTAGAAGAAAACGGAAAGACTTACAATAAAATCAACCATTCTGTAAAAAAGGCAACACTCAATAAAAACATTTGTTTGTCCCTTGATACCCGATATGGTGTCCCGGGCTACACAATTTATCAGAAAAATTGAAGTGACTGTTTATTTGGATAGTAGCTAAGACAACATGAACTATACCAGCCGGTGCATTCTATGATAGATGAACTATATAAATTTGGTAGATATCCATCAACTTACTTAAACAGTTGGAAATTTCCATCCAAACTTTTGTTGAAACAAGCAATCTCATACTAAAAACCACAAAAGTCGTCGGTCGGTCCAGATTCATAATCAGGAAATCAACAAGCTTCACAGATATGTATTCTCTTGAGAATCTTTAATACAGTATTATTCGATCGAAATTATAGTTTGGACACAATTATGGTTAGCTGACTACTACGCTGAATTGGGTTAGTTGAAAAAAATGCAAAACATATTTCTGAGAATCATTTTATTCAAGAAATAAAATAAACGAGCTGACTATAAAACTGTACGAATACATCAACTGAAAAATGAATTTGAAATATTATCGTTTGAAAATAGACAGTGTCAAGTTTTTTGCATGAACTGATCAATAAGAAATTAACTCACTGGAAATTTTATCATTAGTGAGATTCACGTTCCCCCAAGAAGAACTTCTTCTCCAGTGTTCACTAGCAGACCTCCGCTTGTGGCCATGTTACGATCAGCAAATGGATGCAATACCTTTATGTTTATGGAAATAATCATAGAAATGCGTCAAACAATGGAATAAAAAATCGAACAGCTCACACATACAGATTAAAAGACAATGAAAAACTCATAGGATATAATAAAGGAGTAAATATAACATAGATTAATTAGCGTTGACTGAAGTACTCGTTAATGGAATGCAATGGATTTTTGAGCAAAACAGATTTCACCTCATTTTCGAATAAATTCAGACTTGTGATGTTTCTAATTTCAATGGAAAGATTATTATTTAATTTTATCGACATAATAAATCATCTGATTTTCGTGAAAACTATATCCAATTGGTGGACTCAAATCTTTTCTGCTTGTGAAGTTATCATTGTGTGACTTTACATAAGATACACAATTTAGTATATCTAATGAGATAACTGTTAAAATTTTAAGATATGAGAACATATCCCTTCAAGAGTCTCTGGGGCCCTTGGAAGTCATAACTCTTAGAATTTTCTTTTGGAGAATTAATATTTCATTGATTCTGGTTGAATTCTCATAGCAGATGATTCAATAATGAAGGGTGGAGTGAACATATGCGTAGTAATAATTGAGTAGGATGTTCAATAGAACAGTTTTTCTAAGATTCCTTTTTAACATAACAGTGCCTGAATAGATTGTTAGTTATATAGTCCACGTGATGACCTCAGTTGAGGTGTGAGTCAATTTGAACCCCAAGAAATTTGATGACATCTTTTTGTTCTATTGAAGTATGATCTTATCTAACTAGAACACTATAAACGATATTTGTCGGGGTGAATACAATGCTATTCTTTTTAGAGTTATTTAAAACAAGACCATTTCTGGAGCAGTAGGATTTCATGTTAATAACTGAATTATTGGCTTTGTCTGAGAGTACAATGGAATCATTAGAGTGCACACCTAAAGAAGTGTCATCAGCGAACTGGGTGGTGAAATTATTTTTGTTAATGCTACCAATGTCATTGACGAATAAAATAAATAATGTTGGTCCCAGAACACTTCCCTGCGGGACGCCGGTGGTGACAACAAGAGGATCAGAATAATGCACATCCGAATTTACATTTAATTTGACACGTTGTGTTCTATTTTGAAGATATGTTTTGATCCAACTATGTGCGGAGCCTGTCACACCTTGGTCGTATTGCTTACTGAGAAGTAAATCATGATCAACGGTGTCGAAGGCCCTAGTAGTAAGATCAAAATATATGGTCAAGATTTTTGAGAATATAATTATACCGAGAGAGAACTGCGTTTCCAGTAGCTAATCCTTGTTGAAAACCAAATTGATATTTATAATTGCGCATCAGAAAGACGTCTGTTGTTATTGGCCGCTTTTTTGTTTCCTTTTTTATGGATTGGAATCAAAGCAGCATCTTTTAACGAAGAAGGAAAAAAACCCTCTACGAAAGATGAGTTGATCAGATTTTTATGTGGTATTGAGATGTAGTCTGCAACTTCATATAAGAGTGAGCAAGGAACGTCATCGAGACCCCCAAGAGTGTTGTTGAGCAATCGATATCAATATATCACGCGGCTCTGTTTCATCAATAGGGCATGAGAAAAGAGAATTTATTTTGATGTCATTGTGAGGCTCTCCAATTGTACGTTCGTGTTTCACCAGGTCTTTCACAGAGGTTACAAAAAAATCATTGAAGGTTTGGGCTATTTGTCTTGGTTCTGTTATGAGTTGATTATCTTTATTCATAATTTCAATATATATATTTGGGAGTTTTCCCAGTGTTTTCATTCATTATTGACCACGCAGTTTTTGATTTATGATAGACTAGACAGTGTCTGAAAATAGATTATTTCGCACACCGATTTTTTCATAATCTCATACACCTTTCTGTGTAATTCAACTCCAATATATGTGTACAGCTTACAGTTAGCATACACTCAATACCTTTGCATGATTTGTCGTTTTTCATCTTTTCGATGTGACCTCCGTGGTCTATTATATGAGTAAATGAATGAATATAACTATTGAAAAATATGGTGAAACGTTGGCCGAGGCATCAGATATATCCAAAGCGTCTGATTGCGTATGGCTTGCCCCCTTAGTTATGTTCCTTGCTATCTAGCTTCATCTCCACGTGGTAGTTGTAGTTTTATTCGTTATCCTACCTATGGTGTTCCGAAGGAATCTATCTTGACGCCAACAGTTTTTCCTCCACATCAATGACTTGTTGGGAGCTACCCTCCATACTGTTATCTCTTCCAAAACTGTGATGTCAGATACGTAATATGGCTTGAAAGAAAATAGATAATAATAATCATAATAATAATAATACTACTCCCTCGTTAAGTGTACCCAAAGGCATAGCATGTGAGGGTAGAGAACGGCTATTATTATTATTTGCCGTGACGCTCCGGTGCGACTTACTGATGTTTTAGGTGATGTATTCACTTTTTAGCTATAGGAAAACCCAGAAAACCTAGAGCACCACCTCGGGTGGTCGGTGTGCATTCCAAGCTATCACTAGACGAGATTGGCATCTAGACAACTCACAATACACTTGCTTTTCAACAAGGCATGCGGTCGCCTATCGATCCGATATAAAGTAGTTGAGAAAAATTCTCTTGTACCTACATCGGGCTCGAACCGACTATCGCTTTGCTTAACGCAAAACAATTACCAATATTTAGATGAATTGAAATCATTAATTAGGGTTTTTATAGACTTGACAAAGACCTTCGACACTGTTCATCACTCATTGCTGTTAAAACAACCTGGTGATATGGGAATAAGGCGCATACCACTCAACCCAGTCAAAATATATACATTGGATACGAAACAAAAGGTGGTCAGCCCTATCCCCACTCTTATTACCCCAACTTCTTTTGTAAATCACAAAAGTAATATCAGATTAATTATTCTTGAATTCGGAAAAGGGAACTTTTTCATGATAATGTCCCTTCTCCCTGAGGAGCTTATGATAAAAAATCGATGGAGTTTCCTGAATTTTCAACATTATGCAATTCATATTATTTGTATAGAAACTAATCGGGTGACATATTCGAAAAATCAATATTTTTGATGGTTGCAATCATAACTTGCTCAGAAAATAATATTTATTATTATAAGCGGGAACGATATTTTTACGTGTTGTAATATGTTGAATGATATATGAAACAAAAATACTAAAATCCCAATTCCTAAATTAAACCAAAAAAAAAATCATTGCCGACTACTTTCAAATGCGTTTCAATCAGTTTGAATTAGGGAACTGCTTGTTAAATTATCTCTTCCCATTTCCTGTGTGTGTACTATACGACTGCACTCCAGAATATATGCATACCATTTCCTGAAATAGGGGTTATGGAGATTGAAGATTTTCTTTAAATTACATTCTTATACAGGGTGTCCCAAACTCGATGACCTATTAGACGTTTCTGGATAAGTGACATAGAATTATTCTGAAAATTTGTTTCTTGGATAATCAAATCTGCTTTATCGATCTAAAATATTTTCAACGCTGCGGCGTTGCCGCTTCTATCGAAAAGTAGCAACAACTTTGAAATTTTAAATAGAATACCCTGTACATAATTACATTTTTCGCTTTGCTATTGCTTTTCGATTGTTTTCATTTGATACTTCCCTATACCTATCTTCGATGGTTTTCGAGAAATTAATTGATTTCCTTATATTATGTACGAAACATAATGTTTATTACTGCATTAATTGACAACGTAGAATGCTGAGATTTTGAATGTAGTTTGACCATGTCCTGTCTTTTAGTTATAACCAGGGGAATTTGGACTTCATTATACAGGGTCGTTCAAAATTTGTGATTTTACCGATACATACTGAAGTGGTGAAAAGTGCATTTTTTCAAATGGAACACCCTGTATATTATTAAATATCCTGAAAGACAATTGAATTTTCTTTCAAATGATGTATTATGTTCCTATACCTAGAGAGTCAGGTTTCCGAAATAGAAGCAAGTTTTCTATAAAAATTGGATTATTTTGCCATATTTTGTATTGGGTAAATATGAAATGTCATGAATCATGTCATTACGATAATTCGAAAATTAGTACATTAATAATAAAACGTTTGCGCATTCAGTAACGTAAATTTTATTAGAAAAGAATCAAAGTGGAAGACAATAATTGTTCAAATGAAAATCTGAATAATTTTTGTGGAATTTGTCCCATATTCTTAATTGTGCGTTGGATATTGATACTTTTCATTTTTTTCTATAGAGTCTTTGCCAAAACCAAAACTTGGCAAAAACTAATATTGCATGAACCGGAAAAAACAGTTGCATTCAGGGTATCTGCAAAACCTGTGTCTGCGTTGAGAAATCATAAATCACCTTAAGTATAACTCAATTTTTATTCCAATCAATAAACAAATGAAGGTAAAATTAATCGCTAATTCATGTGTTCGAAGTGCTGACCATTTACACGCAAACATTCGTGAATCGAAGTCATTACATGGTTGGTGGTTGCTCTTTGAATCTCTTCTGGTCGAATTTCCTCGAAACCACGAATTATCCTCTGTTTCAATTCGTCTCTCGAATTCACTGGTTTTTCATATACAATCTGATTGATTCTTCTCCAGAGGTAAAAATCTAGAGGAGTTAGATCTGGGGATCGCGATGGCCAAGGCTGTGGACCCAAGCGTCTTATCCACCGATTTTCAAAGGTTGTAGTCAGTTCTCTGCTCACTTCTTGTGTACACTGATACCAACAACTTCGATATTCATGAAGCAGCAAATTGTCCAAAAAGTCACTAACTATTATTCTCAATATATTCAAATATTGTTTGAAATCAAGTTTTCTTCATAAATACTATACGATAATTCATTGTTCATCAGCAAACAAAATACATTTAAACTGATTTTTTCTTCAACTTCCCTTTCTTTTATAAAATGAGGATTTTCTGTAGCACAAAAATGATTGTTTTTGCGATTAAATATTCCCTCTCTTGAAAGTTTAGATTCATCTGTCCATATAATTTTCTGAAGGAAATTTGGGTTTTCATACGTCCATGTTAAAATCTATTCACATAAATCAACACGTTTTGGAGGATCACCTTTATGTAGGGCATGAGCTTTTATGAATTTATAATCATGCATTTTATGTTTCTTTTAAATTCTCTATATCGAAGTGCGAGTCATACCTAAATCCACCGTAGCTCTTCTGAATGATACCTATATGAGGATGGGCATGGAAAGGAAATACCCCAAGACATTAATTTGATTTACTTCATCTCCAGTTATCGGCTTGATTTGATTTCTTGACGCTTCAACATTCCCGTTGAATATGCATTATATCCATTTTTTATACTTCTTTCTGACAGAAACACAATCAAATTCTCTGCTTACCAAACCAACAGAATGTTTTGCTCTTTTCTGGTCACGGCACACTACAGATTATTTCAAATGGGAAATATCACCTATTTCGAATCGTTATACTGGAAATTGAAAATGATAGTAGTGTGCCGTGAATAAAATTTACGTTAGTGAACGCGCAAACGTTTTATTATTAATGTACTGATTTTCGAATTATCGTAATGACATGATTCATGACATTTCATATTTACCCAATACAAAATATGGCAAAATAATTTTTTATAGAAAACTTGCTCCTATTTCGGAAACCTGACTCTCTAGGTATAGGAACAAAATACATCATTTGAAAGAAAGTTAAATTGTATATCAGGATATTTAATAATATACAGGGTGTTCCATTTGAAAAAAGGACTTTTCACCACTTCAGTATGTATCGGTAAAATCACAGATTTTCAACGACACTGTATAATGAAGTCCGAATTTCCTTGGTTATAACTGAAAGACAGGACATTGTCAAACTACATTCAAAATCTCAGCTCTCTACGTAGTCAAATAATGCAGTTATAAACATTTATTAATTAAAGCTATGTTTCGTAAAAAAATAAGGAAATTAATGAATTTCTCGAAAACCACTGGAGATAGGTAAAGAGAAGTATTATATGAAAATAATGGAAAAGCAATAGCAAAGCGAAAAATGCAATAATGTACAGGGTATTCTATATGAAATATCAAAGTTGTTGCTACTTTTCGATAGAAGCGGCAACGCCGCAGCGTTGAATATATTTTATATCGATAGAGCAGAACTGATTATCCAAGAAACCAAATTTTCAAAATAATATCCTACGTTCCCTTTTCCAGAAACTTCTAATAGGCCATCGAGTTTGGGACACCCTGCATAACTTAATATAAAATCCAACACGTAGAAATAGTCTGTTCCCAAGGTACGACTTTAACACCCCCGAGAATCTAATCTATTGACTTTTGGGGTTTGTCACCTAATTCATTTTTCCACAGACTTTTTTGTTTGTGGAGGGATAATCATAAACATTTCCCTAATTCAAACATATTCATTTAAACATCGAGAGAGATTTTTTTTTATTTTAATAATAGGAGTTGGGGGTGGAGAGGGGGTTAGAATTCTTTTCCCGGAAAACAGCACAATTATGCAGAATTCGTTACACTGAAACGAATGAAAATATTGTTCCCGGTTTCAAAATTAAATAGTCTATATTTAGCTAGGGGTGATTTTAACTCCCAATCAGCAAAACTGTTCCTTTTTGGGGTTGGCGCTATGGTAACATTGGTTGAGATTTACAAGGCTACATCATACCAAAGATTCAGAAAAATTGTCCAAGATCAAAATTACATGAAGCTTTTGCGAGGTTCTTTCAAAAGCTCAATATAGGGTAATTGAGGTGAACATTTGTACAGGTGTGTATCGCTGTTTCTGGCCGCTTCTCGCTGAGACTGCATTTCAAATTGGCTTCATTCAGTCGTATTTCTTTAAAATAGTATACCATCAAGAAAAAAACTCTGCATCTGATGGGGATAGCAACTAATGAGTTCGTATTTCGCACTGTGTTGCAATTAATAGTTTCCCGGATCTTCGTTCTGGTAGGTACATTTTATTCTGTATTTTTGTTACTCCATTTGTTCTCGTATATTCAATAGCTTTGGTACATTTTGGTATATTGACTACTTGGGTACTAGTTTAGGGTCCAGAAAAAAAGGGGCTGATTCCTGCTTTGCAATTTCGCCAGTCTTTTCATTCTTCACTATCTCCCGTTGTACTCTGTCACCCAGAAAAATGTCTCAGTGTAGTAAATCCATTCTCACGCACAATTGTGCACTATATAATGCCTAGTATAACAATAAGTAAGCCTTGAACCCCTCAAATCGTGACATTTATCCGTCTCGCGTTTTGAATATTTGACAGTGACATTGTCATTATTTGAAGTTCAATTCTAAACTTCTTGAATTATAAACCGATCTCTAATTCATTACTATTATTTGTATACCTAAAAATATAAGCAGCTTCGATATTGAAATGACTAACGCCACCACCGGATTGTTCTTCAAACTGCTTATGCTGTAAAATACTGCCGCAAAAATCAAAGGATAGATATGAAAAGGTTTATCAAAAACTGTTTCATCAATTGATATTTTTTTAAATTCTGTTTGTTACTGTTGAAATTAAACCATGATCTATTTCAGTTACCTTCCGTTTTTTCATTTCCACCCGATATATTAGAGTCGTAGTAAAAGTATAGAACGTATTGCGTATTGTAAAGCAATAACGCACCATGTAATAACCGCGTTCGCCGCCACGTGGCTGGTGCGCAGTCTTTCCATTCGTGCGTAATATGCTTTTTACAACACATACGTAATACTAATTCAGTCTGTTCTTACATTGTTTTCAGGACTTCTTTGCTGGCACATCACGCATCGCGTGCATTTTTTCGTCAGGAATGAAAGTTCTGTGTAATCCGAGAGACTTTTACTTTCACTTCCAGATCTCATTTCAATATCAGTCCTTGACCCCTGACCTGTCTGTGAACCGGCCATTCTGCTGAAAATGAGTTTTACTGATTGAATTACCAGTGGATGTTTTATGAAATTATTTAATTCTTTGAATTCCAGACATTATCTCTCTTGTAGAGTTTAGACATAAACAATCACCTCGTCTACTGCTCTGCTTATAAATGACGTTTGTGATCATACAGTGAGCATCATAAGTGTTACCCCCTCCTCCTGGAATCTTGTTAGGAAAACCGAGACACGTCGACTTTTGATTTTCACAGTGTACATTTTTGTATGCATGGTTTATGCTAAATTCGTTCCTTACTGGAGTAGAGCAACCCTTTCGAAAAAGTTGAAGAGCATGGGGGGGTGACTGATGGATTAAACTGTGCAGAACATTTAAAATTTGCTTCATTACGTGTTGAGTTATTAATGTTTGATAACGAATGGCAAAAATAAAGTCTATTTTTAGTTTCAGTCCTGACACTTTGCAACTTTTTTTTTGTTTGGTAGGTGGAAGAAATCTTTCATAAAGAAATATTGAGTCTCCAGATTCAATAAATACTGTGAGACTCTCCTTAGTAGGCATACTCACTAAAACCTCCACCTCTGTGTAGGTCTTCGAGCGAGTTTGTTTGCTTTCTCATTGCCATTTCTAATTGATATCAGTAACTTATAGTAATAGTCATTTAATCGACTAGATCAATAAGAAATCCTACAATAGGAATTTTAGGAATAGGTTAATTACCTATTCATAGGTATACATTATGTATCACTTATGTCCGTGAAAGGTAGAGTCATCCAACAAAATAAAATCAACCTGAAAAAATTGGTATTGACATAAACTAATTTTTTCAAACTTTACTTCAGAGTGGTAACAATGAACTATCAAAAATATTCGACTGAAAAGTCGACCTGAAAGATACTGAAACACTGAACGTACAAATTATCAATAGAACACTTTCATAACCAGCGAAAAATCATTATATTAAATTTATCAATGATCAATAATATGTTCAAAGTGTTGACATAGACTAGTTCTATTTATTGTGCACCTCATCACATTAATCAGTGAGCAGGAAATGCAGGCTGAACTTTATCTCTCAAGTCTTCCAAAGTAGTAGGTATTCTGGAGTATACTTTGGATTTGATGTGACCCCATGAAAAAAAGGCAATAGGGGTTAAATCGGGTGACCTAGGTGTCCATGTAATTGGACCATTTGTTCCAATCCATCTCTGTTCATAGGTATCATTCAGATATTCCCGAACAATATTAGCATTATGTGGTCCTGCACCATCCTACTGAAAAAACATACTTTTGCTGATGTTCTCAGGTAGATCGTTGATATTATTTTGAATATCGTTCTCTAAGAATTCTAGATATCTTTGGCCCGTCAAAGGCCCGTCGAAAAGAATGGGTCCAATAATTCTTGTCCCTATAATTCCTACCCAGACGTATCCAAATCTTTCTTGGAAATTACCTTCTCTCATCAACCTAGGATATTCTTGAGCCCAATACCTTGTATTATTCCTATTGAACATACCATTATTCGTAAACCTAGACTCATCTGTGAACAGTATCTTCGAGACGAAATCATTATTCAAGTCATGATGATGCAAAAGCCAATTACAATACGTTTGTCTCCGTTCTGGGTCATTTTCATATAGATTCTGATGCGAACTGTATTTGTAGGAGCGATATCTATGTTTTTTCAGTATTTTTCTGGTACTTTCCCTGCTGATTCCGCATTCAATTTTCAATTTTGGTACTGGGGCAGATGGAGAAAAATGAACATATGCCAAGACATTAGTTTCCGCTTCTTCACTAACGATGAAGTTGATGTGGTTTTGATCAGCTGGTTCTTTCCTTAGCATCATTTCCAATTTCCTGAAGTAGGTTCTAGGAGGGTGCGGTCTTAATGGACAACGAACAGCGTATATCATACTAGCACTAACAGCATTCTTCTGACATTCTCCGTATATCAATATCATATCGATTTGTTCGTTTCGAGAATAACGATTATTATTTTCCATTTCGATAACACTTTTCACAATCAATAAAACGAGATGACAAGTAAAATTGTTATTTCACTTTTGACATGATACTAAACACCTACTGTTTTCCATGATTCCATGGCCACCTTTCATTTCATCACACCTAACGAACCCCATTGGAATTCGAAAGCATCGTAGTAAGAATTTGTACAATACCAAATTCAATAAATGATTGTTTTTAGTTTGGAACAAAAAGGAAGTGGTACATATTGTATGCCGTTTAATAGGTAATTTAATTCTCTATCGAATGGCAGAATAGCCCTCGGTAGGTACCATTTGAAAAAAATGATTTTTTCGTTGAAAATTCGTTCAAAAAATTTTAATTCTTGTTGTAGGATTTTTTATTGATTTCATCGATGAAATGACTATAACTATGAGTTAGTTAGAATAGATTTTAATCTGATCAAGGCCTCCTGTGCATGAAAAAATAATAAAATTTTGCAACACTTTCGTATGTAATTTGAACCGTAGAATCCGAAAAACATCAAACATACAGGGTGTTCCATTTGAAAAATCAAAGTTAGTGGCTATTCTGGCGAAACGGGAAGTCGGCCATTTTGTTATCATATGTGTGTCAGTCCGAAATTTTGTCTCATATCTATGTACCAAATTTCATCCAAATCGATTGATAAGTAAAAGAGCTATAAGCATGGCCCTAGTACCATTGTCACCCGGTATACCCGAATACATTACAGAGTCTGATTTGCAGTTCTTCGGGTCTTTTCTGCAGCATTGCAGGGTAGATTCCGTCTGGTCCCGGTGATTTGAAGGGTGCAAATGTGCCTATTGCCCATTGAACTCTGTCATAGGTCACGACCTCCTTTGCTATGTCCCAGCCTGGCTTGGAGCCTCTTTTCAAAGTCTCCAGTACTTCCGGGTTTCCCATAGCTCGTGTCTGATCTATCTGTGCTCCAGGGAAGTGAACTCTCAGTAGTTCTTTTATTGTTTCTTCTCCTGTACAAGTGTGCTCCCCTTGTTAATTTTTCAGGGAGTATATAACTTGTTGTGTATCCTTCGAGAGTACTCGTTTACTTTAGGTTTTAGGTTATCCCATAGAAATGAATCTAAAGGGGTTAGATCCTCGGCAACCGATGTATCGTCCTGCATAAACAGTATTCAAATAATTCCTCACAGCAACTGCAAAATGAAGAGGAGCTCCATCTTGTTACAAAATAATTTCCATGTCAAATTCGTCTACATTACTTTCTACAGTTGCAACTATCAGTGGATCTATCACTGTATCTCACATTTTGTCAATGCACGTGACTGATTAAATGAAAAGTAGCCTCATCACTGAACCAAATATGTTTCAAATAACTGAGATTTTGCAAAATATTATTAGATACAATTTCACAATATTCTAGACGGCGCCGGCGGTCTGGATCATCGTCTGTGAGTTCATCATCATTAATTTTCTCTAAGAACTCTCAATACAGTCATCTGCGAAACCTCACAATTCAATGTAACAGTTCTACTCGATGAGGATGGATTATTCAAAATTTTGCACATTTCCATTTTCATACAATTTTTCCACTGTTTGAATTAATGTCTATCAATAGGGCGATCTGGAAAACGTTCATTGAACATTCGTTCAACCTAGCCTCATGATGATTGCGATGAGCCTCACCAAAGATGACAATCGCTTCGCATTTCTCATTTAACTCGCGTGGTGCATCCATTGTTTGACGATTGGTCCAAACCCGATGTCATGCAGGGCCGAATTTTAGTTCTGAGGATAAGTTAATTTTCGTTATTCTGAAACAATAATGACTCGAGAATCAATGGAGCAAATTTCATCTCTTTTTCACGGTTGAATAGATAATAAAACCCCATTTAAATAAGGTATCAATCACCACCCCATGCTATTTAAATTTTTCAAAATGGTTGCTTCCCTCCAGTAAGGGATGGAATCAGGGGTATACTATTCTTACAAAAATGTACATTGTAGAAATCGGTGATTTTCCTAACAAGAATACAGTAACGAGTTAGATAGGGGTTAATGATCACTGTATACAGAATCATTAACCATTATACGCTGATGATTTGAAAGATTACCTACAGAGAAATTGAAATTCAATAATTCTAGAATTATGATTTAACCGGAAAGTCTGAACCAATTTCATTCACCTATCACTTGAACAGCACGTACGAACACTAATTGTTTAAAATTGTTTTTCTCGTTATCCAGCTGTTGTACCCCTATGGAAGACAGCCCTCAGAAGCCGAAACTTCTGCGAGACAAGGATTAACGACCTTTTTACGTGCGATTCCTAGCTTAACGCGAGTTAATCAATTCAAAGATCTAGGAGTTATATTTGATCAGAAGTTGACTTTGTCCAATCATATAGAAACTATTTTGAGTAGAGCTATGAAGTCCTTACGATTCTTGATCCGTTCTTGTAAAGAATTCGAAACAATTGATACTTTGTGCTTTGTCTACGTTTCTTTAGTGAAGAGTAAATTGGATTACTGCAGTGTAGTGTAGAATTCTTGTCATTCCAAATATATCGAAAGCATTGGAATAGAAATTTTTTTGAAGTTTGCGTTCTGTACAAATCCTAACAGGTATCCTCCTAGACATGAATTCGACATAACTTCTCTCTCTCTCATAAAATATCGTGAGATTGTTGATCTAACTTTCATATATAAAATTATTCATAAGAATTTCGATTCATCCTCTTCACTGTCGCTGATTCATTTCAATGAACCTTGATGTTTATCGAGATCAAATATCACATAATAATAATGATAATATTTATTTATTTCAGAAAACATTGTAAAAAAATTATATTTAACAAAGTTTAAGAAATATTGTCAAAAAAACAAAAACGAGAGCATAAAAATATGTGAATAAACACGCACAAAATACACACATAAAAAAGTAATGAAAGAGATAAAAATAACAAACAATATACATTGGGATATTGTCTTGTGAAAAATTTAAATTAAAATATCAAATAGAGATCTTGTTAACAAATTGAATTGTCCAGCAAAAAAGGTGTTATAACAACATATTATATCGATAACATCATGAACAGAATTCAAAAAAATATAATCATGTCAAAAAAAGTCATCCATAACATAACAACTTTAGTGAACAAGAATATCTTTAACGTGTTTTTTGACGGAGTGTGTTGATGATGAACTCTTCACTTCATCTGGCAGATGATTGAAACATCTGCAAGTACCTATCAACATAATTTCCATTGTTACAAAAAATTTGCAGGGAATCGCTATACTCTTGCTCTCTTCAATTTTGTAGAGTTAAATAATGTGCCTATAATTTTCGATTATCATTCGCATTATTATAAAATTATAAAAACAATAAATACTCGAGTGATGCTGTCTATGAAGAGTCAGATATCTTCGTTCTCAGACGATTATTTTTCAATCATGCCGTTAGAACTCAATTCTTTAATAAAAGTTAAGTCAATAAGCCCTCCCATACATATGCTACGAGACAAAAAAACTATTATTTGATGAAACCCTGAGATTTTCCAGTAGATGTTTCGGAAGATCTGAACTATGAACAGCACGAATACGATTACTGTGAAGGTTAATTCTATGGTTAGGAGCATTCTTTATGTAAGAGTTTTCAGAAGTTACTAATAATTCATGAATTAACTGAAGAAAGAGAACCTTCGCCATAGTATACATAGACTGACAGGGTAGTTGAATTTCACGCTGATGTGATCATATTTTCTCAGACCATGTATGAACGAACCTACAGCAAGAATCCTGTGTTTGTTGTATACGTGTCATATCATTTAAATTTAGAAATGGGCCATACATTAAGTCTACATAGTTAATAAAGATTGCACTAAGATGTGATACAGGTTCTTTTTCATGGCGGCAGTCATGAGCAATGAATAATTGGTTAATATGTTCAGTAGATTCAAATTCACCATCGAATATATTAATAATATTTTTTTCAAATCAGTTATCTTCCACATAGCTACTTATTTGCCTTTCCGACATTACATTATATAAATTGTTAAAATAAAAATTAAAAGAATAGGTCCGAGAACAGTCCCTTGGGGGACTCCATACTGGAGTGTGGAATTTGCTATTGTTTCGATCTTCCACATAGCTTTCTAATAGAGACAATATACTCCCTTTCATTCCCACTTCTGAGAGTTTCTAATAGCTGATCGTGTAAAAAGCATTTGCAAGGTCTACAAATATACAAAGTGATGGGTGACCTTTTTCCAGACAATTATATATTTTTGATGTTAAAAGTATGATACCGAGATTCCGTGCTTCTGAAATAGCTTCAATTTCACTGTCATTCATATTGGAATCAATGGACTTATTTATAACTTGCATTTTTCTATTTCCGAAGACCATAACTTTGGATTCAGAGGGGTTCAGTTTGAAATTATTACAATTTGATATTTCATATAGATTGTTGAGTTCAGATTAGATTTCCAGCTCCACTTATTAATAATGATACTTCCTCATAAACACTCGTTGTGTGTCTCCAAAGGCATAGCCTGTGCGGGTAGAGGACGGCTCTATTATTATTATTTGCCGTGGCCCTCCGGGGCAACTTACTGATTTTTGGTGGCGTATTCACTTTTCAGCTGCAGGAAAACCTACACCACCTCGGGTGGTTGGTGTGCTCTCCAAGCTAGCACCAGACGAGATTGGCATCTAGACAACTTACAATACACTTGCTTTTCAACAAGGCATGTGGTCGTTTATTGATCTGATATAGAGTATATGAGAAAAATTCTCTTATACCTACATCAGGCTCGAACCGACCATCGCTACGCTGGAGTTTCGAACGGCCTGTGCATTAGACCGCTGATCCACCGACCACTCCTATATATTAAAATGATTGGTTTTAATGAATATCATATCTTGTAGGAAATATTGAACTTTAATTCTCTGAAGTCAACTAATAATAATCAACCATTTTCCTAATGTCAATGTAAACCAAGAGAAATAATTCCGACTACGGCCGAAAATACCCTTCTCTCCACACATTTCCACGAAGTGGAAAAATGAGGCAAATATCTGACCCCTACGGACATTGAATTTGATCTGTCATCCATTTTTGCAATGGTCCTCAAGGAGGACACGATTTATAAATTCAGATTTTGATATAGCCATTGAATATCTCATTCATTTTGTTGGAAATGACCACCTGCATACATGCATGTTTAGAGATTATTTCCTCTCATCAGTGCAAGGATAAGTCAGATGACAATAAAGTCGTCAAAAGCCTTGTAGTATTCCCTTACAAATGAAACGGTGACTTACAATCACAGCACCAACCGCGAGGGGAAAACAAAACATCATTCCTCTGTATCACATACTTCAGGAATAATGCAACAATAAATCGAACAAAGTTCGAAAGTTATGTTCGGAAAGCATTAACGAAATATATAGAAATGATTCCGACTACGGTCGAAAATACCCTTCTCTCCACACACCTGTTTGTTGTAAACTGTATAACTGCAATGCAGATTTGGAAAAATGTATTTTCGACTTTGAATGAACAAAATTTAAAAAATCTACCATATGAAAAATAAATAATTGAAATAAAATGCCGTAACATTTTCCATCAAAATTTTCTTATTATTGACTAGATTTGACCAATACTCTTGGGGGAGAGTCTTGATCTTGGGAAGATTCATTAAGTCTCAATCTTGGTCTTGTATCAAGACCAAGACTAATCTCCTGGTCTTGCGAAGCCCTAATCCCAGTCTGTCCACACATTAACGCAAAGTGGAAAAATGAGGCAAATATCTAACAGAAAACAACTCGTTGATTCATGGTTGTAGAAATTTCCACTTATTCCTCTATTTGTCATGTCATCTATCACTAACTTGATTTGGAGTTCATCTAAGGCTTCAAGAAGTTTGCGACTTAAGAGGAGCAAGAAATAGACATATTGTGTAATCTTCCATTTTTTATTGACTTCGAATCCAGAGGAAAACAAGAAGCCTGAATAGATTTCCACCAATGTCTCTGACTCCACCATAGATCATACTCCTGTTGAGGTAGATTTAGATGCTCCATGGTTCGTACATTTTTCAGCTAATGGAATATTGTGCTGTGCTCCAGCCATCTCTGCCTGGATCATTTGGGAATCGTTTTCATATCGATATATTTGCGACATTGTGGTGATATGGGACCAGTCAAACCTTACTTTTTCGCTACGGCACAATCAAATATTGCAGCTATACTACCTTCATCAAGAAGAGCAACCATTTCCAAAATACCATCAGGACCTTTCAGCTCGTTAGGTTATATTTTCAACAAAATGTTGCTGTTTTTGCCTGTTTACATGTGTTTTAACTGCAGGTTTTCTATAATACTCAACGTTTTAGTGGAGTAAATGAACTATTGTGGAATCGATCACAGTTATTGATTCCATACGCTTTTCTTTTTCTGTATTTTCCATGGTGCTGGTGTAGACAACAATAACAATGATTACACTTTTGGATCATTTTTCAGCGTTCCTTTACTTGTGCTTTCTGGAAAATACTGCAATTTTCCAAAAGGTGTTGATTTTGGTTGCAGATTTTACAAAGATTTCCTATAGCTCCCGTGGAACATTTTTCTTGCTGATATTCTATATTGCCAGTAGTACAGTTTCCATTTGTTGTCTGTGAATTTGCATTGTATACGTTGAAAACAAATGTTATTCTGGATACATCAGACATCTGTTGAATCCGAACTGAAAAGTCTCTTAGTGTCTCTTTTCTACAGACAATTTTCTTATCAATCAAGTAACTGAGTGAGTAAATGTGGTAAAAATTTTGATAAAAAATTCGTTAATAGTTGTCGTGATGGATCTCTTTTTTTACTACTGTTGTCACATTTCTTATAGTGGTACTGAAATCCATGAATGATTCTAGGCTATAAATATTTAAAGGCTCACATAACTATGTATGTTGACGATACAACCATTACAATCGCTAGCAATACTATCAATGTATCGAAAGCGGAAGTAATGAGAATCTCAAAACCTTTTCCTGCGGTGAAAACGAACAGCTTATATTGAGAATGGAAAATTGGAAGCATATTGATGGATTTTGTGAGGCCTACTACACCACAGTGATCATTTTTATTGTTCGCCCACTCTTGAACATATTATGTTAATAATAGTAATATATATAATACAGGTAGGCAACTACATGCATTAGTTACAAACTTCGTGGAAATGTTTGGAGAGAAGAATGTTTTCGGCCGTAGTCGGAATTATTTCTCTTGGTTTACATTGACATTAGGAAAATGGTTGATTATTATTAGTTGACTTCAGAGAATGAAAGCATGACTAGAATCATTTGATATTAAAATCAACACAGTTATGTTTAGTACATAATAGGCTGTGGTTCATTGTGTCAGAGAAGTCTTTGTGTCTCCATGGAAGATGTCATCAATTATTGGATGAGAAACAACGTGAAGACATATATCTCAATGTACGTGATATCTTCCGACAAAACTTTACTCTGGAAAACAAAGACTTCAGAGAACCCTATATATTTGGAAAACCTGACCTAGATGAAGTCAGAACAGTTCTTTTTGAGTTGGTGTCTGGGAGATGGATCGACTCCTGTAGTATTCATCGTCTTCTTTCCTTCCAAATGTTGGTGACCTGTTTTGGTCATGTTAATATTGGGACAACACAACAAAGGGGGGTTTTTCTGAGAGCACGACGTTTCAATCGATTTAGTATCTAAGATGGTTATCAAGTGTCAACTAACAACCAGAGTAATGAGGAGAAATTTATATGTCCAGAGGTAAATTAACCAGACTACCTGTAGATTAAGTGTCCATAGGTGGGCGTGGTCATGGCTGTGCACCCTTATCGTTTGTTTTCTTGTAGAATTGACCTGTTGTTAATTATAGGACGAACTAAGAAGGATAAAATATAGTGGAAAAAAATTAATTACAGCTTCTATACCATCAATATCTTCTCTTATACAAGCATATACACAATGTTTACCTATATACCCGTTTTTGTTTCTGTTTCCTCCACGAGTTTTATATTTATCAGTAATTTGTATTAGTATAACTTACAGTCTAGTATCATGAAATGCAAATACAAAACCATTGTCTGAATGAGTAATATAACACAATACAGGCATCTCAATGCCTAAGTGAAAATTACTCATTCAAAAATAACTGAATTATGTCATACAACAAATTGTATTTTATCTTGAAAATTTAATGGAAAATGAAAATTATAAACTTATTCAACACTTGTTCAAACTTGTTTTTATCTATATTTGATAAAGCAGCATTAACTGCTTCGAGACGAAACTGTGAGGTGTACTCCAATTATTATTTTGGTTCCTTTCATCAAATTTTTAGCGTTGTAGATATCTTTTTTCAATGTGGTTGTTGGTCAATTTGAGAAAAAAAGCTTTATCGGTTGATATATAACAGTGTTCAATATATTTACGTGTGATTTCTTTGATTTTCAAAATAGTTTTTACTAGATTATATATTACATGAAATTATTTTTCTTGCTCCATTCCATAAATTCGTAAATTACGTATTGTTCTAGGCGGTCAATTCTTGAATCAATTATGGTGATATTTTCAATAATTGTTTCAACATTTTCTGGACCTAATTCTGGGTGCTCTGTATTATCACGAATTCTTCGTTCATGTTTGCATTCATACTGAGTGTTATACTGACTGTTATATCGTGTATTTCTTCCATCGACGTTAAATTAAAAAAGAAATCAAAAATGGGATGAAAGAGGTTTTATTCTTCAGAAAATGATCATTTATCTCATTTGTATTACCTTTATGTTTGTGGATACAGATTTTTTTCTCGAACTTTACTTTCAGATTTTGTAAGGCTTGCTATGCATACGTATTTTAGAGATGAATCAATGTATTTCATAATTGATGAATTGCAGTTCACCATATTCCTGCGTATAAACAGTTTCTCTTCAAATCAAATTACATTACTTCAAATTTCTGTACAACAATTGAAATTTACTGAATTGAACATGTAGTAAAAATCACATTTGAAACTTTCTTGCTAATATTATCTGATATAATATATGCGGTCTTTCTTTCGACATTGATTCCGAACTATTGTTTCAGATCTGTCATCACTCCTCAAAGTGTAATACCAAAATCAGTGCCATAACTGACGAACTAGTGCAATAAAGCTATAACGGTGATAAGAATTGTATGCCATGACTCGACGACCAATTGATAAATCACTCTCCAGCTGTTCGCCAGCAGCTGAGATGGATCACGGATTGATGTCTCCACCTCCACCTCAAGCTTCACCAGCAGATAAATCTCCTTTGAGGGAGACATCAAATTCGCCCACCTTATTAGCCACAATGATGCCGGTTAACGTCATGGAGCTCAAGAAAGAGATGGAAGAAGAAAGTGCCATAGGGGTGTATACTCCAAATACTCATGTGAAAACTGAAGTTGTTTATGAAAAGGACGACGATATATATGCTCAAGATATTGCAGATAAAAGTGATACACCGATTGACTTGATTTACGAAGACGGAAACAAAACCGTTATATACACCACAGCATCGGACCAGAAAGGTTTAGAAATATATTCAGCTGACAATTCGGGAGAAATAACCATAAACAACATTATAGCACACCATATTCATAGTCAACAAATTACAGACGTCGTTATTGATGGCCATAAAAGCACCACGGTCAGTTCAGCAGAGCAGGCAGATGATAGTCCTCCTGTTTCTGTTGTGCTTCAGGGAAACAGCCAGGGAATAATACAATATCCACATACACAATTTCCAGGTACCACTGTGTTAGTGCTTTCGGAAGTAGTCGAGGATGTTGCAGTACCTGTTATTGGGCCAAGGTAAGTTTCTGCTACTCTAAGAGAAACAAATATACAGTTCCAGATACACAAGAATGCTTTGATGACATGATTTTTTCACAAAGTTTAAATAGAACTGAGCGTACGGATATGTAATGCAATGAATAATTCGTTAGTCACAGATTCACAATCTGCGTTTGAAGCAAAATTTTTGAATCATTACCATTTCAACTCCATTCTTTAATCAGATCACTATGGTTACTTTTAGATCCCCCGCACGACACTAAAACTCTCGTTTACTAAACAAATATATATTCACGCAAGTAGTACATTATTGTTGTTGAAAAAAAATGTTGTCAACCGGTTGCACCCCTACGTGCAACCCTCAAAAGTCAGAGACTTGTGCAAGCTAGGGGAAGACGTAGCCCTTACCTTTCAATACGTGTGATTCCATTCACGAGACTGATGGCAATGCTGAGATTCGAACTCATGCTCTTTGGCTTATGAAGCGAGCACTGAACCCACACGCCACCGTGGTCCCTCTTCACCTCCTTCCTGAATAATCGATGTCCTGTTCCTTATGTGAGGGTGGCTCAGATCCCTGGCTGCTCATTTCGCCCCAACGATATACCGGATGTTTCGGGATGCTACCGGCACCTCGTCTCGAAGAGTAACAGTTGGCAAGAAGTTCCTTCGTCACCGTTTCTACCTACAAAAAGCTCAAAATTAGTTTAAGATACAAAATGGTAGCTATGCATAGCTGAGGAGGCGATTCTTTCTCGATATCGACCATATCACTCACAAAGCTTCAGTACTTTTGGTGCGCGAGCTTACGTAAACGTAAACTCGTGATCGTATTACGCGAATCATGCGCTCTTGGTGAGAAACCTTGTCCTACATGGGCCGTTTGCTTAGGAGCGATACTTATATTCACTAGAATCTGTCGCTTGGAAGGGATACGTTCATTCGCTTAAGCACGTTGTTCAAAAGGGATACGTTCATCAACTACAGCATGTTGTTTGGAAGGGATACGTGTATTTGCTTGAGCACGTTGCTCAAAAGGGATACGTTCATCCAACAGTAAGGATAATTTTCACAACTGGAGTACGTTGCTCCTCTTGAGCACTTTTCTCTTCGTCAACGCTCCGTAGCTCGTAGCTCGATATAGCGATCATGGTCCAGTACAGCCTTAACCTTCGTAAGGTCCGCTATACTTGGGTAGGAGTTTTGTACCCTTTCCGTCGTTAGATGCAACTTCGTTTGATGAGTACCTGTTGTCCCACATAATTTTTTATCATTTTTCTTTGCTCAAGGCCGTGTACACTGTCCGCTGCGTAATTGCTCTTGTCCAGTCCTTTCAAAGGAAAATGAATGGCCACATTCAATTCATGTCTGAATCTGTTATCTGGAGAGTGGGCCAAAGAATAGCAGAATTTCTTTTGTAATAACAATTAATGAGAAAACCATCAATACGTAAAACCAATAAAATGAAGAATTATTCATTTATCAGAATAACTTTTTATAAGACTCAAATATAGCAGAATGAAATGTATAGAACTGATTTATAATCCGAATAGAAATTCATCTAATCTGTATATATGAGAACTGATAAAGCATCATACGCGAAAACGGTAAAAACTATTTTTGATAGATCTGAATTCGTTACGAAACGGAAGTGACTGAAATGATAAAATTGAGTAATCGCAAATTTCAAAAACCCAAGATACTCATATCATGAAACCGTCAAACTGAAAGACCAACAAATTAAATTTCACCGAATCATTATTTAATATTATCTAAACACGTAAAACCAACAAAGTATCAAAAAAAAAATGTTGTATCGTAAAAGCCATGGAATCGAAATGTGAAGACAAAATGATCAAAATCGAAATCCAGCAGAAATTTTAGCGAATAAGATACCAGCCTAGTAGAGAACGATTAAGTCGTTATGAAACTTGCTTTATTAGCTCTCAGATGACGCTAACTTGTAGTTGAACAAATTGAATCGCCTGGTATGGACTTATATTCATCGTTCATTTGTTTGGTACTTTTACGATTCATTCAAGAATTCAATTGCTGGGTGGTGATTTTCGAGAATATCGATGAAAAAGCCAATGTAAGTATTCATTCGAATATTCAGCATAAAGGGACAATAATAGATATGAATGAACATCTGCTGTGAAATGAAAGTCACTATGTAATATTTCACTAACTGTGTTCTCTATTTAATTTGTTATATTGGTTAACTACTATATACAGGAGATCTGCGTAGGATGGGCTTCAGAAGCGTTTCTACGCGTTTCTACTTGTATTTGGAAACGTGGAAATTTTGCAAGCATTCATACGCGATTATAATCGTTCATCCCGAATACTTTCAGTGATCTGTTTATATAGGGTATATCAAAATTCTATTGCAACTTTATAATATCATCTCACCTCTGACAGTTTTCAACATATCAAGTGTTTGGAAAAACTGACCAATGCATAAGTTCACGGAAAAGACTGACGCGAACCATTTCAAATTAAGGGACAAAATATAAGAACGGTACCGACAGTATAAAAATGGTATAATTAACAGTAACAAATTGGGCCTGTCTTATGTGCAGATATTCATGTCCAATAGAAACCAACTACTTACCTGGCTATACATCTGTTAGACAGAGGTGCAAACATTCTTAATTCGAAAGAATACATATGCAATAGCTTTCCAAAACAAATATGTAGCAGATAATGAAAATTATGAAATTCTTGCATAATCTCATCATGCTACGATCAACCTTACTAATATGTCAGTTCTCAATTATTACCAACCATAAGGACACTTTCGAAGAAAGAGAATAGTTGCTGCTTAGCGTGTCAATGCACAAAATATTTGGATAAATATTTATATATTTTTTTTCGTGATACCTACTACTGGTAATAAAATCCAATGTGAGCCTTCATTTCGGTAAAATCAGGTGGTGAGACAGAAATGAGAAAGCATTGACCGATCGCTACGCCATCTCTGAGAGAATATATCAACCGGCGTTCAGCTACCCTATACTCTTTCCAGTTTCTGAAAATTTTTGGTTCTTTACTTTTCGGTATTAGCATTTATTCGTCTGATGACTTTGAATATGCCAATTTTAGGTCTTGTGGTATACAGATTCGACGATTTTAATTCCTTTGACTTTCGAATATTACGCTTTGCAGACTATTTTATATAATTTTTACAAGTTACTGTTTTTGTAAACTTGATGGTTTGATAGAATATCCGTTTTCATATTTTTGTTTATCCTCATTTTATGGTATTACAGATATACCGTCTTGTAATTTTTCAGTTCATCAAATTTTGGTTCTTCAAAAGTCTTGTGTGATAATTTCTAATTCTGGGATAATTCCTTTCGGATGAAGATTAGTTATTGTAATATTTTGGTTTTAAAAAGTTATTTCTCAAATCTTTTCCATTTCTTTAAATTTATTTCATATCTAGTTCGGTTCTCCATAATATCGTTACTGAACTCTGTTGTTTTGATAGTTTTATATCATAGACTATTTCAGATCTATATTTTACCGATTTTATGGATTATATGTAATCTCCTGGTGAAAAAATATTTAAATTGATCACAAGAATTTTAGGAAATGAGAGGGATTTCCTCATCATCCAAAATGTATCCTCTAGAAAAGAAGTTTAAACATCCAAACGTGACAGAACAATGACAGCAATGTGTATATCTTCATTTAGATTTCAGTTGGTCAGCAAAATCATCTATGATCTTGGAGTTGTCCATCCTCAGGAACCTCGACCATAACTCCTGGGCTCTGTCACTGTCAGATAATTATTTGTTGATTTGTGCAAAGATGGGTTCAGCTTTTTCCACAATTCTATGTATGTCTTCATGTAGCCCTTCAGCAAGATTCGTAAAAACTCCTGAGAGAAAGGCGCGAACTTTTGAATTTGACTCTTCGAATTAAAGGTAACAACAAAACGATCTTGCGAATCATCTGACCATAGAGCCTTGATCACCTCTGTAAATGTTTTGATTAGAGTTCCTTTCATGCTGAAGATACTCGTATTTATATCCCTTATGTAGGCATCCTTTCTCAATACCAATATTCTTCAATCCATCAAGACCAACTGTTTTTGACTTTACTGTGTACTACAGGCAAGATGTAGTTTGTGCTGAGTTCACCATTGATAATTTCTCCTGGAACAGTGGTTGCCTCTGTCAATGGAGCGATGAGATAAAATACTCGAGTCGCGACTGATGGATTTTGAATTGGAAGAAAAATTATTCTTTCTTGGAAAATTGGTACCCGAAGAGTTCATCTAGAGATTTATGTACAGGAAAACACCAAAAGAACGAAGCTGCATTGCCTCTTTGAATGCATATACTGATTTTTTGAATGAAAAAAGTTGTAGCTTTGGGTTCGATTATTTCTGCGAAAACTTTTTTAACAATGTCTGTAATGAATTTTTTTGCTCAAGGCCTAGAAGAACCGAATGTTTCAATTCCAATAGGCATGAAATAGTAGATATTTCTTAAATTTTCATATTTACGTGATTTTAATTTTTCTGCGGCTGCAGCAGCTGAACCAGAGGAAACTGAAGTGGATGGGACATGTGAAGGCGCCAAAGTATCCAGACAGGTGAAATCCTAAACAACACGCTTGCCTTGTTGCAAAGGAATAAGAGTCATGCCATCTGGTCATTTTCCATCATATCGAGTTCTTCCAATCTGTTCCAAAATTGCAGGAATTTTAGCTGAAGATAAAGCATGTTCAATCAGATCGTTTACCGCACAATGACGAGAAAATCGACCAGCACTGTATCTACAACTCGGCCTATGTGTATCCTCAACGCCTACTTCAGCTCCACATGTACATTTGTGTTGAATACAAACTGCTGAACCCAAACGAAATCCCGCTAGAGCCCGAAATGAATCATTATCCAACTATGTGCCAAGAGGTGATACAAGTAATGCATGTTATATAGTGAAAATAGACTGTTATATGCTGGAATTGCGTCTCGGACAAATCCCAATGTCAGGAGATAAGGACTTGCTGATTTAACGACGCCAGCGAGAGACCACCTGCACTGGAACAAAGGAAATGCTGACAGTGTATAATTAACTTTATAAATACGACCTGCGAGTCGATTGAAGTCAGTCTGTATTTTATATTCGTTTTAATATCAATAAATCTGTATACAATATAACGGTGGTACGTACCACCCCTGTATAATTTTTTAAAAAGTGTATCAGTGAAATACTGATATAACAACTGGCGCAGTCGGTAGGATTCCTAAACGCTGCTAGAACAAGAAGAATCTAACTGGTAGCGGTGGATCCTAATCCTTCAAGGAATCAACGAACTTGCTGAGGAGTCATCACTTGAAGACCACGGAAGGAACACCCAGTGAAGCCCCTGGTGGACCATCTTCAAGAACAAGACGAATCACCCATGAAACTATTACTGTAAGTGACAAAGTATCATCTCGTACATACAAATACTTTTATTTTCAAATAATCATACTGAGTGATTATTTTTACACAGACTCAATTCAAAAAATCATTTTCGATAATTGTACTGTTCAATTATCCGCAAAATAATCGCACTGTTCAGGATCCTGTTCCTGAAATCGAACCATACAAATTATCAGAAGTGTTCTCAATTGTTCCCGAATATGAAGTTGATCAAATATTTCTGACTACTTTCTTGAATGCTTGTGATTGCGCGTATCAAATGGCAACGCGTGACCAAAGAAATTTGTTAACTATTCACATCAAAAATAAACTTCGAGGCAGAGCTGCACAGCTCATAAGTTCCAGAATCCCCAACACTTACCTCGAAATTAGAAATTTACTTTCAATCATTTTGGTGATACTCGAGACCTCACATCCCTTATACAAGACCTACAAAGATTGAAACAACTGTCAAACGAAACTGCATTAGTTTTCTTTAACCGTTTACAAGTGCATAATGCCAAAATGCACGCATGTGTTCAAAAAACAGGTCTTACTGCAGAGCAAAAGCACGCACAATCAAGACTCATTGGAACCATGACTTTGAACACCCTACTGACGGGAATAGAACCCAGATTAGGACAAATAATTCGCGCTGGAAATCCCAGAGACATGCTCGAAGCACAGATGCGAATAAAAAGAGAACTTCAACTCTCGTATTTCGAAAATCAGAAACATGACAGACAAAACCAAAATAAAAATAAAATTCCAAAAAGACCTCTACCTAACCAAATCCCAAAATGCTCATTTTGTAATCGTCTTGGCCATTCGTTCAATGAATGTCGCCAGAGACAAAGAACCCAGCCGAACTTCTCGAATTCTGGCCGAAATCCAAATACTAATTTCTCAAGACCAAATTCTTTTCAGCCAAATCGTCCCCCAAATAATTTCCAAAATACCCAGCAAAGACCACAACCTCAAAACAACCAACGAAGACCCCAATTTCAAAATAACCTGCCAAGATCTCAATTTCAAAACAATCAGTTAAGACCAACATCACAAAATCAATACCAACAAAATAACCGCCCCACGGTTATTCAACGAAACCCAAATTTCAGTCAGCAAAGAACATTCATTCTGTGTGAATTTTCAAGATAATCAATACTCCCAAGATTCACAATATCAAGATGATAACAATGACTACTATACGGCTAGTAGCCAAGAAAGTGAAAACTATTATACTGATAATAGTCAATACGATCAGTACAATGAATTTGACTAACAAAATCAATATGATCAGTTTGATGAAGTCAACTATCAGGATTTTCTCGCACTACCAACCCCAGATCATCCGCCAGATGAACGAGTTCCACCCCGATCTGAACTTTCCGGAGCACCGCTTCATGTAAGTTCGCTCTACCCCATGAACTCCAAAAATCTTTATTACATTCAAGACTTGACAAACTCTTTCAAAATACTTATTGACACCGCAGCTGGTATTTCGATATTTAAACCAAAAACTTGCGAAAAATATTTACACCGATTTCCTGAAAATGTTTATAGTCCAGGGAATCACGGGCCAAAAAATTTTAATAACTGAATCCACCCTCATAAATTTCAGAGACAATGATCCACATAAAGTTTATGTGCATAACATTGACATCGAATTTGATGGTTTACTTGAATCCGATTTTCTCGAACACTACAATTGCATTATTGATTTGAAAAACAACCAACTAATAACAAATTTCAAAACTATTCCTTTATTTAAAGTAACTGATGAAGAAATTTTGAGAACACCCAAATTGAATCAAATTACAATTGAACCCAGAACTGAACAAATTTTTAAATTAAAGTGTAGCTTCACCAATACTGATGCTATACTGTTAGCACAGGAAAAGGAGAGAGTCAGGCTACCAAACGCTTTAGTTAAAATTGATGAAAAAGGGCACTTTCTAACTTTAATTACAAATGCAAATACCATTCCAAAAACTATTGATTTTTCAGACTCGAAACTTGAACCAATTTCAAAATTCGAGTCAGTCTTGAACATCAACACATTTGATGATCAAAATTTTGAAAATGAATTTGATAGGACCCAAGAAATTCAAAATCAATTACGACTTGATCATTTGAATGACGAAGAAAGCCAATTGATAACTGACGTATGTATGGAATTTTCGGACATTTTTTATTTAGAAAACGAAATTAAACATACAATTGAAACCAATAATGCCAAACCTGTATTCACAAAATCGTATAGGTATCCCCAAGTCCACAAAGAAGAAGTTAAAACCCAAATTTCTAAAATGTTGAAACAAGGAATAATTCAGCCATCGATTTCTCCTTAGTCATCCCCTGTTTGGGTTGTCCCCAAAAAATTGGACGCTTCTGGAAAACCAAAGTGGCGTGTCGTTATCGACTATCGGAAACTGAATGAACTCTCAGTTGACGACAAATACCCACTACCAAATATTTCTGACCTACTAGACCAACTTGGGTAGTGTCAGTATTTTACGACTCTCGATCTTGCATCGGGCTTCCACCAAATAGAAATTGACTTGAAAGATGTACCCAAAACAGCTTTCTCTGTGGAGAATGGACACTACGAGTTTGTTCGTATGCCATTCGGCCTGAAGAACGCTCCATCGACGTTCCAACGCGTCATGGATAACATTCTTCTTGGCATCCAAAATGAACGATGCCTCGTGTACATGGATGATATTATCATTTCTTCTCCAACCATACATGAACACCTCTCAAGGCTTACAGAAGTATTCAAACGACTGAGGAAGGCTAATTTGAAAATTCAGCCTGACAAATGCCAATTCCTAAGAAAGGAAGGTGCATACCCTGGTCATATCATCACGAAGGATGGTGTCAAGCCGAATCCATCAAAAATAGAATGCACCAGAGACTTTCCTCAACCAAGGAATCCAAAAGAAATTAAATCATTTTTGGGTTTAGCAAAAATATCTAAACCCCTAACAAAACTCTTGCAAGAAGATGTAAAATTTTATTTCGACCCAGAATGCAAAAAATCATTCATGGAGTTGAAATCCGCTCTCACTACTAGTCCCATTTTGATTTATCCCAACTTCGAAGAACCGTTCCTTTTATCAACGGATGCAAGTGCATTTGCGATAGGATCAGTCCTTTCACAAGGACCCATAGGCAAAGATCTTCCTATAGCATATGCTTCCCGAACACTTTGCAGTGCCGAAACCAAATACTCTGCAATAGAGAGAGAACTTTTGGCAATAGTCTGGTCCGTCAAACATTTCCGACCATATCTATTTGGCAGAAAATTCAAATTAGTTACTGACCATAGATCCCTCACTTGGCTCTTTTCGATTAAAGACCCAGGTAGTAGGCTGGCACGTTGGCGGCTCAAATTAGAGGAATATGATTACGAGATAGAGTATAAACCCGGCAAAATAAATAAGAACGCCGACGTCCTATCACGTATCAAAATCAATAATTTCAAAGAATGCGCGAATTTTCAATCAAAATTCTCGATATTTGCTACAAATGGAAATGAAAACCCGGATACTCCACCAGAAGAACAAAAAACAGAGACACAAGGAACCGGAGAAGTGCAGGAGAACGCTGAAGAACCAACAGAGACACAAGGGACCGGAGAAGCGCAGGAGAACGAAGAGTTCTCATTCCAAAAAATACAAGATGAATTCAACACATTTGTACACTTGTATCAAACCCAATCTCTGATAGATTACTCAAAAATTAAATTTGACAATAGTCAACTATTGGACAGAAAACAAAAAAAATATTATCACATTTTTTCGACAAAATAAATTAGAAGATCTTCACTATAAAATTATTGAAGATATTTTTGAAGAAAAAGCCGATTTCTTCAACGATGCAATTAACGTTCTATCAAGTAAATCCGTAATAGATGGAAAATATTTTATTCTTGCATTGCCATACGATCCAGATGCAGTCAATGAACATTCGTTCTATGTACTCTATAAAAAACAAAACAAACTGGATCTTTCAAAAATCTATTACGTCGAAAATAACCTAGAATTACCCATACTGGAAATTCTTTCTTTCGTATTCGCTGAAAAAGAAATAAAAATAATTGTATGCCAAAATTTGACAAGAACCCCCGAAAAAGACGAAATACTCATTATTATGGATCAATATCATTCCGGTAAAAGTAATTTACATGGAGGAATTAATGAAACTGATAGAAGAGTGAAAAAAATATATAATTGGCCTAATCTAATTAAAGATGTGGAAAATTTTGTAAAAAAATGTGAAACTTGTCAGAAAATAAAAATCTGAGTAACCCTCTAGTAATAACAGAGACACCTAAAACACCATTCGAAAGAATCAACATCGATAATCTTGAAGTCCCTACAAAAAATTTAGTTCTCACCATCAGAGATGAATTAACTAAATTCACACAGGCATACCCGATAGATGACAAATCCGCAAAATCAGTTGTCAATACTTTATTGCTATTCTTTCAGCACTATGGTACCCCATTAAGAAATCATTGCGACTCTGGTCGTGAATTCCAAAATACACTATTGAATGACTTGTGCACACTTTATGACATTAAATTATCATTTTCAAGTGTCCACCACCCGCAATCAAATGGCTCTTTGGAACGTTTCCATGCAACGCTCATGGAAATCATTAGATCAAGTGAAACCGAAAATCCAAATGACCATCCCTTCACATGTCTACCCTATGCTATTATTTGCTACAATAATAATAAAAATAGAAAACATGGGTTTACGCCCTATAAACTTTTATTCGGACACACATCCAGTCGACCACCAGAAACTCTATAACTAAGACAAATTAATTACAAAATAGATACGAGATCTCAATAATAGAGTCTTGCATTACTACAAAGTTGCCCGAGAAAAGACTCAAAGACAAAAAGAAAAATCAAAAATTAGATTTGACAAACATGTAGGACAACCTATAGAATACAAAGTAGGAGATGAAGTATTTGTTAAAGAATCTCAAATTAAAGACAAACTTCAAAATATATTCAATGGCCCCTTTGAGATAATAGAAATTTTTCAAAATTCAGCAATGCTCGTCAATTGGAAAACGCGGCAGAAAGCAAAAGTAAACTTTGATAGACTGAAACTTTACATTGAAGATTAATTTTCTTTTCAGGGTTATTTTGCTGTTTTCAGCAGCCCATTCACAATATTCCATTCAACCAATAAACAATACCGTTGGCATCTTCCTTCATGAAGAAAGCACTCTGAAAATTTCAAATGAAAAATGGACTTTACTAGTCTATAAGGACTTAAACACAAAACATAAAATCCGCTTTGGAACGCAATGACAAAATTCTAGAAAATATGCTGTATACGTTTGACCAACATAGTGCACGAATGGTATCATTCAAAGCCCAAGTTCAGACACATATGAGCCTTCTAACTCAGGTATCAAACTCACTTAGCCTGAAGTATCGAGAAATATTCGCCGATACTGAAAATTTCAATAAACGACAGAAACGCGGTCTAATTAGGACTAATTAACGGAGTAGGTACTTTCTGGAAAGCAATAACCGGCAATTTGGATGCATCAGACGGTGAATATTATACAGATTGTATAAACAAAATTTCACAAGACGAACACCAAATTGAAAATCTTTTGAAAAATCAGATATCTGTTACTATCTCTGTGATCAAAAACTATACTATACAAAAATTGCAAGTAGATGAGGAAACCTTCAATGAAGATATAAAAGAAATAGGAACATCAATATTTACAATTTCAGATGATCTTGCCTTTTATGAAGCACAAGTGAGAACCTTTTATATTTGCGAAACACTGATGGAAAGTTATCTTTTCCTGGAGGACACTCTTGATAATATTATGAATTCTATAAAATTCGCTGGATTGAATATTCTTCACAGTTCAATCATAATTCCAAATGATTTAATTAAATACCTCCTAGATATATCACAATCTCTCCAAAAGAATAATTTACCATTACCAACAACGTTTTCAAATATTGCTCGATACATCGAAATTATTGAACTTGAAGCATATCAAGTTAATTCAAAAATTGTATTCATTTTGAAAATACCATTGGTTGAACCAGAAATATATACTTTGTATCGACTTCTACCAATACCAATACCGGATAATAGAACAGGACTTCAACATATTCTGTTATCATTTCAAAAATATATTGCGAGAGATGATGATTCGTTGTTGTATATCCCACTCCAAAATTTGGAAAGTTGTAAATTCTTAAATCATGGTGTGAGAATTTGCTCCGATTTGTTGCCGTATCCGATGGATAGTGAAGCCATCTGTGAAGCCCAACTACTCAGAAGAGTGATTGCACTTCCGAAAACTTGCCAAACATCACTTATTTATGCCAAAGACTATAATGTTCAAGAACTTAGTCCGAACTTTTGGCTTATAACCATTTCGGACGATGTACCGATTACCGTCAAAAGTTCTAATATGGAACCAGTGACAGAAATAATCACCACCAATTCTTTATTCAGACTCCAACCTGAATGTAATGCCTTCATTGGAAGCACAAGAGTCCACTCCAAGTACCTCGTCGACAAGTACAAGAATATAACCTACAAGAACTTTGCAGTACAAATACCATACCAATGCTGTAAAGACCTTCCTGAAAAACAACACCTACCCGAGTTGAAACCACTGAAGCTGAACAAAATCAATGTGGACGATCTCAAGATAGCTCAACACAAATTAAGTGATTATTCAGATGAGTTAGACAAACTCATCAATGAACCGTTCGTCAGTAAACACATTTCATGGTTTACATACTTTACCATCGCCCTGATCATCTCCTTGATTATTCTTTACATCTTCTGCAAATGCCGACGTCGAAAATCAATAAGAATTGGCATAACTTCATCTAATGACCAACCACCACCAGGCCATCCAAGGACCGGGAGGACTTCACGCACCTTAGCCAGATTCATTCCAAGGAGAAGACCAAGTATCAACCCCTAAGAACCTGTCGAGGAAGAAGTTGAACTTAACACAAACTCCAAAAAGGGAAGTTGTTATATAGTGAAAATAGACTGTTATATGCTGGAATTGCGTCTCGGACAAATCCCAATGTCAGGAGATAAGGACTTGCCGATTTAACGACGCCAGCGAGAGACCACCTGCACTGGAACAAAGGAAATTCTGACAGTGTATAATTAACTTCATAAATACGACCTGCGAGTCGATTGAAGTCAGTCTGTATTTTATATTCGTTTTAATATCAATAAATCTGTATACAATATAACGGTGGTACGTACCACCCCTGTATAATTTTTTAAAAAGTGTATCAGTGAAATACTGATATAACATGCATTTAACTAAGCACCAGCATCTTTTGACATAAACGCTTCGAGACGAGTCTTTTCTGTTGGAGATGTATTCCGAGTTTTTAACCTTCTTTTAGAGAGGAGTCTACTGGAAATAATTGTGGTGAAATCGATTTGATGGCATTTGCGATGCTGTAAATTGACGAAAGAAAAGCAGGTAAAACAAGAGAGGTTGAAAGGCGAATGTCTAAACTTCCCCAGGAAACTGGGAGAGATGCTTGTAACTAAGTGATTTCATCTATCGGATTGTTGAGTATCAGTTGGAGAGTGTTTCGCTCTGCATCATAAAATTTTTTCAAACTGGTCTTATTGTGCCAATTTGGGTAGCATCTCAAAACGTACGTGAGTTTTGGAATTTCCAGAGTGTGCTTCAATAAATAATATGCTATATGAATAGGAAGTTCAATTAGAAAAAATAATTCACACTTCTTGTAGTTCGGTTTCAATTTTATTTCTTTGGATTTAAGTATAATAGTTGACAAAGAATCAAGAACTACATGAGCCTCACCTAAATACCAACCGTTGAACTCGATATTGATGTTCTGCAACATAGCATCAATGGATAGACAAAAAAGTGCCAGAGATAGTGGATCTATTTGTTGTAATCCTCTCTTTGATGGAATTAAATAATCACTGGAAGTTAAGTGAGGCGGATAGCGATAGCATTAAGCAATGAAGGGAAATAATTAAGGAATTATATTATGAACAATTTTTAGCAGTGAATCACGGTTAATCAAGTTTAATACATTTTTGAAATCAAGTTTGAGGGAAAACTTTTCCATTATTTTCGTTATGTTCATTTATGTAACGTCTTGCAGCATGTGCGACAGATTCGAAACCACCTCGAGTACCAAATCCAAATTGCAAAGGGCGATGAAATTTCCTAAGTTTTTTGTCTTTCAGTTAAAGGTCAGTATTGATAAAACCAGAGAGGAGAAAGTTACAAAACACTGCAAGTGAAGACAAAAGTCTGATACCTGCACTACAACTGATCATATCTTGAATATGAGAAGGTCTAAGAGAATCTAGACCTCCAGAAAAACTGGCGCGGAATGACTGTATCGCTACACGGACATCGTTCTCAGATACAATAAAAGGAGTTGTCATAAGAAAATTGGTTGGATACATACTTTCAGGGTTCTCCAAAAGATGCTTTGACTGAAGCTCTGAGAAAGTTGTTTGATCAAAATCTGCTAACACGTCATTCGAACATGAAATTTCAACTGCTCCTGACAAATCTTCATCGAAAACTTTATCGATTATCCTTTTCAACGAGAATGTAGTGTGTGTTGTTCGTTTTCTACAAGGTGTGGGCGAGGAAGGAATCTTATTGGAATTACTGAAGTTCCTCTTTATTGAAGTAGCCAAAGATACCTTCCTGTTGATGGAATCCAGACAAAAGTTGAAAGACTTGTAAGGAAAGATCAGCAGATCGTAGAAGCAGAAAGCAATCTTGCAGCTTTTGGTAACCTCTTGATAATTTTGGTTTTCTTTCTGAGTTCAGATAGAATACTTTTATCATCTCGTGACAAATTGAAACTTATGCTATAATCAACACAAGAAGTATCGATAAACGATTTCTTATGAACTTTCGCACGATGAATTTTTAATTCAGTGGAATTATTAAAGTTTTTACTGCAGGTAAGACATATTGATGCTGACAGTGATATAATAGACGGTAATTAGCCCATCCTCGTTCTGACAGCTTTTTAGATTGTTTATAGCAAAGTACTGTTTATTAAATTTAGAACAAATAGTGTTTATGCATTCGTCCCAGCTGAGATTTGCATCTGGTACTGTACTCAAAAAATTGCATTCTGTACTGAATAGCAAAACTGTGTTGTCCGAATACAATCGTTACAGAACAAGTATGAATTCATTTTTATCCATTTTTTCATTAATAATTTGCACAAAGGAGGTGGTTGCCGTTTCGGTTGAGTAGTTATTCCTGAAGCCATGCTGGTTTTGGTTCATTATGTTGTATTTCATAAGAAAACTATCGATTCTTTTGCAAACACCTTCCTCTAATATTTTTGAAAATATACCAAGTAAGACGATAGGTCTGGACTGAGAGGCAGTCGTCTTTTTGACTCTTTCTTATATATTGGTGAAACAACAGACAGTTTCAGTCTTTACCTAATTCGGGAAAGGTATTCAGTATCGACAACAGGTGTGCAATGTCTGCTAAGCACTTCAGAAGGGATACCGTTACCTCTACTATGCCTGTTGACTTTTTGTTTTTCATTTCAGCTCTGATCTCTTCTATCTCGGCTGCAGAAAATGATTGGAAAGCAAATGAGTTGGTACCTGACGCTTGGAAGTTGTACACGATTCAGATAAATTGTTTCCAAAATGAGATTACAACTGATCATTCACGCTAATAAAGAAACTGCCAAAAATGTTTGCAACTTCAATGCCGTCTGTTATCAATTTCTCCTGATGTTCAAGAAAATATCATTATGATAATTTTTTCTGTTCAGTCTTGAATAAACTGTTGGCCAAATTGTTTTAGTTTTGTTACTGGATGAATTTATCAAACATGCAAAGTAGTTTTGTTTTGCCGTGAGTATCTTTTGATTAAAATCTATTTTGGCAGTTCTGTATTCAGTTTGTAGTTCTAAGTTTGTTGGATGTGATTCGCGCATTTTTCAGACGGTTTAAGTTTTTTGATTCCGTCTTGAGTTCGGTAGTATACCAGGCATAATCGTGTTTTGGGGCTTTGCTTTCCACTGAAAGTTTTGAGAAATACCCTTCGAAGGCAGAGGAGAAAGGATCCCAGCATAATTCGAAGTTTTGATCAATTTTAGGAAATTTTAAATCGGGAGTTTTAAAATTCTGAATCTGGAAATCATCTGGCAGTTGAACAACTTGAGCATGATGGTCAAAAATACTTATTTCAAATTTTTTTGACACATCCGTTGAAATATAGTTTATTGCAGTGGCGCATTTATTTTCCCCTCTAATGGCCGCAATACGTATGGGTTGCTTTGTTAGTGATTCGAGTTCGTGACTTTCTAATATGTTACATGAGAATATTGAGGAACAATTGCTCAAGACTGAGATGATATGACATAAAGATGTTCTAAACTGGCAGAATCATTTCTAGGAATCAGAAAGATATTATTACCAGCAATTTTAATGAAAATATGTATACTGAAGAGAAAATCTTTGAAAAGTCTCCTCAAACGAGGAAGACGTTGGCCAAAATACCCTATAATTGTTCCTAGTTCATCTTCATGGTATACCAGGTAACATACATGAATAAAACAACAAGATATGGTAGAAAGGTGAAAATTCCCAAAAACAATCATAGCAATAATCATAATCATAACTTTAATTTTTAATTCAATTAAGGGGTTTGTTATGAGCATATGTACAGAGTGGGCCAAACTGAACACTTTTGAAGGGAAAGTCCTGTTTTCAAACTAGATAGATGAAAACTGATGGCTGTGTCTGAAAGTCAAACTTTATGACAAACTCAATGGTGAAAACCGCATATCGATATCTATCACCGTTTCTGAGTTACAGCATGTTTTTCGAAAATGTGCATTTTTGAAAAGTTGCTGTAACTTTCTTCCTGGCAAAAATTTATTGTTTCTATGAAAATACTTCTGGAGCACTTTTCCACGTAGAATTCAATGGTGTAACTTATTTTTCAAATAAGATATTCATAGTTATTGATATAAAATTTTGGGAATTCTTTTCACAGTTTCAATAAAACTGATAACAAGTTATACTATGTTGACTTCTAATTAATGAAACTGCAACAATAATAATGATGATGAAAAGCAAACGATGAAATATATTCCTTCAGAGGAGGTGTTCGAAATGTCTACTAGCAACTCCTACACACAGGCGACACCTTTTCTCAACGTTTTTTGCCGAATCAATTAGTTCAATAGGAGTGAGTGAAGCAAAACTTTGCATCACTGCCGCTTTCAATTCGTATCTAGAATTGGTCGGCAATTTGAAAATAAGATCTTTCAACCTTCCCCAGAGGTAAAAGTTCATAGGCGTTAGGTCCGGTGACCTGGCCGGCCAACGGTTGGGTCCTTGGTTGGCTATCCAATTATTACCAAAGTTTGCAGCCAAAATGTTGGTGATAATTGCAGTGTTGTGAGGCGAAGTCCCGTCTTGTTGAAAATATATTTTTCCGAGCTCCATTTGTGGCAATTCATCAACAAGGGGTTCAATATTTTTCCTTAAAATTTCTGTATACCTCTGAGATGTGAGAATGCCATTATAAATAAATAAGTCGATGATTCTACCTCTGAAAATACCTGCCCATACACTAAATCCAAATCTCCCTTGACTTGTCTGCTCCACAATAGAATGAGGATTTTGTTGTGGTCGAGTATAAGAATTGTAGCAGTTGAAAATTCCGGCACTGCTCACATATGCTTCGTCTGTCCAAATACAATTCAACGAAAAATCATGCTCTTGTTTACAACTTTCCAGGAACCACTGGCAAAAATCCATCCTGTGTTCAAAATCTCCTGGTCCGAGTTTATGAGCTCTTCTGGTATTGTATTTGTACTTTCCCAAAATACAGTTACGTTAGTTCTTGGTAGGCCTGTTGATATTTTCAGATTTCGCGTTGACGTTTTGGGATTTTTTAACAGTTCCTAAAACAACTATTCCTTTCAACTCCTTATCCCTATTTGATTCATATAATTTTTGCCTTTTCTTTCCAAATTGACCACCATCAATCCGGTTGTGTCGCAATCTTGCGAAAATATCTCTAAATGCTTGTCTTATTTCTGGCAACCTCTCGCGATACAAATTGCTTGCTGCTTCTGCATCTTCCCCGGTTTGTATAAAACAGACTATCATATCCCATTTTTCATCATTCTCATACTTTATTGCGAATGTGTTTGAAAATTGAACAGAACCCACGAATTGAAAAACATCTTACTGCTAAAATCAAAATTTTACAGCTACCGGTATTTGCATTTGCATTCTGTCATATCGCCGCGTCGTCCAAAGCCTACTTAATCTTTCAAAGTCTGCATAAAAAAACATAAAATTTCTGTATTTTGAAGATGACTCTAACGAAACATCAACTTGAAAAAGAAGAGAACCCCAAATATATTGTTTTCCCACACGAAATTCGAGGTACTTGGGGTTTTGACAGCATTTTCTAACCCTGTACATGAAGGTGGTATACAAAACCTCGCATAACGAAACGAAATAATCGAGCAGGTAAAAAATTGAAATATCTTGGTATAATAGTTGCTTATAAATTAACTTTCGAAGAACATGCAGACTATTTAATAAAAACAATATCTTTTAAAGTAAACTATCTTTATAGATGTTCAAGATATCTCAATCAATGGACCAAAAGGATTATAAACAACACTATATGTAGATTTCAAAAATTGCAGAACAGATCAATGCGCACAATTCTCTCTTGCAATAGACGTACTCCCATTTCAACAATGTTGAGCAGACTAGAGTGGTTATCTGTAAAAGAATTTTCATTGTACCAGGTACTCATTTTTGTATTTAAAATACGTAATGGAAGTGTACCAGACTACTTGAAAGATAAAGTTAACTATAATTTTGAATATCATCGCTATGAAACGAGATCTAGAAGAGATTTCCATATTCCTTAGTCTCACAAAAGATTTATTCAAAACTCCATTTTTATAAAAGGCTTAAGAGCATTTAATGAATTACCATCTGAAGTTAAAAGTGCACGCTCCCTCAGTACTTTCAAAAATACTCTAAAAAAACTTTTGTTGGAGGGAAGCAATCCCTAATATATTTTTGTGAAATAATTTTATTTCTTTATATATTACAGCAATATTTTCATGTTTTTTGTTTTATTTTAATTACTATGTTACCACTACAATGAGGATATTTTTTATATATACTTTTTAACAACTGTGCATAATGTGTAGTGGTGCTGTCTGACATATTTGCCTTTTTAATGTACAATGTTTTAGTTTTTTATGACTAAATAAACGGATATATATATAAGCTACAACAGATCCTGGGTACTTCCAAAGATAAGACAGAAGAAGAATAAAAGTCGTAGATTCATGAAATTAGCTGAAAGGACTTCGAAAAGGAGTACGTGGGTCAAACTAGAAGGGCCAAGAAAGTAAGGTTAAAAGAGCACATTATTCATTCTTGAGACCAGACAAATCGATTGTGGCCCAACATGCTTTCGATCATGACCGCCGATTTAATGACATAAGTTTGAAATCAATTAGAAAGGTTCATGACCATAGACTTCTTGATGCTTTCGAGAGTCTGGATAATGCAAAATGAAAAAATAGTGGGAACGCGGGCCCAGTTCCACACAGCCCCTCTTATTCAAGTTCATATTACAATAAAGATTTGTCCTCTTCCTACAGAAGTCATCATTCATTGATTATTAGAAATGTGTGACGAATAATCATTCCATCCTGTATATGGAAATAAAATCAGTATTCTTTCTGGACAAGACATTCACAATTATTACCATTACAATCATTTCGAGACTGAAGCAGAATAACACCCCGTATATGGACATCGGCTCCGTTGTAGGGCCATTCAATATTATTGTTATCTGACAAAATAAACGGATTCCAGTTCATTGGCGATCGAAGCGTATTTGTCGAAAATCAATAAAAACAAATCTCACAAAAACGAATAATTTTGCATCGAACTGATGGGACAGTGAGTGTGGAAATTTTGAAACGAATGGATGAATAGTGGCTTATTTGGTAATCGTGTTGAACGAATTTTTCCACTATTTTCATCCCCAATCCGACGAATTTCATAGGGTTTGATGTTGGATAGAAGTCGTCGATTAATCAGTTATGGATAGTACGTTTTTGACAAGTTGAACGTGTCGTAGTAGCATAGAGATTTCGCACTAGAGGTGAGTTTCTTGAAAAAATAATTTCACGACTTTGTTTCCATCGAGTTGGTTAGTAATGTTTTTGTAATCATTTCAGACGTTTTTTCTTGATGTTTCAACAAAGGCAATTATCGCAAAGAGATTTTTGAATAGATTTGAATTTGACGTTGTGGAACCTTGTTTGTCACGCATTTGGTTGGATCTTTTGACGCATTTGGGTTCATCCTCGACAACCCCATTGCGAAATATCTTCAGAGCCCCCTAAACTGCAGTTAATGATATACGGAGCTCGTACTTTTGGATGCCGAAGGAATGTGATAAGTACCACATAGTGGATTATGGTTTAAGACTTTGTGAATATACCGTGGGTGATATAATTTTCCCGAAAATCAAGATATATATTTGAATATTGAACTTTCGTCATTCCTCCAAGTATTTTTCTTAAACTCCAATAGATTTATTAATAGTATAGCTTCCTGGATGAAGTGTTTTTTTTGTACTTTATTTCTATTTAACGTTAAGCTGGGGATACATCTGAGAAACGTTGCCATTCGTCCGCATTCGTCTGCATACGTTCGCATTCGTTCGTCAAGTGTAGACGGTCATTTGCAACGAATACATTTTTGGTGAAAGGCCAGCGATGCGAACGAACTTTTTCCATCGCCTGTCGGTCAAACTCAAAAGATCAAAAGAAAATCCGAGTTGCGAATGTCTGCGAACGTTGTTAGGCGTTCATATGTGGCAGTGGCGAAAATTATTTGTAATATTTCGCTGTAATTCGACGAGAGAGGTTGATTTCGTTTGTGAAGGAAAATATATGAGTGAAAATTAGTTAATCATACATCATAATACATAAAATCATAAAGCGACGAAAATAAAAAAAAGAAGAGAAATCAGAGACTTGTGTGAATGAGTGATTTATATTGTTACGAGATTGATAAAAATTCCCCTATCTACGCCGCTGAGAGATCCGTAATAAAAACAAATCGCACACAAATGTGTTGACGCCGTAGGTATTTAGGTAATCGAGCAGTTCTAAGAAGTAATTATTTGGACGGACTTCTTTCCCGAATATTCTAGGAATTATCGCGAAAGATCCAGTCGGCACAAATGGACTATATAAAGAGATTTCACTGGGATTAAGAGGAAGAAGAATTTATGAAGAAGTGATTAGAAGTTTTTGTACAAGTAAATAAGTGTTTGGGGTATTTAGCTAGTTGTATTTTTGTATAGATAGATGTAAGTGTTTTATTAGTCAGTGAAGTACTTAGATGTATGTTTTTAGTGAAGTTAGAAAATAAAAAATTTAGTAGTGTGCTCGGCCTAGTATTTAGCAAAAACGTAACAATATTTATGTAGAACTAGATCTTAGAATTTACAAGCCGATTTAAATCAAACGAATTTAAAAAGTTCACCAGAATGTCTCGAGAAGATTTTGGCATCATTCTGCAAAGTATTAAATTGTTAAGCAGAATACATACATATTCGAGCTCGTTCGAATTTTTACATACTCCAGAGAAGCTAACAAACACTTCAAATAACAAATACACTTTTTTATTGAAAACTAGTAAATAAACACGTGCACGAGATGTTTGTTTACACCGTCAACTAATCTTCACGAATGAGTGGAACGCTAGTGACTGTTTTTGGCAAATGGAAATGAGCAGAAACTTCGTTGATGTGGTCAGTACCAAGCAACTTTGCCGCGAATGACTACGAACGAGCAGCACTGATGGCAATACCAGCGAATGCGAACGAATGGCAACGTTTCTCAGATGTATCCCCGGCTTCAGCTTTATCCTTGAAGATTGCTCTCGAGAGTGTTTTTGGTAATTGGTTGTTAACCTATTGGTTTATTTGTATAAGATATATGTGATTTGCTAAATTTAATATATATTTACTCATTGGATTTTCATCTGTCATTTCTTGAGAACGCGAAGTCAAGTAAGCCATTATATAATTTAGTGGTTTTGTGTTTTTTTTATGGGTATGTTATTTTTCTAAATCACTTGGCGCCCATATAAAAAACTGTTAAAATAATACTAATCTTTTGAACCCCTTCCGACTCCACTGAGTTGTTTTTTTTTCTAGTCGGTGCATACCCTTTAGCGTGTCAACGCTTACTTGAACAAGTGATTGAAAATTATGTAACAAATGTATGTCACAAAAATGATACAGAATGGTGGCAAAGACCGAACAAGATCAACAACGGGGTTCGTGGCCAAATCGAGCGTTTTTCTATATTGGTCAGTTTGTACCTTTTTGCAGGGTGTCTTCCTGCGCAGTCGCGACACTCCAAAATCTCTTCCATTGACCGGATATGTCGATCGGTGCAATTGGAATAATAATAAAATTAATAATAATTTGAATTAACAAAAAACACCACAATGAGCTTTCCCAAACATTCTCCCCCGAGAAAAAAAAAAATTGATAATGATTAAGAATACTTATGAACTTTATTATTTTTTTTTCATTCCCTAACCTGAATGCAGATGAAATATTCTTCAATTATCAACTGCATAAATGATACTGAATGCAAATGAATTATTTTTCATGTATCAACTGCATAAATGATACTGAATGCAAATGAATTATTTTTCATTTATCAACTGCATAAATGATACTGAATGCAAATGAATTGTTTTTCATTGATCAACTGCATGAATGATACTGAATGCAAATGAATTATTTTTCATTTATCAAATGCAAAACTATAATAATAATGAAACACCAAAAAAATACTACTGCTTGAAAGAGCAAAATAAAATCAACCATAAATAACTAAGAAGAGTCCAATTCGGAACTCGGAAGAGGACACAACTTAACTAGGGGGCGTCTTAGTGTTCCAGTATGGGTTTTCACAGTAGCCACCCTTATGATAGTATCACGTCCAGGGTGTAATTTAGCTATGCGACCCAGCACCCATTTACAAGGAGGGCAATTATCTTCTTTTAGTAGTACTAGGGTACCCATTTCAGGAGAGGGGGATGTGGGTTCCAACCATTTACCCCTTTGATGAAGGGTGTGTATATATTCCAGATGCCAACGTTTCCAGAAATCTTGTTGCAATTTCTGGAGCATTTGCCATCGAGATAACCTATTCATCTTCAGAGAAGTGAAATCGGGGAGCGGCAGAACAGAGACTGGTTCCAAAGTCAGGAAATTATTTGGGGTCAATACATTAATGTCTTCAATGTCATTGCTGAGAGGTACGAGAGGGCGAGAGTTCAAGACAGATTCGATTAAAATTATGACTGTATCAAATTCTTCATATGTGAGAATTTGTTGCCCGATCACCCGGTGGAGATGGGTTTTCACGGATTTGATTCCACTTTCCCACAATCCCCCAAAATTAGGGGAAGCAGGCGGAATAGAAGTGTGCGAGATATTTTCACATTCTGCGGCCTCCTTCATAAATATAGCCAATTCTCTAGAAGCACCGACAAAGTTGGTACCGTTGTCGCTGTATAAATGAGACATGCGTCCACGTCGGGCCATGAAGCGCTGTAGCGCGGCTAAAAAGATTTCCTTCGATAAGTCACTGGCCAATTCCAAGTGGAGTGCCTTTGTTGCAAAGCACACAAATAAGCAAAGGTATCCTTTGCATGTTCGTACTCCCCTGTGCCGAGTCATGGTTAGAGTGAAAGGACCTCCAAAGTCTACTCCAACATGGCTGAAAGGTTTCACTTTCGAAATTCTGGATTGGGGTAAATTTCCATAGATGGTTGGAAAGTCCTAGGATTAACCTTCCAGCAACGATAACATTTACTCAGGATTGAGTTAATTGCCCGTTTTGGAGATAAAATCCAAAATCGTTGAGGAATTAAATATTGAGTGGTACGAAAACCGGCATGCAAATGTTTTTTGTGGAAATATTCTATAATTAGAGTGGTAAGGTGACTATTTCGCGGCAAAAGAATAGGATATTTTGTATCATAGGGAAGTAGGCAATTTTCTAGTCTGCCTCCAACGCGGAGTAAATTTTTCGAATCGACAAAAACGTGTAGTTTTTTCAAATGTTCACACCGTAATTCATCGGCGAAAGAAATTTGTTGAGTTCTTTGAATTATATGACCGAGACTATCATTGAGTTCCGAGATCAGGAGCGGACCTTTTCTTCTCTTTAGGGGGTTTTGTCAATTGAAAATAAACCGTAGAATGTATGCCATAACTCGTTGCAAAGTGGTGAGAGAAGAAAAATTATACAACAAAATGTCCACAAGGGCTTCATTCTTTGGATTCAGAAACGTTATTTTTTGTTCTTCTTCTAGAGGTAGAGAGGGACGAAAGGAGTAGGCTTTCTCTTCCATCCAAAAATTTTTAAAGTTCTGTAGTATTTCCGATCCTCTGAACCAACTCGAGATAAATCTGAAGGCAGGATGCCTCGTGAGGCTACATCTGAGGGATTATGTTTGGATTCAACATAATACCATGACTCAGGAGGTAGTTTACTTTAAATATAGGCTACACGATTCGATACGAATCGATGCGGAGAGCTTTTGATCCAGTGAAGGGCGATCTGTGAATCTGACCATGCACACGTTTTTTCGAATTGTACTTTATCTTTGAAAATATATAAGGAAACTGAAAGTAATTTCGCCAATAAAACTGCTGCACATAATTCAAGACGTGGAATCGTGATTTTTTTCAATGGAGCCACTTTAGACTTACCACAAACAAACTTAATATTAATTTGATTACTGAGCTCAATACTTCTCACGTAAATAACACAGGCATAGCCCTTTTCACTAGCGTCACAAAATCCGTGCAATTCGTAAGAGTTCGTACCTTTCAACAACAATTTTCTCTCGATTCTCAAAGTGGAAATACAGGGTAGTTCATTATTATATTGATTCCAGACTCGAACTATGTCATGACTGGGACCCTCGTCCCAACCAATGCCCGACACCCACAGCCTTTGAATTAAATATTTCGTGAAGAAACTAATTGGGGTTAAAAACCCTAGTGGATCGTAAATTTTAGCTAGTTCAGATAACATGATTATTTTTGTGCATGATTTAATATCCGATGGATGGACGGAGAAAAAAAACGCATCCTCACTGGGATTCCACTGCAACCCCAGAATTTTGAGAGATGCAGTTTCTTGATGGGTATCAAACGACAACGGTATGGTAGAAAGATGCGACAGTGGCAAATCAGCAAGGAGGGAAGGCTCGTTGCTGGACCATTTTCTGAGTTGGAAAGCTCCACGTGTCATTAACTCAATAAGTTCGTGAACCAAAGTACGCGCTTCTTCGTAGGTAGAAGCTCCGCACACGAAATCATCGACATAAGACGAATTTTTAATACACTCCGACGCTAAGGGAAAGTTCTCGCCTTCATCTTGGGCTAATTGTAACAAGACTCTCAGGGCTAAAAATGGGCTACTGGAAATACCATACACGACAGTGGAAAGGGTATAATCAGATATGGGATAATCTGGGGAAAATCTCCAGATGATTCTCTGGAATTTTTTATGCTTCGGATCAATAGTAATCATCCTGTACATCTGTTTCACATCTGAGCACAGAGCAAATAAATGACATCGGAATCTCAGCAGCATAGAAAAAATATCTTGTTGTAACTTAGGTCCGGTAAACAGGCATTCATTCAGAGATTTCTGATTTGGTAACTTCGCCGATGCATCGAAGACTACCCTTAACTTCGTTGTCAGGCTGTCCGGTTTCATGACACAGTGGTGGGGGATATAGTATGAATCGGAAAGGATTTCATTATCTGGTATCACCTGCATATGGTTTTGATCGAGGTATTCTCGCATGAATTCTCGATACTGTGTATAAACATGAGGCTGTTTTAGTAGTCGGCGTTCTAACGAGTAAAATCGCATCAAGGCCAGTTCCCGGATCCCTGGAAATGAGGGGTTAGGTTCACGAAAAGGGAGCGAAACTGTATAACGACCTATTTCATTCCGAGCGTGGGTTAACTTGAAATTATTTTCCACTATCTCATCATCAGAAGATAATTGATTCGAAGAAGGAACTTCTTCGACTTTCCAAAAACCTTTCAAGGTTTCCTCAAGTTTCACAGGCTCAGAACGCTGAATTAAAAATGCCGATATAGACGGAGTAGAAATATTTATTTGACCCATCAAAATATATCCAAGACAAGTATTAATTGCATCTGGTTCATTTAAATTACCAGAAATTTTACCGTTCAAAATTATTTTTGGAAATAGGTCAGCCCCCAGTAATAAGTCCACTTTTCCTGGACTATTGAAGTTGCGATCGGCTAAATGAATATTATTGATATGGGAATTTTAAAAGATGGTAACTCATCACAAATTTTTTCAAGAATGATTCCGTCGAATATGAACGAAGGGGATATTTTGCCAACAGGTTTCATTGACAGGGTAACTTTGCCCTTACTTAAACAAGATGTCATAGAACTGAGGCCTTTAACTTCGATATTGAAATAAGTTTTTTGTAACCCTAATTTATGAACAGCTTTTTGGGTTATAAAGGATGTCATGCTTCCCGAATCTAAGAGACATCGAAAAGATTGAAAACGACCTTGATGGTCCAATATGTCAACCCAGGCGGTTGATAACAACTCAGTTTTATTTTCATGTTCGACGAGGCAGGAGGTGCTAGCCATTGCCGAAATAACAGGACCTGCAGTTGAACAATGAGAATTGGTATTAGTATTGTCATCATGTTTCGATGTATCTCCTTTCGGAACTGTTGAAGATGGCGTCAGTTTATCTGTATGCAATAATGTATGATGGGACTTTGAGGAACATTTCTTACATTTATAGGCTGATTGGCAAGAACGAACGTCATGTGTTGAGCTCAAACAAGCGAAACAAAGGTGCGACGAGCGGCAAAAATTATATCTGTCAGTTAAAGATTTGGCCACGAAAGCCTGACATCGATATATCGTGTGATTTCCCTTGCAAACAAGACAATGTTCAGAGGCAGAATTATTGACAAAGAACGTAGAAGTGCGAGATGGTGGAGAATAATTATTTGATTGTGATTTGGTAACATTATTATAGGCAATATTACTATTACGTTTACTGTGGAAAGATGATGATGAAAAACTGAGAGTATCTAGGGCTATACAGTGTTTAGTCAAGAAGTCCACCAAGCTTTTGAAGCTCGGAGTGGTCGTTGATCCGTGTTGCAACTCAAATTGCGTAACGATGACATGATCGAGACGTTTAAGCATCATCATCAACAGAATAAAACCACAAGAGTCGGTGGGAAATTTCATCAATTTAAGAGCAGATATATTCTCTGTGAAAGTATCGAGTAATTATCGAAGAATCCCCACATTTTCCGAGATAGCTTTTGGAGCGTTATCAAGCTCAGTCCTACTCCTTCTCCTACTCTCTCGAAGGAGTAGGCAGATTGAGACCTTAGAGAGAACCAGTGACGAGACATGGGGAGTAGGCAGATTGAGACCCCGACGTCAAGTCACAAAAACCTAACGTAATTATACCTGAGGAGTAGGCAGATTGAGACCTCAGCGTAGAATTACGTATTATCCTTTCATTAATTTTCTTTCTATTTCAGTTCTTGAAAATGGCTCCAAAATCGGAGCCGAAACGTCGAATTTCAACAAATTCTAGACGCGGTTCAACCCGAACTTTTAGTTTTCATATATATATATATATATATAGATATATATATATATATATATATATATATATATATATATATATATATATATATATATATATATATATATATATATATATATATACACGTGGTGTCACAAAAATGATACACAATGGTGGCAAAGACCGAACAAGATCAACAACGGGGTGCGTGGCCAAATCGAGCGTTTTTCTATATTGGTCAGTTTGTACTTTTTTGCAGGGTGTCTTCCTGTGCAGTCGCGACACTACAAAATCTCTTCCATTGACCGGATATGTCGATCGGTGCAATTGGAATAATAATAAAATTAACAATAATTTGAATTAACAAAAAACACCACAATGATCTTTCCCAAACACCTAAAGCTACGAGATTAATTCTGCTACTCCCCCTTGCCAAGTGTATCGATGAATGTGTGAAGAATAACTGGAAAAACCTTTTACTTTTTGTATATAAAAGTTTCAAGATCCCAACCACACAAAATAAAAATGAAAGAGTTTCGTTAAATTTTATTATAAATCGTACCCGACTCCTCAGATGTCCCTCATTATTGTTATACTGAATATGAAGAAATGTGGTGCAATAAAACCGGTTCCTCTGTTCCAGACAACCAAATTTTACAGAAATATTGGGATTTGCCTTTATTAGATTTATCATTCAAACAACTCCTTGATTCAGCTTCAGACTTTACAAGTGAAATGGCTCGTCTCAAGGAAGTAAGTAGAAAAGAATCCGGAGCTTGGCTCAACGTACTTCCCGTTGCATTCTTGGGAACGTTACTGGATGACGAATCGTTCAGAATTTCAGTTGGTTTACGTTAGGATGTTCTTCATGTATTATCAGTCATGAATGACGTTGTGGAATGATCATTACAGAGAAGGAAAACCCATGGATTGAGCTGCAAACTGAGTTCAGGTCGTTCCTCAAAACATTTTACTGTTAACGATCTGATAAAACGAGCTATGTCCACTTTTGAAATTCCTTCTGTACTAGAACCTTAGGTAGTTAGTCGACAAGATGGAAAACGACCCGACGGTATGTCTCTCATTTCTTGGAGTCAAGGAAAACCTTCAATCTGGGATTCCACCCGTGTAGATACTGTTGGAGCTTCTCATATTGAATCAACGTGAAGAGTGGCTGGTGCAGCTGCTGAATCAGCAGAATGATTAAAATTGAGAAAATATCGTAATTTGAAGAATCAAATCGTTTTTTATCCAGTGGCCATCGAAAACTTTTGTGTTTTCGGAAGATATGCTGACGATTTTATAAAAACCATTGGACATAAACTAAACAAGAAAACAGACGAGGTCTGGATCATTTTTTATACAACTTATAAGTGTAGTAATCTAGAGAGGAAATGCTGCTTCTATATGCCATTCCTACTTCTCAGCGAAATTTTCTCTCACCCACAATGGAATCGATTCAAAAATATATCATCAACAATCCAAAATTTCAGGCATAAAAATTAAAGTAATCTTGAAGATAATTTACAATCCACTTGTCTCCTCCAGATCTGACTACATCTGCGATATTCTCTTCTAAATCAATACCAAACAGTCTCAACGGGAGTTTGTTGTCACGCCATTCCAGAACAAAGACAATCAGTTTATTCATTTCAATTCAATTCAATTCAATCTTTATTGTTCATAGAAATATTTAGTTTCATAAAAAGGAGTACAGTTGTAATTAAAATAAATAAACTATAAATAAAGGGCAAAAACAGGTGACATCCGTTATAACGGTGCAAAAATATATATAAAGAATAACCTACAGTACAAAGGAAAAAGAAAATAAAATTAAATAATATGAAAAGAGAGAGTAGACAGAGAGAGTTTCATTCGTTAATTATAAAAGATCTCAATTTCAAAATATTCCAGATGATTGCACAGTTTTTTGCAGATGAGGGCGTAATATCCTTGAAGAAGCTGACCTACCCGTTCAAGTCGGAGAGAGTTGAAAGATCAGGGGGTTTCATCGTGACATAGATTGGGCAATCGAATAAGACGTGGTTAATTGTATCATACTGATATTGGTTGCAGACAGGGCATATTTCACCAGGGTTTATTCAATAAGAAGCCTTGTTGTATGTGAAGTAGATGGCGTATTTGCTAGCTAGCCTGAGTTGATCCAGGGTGCGTGTGACTGAAATAGGTATTCTCATGTGAAGGTACTATTGGGCTCCGGTATCCATATCGAAATAACTATGAAGTGTTAGGGAACTTGATGATCCCTGCAATAGAGTTAAATCATTTGTCCGTGATTTATCGAAGTATTTGGTTAATAGTATTTTTTTGTTACGTTTCAGCATACTACTATTCAAATCGTTTAGGGCGTAGTGAAAATCTATGTACTCGAGTTGGCGTTTGAATTGTAAAGCCCAATTATATTTGGGACAGCACTCAATGGCGTTGCTTGGATCAATTTGACGAAGATAGAATATTTTCGGTAGGCGATGATCTTCCATCTCCAGTATCTTGATAACCCAATTCAAAGTATGTTTGGAGACAATATAGCTCAATTTAACACGGCCGGTCTCTATCCTGACCGGGTGTTGTTGTAGATAGTTGCGGTCCTGTCGTTAGTTCTTTTGTAAAAAGTTAAGCTGTACTCTCTCTAAGACGTCTGGGTATCGTAGGCTCCACACTGGGACACAGTTTGTCAGTACACTTTGTATTAATGTTTCGAATAGATGAACCCGAGAACTCCAGCAGTCCATTCTGGCGAAAGCCATAATTGGAAGTACGGCTCCTGTTGCCTGTTTTGCCTTTTCTGTGGTGACACAGGCCATCTGTCGGAAAAATTACGAAGTCGTAAATGTAACACCAAGGTACGTGTCTTGTTTCGTAATTTCTATAGGGTTGTTTTTGTATGAAAATGAATAAGCGCTGTTTTTGGGGGGACTTCTAGCGAAAGGTATGATTTTTGTTTTCTTCGTATTGATCGTTAGCATGTTCTCATCGGAATATTCTTCAAGGATTCTCAACTTGCGCGAGAGATCCATTTCTGAATGCGCCATGATGACAAGGTCATCCGCGTAAAGAAGCATCAATAAACTGTTTTTGTTGTCAATGTTCAGACCATCCATTCCTCTTTCGTAGAAATATTCTTCTGTCTGATATAAATAGAGAAAAGAGTAGCGGGCTAAGTGACTCGCCTTGTAGAAGTCCTGTGGTGATGACGAACTGCTTCGTATACCCATCAGTGGCTTTAATGGTCATAATCGATGAGTTGTAAATATTTTCAAGTGTAGAGATACATCTTGAGCTCAGGCCTGTTGTGTAGAGTTTATTGTTAAAAAAAAATTGTTTTTACTTGTTTTTCCGTTAACCAGCTATCGTCCCCCTACGAACGACAGCCCTCAGAAGTCGAAACTTGTGCGAGTCAAGGATTAACGAGGTATTACCTTTTAACGTGCGATACCTGGCACTTTCTCAGGTTATCAGAAAAATAAATTGAAATCACTGGGATTGAACCAGTGACCGGTAAAACCAGAATGATTAAAAGCATTGACTCTAACCACTCGGCTACCTGACCATGAATGCGAGTACAATGCCAGAGTATGTTATGGTTTATGGAGTCGAAGGCTCTTTTATGATCAACAAATAGGGCAAAAACTTTCCTTTTTTTGAGTCTTAGGTGGAGCTGTACTGCACAAGATAGAGAGAATACATTGTCAATACATCCTCGCGTTTTTCGGAACCCCGATTGACATTCAGGAATTATATGCATTTCTTCAGACCACGTAATCATTCTATGAAGTAAAACTTGGGTGAAAATCTTGACTACATAGTTAATTAATGCGATTTCTCTATAATTCTCGGGATCATCAGTGGGCCCTTTTTTATGGATCATTTTTAGTATTATTTTACCCCAGTTAGTCTAGTCTACAAGTGCCATTTAGACCAACTTTTTTCAGCAGTCTCCGAAAATTATGATTGAGGTGTCATTCGATTCGGAATGACATCCAGATGATTTTTGAAAAAAATGAAGTTCCGCATGAAAAAATTGTAAAAGTTATTAACAATTAACTAAAAAAAAAAAGATGGCTTTAGTATTTTGTAAATATCTCAAAAACTAATTAAAATTTTTTAAATCTAAAAAAAGATTCAAAAAGAGGAGGAAATTTCCTAAAAAAAAGCTCAATTCCCGGAATTGTAGCATCAATATTTATAATTTTCCCAGAGGGATGAAAATACGGCCGAAAACGGGTACTCTGGCTCGGGCAAGCCACACCCACTTTGGACACTTTAACAATAAAAATTATTTTAAAATACTAAATATGACAATAAAAAATTGGAAAAATTCAGGCACTAACTGAATAGATTAATGAACAATAATCCGCTTGAAAAAAATTTTTATCACAATTTTTCAATTAGTTAATCAATAGTTAATTAATAATTTTTTTCTGCTTGAACATGAACATTGCAAGTGTGATAATTGTTAAACTATAAATTTAAGATTTTTTTCCTCTTTTGGAGCAATTCTTGAAAGGCTTCAGAATAGAACCCCGTTGGAAAAATTAAAAAGTTTTTATTTTTCAGTTTTTTATTAACAATTTTCGTTGTTGCAAAATTAAATACTTAAATTAATCATTGAAAAAAATTTTTTTTTTTAAATATTATCAATAATCCGTTTTTATGTTATCAGGAACTACATAGAAATAATTTTTTTAAATTTTTATCTCTAATTGTTTAAAAAATTGTTATAAACAAATGCGTTGTTTATAAGATAATTGAAATTTTTTTTATGGAATTTCAATCTTTGATACAAATAATGATTTTTAAAAGAAAAATTGTTCCTTAAAAAAATTTTTTTATTGCTTGAAAACGCATTTGTTAATTAACAATTATTTTCTCCCGCGTCTAATTAATATTAGGGAACCATTTTTTTTTTTAAATCATTATTTGTCTTTCTTTCTGATATAAAAAAAAAAATTCCATTTTATTTAATTTTTCATTGTTTATGCAATAAACAATTTGTTATAAACAAATAAATTTTTACCTTATATTTTTTTTTCTATTCTAATTTCTGTCACAAAAACAGACATGATTTTTTTTCTTTTTTAAAATTTTTTTTATTATTTTTTATTTAATTTTTAAATATAAGTTCTCTCTAACTCTCTAAATGTCATGTCTGTTTTTGTGACAGAAATTAGAATAGAAAAAAAAATATAAGGTAAAAATTTATTTGTTTATAACAAATTGTTTATTGCATAAACAATGAAAAATTAAATAAAATGGAATTTTTTTTTTATATCAGAAAGAAAGACAAATAATGATTTAAAAAAAAAATGGTTCCTTAATATTAATTAGAAGCGGGAGAAAATAATTGTTAATTAACAAATGCGTTTTCAAGCAATAAAAAAATTTTTTTAAGGAATAATTTTTCTTTTAAAAATCATTATTTGTATCAAAGATTGAAATTCCATAAAAAAAATTTCAATTATCTTATAAACAACGCATTTGTTTATAACAAGTTTTTAAACAATTAGAGATAAAAATTTAAAAAAGTTATTTCTATGTAGTTCCTGATAACATAAAAACGGATTATTGATAATATTTAAAAAAAAAATTTTTTTTCAATGATTAATTTAAGTATTTAATTTTGCAACAACGAAAATTGTTAATAAAAAACTGAAAAATAAAAAGTTTTTAATTTTTCCAACGGGGTTCTATTCTGAAGCCTTTCAAGAATTGCTCCAAAAGAGGAAAAAAATCTTAAATTTATAGTTTAACAATTATCACACTTGCAATGTTCATGTTCAAGCAGAAAAAAATTATTAATTAACTATTGATTAACTAATTGAAAAATTGTGATAAAAATTTTTTTCAAGCGGATTATTGTTCATTAATCTAATCAGTTAGTGCCTGAATTTTTCCAATTTTTTATTTTCATATTTAGTATTTTAAAATAATTTTTATTGTTAAAGTGTCCAAAGTGGATGTGGCTTGCCCGAGCCAGAGTACCCGTTTTCGGCCGTATTTTCATCCCTCTGGGAAAATTATAAATATTGATGCTACAATTCCGGGAATTGAGCTTTTTTTTAGGAAACTTCCTCCTCTTTTTGAATCTTTTTTTAGATTTAAAAAAATTTGATTAGTTTTTGAGATATTTACAAAATACTAAAGCCATCTTTTTTTTTTTAGTTAATTGTTAATAACTTTTACAATTTTTTCATGCGGAACTCCATTTTTTTCAAAAATCATCTGGATGTCATTCCGAATCGAATGACACCTCAATCATAATTTTCGGAGACTGCTGAAAAAAGTTGGTCTAAATGGCACTTGTAGACTAGACTAAGTTGCTTGGGATGACTTGCGATTCGAAAATGTTATTTAACAGATTTGTGAGGTACAGAATCCAGTTGTTCGGTAAATATTTATAAAACTCGTAAGGTATTTCATCAGTGCCTGGAGACTTGTTGTGCTGGCATTTATTGAGAACTGTATAGATTTCGAGGGAGGTGAAGGGTTCATCAAAGAAAGGGTTTCTATAGTCAAAGAATATTGTATTGTCAATAATTCTTGTTTGAGTGATGTTTTCATAGAAATTTTCCCACACTCTTATTGGTAGATCAACTTGTGGGCTATTATTCCGGAATTGTTTAAGAGTAGACCAAACAGTTTTTGCGTTTTTACTGTTTGCTAGAGTATCTATAAGTTTCTGATTATAAGCGAGTTTCATGTCTGTGACTGTCTCACTTATGGCACTCAGAAAGTTGTCATAGCAAAGAAGGACATCATCACTTAGCGTTGCCCTACGAGAATGTTGCATTGCAAGTTTATAGTCAAGTGCACAGTTTTCCCTCCACCTGAAAACAGTTTGGGTTATTTCAGCAGTGGCGTTACTAGTAGGTTCAGATATTGAGTTAGAATTAATATATTATATAGAAACAGGAAAATGATCGGATATACTAATTTCGTTCCGTACAAAAAATTTTTTCAAGTAGGGTAGATGCGGGTTGCTTAGCCAAACGAGGTCTATAACACTGCTAACTTGGCAGCCACCATGGGTGAGTTGGCCAGGTTTATTATTGGTAGTCCTACCATTTAGTGATGTGAACGAGTTGTCACACAAATTCAATGATACTACGCCCTCTCGTGTTCAAAATTGTATCGTTACTAAGTCTGTGCTCGAATATGTTGGACGTTTCTAGCAGATCTTCAGGTATTGTTCCCAAATTGGCAACCCTACAGTTAAAATCTCCACCAATTATTATTGGATATGACATAGGTATAAGTTTCAGAAATTTGAGAAAGAGGCTTGGAGCATTTCTAAGATTCTATTAAGTTCAAAGGATGGTTTGAAATACACAGAGCAAACTATTAAATTAGTGTCGCCAAAAGTCAGCAAACAGAAGATCCAATGGAGAGACTTGTCAAGAACATTAATGGTAAAAAAATTCTTATAGAAAATGCTAAATCCTCCACTGGCTCTTCCTACCGACTTTTCTTTCAAAGCGGGAGAGCTCACAACATTGAATGAATACAAAAGATTAGGTGATGCGGATAGGATACCCATGTTTCACAGATACATAAAACATAAAAATCATTTTGTTCAGAGACATAGTCAGTCACTCAAGTTATTGATACCGTGGCAGTTCCAGAATGTTATAATTATTGGTTGCTATTTTGATACTTGCTTTGACACTTTAATGCCATCTGAGCGTTTGGGCGAATCGTCGTCTTCCCTGCTTCTTTTTGTCAAGGTTGGGCCCTTCCCGACTTACACAGGGAAAACTAAAAATGCTGTTTTCGGTTTTTTACAAATAGAATGGTTATTTCAGACAATATAAAAAAAGGAGAAAGAGGAAAGTTTTATTGTATTCAAAATGTACTAGAACTACGTAATGATGAATTTTCAATTAAACGTTTCGTGTCAACACGGCCACCATCAACATTTTTTTTTTCAAATACGGACCTGTCTATTCCATCACAAATATTGATAAAGCGATGAAATCACAAATCAGTGGTATATTACACTTGACATTTTTATAGCGTTTCATATAAAATAACTGGCATCACCAGTGACAACAATTTTTAATTACGGTCCTGTCGTTAGTTCTTTTGTAAATTGTTTTGATTTCTTCAAAACTAATTCAACTATTAGGATACTTCAGTCATTACCCAATACTTTCGATAGGAAGATACCCCAACACAACGAACATTCGTATTTTTCCTTTTTGGGGACTTTTGTATTACAGTAATCCTTGATTCAAGGCTGATTTCTCCTGTATCAATTTTTACACGGATTGTTTTCATAATTCTCAATCCTGGAAGTAATGAAAATATCAGTTTTTGATCAAAATCAAAAGTCTTGTCTAATTTGGTACAATTAAATAGCATCTCACTTCTTTTACCATATTCAAACACGTAGGCATTGCTTGATTTCTATGGCAGGAAAAATAAATGAGTTGTTGATATCTGTTAAGAACTGTCAGACATTTAAGCACTCGGTCACATATCAAAGATGTATTCGAATGACGAAAGGACTGATATGCTATTTACTTATGCAAAATCAAATAGAAATCCTCCTTTGGCAAGAAATATGTATGGTGAGCTATACCCGAATCGTCGCATTTCAAACATCCAAATGTTTAGACGATTAGGAAGAAATTTGAGAGACTGTTGTGCATTTGACAGAAATAAAACAAGAAAATGTGTTGTTACTGGAAGTATAAGGAACCAAATAAATGTTTTGGGTAAGCAAATATTACCTTATAAAGACTAAAAAGTGAAAAATAACGTATTTTTTTTAAATCTAGGATTGGTCAGTTACAAAAATATTTCTATTCAAGATTGTTCTTTACGAGAAATTGCCCACGAACTTGGGATATCTGTAAAATCTACCAGAAATATTTTGAAAAAGAACAAATACAAATGCTACAGGATACCCAAAGTTCATCACCTTAATGAAAGGTATTACGGAAGGAGAGTACGATTTGCGAAATGGTTAAGACGTAGAAATAGGGAAGATCGAAATATTTGTAAAAAAAATAATATGGACGGACGAATCAAAATTCACCTCTATCAATATTTGTGACGAAATAGACAGGTCCGTATTTGAAAAAAATAGTTGATGGTAGCCGTGTTGACACGAAACGTTTAATTAAAAATTTATCATTTCGTAGTTCTAGTATATTTTGAATGCAATAAAACTTTTCTCTTTAATTTTTTTATATTTTTTGAAATAACCATTCTATTCATAAAAAACCGAAAACAGCATTTTTAGTTTTCCCTGTATAAGTCGGGAAGGGCGAGAGTCCCCGTAGATTTTCTCTGACTAATGTACTGCTCACCACAATAGTTACATTTTTTTCCTTTTAATCGTCTTTGTATCTATTACGGTTTAGAATATAGTAATGTTACCACATGATGAAAGAAACGGCCTGTATATATAAATGTACCCAGAAATTATTTTTTTAGTCAAATTTCAATTACAGCTGGTATAATTCATTTCTGAAAAATATCAAATTTTGAAGGTTCTAATATTGGCGCTCTTAGTGACGTACGTTCCCGAGCAGCCAATAGGCGTAATCTGGTTGATTCTGACGTTTACCGGCAACGTTGCCAAGCTTCTAAAACTATAAACCAGAGAACATAATACCGTAGAGAAGTGACAGAAGACACTATTCCCAATGTCAAACAACGATGGTGAATTTGAAAAGTATGAAAACCACCGTGAAAACAATATGTTTGAATTTAAACAAAGAACTGGATAATTTTAATTGTGAATTATTGTGGTCCATAAAAATGATGTTCGAGAGAGAAAGCTGGTCTTTTATTTTTGTTTTGCCTCAAAGGTATTTCAGAGTTTGAATACTTTTTTCCCGTTTATAGGTACTAGTTGAGTGAATAACTATAAACCATGAACCTGTTTATTTACGAAAGCGGTTCCTGGAAAAAAGTCACGTTTGGTTCATCAACATGGCACAGAGTATAAGGACAGTACACAATGGAAATGTAACAAAGAAAACATCATTAAGCATAGATAAACACAGAATGCACAATACATTACTATCCAAAAAAAAAATAGAAAATAATCCTGAAGCGTACACGAAGGAAAATGCAAAATACAATAATATCCAATGAAAATAAAATACATTAAATATGTAGAATATTATATAAAAAACTCATCAAGACTGTAAAACTTTTTATCAATAAAGTGTTTTTTCAACCGAGAAAATGTGTATATTGGAGGCTTCCTTAATAATATACTTGTCATGCTTATTAAACACCTTACAACCCATAAAAAGATGCGACTACTGATATGATGTTGTACGATGTGCATCTGGTACAAGAATACTCCCATTTCTTGTGTTATAGGTATACTGTGGACTACTCTAAAATTTACCATGATATTTTCAACATGTATGCACAATTCATAGATATATATACACTTATGAATGTTAGTATATGAAACTCTTTGAAGGCATTTCTACATGTATTTCTACATGTATCTTTCCACCTCAAGCCAGAAAATAGTTCTCACTGCGAATTTTTGAAGAACAAATAATCTATTGATACCGCTAGATAAAACCCAATTCAGTATGCCATATCTCAGGTGACAGTGACTGGAAAGAAATTTTAATGCATAACAATTTTTCCGTAGTTTACTACAAAGTGAAACAATATGGGACTTTATAGTCCAAGATTATTCCTAGCAACTTAGTTGTCTCAGATGGATCTACTTTCCTTTCATCTTCACTAAAAATAATGAAATTGTCTGGTTTTCCACGGAGATTAAATTCCATTACAGTTATCTTTTGCGTATTCAGTTTAAGGCTGTTCTTTTTAGACCACTCACCTACTTTATTGTATACCATTTCCGTCATTTCTGAAAGTTGTTCACGCGATTCAGGTACCTTTATAAGAATATTCGTATCGATACTACATGGGCAAAGTGTAAGTTATGTAGCATTAAGATCAGGTCGTTGGCATTAATGAGGAAAAAAAGAGGCCCTTATATTGATCCCTGCGGTACTCCTTGTTTTATCATCTCTTGTTTGCTTTGGACATTATTTATTCTCACACATTGTGGTCTGTTTGACAAATGAGATTTCATTAGTTCGAGCGCTCTACCTCTAATACCATATCTATTCATTTTGCAAATGAGAAGTTCATGATTTACCATGTCAAAAGCACGCGAAAAATCTATAAATAGTCCACAGATCTGTACTTTTGCATCAAGAGCCGGTATTATGGGTTCATGAAAGTCATACAGTGCTGTGTCAGTACTTTTATTCGCCATGAAACCATGTTGATTTGCGGACAACAGTTTATTTTCCATCAGAAATGAGATAAATTGATCTTTTATATTCATCTCAAAGATTTTACCAATACTTGAGAGAATATTTATTACTCTATAATTTACAATTAGGCTCGGATCATTCGTTTGAAAATTGGATTAACCAATGCTAATTTTAATTTGTCTGGAAAAACTCCCTGTTGAGTTAATAGATTCATCAGATAAGCTAGAGGACAACTCAGTTCCGTGCTACATTTTTTAAAAAGGTTGTTTGAAATGAGGTCATGACCACTTGAGTATGAGTTTTTTAGCCGATTAACAATGTTCACTACTTCCTATTGTGTGACTGGAAAAATAAAGATAGAATTGGGGGATATACTAATTCCATTTTGCTTGTAGTCAAGATCATTTATGTCCTCTGGAATTAGAGAGAAATATTCATTAAACTCATTTACCATATCTAGAATAGTAAGATTCATACCGTTTTCAGTGATAGTAAATTTTTTTTCTTTTGTTTTTTTCTGAATTTGATTTATCAGTTGCCAAGTAGTTTTCGATTTGTTGTGAGAATTAACTATTTTGATATTTATCCAGCACTTTCTGTTTTCTTTTAGTGTTTCTTTATATATTTTTGTTAAATCTCTAGTCCTCTCTTTATAGTTAGCATACTGAACTGGAAAAATGTATATTTCGCCGAATAAAGATTATTATTATTATTAACTTTAGCTAGTTCATTGTAGAAGCTGCCCTGATTTTTCAACTCAGTGATTTTCGGTGATACATGATAATTATTGCCTGAATGGTTCAGTCTTGTTCGTCTTACAGGAAATGATATCTCTTCGTAATACATGAGTATCCCATGAAAAGTATCATAGGCAATGTTTGGTTCATTTTCTCTGGTAACCTCATTTCAATCCTCATTTTGTAGATACAGTTTAAAATTTGTTATATTTTCTTCTGAAAAATCTCTCTTAAATTGGTAGTCATTTTTAGGAAGCTCGCGAGCATTATTGGCCTGAGATATTTCTAGGTATTATGCATTGTGATCTGATAGACATAAATCCATAGTTTTCGCATTGAACTGAGAATTTTTGACAACCAGGAAATTATCGATACAAGTACTAGAATCGTTTGTGACCCTAGTCGGGCTGGTTATCGTCTTATGCATGTCATAACATTCTAATATATCTAGGAGACTATGTAGGTTTCCACTTTCTGCATTCAAATTTATATTAAAGACACCTTCAACAATAACATCAACACTTCCTGTACAAATTTCAGATATAAGACCATCAAGTGAGACCAGAAAAACATCAAAATCACCATCGGGGGTCTGTATATACACACAACAACAGTTTTTGTCTTAGTCAATCTAATTCCACAGCATTAAAAAACATGTTCAACGCAGTACTTATCAAAATTCAGTGGGGTATAGCTTAAGAGACATTCATCATGCTTATAGACAGCTACACCTCCACGGGATATATTTTTTCTACAATAACTGGCACACAAACAAAATTTTCTTAATTTTTACGCGTTTATCTGGTCATAATTTTGCCAATGTTCTGAGATGAGGAGAATATCACATACATAATCCCTATCAAAAATCACATCAAGTTGCAAAACTTTATTATTCAAACATCTAATGTTTTGGTGCAGAAATGACAATATGTAAGTTTGATTCCGTAATTTAATATTTGTGATTTGCTCATTGCTAGTTTTGGGAATAATTTCTCTGTTGGGAACAAAAGAAAACTGACAGTGTTGTTTATTTACAGATTCCGGCAACTTTAAGTGGTTACTTGATTTACCTGAGAGTTCTCTAAAAAAGGTGATTGAACAGAGAGTGTGCTTGGGACTGAAGTTCCAAAGGTGTGAATTGTTTGAACAGTTTTGAGTATCACCTGACAGTTAGCTTTCGCCAGACAATTTTTAATATCTGCAAGTATTTGAAATTTAGTACCTCTTTGTCTGCAGTCAGTAAAAAATTGAATAGAAAAATTTCTATTTTGTTTCTTGTACCTATTTATATCTTTTAACATTTCAATTAATAATTTTTTATCAATCAAATTATTTCTTTCACCAATCAGTATTATATTCGTCAATTTGCTAAGAGGTAAGATTTGTCCCAAAGCTTGATTAAGTGATATCTTGTTACTTATATTGTTAGTATTGAACATTATAATTACATGATCATTCTGTCCATAAGAAATGGTTTCTGAAATTTTTAGTTATAAGACATAGTTCTGCTTTGGGCTTGTATTATTACATTTTGATTTCCCAGGGCACCTCTGAGAGAAACAGAATTTTTTTTAGCATATTCATCACCTAAAACTAGTATTCTCTTTGAAGGATATCCACTGGGACACTCGGTCGTAGCATGGATGGACTGCAGGGGATAACTTCTTTCTTCAAGTCCTTCACCTCTTCCATCTAGTTCTTTCTGAGTGCTTGTCCAATGACTCATCCAACTCTTCAATTAATCTGATTTTATCAATATTTGATCTGGGTTGAAATGGTTTGAGTAGTGAATTCACGGCATTGAATGTGGAAGCATATTTGGAATCTTTTTCTGATATTTCAGAGTTTTCATGTGAATCCGGTCGATTTGACAACGCTGTTGAAGCAGAAGGGATCGTCTGTTTATTTGCATGAGTCATCTCATTTATCTGTTGTCCCTTTTTTCTAAGCTGCTGTGTTTGGGACCCTACATTGGCACGAACAAGTGTTGTTTTATGCCTATTTTTTTCATCACCTGCAGTAGATCGAAATTTAGTAGAAGTGGATTGATTTTTATCTTGAATACTAATTGTTTGGGTACTGGTAGTAGATGTATCCACTTTTGCTTTCTTGATGTTTTGTTGAAGACATTTGATCTCGCATTTCATGTTATCGATTGTTTTTTCGTGTAGTTCAATTAAATAGCTTGACTTCTCCTCGAGTTTCAATGCTTCATTCATGAAAATTTCTTTGTCTCTTTGCCATTTTTCAATGAAATTGTCTTTCATACGTGTTTCTGTGGAAAGTTAATTTATAGTTTCCTCTAGTATGCTCACCTGATCTTGATTACTCAGGTTTATGTCATTTTCACAACAAAGTATCTCATTTCCTTCTATGCATTTGATTTTGTTCCTGTGCCTACGTAGACAGCTTTTGTGAAACACACTCGCGCATTTTATGCACACATAATGAATAAAAGGTTTGGTTTTACAACATTTGAAAGTGATATTGCACATGTTGCTCCGACCGCACATCGATCAAAATAATCATGTCACATCGTTTTGTGGACATAACATAAGTATGGCAACGTTGCTAAATTAATTGACGCTGTCAACTGTGATATTGGTTGCTCGGGGTAGTACGTCCCAATGGCGCTAAAAAAAGCCATTTGAATGTATGAACTTTAATTTTTTTTTCAAGTTTTAGACAAATCGCAAAAAAACAAGAACATTGGCAATAGTGTTCATACGCCGTAGAATCCATTACAAATATTTTGAAAATTTCGTGTTCTCGCCTATTGTAATTGTTTGATGATTTCAATACTTTTCAAAGTTAGACGCTGTTGATGATGCAGGAGATACAGGATCTGGATATGTTTGATCAGTTACAGATTGATTTCTATTGGATGTAGCCGGTTCACTTGTATTCCTGGAACAGATACAGCAGTATGGCAGTAACACGGGACTACTTCCTTTGGTGGCGTACTGGTAAAGCTTTCGCTTCTTAATCCAATCATCTGTAGGTGCATGGGTTCGAATCCCAGTGCGATCACCGATCTCGTGCATGGCATCATACGTTGGTAACGGCAACGTCTTCTCTAGCTCGCACAAGTCTTTCGAAGACTTCTGAGGGTTGGTCGATAGGGTGCAGCTGATTGACGGAAATACTGATTAAACAAAATAACAAATAATAAGATGAATAAACAGACGATCTGTTTCCATTTCGTTGATACGACCTCAGTGCTAAACTTCAATCCGACTTTAATTTGATGGGTTTCACTGGTGTTGACAAAAATATTGTGAAAACTCTAGAAACATGCTTTGAAAATAATCTTAATTCAGAAGAGATTCCAGAAAATCTCCAAATGAGGATAGTTCTTGTTAAAAGTGTTATTTCTGTCAACCAGCTGTACCTTCACGAGCAACCCTCAAAAGTCTTCCAGATAATTTTGCGACCTAGGGTAGACCTAGCCCGAACCTTCTCAAACGTGTGATGCCATGCACGATACCGGTGATCCCGCTGAGGTTCGAACCCATACACTTATGGATAATTGGATTGGGCAGCGATCGCTTAACCCACGCGCCACCATGGCTCATGACAAAACTGAAATGCAACCATTGTTTTCTTAGACACAGTCTTCAATGATCATAGTAATAGTGTTAATGGTTTTGCTTAATTTTTCGAAACAGTTTACTCAGCATTAGATAATATTGTTGTCGACTGGGATAGTGTAAGAACACATGTATTAGTCTTCATTCAGCTAACGAAGAAGAGATTTTCTCCGAAAGTAAAAAGTTGAAGAATGACAGCAAGAAAATATATTTCCTTGTAAAAGAATGTGCCAGGGTTTTTGAAAAAGCCTCTGTAATTTTCAACGTGTGTCAAAGAGTTATCAAATTAATGGAAGGTTGGCAAAGTTTTTCCTGTGTTAAAGAGCGATGTTCTTTCCAAAATGTGAAACTGTCAACAGTAACAAACCTACTTGCTATAACACAGTATATACCGCTTGAATAAAATGTAATGTATCTGTCTTCCATATTTTTTATTCGAATATTATTTTGATGAATCTTTTATAAATGTTATCTGAAAATGCCATTGTGGTTGAGAAGACTTCCCCGTTACAAGTACACCAACATGGCAAGTGGGACTGTACTAATGAGTAATAGATGAAAATGAGTTATCTGATAGTACACATGCATTTGAGCTTTTCAAACAGAAATAAGAATGGCTAAGCAGACAAAATTGAAATCACCGTAGATTTCAATAACTATAACAGTCAATAGAAAGGAATTCAACACATTAAGTTCCAGCTATCTATCAATACTCATGAATCATATATCTATTATCTCAAAAATACTTTTTAAATGAATCGAACGGATGGATGTATAGAATCGCATTATCTTCTAGCACATTTTTTTCAAATTTCATCAACTGTAGTTTCATGTCCTGAACGTTTATACCATTGATGATAAGCGTTTTATATGGAGGCGACAGTTCTAAAATAACGTCTGTTCAACTCGGCTTTATTAACACATATTGTTTTTGAAGCAAGTTTTTCAGTTCCTGCTTTTTTTTCATTTTCCCATTTTATCTTTTCACCATAGACGACCGTTCAGAAAAAACAGCCAAAGGCATGTTCGGAGAATATTCTGCTTTGGACACAATCACAAAAAAAACTTGGATATAATTTTAGCAAGACATAATTGATATTTTTGTATTCACCAAATTTCTGTAGTAATAGATTTCATTCAAATGCGTTCAGTCCCATACATCATATAGACAGGAATGCTGTCTGTTAGAAAAATATATGTGAAAAAGATACGGTTTCAATTCAGCTGTCATACACTCGCAAAACTCCTATCGCTGATAAAAGTCATCCTCATTCAATATGGTATCAGACGAAGAGCGATTTTTATCCACAAGAACTATGTGAAAAATTAGTGAGGAAAGATATGGTGAGCATCTTCCATATAGATGTTCAGTAACTTTTCAACAAAATTATTGAAATCAGCATATTTTAGGATTTCTTTAAATTTGAAATAGAGCACAGGCTGAACTCTGATAATCTAAACAACATATTCCTGGATATAACCTTGCTTCATTTTTCTGTAGAGAACAACATCAGTGTATCAGTCTTCATCAATAGTAATATTGATTTTGAGCAGCTGAATTTAGAAGATTTTGATACTGAAATCCACTCTGAATTCTGTGGTCTGAAACTTTCCTCCAAAAAACCTCTGATAATCACCCTCTACAGATTCTATCTTGGAGATATTAATATTTATTTGAATAATCTAGATTATCTATTGAATAAATTTGTGGAACGCTTCGAAAATGTTGTTATCTTAGGGGATTTCAACATTGATATCTTATCAAAATCACATAGTACCCATTATGAATGACTATAATACTAGGGTATCGGGAAAATCCATCTCATGTACGGAAAATATAATCACCAACGTAGATCAGGAAAAAATCAGGACAGGGGTATTACCCTGCCTCTCAGACGGTCACGGTCATATTACAGTGAAGCAAAAACTTGATTCAACTGAATCTAACCACTATAACCCTATCACAAAATCTGGTATAGGTAGAGAGGTTGAGAGATTCACTCCTAGGTACTGACTGAAGCATGTTCACAAATCATAATAGTGTCATCGATGATCTAGCCGATTTTATAACGGAAACATATCAAAGTAAAATTGATTCAACGTTGGATATTATTTTGGAACTACTAACCTTCTTGACCGATTCAATCTTTTCAACCGATATCTCCCCAACATCAATTTTTTCAAAATAATCTTATTGTTCAAGATTGGGGATGAATACGCCCCAGAGAATTATCGTCATATATCTGTAATCACAATATTTTCCATAATAATTGAAATAATTCTTAGGAACCATTTATGCAAGTACTTTGAAATTAATAACTTTCTGAGATATAATCGGTCTTGAGCAAGGACAATACATTGTTCTAACACTCTTTGCCCTCCCCTAGGCTTTCGATTGCGTATCACACGATCTCCTCACAGAAAGACTGACATTTAACTACGCTACGCTAACGTCTGCATCGTGCTCCCTGGTTATTGAAGTGTTTGGTGTGCTAAGTTGGAAGCTGTTTTTATGGGTTTGTGTGAGGTGTCCAAGAAAGATGCAGTTCATTTGTAAATTTGTGGCATAACTTGCAATCTAGATATTTGATTCTCATTCTGAATGTGCCTTAAACACCTTCAACATAAGGAACATATTCGTAAGCCTGTTTTTATCACATTTAAATCCCAATCAGTTGATTTGCGAGACCGATTGTAAACTGGTCCTATTCAGATGACATTGTGGGAGACAATAATAAGTTAAGGATTTGACTACAACGAATTATGTAACCTTATCAAAAATGTAAACCTAGAGCAGACATCTGAAATTATGACTCAGTTCAAAAACAGCATTGACCAGGTTTTCATTAAAGTCAGTGAAACTGATAAAAAGGTGAACGAAATGCAAAATAAAGTGACTCATATGGACAGAAAACTCCGCAGGAACAATATTGCTATATTTGGCATAAAAATAAGCAATCCAGATAATTAACTTGGTGAAACTCTTACGAAGATCAATACAATTTTGGAAACATCAGTGTCCGAACGTGACAAACAATATCTATTGTGTCAACAAATCATCGGATACATCACCTATCATATTAGAATTTAGATCATACCTTCAGAAATGCAGTATATTTGTTCTAGTCAACAGGCTCAAAAACACTGGCATTTCCATAGCGCATGATGCGTCTTACGAAGATCGTCAGAAGCAAAAAGTTTTAGTCTATCACCTAAAATCGGCAAGAGAGCAAAATATTCAAGTAAGAATAAAAAACGGTGCTCTGGAAATTGGTGATGAGCTGTTCACAGTTGAGGAGTTGCAAGATCTAGAGAAACAAAGTGAATTTTCAGCTAGTGGTGAGTCAGAGGACGAGCAACCAGAAAACTCGAGGAATAAAAACATACAGATTACGAAGAAATGCAACCCATAAGTTACTGCCCAAAAACACGAAGTGCAAAAGCTGATTAAGCTAAGAAAGCAAATAAATGAATAGGCTTATATTTTCGTGGGTCCTTTAAAAGTTTTGTTTTGTTTTTTTTATTATTATTATTACTTGTTCTTCTTATAATCTTGGGAAAATAAATTGAATAACTATAAAAACTCTAATTTGAACATGTTCTTTACTTCCCACAAAGGAATGATGTTAAGAAACTGTTGAATGATGAGAAATATGATATATCAGGCATATGTGAAACGTTGTTACATCCAGGAATACTTGACCCACTCTTACATATTAACGGTTATACTTTCTTTAGGAGTTATAGAGTATTTAAACGAGGAGGAGGTATTGCCTGTTATATTAAAATATTATCTAGGGATTATCTAGACCATATAGAGTCATCTTATTTATCTCAAAGATTTCAACAAATCAAACTGAATGACAAGTATTCCAATAGTCTTCCTATACAGCAGGGCGTTCCGCAGGGTAGTATTTTGGGTCCATTATTGTATTTACTATATACTTATCATATTGCAAATATCACCTTTATGCAGATGATACCCAATATACTACTCATTTAATATTACCGATCTGATTCAGACTTACCATTTGATTAATGAGGACCTCAGAATTCTGCAGCAGCTGTCGAATAAACATGAGCTTATATTAATCCTACAAAGTCATGTGCTATTATATTTGGAAACGAAAACATACGCTCTCAAACATAATGAGTGTAAAAACTTAGGACTCATTCTTGATACAAAACTAAGATTCAAAAAGCACATCACGGAAAAGATTAGAAGAGCATATAGTTCATTGAAACTGATATATAATCAAAGACATAATCTGAGTAGGAATATGAAAAAAATATTGTGTGATTCTTTGTCCTTTCTCACTTCAACCACTGTGACATCATATATTCTTCGTGTCTTGATAATATGGACTCTCGTCGTATTAAAAATACTCAGAACTCTTGTTTACGATTGATAAACGGTATAAGAAGGCGTGAAAGAATATCCATATCATTAAAAATTAAAGAAATGAGCTTGTTGAAAATGTTAAGTAGGCGACAATTGCATACTTTATGTTTTTTTTACAAAATTTTGAAAACAAGGCAACCCGAATATTTGTATGATAAAATAACTTTTAGAACAGATATACATAATTTCAATTTGAGGAAAAAAAAATCGATAGTGATTCCTCAGCATAGGAAAGAACTGTTTAAAAAGTCATTTTGATATCAAATTGCTCGGTGTGGAAGTTTCATGGATGTACCAAACCTATCCCTATCAATTCATGCCTATAAAAGAAAACTGAAACATCACCTTTTTGAACAACAGTAACAGCGTTCATATACTTATTTTTTATACAGATTTTTTTTCTTCTTCATTTCTATTACTTAGTCTTATAATAAATTTGTAGTACTGAGTTATGGAGTGGTAGATGTCAGGTCATACTTATATGTATGTTCCATGTAGGAACATTACAATTTATTCCTTTCTGCACTGTGATGTGTAATTTTTGTTAATAATTAATCTGTCGACAAAATTAAAATGTTATTTTAGTGATTTTCAACGGCTGGTGTGGAAGAATCGGTCAATAGACCTAACAGCAGACCATTATTTTACCGACGTTATATACTAATAATTATAATAATTATAATTTAAATTATTATATTTTTTTTCCATAAAGAATGTACCAGTCAGGCCCTGTCCCCGGAGCTCCGATACTACCGGAGGGCGCGCTGGTGTATAATTAACCCCAGCAAACTCTACTCACGTCCGTGTGGTGAGTGATTACTGAGAGAATCATGTGCCCTTAGTAAACGGAGAGAACCAAGAATAACGGCCTTCTGCATTCTTCCGGCTAGGTTTTCTGCAGCTTCACGGCATGCCGGTATGATTTTTAGATTCGAGAGTAGCGTGTCCATCATTCCACCAAGGACCCCTATTATCGGAACCACCATTTTAACAGAATGGTTTGGATAAAGGCTGCGGAGGTCAAAGAGTAGATCTCGATATTTAGTACGTTTTTCCTCCTCTTTTCGGACGATGTTCGTTTCGCCAGGAGTTGAAAACTCAATGACGAAAATTGTCCTACTTTGATGGTTGAGAAGGACTACATCAGGCTCAATGGCTTGTATTAGCCTGAGGGTGGGGAATGAGTAGTTCCAATAGATTCGGCACTTCTCATTCTCCACAACGGACTCATTATCCCCCGGAGCATAAGGCAACACCGGTATCTCGTCTACACCGTACGAGTGTCGTAGATGGTAGTACAACACTCGTAGGGCCGCGTTATGCCTGTGGATATAGGCTGAGACCGCATAAGCTGGACAAGCTGACAGCAAACGCATTATGGTCTCAGCTGCTCCACGACACGCTCTGCATCTAATGTCAGGGACTTCTATAGTTGAAGACACCATCCTGGCAGGCCATTATGATTCCCTCGGTTTCCGACTTCAGCCCACTTGACCTGAGAAAAGCGAATGTCAGGTTTTTGTATAAGCCAAGGTCTTGAATGTTCTTGAAGAAGACCACATGCATTGGCTTATCCTTATGTAGCTGCAGGAGCCTGTCACACTCCGCAGTTTTCACGTGGGCTTTTTGCTGAAAGGGTTTCAACTCGGTGACAGAGTTTGGGTTCGTCCGTTCAGTGTCAAATAGGAGACCGAGTTCATCGGCTGCACGGGTTGCTGCCTTGAAAGTAAATGCTCCAATCCCTGCTTTTTCATGATCGCATACCAAGCAGAGAAGGGGATTTGAACTCCTGATGACTTTGCAGGCTCCATCCAGTACCATTCTGTTATGTAGATACTCCAAACTTAAAAGTCCACGGCCTTCCCGTTGTCTTTTTAACAGTAGCAACCTCTTGGGTGTAGCGTACCCCTAGGTAGGTATACGTCTCTCCGGCATCCAGCTGAACGTCCTCTCCGTATTCCTCGCATCGTCCTCTTTTGAGATGAACCGTGGCACATTTGTCCCAAACTCCATTCCGATAGCATGCGTGTACTCTTGCACCACCCTTAAGGACTGATGAAGATCCTTTTCTCCGTAGGTATCCATGTAAAACAGATGGGTGACCATATGCCTCCGGTTGCTGGGGGTGCCGCAGTTGTATCAGCGGGTTTTCCGTAGTGCAACGGACAATGGCAATAGTGAGATGCAGAAGAGAAGAGGGCTGAGAGAGTCTCCCTGAAACACGCCCCTTCTAAAGATAACCTGCTCTGTTCGGACTCTGACCTGACCAGACTTTATGGTAAATCGAGTCCTCCAGAGCATTATCAAGCTGTTTAATGCATCTCACTATTTGATCGAGTACCGCATGGCATCTGAGCAAATACATGATGAGTTCATGCGATGTTGTATCAAATGCCTTGTGATAATCGATCCAGGCCATTGAAAGGTTACGCTTATACTGCACGGAGTCCTGCGTGATGTATCTGTCGATCAGCAGGTTCTTCTTGCAGCCAGCGACCCCCTTCTTTGACCATCTTTGCTCATATATCCGTTCATACACCGGGTCAACTGCGGAGAGTATTCGCATGTACAAGATGCGTGTAAACATCTCATAACATGCGTTTAAGCATGTTATCGGTCTGTAGTTCTTCGGATCGGACAAATCTCCGTTTTTGGGGATTAGCACTGTTTGCCCCCCGACAAACCAATCCGGAAACTGCTGCTCCCCATCTAGCCATGAGTTGAAATCTCTTGCTAGATGATGGTGGGTACATGGAAAATTTTTCCACCAATAGTTATTCAGGCCATCAGGGCCTGGATCAGCAAAGTTCTTCGAGCCTTTGAGGGCCTGTTAAACTTCTTCCGGGGCTATCGGATTGCGCAGTTCATCGAGCTCAGGCTGACGAACCCTCCTGCAGAAAGCTTCGCACTGCGTTAGGGTTGGAGTATCTACGTTGAGTGGTTACGGAAATTCGTAAATGCCCTTCCAGAAGGTTTCTACCCGATCAGCCGCCGGCGGGTTATCCACAACACGTGGAGGCTCTTGACCCCTCCCAATCAGAGGGGTGGTATCCCTCCTCTCCGCTTGGGACAGGGCCTGAGCGTTATATCATTATTATTAAATACTATGGAATGAGAGGAATACCCTTCACTCTCATAAGATAGTACCTTAATAACTAACAGATTCCAGACTGTGTCACTTGGCAGATTAAGGTCGGAGTTTCTACCAATTAGATATGGTGTGCCCCAGGGATACCTAGACTGCGTTTGACAAAGTCAGTAAAGAACTCTTTGGACATAAGACTTTATAACATTCTGCCTGAAAACTGGAAAGCGCTCAAGCCAAACATATTCAAGCCAACCATTTAAAAGTACTTACTCACTTACTTACTTAGTTAACCACTGCTTGTACTTAGTGGAGGAATATTTGGAAACACCAGTTGTCTCACCATATCTTTTCCCAACGCAAACAGTATATATCTACTTTAATATATATCATTTCATTTCATCCATAAACTGTCATCGTTTAAAATTGAGTGTTCTGATCATCCCAATAGTTTTACTGCTTTGTGAATGTAATGTCTATTTGACGTTTCAAAATTTGTTATTTCATATAGCTTATTTTTATATACATATATGACTTGCTACAAATACATATAAAAATGTGTTACGTAGTCAATAAATCTATCTGTCTCATAGTACGCGTCTGATGCAATATACTCTTCAACTTTCCAGTATTTTTTTTTGTTATTAATCATGACAAATGACAGTGAAGTCTAAAGTGTTATGTATGAGAAGAAAGAAGTTGACCAAACAATCAAAACTAAACACATGTTCACGACTTGACGTTAACAAATGTGTTGAAACAATTTTTATCAAAACTAAATACATGTTTACGACTTTACGTTAACAAATGTGAAAAAGAGTTTTTTCATTCCTGACTTAGTTTCACCTAAAAGTGTAAGAATGGCTGATACTAACTTGTCATAGAGGTACGGCACCTCTAGGGGAATCTAGGGCAAAACTTTAAGGGCCTGATTTTTTCATAAAATGAATTAACTTAACTGTGCCATTTTAAATTGAGCTAGCTAAATATATTATCTTTAGAATTTGAACAACTAAATAACCAACTTAAAATGTTTACGTAGTTTTTTAATATATTTTAAAAAATTCAGGTCTCTCCCCGTTTTGCTCCGTATACGGGACAAAATAGGAATTGTATCTGGGATAAAATGGGTTCAGTATATGAGGTACGTGTAGGTGAACGGAAATAATTTAATAATACGAAAACTCTTAGTTATATAATATACATTAGTTACAATATACAATACAATTAGTTATATGATATACAAAGTTAGTTAGAAACAAAATTCACATCGGAACGCAGTCTCATCGTCATTGCTGTCAATACCGGCGCAAGAATTATGAGCCTATTCGTGACAAAGACAACATGAAATCCATCCCTCGGCGGAAGTACTATAAAATTCTTTGCAATAAAGACATATCGCATCGTCTTCGTCTCTTGGGGAATCCTTATTATTTTTGTCTTTCAATATTGCTTTTTTTGTTAATTTAGGAACTGCTTTTTTCGTAGTATTTTTCCCTATACTGCATATTTTTCTTTCGACAATATTAGCTTTCTCATTTTTTCTTGAACAGATATTTCTAATTCCATTTTGTAAGGAGTGCTGTTTTTCCTCATTTTCGTTTTGCAATAGAAGTTACTTTAAGAATTGGCAGCAAATCTTGCAGCGATGCAAGAGGAAATATATTTGGCTCTTGTGGAACTGCCTTATTCGTTTTTTTTCACGAGTTGGAGGGGCATCAGGCATTCACGAACATTGTGGTAATGGCGACGAATCATTGTTGATGTTTTTCATTGGCACACGTGAAGGCGGAGTTGTTTCTACTTTATTTTTATGGATCACACATTTTTCTGTGGCATTTTCTCCTCATGATTGCTGTTCATTGGCTTCCTCGTCTAAAGGGATATCTGTCGTAGAAGCTGGTAAAAAGTCACTTTCTTCAAAAACATTTTCATTCGGTGGCCAAATTCCAGTTGTTTTGAAAGCACTCATGGCATTTTTCATTGTTGCTGCGTTAACATAGGCAGTGCCAAAAAGAGTCGAAAGTTGCCAAAGTGTTATGACTTTTCCGGGATTACTTCATAGCCATACTCTTACTTGGGCATAATTAATAAGGTCAATATTTTTTGTATGACTGGCATGACCATTCAAATTAAAAGTACGGTGTTATCTTTTGAAGCCCCGGAAAATCGAACAAATTCAAAAAACTATCTGAAAAAAATATCTCCAGTCACCCAATCAAAATCACTTGTTTCAACAACAGAACCAGGTGGCAAACCAATTTCAAAGTCAGGGCGTTTTCTTTTTCTGGGAAAAAATAAGGCAAGGAGGAACATCAATTTCCGAAGCTAAGCAACAATTTTCAGCAGTCACGGTTTCCCACCTCTCTGCAGAAGTGAGAACTCCTACTTGGCGTTACGTCCTAGTTGGCGTGCTAATATCCTCGAATGTCCCTTTTGATTCACAGTGTTACCTGTCTCATCATCATTGAAAATCTTCTCTGCAGTTAGTTGATACTTATCGATAATACTAATCAAACCAAAGACCTGATTCACAGCAACCTTATTGAAACCCATTGCTCTAGCTCCTGATGTTGCTTCTGGTTTTCTTAGGGCTATGGTAGGGTGGTTTCAAAACTGCCAATTTATAAACAATTTATTTTAACTCTCTCATTGTAAATCCGGTTAATCTTGATTCCATGTCTTTTACATATTTCACAATCTCTAACTCTTAAGTTTCGGTAACCACATTTATGGCGCTTCCTAATTGCGCTATGTAAAACTTTGACCCCACATCTCTTTTTTCTTTTGCAACATATTGTTCTAATGTGGTTTGATGCACCTTAAACTGCTGCGCTGCTTTTTTATAACCCATAGTACCCTCAATAATCGCCTGTACTACTTCTTTATTGACTCTTTAGACTAATTTGGACGAGTTGTCTTTCTTGCGTATTTTCGTACCATCAGAAACCAATAGGAAAACATAATCAATCCTATTGCATTGCTTGGGGCAAAAAAAGGCCCCAAAGACGGGGTGGAAGGGGACCCCGTTGTGCCCCATCATCAAAACCCTATTTTGCCCCAAATGCACGTGCTCAAATGAAACAAGAAAAAAATCAGTGTAAAAGTGTTTTTGAAGCCATGCATTTGATAAGGTAGACTATATGAATGCAATAACGATATAGCATAAACAAAACATCAATATCTTTTTCAAAAATGTACATACCTTAAGGAAATATATGATCCAGTTTTACTACGTACGGCGTTGATAATATGCCGGACAAGGTCAAACTAACGTTCGCCCGATTCGTGCTGCGTCTACTGCAGGAGAGGTATTGGTAGTGGCACGGTACCTAAATAAACTGAAGTAGATTCACTCCTAGTCTGCGCCTTCGAAGTATCGGGTTTGGATTTCATTTTTTTCTGGCATGCGGTGGAGTAAGAGAGTTCGGCTGAGTATTGTCCTGTCTCACTTGGTCTCACGTATGGCGTTCTATCTCGGATTCATTTTGGTTGCGCGATAGCATAGAATAGGTCAGCTAAACGCAAAATTTAAGGTGGGGATGTCGACACAAATATGGCGGCGAGTGAACTTCTGTTTACTTATCTACGGTGGTAGTGGGAATAATGCGTCTGAGATTTGGCGGGTTAATTCGAATGGAATTCACGTAAAACATCGGTAGGTACCCCGTAATGCCTGAGTACCCAGTTTTGCCCTAGATTCCCCCATGTTACAACAGTTTAAGAAAGAATCCAGGAAAGCTGGTGCTTTCAGTGCCTTCAAAAGTAGAAGCTCGAAATAAATTGCTGATTCTTTCAGGAACTACTGCTACAACAGGGGTTCGAGGGCCAATTATGAAATGAAAAAATCTTTATTTTATTCATGTGATATCCATGTTATTATGTATGTATATTTGTCAATATATTTCAAACATTGACAGTCTACTCGGTGTTGTTTATTTCGTGAATACTCTAGGTTCATGGTGAGGTGCAACTGGATTGAATAATTTCACAAGAAAATACTGATTCTCTTATTTTTGTTCTAGTATACAACAGGGTATGAATGTTATATTCACGTGAAGAAATCGATGTTTTAACAATATAATTAAAATATACATCATAAAATTTTATTAACACTATTTTCACTTCGTTATTTAGTTCACCCGGGATGAAGCTGTAGGTTTTCCGGGGTTTCCTACAGCTGAAAAGTGAATACACCACCAAAAACTTCAGTAAGTCGCCCCGGAGCACCACGGCAAATAATAATAATAGCCGTCCTTCTAATGACATCACTTCAGAGGGCAGTTTGTACAAATTATTCGACAGTGAGCAAGGGGCTTTACAATCCTTGAATCAACTACTGGAGCCAATTTCTGTATATCAGCTTGGTGCTTTGTTCTGAAAGGGTTTAGTTGTGGAAGTAACAATTAGCTTCTTTCCAAATTTTTATTTCAAAATGAACTATATCATTTGAATCAGAGTGTATGCATGAGTTAGTTCGATAAATCGAACAAAGTAAGAAATGTGTGTATACGGAGAGGATCAAAAAATGAAAAGAAATAATTCCGACTACGGTCGAAAATATCGTTCTCTCCACACATTCCCACTGAGTGGAAAAATTAGGCAAATATCTGACAGAAGACAACTATATTCCCATACTATCAATGTCATCTTCCATCCATTTGTGCAATGTTCTTCAAGGAGAACAATATTGCAAGTGCTGATTGTGATGAAGCCATTGCATATTATTGTTCATTTGGTTGGAAATGACCACCCACATACATGCTTTTATGCAGGTGATTATTTCCAACAGAATGAAGGATAATATTCAATGGCTCAATAAAATTAGCACTAGCAATATGTCCTTCTTGAGGAATATTGCACAAATGGATGACAGATGTTATTCAAGATCCGTTTGTGGAAGTAGTTTTTTTCTGTTAGATATTTGCCTTATTTTTCCACTTTGTGGGAATGCGTGGAGAGAAGTGTATTTTCTACTGTAGTCGAAATTATTTCCTTTCATTCATAAGTTACTTATAAAAAATTTCCCCACGATGTCTTTGTTCCAACAGCTATTCCTCTTATGAATATCGTCTAGGAATCCCTACTTCAAAATTCGCAACGCATTCACGGGGAAAAATAGGAAATTCTAGAGAAATTCTGACACTATTACTAAATTCCGATTTCTAATTTAGATTTCGTTTCAACCCAAAAAATGATAATATGCGCCACAGTCTACACAATAATTGCACTGAGATTTTTTTTCGCCGCAATTATCTCACGGATTTTCAATCTTCATTGGCCTAGGGGCTTCTCCTGTGCTCCTCTGGACCAGATGGGAAAGCTGTCTAATCCACTGATTCTAGGTTTCGCTCAGTAGTCCATCCATACCAGAATGAGTAATATCACTGGTACTCACATAGTGATGATTAAGAAGTACGTGTGTGACTCGAGGATCTTACGATTCCACAGAGAAAAATTAACGAGTTACAATGGTGAAATTACGTGGAAAAAGCTGTAAAAATTACTCCAAATGACATGTGAAATTATTTTACAACGACAATTGCCACTAAAACACAAAATATATCTGTTAAAATCAAAACAACATGTAACTTTAATGGTTATTACGTAATTTCAGAATATGTTCGTAAAATATTTACAATACACATGAAAAAGTACAAAACTTCTTTACATGTTCACAAAACATATGTAAATACTAGAAAATAATATGTGAATAATTAACAAACAGAAATGTGACTAACACAGATACAGTGCGGAATTACAGCACTGATGTATATTCAAGAAAGTTATGTAGTCATACATAATCATTGTAGTTTTAGTACTGTCGGTGGAAACAAAAAATCGAAAAACACCAATGAAGGTTCATAAAAATCAAAAGTTTTGTGAACATTACAGAAACACTGAATCTTATCACAAGAATTATGTGAAAATATACAAAATTCCTGTGTAATCCAATAAGATATGTATTTGCTTATATATTCTGTCAATATACAGAACCACTTTAATTTCGAAATTATGAATATGTGTGAAAAGGTCTGTGAATTATTTTCAACCACAGTGGAGAATTGAACACAACCGATGTATATTTTTGAATGCGTTGCTACCTATATGATTAGATTCATACCCTTCGATCCAAAATGAGTGCGAATACACCTGACCATTGCAATTTAACCAGTATCGATTTTTATGTATAATTCTAGAATAATTACAAAAACTAATCCAAAATAAAAAGGGGCTCGTGAATATTACAGAATCACTGAAACTGATCACAAAATTTCTGTGTTTTTTCATATGTTTTTGCACTTACATTCTGACAATTCTAAGAACCACTGGATATCACTGTTGCGAATAATTTACTGAAGACTAAAAATTGTCCTACATAGAGACATACTTACGTACCTAAAAATATTTTCATAAATTAGATCAATTCCTTTCTTACTTGTTTCAAAAATGTAGAATCGTTGTAAACTTTTGGAAAGACTATTTCTTATAACTCCACCCCATCCAATTTGAAGAACCATGCCGAACAATTCTTGTACCTAATCTGTTATTGAGTTTTCCCTAGTTCTGTGAATTTTACCGATCAAATGCATAAACACCAGGTTTAGGTAAAGATTCACAGGTCTGATGCAATCCCAACCTACCCCTTGATGGTGTGACTTTGACGTCAGGTCACATGACAAGTTGCAGGTGCAGGCAAAGCCGGGATGCTTCTGCTAATAAACGAACAAACAACCGAAAACTGCCATTGTGCCATTGGAAGAGGAAGTCTGAAGTGTTTCTGTTAAGATAAGTGTGTTATATATTCAATAATTGATTATATTATTACTGGTGAGTACCTACCTACCAATTCACGATCTATAAATGCATTATTTGTAATTTGTTGTTGAACACTATGAGGAAGTATGAGTACACGAAAGTTTTAGATCAAAAGCTGATAAAATTATTAAATATGCAGTAAGCAAAAAAGTAATGAATGAAGATTCTTCGAAAGATATCAAAAGATCCTGCATAGAATTCTATGCCAAACATTTCAAGGAGGATATATCCAATTTGATTTACAAGTTTAAGATAGAGATTGTATAATTTTCAAATTACATAATTTTTATATCTCTTTATTTTTCAGGATGGTTCCGATGGATCTGTTTCTGAAACAGTTGTGATTTTGTCACCATGCCTAGTTCAATATAGTAGTAAGTTTATATAAAAAGAAGTTTCCTTTTTCGCTTCTTTGGTTAATAAAATATGGAACTTTTTCTGTAGTAACAATTTTTGCTCTCACAAATATAACGGGGTTCAAATTTCATTTGAACTCATATGTTTCAACTTTATTCTGTATTCCAAAGTGAAGTTATACTTTTGAATAACTTTTGGGTCTAAAGACCAAAAAAATATATATTACCATTCCTTTCGTTCTTATTATTTTTCTCATTATTTTTTTTTTCAGATGATCAGAATTCAATTGTATTCGAAAAAGTAGAAATATTGAAGTCTGACACATTTATGGAGGCATTCTCATTGATGTTCGCTCTTTACTTCATATTCAACTTGGAGTATCCCAATAAAGTTGGAGCTACCCTGGAAATGGTACAACGGTACCATATGAAAATCCACCCGGCTAGTGGAGGCAAATCCAAAAAAACTAAAAACAAAGTTTTGAACTTGATGAAGAAGATCGATGGATAGGGCTTGCATTTATTTATTCAAAGTTAAACACCGGTAGTATGATCAATTCGTGGTAGTAAATTTGATAATGACCTTTTGTGAATAGTCAAATGGTATCAAGACAAATGAAAGAGGTACATTTTTCAGCAATTTTGAGTTTTGATATTTAGCGCCAATGATTACCCGTTTATGCCAAATTTTGAATGAATTCCAAACTGCTCCAGATATGTATCTGCAGGAATCGTAATATTTTCCTCCAAAAAAGTTTTTCATTTCTGCAATATTTTATTCAGTTTTTGTGTTACTAAATAATTCAAGCAACAAATCTCTATTTTTCTAAACATTGAATTAATCTTTAAAATTTTTCACAGGAATTTTGAATATTAAATAAAGAATTATGTTTTTGGATCGAAACTTTTTTACACTGAAATTTGGGACAAAGTAGTTTTCAAAAACGATAAATAATATTTTTTGATATTAAATTTCGCCTCAAAAAGTTGCTCGAAGGTTTTGTATGAAACAGTAGAGAAATTATTTTGTATTCTAATTAAATGAAACGAATCGATTCTATTACCAGTCAACCTTTGGTATGTGAAACTGTTGTATTTTTATAAGATTTTTACTTCATGTGAAGATTCGAATTTTAATTTTGAGACACATTTCAGAAGAGTTCAGAATTTTTTTGAGTTGAGTTTTTGTTTTTTGTTTTAATATTTTAATAGTTCTTTATTGATTAAATGTATTTATTTTCATGGTTCTTTGTATCAAAAAAAACAATTGTTATCTTCAGGTTTTATTTTGCCTTATGGCAGTGTTTGTTTTTTAATTATTGTCTAAGTCTACATATTTTTATGGAGATATTTCATAATGATCATACTAAATACATCAATCTGTAGGAATTGAGGTAGGTACCCTTCAATGCCGGCAAGTCGATTATTTTTTGTTTGATCATTAATTTTCCAAACTGTGGTATATTTCAGATAAAAGAATCTTTAATCCTTCATTATACATGAAAGTAGGCTTACTGAATGCTTCAATTACTCATTATATAATCTTGACTTAACTCGAATGGCTTATTCCGTTGTGTTCAATCATTCAAACATTATCTTGAATACATTTTTTAGCCTTTTCGTGTAATTGACGATCATTAAATTATTCAATTAATTATTTTTTACGTTTCATTCATCACCTTTTTCTTCATTTTCCAGGTATAATAAATCGTAATCTCATTTATGGTATTATATTCAAACGTTTATTAAAATCTTGAACATTCAAGATATAAGTTATGTGAAAGTGCAGAATTTTGGTAAAATCACATTTGTCAAACTACAGATTTTTCATGAAATAGCTTTTGTAAAACTACAAAATTTTCTGAAAATTATGCTTGTCAATATACATAATATTCGTTGAATTACATTTGTAAAAATACAGAACATTCATGAAATTACATTGGTGAAGTTACAGAACATTATTACAATTGCAATTGCTAAAATACAGAAAATCTGTTGAACTACGTTGGTGAAAACACAAAAATTTCATAAAATAACATATGTAAAAGTGAACTATGTTTGTGAAATTATATTTACTATAATACAGAATATTGGTTGAGTTACATTCGTGAAAATACAAAATGATCTCAAAAGCAAGAATACAGAATATTAGTTAAATTACCTTACTTTTGTAAAAACACAAAACAATCAGGAAATTACATCTGTTAAAATACAATAAGTACATCCGATAAAAAATATTTGTAGAATTACCGGAAAATACTAAAACTACCTTTGTGAAAATACAAAATGAAATTGAAAAATTTACTCGAAAATGTAATCGATTTTACATACGGCCTAGTAAAAATTCTGGAAATTCTCAAATTCCCGATGAATCCCAGAATACAGGACCACTGTAATCTCTACATTAAAAATGTAAAATATACGTAACCGCCGGAAAATTTAACACGAAAATCGTTGGTTACTTGTAACCAACGATTTTCGTGGTAATTTTACAAATTCCCTTTTCTCTGTGCAGAGTCAATATATTAAAACTCCTTGCAGAGCCGAGTCAACGATTTTCAAGTCTATCTGAACATAAATATTCATTCAGAACTGGAGTGTGTTGTCATTCATTGTTTTAATTTGATAGCTGCTTGTACGGAAGAGCCCGTTAAGATCGAATAGCTTTCTCATCATATCTGGTCTCAAACCAAAACAAATCTCACAATATTGTATAACCATCACGAGATATGAAATGGTATTTTATTTAAATTTCATAGTGTAAGAATTTATTCGGTTAGAAATTGAAGTCAATGAAATTTGGATTTGGGGATTTGTTACAAATGCAATTAAACAAGCCCTTGCCGACATCTGTTCATGTGAACATGTTTACAGAGCCCTGAGGAATCACACCATGAAATATCAGCACAACACTACAAGACTGTTTTTGTAGCCAAGTTACGAATTTCAGAAAACTTTCAGAACGTATTTGGTAATGTTGCCGATAGCAATTGTTTGACTCTGGTTATGTGGAAATGGCAAAGGACCCCGCACGTAAACATATGGGAAATTAGCTACCAGTCAAATTGGCTGAAATTGTATTATACTGTATAGTAGCATGGGTCGTAAAAAAATTGTGTGAGTTCAAACGATTTTGCATGTACCTTTTCTGAGATATAAGCGGTCAAAATTCGTAAAATCGTCGTAGTTGGGTAGGAGTGACACAGAAAAAACTTTATGAATCAAAATGATATGTATTCAGGGTTCACTGATAAAAAGGATTTTTTGCATCAACGCATAATTGCATTGATTCAAGAAGATTGTATTCTTGAATAGGTCCAAACAAATATAAGTTTGATTTTTTGACAGAATCCTCTTGACCACAGGAATAGAAAATGTTTTGCGATATAAGATCACTTTCTTCTTTAAATGATGGGAGTTGGTTGAGGCAAGAATATTTCAACTTCAATACTGAACACTATTCTTCCATCAATGTTATCTTTTAACACCTGTGAGCGTTGAACCTCTTGACACAAGAGGTTTCATGTTTGATCAGGATGAAATCATCTTGTGTTAATTATTTTGTATATTTCCATGAAACCTCAACAATTTTTTTTCAAATATGTATGTATTCCATAAGAAATAATAAAATGCTCATAAAAATAACATTTATTAAATAAATAAATACTCATTGAACAATTTTCAACACTAACAATTTCAACAAGGGAATAAAAATTAAATTTATTATAACATTAACTTTCCATACAATAATATAGATTAGCAAACATTTTCAATTGTTTGTTATTCATATGACCATACCTGTTGATGAAATGAGTAACTGCCAACTCTGCAAATCTGTCTCTATCGGTGTTGTTTAGGGTGCTAGAACTGGCCTTCGTCAAAAGAGCTCGTCCCAAGAAGTGATATCTGAAAAATACAATTAGGTCAAAGTTTCTCGTCACATCTGGGACAATATAAAAATAAATTATGTACAGAAACTTTTTATACACTGAGGAAATTTTTTATTAACCGTAGCTAGAAATCCAATCACCTTAGCAAGAAACTCTAATAGCATAGGTGACAAGCGAGCTATCACCTGTGGTTATAAAGTTAACTTTGCTAATTATAACTCACTTGGTATAAATAGAAATTGTTGAATAACTTATTTTCTCGAACTTTGCTACCGCAATGGAATGCATTTACCTAGAGCTAGTAGACAATGTTTTCGTGGTAGCTGGTAAACTTTGCTACCGCCAGCAAGTGCACCTACTTATGACTAAAAAGTATTGCTGTAGTTGTAGGAATCTGTCTTTGCTACCGCTGGTGTGTGCAATTACCCATAGGGCATTATTGATGTTGTAGGTATGCTATGGTAACACATATATCTATTTCTGTAACTGTATAGTTTTCAATGAAAATGTTTCCTTTACTTCCGCCAGCAAAAACCATGTTTCTGAAGTAAGAGTTTGGTCCCAGCAATAAAAACTACTTGTGATTAGAATTCGGTTTAATAAATCGATAATAGTAACTGTTATTATTGAACCGATATATCTGAAATATAATATCTGCCATAGCAGCTCATTTTGCCTCCATAATCAACGGGAACAATTATTGCAGAATACAAAATATTGACCAGTAATCATCTGCTTCATCATTTCCATGCTTTCGGTCACTTCCGTACAAGTTCGGCTGTGTCTCCAACCGCCACAACCCCTCACCATATTTACCAATCGAACACAGTTCAGGGTGCATAACCAGAGTTGTATAGTGAGTTTTTCTTTTGTGAGTAAAAGTGTTGCATACTGTGTGCGATAATGGAGTACAGAAACCACTTGAGGGATTGGAGCCTCCAAGAATATATTTCACTTTCCGAGCCAGACCCATTTTATAATATAAACACTTACCCTTTATTACATGATTATTAAAAATATTTTGATCTCATAGTGAATGTTTGTTTTAATTTCAAATATAATAGAGTGGACTGAAATATGTATGAGAAATTGTTAAGTTTCGTTTTAAAAATGTTTTATTTCCATGGCATCTTATAGTAGCTTTCAATAAAGTTTATTTTATTTCATTGTTGATTTTAATTTAAACCACCCTCTGTCATTGTTATTTTTTCTTCATTCATTTTAGCTAATTTTAACTCCTCACTTGAATTTGGCCTTGAGGAAATATCTGACATATTGAAGGTTGCTTTATTTGCAATAAAGTATTTATTATCAAAAATTTGATGATAATTGATTTTCATCTCTCTGGTGAACTAACTGAACATAAAACTGGGTAGGTGTAAAACTTACAGTCAAACGCCACCAAATATAATCTCTATTAAGTAATAACGAATATAGATGTAGTCGGAAGACTTACATCAGCAGCGGGTCATGTTTCGTAGGATTAATCCACTTGTTGCAGATAATGTCGTAATGACGATTGAAACAATGTTTGATAGGTATGTTGTTTTTTCGCCATATACTCTTGTAACCCACCTTTTGCTGAAGATGAAAGATTAATCCTTCAAAACATGTAATGTTGCTGACGTAAGTCTTCCACATCTTTTACGAAGTGCTGATGTGAGTCCTCTGACTAAATTTATCTTCGTAATTAACAAAGACTATATTTGGTGGAGTTTGACCGTAAGTTTTTCATCTGCCCAGTTTCATCTCACCTGCCCTGTATGTTATGGGAGCTCACTGTTTATTAACAAAAACGTAGTTGTTCTTTGGTCACTAGCTATCTGTATACTTATGAGACGATAATTGCTTGATTAATAGAAATTGTCAGCTAACTTATAGGAAAAAGGTTACTAACTCACCATAAGCTAATTATTAATTCAAGGCAAGCTATAGTTACTAACTTACTGGGATACAGCTGGTCACTTATGTTTGGTTCCAAACTAATTATGAGAAGATATTTAGTGAATAACTGGTGATTCGTCATAGGAAAACATTTAGCTATGGCAAAAAAACAACTTAATTATGGGTAGCGTATTCACTTTTCAGCTGTAGGAAAACCCGAAAAACCTACAGCACCACCTCTGGTGGTCGGTGTCCACTCCAAGCTAGCACCAGACAAGATTGGCATTTATCACAATACACTTGCTTTTCAACAAGGCATGTGGTCGTTTATTGATCTGATATAGAGTATATGAGAAAAATTCTCTTATACCTACATCAGGCTCGAACCGACTATCGCTATGTTGGAGTTTCGAACGGCCTGTGCGTTAGACCGCTGATCCACCGACAATAATTTATAGATATATAGTTTTATTGATACACATAATGTAGATGGGACAGCTCATAATTCTTAGAGTAAGTATAGTCTATACAATATATAAAATAATTGATGACATAAGAATAAATATACAATAAAAAACACGACATCACAGGATTAGAGGTCAGAATAAAAACAACATACAAAATTAGTAGTAAATAAAATTAATCAATAGATTAATGTGTGTATGTATGTATAAATGATTTGACAGGACATCCTTAACAGGTCACTATGAAATTGATACAAACACATATACATATACACATACAGACATACATACTAGTGTGAGGACGTGGGATACTATGTTAAAGCAACAAAAATATAATCGTCACAGTGAAAGTTATCGGACATTACCAACTTCAAGTATAAATTCGTCTAGTGTGTAACAACATTTTTCTGAGAGAAATAGTTTCAGCCGCTTTTTGAAAACTTGAGAGGACAATGTCTCTCGGTAGCATGTTATAGAGACGGATACCCCTCAAACATTGGAGATTTTTCATACTTTACATTATGGTGTTTTTGGGTAGTTAGCTTGTTATTTCTGGTATGGTAAGTGTGAACTTCTTATCTGGACTCTAGGTGCCTTATCTTTTCATGATTAATGTTTTCAGAACAAAATGATTATTTGGTAGGTTACTGTTGATTGAACAGAAAATAATGAATTTCATTCAGATACAGGTTGCGTTAATTGTTTTTTTTATGTGATTCATAATATTTTTATTGAATATATCGAAAACTGTTCGGTTAATTTGGACCCAATTTCATTCATACCATTTTGAGAATGCCGACATATATGGAAGTTTTTTCAACTTTGTATGTTGCGTTTATAGAATATACAATTTTGATATGTGGAGTTGTTACTATCGATTTAACAAAACTTCAGGGAAACTTTCGATTGAATTCTATACTGTACTTTTCGAAATCAATCGTTTGATACTAAAAATATCCCAAACTAGACTCAACAACAAGATTGAACTTAATAATAAACGCGAACTCAAGAACATATTATAAATAACGAATTCAAATGTAAAAAAATCAATTGGTATGACATTTCATATTCATCCAATACGAAATATGGCAAAATTATCCAATTTTACATTCAAAATCTCAGCTTTCTACGTAGTCAAATAATGCAGTAATAAACATTTAATTGAAGCTATGTTCCGTACAAAAAATAAGGAAATTACTGAATTTCTCGAAACTCACTGGAGATAGGTATAGGAAAGTATCATATGAAAATTATCGAAAAGCAATAGCAAAGCGAAAAATGTAATAATATACAGGGTATTCCATTTAAAATAACAAAGTTGTTGCTACTTTTCGATAGAAGCGGCAACGTTGAAAATATTTTAGATCGATAAAGCAGATCTGATTATCCAAGAAACCAAATTTTCAAAATAATCCTACGTCCCTTTTTCCAGGAACGTCTAATAGGCCATCGAGTTTGGTACACCCTGTATATACACATATCTTCATGTTTTCCGATCACGGAACTTAGTTTTTAAAAAAATTATTTTACTCAAAAACTTTAATTAACAACAAATAATACAATGAGATGTTTATTGCTCGAAGTCTATGTCTATTCTAAATGTTTCTTCGTTACCATGAACCGAAGTTGAATACAACACCGTCTCGACGTGTTCCTGGAAATCTGCATAGGCAGCAATGCTTAGTTCAGCTACTCCCACGGGAAGGCATACATAACTCCTCCATCCCTTAGAAGGAACTCGAGGGTGGAACCACTTGAGTTTCGTTGATGGCCTGGATGTTTGGTGGTTTGTTGGGGTTGAGTAGGCGAAGGATATCTTGTTTCCGGGTCACCACAAGATATACCACGACGAAGGCGGTAAGCGTCGCGACGCTCCATAGGGACCATCTGGAGTAATCCGGGCGAAGATTGATGAGGTCCAATGGGTCTTCCCGAATTTCGTCTAGTTGGAGCTCGTGCAGTTTGTCAAGGGAAACTTTCTCCAAGTTGAGTTTCTCGACTTGCAGGATTGGAATATGAATGTCTTTGATTTCTTCCAATGTGAGGGGGTGTCCTACAGTTGATCCTTCCTCGTTCCGGTAGGTGTATTTGGAAGTCCTCAGGGAGCATTTTGGTGGAACAATAAAGAGGTATACACCTTTCAGCACAGCGACATCGTTTTCCACACAGTTTGTCTGGAATTTTCTCTTGTTCGGAAAGATGTAGTGGGCATTGGAGGCATTGGAGGAAAGTAGTGACGTCACACAGTCTGGGTTGTCCTGGATGGGCAGAAGGTGATTCTTCTCGCACAGGAAATTTGGTTGTAGGTCAACGCACTCTTCGTTCTGGTACTGGTACATTTCGTTGCTTAGGGTTAGGTAGGAGGCAGGTGGGATAATAATTGATTGGTTTTGATTTGGAATTGAATAAAGGTGATAGTGATCGAAAGTTTCAGTGTGAACCAATGGAAAATCTAATGAAAATATAATTTTGTCCTCGATGGCGAAAACTTTGGTTTCAACAACACTATAATATTTGAGGTATTCCTTATTATCAAAAAGTAATTGAGAATGACTATGTGATAAGTAGAGTTCATCTATTATTGTTTTTAGATCGTCTGGAGAGGCGATACTGCGATGTAATGTTTTCAAGTTCGCAAATCCCATAGCATTTTCTGTTTCTGTTAGAAAATGTAGTAGAGAATCGAGATTGATTTTTATTTGATTCAATATTTCATGAATTTCCAAAAAATGTGCATAATTGAATTTTGTCTCGTTAAGTGAAATTCTCAACTCATTGATTTTATCTCCTATCAGTTTTTGATTATCTGAAACTGAAGTCATTGTTTCGTTAATATTTTCCATCAATTTTGAAGTAATTGAAATTTGTTTATTGGTTTTTTTGATAATTCGATTTTGGTTTGATTCGAGTTCGGCTAGGCTGTCATATATTTCTTTCGCATCTTGCTCGTCTAGATTTCCGCTTATGAATTTTACGAGGGAGCCAAGAAGAGAAGCAATGAGGGCTAGTTTTGTGCGTTTATGGGGAAACAAGGATCTGAATTTGTGATTAACATTTTTGACTTCGTATTAGAGGTGTTTATATGCGTTAAATAGGGCAATTCTATTGAAAGGGGTTGTATTATTTATTGTGGCTTCTAATAGCTTATATTGATTGGTTATTGAGTTTATTTGGTTTTCTAATGGACTAAGTTGAATATAATGTAGGAAAGTATGGGAAGCTACTTTGATTCGTGCGGTTCCCATTTTAAAGGGAAGGATCCCTGGATTCATCTGGAGGTTCTGGATTTGAACCTTCTGAGTCGCTGTCTGATGAAGTATCATCGACCTGTAACAGATTTTGGTCTGTCATTTTTTTTGGTGGTTTGAAAGATTGTTTGTGGTATGTATTTTGTGGGGTTGTCACAGTTAGGTCAGTGCTTTTGAGAATGTGTTCGGGTTTGTAGAGGGGAGCCGTTTTCGACTGTCTTTCGGGTGTTTTCATATATCCAATGGTTCCGGGTTCAAAATTTGGAGGGTCTTCTCGATTTTCGTTACGTTTTGAAATTAATATTGATTTTTGTTTTGACGTTTTGTCTTCGTGAATTTTTCTATATATTTGGAAAATAGATTCTTTGTGTTCGTTCAATGTGGTATTGATTGGTTCGAATTCGGAATCAATATCGATTGGATCTTTTAGTTCTAGATGTCCAAACACTAGATCTATTGGTTTTAATTTTGTTGTTGAATGAAGACTATTATTATATGCAAGGACGGCGAAAGTCAATTTTTCAAAGGGGTTCAGATTTGGTTTCGAGAGGTTGAGTGTTCTCATGTGTTCTATGAGAGTGGAGTGGAACCTTTCTACAATGGCATTGGAATTTGGATTATATGGAAGTTTATAATGCCAATTGATTCTATGCAGTTTCGCGAATTCTTTTAGAAGGTTTTGGGAGAATTCGGTACCATTATCAGAGACGATATTTTCCGGGACTTTGAAAGTTGAAACGAACTGCAAAGGTGATTGATATACGTGTAGTGCGGAAAGACTGGGAATGATGTACGCTTGTCCAAATCTGGTAAAGCTGTCACAGATTGTTAAAGATATAGTACTGCCAAATTTGAAGGTATCAACGTGTATAGTTTCGAATGGTTTTTTGGTAGTGGGCGTTAACTGTAGTTTGATCAAAGGTGGGTGACGTTCGTATTTAGATTGTTGACATATTGGACAATTATTGATAAATGTTCTTACGTCATCGTGTAACTTGGGCCAATAATATTTGGTTTTGAGTTCGGCAATGGTTTCGTGAATGCCTCGATGGTTGGTAACACCTTCATGTTGGGATTTGTTGAGATTTTGTTGGCGATCTTCGTTCGTCACATCGAAGAGGAGTTTATTGGATTTGAAAAGCTTAAAGGAGGAATTTTTGAATGTTTGTGGTATGAACCTGCACATATCTTTATAGAGTACATCTTCGGTATCATTTTGGAAGTAAAAGACGTAGGTGCGTTTTGGAACACCAAATTCTTTCAGATGTTCAATAATTTGGGCTTGAAATGATTCGTTGGTAACATATAGATACCATCGGGTACGACATACTGAATTCCTAAATAGTTTTTTGGTTTCCATTCGAGGGTTTCGATCAACTTTAATTATCATTAATTGGCACAAAAAGTTATTGATTGGTTTGTCTGTGATATGGATGTTCAATATTGGGTCTTCTGCACTTGTGTGAACAGTTTCATTTTCGTCATTGTCATTGGGGTCAATTTGTCCTGCGTTCGATTCGTTATCCTGATTTTGAATATTTTCAGTTGTGTTATTTTCTGGGTCTCTGCTTGTGGATGGTCTTTCATTGTCTAGGACACGGTTTTCGTTAAACTCCTGCATATGTCTCAATATGGGGAGTTCATCAGTCTGTCTGACAGTTTCATTAGGGTAGAGTTCGATTCTAGAAAGGGCATCAGCGTTCGTATTGATTTTTCTTTTTCTGTAAATAATTTGGTAATCAAACTCTTCAAGTTTCATTCTCCAGCGAACCAATCGTGAATTGGGTTCTTTTAAAGACATCAACCACTGAAGGGGTTTGTGATCCGTAAAAATTTTGAATTTTCTGCCGAAAAGATAGGGCCTAAAATATTTGGTTGCCCAGACGATTGCAAAAAGTTCCTTCTCGATAGTCGAATAATTTTGTTCGGCATTGGAGAGGGTTCGTGATGCGTAGGCGATTGGTTTATCATGTCCTGGGGGGCCCTGGGACAATATAGCACCTAACGCTACGTTACTGGCGTCCGTGATCAAATTGAACTCTTTTGTAAAATCGGGGTACTGCAAAATCGGGTCGTTCGATAGTAAGGTTTTGCAGTCCTCAAATGTCTTGATGTAGGTGGGGTCAGTTATATAGATTTTTGCTCCTTTCTTCAGTCAACTTGTAAAGGGTTTGGTGATTTTGGCAAAGTTATTTATGAATTTTCGATATTAGCCCAGAAGACCAAGAAATCCTTTTATTTCTTTTGTCGTTTTGGGTATCGGATAATTCATGATGGCCTTGACCTTATCGGGATTTGGTTTTATTCCCTCTGTTGTTATCAGATGTCCCAGAAAGGAAACTTCCTTTTTCAGGAATTCTGATTTGTCGAGTTGGACTTTCAGATTGCTCTCGCGCAGTTTCTGAAACACTCTTTTAAGGTTGACCATGTGCTCTTGTAGCGAAGTGGAAAAAACGATGATGTCGTCCATGTAGACGAAACAGATTTTGTTTTGTAGGTCTTTCAAGACGTTGTCCATTACTCTCTGAAAAGTAGCTGGAGCTCCTTTCAAACCAAACGGCATGCGAAGGTACTCGTAGTGGCCGTTCTCTACGTTGAAAGCTGTTTTCTTTACATCATCAGGGTACATCTCGATCTGATGGAACCCACTTGCCAAATCAAGGGAAGAAAAGTACATACATCTACCCAATTTGTCAAGGATGTCCGATATATTTGGAATCGGATATCGATCATCGATGGTTTTCTCGTTGATTTTTCTGTAGTCCACTACTATACGCCATTTCTTCTTGCCAGAGGCATTCGCCTTCTTTGGAACTATCCAAATTGGCGAGGACCAAGGTGAATCGCTTGGTCGAATAATGCCTTGACGAAGCATATCGTCAATTTGTTTTTCGACTTCCGGTTTATGAATAAACGGATAGCGATAAGATTTTGTAAAAATTGGGACTTCATCGGTGGTCCTAATTTTGTGTTTCACTTGGTTCGTGAAAGTCAGCTTTGAATTTTCGCGGTGAAATATGTCTGAAAATGATAGGCATAATTTCTCAATGTGGTGTCTCTCTTCAGAATTCATGTGTTGAGTTCGTATAAGCTGTGTGATGTCTGATTTGAATATATTCGAAGGGGTGTTATGATCGATTGAAGCATGGTACAATTCGAATTGATCGGGATGAAAAGTTTTCACAGGGACAGGTTCATAAAGGTAAATCTCTTGTATTTCACCTGTATCATTCCGAATTTCGACAGGGGCATCGCCGTTTCGAGAGGTTGTCAAACCTTCGTGAATTCGGCATTCAAATAATTTTGTTTCGATAATCGTGATGTCACCGTTTGGTATTGTTACAGGAATTTTGATTGATTCGATTGTAAATGGTTCTATACGAGCATATAAGAGTAATTTCTTTTTGCTTTCATAGTGCGCCAGAGGAAGCGCTGATTCAGGTGTTTTTAAACTTGAATTTTTCAAATCTAATTGAACATCTAAGTTTTTCAATGTATCATAACCAATCAATCCATCAAAGAAGTGATGAAATTTAAACAAATAAAATTTTATAGTTTTCTCAGTGTGGAATTCCTGAAAGGCTGGTATTTCAGCGCAAAAATCTTTCGAAGTGGTCTGAAATATTGAGCTGATTGTAAACGGTTCATTTCTGATAAAATCGGGAAAATAATTTTCGGCAATTTCGGGATTCAAAAAGCTTTTAGTCGCTCCCGTGTCAATCAAACGTTTCAGGGGTGGATCTGAAATTTGAATGTATCGTAAATAGAATGTATTTCTATGAAATTTTTTCGTGATGGTCGATTTCCTGAAAATTTTGGTGCTGTGAGGAACTTTGATCGATTTGGGTATCGATTGGATATTGATTATTGACATATTCAGGTTGGATTAGGTCATAGTTCATATTTTCGTAAAAATCAAATTCATTGGAGGAACAGGGTTGATTTTGGTAGCAAAAATCATTTTGGGAGTAATATTCATTTTGGAAGGGTATTGATTCTTCCTGATAATGGGGATTATCAAAATTGTAAAGTTCTTCTGCAATGAAATTTGGTCGATTGGGGTTTTGGTATGGTCTAGTATTGGGTTGACGAGAAGTGGTGGCTTGTGAAATGCCACTCATAGGTGTTGGCTTGGGGCGATTGAAATTGTTTTGGATATTTGGTCTCCAAACGTTGGTTGAGCCTCATGGATTGCCAAAAACTTGACGATTTGTGAAGAATTTTTGGGGTTCTGCCGGTCTCGGCTGAATATTTATTGGCCCGCGTGGAAATGAGGGATTATGCATATGGGGTTTGAAATTCTGAAAATTGGGGTTCGGAGTTGCGTATTGGCGAAAATTGGACAATTGATTTGGGTGATTGGGTCTTTGAGGTTGCCTAATTTTCGATTGATCACTGTTATTCGGTTTTTGGAGATGCCGAATATTATTTTCGGAAATAATATATTGCCTAGCTTCTGCCATAGTTGATGGTTTCATAGCACGAATAGTTGATCCTAAAGGTTCTTTCAGTCCGGCCAAGAATATTTTAAGAGCATGAGTATTGTAAAAAAATTTTCTTCACCGTTTTAGTCGCAACTACATTTTCATGTGTATCTACATAGTTATGAAGAGCACTTAAATTTGACATAACCCTTGTATAAAATTGTAATGATGGTTCATTGAAATTTTGTCTCAATTGATCTAAATCAAATAATAATCCATTTTCGTCTCTTTGGTCGCCAAAATGTGCGATTAGAGCATTTTTGACTGATAGCCAATCTTTATCAATGCAAATGCTATAAACTTCGCGAGCTTGGCCTATCAATTTTGAATAAATTCCATAAATTATTGTAATATTTTGGACACAACTGATATTTTCTGGTGTTGGGTCCAAGTATGTAGTAATAATTGAATTAGCTGTTTCTAAAAATGATGAAAGTTCCAAAGGATTGCCGTCAAATTTTGGAACGATTTCCAAAAGTTTTGATTCAAAATTTGGAACGATTTCCAAAAGTTTTGATTCAAAATTTGGAACTGGCATTTTGATATTTCTACTTATTGATAGCTTCGAAAGAAGTGCTTCTAATTCTACTGATTCGCGAGAACTATTTTCGAAAATCGAATTAGGTTTCGGCGAATTTTGATCACTAAAAATTAACTCACAATCACTGTTTTCGGGAGATGAATCAGGACTAGAGGAGAATGACATAGATAAGATACAAAAAAAAGCAACGTACATTAGTACCACTGAGATGGCTGTTCTCATTTCTTTTCTTCTTTACTTCTTTGGCTTCTGCTTGATCTGCTACCCAGAGGGACTGTCCAGAAACGGAGGTTCTCTTGAATTAACAGTTGGAACTGACGGATTATTCACAACGAATATCCGTTCAAAATCCTACAACGACTGCGCCACTTTATGTTTTCCGATCACGGAACTTAGTTTTAAAAAAAATTATTTTACTCAAAAACTTTAAATAACAACAAATAATACAATGAAATGTTTATTACTCGAAGTCTATGTCTATTCTAAATGTTTCTTCGTTCCCATGAACCGAAGTTGAATACAACACCGTCTCGACGTGTTCCTGGAAATCTGCATAGGCAGCAATGCTTAGTTCAGCTATTCCCACGGGAAGGCATACATAACTATATGTACACATATACATCACATACCTACCTATTCATACATATTTTAGCTAATATAAGAACTCAATCAATGCAAATTAATATTATTGAAATAATCATAAATGAAATGTGATGAATATAATAATTTAAATTCTAATAATAATTATTGAAATCCTGAATGAGTCAGCGAGCAATTGTTTTAAATAAGACACATATTACTGTCAGTTTCTGATGAGGTGTAATTTTAGTCTTTTTTTTGAAATTGAGCAGACTGAAAGACCTGAACTCGCTGGGTAGTGAGTTATAATATTTCGGTGCATTATAGGAAAATCTTCGTATAAATATGGAAGAACGGTATCCGGGCAAAACAAGGACTGTGCTGTTGCGTGTGACAAATCTATTGACGTTGGAGAATGATACCAATCGTTGGAAGAGATAGTCTGGTCTGCGAGAAGTAATTACCTTATGTACATTCGTTAATAAGTGCAAATTTCTGAGTTGTTCTAGTCTCAACCACCAAAAGTCAATAAGTCGCTCCGGATCTACATCGCAATAATAATAGGTGTTTTCGACCCGCACAGGCTATGAACACTCTACGAGTGTTTATGAGAGAGGAGGGTTATTATGATTATTATTATATATCCTGATGAGGATTGTGTAGATTTGAAAATTTTAATGGATTCACAAAATGGCATTTGTATTTTATTATGATAAAAAAGTGTTATTTTCGAAAAGAATGTATCAAAGGCAATAATATCGGTGTTTTTTTTTTTGGTTTGATCACATATTGAAGCTGTGCCTTATGTAAGTCATCAGTTATTTGTTAATTCAATATAGATTCACATTTGCAACTGCAGTTTCTGTAGAATCATTATTAGTATTATAATACTGTTTTCTCCTCAGGTCTGCTAAGAGTACCCCAGAAGAAGACGACAGGTTCATCAGGTGAGCTGAAACCTTTTTATAACGGAATGTCATATGCCTTGAACTTGTTGAATGTATCATAATTTTCAATACCTTTTAGTCTTTCAATCAATTGAAAACCAAATTTTGGTTGATAATGAATTAGAATGACGTGAGGTGGAATTGTAATTATGTACACCAACATAGGCAGATACTATAGGCTAGAAATTCCAATAACAAGGACTACTTATGAATATTTTATGATATGAATTAAATTATTTGCATGGGATTTCATTTCTTACCTTCATAAATGAAAAGTTTCAGCTTTATTTGGTTTGTATCCGGCATTTTAACGTTTTAGAAATGAAATCAACTTTTTGATATTAAATATCGACATTGTCCTTCATTGGTATCAGTGTGCGTAGCATTGAATATTTAGACCAAAGTGTTGAAACTTCTAATGATTTTCCTTGATGTAAAAAATATACCAGTATTTGTAGGGCTTTGCGAGACCAAGACCAAGACTGATCAGTCTTCGTCTTGGTCTCGAAAAATAAATGTATTCTTGATCTTGGTATTGGTCTAGATGTTTCAAGCTCAGGCTCAGTCTTGATAGTCTTACTTATCTTACTTATCTCTTGGTCTCTCGAAGCCCTAAATACTTATGTATCTTGTTGTCTTCAGCCCATTGCTTGTGTTTATTGTTTTCATACCTGTCATCAGATTTTTGTGTTAGTAAGGTTCATGACGCTATGTTGGCTTGTTCCTCAATATTAGTTGGTGTATTTGGAAATTAAAAATCACTTGAATCGCTCTCCATTTTTCAAAAATTCAATCATGTTTAATGAACAAATCGATTTTGCACCTCAAAAGTCAATTGCCGTGTTTACTGTCAGTGAGCCACAGCATAATATGCTTATCTTATTCTCAACTCAAAAAACATATAACTAAGATTCCTGAAATTGAAATTTTCATATTGCTACAACCGCTTGAAGCCTTTGACGCTTTCAGATCTCAACGTAAAGTTTTCCGTGAAATGTTATTTTGTGACAGCTTTGTCGCTTTAGAGTGAAAATATTGAAAAAAAAAACTGGTCCTTTCGCCAGCTACACTTCAACCTCTTGGGCATTTTGTGTTTTCCAGGTTGTTTTCCTACAGCACCCACTCCGTATCTCTAGTCCCCTGTACCAGTCTGTACAGGTTCTTCACCGGTTGACTGTTGTATTCTTCGGGAGTTGGTCTGGGATTCCCGAAAATTGCCTGTCTTTTGCGGTCTAACGCCTCGCATTCTGACAGTACATGTTTGGCTGTTTCCGTCCCTTTACCGCATTGTCTGCAGGAAAGTTCTCCGATGTACAGCCCCATTTTGTGCAGGTGTTTTCTCATTGGACTGTGACCAGTGAGAAGGCCCGTTATTACTCTAACATGATTCCTGCTCAGCTTGAGTAGTTCATCAGTTTTGTGTTTTGACGGTTCTTTAATAAATGTTTTCCCGTGGTGTATTGGAGGGGCTTCATGCCATCCCTTTTGTTGTTTTCGTTTGACCTAGTCCCGAATGCATCCTCGAATATCGGATTTGATAATCCCGAGTGCGGGTTTTGGACCAATATATGGAGTTGATGAACCGCCTCTGGCTAGCTCATCAGCTTTTTCATTGCCCTCGATACCACAGTGTCCTGGAACCCACATCAAGGTTAATTTGTTGTGTTCTGTGAGAGTACTGAGTTCTTCTCGGCATTCCCAAACCAGTCTCAATGTCACTTTCGGGTTCATAAGAGCATTCAGTGACGCCTGGCTGTCTGTGCATATTTTGATTCGTGCGTTACGCATTTCCCTCATATTGATTTATCTCGCGCATTACAATATGGCGTACATGTCTGCCTGGAATACGGAGGTGTTTGTTCCGGGTGAGATGCTTATTCGGGAGTTTCTCCCCTCACTGTATATTTCAGCACCAGTTCCTTCGCTGGTTTTGGATCCGTCCGTGTAACAGATCTCCTCTCCAGGTTTGCCTCTGATGTTGTCATCTGTCCATTCCCTTCAATCTTGTAAGATATCCTCAAAGTTGATGTTGAAGAAGTACCTAGGAGTCATGTGGTCCGTTGTTTCCATTTCGAGAATGTTGCCTCCCACTATTTCCTTTATCTTATTGTGATCCGATCTGTTGCTCGTATTTTGTTGCCTCAGAAGTCCCATTCTTGCCTCTCCCATGATTGATATGTCAATCGGTGGGAGGTCCAACAGTACATGGCACATGTTGGTGTTGTTTTCATAGCTCCCGTTATACTGAGGCATGCTCAACTCAGCCGCGGCTATTTTTTGTGTTATCTTTGTCCACCATACCAAAGATGCATGTGATCATGGGTTTCACCACAGTGTTGTATATCCAATACATCATTTTGGGATTTAGCCCCCATGTTTTCCCGTGTGTACGCCTGACTAACATCAGTGTCATTTCAGCTTTCTTCTTCACCTTTGCCAGCTGTTGGTTCCAGATAAGTTTCGAGTTTAAGATTACCCCGAGATATTTGACTTCCCCTGACAGCTGTACTTATGAGGTCACCTTGAAGGGTCAGAGGTCCTAAGTTCTCTAACTTCCTTCTACGGGTGAATGCTACAATGGTTGATTTGGAGGGGCTGATAGTTAGGCCCCTTGTACTAACCAGATTTAGGGCCATTTGCATTCTTTTTCTAACCGTGGTGTTGAATTTACAGGCACAACGCGGCACTACCACTACCACCTAAGACACCCGTACGGTATTGACGAGACACCAGTGTTGCCTCCTGCTCCGGGGGATATTGAGTCCGTTGTGGAGAATGAGAAGTGCCGAATATATTGGAACTACTCATTTCTCACCCTCAGGCAAATACAAGCCAATAAGCCTGATGTAGGACGATTTTCGTCATTGAGTTTTCAGCTCCTGGCGAAACGAACATCGTCCGAAAAGAGGAGGAAAAACTGACTATCGATATCTACTCCGCAGGCTTTATCCAAACCATTCTGTCAAAATGGTGGTTCTGATAATAGGGGTCCTTGGTGGAATGATGGACACACTTCTCTCAAACCTAAAAATCATACCGGCTTGCCGTAATATGGCAGAAATCTCAGCCGGACGAATGCAGAAGACCGTAATTCTTGGTTCACTCCGCCTCCTCAAGGCACATGATTCTCGGACCCAATAGTCACTTACTGCCGTGGGGAGTGGTTATTGGGATAAATGATCCAGCGCGCCCTCCGGGAGTATCGGGGCTCCGGAGACAGGGCCTGTCTGGGAAATTCCTAACGAAAAAAAAAATTATAATAATTCTTCCTCATAAAAACTCGTTGAGTGTACCCAAAGGCATAGCCTGTGCATGGCCTAATGAACATGCTGACTTGTGTATACCTATATTTTAAAGACAGATGCATCAAGAATAGGTGTACAAAAATTAAGAAAAAATTATCGAAACAATTGCTAGCTGAAGTAGCGTTCCTCTCAGATCCTAAAAGCGGCTCATCATCCCAAGAAACCCGTTGATTATATATCTTTCATTCGATTGACCCTTTATGTGTTCTTCACACAACAAGAGATGTTCAAACTGATCATCTCTGAACACAAACCCTCGATCATATGTTTACAAGATACCCATTTCAAAAAAAACTATTCACATAATCGGAAGAATGTTTGTTTCCATAAAAATAGACCAGATCAAAATATAGCGAGTGGTGGCGTCGCTACTTATTTACATACACCAAACTTACGGTGCAATCGAAATCCCTCTAACGACTCACCTTGAAGCAGTTGCTATCAAAATTTAGGGTCCTAAAGAGATAAATATTTGTAATATCTACATTCCACCAAACCGTGACGTTACCTAAGAAGAGCTGAATCATCTCTTCCAGCAGATACCCAAACCAAGACTCATTTTGGGGGATTTTAATTGCCATAACACCTTATGGGGGATGCGCCTCCACGCATGCAAGAGGCCGTATACTGGAACATGTTATTGATGATAACGATATGGTGTACTTAACAATGGAGAAAAAACTCGTTTCAACTCGTTTTCAGGAAACTCCAGTGCAATATATCTCAGCATCAGCGATCTTTCACTCTACACCCAATTCAATTTTACCATCTTTCCCTATCTCTATGGTAGTGACCACTTTCCCATTTTACTGACTAGTTCTCAGCACGTTACAGAGGAACGTTTTGTCACCAAAAAATGGAAATTGAAAAGAGCTGACTGTAATCTTTTTGCAAATATTATTGAAACCAAGGTTGATCAATTTCATATGCAGGACAATATTGATAAATGTATTGATGACCTCACCCAAATCATAACGGAGGCAGCACAAATAGCAATAGGAAAGACAAAACACCTGAATAACCACACTCCAGTTCCTTGGTGAAACCAAGAATGCGACCAGGCAATTAGAGATTCTAAGCTTGACTTCAACGGGCTCAAAAGGCACCACACACCAGAAAACCTGATAACTTTCAAGAGCCTGAGGGCAAAAGCTCGTTGGACTATGAAAAAAAGTAGGAGAGAATAATGGGCGAGATATGTATCATCAATTAGCAGTTCAACACCGCAAGTATGATCTGGGATGAAGTGAAACGCATAATATGTAATAAAACCATGATCAACCCTCAGATCGAATATCAGGGAAAAACAACTTCAAGTAGTACAGAAATTGCTAAAATATTTTCAGACATATATGAAAAGAACTCCAATAGCTCCAACTATACAGCCGAGTTTCTGCACTACAAAATTGACAAAAAATCGGAAGGAAATGATTTTTTCCAAGATGAAAACAGCCCTTTGAATCTACCCATTACTTATGAAGAATCTCATACATACTAATAGTGAACCGTACAGACCCACACCCCAAATTGGTATGACTAATCAGCGTAACATCCGTCCTGTTGAAAAGACTTGAAAGTTGGCCTGGACGGACATATCAGAAGAAACGCTTTTTGCACGCCCCCACTGAACAACCACCACTATGTCTATCAGACAGATCGACAGATTTAGCATCACATAACCTTTTAGAGAAAATCATCTAATCACTTGATAACAAGGAGATTGCGGTGGCCATATTCCTAGGTATTGAAGGAGCATTCGATAACGCACTACCAATTTCTATTGGATCAGCTTTGACTGCAAGAAGAATGGAACCAACCGTGTCAGGCTGGATCTACGCCGTGCTCATGAACCGGACTGCCACTACATCCCTTCAAGATTAGGTCATAAGGTTCAGGGTTAGGGCTTCGCAAGACCAAGAGATTAGTCTTGGTCTTGTCTTGGTCTTGATACAAGACCAAGACTCAATAAATCTTCCCAAGACCAAGACTTGACTTTCGAGACCAAGACCAAGACCAAGATCAAGACTCTCCGCCAAGAGTATTGGCCTTGATCTTGGTCTCTAAAGAAAAATAGTGGACTTAAATCTACTCATTATTGAGAAAATTTTGATGGAAAATGGTATGGCATTTTATTTCAATAAATTATTTTTCATATGGTAGGTTTTTAAATTTTGTTATTTCAAAATGGAAAATACCTTTTTCAAAATCTGTATTGCATTTATACAGTTTACAACAAATAGGTGTATCTTGTAAGGTAACAGTGGTTAATGAATACTGCAATTTCCTCGGGATTCCAATTCCACCGCTCTGCCGCAACCGCATCTTACTGCTCATCACACAATAATCCAATGTGAAATGGTCAATGAAAATCTTATTAACATTTCAACCATTTTGAACCCTTTTTTCTGGTCTGTCGGGCGTCGACCTGTGTGCTGTGTTGGTCTAAGTTAATATTTATTTAAGATTTCTTATAAATTATTTTATGACTGAAATGATAATTTTTTATTTCGTTTACTTTACCTGTACAAATTGACAATTTTTAAAGACTGAGAAATACGAACAGATTCTGAATCACACCTTATTCTAGCATCTGACGTTATGGACCATTATCAACATCGAAGTGTGGTTTTAACTTTTTTCATTCAACTATTTTTCGAGTTGAATTTCTTTATGAAGGATATTTTTTTTAACATCTCACCACATCAAATTTAATAGATTAGATTAGATTAGATCATATTATTTATTCTTCCTTTGAAATTACATTTTTGGAAACGTCAGAACAATGCATGTCAGAATAACATATAGAACAGAAACAGGGTAAATATATATTCAGGGTGGGGCACCAAAAACGAAACAGATCGAATAGCTTCAAAACACATGTGTTGTGAAGAAAATGCAAAAACACGTCGATTTTTAATCCAAGAGGGACATCTTCCTATTATAACCTCAACTGTCATACCTCTTCCACCCCTTGGTCACTATCACCCAAACAATTTGAATAGGGAAAGTAGTAAGTGTGATACATCATTAAAAAGGTTATTTCATAAGGAATTAAGCCATGTCAATTTTCGCCACCTAACTTTTTATTTTGGCGCCCTCTTGCGGGAAAAACAACTGATCCGTATTCCAATGTATGATACTTTATTTGCAAGCTAATTTGACATAAATTTGGTGGCAATGCATTATAGAATTTTTCTGATATGTCTGAACAACGGACTGATACTAGCATATTCTATTATTTTAGATAGGCTTGGTTGGATATATAACTGTCTGTAGCATTTTATAAGTGTTTGATCTCCTTTTTTATAAGGTCAAAGAACTTTTGCTGGTTTGAAAATGTCTGGGAATATTCCTTGAGTCGAACAAGTATTTATAATTTCACATACTGGTTCTGCGAGATAGTAGGCACAACGTTTGATAAGGTACTTACTGATTTCATACATGTCCTGGGTTTTTTGTGTTCCATCTTCTGGATCAACTGCAAAACATCTGTTACATTTAGGGGCTGAAGAAAAATTGAAGAGGTAGAGAATTCTGGACTTCTCAGTGTATTTTTTGTTTTCACTAGTTATTTTTTATTATGTCTCCGAATAATCAGTAAAACATTCATTGAATTTAATCAGATCTATGACTTTGAGATGAGTCTTTGTTTTGTTCCGGCCAGTAGTTGCATCATTAATTACTGACCATATTGTTTTCGTTTTGTTGTCTGATTCTTGAATTTTATTGAAGTTATTCTTGCGTTTGGAAGTTAGTGTTTATATCTCTCTTTACATTGATTGTATAAATCTCTTTTTGGTATGGTGGGATTTTGTTTTTAATTGTTGTGCAAAAATAGAAGTACTTGTTTTAGATTTTTCAAATCAGGTGTATGGTAGATGCCAATACCGACATCTGGTGCTAGCTTGGAGTGCGCACCGACCACCCGAGGTGGTGCTGTGTAGCTTTTCCGGGGTTTCCTACAGCTGACAAGTATTTACACCACCCAAAATTATTGAGTCGCCTCGCAGAACCACGGCGTATATTAAAATTAGCCGTCATCTACCTGCACAGGCTATGCCTTTGGGTACACTCTATGAGTGTTTATGAAGGATTATCATTAGTGTCATTACATGAACTAACATTCAGAACCTATAGATCACAAAAATGTATATGCTACCAACCTATCTTCGAATAGTTCCTCTATAAAAATATTACATGAGCCAACTAATTATAACTTGGGCTCCAAAGAATTTCAATAGCACCAATCTCACATTGAAACACTCAAAAAATTGCGATCAGTGACTACACTATTTCACTAATTATCGATGTGACGATGACAACTTTCCGTGATTTTTGTTAGTCGCCAAGAAAATTGTTGGAATGAAATGTTATGTCTTTCAAGCAAACTAACAGATACTGTTGGTACGAACTTCCTAATACATATTCTACAGTCTACGTGGATTAGTTCACAGACGGTTCATTTCCAGAGATTATTTTTGGACACTTCAGAGTGATTTCGAACAAAATCGTTCAACTGGATATAAACCCAAAGGCATATAGTGTGTGGGTGAAGGTATTGTTTTCATTTGCCGTAGCCCTTTGGAAAAACGTACTGATTTTCATCTACCTGGCACCTCCACCAAATGTCGAAATATTCATATACCCATTGTAAGTGAATTTCATCCTTAAACTATTACAAGTTTTAATTTGAGAGATCGTTCTGATTATTTTCAGTGGTATTCTCAACTGAAGGAGGTTTTGTGTTGATTTCGAAATCGTGAAGTGTTAGTGAAATGAGAGAAAAGATTAATTCAGTGACAGAGAAATGTCTTATGAGTGTAATTCTAGTAGTATTCTGAGAGCTGATATTTTATTTTGAGTTTGAGAAGATTATAGTGCAATCGATTCCAAATATACCGGGTGTACCAGAGCTTTTAAGCCAGCAGATATTCCAGATATTCGCAGAAAAAATAAAAAAGAAATATATGTCGTAGCTCTTCCATGCACCATCGCAAAACCCAACCCCAGGCAAATAACCACCAAGAAACCACCCCTTACTTTAGTTTTTTCAATTATACCCTCACGTTTGTTGTTGTTCAAGTTACAGCCCTATTCATTTCTCATTCAACGATATATCATAATATGTAGTTATGAAGATGTTTTTTTTTAATTCTTTTTTCCGTTAACAAGCTCTCATCCCCCTACGTAAGGATTAACGAGGTCTTACCTTTTAACGTGCGATTCCTAGCACGAGACCAGTGACCATGCTGGGAATCGAACCCACGTCCCTCTGATTGATAGACTAGTGCTCTACCATCATGACCACTGCAGTCCAGATAATTGAATGCCTCAGTGGGTTCTATTGACTCGAATGAAATAATTATTGTTCCACGTTGTAGAGACAAGAAAAAGTGGGTGCTAAAGAAAATGGGACACTCAAGTGTAAGAACTTCTTGTACTTTGTTTTATTCCTACGTATCTGGATCACAAATTGCTATCAGTTGTGATACTGCTGTTAAATATCGAAATGCATTTTACCTTTACTCCCAACGGATACGTTGATATGCTTTCAATTATTGGTGAATGCCAAAAAATTAACGAACTGCAGAGAGGCTGTATGAGCAACGTTATCCTGATCGTCGACAACCAGGTCGCAATATTTTTTATATAGAAACTACAATGCGAATAGGATCATTTCCAAGTAAAAAACATCAAGTACATCTCACTCATGTGAGAACTGACGAAAATTGTATAAACGTTTTGGCCTGCGCCAGAGCACATCTTCATATTTCGGTTCTTTCATTGATGGTGGAGATTAGAATCAGTAAGTCGTATTTGCAATGAATACTCAAACAGTACAGGTATCGTCCTTTCAAAATACATTCACACCAAGTTCTCAGACCTACAGATTTCAAAAGACGACTGGCATTTATTGCTCACATCCAAGTTTTAGTCCATGACAATCCGAACTTCCACAGTCAAATCTTGTGGAGTGACGAATCCCGCTTCCATGATGAGGGCACTGTTAACCGACTTGATATGCACTATAAATTGGTCATAGATCAACCCTTACTGGATAAGGTAAACCAATTTCCAAACGATGTGGGGTAAGAACGTGTGGTGTGGTTTACATAATGGACGTCTCATCGACCCTCAGTTTTTCCAAGACATTTTGTCATCGATATCTAAATTTCTTGAAAAATGTTATTCCTGCATTGGATCAGCAATAGGGGACATCTTCGTTGACCTGCACGTTCTCCAGATCTTACGCCACCAGACTTTCTTCTATGGGGGTATCTGAAATGACTTGTCTTCGAAACTTAACCGATAAGTATTGAAAATTAAACCCAGAAAACTTCAGGAAATGATACTTGAGCGCTGATTCGGTGACTTGAAGCATGTATGGCAAGTGCTGACCAATGTTTCAAACCATTTCTGTAGTGTAATGAATTATTCAAATGGCAGATGAGCTTATAAATCATTATTTCATTTGTCTTTCTATTTACCATACTTCTGCATGCCATTCTAGATACTATGATATATCATTGAATGAGACATAAAAAGAAAAAAGTGAAAGTGCAATTCGAAAAACTGAAGTTAGTGGTGGTTTCTCAGGGGTTCTTTGTCAAGGGGTGGAATTTGCGATGGTGCATGAAAGAGTTTATGGGCTCCTACCATAAATATTTTTTGAATTTTTTTTTCAACATATAACTGAAATATCTGCTGTCCTAAAAGCCCTGGGACACCCGGTATAGTGAGTCAATGGCTGCAAAGTACTGTTAAACTTGGAGTGTTCATTTGAATTCACGCGACTATCGGTGAAATTTTGAGCAGTTGTTTTGATGTTTCAGATTTTTCTTCGTCAGTGTTGTGTTATTTCGTTCGCTCATTTGTAGTTAGAGACAGAAATTTTCAATAACTCATTAAAATCTAGTTTAATCAGATTATATCTCGTTTCAAGTTTAAAAAAACATTCTACATACTTAATTATTACTTTGATAATAATAGCAAACGATGTGAATAATGGGGTTACAACAATTCGATTAGTTTGACAAGTGTTATTTGATGAAATCGAAGCCAACTAAAACTTTTTTTTTACCTAATGTTATGCGAAGTTGTGACAACAAAGTATTACATATTATATATCGTTTGAATGAGAATGAAAAACTCTATTAGGACGCCCATAAGAAAAATGAAGTTGATGATGGTGGCCAAGAGACGAAACGTCGGATGGTAAATCTGAAATACTGTCGTATAACGGGGACACAATGGCAATGTAATTTACATCAAGACGAGAAATCTCGTCTCGAAGGCACTTTCTCGTCTCGTCTCGATCATCGAGACAAGAAATTAACGAACTCTCGTCTCGGTGTTTTTCTCGAAGACAATTTCTCGATATCGATTCGAGACTCTCGAAATTTCGAATAAATGTTTATCAAACAAAGGAGTTGTTGTTGAAAGCCAAACATCAACAACTAGTCTAAGCAACAAGTGCTTTTTAGATCAAATTTTTTTCGCCCTCTCCGAAAATTATGAGTGAGGTGTCATTCGATTCGAAATGGCATGTAGATAGTTTTTGAGAAAATGCTAAGGCCGCTCGCAAAATTGCAATAGTTATAAACAATTAAGTGAAAAAAAACGAGGTGTCAATATTTCTAAAAACTATTTAAGATAATTCAAATTTGAAAAAAGATTCAAAAAGAGGAGGAAATTTACTAAAAAAAGTTCAATTTTCAGCAATAATTTAAAAAAAAACAGTTTTTTTTAGAAAATCATCAAAAATTATGTTTGCAAAAAAAAATTCAAATTATCTCATACACAACGCATTTGTTTATAACAATTTTTCAAACAATAGGAGGTAAAAATTATTAAAAATCATTTTCAAGTAGCTTCTGATTATACGAAAACGGATCAAAACGAAAATTAGCAATTTTTTATTTTCGCAACAGTAAACTATTCTAAGACCTTTGATACATAGCTCCAAGGAAGGAAAAAATTCTCAGATTAATAGTTTAACAATTATCGCACTTGCAATATTAATGTTCGTGCTACATAAAATTGTTATTCATTAATGGATAATTTATTGAAAAATTGCGATAAAAATTTTTTGACCACGGATTATTGTTCATTGATCTATCCTGCAGGTGCCTGAATTTTTTCAATTTTTAATTTTCATATTTAATAAGTTTAAATAATATTTCTTCATTAAAGGTCCGAAGAGGAGGTGGCTTGCGCAAGCCTGAGTACCCGTTTTCGGTCGTATTTTCAGTCCTCTACGAAAATTTTAAATATTGGTCCTAGAGTTCCGCGAGTTGGGCTTTTCTTCTAGGAAATTTTCTCCTTTTTTCGCATCTTTTTTCAAATTATCTTGAAAGGTTTTTGAGATATTGCTGAAAAATCACACCCCATTTTTTTTCACCTAATCGTTTATAACTATTGCAATTTTTGCGAGCGGCTTAGCATTTTCTCAAAAACTATCTACATGCCATTCCGAATCGAATGACACCTCAATCATAATTTTCGGAGAAGGCGAAAAAAATTTGACCTAAAAAGCACTTGTTGCTTAGACTAAACATTTATTACAAAATGAAGAAGCAAGACCCGTGAGAGGTTGAATAAGGATGCAGATGAATGCAGGAAGGAACTGGCCGGCTTAATGGGTTGTTTTTTGCAATTTTCATACGCGCTTAACGGATGGCAAAATCGGATTAGGCGACCAAAAATACATATAATAACTTTGAGAAAAAAGTTCCGGATTTTTTTCCTGGGAAAAACCTCATATGATTGGAATACATAGTCAATCTTTAAATTCGTTTTCAGAACCAAAGGTAACCACGTAGAGAAAATGATCGGATAACAGGGTGAAACGGTTAGCAAAAAAAGGTGATAACATTTTTTAACTCCAAAAATAATACTATGGCATAATAAAATAAATAGAATCGACAAAATCGAAGTACCCTTCTATCCACACGTTTCCACAAAGTGGAAAAATAAGGCAAACATCTGACAGAAAATACATCTGACAGAAAATACATCTGACAGATATTTGTGCAACGTTCTTCCAAGAAGACACATTGCAAGTTCTTATCTTGTAATTGAATAGTAGATTCGTTCGAATTATTACAGTGTACTCTTCCCGGGCTCTGTGCTGTCTGAGGACGGGCTGTTCTTGATATCCCGTTTGTTGTGTAATTTTACGAATGATCGAATGATTCCTCCATACGAGCAGAATGAAGTTTATCTACCTTTAGATTTGGATTCAATGTTTTTTCATAATCACCACACAATCGGATAGAGCCATCTGATTCTCAAACGAAAATCATAGACCATTCCATATTGACTATATTATACCTGTGACTATAATTTCAATTTTCCTAATTTGTCAGTTTCTGATTCAACTTTCTGTTTCAAAGCACGTGGTTGGAAAAATATTTATTGTGACCAATTTTTCAAAACTAATTGAATATCCCCTTATGAATGTTTTCCATTCAATTATCAATTTCTGGAGAATTCAGTGTTGATCAGGAAATAATTTATTGTTACTTGAAACATTTTGAAATTATTGAAACCGAAGCACCGATATTTAACACAAATTCAAAGTTACCATATTATTTGGCGAGTACTTATATTGACATGACTTGTCACCCCCTTTATCTCTTGTCTTGGAAAAAATTGTAAATTGCTCAGATTCATCGATTTTGTGTTGTCAACCCCCTTATCCCCAGCAACCCCTACAAAATTCAAAATATGATTACAATTCTTGTGACACATCTTTTTGAAGGGAATTTAATAACAAACATATCGGTGTGATGTCATCAGGATGAGGGGGATTGGCAGCACAATGACGTATTTGGTGAAAGTAATTTACATTATTTTCAATTCCATATGTAGGTTTGTTTCAGTAAAGAAATATATATCAGAATATTGAACACAACAATATATTATGTCTTCTGTCAAATCTTTTCCTCATATTATCCACTTCGAAAGAAAAGTATTTGAACATCATCAAAATTATTCGTTTCATTTATTTGAAACTGTTCGGTACGCTTTTCGAACTTAGTTCACTGTTTCTGGAGTCTATGCTACCGAAAAGGGCTTCTTGCTGTTGAACTTTGTGAGTTATCATTCTTTTGATGGGGTTGGATGACTCTTGATGTCTCAAACAACTCAAATTAGTGTTACTTGTTTTTTCAGCTGTCATTATTCTGCGTCAACAAATCGAAAAAAGTTCGGAAGGTGTGTTCGGAGAGGATTAACGAAATCAATAGAAATAATTCCGACTGAGGCCGTGAATACCTTTCTCTCCACACATTTCCACGAAGTGACAGAAAATAACTACTTCCCCTTACGGACATTGAATTACATCTGTCATCCATTTGTGCAATGGTCCTCAAGGAGGACACTGCTTTCAAGTAAAGAAGCCATTGAATATTATCCTTCATTTTGTTGGAAATGACCTCCTGCATGTTTCGGGGTTATTTCCTCTCATCAGTGCAAGGATAGGTAAGACGACATTAGAGACTTTGTTCGATTTATTATTAGATAGATAGATCTTTATTTCAATAAGGCATCCTAATAAACATAATATACATAAATACAAATAAATACTTATTATACGAATTTGAGTATGGTATAAAATAATAAAAATGTTGAAATACATGAAACAACTATCCTCTTATGATAGAGCATTTTAAAATAACATTAAACAGAGTAAAAATAAGGAATGCTTGTATAAATGTTTAAATCTAAAAAAAATTAAAATTACAATATAACAGAGAAATGTTATATATAAGACAATTTATGGATGGACACTCAGGCACATGTAAACACACATATTGTATATACCTACATAAGTATATATACATATATACACCCATATATACATACAAATAAATTACATTATTAGTGTGACAAATGATTTGTAATGTGGATTTTGATAGTTTTTTTCAAATTAGTAAGAGCGGAACTGTTTTTAATTGAACAAGGTAGTTGATTAAACGCCTGGAGACCTTTGAAAAACAGAGAACTCATGGTTCTCTTGCAGTTTGTTCGGACAATATGAAAATCATCACAATTTCGAGTGAGGTACGAATGGACATCTCTTCGAAAAATTAAACATGTTTGAAAGTAAGATGGTGCTAGGTTATTTAGAATTTTGAAGATGAAAACCATAGTAAGATAGTAAATTCTTTGAGACACAGTAAACCATTGTAATGTATTAGACATAACAACAATAGGAGTATAACGATTTGTTGTCAAAATGATTCTCATGTCTCGATTCTGCAGCTTTTGTAGTTGATTTAATTTATTCAGGTCCCATGAAAATAATACTGATGAACAATAATCAAAGTGAAGTTGAATTATTGTGTTCCGAAACTCTGATTCGTTATTTATTAATATTTCATTATTTACAATGTGGTTTACTAATTGATCATATACAGCTAACTCAAATTTTTTTTCCAATGGAGGCATTGTATTAATTGGTCTAAATTCAGAGCAGTTAACGGTATTCACTATTTTTTGTACTGGAATTATGGGACTAGTTTTGAGTACATCAGGTATGATACCAGTATCAAGTGAAGTATTAACCAAGTTCATGACCAATGGTTCCAAAAATTACTTTCAGCGTTTTTGCATTGAGTATTTCATGTACCGATATCTTAGAGTCTAAGGTTTCAACTATTTTCCGTAATTCAACCAAAGATAATAATCTAAATCTATCCATCAAGGGATACATATTATAATTTGTGTTAGACCAAACTCTCGGGGGATCTAAACTTTCAATGATTTCATCTATAATATCAATAAAATAGTGATTGAAATGAATAGCTATAGTTTCATTATCTCTTATCATTATTTGATTGTCGTCCTCTTTGAACAGAACACAATTTGGATGATCTTGAACTCATGTAATAACTATATTCTTCAAAGTTCTCCACATCTCTTTGGGATTGTTTCTATATCTATCAATTTTCTCAAAATAATAATGTTGTATTTTAGATTTCATTATATTGACCACTTCGTTTCTAAGTTTCATGAAGGCCTTCCATCTCTTTATCCTCTGTATTACAAGATTTGAATATTTTATAAGCTCTATCACGATTTTTAATTTTATCATACACCTCATTATCAAACCATGGTAGTTTAGACTTATATTGGCAATTTACCACAAGGCAATCTCATTTACCACATTCTCAAAGACTACAAAGAGTTCATGACATATTACATTTACGTCAATAGAGTCGAGATTCCAATTATACATCATCAAATTGATTGCATTAACTCTTCCTGGAGTATGTGATACCGCTTCATTCGTAGGGACTACTATAAGGCTTTTGAATGTAATCCTTGGTTTTGTGGAACTAGACGACTCTATTGTCGTCTGACCTATCCATGCACTGATGAGAGGAAATAACTTCGAAACATGTATGTATGCAGGTGGTCATTACCAATAAAATGAAGGATGATGTCAATGGCTTCATTACAATGATCATTTGAAAGTAGTGCCCTCCTTGAGGACCATTGCACAAATGGATGACAAATGTAATTCAATGTCCGTTGGGGAAATTAGTTGTTTTCTGTTAGATATTTGCCTCATTTTTCCACTTTGTGGGAATGTGTGAAGAGAAGGGTATTTTCGGCCGAAGTCAGAATCATTTCTATTGATTGATTTGAGTGCCATTCTTCAAATATAGCTACAATGATATATCATTGAACGATTAATGAAAAGGAAATGTTGAGCAGAAACAAATATTCAAATAACTGAAATATCGGCTGGCCTCAAAGCTCTGGAACACCCGGTATATACATATAAAGGGAATAAATTCTATTGTGTTGAATCCTCAAATTGTACACGTGTTTCAGACTGTTGGTCATCATCAGTACAGGGTAGTCTAGTGTGCATCCCATATTATTCTTGAGATTCTCATACGCCGTTACCATGCAATTATGAATACGCGATTAAAAGAGGCGTTGCACTCGATGGTGAAAAATCGACAACTTTCTCGACCACATTTTGCGCGTACAATTTCGCAAGTTATGGCAAATTAACTGAGTGTGGGCTTCGCTTACGTGTAACATTTTATCAGTGCATTTCGTTGGAGACTTCAATCTTGGAAAGAAGGCATAGTTACAAGTTTTTACATAATTCATTGAACACTGATGTGCCTACGGTTTGCGTTCTGCTGAAAACGAATTTTACACACGAATTGTCGAAAGTTTTACAGTTTGACAGTTGTTCCACTTGGGATATTATCAAAGTTAATGATCTGTGAACATAGTATATTTTAATAAATTCGGTTGGTTTCCTCAGTCAAAATATGAGTTTACTTCACATCTCATTATTATTTCCTGGCCTTTGAAACCTATGTTTTGATCATTTATTATTTCAAATTGCTGAATGCAATTCATGGCGAAGGAGAAACTCATATGCAGAAATAAGAGGAAATAGTCCAACTGACGTCACAAGTATTTTTCAAGTGTTTTTCTATAGGTTTCTCCGAACTCGAAACAATTTACGGCAGATTGAGAAAGAACTGAAATGTATTCTTTCAGATGGCATAGATTGTCGTGGATTTGAAAATTGTACCTAAGTGACGGATAGGTCGAGATAATTATTTTCAGATAAGCTTCAATTTGAATGAAATAATGAGTGGAAAATGTAACACAATGTAATATGTCTTAATAAATAACTTTGTTTTGGTCAAATTTGATTCATTTGTTTTTGATGCATACTTGCTAGTAGTGGAGAAAATATAGTCTGTTACTCAATTAGAATAAAAAAAATCGTTACTCGTGGTTCCTCACGCTCGCTAGAGCTCGAATTTGGAATTTTTCACTCGTATCGAAAACATTCTAATCTTGTTATGAAATAGGTATACTATTATTATTCGGTTTTCAGAAAATTTCATGCTTGATGAAAACCCCCTACTTTATCCCAAACATCTAAATTCCTACGATCGTGTGCGGGAGAGATTCAAAAAAATGATATACTTACCTATCTTCCAGATCATATTCAGATTCATTTCTCGAGATGGAATAAAAATTATGAAGAAAATATTGTTTATTTTTTCTGATTCTCGTATTAATGTTTTGGTTAAAAATTGTTTAATGTAAAATTCTCAAAGGCAAGTAAATTCAGCGTCATCATTGTGTGTGTTTTCCAAATTTGTGACGTGTATTTAAATTCATATTGTGAACAAGTTTGACACTGTGTTTCATATGGATTATTATCGCGGTAAATTGAGTTTCATATTATTTTAAAAGCGCAAGGTGCATTCCAGAAATGTTGAAGAGTCTCGGTTTTGTTGTTACAGCAGCTTTTGGCTCTTACACCGTTATCAAATTACTAATAATATAGTGAAAAAAAAAAATACAAGGAAGTAAATGCTGTAGTTTCCTTTATTTTCTAATTCAACATGAATTTCCAGAAATAAGTAAATCATCTATCGAAGAAAGATATTTGATTCAATTTCAAATCAAGATTGTTCACAAATATCCTTGACTACAAAAGGTGAACATGTGACCAACCATTTTTCAGGATGGCTAAAAATTGAGTTTTGACGTAGGTTGGGATTGGAATCACACAATTACACATTACAACTTGTTTGTCATTGTCATAGTCACAAGCATTATCACACTTTCAGTCCTAGGGCCAATTTATGCAACTTTATCATCATCACAGTCCTAATCACAGTCACTATCTTAATCATAAAATCAAATTGAAACTGTACATTTCAGTAGGAGCATTCATACAATTTACTTAGTTTTAGTCTATGACCTTCAGTTGACAAATTTCATTTTAATGCTTATGATTAGGTCGACATTTACAACGCGCATGAGCATCGATACCTATTTGACAAATGATATTCAAAATTATTAGTGTTCACTCATTATTTCTTATTATATTTTCGACTAAAAAAAATTAAACTGTTACAGGGCACTCATGATAATTTCCTTACATTTGGTTGTAAAGAAAAAAAACCATTGATTTTTTTTTATCCTAAGTTTATGACTATGATGCATAAATATGCAAATTTCTTAAGACAATGACTGAGACTAAGACTATGATAATGCATTGTTGTATGAATTGGAACTTAGTCGTCTTAATTTTTTTTTATATTTATGCATCACAGTCATAAGCTTGACATTAAAAAAAATTACATGTGACAACACTGTCATTAGTGTCTAAAGCTAATGTCACATATTCAATTATTCAAAAATATTGTTTATATTTTCAAAATGAAGTTGATACAAAAATACACTGTCGCACATAAATCTGATTCTTGATACTTTCGTGTAAGATTTCAAGACGAAGAAAGTCAGGATATGTTGAGTTAGTCCAATATGCATCAACAAAATGTTCATAAAATAAAATTGAACTATTCTGGAATTGCTGAGACGAAAAGTAAGATCCTATCAAAATGTAGAGGTAAATGAATATATTCCCAAAGAAAAAAGTACGTATTTCTTTTGCATACATGTTATGGATAATTTGAATGAATAGAAAAACACGGGACACAAAAAATTTATCTTTTGCATCAAACATCATAACAATATTCTTGCTTTGATAACCAGGATATTTCTTTTTATATATATTTATATATTTATGAATATATGTTTATTGTACATAAGAATAAATTCTTGTCGACAAACACAGGTAAAAATATAAAAAAAAAACATGTATATACAAACTCTTACAATTTAAAATTTAAAACATAGCAAAATAATAGCAAGCATGAAATATGTCAAATATAAAGTTCATTGTTTCACAATTATAAATGTAAACATTAAAATGTATCGTCATAAAACTCCGATAAATTATAATATGCCTTATCACTAAGAAGTTTTTTTGTCATATTTCTAAAAATATTGTACCTTTTTTCCTTAATTTCCCAAGGTAATTTATTATACATTTTCACCCCATTATAGATCAGAGAATCTTTTATTAGATTTGTTACGGGAATGGGGATCTTTAAACTATTTTCGTTTTGACGAGTATAATAGGTGACATCATTTACTCCGTAATCTAATCTATTTTTGTGGATTAATGAAACTGTTTCTAATATAAAAATTGAAACTAGGGTCAGGATCCCATGTTCAATAAACATAGGTTTACAGGAGTCCCTAAATTTTAATTTACAAAGGTATCTAATTGCTCGCTTCTGTAGTATAAACACTGACTGAAACATTTGGTTGTTACAGACTCCCCAAAAAGATATACCATAACGCAAATGGGACTCCACAAGTGCGTAATAAACTGATTTTGCAGCAGCAAATCCCATTTCATTAGACACCACCCTCAAAACATAACAACCAGATGCCAATTTTTTATTTAAGTTTCTTATTTGCTCTTCAAATTTCAGATTTGTGTCCAAGTAAATTCCCAAAAATTTTGCTGTATCCCTGTTTTCTAATATTTGGCTACCTATATTCACATTCGGTATTACAGTTTTGAAGGAAATGGCACTTGTCTTTTTAGTATTCAGTGACAGTAAATTAGAATCACACCAGTCTTTGATTAAGACCATGTCACTACACATTATTTCGTGGAGTCTATCCTTATCTTTATGGTGCCATAATATGGTTGTATCATCTGCAAATAATGTTAAATTTCCCGAAATTGGTAGAATTGTAAGGTCATTTATGAATAAAAGAAAGTGTATAGGACCCAGTACAGAGCCCTGGGGCACTCCACACCTTATGTCAATTGTATCTGAAGTAGTGAATAATTTTACACACTGCTTCTGTCTGAGAGATATGATCTAAACCAGTTCAGAGTGACTCCACCAAAGCCATATCGATTAAGCTTCTGCAGCAAAATGTCATGATCTACACAATCAAATGCTTTTGCAAGATCACACAGCACCGCCGCGACAGCTTCTTTACCATTTATGCTTCTATAAATCATTGACATTAATCTATGCATGGCATCATTTGTGCTTTTTGAATTCTGAAAACCAAACTGCTCTGCACTCAGTATTTTGTTACTCGTCAAAAATTCCATAATTCTTTTCTTTACTAGTTTTTCTATTATTTTTGCAAGTGTGGGAATTAAAGATATCGGTCTGAAGTTGGAGGGATCTTCCCTGTCACCTCCTTTATGAAGAGGAATTATAATAGATGTTTTCAGGAATGTCGGAAAATTTCCAGTTTCAAATGAGGTATTTATGACTTGTGCAAGAGCGTCGAGCGCCCTATCTGGAAGGTTTTCGAATATCTTTATAGAGATATCATCTGAACCAGCCGCGTTCTTATTTTTTATAGAAAAAATAACTTCTTTCAATTCATATGCATTAGTAGCATAGAGTATTAGATTTCCATCAACGTGGATGTCCCTCAGGTAGTCTAATGGATCATATTTCGGAAATATATTTTCAGTAAGTTTTTCAGCCACTGTACTATAATACTTATTGACGAGATTAGGTTCGAGGAGGGTATCTATAGGTTTTGAAATTCGTGGTTTACCCCTGAGCTCATTTACTATGGTCCAGCTTTCTTTTACTTTGTTTTTTGCCTTTGCAATTCTGTTGTTGTAATACATATCCTTCGCGGCTCTGATTATTTTTCTATATGTTTTTTTGTACAAGTTGTAATAATTGTAAAAGAAAATGTTTGTTGTAAATTTTCTTATATAATGAAGAGATCTTATGTTTTTGGAGGAGATTCTAATTCCATTCGTAATCCAAGGTTTTAGTTTTTTCAAGTTAATTTTTTGCTTGGGAAAGGCACTCTCAAAGTTTTCAACTAGACACTTATAGAAAGATTCAAAAGGTTCTTTTCTATATATTAAATCCCAGTTGGTCTCAGCGCATAACTGAGAAAACTTATTATAGTTTGCAGAACTGTAGAGGCGGCCATAGCGGTGTTTTTTGGTTTTTGTCTGTTCATTTAAATATATATAGCTGTATATGGGATCATGATCTGATAAATTTGATTGTAAGACTGAGCAGGAAATACAGTCTTGGTCCAGGTTTGTACAAAAATAATCAATTGTAGTTGATGAAAATTGGGATGTTCTAGTAGGTGTTTCGACATGCATAACTAAATTGTATGAATTGAAGATATCAGAGAGCCTCTTGGTGTTGATTGAGTGTTTATCATTAAAGTTTATATTGAGATCACCAGTAAACAGAATATTTGAGTGTGATGGGATACGTGAAAGAGTTTGCTCTAACTTATTAAGAAATACATTCACATCAGATATAGGTGCCCTATAAATACACAAAACGTAAAGATTGACCTTTTTTGAAAAAACTATTGACATTTCAAATTGTTTCTCTTCAACAATATCAGAATACCCATCAACCGTACTAAATGCAAGATGTGACAAAGTGTCATGAATTAAGATGGCAGTGCCACCATGTGAGAATGTGCTCCTACAGTACTTTGATACAACATGATAAGCAGGTATACATAGTAACTCCTCTGGTTTCAGCCAGTGTTCAGTCAACGATAAAATTTTTGGTAAGTTGCTAGATTCTAACAAGATGAATAGTTCATTTGTTTTATTACGGATGGATTGAATGTTGAGGGAAAAAACTGAAATTATGTTTTCATTACTGACCGATCTTTTGCTCTTAAAAAATAAGGTTTACTCGCCGATTCCTCTTGGGTAGTCTTCAGATTTTGTGATATAATTTCATGGTCTTTGGTTTGTACAGATTGAATGGTCTCCTTATTCGTCTCATCTTCCAATGATCTTCGCTGTTTTCCAATTTGGTACAATTTTGGTCTCAAATTTTCATGATCCAACGTTTTATTCTTTACTTGTGCTGATGTTGTATTTAACTGTGTATTCAAAATACGCGTTTTTATAGCCTTGCACAAAAACCACTTGCCAGTTTCATTCAGGTTGTTTCCACTGACGTAATTATTTTTCCTTAAATAGTTGTTGCAATCCAGTAGATATCCTCCGAGATTTGCCTGATATGCTCTCTTGAATAACTCGAGATTCTTTTGGTATGTAATATTATTCCTTCTGGAGTAGTTGCAGTAGTATGGCTCAGTGATTATGATGCGCCGACTATTTTTAGAAGGAATTAAGAACTCATCCACCAAGTTGCCTGTACTTTCATTTGGCCAGAGTATGACCATGTCATTCATGTTCAGGTGTACTGAATTGTGACGAGCTGTGTATATCAATTCCTTGTCATTAGCATTAGGTTTCATTATAGTTTCTACTGTATATTTTTCTCCCAATAGCTTCCGCAGATATTTGCAGAGGTTTCTACCTTGAGAATTACTCACTATTAATATTTTTATTTTCTTCTCTTCAAATCTATCTTCTTCTATTTCCACTTTCTTCCACTCATTTCTGTTATTCAAAGAGTATAGTTCTTTCTTTAATGTCTCCAATTCATTCAGGTACAGGTTATTTTCTTGTGTTAGAGTATTTATGGAAGTTAGCATATTCTGCATAATGCCATTCAGTTCTGTAATGTCTTTTTCCAATTCATCAGCCCTTTCTTCATAGTTCACTTGTGTTAAACTTCTTCATCAATAGTTTGTAGGTGAATTTTGAAAGAATATTTAGGCTGATCGGGTGGAAACCAAGAATAATGTATATGAGATTCTGCAACCACTCAACGTGGACTCTCCAGCCCTAGCGCAGTTTTGCAGGAGGGTTCGTCAGCATGAGCATAATAATGTGCCTAATCCGACTCCGGAAGAAATTCGAACGGCCCTAAAGGCTCGATGAACTCTGCAGCTCCAAATAAATATTGTTGGAAAATACTCTCAAGCAACCACCAACATCTGGCAAGAGTTCACAACTCATGACCAGATGGAGAGCAACAGATTCCGGACTGGTTGGCTGATGGGACAATCTGCTCCAGAGAACTTCAGACTGATAACTTACTTGAATGCATGTTATGGGATGTTTAACCGTAACCCATACCTGCCAATACCCTCTGAAGTTGATCAAAGAGCAAAGAGCAATGAGCAAAGAGGGTCAAGGACAGGGATGGGCCCAAGAAGAGCTGAGCTACTTCCCCAGACAACAGAGAGGCCGTGGACTTTTGAGTTTGGAGTGTCTACCTAACAGAATGGTTCTTTATACAGCAAGAAAAGTCATCAGGCGTTCAGATCCCCTTCTCTGCATCGTCTGCGACCATAAAATCAGGACCTTGGAGAATTTTTTTCAAGGCAGCAAACTTTGCGCCCCATGAACTTAGTCACGTATTCGACAATGAACGGATGTTCCCAAACTTTGTCACCGAGTTCATCGAAAAGCCCAAGTCAAAGCAGCGGAGAGTGAGAGTCTCCTACAGTTACAAAAGAATAAGCAGATGTGTAGGGTTCAAGACTTATGGGCCGTGGTAGTCGTGATGGTAGAGCGCTCGCCTAACAATTATAAGGTCGTGGGTTCAAAGCCCAGTACAGCCACTGGTCCCATATCTTTTCCTTGCTCGCACAGGCTCCTAGGAGCTTCTGAGGGGTTTCTCTTTTTGGAAACCTGGAAGATTCGATACATAAAAAAATCTTTTTGACGACATGAAATAGCTTATTACTGAATGGAAAAACAGTACAAAAAAAGACACCAAGAAGCGAAATGGTCGTGGTTTTAGACCATTTGCTTTTCACCTAGGCGGCCCGGTTTCGATCCCCACCGCCTATTACTGAGCTAAAGTGGTCTCTTCGACACCTTCGTCTACCGTAGTCGCGTGCCAGGTATAGAGGTCCCTGACACTAGACGCAAAGCATGTCATGGAGCAGCCGAGACCATAATGCATTTGTTGTCATGCTGTCCAGTTTATACGGTCTCAGCCTATATCCACAAGCCTAATGCAGCGTTACGAGTGTTGTAATACCATCTTTGATATTGAGTCCGTTATGGAGAATAAGAAGTTCTCAATCATGATTGGGAATACTCATTTTCCACCCACAACAAATTAGGATGATTTCCATCATACATTTTTTGGTCAAAGCCAAACGAACATCATCCGAAGAGAGGAGAAAAATTAACATAATCTCGAGACTTGACTTTTTGGAGTCCGCAGTCTTCACCCATCATTTTGTTGATATTGTCACGCTCGGGGTGAAACTACCACTTTTGGCCCCGAACGGACTAAAAGATTTACCTGGCCCCCTAGCTGTATAGGGTGCACAAATATTATTTTGATTGGCTTGCGAGAGGTTTAAAACATTAAACAACCCTGATGTGGTGGAATAAAATATTCAAATAAAATGATTAATTTTATTAAATATAAAACGCATTTGGACAAATGACACGAAGTGAAAACAAAATCAAAGTGAACTGAATAAAATACTGAAACAGTGATAAAACAATAATATGTACAGGAAAAATAAACTTTGTAATCAGAAATAAGGGGATGAAATGTGTGAGCGGCAGATGTAGCAGCATGTCTACTGCTATGGGTAGAGAATTTTTCAACATTTATTCCACTTTCTTTCAGTATCGTCTTTATCCACCTACTGACTGATTGTGAGGATACAGGGTGATGAGGACGTTTAAAAGTTAACAGTAGCTGCGAATCTAAGTTTGAGCGATGAGTTTTTGTTTTATCCATGTAACATGTAACATGTAACATAAATCAGGTTTTTCTTCGAAATATGGAAATGTGAAAAATGACTGAATTTTGTTTAACCCAGAAGTTTTAATTTTATCTGGCACCCTTATTTCTATACGATTTTGTTCAAAGACAATATTATTTATTGAAATTTTTGTAATGGTTTGAACCCTATGGCCTGTAGTTAAGGCCAAGAGTGTTGCTACTTTTTTGGTAAGCTGTTCGATATTCAAGTTTTCTAGGGGATACAATTTTCCTACAGGCTGAGGATCCCATGTATCGTATTTTGGCCCAGCCGGCCTAAGGTTATACACGCCTTTGAGAAAACGTCTTAATATTTTCCCATCTTGTTCTTCAATATCGAACAGCAGTACTAAGGCCGATTTATGGATATTGATTGTAGAGTATGACAAGTTTTCTGATAATAATTCAGTAAAATAATCTACGAGTAAATTCAAGCTATAATCTACAGGACTAGCACGTTTCCTAATACAGAATATCCACCATTTAGCATAACAATAATCATAATTCTTCAACGTTCCATCAGATAGAGAAGGAATCAAAATTGCAATAGCCGATTTCGATATATTCCTTCTTACAAAAGCTGTCTCTATAATCTCCCCACTACCAGTGTAAGAGTTTTGTATAGGGGGTGTGGTTCCCTGAAAGGAGAAGAAAGCAAGTATTAATCAGGATATATACAGGGTGTCCCATATAAAACTCCGCGGGCAAATGTAAATATATACGTTTCGTGAAAGCAGATGATTTCAATGTCAAAGGATCCTCGTATTAACCTAGAGATCCATCACTAGACGTTATCCGTTAGGGCGTCGCGACACCGACGACAATTTTTTTATAAGGCATCCCAGATTTTTGAATGCTGTTTTAGATTCTGCGTCAAATTCTAAATTCAGCCATATAACAAACTTTTAGTTTTCCTCAAATACTGATGAAAAAGGCTATTTCAATGATCATAAAGAGGGCCATGAATGAGTCAAAATAAAAAGCATTAACACGAGTTTGATAAAATTTAATCAGATATAATTGCATTGAATACACTTTCGTAAAATCTGAGAGGTTTTCTGGCAGATCGATGAAAACTCGCATTATTGCATTTTATTTTGACGCTTTCATGCCCCTCTTCATAATATGCAATAAAGTTGCTGTGGTGCATCAGTATTCAAGATAAACTATGAGTGTGCTATATCGCTGAATTCAGAATTTTACACAGAATCACAAGAGGAATTAAAAAATCTGGGGTGCCATTTAAAAAAGTTGGCGTCGGTGTCGCGACGCTCTGACGCATGACGTCAAGTGATGGATCTCTACGTAAAGAAAAGGGCCCTTTGACACGAAAATTATCTGCTTTTACAAAATATGGATATCCTCTTCAATTTTCCAAATATTTGCCCGCGGAGTTTTACATGGGGCACCCTGTATAATCAGGGGTTCTTCTTTCAGAATATTTTTGAACAAATGGTACCACGGTTGTGTAGGCCAATATGATACGAATATAATACCAGAAGCCTCATCGTTCACGACTTTGTTAAGTACCCTAGTGATGCAAGAAAATTGTGGAAAGGCGTAAAAATAAAACTGGCTTCAGTTGACCGTGAAGGCGTCAACAAATGTAGAGCCTGGTATAGCGATTCTGCGTCTGCCTCATAGTTTGCGGCGGATGCAATATATGAGGCGAACACGTAATTATTTTTAGTCTCACACCATTTCCAACTTTGATTTCATAATTCATCCAGATTTTTGAATTGAGTGCTGCCCATTTTATTAATGCAGGAAATTGCCGTGATGATGTCAATGCGTAAGAATATGCTCGAATCTGTGAGGTCCTTAGCAAAAGACTTCAGTGCATAAAATGCCGCTAAAATTTCAAGTTGGTTTATAGGTAATTCACTTTGCTCTTCGGACCAAAAACCCTTAATCTTAACGCCATTTGAAACTCCCCCCCCCCAACTAGTTTTCGAAGCATCCGATTATATTGCAACTTTGAAATTGTTGAATACGAAGTCAAAATATTATCCGACCACCATTTTAAATCACAGTGAATATCAAGCGAAACTAACATTTTTGCGTCGAAGTTACCGCCTACATTACGCAACGCTTTCATTTTAGATCTTTCGAATTATTTCGTATGGGCATAGCCATACCGAGCTGCTGGGCATGCAGCTATTACACTACCAACAAATTCTGGATCTTTTTCTGCAATCCCCTATATTTCTAGTACTTTTCCTCTTTCCCACCTTTATTGCTGTTTCGTCGTTTGGACATTGTCACAAAGGCACACACACGTTTTAACGACGTGAACACCGAGAGGTACGATAACGGAATTAATATCTGAGTCAGGGCGCACATAACAGAGTTTTTTCCTCTGTTATCTGTAAAATGTACCGAGAAGTATGACTAACGCGATACTACCAAGTGAGAATCAAACCGGAGGATGAGCGAAGACAAATTCTTCTGTTTCAATTTTAAACTCTTGATTTTTCAGCGCGAAACATTGTTAAGCAATTTGACGTATCGGGTTCACATTTCGAAACTGAACTACTGGTTTTCACGTTGTTTGATACTACATTTTACGCTACCAACGATAGTGCTAGAAGTGGATGAAATCAGACAGCAGTGCAGGCCAAGTTTTTTAGAAATTGCGACCTTTTTCATTGTTCAAAGTTCCATTGAGAGTTCATCCGAAATATTTTAATGAATAAATACATTTAACATTCCCTTTGTCTGCTGTTTTATTCATCATATATTTGGTATCCGGTATATAAGCGGAGATGTTGAAACTCGTTTTGGGTTGATTATGTCTGGGTCATTCCACTGTTGGATTATTAGACGCTCATTCTTCCCCAGATACTTTTGGTTGGCTATTTGTTAGGTTGCAGGAGCAGAGTCTTGCCTTTTCTTTATCTGGGCCGTTCCACTGTATAATATTTCAGTGTTGCGAAAAAAATTGTCAGTTAATTTCTTTATACTTTAAAATATGTGACGTTGGTCAGGACGTAGAAACGACAGATATAAAAGGATTCTGCTCAGATATAATCCCTCAGCATATTGGTAGTTTGGATTTGGCACCACTCTAGATAAACCATTTGATTGATTGAAATGATTTCGGATAAGTTGCGTGGATAAACAAAGTTATCACCTTTGAAATACAAAAAAAGCAGTTAGTCTCCCTGGACCGCCACGGCAAATAATAATACTTATTCTATTTTTCTCCTTACTCTACCATAGTAATCACTTCTACCAAAATGCACCATGTTAGTGCGAAGCTTACTATTTTAACAATGCAGAAATTTACATTGAATTTTTCATTATTCAAACGAAACACAACTACGGAATAGTTGAGAACATCACAGCGGATTACAAAGGAAAAATACCAAGGCGATAAACTACAACCTGCAAAACCTTTTTGCACCTGCGTACCACTTGACTTCTTGAGAAATTTTGACGTACCACCAGATCTAAATATTTCAATAAACGTATATTATTTATTCTTCTAAAAATGAATAACATGCTTATAATAAATGAGAAATGAAAAGATTGAAATGGTATTAATTCACATTTTTTTATTACCCATAGGTCTGAAAACATACGATTGAAAAATTTGTAATCATACAAGTAACTCGTAACAAACGGCATCAACAATAGCAGAGCTTGCTGGAAGATCTAGAAGCTAATTAAAGATTCCTCTTCAGAATGATCTTTCATGGAACTATTTTTTGTAAGATCGATAAAACTTTCTTTTAGTTCCAATTCATTTGGTGAGGTTCCCGGAAAAAGATTTCTGATCTAGTCCACTTTTGAATACTCTTCAGAGAAATACTTAAAAAACTTCTGATTTCAGTTCAAAATTTTCCTCAGAGATAACCACGTCACTTCTGTATGGAGGAGTGAAGTCTTGATATCGCCACCCATTCCTTCACACATCAAGGAGAATAATCTCGTTTTTAGAGCCCTAGCCCTTATGAAGTTAATAACTTTCACAGCATCTGATTTTTTGGCATAAGCAGCTAAGTAATGCTTCTCGATGGGTGGTGACACAATGCATACTTTTGCATTCAGGAGCAACTTCCTTAGTTTTCGCTTCTAGCCCTGTCAATCTCCCGGACATAGCTTCTGCCCCATCTGTTCACAAGCCAATATACTTGGACCAGGGAATGCCTACTTTGGATACATATTCATCAATAACCTTAAAAATGAATTGCGCTGTGGTATTTGATTCAAGTGGTTTGCAGAACAAAAACTCTTCTATCATTATAATCATATCGCACGAAAACAAATAGCTGCGCCAAGTTTGTAGGTGCTTTTGTCAACTTGAAGTGACAAATAAGCGCATTCATATCTTTACTGTGTTATTTGACAGTGGTATTTTTTGAATTTCTTTGGCTGCCTTTCCTCCTGGAACAGCTTGACCATATCTACAGCGCCCGGCAGTAAGTGTCCCAGCGATTTTGTGAGGCTTTCCATCTTTTTCAATTTTTAAACTAGCAACTTTATCAAGTAAGTATCAGTATGAAACTGAAACCATGGAGATTCAGAAGAGAAGAGGGCTGAGGCAGTCTTCCTGAAACGCACCCCTTATACTATTTGACCTGACTAGATCTTATGGTGTAGCGAATCCTCCAGTGCGGCATCAGCTGTCGGATGCATCTCATTATTTAATATGGTACCGAAAGCATCTGAGTAAATGCATGATGATCTCATGCGATGTTCCATCAAATGCCTTGTCGTAATCGATCCAGGACATGGAAAGGTTGCGCTTATACTGCACTGAATCCTTCGTGATATATCTGTCGATGAGCAGGTTCTCTTTGCGGCCAGCAACCACCTTCTCTGATCCCATTTGCTCATATACAAGGGCGTGGTCTTCCATATCTCCATTATGGTAATAGATAGATGGATCATTCAATGAGCTAAATGATACTATTTCCTGAGCTCTACAAATTGAAAATGATGGCACTCACACTTTGTTTTCTTAAATGGCAACCAGTATTTTTTATCAGTTTTTCGGTTGCTACATGAAAAATAAAAGGTACTTTATATGGATATTTTTTTCGAAAATATTGACGGTTGTCGAGATTTTTAGCATGACAGCTTTTTTCCCAAAATTGATCACTCATACTATTTGAAATTATGATGTTGTGCCAAGTCCTATTGTAATGAGTTTTTGGTCAAAGAATGTACGTTGATGACTCTCTCAAATAAAGTATCAAAATTCGACCTGATATACAGGGTGCGAAAAATAGATTGCCAAACATTGTGAATAAAAATGTACAAAATCTTCCTTATGTCAAATAGAACACCCGGTATATTATCGATCCATAAGAAGCGCCAACAAGTGCTCTACAAATTTCATCAAATATTCCCTATGGTTTAAATCAATAGTTTTTCTAATAAAAGCATTTTTGTCGTAAAATGGAAATTCTTCCTATTTCTTCACCATATTTTTTTTTTACGTCTACCTTCCTACCTGCCAGTATTATAAGTAATGAAATCTTTAGTGAATTCCAGTATAATTATTGAAATCTTCAGTGAACGTTGCTGTATTGAGAAGTTTCGGTTTAATTTAATCAAAATGTTGTTTTCAAAAACTGATATGATTGATATGATTATCATATTAGGTGAAGCAGACAGGAATTGTTTATTGGCTAGTAGAATGTATTCTCAACAGTATTCAGATAGAAGACATCCAGATGAAAAATCATTTCGAAAGGTCCTAACTAGATTTGTTGAAACTGGTTGTATCAATTACTCCAAACATGAGCGCATCAAACCAGTCACTAATGAGGATAATTAATTGAGAGTTCGTCTTGCTGTTGACGAAGATCCGCATAGGAGTCAACGGCAGATTGGTGAAATGGTGAATATAAGTGAAAGATCAGTGCAACGATTTTGAAGAAGAATCGCTGTCATCCATACCATATTCAATTACATCAAAAAATAATGCATACAGATTTTGCAATTATTGGGTCATGGAAAAAGTTTGCGGAGACGACAATTTTTTCAATAACATATTATGGTCAGATGAATTGACATTCCATAAAAATGGATTTGAAAATCGACATAATTACCATTATTATTCGACCAAAATTCCCCACTTATTTAGACACGTAGATCATCAACATAGGACGTCAATTAATGTCTGAGGAGGAATCATTGGAGAATATGTTATTGGTCCATATTTTTTTGAGGGACAGCTGAATGGAGTAATGTATCTCAATTTCTTACGAAATGATTTACCAGGTTTGTTAGAAGATATTCCTCTTGATATTCGCCATAGAATGTGGTTACAACATGATGGCGCTCCTGCTCACTATTCGAGAGAAGTGAGAGATCATGTAAATGAGGCATTTCCCAATAAATGGATAGGACGGAATGGACCTGTCAGGTGGCCCGCTAGATTCCGAAAATATGCGACTTCGAATGACGAATGCTTTTTCGCAGCATTACACCAGCTGTCTTGCGCAGAGTGGAACGGTCTTTCGAACATAGAATTCAGCTCTCTATTCAAGAAGATGGAAGACACGTTGAATATATTTGGTAAAGAAAGTCGTTCTTTGAGACTATAGCGAAGACATAAGAGGAATTGTAATTTTTCAACAAAACTGCTTTTTTTAGAAAAACTATTGATTTTAGCCATAGAGACTATTTAATGAAATGTGTAGAGCACTTGTTGGCGCTTCTTATGGATCGATAATATACCGGGGGCTCCGTATGAAATAAGGAAGGTTTGCACATTTTTATTTACAATGTTTGGCAAGCTATTTTTCGCACCCTGTATATCACAGGTCGATTTTTGATATATCGTTTGAAAGAGTCATCAACGTACATAATTTGAACAAAAACTCATTTCAATAGGATTTGGCACAACTTCATAATTTCAAATAGTATGAGTGACGAATTTTGGGGAAAAAAACTGTCATGCTAAAGATCTCGAAAACCGTCAATATTTTCGAAAAAAAGGTACCTTTTATTTTTCAAGTAGCAACTGAAAAACTGATAAAAAATACTGGTTGCCATTCAAAAAAACAAAGTTGAAACCCGCCCAGAAAAAACTGAACACCCTGTGTGAGTGCCATCATTTTCAATTTGTAGAGCTCAGGAAAAAGTATCATTTTGCTCATTAAATGATCCATCTATCTATTACCATAATGGAGATATGGAAGACCGCGCCCTTGCTGCAGGACTCTGTATTTCTGTTGAATCATCTTGTAACATGCATTCAAGCATGTTATCGCTCTGTAGTTTTTCATTTCAGACAAATATCCGTTTGTGGTGATCAGTACGGTTTGCCCATCGACTAATTCGAAATCCGTTGCCCCCTATCTAGCCATGAATTGAAAACTATTTCCAAATAGTGGTGGATATTTGGACATTTTTTCCATCAATGACTATTTAGACCATCAGGGTCTGGTGCTGCAAAGTTCTTCAAGCCTTTGAGGACTTCTTACGGAGTATTCAGGCTAGTATAATTGATTGTATATGCTCAAACTTCAATAACTCTGACGCTACCGCTACAGTTATTCCTGCAGGTCTCTCAGACCATGAGGCAATTGCATCGACTTTTTTCATTGATATTATAGAAAATAGTAGAACAAAAAAATATGGTGGAGTTCACAGTACTAAAAATTATAATAACTTCGAACAAATTTGCGAATTAGTCCAATTGAAAAACGATTCAAGCCCCGCAGTGGACTTTTCATTGACAACTGTTACAAACTTTCGATGACTTTCCGCTTCAAATAATGAAAAAGGCAACTATTGCCAAATAGTGGTGGATACTTGGACATTTTCTCCATCAGTGACTATTTAGACCATCAGGGTCTGGTGCTGCAAAGTTCTTCAAGCCTTTGAGGACTTCTTACGGAGTATTCAGGCTAGTATAATTGATTATGTATGCTCAAACTTTAATAACTCTGACGCTACCGCTACAGTTATTCCAGCAGGTCTCTCAGACCATGAGGCAATTTCATTCCTTTTTTTTATTGATATTATAGAAAATAGTCGAACAAAAAAATGTGGTGGAGTTTACAGCATTCAAAATTATAATAATCTCAAAGTTGCGAATTAGTCCAGTTGGAAAACGATTCAAGCCCAGCAGTGGACTTGGTGACTTCTCATAGGCAACTGTTACAAACTTCCAATGAATTCTTTTCACTGCAAATAATGAAAAAGGCAAAAAAAAACATGGTTAACTGAAGGTATCAGAATTTCGGAAAAAATCATTAGATCAATGCACACAATGAGAAAACACTCAAGTACTACATTTTTTGAAGCATATTATATTATTAAATACAGTAATATATATAGAAATATAATAAAAGTTGCTAAAGAGAAGTATTATAAATTAATATTTGAAAAAACCCAAAACCAATTAAGGGAGCACTGGCATGTGGTAAATGAATTACACGAATTCATTATGTCCTATAAACACGATTGTACAGAATCTTGTACAGCAATTATAGAAAGACAGAAAAACCCACTGGATTATTTTCCAAATAGTGTATATCCAAACTTTTTTAGGTCCAACTGATGTTTACGAATTGAGAGAGACTTTTAAAGAAATGAAAAATAGGATATCTGCAGGTATAGATGAAACCTCGATAATATATTCGAGAACCTACCAGATAATTATTTCATTGTGCCTAGCAGACTGCATAAATAAATATTCGAATTATGATCATTTCCAGCTTTTCTAAAAGAATCTATTGTTATTCCACTCCACGAGAAATAGATGATCCATCCAAGTATCGACCAATATGACTTCCATCTACTCTCTCAAAAATTATCAAAAAATCTTTATAAATAAAATTTTGAACTTTCTACGAAAACACAGTATATTGACAGTACCAATTTAGTTTCCAAATGTCGAAAGATACAGGAAAAGCAATTTTTTCTTTTCTCGAAAGAGTATACTTAAGCCTCAACATGGGCGAGAAGGTAGTAGCGGTATTTTGTGATTTTTCAAAAGCGTTTGATTGCGTGAATCACGAAGTATTGTTGAACATACTACAGTATCATGGGTTCAAAGGAATAGCTTCGAAATGGTTTGAATTATATCATTTCAACAGAAAGCAGGCCGTCAAATTTACAAACGAAAGATTAGAGTGTTTAGATATCAGGTCAGGAGTTCTTCAGGGGTCGGTACTCGGTCCTATCTTGTTCTTATTGTATATAAATGAATTGATATTTTTACCTATTACAGCAAAATATACACTTTTTGCGGATGATACCACTCTCATTTGACATGGAAAGAATGTGGATATCCTGGAAAGTGTCATATACCAAAAACTCGAAGAAGTTCACTATGGGTGTCACTCAAATTCACCGTGTATTAATGCCAAGAAAACCAACTTACTCACTTTCGAATACCAATTAGAAAGTCTCTGTTTGGATATGTACCAAATTGAAAATAAACCTTACACCAAGTTTCTTGGTACAACCATTGATAATTTTAATAATAATAAACTGAAGTTTGAAAATCACATGATATTTTTGAGAAAAAGACTAGCATCAGGTTGACATGCAATTGAAGTCATATCAAATGAAGTCGGTGTATCTATCGCCAGAAATACCTACTTTTCACTTACAGAGTCGCATATAAGGTATGGCATCCCTTTTTGGGTTTTTGTATACAACACTTACTGCAGTCTGTGTTCATACTACAAAGAAGGGCCATCAGATATATGTGCAAGGCAAAAGCAAGAGACCATTGCAGGACTCCTCTTCTTCATCAAAGAATCCTAGCATCTTCATTATGGAGACAGTATGTTTGATCCATAAAAAACCATCCTCGATGCCTCAAAGTAGCAAACGCACCAGGAAAAATAAAAACGACCTAAGCCTGCCAATACCAAATAGATCACTCCTGTATAAATACCTGACGAGTATAGCACCGATAATGACCTAATAGCCGAAAGCGCTTTGCGATTTTATTAAATTCTTACACGAAATACAACTCATTGCATTGAATATTTACGTGTACACAGCTTCAAGAACTTCACCTTAATAACTTTTACTTTTAAATTCCATCTAGCTATTTATATTCAATAACACTAGATTGATATACATCTTTACTGCTTTGTTAATGAAAATTATATTTTTTGAACAATAAAGCCTCCTGCAGAAAGCTTCGCTAGGACTGGAGTATCTACGTTGAATGGTTGCGGCTACTTTCAGAAGGTTTCTGCCGGCTCGAATGGCCAGCGTGTTATCTGCAATACGTAGAAGCTCTTGGAATAGGCGAGAAACCACCAGTATTCGTATCCTATCAAACGCTTTATCTATTGGCAGCCATTTAGTCCACCACACACTAGAAATTGTATTGAAGAGACTTGGTGGATACCTGTTTCTTCTGCGCTGCGAGAACACTGCCAAAGTATCTGGCATATTTTCTAGAAATAAGCCATTTTGAATTGCTTGCTTGTCCCATAATGTCTTTGGCAATATGTTCAATATCCTCATTGTCATTGTTTCCTCAAATAGTTGTACCTTCTTGGTTGAATCACTATATATTTTACTGAAAAGTAGTTCCTTTACGTCTATAACTAAATTTGTATCACTTCCTTCACATTTCGGTGATAGCAACCAGGAAAACCCAACGCTCCATCAAAAATTGTTGTTTTTTTCTCAATTCTTCAATTTCCTGATCACTTAAATATCTTTCTGTGGCTCGATGTTCTTTTTTTGGAGAAATGTCGCGAATACTTGTCACAGGGTTATCTTTTGACTTCGGAACATTCCAGCTACAAGATTCATCAGTGAAGGATATATTTTTTCTAGCAAAAAGTAGAAGGCATACCATGTGGTGACATATCAATTGGCCCCTTGGACAGGTACAAACTGCAGAAGTTACTGTCCAATTTGAATCGAAGTAGACCTACAATAACAAAATAATAAGTAAAATTACATACATACAGAAGAAAATATCTACTATAATATCTTATCTATGACATCTACATCATAGCATTATCCTTCATACTAGCATTGATTTTGCCCTCAATAGCTTGCAATTCTCTATCGTAAATCATGTTCACTGTGTGCCCCGACTCAGGTGCATTCTCTCCTCGAGTAATTAGTTTCTCTTCATCTTTGAAAAACTTCACGATCTCTCCCAATTTAATGACGTGTTTATTCGCAGCAGCTCCAGCCATATTAAGAAAAAATTCAACCCAAAAAATAAATTCTTTTGCTTGAGAATGAGAAAACGAAATCCAAACAACAAAACTACCAAAAGCATTAACAAAGAACGTTACCTCAAATTCTTAGTTTGGAATCAGTTTTTGACAAGAATGACATTTGTGACGACACACTTTCCTCGTCTATTCAACAGTCGGATCACTTCACTTCAGTTCGTGCAGTTTGAACATAACGAAAGAATACACCTAATAACTGTCTATCGTAACAACACAATTTTAGGTTATATCATTGTTATTTTCTCATTTTTGTTTTATATTTATTATTTCTCCATTGCATTTTTGTTGCGATCCTTTGATATTCGATGCTGATAAATTCCACAAATTGTCGAACTGTACTTAAGTAAAAGTTCTGGTAGTGAATGTGATCAATTAAGAATACATTCACTTTTTGATATTCGGAGCAAAGTAAAATTTACGCTCAATATAAAAATGAGTCCGTCTGGTCTGAAATAATGCATAATTGAGGGCGTGTTACGTTAACCGTTCCATATTTCAGCATCTTCAACTACCTCATTAAATGAACTCAATTCGATCAGCAGTGTCACATATTCGAATGGCTTTCTTGGCTCCAATAATTCATGAAATATTTTAGTAACAAAAATTATAGAAATCAGTTAAATGACGAATCTTATTGGGATTAAAATAAGATTTAAAATCATCAAGTAGCCTGTAACTAACATACTGAAAAAAATTGATTAAATTGTAAAAATTATCGTGTCGACATATTATTTGACATCTCATGAAAATTTACAATATTTATAGAAGAACTGATATGTTATCAGTTTTTGGAGAGTGTAGGCATAATTCAACCAATGCTGCTCGTCTCTAGGAACAGAGATATCCTGATCGGCATCACCAGACCCGGCCCAATTTTTTTATTTTTTTTTTCGTTTGGAAATCGCTGGAGACCACGTACTTGTTATGCCGTTCCCTGGTAGTGAGGGAGTTGCACCTCACTGAAACCACCACGATATGCCCTCTCTGGTTCCGGATCGGTCAGTGCATAACATATCAAGGAAACCAGCGGCAGTCTTGTTCGTTATTCTCATTCCTCTCCCTGTTCTGTTTCTCTCATCTCTTCCTCTTTCCTCTTCATGACCTCTCGGATATGCATACATCCCCCTAGTCCAGTTTTCTTTGTCCTCAAACATAATGTCGATTATGTTTTATTCGTTCGCGGCCCTTCCTATTTCGATCTCGAAGTTCAGTCTATACCTTTCCCATCTCGGGCATCCAAAGATAGTGTGTCTGGGGTCGTCTACCTCGTTGCAGTAATTGCATGTCTTTTTGATCTTATGCAGGTATGTCTTAAACGAACCATGTTCAGTCAAGAATTGTGTCAGGAAGTAGTCAAGGTTTCTGTGGTTACATTTCACCCATGGTCTGAGGTCTTTGATCAATTTCTTTGTCCACTGTGATTTTTCCATGCTAGCAATCCATCTCTCCTGCCATTTGTCCAGTGTTTCATCTCTCGCTCTAAGTCGGGATTCCTCTCTGTTTCCAATTTATCTCCTACCTTCGTACAGAGTTGCCGTTTCCATTGCCAACAGGTCAATGGGTGATGTCCCAGTAGTGCGTTAGTAATTTTTCTCGTTGCCCACTTAATGGCATCTATAGTGGATCGTCCACTACGGAAGCCAAACTGTCTGTCGTCCATGCCGCCTTTTGCCTCCAGTTCAACCTCCAGCCTTATTTTGATCAAGTGTTCATACTACTTGCCCAGAACATCCAGTAGGCAAATGTTCCTATATTTCTCCTTTCCCGTCAGTTTTTCTGGCCCTTTTAGGATGAGGGCCACCCCGGCCATTTTCCATATGCGTGAAAAGTCCTGTGTCCACAGTAACTCATTGTACATGCCAAGTATGAGATCCGTATTGGTAATTACTGCCTCCTTGACTGCCTCGACAGCGATGCCTTCTGGTCCCGGTGATTTCTCGGCTTTCAGTTTTGCTAGGGCCTTGTTGAGTTCTTGCACCGCGAATTCTTCTTCGATTTGTGCCAAGGGGTTTCTGATCAATGTGTCTTCTGTCTGTGGGAAAAGTTCCTGTATTATTTTGGCCTTTCAACTTTATCCAGGTTGTATGGTAGCCCATTTTTCTTCAGGGTTTGGTTCAAAAATGGCGAAATGAAATTAAGCATTTCGTTTATTGTAGTGAACGAAAAGAAATAGATGTTTTGGCATACGTTCAAGTAAATATTAATACGTCACTCACGGTGATCGCAAGAGAATATGACATTTTGAAGTCTTCTGCAGCTATTCTTTTGAAGAAACATGTATAATGACGAAAGCCGTTTTACTAATGTGAGACATTTGAACATATATAATTAGCGATATTGGTTGGATGCAAATTTACATTTGACGGTGGAAGGATATTTCCAAGAACGGTTTGGTTAGGATTTCAGGTGATAGAATTTTAGATCCTATAATGTTTGACGGTCCCATGACAGGGGCTGAATATATAAGCTTCCTCACAAAGGAAATTGAGCATTTTTTGGACGGAGTTCCATCAATAAATCGAATTGGATTATTTTATCAACAACATGATGCTCCACTACACAACATGAGGCTAGTTACGGAATATCTACATAAAACATACAACGAAAACTGGATTGGGAATATGGGTCCCTCTAGAATGAAAGAAATCTGTCAGTGAAATAAAAAAAACTGGCATGAACGATTTAAACATGTACTTCTGAAATGTCTCCTGTCTAGAAAGATCAATCTACAGCATAATTATGTCAGGACTATCTGTACCAATTAAATTCTCCATTTTTATTCTCAGAATTAGCATCAGCAATGCTACATGGAACACTTTAAGATCTCTAGATATCCTGCGGAAAAAAACTTGTACAGAAATTCCAAACGATATCAAAGATTTCAATCGCATTAATAAACATTTCAATTCAGTTTCACAACCTGATAGATCAGCCAGGCAGGTTTTATTGCTGGACCGTAATCGAAACCCACTTGAAATCGAAAACTATTTTAATTTCTCCCCTGTCTCCAGCCAAACAGTTCGAATCTATCTTCACTGTATTGAGGGTAATGCTATTGGCTCCGACGACATCTTTCTCCGAATGATTCGTTTGATCGAGTCATTTCTTCTGAATCACATAACTTTTCTCGTGAACAAAATAATAACCACCGCGATATTTTCAAATTGTTGGAAAAATGGTATAGTCCTATACCTCAGACCTATCACAATTTTACCTTGCCTCTCGAAATTTATGGAACTGATATTGAAAGATCACATAAATCATTTTGTTAAAGAACGCGGAATTATCACCTTACTGCAATCTAGTTTTAGAAGCCAACACAGCACCACCACAGCACTTTTGTCCATTACTGATGATCTTTTCAAAGCTCTTGACGAAGGTAATTCGACATGCCTGGTACTTTTGGACTACAAGGCCTTTGACACGCTTGACCACGACATTTTGTGTGATAAACTCAGTTTTTTTGTTTTTTCCACCGATGCAGTATTCCGAGTGAAAAATTATCTTTCGAACCACTTACAGAAAGTTGTCCTGGACGGTGTCGCCTCTGAGACCTTACCTGTAACTAAAGGTGTTCCAAAAGGCTATATACTTGGACCCTTATTCTTTAGCCTATATATATATATATATATGTGACTTTCATCTATACGTTAAAAAATGCAACTTACATCACTACGCAGATGACACCCAGATTTACTTTTCCTTTCCATTCCATAATTTTGACACAGCAGAACTCCATATTAGTGATGATTCATAAACAATTTTTGATATTTCTTCCGCCCATAAGTTAAAACTCGACTCCAAGAAATCTGCAGTGATGCTATTTGGACGAAAAAATACAGAGTAGACGCACAATATTTATTGAATGTTCGCATCGAAAACGACACCTTACATTTTGTCTCTGAAATAAAAAATCTAGGTTTGTGGCTCTATCCTGAGCTCCGCTTCACCATAGCTAACTGATTCAATCCTCTTACAACGTTTTTAGACAATTGTTTTCAAATTGAGATTCACTCACTACGGAGCTCAAGCTTAAATTATGCGAATCACTCATTTTCTCCAAAATTTCTTTCTGCGACAGTATTTATGGACCCGCCTTACGGCAATCTGATTCTATGCGACTGCAACGTATTCTAAATAGCTGCTTACGCTTCTCCTATGGGGTTCGAAAATTCGATCATATATCTTCTGTAATGAGGGAATCAGGCTGGCTGAAACTGGAAAATCTTAGAACATTACACTTACTCACCCGAACGCCTGACTATCCATCGAACAAACTCAAAACTTTTTCGAACATTAATAGGTTCGCCACACGTAATAGATCAGTCCTAGTCATTCTTAAACACAAGTCTCCAATTTTCACACGTAGTTTCTCATAAAATGCTCCGAAACTCTACAACACACTTCCCAGTGAATATAGGTCTTTCACAATAAAGAATTTCAAGAAAAGGTTGAAATCGCTTTTACTTGGTTAGTTCTCTTTTTCATTCAGACGATGGCTCACCCTACATGGTTTTCAACTAAACTTACAAATATATATAAAGTTTGTTTATTTGGCAAAAAATTTTGTGTGTAGATTAAGATTATTGATTACTTTTCTCTCATTTGATTAATCTATAAAGAATGTTTTATCAAGGATGAGTTTAAAAACAGCGACAGCTATTCACTATGAAATTTTCTTAGGCTTACGCAATATGTCACTATTCATTTCTTGTATCTCATGGTCTTTTCTTTTCCATAAGGAATGTACCAGTCAGGCCATGTCCCCGGAGCTCCGATACTACCGGAGGGCGCGATGGTGTATCATTAACCCCAGCAAACACTCCCCACGTCCGTAGGGTGAGTGATTACTGGGTATGTGCCCTGAGTAAACGGAGTGAAACAAGAATAACGGCCTTCTGCATTCTTCCGGCTAGGTTTTCGGGAGCAGCGTGTCCATCATTTCACCAAGGACCCCTATTATCAGAACCATCATCTTGACAGAATGGTTTGGATGAAGCCTGCGGAAGTTCAAAGAGTAGATCTCGATATTTAGTCCGTTTTTCCTCCTCTTTTCGGACGATATTCGTTTCGCCAGGAGCTGAAAACTCAATGACGAAAATCGTCCTACTTTGGTGGTCGAGGAGGACTACATCAGGCTTATTGGCTTGTATTTGCCTAAGGGTAGGGAATGAGTAGTTCCAATAGATTCGGCACTTCTCATTCTCCACAACGGACTCAATATCCCCCAGAGCATAAGGCAACACCGGTATCTCGTCTACACCGTACGAGTGTCGTAGATGGTAGTACAACACTCGGAGGGCCGCGATATGCCTTTGGATATAGGCTGAGACCGCATAAGCTGACAGCAAATGCATTATGGTCTCAGCTGCCCCACGACACGCTCTGCATCTAGTGTCAGGGACCTCTATACCCATCACGCGACTACGGTAGACGAGGGTGTTGAAGACACCATCCTGGCAGGCCATTATGAATCCCTCGGTTTCCGACTTCAGCCCACTTGACCTGAGAAATGCGAAGGTCAGGTTTCTGGATAAGCCAAGGTCTTCAGTGTTCTTGAAGAAGACTCCATGCATTGGCTCATCCTTATGTAGCTGTAGGAGCCTGTCACACTCCGCAGCTTTCACGTGGGCTTTTTGCTGAACGGGTTCCAACTCGGTGACAGAGCTTGGGTTCGTCCGTTCAGTGTCGAATATGAGACCGAGTTCATCGGCTGCCTTGAAAAGAAAAGCTCCAATCCCTGCTTTTTCAAGACGCTTTATTTTTATTATTATTATTATTTCATGTGAAAACCATGTGAGGTCCATTGTCAAAATTGCCTTTCAAAAACTTGGTTTTCTGTTTCGTTCCATGAAATACTTCACTTCCCGTCAACAGGGCATAATTCATAAGGCACAGATTCGATCTATTCTGGAATACAATTTGGCTTATGAGCTTCCATGGATGGTGGATGCTCTTCTGAGGTACTATCAATAATTCCACCGTTAGCAGTCCCATCGAAATTGACCCGTAGAGCTCAGACCTCACATCCATTTGTCGTAACTTGGTAGACATGCTGAATATACCTCCCCCAGGTTTTGTTCTTTCAATGAACAGCAAAGCTTTTGAACTAACTGTCACTGTCTCGAGAGGTATTTCTGACATCATCATGAGCTACGAATTGAGTATTAGCATGCCTCATAATATTCTAGTTGATCATTGCTGTGAATGAGAAACAGAGAGGGCTCCAATACTGATCCTTCTGTTTCTCCAACATTAACCGGAATCGGATCAAAGAGAAAGTCATGACTTTCAACCGCTGCCTGTTATATAGGAGAATTTCATGGTTGAAGCAATCAAAAGCTTAAGAGAAATCAATAAACAATCCTTGCCCAACTTTTTTCTTGTCCAAAGTCTTAGTAATGCCATCAACAAACTCACCTAATACTGTATCGGTACACTTATACATACATCTTATTCTTCAACACTAATCTTGAATCTTCAGTGTTGTTCAATATCCCGATCGACTCCATTTACAAATTGTCACCCTGTATATTCTCAGATGATTGAAGTCATGAATCATTCATTGAACTATACAGAAATTTATCGGAAAAATTTGGATCCATTCGTTATTCGTTATTGAATGCCGGGTTTTTTAACAACCGAATGAATGGACCTTTGTATGCAATAAGTTGAATATTTGCTTGTCGTAAAGAGCCTGATGAAATTGTGTGCTTCTTGTATGAAATTTCAAATTCGTTTGTCGAGTACCGTCTCCATAAAAAACAGGAAACTCTGGAAACCCAGCCTCCACAAACACCGTTTATCGACCATCTTTCACTATATTTCTTCACGTAACAGCATTGTAAAAGACAAGTTTTAATTCTATACTTGTTTTTGATACCTTTATGAATTAGCCTTGGGGGTTACATAGTAATATTTATTATATTTGAAGTATAAAAGTCACTGAATTCAATGTTACCATTTTTATGTTCATATAGGTTTATACAGGTCTCCCCCTGATAACTTACCAACCGCTTGATATATTGTTATAAAATTTCGATAGATTGAATTTGCCGAAAAATTGTACGTTTTCACATATGGCTTGCAACATATGAAAAAAATCTACGAAAAACACTTTCTATCTAGGAGATCGTTTTCCCCAATCGGAAAACCTATGAGTCGATTTAGACATATTTCACGTAAAAAATTAGGTTACTTTTGAAGATGACAAAAAAATTATTAGAAAATGTTGTTCACGATTTGATTTTAGGGCCACATGCCTTCGTGGCTGATTGTTTTTTGAGAGTACTTCTGGATAAAATCGTGCAGAAGAAATGTTGTATGGTTGCCTCTGTGCTGTGTAACAAATGATCTTTCGAAAATTTTGTGAAGATTTTGCTGGAGGTGGGTTAGTGTGTCTAGAGTACTGCAAAGATTTCCGTCATTCCCAATTCTTTCACAGTGTAGATCCTTTTGTTAACGTGGAGTCAAATTCATCAAAACTGAAGATTTTTCATGAAAAAGACAAATTCAACTTTTATGGGTGCGGTTTCAAATTTTTCAACAGAAGAAGCAGATTCTTTCGAGTTTGGTTTTGATGAGGATTATGAATCAAGTGGTCATTCTTTGTCCAGTTCAGATGAAAGTCTCTCATCGAATTCAAAATTTTATTCACAAACTCCAAAATGAGAAAAAATAGATGAACCTGTTGAAAGCAACTTTTAGCCAGTTTCTTCAATAAATAGTAGGTATGCAGTTTTTTGCTCTGTAACTAACGAGTGAATAAAGGAATGTTTTGGATTTTGTCTACTGTAAATATTCGTAGGTATTTTTCTTACATAGATGTACTGTATTTCCATTCAGTAATAAGCTATGTCATCTCGGCGCGAAGATTTTTTCTGTCTGTACCGAATCTTCAAGGTTTCCACAGAGAGAAACCCCTTAGAAGCAGGCTAGGAAAAGATCCAGGACCGGTGGCCGTACTGGGCTTTGGACCCACGACCTTATGATTGTTAGGCGAGCGCTCTACCATCACGACCATCACGGCCCATTTGAACAAATTCTGAAGATTCTTTGTTATTCTCCCCTGAAATCTAGAAGTGAAGAGAAGGTACATCCTCACTGACATGCTATTCCAAAGATTAGTAGTCCAAAAAACGTGAAGGATTTGAGACCATTCAGCATTGCATCCATGCTGTCAAAAATCCTAGAAAAAATTATGAATACACAAATTAGGGAGTGCTTAGAATTACATAAACTATTACCAATCAGTCTGCTTTTCGGCCCCATCGAGCTGCTCTTCCGCGCTGCTCAAGGTTACGGACGACTTATGTTCTGCCACTCATGAAAATAGTATGGTTACACTTGTCCCGTTAGACCATTAGACTATGCAAAGGCGTTTGATCGCATTAATCACGAACTTCCACTATCAATATTACACTATAATGAAGAATCATCTTTCTAATCGCGTCCAGTCTGTGAAAATTCGTGACAGATATTCCGTTCCTCTGAATCTCAATACTGGAGTCCTTTTATCATCTTATTTACCACATTGCATATCTCACTTTTATGCAAATTTATTATGCTCTTAGTCTCAATAATAAAAAAAAAACTTGTACTGTTCTCAACAAGGATTAGAAGAATTTGTCAGAAGCATCAAAACACCTCTGCTTGATCATAAATCCTTTTAAATCTAAGTTGTTGAATTTTGGGAAAAAACCATCGAATCAGCTACAAGAATAAATGAATATGGCGATTGATTCGTAATCTCTTGAAATAATCGATTCTGCAAATAATTTGGAGTCAATAGTGGACTCCGAGGTAAGCATTCAACAAAAGCTTTGAAGACGGTCCACTGCAATCTCTTATTAATTTATAATACTTAAAAATTTCTTGACTTCAAGACAAACCAACAGTCTGTGAGTCACTGTAACTTCGCTAATATAATGTATTATTCGTGTATAACAAATCATGATAAAAATCGTAGTTATCCAACTTGTGCAAAACGCTTGTGCCCGACTAATTATTTACGGAGTGAGAAAACACAATTCCATTCCTCATAAAATTAAAGACTCTGGATGACTGACAGTAAAACAAACACGGTTTTTACTTTTGTGTTATTGCATTGTGACAAGGGGTACACAGGGTCCCAAAAGGGGCGCTGGTATCCACCTCCGCTGATGGTGGCGGTAGGTCGGAGGTGATTGTTTCGTTGTAAACCCCGGAAAAGGCTGTTGCAAAAAATCGGGTCGAGGTACTTCGCGCACTATCTATGGAACCGGTTCTTCCTATCTTTCTTGAATGATGGCCAACGATTGATAGATCAGCCCGCCGTGTTCTCGGGGCTGATCATCATTAATTCTGAGTCTAGTAAGGCTCCTGGTTAACAAACTGTTGGGGAGGTGAAACCTGTAGAATTTATCCGACACGTTTCCAACATATTTCGGGATGGAGTCGACGCCAGCAAGAGCGCGCAGCGCATCCAGTCGAATATACCTGTCACTATTAGTGATGATACGAAGTACCTTGTTGTGCATCCTGTCCAGTCTCATAAACGGAGTCTTGGGCAGGCTGCAGAACGCTGGGCAAGCGTACAACATGGCAGGTCTGATAATTTGCTTGTATGATTTTGGCTTCAAGCTGCATCCGTGAACCTCTGGCTATAAGAGGGTAAGTGCGTTTTACCGCCGTAGCGGCCCTCTGTATAGCCAAGTTAATATGCTTGTGCCATGTTATCCGCTTGTCCAACTGTACCCCCAGGTATCTCACATAGGTCTTGACCTCCACTGTGACCTGCACGAAAGCCGAATTGTTCAGCGAGGATCATTTTGAGATAATCCTCGAGAGATAGCAAACGTTTAAGGAGAATCTTCTCCACTATCTTGGCAACTACACTCAGTAGCGAGAGGACGGTAGCTATCGAGTTGGTGGCCATCCTTGCCCGGCTTCAGGATAGGTATTAGCAGTGCCTTTTTCAGACAATCAGGGTAACACTGCCATTTGATGATCGCGTTCACAAGGTGCAAAACCGTCCTGCCCAGGTGCCTTATTCGTCGGAAGTCTTTTAATGACATCCGTCAGTTCCTCAAAACTTACCATAACCTTTGAGGACCGATAGGGGCGGGCATAGATGGTCTAAAGTCTTCCGTTATCTCAGACCTTTCTCTATGACCGTCGCTAACGTCTGGCACCCTTTTGTGGACACTGGCGAAGTGCTCTCCAAACAGTTCCGCCTTCTGAGGATCCGTCACTTCACGATCGGGACCCTTCTCTATGGCTGGGATGGGTTCGAAGCGCTTCGAGATGCGCTTCATCATCCGCCACAGCGAATTGTCCCGAACGTCCAGCTTCTCCAGCTTATTCTTCCACACCGTATCGTTGTGATCGTTGATCAATTCGGAGATCTCTCTCCCCAGTCTGAGCATGTCGTTCTTATGTTCTGGGTTGTGAGTGGCTTGCCACCTCTTGCGCAGAGAGTTCAAGGTGATCAACGCCCGAACTTCGGGTGGAACGATATTCCGGTTCCTCCTGATTACCATCTTCCCGATAGCCCGGTCGCGAGTGACCTGAATATCACGAATTAAAGTGAGAGTTACCTCCTCAATTTCATCACGTGAAATGCCGGACTTTATACAAGTCACCATTTTTGTAATCGTATCGGATTACGGGGGGGGGAATATCTTCCCCTCGATATCTCATACTAAATAGCACTGGATCGTGATCCGAAGTCATCTCGTGGATGGCCTTGAGGAGACTCATATTCGTGACATTTTTGTTGACTATCAAGTCGATGATAGTCGGAGTGGCTCCGTTCCAGGAGTAATGTGTGGGCTCGTCAGAGTGCACAATTACCACGTTGTTGCTGAGAGAATATTCCCACGTTGCTGCTGAGAGAGTATTCCCACAGCGTCTTACCGTTGGCGTTGGGCTGTGACACTCCGCTCCACTCAGGACGCCTGGCGTTGAGGTCCACAACCAGCAACACCTTGTGGCCCGTGATACACAGATTGTCCAAATCGGACTGTGGAAACCTATCTCTGGGCTGGTTATAGACTGCGAATACGCAGGTCCCATCAGCCAGTTTTATGCCGACGTGTTCTATCGAGCTTTGCTGGGACGGGAGCCGCGTAAACGCAATACCATCCTTGACAAGGATGGCCACCCCCCCCACTGCCTGAGGGCGGTCAGCCCTGACAGTGGAGAAGCCCTTAAGTTTGAACCGATGGTCCGGTCGAAGCCAAGTCTCCGAAATAAACATCAGGTCCAATCTATGCCTGCCAATAAAGTCAATAATAAGCGGAAGCATGCCTTCAAACTATGCTCAAAAATTATACCGTTGGCTGTCTCCCAGGATTTCCAGGGCAGCCATGGCCTTCTCCAGTGGCGATTCAGCCTGTGCCAGCCTGACGATTAAATCGTCCATTGCACGGCACAGTTCGCCTATGTTTAACAACGAGCCAACCTGTTGAATTCTGCTTACCAATCCCATTATGTGATTTTGTTCTTCTGCCTCTTGCCGGACGTGCCTGTGTACCGGCGACTGTGGCGGAGGGGTGAACGGTAGCTGAGGGAGTCCTGCAGACTCTGCTCCTGAGTCCTCTTCTGCCAAACATTGGTTTTTGGCAGAGTGGCCGGTACGTACCTTACCGCAGCCGGTTTTGTCGACTTTTCCACTCTCTCCTCGAGAAATTGGATTCTGGCCCGATATATCGGGCACTCTACACTGCCTGAATTTCACGTGTCATCTTGCATTGATGCGTCGGATGACTACCTGTGCACTTCAGACAGCGTGGTGTACGCTGACAATTGGAAGTTGCGTGCCCCCACCGCTGGCATCGGTGGCATTGTACAATTGCTCGCTCATTTTGTCGCATCTCCCAGGAGATGCGAGTCTGCTGCAGTACGTGTACTTGCTTTTGCAATTGTGACAATGTCACGTCTCGAGGGGTGGTGAGGAGGTACAGCGGCCTGTGGCGCGTGTTCATCCTCATCATCCGCTCGATTCGGATACCCCGTTTCTCCAGCATCTCATCAATGTGGTCCTGTTGATTCACGTCCGAATCAAGCCCCCTTTACACGAACGCATGCGTCCGGTCTTTCGGCAGCGTGTAAGTATGGAACTCTGGGCCGGTTGATTTCAGAATCTCGATCATCTTCGACCGATCATCCTCGGTGAAGACCTGAATTTCATTCGTGGTGTGTTTCAAATTGATATCACCCTTCAACTCGGCCTTCACCTGGACCGAGAGTGGTCGGTCCAAGTCGAGTCGCCCCTGGATAACAATTGGAGGCAGTATCTTACCCTGTTTGGGTTTTGCTGCCTCTTTTTTCGGGGGTTGGCTTTTGGCCTTTTTCTGTGTTCTCTTCGAAGAACGATGCGAGCCCTCTGAGAGGGATTCATTCATCCTCGTTGAGGGACTCGTATGCGTTCTTCGTAGCCAGTGGTTCCACAGTCACAGCTTTCCTCGCTTTGACAGGGGACTTTGGCTTGATAAAGCCGTCCTCGTCTCCGCTTGATTTCTCGGGGAGTGGGGGGAATTTGTTTCTTACCCGAATCCGGTTCGGCGAGCGAATCAGCCTCCGCATGTGTTGGAGCTTCTGGATTTCTGGATAATACAGTTCTTCGTATTTTTTCGTGTAGAATCTACTAATTTGTTCTTCCACGGCATCTCTGATCATGATTGTAGGCATTTCCTGCAGCTCCGTTCGTTTCATGAACTCGTGCTGCCTGTTTCTGTCGATAAAAGCCTGAACTTTCGAATTGATCAAGTTTTGGAGGTCCCGGATTCGCTTCTCAATGCTCTCTGTGCTGTTGAGCACCGGCTCAACAGCTTCCTCTTCTCTCAGCTTCCGGATTTTCTCCTCGTTTTCGGATTTTCTCCTGGCGGTTTCCTCCTCCTTTTTGGTCTTCATCCTAAAGACAGCCTTCTGGAAGACTACCAGGAGCGGAGGAGTTGGTTTTGCAGCATTTGAGATAGAGTCGGTGTTCACCACACTTTCCTTTTTGTTCGCAATAGTTTCCATCAGATATAGGTACCACTTTAACCCTCCAAAGCACCATAATCTCTCTATCAACGATCATTTTCATATAATGCTACAAAAATTCACAACGCCATTCCTGACTTGCAAATGCCAAATCGCCAATCAGAATCTGTCTTCCTATGTTCCAAGTCTGTCATATATGGCGGATCGGGCTCCTCGTTTTTTTTTCGGCAATAGCTGCTTTAGTATTGAAACTTTTCACTTTTAGGTGCATTAACCTGACTTTTCATGTGTTGCCATTTTTGTGTTTTATGTAGCGCTTTTGTTGTATGCTCAGCAAAACTTCTTTGCCTCTTTGAGAATGATGGTATGCCACATGCCACATCTAACTTAAAAAAGCATTTGTTTTCATATTTTGAAATTCAGTGAAAATGAAAATCATTTCAAGAGGCATGAATCAGGTAACTCCTGATTCTTAAATCGGATACATCGTTTGAAATAATATAAGCCCGCTTGTGTATAATTTTACCTTTGTTAACCAGCTTACTATGAATATATGCATTTTTCACTCTCATTTTGCGAATACTCTTTCTTGTTTGAAAGTCAAGTTCAAATATATTTTTATATTGTGAGTAGGACCGGATCAAACAACTGCGGAGCCCGAAACCTATTCCATGTAAGCATGATGTGTGCTATAACAAATAACTCAAAGGATCTACTTGGAATATTTTGTGGCATATGAATATTTTTGATTTTTGTAATCAACTCCATACAGCTGTATCCATCAACGTTTCCATTATTGTTTACTAGTGTGTCATTCCAAACTTCCATAAAGATGTTTTGTTGATATCAGATATAGTCCAGTCAGTGAATGGTTGGGGGAGTGCATTTAAAGAAAGATAATTTTTGGCTTCGGAACCTTGTTAAGACTGGTTAGGAGGTAAACATACTAACTATTTACACTCCTGAGGATCGCGTCAGGGGGACGGAAAATTCACCATTCTAGATTTTTCTTTGATATTGAAAATTATATCAACTACGAAATTGAAGATGATAAAATTCACTCAAAGTTTTCTATCATTGATTTATAATTTCTTTCCGATAGTTCTGCAAAAAAAACTCACTACACTACACGTTTTTCGTCAAGCTTTTGTCTGAGTACCTCAGCTCTTCATTTTACCGTAAAATCCTTGGTGAAAAAGGTGCAGAGCATTGAATAATCTTCTTTGAAATGACGTGAACTATTTCATTTCATCTGATATAATATATTAGAAGTTAGAACTATATGGAAATGTCTGGGTACTTTTATTTATTTATTTATTTATTTATTTGAGACTTTACAAACATTTTTACTTAATATTCTTAATATTCCTCAAAAATAGATTTTCAACAACTATTAACTTTTGAACGGTCGAGTTTGAGGGTTCAATTGATACCTTTTCCGAAATGTCTTTCAATTCTCCATAAAATACCTAGATCTAGATCAAACACCACTTTAAACAACCACAACAAACTGTCAAATATATGCGACATTTTTAACTGCAGTGACATTTTTAACTGCAGTGAGTGTGGCCTAAGTAATAAATTTCGTGCACATCTTTAAGCATATTGGAAGTGGATTAACTCTGTTTTTTTATGTTTATGTATGCCATTTTTCATATTTTTTTCCATCCGGAATATCCCAGTCAGGCCCTGTCTCCAGAGCCCCGATACATCCTGAGGTCGCGCTGGTGTGTCATCAATCCAAGTAAACCTTCCCCACGTCCATGACGTGAGTGATTACTAGGTCCGCGAATCATGTGCCCTGAGTAAGCAGAGTGAACCAAGAATTACGGCCTTCTGCATTCTTTCGGCTAAGATTTGTGCTGAATCACGGCAAGCCGGTATGATTTTCAGATTCGAGTGCAGTGTGTCCATCATTCGACCAAGTACCCCTATAAACAGAACTACCATTTTAACAGAATTGTTTCGGTGAAGTCTGCGGAGTTCAAAGAGTAAGTCTCGAAATTTTGTCCTCTATTTGGACAATGTTCAGGCTTATTGGCTTGTATATGCCTAAGAGTGGGGAGTGAGTAGTTCCAGTAGATTCGGCACTCCCCATTCTATGGATATAGGTTGAGTCCTCCTAAGCTGGACAGGCTCACAGCAAATGCTCACAGAACCTAAAGATATAAGGCCTATAAGCTTACTGCCCATATTATCCAAAATTATCTAAAGGGTAGGAGAAAATCGAATACGCCACTATGTGAATGAACATAATCTAATTCCTAACAAACAGTCGGGATTCAAACCAAAGCATAGTTGTGAAACTGCACTTCTTAATATCACTGACGATATTTTAAGAGCTAATGATAAAAAGCAAGTTACAGTCTTAACGCTTTTAGATTTTTCCAAGGCATTCGAAACTATCAACCAAGTCTTGTCCAAGATGTTGCCTTATCGTTTTTTAAAAATTATTTCCACTCCAGATCCCAGGTAGTCAAAATTGAAGATACAATTTCTCTCCCACTGACACTATCCTCCGGGGTGCCCCAAGGTTCGATTCTGGGACCTCTCTTGTTCACCATATACACCTCTTCCTTTGCCGACTGTCTGACAACTTGTAATTCTCATTTCTACGCAGACGATACGCAGATTTATCATTCTTTCAATGCTGATAATCTATTTCTTAATCTCCAGCTCATTAATAAAGCTATTTCCAATCTGATAAGCGTGGCAAATAAGCATTATCTTCTTATAAATCCACAAAAAAGTTCAGCGTTGGTTTTCGGACCAATTAAAAAACGAAATCTCATCTTAAATTCGGTTGAGATACTAGTTAGCGGCATCCCTATACCAATAAAAGACAACGACAAGAACCTTGGATTAACAGTAGACCATACACTGAAATTTGAAAAACATGTAAATAGCTGCTTAGTTGTGGCCTACGCCAACCTGAAAATGTTGTATCATTCACGTCAGTACCTCTCAAAGAAACATAAAATTCTGCTCTGCGATTCGCTGGTGCTCTCGCGTTTCAACTTCTGCGCCAGTGTGTATAGACCATTTCTCAGTAGTAACAATATCAGAAGAATACAAGTCCTTCAGAATTCGTGCCTGAGATTAATACACGGCATCCGGAGACGGCACCATATATCCCACAAGTTAATTGAAACAGAATGGCTCAATATGGCTAACAGAAGAAATCTTCTCACTTGCTGTCTTTTTCAAAAAAAAAAAACCCCTCCCTATCTCTATGAAAAAGTTTATTTCAGATCTGGAGTCCACAGGTTGAATACTGGTGCTAGTTCTAATAATCTAATATCCTGCCCAGGTCACCTCACAGAATCATTCAAAAAATCATTCACATTTCAAATTATGAAAATACATAATGGCCTCCCAAAAAAATCAAATCTCTACCAACACAAAAATTCAAAAAAGTATATAAAAAAATATTACTTCAAGCCCAAAACAATCCTCTCTAGAGGTATTAAACCTTGACTGTTTTCATCCAAATGCCGCGCTAGACTAAGTTAAAGAAAAAATCTTCTTTTGTATTGTGTTCGTCTGTTAGCAATTTTTTTCCTGGAATTATCGTGTTATTTTTTTTTTGTTTTTTGTTTTTCGCACAGCTCAAGATGAAAAGCAGCATTTGTGCGTATCTACCTGTAGGTACAACCAATACCGCTGATCTTCGGCTTTTTCATCATCGATATGTCTCTGAATACTATTTGTCTTAATTTTATTATTTTTTTTTGTATCATATTTGATGATGAAATGAAGGCGTTATTATTATTATTATTATTATTATGGTCTCAGCGACAAGCTCTGCATCTAAGCTGACAGCAAATGCATTATGGTCTCAGCTGCCCCACGACACGCTCTGCACTAGTGTCAGGGACCTCTATACCCACCACGCGACTGCGGTAGATGGAGGCGTTGAAGACACCATCCTAACAGGCCATTATGGAATCTCTCTGTTTCCGACTTCAGCCCACTTGACCTGAGAAATGCGAAGTTTTTGGATAAGCCAAGGTCTTCAGTGTTTTTGAAGAGGACCCCATGCATTGGCTCATCCTCATGTAGCTGTAGAAGAGTCAAACTCTCCGCAGCTTTGACGTGGGCTTTTTGCTGAACAGGTTCCAACTCGGAGACAGAGTTTGGATTCGTCCGTTCAGTGTCGAAAACGAGACCGTCTTCATCGGCTGCACGGCTTGCTGCCTTGAAAATAAATGCTTCAATCCCTGCTTTTTCATGATCGCATACTGAGCAGAAAGGGAACTGAACTCCTGATGACTTCACAGTCCCCATCCAGTACCATTCTGTTATGTAGACACTCCAAGCACAAAAGTCCGTGGCCTCTGCGTTGTCTGGGGAAGTATAACCGTGGATCAGATGACTTTAAATGCATCATTTTGCGAGTTTTTACGTCGAGTTGTCGCAGCTCTTCCTGGATCCATTTCATTACTCCACAGGAGTAGAGTAGAATCGGAACGGCAACTTTGTTCTTCCCCTACAGTTCTGATGGGCAGATCTGTTGGAGTTTATGCTGATTCTTGCCAGTGGATACCTTTTGTGAGTGGCGTTGTTCCACCCCTAGGTAAGTATATGTTTCTCTGGCATCCAGATTCCTCGTATCGTTCTTTTATCATATAAACCGTGGCATATTTGTCTGTTCCAAACTCCATTCTGATAGCATGCGTGTACTCTTGCACCACCCTCAAGGACTGATGAAGATCCTTTTCTCCGGATGCATACAGAAGATCCTTTTCTCCGGAGGCATATAGTTTGTTGTCATTCATGTAAAACAGATGCCTCCGGTTGCTGGGGGTGCCGCAGTCGTATTCGCGGGTTTTCCGTAGTACATTGGACAATGGCAATATGGAGATGCAGAAGAAAAGAGGGCTGAGGAAGTCTCCTTGAAACGAGCCCCTTCTGAAACTAACGTGCTCTGTTTGGACTATGACTTGACCAGATGTTAAGATGAAGCGAGTCCTCCAGAGCGGTATAAGCTATTCAATGCATCTTACTACTCGATTGGGTACTGCAAGGCATGTAAGCAAATGCATGATGAGCTCATGCGATGTTGTATCAGATGCCTTGTGATAATCGATCCAGGCCATTGAAAGGGGTTATACTTATACTGCACGTAGTCATGCTTGATGCATTTGTCGATCAGCAAGTTCTCTCTGCAAACAGCGACCCCCTTCTTTGACCCTCTTTGCTCATAACTGAGGAGTGTATTCGCATGTACAAGATGTGGGTAAACATCTCATAACATGCATTCAAGCATGTTATCACTCTGCAGTTCTTCGGATCATACAAATCTGCGTTTTTGGTAATTAGCACGGTTTGACCTTCGACAAACCAATCCGGAATCTGTTGCTTTCCATCTAGCCATGAGTTGAAATTTCTTGCTAGATGATGGTACATAGGACAAATTGCGCAGGTCATTGTGCTCAGGCCAGCCTGAGCGCATTGACCTGCAGAAATCTTCGAACTGCGCTAGGGCTAAATTATCTACATTAAAAGGTTGCGGAAATTTCCACCGACGGGTTATTCACAACACGTAGAAGCTCTTGGAATAGGCGAGAAGGTAGGCTCGTCTTGAATTTGCGGCGATTCGCCGCACTGCGAGTGTGGAGGGCCTATTGGCCACCACGTAGTCCGCCACATACACTGGATACAAGACGCGTGTTGCCTCGCCGACGTGATCTGAGCTTCCATCTTGTGAATGCATCGCTCATGCCTCCCAAGCAGAGGTGTGGTATCGCTCCTCTCTGCTTGGGCCAGAGTCTGAGCGGCGTCATACACAACAGAATTGATCTGCCAGATGTCAGCCTCTTCCGAGAGGACATCGTCAACTTCTGCATCCACCCGTGCCAGTTGTTGTGGCTTCAGGGGCTCCGTGTTATGAAGCGCCCTGCAGGTTCTGATGCCTTCCGTTGGTATATGCGGGTCTCCTTCACAGCGAGACGGACGCGTGGCATATTTTGTGCAGAAAAGGTAGTATGCTCTAGGTGTTTCTCACACATTGGGAACCGAGTCTTTGGGTATACTCAAGGGTTAGCTCATCATACCCACGATATATTATTACTATTATCATTAAAACATTAAAGATTTCAATACAAAAATTTTCATCTAAAACAAAATTGCGGTACCTAATGTTAGAATTTTTCGAAGAGAAACCTAGAAATATGTATGAAAAGAAGCTTGGTTGAAGAGGCATACCATAAAGTAATCTCCCCCCCCTGGGTCAAAATTTGAACGGATTCAGATTGTTCTTTTTCCGCATCAATTATTGCTAAGCCTTGTCTACAGCAGCATTAACCTCTGTATCAAAATCTAAAAAATGAGTTTTGGAAACGACATGTTCAGATATCAGTGATTTTGATAATCTAATTTAATGATACCTAGCAAGAGTCGTGAGATGAATATCAGGACTGTTTCGTTCCAACTTTATTTATTATTGTAGTCTGCACCTGTCGTGAAGCGGGGAGTACTGAACAAAGGATTATCCAATTTTTGGAATTTTCGAATTGTACAGGGCTAAAAATCTCCCTGTTGCAGCATTGCCCACTCAAATCAAGATTTCCTGAAATGAATATATATTATGTTTGGAGAGAATGAAGGTATGAAAAGATTTGATTTGAAAAATGAAATATCACTTCTGAAATTTTTTCCTCAGATTTATTCTAATAATATAATAGCAGAAGGACTGCATCTGTATTTGACTGGTATTTTGCAAATTCCTTCGCTACATGACTGAAATACGTGCAAAATAATTCTTTGATCTGCTTCTTCTATATCATGCCTTGGCAGTTCATCTAACTCACCACAAGAATGTGTGATATTCGTTTCACAAGTTTTCTTGTCGGTAGCCCTGCAAATTATTTCTATACCTGGCCAATTATACCCTTCACTTTTTTCAAAAATGTATTTCCGAAAGAAATTCTGTAATAAAATCTTATTCTTAGTCGATACTCAGAATAACTTATCTTGCTTTTGCGTAGGTACATTTTCGTTAATTCTGTGGATATGTATAAATTCATTATTATATCGGTCTAATTATACCGATATAATAGATGAACTGCAAAGGCACGGTGTAGAAATAGTAGTACAGTTTCAGGATATAGGTACTTCAATTTTAACTAATTTATTCATTTAACGGTCTGAACATCAACTTAATGAGAAATTATTATGGAACACAAATTGTTCAGGAATAGTTTAAAAATAAAATGTTCACTGAATAGTCCAAATTTCGTGTTTTTTCAATAATAATAATATATAATAAAGGGAAAAGGATCTTCATCGTTCCTTGAGTTTGGTGCAAGACTACACGCATGCTATCGGAATGGAGTTTGGGATCGACAAATGTGACACGATATCTCAAAAGAAGACGATGCGAAGAATACGAAGAAGACGTTCAGCTCGTAGACGAAAGCTTTTCTACATCATCTGGATGTCGCAGAGACGTATATTTACCTAGGGGTGGAACAACGTCACACCCAATTGATAACCACTATTGAAAACCCTCCCTGCGGCAAGTACCAGCAAAAGCTCCGACAGATCTGGTCATCAGAACTGTCGGGAAAGAACATGGTGGCTTTAACTAATACGCTTGCCGTTCCGCTTCTACGTCACTCCTTTGGAATAATGGAAAGAAATCAGAAAGAGCTGCGACAACTCGACGTGAAAACTCGCAAAATGATGCATCTTCATAGGAGCTTGCATCCTAAGTCGTCTGATCCACGGTTATACTTCCACAGACATCGGAGAGGCCACGGAATTTTGTTCTTGGAGTGTCTACATAACAGAATGTTACTGGATGGAGCCTGTAAAGTCATCAGGAGTTCAGTTTCCTTTCTTTGCTTGGTATGTGATCATAAAAAAGCAGGGATTGGAGCATTTCTTGTCAAGACAGCAACCCGTGCAGCCAATGAACTCGGTATCGTATTCGACACTGAATGGACGAACCCAAACTCTGCCACCGAGTTTCAGAAAAAAGCCCACGTCAAAGCTGCGGAGAGTGAGGTTCTCCTACGGCTGCACAAGAATAAGTCAAGAACATGGAAGACCTTGGCTCATCCAGAAACCTAACCTTCAAATTTCTGAGGTCAAGTGGGCTGAAGGCGGAAACCAAGGTATTTCATAATGGCCTGCCATGATGGTGTGTTCAACACCCTCGTCTACCATAGTCGCTTAATGAGTAAAGAGGTCCCTGACATTTGATACAGAGCATGGTGGGGCTGCTGAAACCATAATGCATTTGCTGTCAGCCTGTCCAGTCGCAGCCTATGTCCACAGGCATAACGCGGTGCAACGAGTGTTATAATACCATCTACAACACTCGTACGGTATGGGCGAGACATCGGCGTTGCCTTATGCTCCGGGGGATTTTGAGTCCATTTTGGAGATTGGTAGGTGCCGAATTTATCGGAACTACCCATTCCCCCTGCCCTCAGGCAAATACAAGTCAATAAGCTTCTGTAAAAATTCGAACGAGTTCGAATATATTGTGCCAGAGAGGTATCAACAATGTGAAAGAATACGGGGTACATTTCTCTCAATGCGTTTCCACCAAGTGGAAAATAAAAGACAAACAAGACAAATCTGTCAGAAAACAACTACTTCCCTCGCTAATACCACGACATCTGACAGATATTTGTGCAACGTTCTTCCAAGAAGACCCAATTGCAAGTGCTTGTCTCATAATTAAAAAGAAAATTATCCTTCATTTGGCTGGGAATGACCACCTGCAGACATGCATATTTCAAGGTTTATTGCCTCTCATCAGTGACAGGGTAGGTCGGACAACATTATAATTGTCGTTTCCCTCAAAGAATACATCTGTCAGAAAACAACTACTTCCCTGGCTAATACCACGACTGTTTAATTACGAGACAAGCCTTGCAATTGGGTCTTCTTGGAAGAACGGTGCACAAATATCTGTCAGATGTAGTGGTATTAGCGAAGGAAGTAGTTGTTTTCTGACAGATTTCTCTTGTTTGTCTTTTATTTTCCACTTGGTGGAAACGCATAGAGAGAAATGTACCCCGTATTCTTTCACATTGTTAATACCTCTCTGACACAATATATTCGAACTCGTTCGAATTTTCACAGAAGCTATATATATATATATATATATATATATATATATATATATATATATATATATATATATATATATATATATATATATATATATATATATATATATATATATATATATATATATATATATATATGTAATGATTCCAAATCGGTTCGTGCAGTGAAGTATGTTTACTTTTCTTTGGTAAATACAATGCTTGAATTGGTATGGTAGGCAAATACGAAATTCTCGTCATTTGGAATATGTAAGTGGTTTGGTATCAGCCCAACGTAGTTTCTTGGGATTTTTCACTCCGCTGAACATTATATTATTGCAAATTCCTCATTTCAATTTGACTGAAGGGTAATTCTTCGGTTAGACCAAGCATCTGAATTTGAAATTTTTTTTTATCCAAATGAAATTTTTGGCGGTCACGACTATTTTCGGAGATATTGGTCCATTTTCTTGGGAAACTTCACCATTTGACAGATTGTATTTCTGTAATGAAAAATACGCGAAATTTAATTCTCTTTCAATCAAGACACCACACTAAACCAAGATATGGTTGGGTATGCTAGGGTATAGCACATACTAGGTATATGGATCATAGTAATTAAGTACGTTCTTTTATGTAAAAAGTAGTCTTTATTTTTGTGAAGCCGAACGCTGAATTTTTTCCTGCGTTTACATTAATTACGCATGTTAATGCCCTTGTGTATGCGTATGATAATGCTCATGTTTGTGCGAACATATGTGTGCGCATGTGTATATATGTTTGCGTACATGCAAAAAATAGTTTCCGTGATCTATCATGTTTCTTACATTCTGCCAGTCTGCATTGTGCAGTTAATGTCATCATCTCATTTTTCCACTAATTTTTTCATTAATCACTCTCTGAAATATTTCATGTTAAATAATTCTGAAATAAAATTGGCAACGGCGCAAATGAACCCGAACAAACAAACCCGTTGCCAACATTGTATACACAAAAAACCATACATTCAGTGTTCAACAATCAAATTCCAATGATTTGTTTACGTTTCGAAGAATGGTGATTTTTTGAAAAAATAATAGTTTTTTCCATTAAAAAGTGCTGAAACGAAGTAAATAAGTGTGTGTGTGTGTGGTTTTCTGATTGAAAGAGAATAAAATTTCGTGTATTTTCCATAACAGAAATTCAATCTGTCAAATGGTGAAGTTTCCCAAGAAAATGGACCAATATCTCCGAAAATAGTCGTGACCGCCCAAAATTACATTTAGATTTTTTGTCCAGGAGACCAAACTACGTAAGCTGCAAACAAAAAATTCTAATTGTGTTCGAGTGCGTCCCGCTATTAAGATGACCTGGTCATCCGCAAATGCCTGTGCAACGATCATGTCGTCTTTGTCCATTCGGTGTCCACGGTCTCGAACCAGCCCTTTATCACAGCTGTCCATAGGATGGGGCCTAGGCTCGAGCCCTGTGGGCACCCCCGTCCAGTGTGTCTAGTGATTTGTCCGCTTGTGACTTTTCTCCCTTTGAGGAAATCAGTACACAAGTTAGTCAGGTTGTCAGGTGTTTTTAGTGTAATGCGTGTTTTGTGTATATTCGGTATCCATGTTGTGTTAAAAACGTTTGTTTGTGTCTAGTGTGATGATTTGAGTATGGAGTTTCCTGTTTCCTGTTTTCATTGTATGTTTCGTATCATGTGTTGTATAGCGTCTGTTGTGCTGAGCGTCTTCCCGAAGCCAAAGTGATCCTTGTCTATTTTCCCATTCGCCTCCAGGAAGTACGTCAGTCTGTTTGTCAGGAGCTTGTTGAGTAGCTTGCCGAGTGTTGGCAGGAGTGAGATCGGCCTTTGTCCATTTTCTTTCTTGGAAACCCATACGATACTCGCCTCTTTCCACCTGTCTGGGAATCGTCCTTGCCTTAGGGCCATGTTGAAGATCCCCAGCAGATGTGCTCCTATTGCATCCACGATGTACCGTGCCGTCCTTCTCCGCCGCCTTGTTTGCTGTCTCCACAAGCTCCTTCAGTGTGAATTCTGTGCCGTTTTGTGTGTGTGTGTTCTGTATTCTTGTATGTTTGTTATGATGTTTGTGTGTGGGATTTCGTTTGTGGTGTCTGTGGGGAAGTATTGCTTTATGAGTTCTGTGTGTGTTTCATTTTCTGTTTTTGTCCATGTTCCGCCTTCTCTTTGTATTGTCGTCATCTGTTTCGTTTCTTTATAACGTTTTCTTAGCAGTTTGTATGCAAGGCCCCACTGATCGTTTTGACTGTTTTCGGTTAAGTAATTCTGAATTGGTTTCCTTTTGGTGTGTTTGATTTCGTCCTTGTAGTTTCGTTTTGTTGTTTCATATTTCCTTTTCTTGTCCTTGTTTTGTCTTGTTTCCACGCTTTCATTTCTTCGTTTGTTTTTCTTCTTTTCTCTTTCAACTCCTCTATCCACCAGATTTTGTTTTGTCTTGTTTTTGACTCCCTCTTTGGGATTGCGTCCGTACATGCTACTTCGCATGCACGCTGTATATCGTCTGTGAGTGTGTTTATGTCTGCCGTATCTGGTGGACTGTAGCTTTGGAGTTTATGTTTGAGTTTGTTTCGATCTGCTTTTTTTACTTTGTATGTTGATTCAATGTTTTTTTTGTCTTTTATGTTCTATATTGTATGTCACGTATCTATTGTCGCTTTATGTCTCTTCGTCGTTTACTGTCCAGTTGTGCATTGTAACCTCATAGTTATGTCTACCCAGCTCTGTCCTCTGTTGCTACTATAATATATGTTGCTATGTCAGTCCTGTCATTTTCTATTATGTATCTGTTTGTTACCGCCCAGTCCATTTCTTCCCCTCTAGTGTCTGTCTCTTGTCTCCCCCTATACCATGTTTTTCGCGTTTGAATCCCCTGCTATGATTATTCTTCCTTCAGCTCTGCTGAGTGGACCTTTTATTTTGTTGAATCACGCGTTTGTCTGCCCCCCTGGTTCGTCGTATATATTTGTTATTGTTAGTATATATTCTCCTGTCCCTATTTTTATTGTTGTTATATTTTCGTCTGCCACTTCGCTTATTACTAGGACTTCTTCTATTTATAAATATTCCCGAATTTGCATTTTCATTTTGTCTAATGAGTTCATATGTGTCTGTGTGTGTTATATATTTCTTGTATTACCGCAATGTGTATGTCTTGGTCTTGCCTTTGTCTATGTTTATTTGCAACACGTTCATGTTTTCCATCTTTATTCTATTTTTACGTAGTTCTATAATTGATATATCCCCTCGTTAATTGCAGCTTCCTGGCGTAGATTGGGCAATTTGTATCCCTGGCTTCGTGCTAACTCGGTTGTAATTTCATCGTCTCGCAGTCTGTGCAATTAGCTTCTAGTGCTTTGCAAATTTTGCCCTCGTGTCTTCCCCCACATCTGTAACATTTGTCCTCGTCTTTGCAATATTTGGCGACGTGCCCAAACGTGCTGCATTCAAAGCAAATCGCCACCCGTACGTTTTCCTCCACTCCCATCGCTATGAGGTCAATGACTTCTTTCATTGTTTTCCCTGGTGAGGTTTGTATGGTACGACCTTTTATGTATCATTTTGATTGAATTCCGGACGTGTTCTTCTCCATGTGAGTTTATGAATTCATCATTTTCTATTATCAGGGCCTCTATTACCTCTTCTTCCTCAAATCCCGCTTCGATACCTGTTAACATTAACATCGGTTCGCTGCCTCCCATGTGTTTCATCTGGAGTGTTTCATTCTTTTTCCAGTGGTCATGTAATATCACCACTTGTTGTTCGTCCTTGGCTTCCACAATAATTTCTCCGTTGATTGTTTGTCTGACGTTTCTCAGTCCTCCCGTTTTTTTCATTTTTCATAAGTGTTTCCTTCACTGCTTCTAATGTGATCTTCGGGTCCGTATTTTCTGGTATCCTTACAACAAGTTCGTGTTTCCTATGTGAAGGTGAGCTCCATTCAGTCGGTGTTGTCCTGTTGATAGGTGTTTTCAATGCCATATCTGCATAGGTTGGTCCTAATTGTTCATATGTTTGTTCTGGTGTTCTCTTTTGTTACTGTGCCGGTTGAAACTGTGGAAATGCCCTGGTTGTTGGCTGTAGTAGTGGTGTTGGATGTAGCCATTGGGTACCGCTTGTTTGTTGAGTGGCATTTGCTTGTTGCCTTGTTTCTGTGCATTGTTGTACTTGTTGTATGAAGTTCTGAATTTGGTCACTTTTTGTCGTTGTTAATGATGGGAAGTTTTCCCTCATTTGTTTGTTCTACTGGGCTCTCGATCTCCAGAGTTGTACTTGCCTATTCAGCTTGGCGTTTAGTACTAGAATTTTTACCATTTTGCGTATTGTACTGGTTAATTTTTGCCATTATTTCGTGGCACGTGTTTCTTACTGTGGTTTGGTCTGTTTTATTGAGCTTATTTGTTTTATCGTTTGCAATTGTGTTTTCTATTCGTTTTATGGCTTCCATAATAAAAGAGACAGTGGGAATGTTAAGGGTGTTCCGATTACATTAACATGTGAAATGATTCAATCAAAATTACCAAAAATTTATTTGTCATTCAAAGAACACATATTTATCAAAAACTTAAAAAAAAGCTATGAATTATAACACTTGGCCTCATAGGGCAGTGATAAGAAATATAATGTTCAACCCTGATATCTTAGTATTGAATGTACGAAGTGGTAATCATAATAAGGGAAACAACTTGAATGTTGATATATACAATTATGATGTTAATTTTATTTGTTCGACAGACACTGGGTTCTAGGAAACCTCAGGACAACATTTTCATTTCGATAATTTTCTTTATATTGAAAAGTTATTACTATAGGAGCGCCACAAGAAATAATGATAACAGCCGTCCTCTACCCGCACAAACTACGCCTTTGGGTACACTCTATGAGTGTTTATGAAAGAACATTATTATTATTTTTTTTATCCGATAGGAATTACTCAGACAGGCCCTTTCTCCGGAGCCCCGGCACTTCCGGAGGGTGCGCTGGTGTATCATTAACCCCAGTAAACACTCCCCACTTCCGTGGGGTGAGTGATTACTGGGTCCGAGAGTCATGTGCCCTGAGAAGACGGAGTGAAATAGGAATAACGGCCTTCTGCATTCTTCCGGCCAAGTTTTCTGCCGCATCATGGCAAGCCGGTATGATTTTCAAGTTTGAGAGCAGTGTGTCCATTATTCCACCAAGGACCTATATCATCAGAACCACCATCTTGACAGAATGGTTTGGATAAAGCCTGCGGAGTTCAAAGAGAAGATCTCGATAATTAGTCCGTTTTTCCTCCTCTTTTCGGACGATGTTCGTTTCGCCAGGAGCTGAAAACTCAATTACGAAAATCGTCCTACTTTGATGGTCGAGGAGGACTACATCAGGCTTATTGGCTTGTATTTGCCTGAGGGTGGGGAATGAGTAGTTCCAATATATTCGGCACTTATCATTCTCCACAACTGACTCAATATCCCCCGGAGCATAAGTCAACACCGGTGTCTCGTCTACACCGTACGAGTATCGTAGATGGTAGTACAACACTCGTAAGGCCGCGTTATGCCTGTGGATATAGACTGAGAACGCATAAGCTGGACAAGCTGACGTAAACGCATTATGGTCTCAGCTGCCCCACGACACGTTCTGCATCTAGTGTCAGGGACCTCTATACCCATCACGCGAATGCGATAGACGAGGGAGGGTGTTGAAGACACCATCGTGGCAGGCCATTATGAATCCCTCGATTTCCGACTTTAGCCCACTTGTCCTGAGTAAAGCGAAGGTCAGGTTTCTGGATAAGCCAAGGTCTTAAATGTTCTTGAAGAAGACCCCATGCACTGGCTTATCCCTATGTAGCTGTAGGAGCCTGTCACACTCCGCAACTTTCACGTGGGCTTTTTGCTGAACGGGTTCCAATACGGCGACAGAGTTTAGGTTCGTCCGTTCAGTGTCGAATACGAGACCAAGTTGATCGGCTGCACGGGTTGCTGCCTTGAAAAGAAATGCCCTAATCCCGGGGATATGATGACTTTACAGGCTCCATCCAGTATCATTCTGTTGTGTAGACACTCCAAACTCAAAAGTCCACGGCGCCTCCTGGCTGTCTGTGGAAGTATAACCGTGGAACAGACGATTTAGGATACAAACTCCTATGAAAATGCATTCATTATTTTGCGAGTTTTTACGTCAAGTTGTCGCAGCTCTTCCTGTGTCCATTTCATTACTGCAAAGGGGTAAAGTAGAATCGGAACAGCAGGCATATTAGTTGCAGCAACTTTGTTCTTTCCCGACAGCTCTGATGACCAGATCTGACGGAGTTTGTGCTGATACATGCCATGGGGAGAGCTTTTGACAGTAGCTACCTCTTGGGTGTGGCGTTGTTCCACCCCTAGTTAGGTATACGTCTCTCCAGAATCCAGATGATGTAGGATGCTTCCGTCTACGAGCTGTATTTCTCCGTATTTCTCGCATCGTCCTCTTCTGAGATGAACCGTGGCTCATTTGTCGATCCCAAACTGCATTCCGATAACATGCGTGTACTCTTGCACCACCCTTAGGGACTGATGAAGGTCCTTATTTCCGGAGGCATAAAGTTTAAGGTCATCCATGTGAAACAGATGGGTGACCTTATGCCTCCGGTTGCTGGTGGTGCCGCAGTTGTATCCGCGGGTTCTCCGTAGTGCAACGGACAATGGCAGTAGTGAGATGCAGAAGAGGAGAGGACTGAAGGAGTCTCCCTGAAACACGCCCCTTCTAAAGATAACCTGCTCTATTTGGACTTTGACTTGACCAGATGTTATGGTAAAGCGAGTTCTCCAGAGCGGCATCAGCTGTTCAACGCATCTTACTATTTGATCGGGTACTGCAAGGCATCTGAGCAAATATATGATGAGCTCATGCGATGTTGTATCAAATGGCCTGCGATGATGGATCCAGGCCATTGAAAGGTTACGCTTATACTGCACGGAGTCCTGCGTGATGCATCTGTCAATCAGCAGGTTCTCCTTGCAGCCAGCGACCCCCTTTTTTGACCCTCTTTTCTCATATATCCTTTCATACACCGGCTCAACTGAGGATAGTATTCGCATTTCGTGTAAATATCTTATAACATGCGTTCAGGCATATTATCGGTCTGTAGTTCTTCGGATCGGACAAATCTCCGTTTTTGGGGATTAGCTGGAATCTGCTGCTCCCCATCTAGCCATGAGTTGGAAACTCTTGCTAGATTTAGGCCATCGGGGCCTGGAGCAGCAAAGTTTTCAGAGCCTTCTAGGGCCCATCGAACTTCTTCCGAGGTTATCGGATTGCGCAGTTCATTGAGCTCAGGCTGACGAATCCTCCTGCAGAATGCTCCTAACTACGCTAGTGCTGGAGTATCTACGTTGAGTGGTTGCGGAAACTTGTGAATGCCCTTCCAGAAGGTTTCTACCCGATCAGCCGCCGGCGGGTTATCCACAACACGTGGAGGCTCTTGGAATAGGCGGGAAGATTTATCGCGGAACTTCAAGTTTTCAGTGATGCTCCTCGCCCGCCTCACCAGTGCCTCTTTTGCAGCCACCAGGATTCGTATCCTATCAAGACAGTGCTGTTTGATGGTAAACAGCATGTCTTGATTTAATGTGTGGTGAGCTCGTCTTAAATTTGCAGTTATTCGTATTGTCTCGCCGACTTGATCTAAGCTTCCATCTTGTGAATGCGTTGCTCGTGCCTCCCAATCAGAGGGGTGGTATCCCTCCTCTCCGCTTGGGACATGGCCTGAGCGGCGTCGTACACGGTAGAGTTGATCTGCCAGATGTCAGCCTCTTCTGAAAGGACATTGTGAATCTCCGCATCTACCCGTGCCAGTTGTTGTGGCTTCAGGGGCTTGGTGTTATGAAGCGCCCTGCGGGTTCTGATGCCTTCCATTGGTGGTATGATGCGGGCCTCCTCTACAGCCAGGTCAACACGTGGCATATCTGCCACTTGTGCCACTGCGTTAACAGGCTGAGGAGGGGCTCTTACGTAGTCTCGAACCCGAAGGTGGGATACATAATCCCTCAGATTTTGTGAGGAAAAGGCAGCATGCTCTGGGTGTGTTGCACACCATGTATCCTCTTCGGGCGGGCTCACTGCTCTCATAGCAATGCAGAAGACTGTCCCTTAGTTCATCCGTTTACTTAAAGCGTCCGTTGTCATTGCGGTTGTGATTGTTTGGCAGATCATCGTTTTGGGCCCCTCCACCTTGCCAATGACCCCTCATCCGACGGGGTCGGTTGTGGGGGCCTCTTTCTCGTCTGTCTAGATTACTATTATTTTTATTATTGAAATAAAGAAATGAAAGGTGTCGCAATTCTCGTTAAAACTGATAGAGAGGTATATTGAATTGATCTCACTGAATATTGCGATGGATGAGACAGAAATTTGTGGCATTTCTTGTGATTTGAGTATAGAAAAAACTATAATGTAGTGTTGCTATCGCTCTAGGCGTTTGAATGATTTTTAGATTAGATAGATTAGATACTATTTTTAAATGGAAATTTGAAATCAACTGTCAATAACTTTCAATGTGATGATTTCAATGCAGATTATTGTGATAATTTCAGTTCGGCTTTTAACAAAATTTGAGATGTAGAGTGTTTCAACCTGAAATATACCATATCGTGACCTACAAGAGATACCACTAGTAGTGCCACTACAATTGACCAAATATTCACTAACGTATATGAAGAAACAACATGTTGTTTTGTTGATAATGATATATCCGATCACAGTCTAGTCTTTTGCAATCTGCTGTTGAGCAAAATGCAATAGGCAACAAAAATAGAATACAGTAGACGTTTTAGTAAGGGAAGTATAAGTCAATTTAAGAAAAATGGAAATAGGTTTGGAGTTAAGGATAAAACTGGCAATATTCTTGCATTTCAGACATCTTCGTCAACATTCTTTTACTACTTTAAGATTTTTTTTCCAAATTACCTACTCGTTCAAGAAACCAAAACAAAAAGAAATGGATTTCCACATGAAATAAAACAATCTATTGAAAATTTGAAAGACCTTCTCAACCTACAAAATTGTTATCCATAACTGAAAAATATAATTATGTAGTCACAAGAAACGGCATATGATAATTTGATAGCTAGAACACAAGAGGAATATTATCAGAACAAAATAAAATATTCAGACAATTCTTCAAGATCCACTTGGCAACTGGTGTCAGAGCTATCTGATAAATCCAATGCTAATATGAAATCAAGTATAACAATAAATGATGATAACATCATTACTAGCAATCCTAGAGACGTAGCCAATCTCTTCAATACATTCTTTGTAGAATTTTTTCTACGAGACGTTACATTACCTCCAAATTCTTTATTTCTTATGCGATATCAGGATCTTGAACTATTTCAGTTAAGTGCTTAAAAGTAAACGAAAAAACTAATTTTCTTCAAGTTGGATGAGATACCTAGAATTCTATTGAAAAAGTGCATAACAAACTTATAACCAGTCAAATTTATGGTTAATCTATCATTTTATATTGGAGTTTTTCCAGACTTACTGAAATGTGGTGGATTAACACCAGTGTATAGGAAGAACTGTTGACAGAGTCTTTCAAATTATAGACCAGTCACAGTTCCATCAACTTTTTTCAAAGAATTCGAGTATTTTTAGATAGATTAATGTCATTTTGTGAAGAATGTGATTTCGAAAAATCAACATGGACACTTGTTGTTTTCTTATCATCAAAAAATAATAGGAATATATTGAAGCGGGAGAAGGCCCTTTTGAAATCTTGTTGAATAGGTATGGAATAAGAGGTTATCCTCTAGATTAAATAAAATCATTTATATTGAAACGAACATATTATGTAGCTATCAACAGTCACTTCTCACAGCATGCTGAAATAGATACTGGTGTTCCTCAGGGGCTATACTAGGACCAACCCTGTTCCTATTCTATATTGATAACGTGGATAAACATTCAGTATCTGCATCTTTCACAATGTGTGCTGATGAAACGTCGTATCTGATAAAGGGACACTTTGAAATTAGGTGTTGATTTTTTTGAATAAGCTTACCAAATAATTCTTTTCTCAATACATCGAAAACTAAAGCACTGAGGTTTCACTACGTTCCAAAAAATTTAATACGCTTTCATTCCAATTCAATGAATCGAGTCTATCGAATCAAACTATTTTTCTAGGATTATGAATACATAAAAATATCAACTGGAAGATTCACTACAATAACCTGATCTCAAAGTTAAATTTGATTGCCTTTCAGTTCAGAAATTAACGGCATGTACTCAATTGATACTGCTCTGCTATGCACAAGTTGAGAGTAGGCTACTATAAATACACGGGGTAATCTTTTGAGGTTTATCTAGCATAGCGAAAGATATCTTTGTGGCACAAAAACGAATTTTACTATCAATGACGGGGCTTTCTTGCATCGACGCCTGCAAAGATGTATTCAAAAATTTGAAATTATTAATACTGCCTTGCTTAGTTATATCAGAGTTGAGTATTCACAAATAATGAAATATATGTGAGAAACAAACAAAATCATAGTTTCAATACAAGACAAAAAAATAATTTTTCAATTCCATTCGGAAAATTCTAATCTAGTCTAAAGTCCCAGTCATATGGCCCTCAGGATATGTGCAATGATCTTTCTACAAATGTGAAAAGCTGCCATACGGAAGAAGTATTCAAACATAAGCTGAACTCGTACTTAACAGAACAGTGTTTTTCTAAACTAGATGAACACTTACCATAGGAGTCTGCAGTAAAATCTGGAATTTTTGGTTCTATTTTATTTTCATATTGCGTGGGTAGGTATACATTTTATATACACAATTGGCATTTTTCATACGGTTCGTAACTGTCTCAACAAAATACATGATTATTATTATTATAAAAATATTAGAGAGGAGGTGTACGTCTCGCTTATCAGGAAGAAATTTTCACGGCGTTTCATTGACTGCAAGAAATGGTACAAATAATTTCTCGTCTGAGAATAAGTGCGGTAGTTCCTTTTTGCCAAAACGTCTTTGGAAATAAACATGACGTTAACTTCTAAACAATAAACTGGAATGTGACGTGAAGAAAGTACGAATCAAATGTAATGAAGGTTCAAATGAACTACCATGTTGTGCCAGACAATAGCCGAATCTGTGAAACACAGATAATGTCATATCAATGAGTGTGGTTGACGTGATTTTGACACAAAGTTGAATAATTTTTTCTCTTAGACCGTCAAGATTCCTATCTCCGAATATTTTTCAACAAGAGGAATTGCATGAAAATAGCCCCTTTGTTTTCCGATGGAGTAAATGTGGTATCAATAATATCCGTACACTCAAATGTATGTAGCCGAGAAACGATTCTGTAGACCTATGCTGATATCGATGACAATATCTCGGACTCCTTAAACTGTACATTAAAGCAAAAACCCATGAACTCATTTTTCTATTAAACTTGTACTGTTTTTTTTTACCTGCCCTGTATACATGGAATATGCGATGTTCTCAACATTGAAATTTTTTTTATATCTGTGACATGCTCTCTCCTATCCTATCTTAAAAACAAGTGGTTTACGTACCCCTATTTTTAAACCACCCTGTATAGAATAAAATGTCAGTTAACTTCGATCAAAATTGAGGTAGTTCATCCAAGCTTAATTGAATCTTCAATTCTCATCAGAAAACTCACACTGGTTAGTTAAAAATTATTCGAATCAGACTTTTTTCGTTCATCATTGAGGAATGGTATTCCTAGGATAAATAGGCGTTTTTTCAATTCTCGGAATTGTGAAAAAGAAAGCCTCACTTTTCATCTTTGATACCCTGTATATAGAAAACTAATCCACTGTTTTTTTGTGCCCATTGACACTTTTGCTGAGGAAGCTAAAATCTACAACATATCAAAAGTTTAACCGAAAGCTATTTTCCATAAGAATGGTGCGGGGTCTTTTAAGAATTGCGAGATCGTCAATTAAATGGACATGTATGTACAGCAGAATTAATTTCCCTTTTTATTTTCACCTGCCTACTTATTAGCTAAGAACACACCAGCTCAATTTTCTTAGAGTACGTGCCAATTTCAAATGAAGCCGTATCTTGATACCAAACTTTTAAGTATGCTTTCGATGTCCTTGATAAACGCTTCTGAAAAAACTTGTTCAAAATTCATTTTGCATAAAACTGCCGTTGAAAAATTTTTACACTTACGTAATAAAAGCCAGTCTTTTTGTGTCTGATTATAATGAAGCAATTTAAGTAACCTTCAAAATATTGAAATTAGTATTTTCTGAAATAAAAGAATTGATATTTCGTCAGTAGTTATAATATTTTAAGATAACATAGCGGTGATCTGGTCATTCGACACGTATATAACGTAGTGAGAATTTTTTTTTCAAAGCCTTCCATTTCCGATCTGGGATGATGAATTGAATCATATCACTTCAGTGGCAGAAGTGAAAATAAGTAGTTGAGGGTAAAAATATCATAAAAAATTCCTCCCAACGTCGCGCGTCGTGGTGGTTTTGGTTTCTCATCTCCTGGGTTTTTCATGTTCGCTAACATTACAGATAACTCATTTTCTTATATATACGATTCAAATAGAAGTAGTTTATGAAAGGATATGTTAATGACTAAAGTGATCGCAGAAGTAGTTATAAGCGTAATATTTTAATGGCACGGATCAATTATTACCAGGTTACTTACTCTATATCCCATAATTCCATCAAACGTCGCACTCAAAAAATACTGTGGATACAACTGCGGCAAATTACCTTTTCGTCTCAGAAGGACCATCTTACACTTTTTTGCCACGGGAGGAATGGACAAATGTTAGTAACTGAGAGTGACGGAAGGAAGAGTACACGTTTGCCATCGGAATAGAGAGAGGGGTCTATCCAAAGAATGTAACTATTCCTGAGAGGTCGCAGCGTGTGTCAGTACAAACTCCGACAAATATGTTCAAAAAACTACTACCAAGAAAGAACACAGTGCTTATTCAAAAATACTTTCATCTTCGATCTCACTATACTTTGAATTGGTAAAATCGGCTTGAGAAGAACTATTATAACTTGACGTGAAACTTTCAACATGGTACCCAGCCTCAGGAAGCACTTCAAATTGGCTGAATCTTGGTTTCATATTGATTTAATATGGAAAAATATATTGTAAATGTAAAGATATTATCGATCCAATATGGATGAATATTGAACATAAAATATTATTCCAATAATATTGGTGGATAATTCTGAATGTAGTGTCACTGTAATATTGGCACTAACGATAAAAAAATTGTCTACATATTATTTTCAAAATCTAGAATAAATATTGATTTTACCATATTTCTCTTATATCGATTCTAAGAATAAAAAACAATATTGCATATCCAAGTTTGATGGTATATTTGTTGAATATTTTATCACCAATATCCAAAAAATTATATCTATATTATATATTAATTTTTTTATATTGTGTACATATTGTTTTCAGCATCTAGAATGAATATTGCAATCACAATTACATCATTTCTCTATATCGATTCTGAAAATTAAAAACAATATTATATATCCGAGTCTGATAACACATGAAAATTTGAATTTTTTTCCAATATACAAAAAATCACATCTATATTGTATCGATATTGGTTGACATTCTCTTCACCAATATCAATGAAATAGTATTGTTCACAGATTGTTTCCAACATGTATAATAATGAATACCCATTCGCATATACGTCCCTTAGAATGCCACCATGGATGGAGGAATGAATTCGGCAAGCATCGAGTAGGCCTTCATGCGAGACAGTGTCAAAGGCTTTGGATACATCCAAGGCAGCCATATGCACTGTCTTAATCCCGCTTCTTGCCTCCCTTAGATCTGTATTCAGGATGCAATCCCATCTACATTCCCTCTGATGACCTTCTGCTTGTCGCTGAGAATCCCGTCGACACCTCCGGCTCTAGCACCCACCACTTTAGGAAAATGCCTGACGATAACCGACGGTATCGTATGAGGTCAGTAATCAGACGGCAAATGTTCTCGGTCCTCCCCAATGTGCTTGCAATAATAGGACTGGGGATTTTCCTCCAGTCCTTTGGCAGAATACCATCAGGCGCCTTACTATTCGCGACAAAGGCGCGGTCGACCTCCGCAGAAGTAACCGGCTTTCACAGATCGTTGTGGATTCTGGTGGGACCCACTCTATTTGGCGCCTGGTATTCCTGGCAAGGGGTCTCAGAGACTCCACACCGGTACTGGTGGAAGGCCTCCCCATCGACTTCGAGCGTTTCCGGTTTGTCTCTCTCACCATCCAAAATCTGACGGGCACATTGCACCTTATGTGTCCTGTATGACTTCTGAACAAGTCGATATTCCCGCTGCCTTCTCTCTTTTCTGCTCATGTTGGGCTCCCCACGAGGATGCCCACGTCTGTCGCCGTCTTTTGGTGGTTGTGCGGCCGGCAAGGCACCCCGAATCCACTCTAAGAGGGAATCCGTTATGTTCCGCCGGTCGCACTCACCATTAAACGCTCTGAGCGAGCAAGATCTTTCGCCCAGTCCTTCCCACTTTATCAGGGTTGCTGAGCCCCGAATAGCATCGACGAATTCATGGTCGGCGGCATTTTTTGCTAAGGGACACCAGGTTCCGTCTCGATGTCGGTATCTGAGGAGACATCGATGACAGGTCTATCCTGCGTTTCGATAAACTCTCGAATCAATCCCTTGTAGGCAGACACACGCCGCTTTCCCTCGATTTCCTCCATAGTCCTATCTGGTGTGAGCCGGACGAGCTCTTGGTTCATGAACCTCACTCCCATTCAAGTCACCTTGGCTTCAAAACGCAATCCACTACAATCCCTCGGTTGTATTCAACCGGATGTTTTCTCTAGGCATGTACTGATCACCGAATCTTGGACCTGAAGCGTCCATTACAGAATTCGCACTGAAATACTGAAATTTGGGGGAGTCCTCCGAGGAGGAGCTCCCCGATCTACTGCTCGCCTTCGTGTTCGTAAAAGCCTGCTCTCGGAAGGAGACCTGCTCGTTGGCGGGCCCTTGTTGAGTTCGCATTTCCGTCGTCGCTCCCTTCCTTAATATTTAAGCGAGACCGGGTTGGTAGCCTAGTTTCGCCGAGTCTGAACACGTTTGCCATACCTTGCGGAACCGGCGCGCCCACGATGATACGCCTGTCCGGACATAGATTGCCTCACGGTTTATTTCCAAATGTTTGAAAAATCGAATGACACCTCGTTCATATTTTTAGGAGGCGGAGAAAAAAGTTTGGCCCATAAAGCACTTGTTGACTATACTATTTCCGTTAAGTGGTGAAATATCGACTCAGTGAATTTGCCTGCCGTACCTACATATCGACTGGGTAGGAACAGTGACAGACTAAGGTACCTACCTCAGGACCCTAGGCACAAGGCAAATTTGGGGCCCTTTCTTTCCAAGATATGTGGTGTGTATATGTTCCACAAGCGATTTTTTTAATATTCCAAAGTCACGCGTATTCCTGAAATTTTAAATTGGTCAAAATTTTTATTTCACCAGGCCCAAACAAGAATGGGTAAAATGATATAGGAGTAACGAAATTTAAAAATAATCAGGCTGTAAAATAAAAATATTAAAATGAAAAATGAATACTTCACAAAGGAACTCTTCTGGCTCTGATTTGGAAAATTTGTCTATAATAAAATTATAATCAATTCCTTTTTGGCTGATTTAGATTCAATCAACAGAATCGACAAAGCATTCCAATTTGCTTGCAATAAAGAATTCCTCAAATAATCCTTAACCCTTTTCAAGGCGGAAAAAGATTTTTCTTCGCTGGTATTACATATGGGCTTAAAACATCAAAACGTTTTTCGGAAGCGAAGATTGTAAGTCATCAATAAGAAGTTTTAAAATGTCTGATAAATTTGTTATGTATCTATATTTCGTTATATTTCGTAATTGATTCCTCAATCCGTAAATTGATTGCATTTCGGATAATTTTAGGTCGAAGAAAATGCGGAAAATTATTCGATATTTTATTTCCTTAGTATCCTTGTGCTCATTAGTGGTTACATTTCCTTAGTGAACTGATGCCCTTTAGGGCCCCCCTGTTTTGCGGGACCCTAACCCATACAGCACATGTACGTACATTGGTTGACCAATGGACGTTGAATATGGAAGTTCTAGACATCCAATGGAGGTACAGACTGTAGAATGTACATCCTATGGATGTCCAGGACACCACTATGAACCTCCAATTGAAGTCCAGTAAAGTCCAATGGATGTACATTGTGCGTCTTCTGGGTGTTCATTGTACATTCATATTTGGTAATGAACGTCCAGAATATATCCAAAGAGCATCCACTGTGGACATTTTCTTGACGTCCAAAGTACATCCACTGTATTTTCGAAATGAATCCAGAGAATAAAAATTATACTAGATGTACGGCAAATCATGGAAATTACTTTGTAAATATATTGTATAGGTAAAAATAACACAGGTTCCTATACAGGATAATTCTAGTAATATAATAACAAAATTCAATTGAACAAAACAGTTTAGAATATATTAACGAATTATAACTGTGGCACATATCAACAAAAAAAAATTACTTTCGATAACTGACATCACTGATAAAAACAAGATAATAAATATGTTATAAAATTCCACGATTTAAAATATCTGGACTGATTTTCTTTCACTGGCTTTCTGGCTATTTCATTATGCAGTTTTCTATTTCTCACATGCCTTCTCTGCAGCACCTGTGAAATAAAATGCAACAATTGGCAATTTGGTTAAAATCACAGAAATACAAAGGGCGAAACAGAGATACTCGTACACCCAGCATTTTTTACAGTTGCCAATATCTGATTATTATATAGACCAACTGACTGAATAGTGCATTATTTCATTATTTTGCAGGCAAGTAATCAATATTAATGCATACTCCTTCGAAAACTGCAAAAAAATATTAATTGTTGGGAAATTGAATAGTTTTTCTAAGCAGTCTTCATCCAATAGGATGATACATTCTAGGAGCAATTACAGTTGGATATACTCAAGAAGGAATTTTCAATAGGGTTCTGGCTCATTTTGGTAATTCAGAAAAGTGAGAAGTATTATATTCTTGTAGAAAAACTTTTCCAGGCGTTGGGTAGACGTGATTCGGCAGTCGTATGGGGCTGTTGAATTATTTTTGTAAGAAGTTTGCCGACAATCCTATGGTATAGGAAAATATGCGATGGGCTGGAATATTTTTATAATCCAAATTCCATTTTGGAATTAATTGCCTCTCGTCAAGTACATGATATAGTTCATAATGAAATTGATCTTTGGTTTCAAACGAAGTCTGGGTACTGGTCGGAATCTTTCTGTGGTTTCTATAGATGGCTCTGTTGCTCACTTTCTTAGTGGGTGCCGGAGTTATCTTAGTGCCAGTTAACAAACCCGATTGGAAATCAATTACATATTGTGGCCGAGTCTGTACTGATGAGCGAGTTGAATCGCGAAACTAGTCTGCAGATATCTCATGTTTCCGATTGCCAGTTGGGGGTTGTTACAGGAAGTATTGTAAAGTATATTCTTGTAGAAAAACTTTGCCAGACGTTGTGTAGACGTGATTCGGCAGTTCTTCAATTATTTCTGTTCGTCGTTTGCCGACAATCGGTGGCTACGGAAGTATTGCCTACGGAATATCTCAGTTATTGTATGAAGTAGGTTTGTGAAATTAAATTTGGAGCGTCGATATAATGACATAAGAGCTAGAATATGAGCATATTGACATGTCGAAGGTAACTTCCGGTCTGACCGGAAGTAACATCAACTTTCTTATTTTAAATGGAAACCCTATTTTTTTTTCTTTTCGCTTTATTCAGCATTCAATTCCCTTTCTAATGACATACCACAAGTTGGTATCTAACCAGAAACTAGATCAGAAAAAAATTATTATTGATATTCACCGAGTAGGCCGTGGAAGCAAAATGAAAGCCAAAAATTGAAAAGTTGGCTATGGAAACCATACGTCACTTGATAACAGTTGCTACTACTGTGATATTTTATTTTCATTCGTCGGCGTTATAAAAAGCCGCCAAAAAAAATATTGGAAAAATTGGGAAAAAAACAATACTCTGTAGGTCCATAACTTAAATAGGAACATACAACTTTTTCTTGCCTGTACTATTCAGCATAACCATTCCTTTCTAATAATATAATAGAAAGTAATTTTTTGAAATGAAATACCAAAAAATCCAATTATTATTCTTCAAATAACAAAACAGATTATCGCCATACGCAAAAATAACATTAAAAATAATGTGGAATGATAAATTATATCCTGTAGGTTCTAGGTTAAATAGGAACATAAACGTACTTGGTCTGTGCCATCGTCCATAGATATTCTAATATCTACCTATGGACGATGTTTGTGCTATTCAGAATAATCATTCCATTGCAATAATCATTCGAACCAAAATATTAACAAGTAGGCTGATTAAGATGTATTTTGGAATGAAACAAAAAAGAAACGAGAGCTCTCACGAACGCTGCTATCCATATTATTTTGACGTTCGAAGTAGTGTTTTTGATTCTGCCATTTTAAAAGGGTTTGGAAATCGAAATCAGTTAGTGGAATATTCACAAAATGCCCCGTTATTCACGAACCGAACAAATTGACATGCTTCTCATTTATGGTGAATGTATAAAAAATTCTTATGCCGCTGAACGATTGTATTTAGAGCGATATCCAGAAAGGCAGCAACCGTCAAGAAGGTATTTCCAGTGGCTTGAAGAAAAATTAAGAACTGAGCCTGATGCTCACGAAGACCAAGAAGCATTTGTTATTAATGAGGAAACTGAAATTAATGTATTAGCTTTGGTACAATATGATAGCACAATTTCCTCAAGGCAGATTGGCGCCGAATTAGCTATAAGTAAGGACTCTGCTAGGAAAATATTGAAAAAACATCGATTTGAATCCTTCAAGTATCAGTTGCATCAACATTTGTATGAAAATGACGGTGAAAGGCGCCTGGAATATTGTAATTGGTTTCTTCGACAAAATGCTGAGAATCACCTATTTAACTATTATATCTTGTTTACGGACGAGTCAAGATTTACCAACAATGGATTATTTAACAGGAATAATACAAGGTAGGTACTGTACTTTATTTGGATTATTGTCGATAGTCGAAGTGTAAAGTGCTAAAAGTGTGAACGGTCTTTTGTTTCAGGTACTGGGCGATAGAAAACGAGCACCGGTTTCGACAAGGTGGCTTCCAGGAGAGATTTGGTGTGAATGTTTGGGCAGAAATAGTTGGAACTCATATTGTTGGCACCATTCCTTTTCAAGGCCAACTAACCGGAGAGAGATACTATAATTTTTTAACGAATGAAATTTCGGAATTCATCAACAACCTACCAGCGGAAATAACTGAGAGAATGTACTTCCAGCAAGATGGCGCCCCTCCGCATAATTCAAGAATAGCGAGAAATTATCTTCAAAATCGCTTTCAAGAGAGACTTATAACAACCCATGGTCCAGTCAGGTGGCCACCAAGGTCACCTGATCTTACTCCGTGCGACTTTTTTCTATGGGGGCATCTTAAAAATAGGGTGTATTCCACACAGCCTACAGCTCTACATGAGCTAGAAGTAAAAATTCGTAGAGCTTTCCAAGATATCACGCCCCAAATGTTGAGAAACGTTATACATGAAAATATCACCAGAGTCAATAAATGTATTGACGCTGAGGGAATGCATTTCGAACATTTGTTTTGAATTTATTTTATCATTAATCCTATCAATTTGAATTTTTCTTTTCGATAAATCTGTTTTTTTGATATTTGAATGATAATAATTGGATTTTTTGGTATTTCATTTCAAAAAATTACTTTCTATTATATCATTAGAAAGGAATGGTTATGCTGAATAGTACAGGCAAGAAAAAGTTGTATGTTCCTATTTAAGTTATGGAGCTACAGAGTATTGTTCTTTTCCAAATTTTTCCAATACTTTTTTTGGCGGCTTCTTATAACGCCGACGAATGAAAATAAAATATCACAGTAGTAGCAACTGTTATCAAGTGACGTATGGTTTCCATAGCCAACTTTTCAATTTTTGGCTTTTATTTTGCTTCCACGGCCTACTCGGTGAATTTCAATAATAATTTTTTTCTGATCTAGTTTCTGGTTAAATACCAACTTGTGATATGTCATTAGAAAGGGAATTGAATGCTGAATAAAGCGAAAAGAAAAAAAAGTAGGGTTTCCATTTAAAATAAGAAAGTTGATGTTACTTCCAGTCAGACCGGAAGTTAACTTCGACATGTCAATATGCTCAAATTCTAGCTCTTATGTCATTATATCGACGCTCCAAATTTCACAAACCTACTTCATACACTAACTGAGATATTCCGTAGGCAATACTTCCGTAGCCACCTGGTATATAGTATAGGAAAATAAGCGAGAGGCTGGATTATTTTTATAATCAATATTTAATTTTGGAGGTTGTAGTCTTAAATGAATCATTGACAGCATTATGAGGAACATTGTATTTGAATGCATATACATTGCCAATTATGGAGTAGATGAGTGACCGTTTGTCCTCTTCATTTTGTGTTTAGAAGGATCAAAATTTAATTTAGACAGAAACCAATCATCATTATCGAATTTGTTCAGTTCCTCCTCACAGCTACTAATGTATCTAATCAATGGAAGATTGCATTCCTGTGAATCAAAATTAGTAGTTTCTGCACTCACATTATTTGTGAATCATTTTCAAACGACTCAAGCTTCATTATCTTCCTTTAATTATTCATATGAAAGCTGATCATATGGTAAGTATACTAATCTGTGATTGTTGGAGATATGATGGAACCACCACAACACGAAAGTTTTACCTCTGCAAATTCCACAAATGTCGACAATATATTCAAAGATCAAAATAATCAGTAGACTAAAGCTCAATTTATGCAACATTGCATTATCATAGTCACAATCATTATCATAGTCTCAGTCTCAATCATTCTCTTAAGGAATTTTTATATTTTGCATCACAATGATAAGCTTGAGAATAAAAAAATTGCAGGTGACAACACTGTCATTAGTGTCTAATGTCACATATTGAGAAACTAATAAAACTTTTTTATTTTGTTTATAATAAACATTCATTCGAATTGATTTTAGTTATACAAAATATTGATTGTTAAAAATGTAAGTTGATGACTAAGTAATCGTAGGCATTGCATCACACTTATTTCTCAGTCTTGTGAGTTTGGTGTTTATTCTCAAGAAAAAGAGAGTCATGACATGTGGATTTCGACCAATGAACATAAAAGAAAAACGGAAGGTTTCTCCTCAACTTCCATAAAGTCTATGAGAACTGAAGAATTAGATGGGGACCTATTTTTTCAATTTACGAGGACGACCAAGAACCAGTTCCTGAATTTACTCCGTTCGGTAGGCCCTAACTTACAAAAAAATCAAATGAAATATCACCTATCTCCGGAACATCGGCTGTTGATTACTGTAAGTTTGCATCTCTGACTTTGGAAAAAAGTACCTATTGGACATTAATTTTTTCCAGTTACCTGGTTGAAGGATGTTCCATGCAAGAAGTACACTGGTTTTTCAGAATAGAACATGCTACAGCTCATCAAATAATAAAAGATACTTGAAAGTTTTGTGGGAGGTTTTGAGTCCATCTCAGCTACCGACACCATTAAGTTCAAATTGGGAATCAATAGCAGGGTTCTTCAATCGGTGGAATTTACCCAACTGCATAGGGGCTCTCGATGGCAAACATGTCGTCATAAGAGCCCCACCCAAGTCAGGAAGTAAATTCTTTAATTATAAAAAATCATTTAGTATTGTTTTGATGCCAATTATAAATTCACAACCGTAGACATTGAAGCTGCAGGGTCCAATCACGATTCTGCCGTTTTTAAGTTGAGTGGCCTAGGAGAGGTTCTTATGCAGGGCAACCTGAATATTCCTTCTCCAAGAAAAATACCTGGAACACACATTGAAATGCCATACTTTCTTGTAGCTGATAGTGCTCTTCCTTTACACCAAAATATCATTTGGCCATATGCTGGAAACAATTTTGGCGAAAAACAAAATATTTGCAACTATCGAATAAGCCGTGTAAGGAGAACCATCGAGAGTACCTTTGGCATCCAGAGCCAACGTTATTTTGCTGAGACCAATTCAGGCCAGTTTGGAAGTCGGCGAACTTTCAACTCATTACAAACCAGTTAAAAAGATCTTCCTCCTGCAGAAAGACCTGTAGGGCAATATACAGGTTATGGAGATCGCGATAATGAACAGGAAGTGAATGTAGGGAGCAATCTCATATCTGTAAGAAGATTGGGATGTCAAAATACTAAAAATATAATTAAGTCACGAAGAAATACTCTTGCGGATCATTTCGTGTCAAATGAGGGAAAGATTCCATGGCAAGAGGTGCAGTTCCCACAATTTGAGATGTGTTCTAAGATAAAGTTCGTTCTTTAATATAAGTCAAACTTTTATTAGTTTTTTTGAGGATATCAAGTTATGTTAACATTTTCTTTGATAAATATTTATTTTATACGATTTTTTTGAGGTTTTTAGTTTATTTTACATTAATTCACATTATAGTTTTTCAATCTTCTTTCGTTTTTACAATTAAGTTTCATGTGTACAAAACCATTTTCTGTTGAATATTATATTATATCCGAAATCATCATTTACACAAACAACAACAATTTATGTAATTATTTTTTCATTTAGAATAGTTTCAAGAAATATCACAAAAATGTTATCAAATAATCAAAAAAAAATATCAAAAAGGATACTGGAAATCTGACAATACAATGAGATCAAATAGTATCTTTTCATTTGATCACACAAATATTTACACTTCTAAATGTGTATTTTGATAACCTAGTAAATGATATCAGTAGTATTTCCACTGATGAGAATGAATTGGTTATGAAATGTGCAACTAGAATTATAAATACTATTGGGTAAAGGCGAATAATACTATTAGTTACAAAAATAAATATAAAAAAAAATATTCACCTCAATACCTAACATACATTTCTTGAAATAAACAAACTATTCTCAAACTAGAACTAGAACAAGTTTTTTTGGCACACATTAAATTCATCTTTATAGAGAAGACTAGTTGAAAAGAACGAATTGAATTTGGATCTCAGACTGAGAAGAGAAATATCCTTCTGGGAAGCAGTCAGAAAAAAAGTCCTGGTAGAACAATTACTTGTTGAATTATCAAGCTATCGAAAAACTTTATTTTCATTCTTAAGACATAAACGTGAGGATAGTGTGAAGAAAATATCCAGTGTTCATATTCTGACAATTTTTTTCGGACTATCCTCACGTTACTACTACTACTACAGAATGATAATAAAGTTCTTCAACAGCTAGAGAATTTAACAGAGTTGTTCTTCCACAGAGAGAGTATCTGAATTCAATTACTTTATATATATTTGCCTATAATTGAAAAACAAACAGAAAAACACAAACAATTTATCCATCAAATAGAGTATTTTTTCACTTCACCAAACAAGTATTCACAGTCCTAGAAGCGCAATTAGACAACCAAGTTATCTTCATCAGTAGGATTACTAAACTATGTTATTAGTATTCCCACTAATTGAGTTAAATAAGCAATCGAAACGCGCATCTAGGAGTATAATTTTTGTGTGGCAAAGAAGAAAATAGTATTTGTTTCAAAATATCATACAAATATTAACTTCAAAAAACCTAATAAGTAGATATTTCATAAAATTAACCATTCATTTTTAAACTGTAGAATAGAGAAAAGTAACGATCCTCTCATAACATACCTAAACAAATATATTTCAAAAAATAACAAAAAAAACAAGCTTCTTTGGCACACATATCAGTCATAATTCATATTTATATATACGGAGAGAAAAGGGTATTCTTTAGAATGACGTTGTCGAACAAAACAAATTGAATTCAAATACTCTCAAACTGAGAAGAGAAATATCCATTGGGGATGCAGTCAGAAAGAAAAAAGCCTGGTAGATGAACAAATCTTTGTTGAATCGTCAAGCTTCTGAAAATCTTGATTTTCATTCTCAAGACATTAACGATTAAGAGTTTGAAGAAAATAGCCGGTGGTTATGTAATGACCTCACATCAATGTTTTGAAATCAAAATGGAGTTTTTCAAAAGTTCGACAAGTTGTTCTTCAACTAGGACCTTTTTTTTCAGTTTGATAGTATCAGATTTTATTTTCTTTGCTTGTTTATATTTAGTCTTTGGTATATTGCTATGTATATTTGTAATTTTGCCGAGAGTTCTTCGAGAAGCTTCTCCACCTTCCAACATAATAATATCATCCCATGCCTCTGATGGGGTAGAAAGGGTTTCACTGAATTTTTTAATGTTTCCCTTAGTTCTAAAACAAAATTTATATTTTATCATAGTTAATAAAAACTCATTAAGTTTACTTTCTAGACGTTACTACTGTATGTAGAAATCCTAATTTTTCATACAGTGGCCAATTGCAGCTGTAAGCTCCAGAGCCTAATTGCAAATTTTTAAGAAGTCTTTTCTCTCTAATGAATTTGAGCATAAAATTGACTTCCACATTTCCTGGCATTCTTCAACTGCAAATATGATATGCAAAAAAAAGGTTGACAAAACAATATATCCACTCACCAATCAACGCCATTACTTCCGATATGTTTCTCCATGAATTTTCTATGGCTATTTTATCTTTGTACTCCGCATTTTTTTTATCCCACAGGTGGGGAAATTCTCCAGTCATGTCGGTAAGAGTATTTACTCTCTTCCAGGCTCATTTTTTCAGGATTCACAATGATAAATAGCAATAACAAATAACGAAGAGCACAAATGAAAACCACAGTTGTAAAACTAATATTCTTTTGTGTCATTTGCCAAATAGGTATCAATGCTATACGCACATGCGCGTTGTATATGTCGTCCTAATCATTAGCATAAAAATTGAAAATTGCCAACTTTGAAGGTCAAACTATTATGATTATGATTGAGATTCAGACTAAATACATTGCATAAATGCTCCTATTGAAATATAAAGTTTCAATCTGATTTTATGATAAAGAATTGGAACTAAGGTTCACCTTAGTCCAGTTTATGCAACTTTGTCATTAAAATAGTCCTAATCATAGTCACTGTCTCAATCATAAAATAAAATTGGAACTGTACATTTCAGTAGTAGCATTTATGCAATTTCCTCAGTTTTAGTCTTAAAAAACAACAATTGATACTGAAACTGTGATAATGATTGTGACTATGATAATGACAAGTTGCATAAATCGGCCGTTAATCTCAATGATGCCATAAAACCATCATAAAACATGTTAAAAAGAATACCTAACCTCATATATTCTTCGTCTATAATTTTGATTCTTTTATCGTCCCCAGTTGATTTTGCTCGCTGAGTTATAACAAAATATACTGTGTTATTGATAATTATTAAACAATTACTATTTGATAAGTTATATGTCATTTCATTATCAATATTCAACAGCAGTGTTGAATGCACGTGCATGAATGGGACGTCCAGATAAATACATCAAGTGGCTGATCATCTAATACACATACATCGGTTGAATTTCTAATCAAGTACATTATATTACATTTCCATTTAATATGAAAACGAAATAGTACAAATGTTCCGCCTTTAAATTCAAATTTAAATATGAGTAATTTTACCGTTAGGAATTTCACAGACAGGCCCTCTCTCCGGTGACCCGACACTTCCGGAGGGCGCGCTGGATCATTTATCCCAATAACCACTCCCTATGCCGTGGGGTAAGTGACTGTTGGGTCCGAGAATCATGTGCCCTGAGCAGGCGGAGTGAACCAAGAATTACGGCCATCTGCAGTCGTCCGGCTGAGATTTCTGCCATATCCCGGCGAGCCGGTATGATTTTTAAGTTTGAAAGCAGTATGTCCATCATTTCACCAAGGACCACCACCTTGACAAAATGGTTTGGGTAAAGCCTGCGGAGTTCAGAGAGTAGATCTCTATATTTCAAAAATCGTCCTACTTTGATGGTTGAGGAAGACTACATCAGGCTTATTGGCGTGTATTTTCCTGAGGGTGGGGAATAAGTAGTTACAATAGATTCGGCACTTCTCATTCTCCACAACGGACTCAATATCCCCCGGAGCATAAGGTGACACCGGCGTCTCGTCTACACCGTACTAGTGTCGTAGATGGTTGTACAATACTCGTAGAGCCGCGGTATGCCTGTGGATTAAAAAAAAAACTGAGAAAAGCGATGGCCAGGTCTTCAATGTTCTTGAAGAAGACCCCATGCATTGACTTAATCCTTATGTTGCTGTAGGAGCCTCTCACTCTCCGCAGCTTTGACGTGGGCTTTCTACCGAACGGGTTCCAACTCGGTAACAGAGTTTGGGTTCGTCCGTTCAGCGCTGAATACGTGACCGGGTTCATCGGCTGCACGGGTTGCTGCTTTGAAATTCCATTCAATTAAATTCAATTAAATTTATTTTATATATCTATACAACTACAGGCATATTCGTCATATTACAGAGCGTTGAATCTATGACTATGTTCGTTTCACCTAAGCTCAGAAGAGCTCGTGATGTGTTTCCATCATAGTCAATTGGTATAATTTATTTGCATAAAAAAATATTTTCTTGAATGTTTTATTTATTAATTTGATCTTTTTTTCTTGTTTTTTCATTGGGGTGGTGGAGATTGATGAGTGAATCAGGTCAATATTGTCCTACTTAAAATATTGTTAGAATCATATCCATATTCGAAAATATGAGATTTTTTACTTCTCTTTTGAAGCGATTGCTATTTAGTATGCATATTGAATAATTTTGAACCGTAGTAAATATTGTATTCTGTGTGTGTGTTTTTTTAAAAATTGGTAGTGTAACTGACTGATGTTGTGTGAACCTTGTGGTTCTGGTATGACTATTGCTCATATTCGTTTTTTCTTCGAATGTCCACACCAAAGTATTCAAGACAAAAATATTTCTAATAATAAACAGTATAGGAGATTTATATAAAGAGTTTGTGGAAAAACGCATATCTATTTTCAGTATGGTATTTTGGGTTGTTTGGGAATTTTTTATTATTGAATTATTTGTTCCACCCATGCAACTATACCGGGTGGCTACGGAAGTATTGCCTACGGAATATCTCAGTTATTGTATGAAGTAGGTTTGTGAAATTTGGAGCGTCGATATAATGACATAAGAGCTAGAATTTGAGCATATTGACATGTCGAAGTTAACTTCCGGTCTGACCGGAAGTAACATCAACTTTCTTATTTTAAATGGAAACCCTATTTTTTTTCTTTTCGCTTTATTCAGCATTCAATTCCCTTTCTAATGACATATCACAAGTTGGTATCTAACCAGAAACTAGATCAGAAAAAAATTATTATTGAAATTAACCGAGTAGGCCGTGGAAGCAAAATGAAAGCCAAAAATTGAAAAGTTGGCTATGGAAACCATACGTCACTTGATAACAGTTGCTACTACTGTGATATTTTATTTTCATTCGTCGGCGTTATAAAAAGCCGCCAAAAAAATATTGGAAAAATTGGGAAAAAAACAATACTCTGTAGGTCCATAACTTAAATAGGAACATACAACTTTTTCTTGCCTGTACTATTCAGCATAACCATTCCTTTCTAATGATATAATAGAAAGTAATTTTTTGAAATGAAATAATATTTTGGTTCGAATGATTATTGCAATGGAATGATTATTCTGAATAGCACAAACATCGTCCATAGGTAGTAGATATTAGTATATCTATGGATGATGGCACAGACCAAGTACGTTTATGTTCCTATTTAACCTAGAACCTACAGGATATAATTTATCATTCCACATTATTTTTAATGTTATTTTTGCGTATGGCGATAATATGTTTTGTTATTTGAAGAATAATAATTGGATTTTTTGGTATTTCATTTAAAAAAATTACTTTCTATTATATCATTAGATAGGAATGGTTATGCTGAATAGTACAGGCAAGAAAAAGTTGTATGTTCCTATTTAAGATATGGACCTACAGAGTATTGTTTTTTTCCCAATTTTTCCAATATTTTTTTTGGCGGCTTTTCATAAGGCCGACGAATGAAAATAAAATATCACAGTAGTAGCAACTGTTATCAAGTGACGTGTGGTTTCCATAGCCAACTTTTCAATTTTTGGCTTTCATTTTGCTTCCACGGCCTACTCGGTGAATTTCAATAATAATTTTTTTCTGATCTAGTTTCTGGTTAGATACCAACTTGTGATATGTCATTAGAAAGGGAATTGAATGCTGAATAAAGCGAAAAGAAAAAAAATAGGGTTTCCATTTAAAATAAGAAAGTTGATGTTACTTCCGGTCAGACCGGAAGTTAACTTCGACATGTCAATATGCTCAAATTCTAGCTCTTATGTCATTATATCGACGCTCCAAATTTCACAAACCTACTTCATACAATAACTGAGATATTCCGTAGGCAATACTTCCGTAGCCACCCGGTATAGTATTTGAATATACTTTCACCTAGAGAAAAGTATAAAGTTCTAAGGAGTTTCTTCGTAAGTATATCTCTATTATTATAAAATTTATGAATCCGTTTTCTCATTCTTTTGATGACATGGTTTTTATGTTCATCCCATCTCAGGTGCTGGTCCAATATAATTCCCAGATATATTGATGTTGTAGTTTTTTTTATTATGGGGCAACTGCATTCTGCATAAGGCTGGAGACAGTTTAGTTTGTGGATGCGGAGATTTTGCTTTTGTGGTTGAGCAGATTCCAACAGAGAAAACGTCATATATTTGGTTTTATTCATATTGAGACTGAGTAAATTGATATAAGATGTCCTTGTTTACCCTTGATTTGAAAAATACTATTGATATAAATAAGGAATATCATTGGTCCTAAGACTGTTCCTTGAGGAACGCCTATGTGAATTTTTTTGTTTTCACTAAAGTGAGCATCAATTTTGACATGTTGATAACGATTTGATAAGTAATTTTGCATAATTTCCTGAGCTGGACCTCGGACTCCTACATTATACAGTTTCTCCAGTAGAATATCGTGTGACACAGTATAAAATGCCTTAGCTAAATCAATAAATACTACAAGACATTTCTTTGATTTATCAAGATTGAGGTTCAGGTCCTCAAGTAGTTGAAGCACCGCATCTTCTGTGCATTTATTTTTTTGAAATCCAAACTGATTGTTAGATTTAAGGCATTGCTCAAAGATTTTAGCAAAATTACTTATCAACGATAGGTCTGTAATTATTCAGTTGTTGGGGGTTTCCCAATTTAAGGACTGGAGTAAAAATACTTTGTTTCCACTGTCTGGCACTATTCCTTTTTAAAAATCAAATTGATGATATGTACTAGAGGACGACTTATGTAAAGATGACAATTTTTTATAACTATCGACGATATACTATCTGGACCAGGAGAGCAGTTGTTTTTCAACTTGGAGATACTCATCACAACTCCATTATTTGTAACTTCATCTAGAAAGATGAAAGATAATAACTGAATGCTCCAATCCCAGATTTTTCATGATCACATATCAAGCGAAGAAGGGGATCTGAACTTCTGATGACTTCACATGCTCCATCCAGAACCATTCTGTTATGTAGATACTCCCAACTTAAAAGTCCACGACCCCCCGTTGTCTGGGGAAGTATAACCGTGGAATGGACGATTTAGGACGCAAGCTCCTTTGACTATCATATCAGAGTTTTAACATCGAGTTGTCGCAGCTCCTCCCTTGTCCATTTCATCACTCCAAAGGAGTGAAGGAGCGAAACGGCAAGCATATTAGTTGCAGCTACTTTGTTCTTCCCCGACAGTTCTGATGACTATATCTGTCGAAGCTTTTGCTGATACTTGCCGCGGGGAGAGTTCTTGACAGTTAGTAGCTACCTCTTGGGTGTGGCGTTGTTCCACCCCTAGGTAGGTATTCGTCTCTCCGGCATCCAGATGGTGTAGGATGCTTCCGTCTACGAGCTGAACTTCCTTTCGCCTGATGTGGTGAAATGGTAGGCCTATCCCTCTGAGCAGCCATAACCATCCAAGGCAATCATTCACAGTCCACGAAGCACTAGGTAGGACTACTTCATACTGTTTCCCTGCATCGATTGTAGTATATATTCGAGACTGATAATTTAAAAAAAGGTATTTAACAATAAATATGATAATTATTATTGATAATAATATATCAATACGATTTTTTGTGTACATTATATGTAAGTACAGTGGATGTACATTCAACATCCATGGACATTTGGACTTGAGCTGGACGTAAGTAAAATGGACATCCATTGATTGTCATATACTGTGTGGAAAGCGCGCGCTTACTGCGCCTTACTGTGTGGTAGTACTTCATTCGATTCGCATCCAAAAAATATATTACTCATGTTCGATGATATTGAAAATTGAGGTTCATCCTGAATGAACCACTAGATTTACAGATATGGCCACCTCTGTATACATAGTGTGTCACCTCGTATAACGTGAATCTGATACTGAAGTGATATTCGAGACGCCATCTTATATTCCTAATATTTTTAACAAAAGGTGGTACTTCAAAGTCTTCAATGGATCTTGTTTTACGAATTACTCAAGCCATTTATACTTGAAAAAGAATCGTTTTCTCAAGGACTCTTGATGAAATACATTAATTGAATCCGTGACATTCAGTAGATCAAATTTATTTCTTTGTTTCAGGAAGCGGTGAACTCACGCATGTTACAACTTTTTTAGTTAGGTGACCAGTCAATTTCAGTTGACCAAAACGGTCTCCAAGAAAAATGTGCGCTTGGAAATGAAAATTTTCATTCAAAAACATAGAACGCAACCATTTAAACTTCGTCAATTTTTGCACGATTAGCCAACCTAGTTAGCATCATCAGTAGCTGTGAGCTATTTCTTTTTTACTACGTTTCTATTAACTTGCTTTCTTGTCCGTCCATTTATTTGTTTGTTTGTCTGGTCAGTACAAATTTTCAAATAAATTTTTAACAAATTTATTGATGAGCTAAAGACTTATGGCATAACATGTTGAGAAGATAGAGTAACAGGTAGATGTACTCGAGTTGTAAAACTGTAATGAACCTGAGTAAGTACCTGAGCTCAAAACAGTGTCAGGTGTACCACACTGAATGGCCCAATAGGTACACATGACAGAAATTTCAAAATTGAAGCAAGGAGTAAGAGAAAATTGGTGATTTGGACAGTGGTTTGCAATCAATCAATCAATTTATTAGTTATATAAGTGTTCAGATACCTTACAAAGAACCTACATTGTAACATACTAATTTAGGTTACACGTTAGATGAGCTGAAAAAATAAACAGACAATAAAGAACATGACATTAACACTAAAGCAATTACAGACAACCATACGCCAAGAACAGTATTTGTAAATTTAAAAAAATGCTATATTTATAATGGATCACTAACACTACTGAACAGAATATGCTAACAGCATTTTTTTCTTTAATAATCGATAAAAAAGTATTCATTCCTGAAAAAATTCATCAATGAATAGAGGTTGCTTTCAGCACAACATGGGTTTTCAGACTAGCTTTGGAACAATGCCAGCAATGCAAGCTAGGGGCGTATTTGATACTATCGTCAAGAGCATTATAAAGCTTCACACTACCAATCGATCTCGGTTGATTCTGGGAAACTGATAGCCTAGTGAATGGTTGTTGTAGTTTCTATTTGTTTCTCGTTCTACAGTCATGAGACTGTCCACAAATAGGAATATTAGTAATATTTTTTCTTAAATAGACAATATAATAATATATAAACAAACAGGATGGTTTGCAATGTTCTCTCAGATGTACTGCCATCAGTAACCTCATTGCTTTTTTCTGAATGGCGAATATTCCTTCTGCCTTGGATGTTGCCCCAGTGAATGATTTCGTAGCAAATAAATGAGACTCTTATATACAAGCTTCGGGATTTCGAGAGATACAGTGTTTTTCAGTTGACGAAGTAGAAATATATGTTTAACAAGCTTGCAATATACAAGCTTCAGGATTTCTAGAGATACAGTGTTTTTCAGTTGACGAAGTAGAAATATATGATTGCACGAGGTGAGCTTCGAATCAATATTACTTAATTTCTAGAAATCTTGTGTCAGAGACATGTCGAATCGACTTATTATGCAGCTTCACTAAGTGACTAGCATCTGTTGAGGAAGTTTTGTAACAAAATTGATCATTTGAGTTTTTGTTATATTCAGAACTAGTCCATTCAATTACCAACATTCTGAGAGTTGATTTGTAGCATTCTGCGCTTTATGAAACATAGTGGATATACTATAAGCTGATATAATGAGATTGGTATAATCTGCATAGACAATCCTCAGAGAAGCAGCATAGCAATAAATTGGAAGGTCATTGTTGAATATAATAAACAGCAGGGGATCGAGCACTGAGCTTGGGGTACACCTGTCGTGATATTCCGAATATCTGAGAAGGTATTATTCAGACATATTTTTGGCTACGGCCACTCAGATGTGATACAATCCAATTCGATGCTAGTCCTTTCACACTATGAAGTTTAAATTGATATATTGATAGATCATGGTCAACTAGATCAAAAGCCTTACTAACATCAGAAAATAGTTCCAAAGTGTTACGTTTGCTGTCAAGAGCTTCAGTAACATCCTTTATTAGCACATCTTTGACAGTGCCGGTGGATTTATTCTGCATGTCTAAATCCGTTCGGTCTTGAATAAATTGAGATTTTCGAAATATTGTATAGTCGAACATTCACCTACCTTTGAAAACTAACACAGTAGAGGAATTGGTCTTAAGAAGCACAATCTTGAAGAGAACCCTTGCCCTTGTAAATGGGTAGTCTCAGTTATTTTTAAAACATCAGGTAACACACCTACCTGGAAGCTATGGTTGACAATGTGACTCTGAGATAAGCTCAGCAATATATGATAGTATATGCCCTGGTATCTCATCTACAAGTGCAGAACATACATTTTTAATGGTTTGTACAATATCACAGTTTGTTGTTGGAGAAAGGTATATGCTCTTAGCCATGGATTTCATATATTGATTGTTGTTCATTGAGGGTTTGGCGAGACCACAACTAATATTGGAAAAATAATTACTGAATACGTTACAAATTTTATGACAGTTACTAATGCAGGTTCCCTTACTATCAGAGAAACTGATAGCATCGCCCGCAGATCCATTCTGACATTCCTTCAATAAATTCCAATATTCTTTCACTTTGTCGTCTGCCACAGCTATTCTATGATCATTTGCGGTTCGTTTCGCAAGGTTTATTCTCAATTTTATTTGAATTTTAATCGAACCATTATACATGGTTTTTATTTTTACAATAACTTCACATTATTATTAACAGATGTATCCTATATTGTAATACTGTTATATATACTGTACTGTTAATCTTATATTACTAACCCGTATTATATATATTTATAAGTATTTTAATTTCATATTCATTATATTTAATTTTTTTATGCTGAAACGAGAAGTGTTCTTACACTTATCAGCTGCTTGATTATTATTAATTTGGAAACTTTTTGTGATATTTTTGTGAATAAAGATTATTATCATTTGATGAATCTGCTTGAGCTCAAGGAATTTTTGATGATAAAATTCACTTTGAATTGATTCAGCTATAATTGGTATTTCATCCAGCATTCTACTCAATCCGTATACTTCCTCAGGCCCTCATTTTGACAAATTTTTCTTAGTACTGCTTGAAAAGAACTGCTCCAATCCCAACATTTTCATGGTCGCAGACCATGCAGAGGAGGAGATCTGAACTCCTGATGTCTTTACATACTCCTTCCAGAACTATTCTGTTATGTAGATACTCCCAACTTGAAAGTCCATGGCCTCCTTGTTGTCTGGGGAAGTATAACCATGACGCCGAGATGTGGCAGCTCCTCATGAATCCATTCCATAACTATAAAGAAGGAGAGTACAAGAATACGGAGATGCTCTCGAGGAACTAGTTGAAATGAAGAAAATTCAGTTGGTATGGGTTCCGGATCACAAAGTAGGGTGCGGAAACGAGGTGGAAGACGAATTTGCTAGAACCGGTTCGGCAAAGCCGTTTTGTGGGCCGCAGCCTGTACTAGGCATCACAAGAGGCCAAACCTCTTCAGCCCTTGACGACTGGACGAAAGAAGAGCTGAACAAACTTTAGAGTAATAATACTGGCTGCACGCAGTCGAAAGACTTAGTGGCCGGCTACAGCAAGTCAAGGGCGACATGGCTCCTAGACAGAAACCGCGAAGCACTGCGCCTCCTTACAGGAATACTAACAGGAAATAACAACAAGTTAGGCAGACATCTATTATTAATTGCTATGGAAGTCAATCCTACTTATCGCAAATGCGAACAGGAAGAAGAAACTTCGTCTCACTTCCTCGGCTAGTGCGAGGCGTACAACAAGAGGATCTTATCGACCTGGAATAAACGAAAATAATGACCTTCATCAGAAGATCACGAAGGTTTGAGAAGAGAGCCTAGGAGGATGAATGTAGATTTTTGAATAACTAGGGATGGCAGGAACGGTTCATGTGGACCTACTTACCTGGCTGCGATAGCGCCCCCCACCTACTACTATACTATACCACTACTATAGGGTGAAAAATCCGAAAAAGCATGTTTCTCTCAATAATATTTGATGAAACAACTGATATTAGTCAGTGCTCTCAAAGTTTCTTCATATTTAGGTATGTTGATTTAGATAATTTCCAAATGTGAGAGACCTTTATTGAATTTTTAGCATGTCTAAGGAAATTTATGATGACTTCACACAGGAGTCAGTGTTGTCTAGCGATGTTTAAAACAGTTCTACAAGCACTAACTAAATATGTCCTGCATTTGGAGAATTGTGTTGCTATAGGTACATGTGGATGGTGCAGTAACCGAATTGAAACTTACTCTCAAGGGAGCAATTAGAAGCTCTTGCTACAACTATGCAATGAATTCATCAATTTCTGAACGTAATAGAGTGCAGGCTGTGCGAAATGCAGTTGGTACTATGAAAGAAATGATAACCTTTTTCAATGCTCAATAAAGAAGAATTAATGTTCTCAAATCTATGAACTACTTGTCTCTCATAAGTTTATGTGTATGATGCCGCTTAGGCCCTGTCCCAAGCGGAGGGTAGGGATACCATCCCTCTGATTGGGAGGCATGAGCGACGCATTCACAAGATGGAAGCTAAGATCAAGTCGGCGAGAGAACACGCGTCTCGTATCCAGTGTGTGGCGGACTACGTGGCGGCCAATAGGCCCTTCACGCCCGCAGTGCGGCGAATTGCTGCAAATCTAAGACGAGCTCACCACACACTAAATCAGGGCGTGCTGTTGACCATTAAACAGCACTGTCTTGATAGGATACGAATGCTGGTGGCAAAAAAATCACTGGTGAGGCGGGCGAGGAGCATCGCGGAAAACATGAAGTTCCGCGATAAACCCTCTCGCCTATTCCAAGAGCCTGCACGTGTTGTGGATAACCCGCCGGCGGCTGATCGGGTAGAAACCTTCTAGAAGGACATTTATGAGTTTCCGCAACCACTCAACGTAGATACTCCAGCACTAGCGTAGTTAGGAGCATTCTGCAGGAGGCTTCGTCAGCCTGAGCTCAATGAACTGCGCAATCCGATAACCTCGGAAGAAGTTCGACGGGCCCTAAAAGGCTCTAAGAACTTTGCTGCTCCAGGCCCCGATGGCCTAAATAACTATTGATGGAAAAAATGTCCATTTACCCACCACCTTCTAGCAAGAGTTTTGAACTCATGGCTAGATGGGGAGCAGCAGATTCCGGATTGGTTTGTCGAGGGGCGAACCGTGCTAATCCCCAAATACGGAGATTTGTCGGATCCGAAAAACTACAGACCGATAACATGCTTGAACGCATGTTATAAGATGTTTACACGCATCTTATACATGCGAATACTCTCCTCAGTTGAGCCGGCGTATGAACGGATATATGAGCAAAGAGGGTCAAAGAAGGGGGTCGCTGGCTGCAAGGAGAACCTGCTGATCGACAGATGCATCACGCAGGACTCCGTGCAGTATAAGCGTAACCTTTCAATGGCCTGGATCGACTACCGCAAGGCATTTGATACAACATCGCATGAGCTCCTCATGCATTTGCTCAGATGCCTTTCGGTACCCGATCAAATAGTGAGATGCATTGAACAGCTGATGTCGCTCTGGAGGACTCGCTTTACCATAACATCTGATCAAGTCAGAGTCCAAACAGAGCAGGTTATCTTTAGAAGGGGCGTGTTTCAAGGAGACTCCCTCAGTCCTCTTCTCTTCTGCATCTCACTACTGTCATTGTCCGTTGCACTACGAAAAACCCGCGGGTACAACTGCGGCACCCCCAGCAATCGGAGGCATAAGGTCACCCATCTGTTTTACATGGATGACCTTAAACTTTATGCCTCCGGAGAGAAGGACCTTCATCAGTCCTTAAGGGTGGTGCAATGGTACACGCATGCTATCGGAATAGAGTTTGGGATCGACAAATGTGCCACGGTTCATCTCAAAAGAGGACGATGCGAGGAATACGGAGAGAACGTTCAGCTCGTAGACGGAAGCATCCTACATCATCTGGATGCCGGAGAGACGTATACGTACCTAGGGGTGGAACAACGCCACACCCAAGAGGTAGCTACTGTCAAAAGCTCTCTCCGCGGCAAGTATCAGCACAAACTCAGACAGATCTGGTCTTCAGAACTGTCGGAGAAGAACAAAGTTGCTGCAACTAATATGCTTGCCGTTCCGTTACTTTACTCCTTTGGACTCAGGAAAAGCTGCGACAACTGGTAAAATCTCGCAAAATAATGCATCTTCATAGAAGCTTGCATCCTAAATCGTCTGTTCCACGGTTATACTTCCCCAGACAACGGGGAGGCCGTGGACTTTTGAGTTTGGAGTGTCTACATAACAGAATGGTACTGGATGGAGCCTGTAAAGTCATCAGGAGTTCAGATCCCTTTCTCTGCTTGGTATATGATCATGAAAAAGCAGGGATTGGAGCATTTCTTTTCAAGGCAGCATCCCGTGCAGCCGATGAACTCGGTCTCATATTCGACACTGAACGGACGAACCCAAAGTCTATCACCGAGTTGGAACCCGTTGCAAAAATCCCACGTGAAAGCTGTAGAGTGTGACAGGCTCTTACAGCTACATAGGGATAAGCCAATGCATGGGGTCTTCTTCAAGAACATTGAAGACCTTGGTTTATCCAGAAATCTGACCTTTTCTCAGTTCAAGTGGGCTGAAGTCGGAAACCGAGGGATTCATAATGGCCTGCCAGGATGGTGTTTTCAACACCCTCGTCTACCGTAGTCGCGTGATGGGTATAGAGGTCCCTGACACTAGATGCAGAGCGTCTCGTGGGGCAGCTGAGACCATAATGCATTTGCTGTCAGCTTATCCAGCTTATGCGGTCTCAGCCTATATCCAAAGGCATATTGCGGCCCTACGAGTGTTGTACTACTATCTACTATCCACGGTGTAGACGAGACACCGGTGTTGCCTTATGCTCCGGGGGATATTGAGTCCATTGTAGAGAATGAGAAGTGCCGAATCTATTGGAACTTCTCATTTCCCACACTCATGCAAATACAAGCCAATAAGCCTGATGTAGTCCTCCTTGACCATCAAAGTAGGACGATTTTCGTCATTGAGTTTTCAGCTCCTAGCGAAACGAACATGGTCCGAAAAGAGGAGGAAAAACAGACTAAATATCGAGATCTTCTCTTTGAACTCCGCAGGCTTTATCCAAACCATTCTGTCAAGATGGTGGTTCTGATAATAGGGGTCCTTGGTGGAATGATGGACACGCTGCTTTCAAATCTGAAAATTATACCGGCATGCCGTGATGCTGCAGAAAACCTAGCCGGAAGAATGCAGAAGGCCGTTATTCTTGGTTCACTCCGTTTACTCAGGGCACATGATTCTCGGACCCAGTAATCACTCACCCCACGGACGTGGGGAGTGTTTGCTGGGGTTACTGATACACCAGCGCGCCCTCCGGTAGTATCGGAGCTCCGGAGACAGGGCCTGACTGGTACATTCCGTATGGAAAAAAAAAGGATAATAGTGTTTATTCATCTGAAGTAAAATACAATATTTTGAGAGGATTTTTGTGAATAAACGGGGAAACCACAGAAACTGTAATACCATGCAATGAGAATAAACACAAATTTGAAGACGGATATTCGATCAAACCGTCAAATTACAGAAATAATATCTCATAAAAATTATAAAATATATTAACAGAATATCGTAAGTCTGCAATGCGTGATATTTGAAAGTCAAAGGAATTATAATCGTCGAATCAATATACCACAAGACTCAAAATTGGCATATCAGAAATCATCATGCTTATACCGAAATGTAAAGAACTGAAAATTTTCAGAAATTAGAGAGGTTATAGCGTGGCGAAACGCCGGTTCATCTATTTTCTCGGAGATGGCGTAGCGTGCGGTTAATAAACTTAATTAAATTCTCATGTCCCCAATAAATTGCTCTCATTTCTGTCTCACCACCTGATATAACTAAAATGCTAAGGCTCGCATCAAATTTTATCACCAGTATTAGGTATCACGAAAATAATATGATTCCGCCTCCAAATCTTTTGTGGATTGACACGCTACATCCTCCGAAAGCGTCCTTATGCCTACCATAAGGTACCATAAGTAGTAGGTAGTATTTTGCCTATATATGGGTACTAATTGAGATCTGACATATTGCTACGGTTGATCGTAGCATGATGGGTTTATGAGTTCATTGAAATTCAACGAATAACATTAGCTGTTTTCTTCGATAGTATTGAAAATCACCACCCAGCAATTGAATTCTCGAATAAATCGAGGAAGGAACAAACAAATGAACAATCAATATGAGGCCGAACCAGACGATTCGATTTGTTAAACTAGAAGTTAGCGCCATCTAAGAGCTAATAGAGCAAGTTTCTACCAGACTAGTATATTATTAGCTGAAATTTCTGTTGGATTTCGATTCTGGTCGTTTAATATCTTACACATTTCGATTACTTGGATTTTTCGATACATTTTTTTCCGGATAATTTGTTGGTTTTAAGTTTTTAGATACTATTAAATAATTTTTCGATGAAATTATGTTTCGTTAGTTTTTCAGTTTGACGGTTTTATGATATGAATAGCTTAGGTTATTGAGATTTGCGATTACTCAGTTATATCACTTCAGTCACTTTCGTTTATTAACGAATTCAGATCTACTGTTTTCGCGTATGCTTTATCTGTTCTCATACATACACATTAGATGAATTTCTTTTCGGATAAAAAATCAGTTCTATACATTTCATTCTGCTATATTTAAGTTGTAAATAAAGTTTTTCTGATAATTGATTAATTCTTCATTTTATTGGTTTTACGTATTGACATTTTTCTCTTTTATTGTTATCACGAAAAAACTTGTAGTATTCTTTGGCCCACCGGATCTGGACATTTTTTTTGGGGGGGGATGGTAAAACGTATCCATTGGTCGCTATAGGTATGAAGTAGAAAAAAGGATGTTTATTCAATTATTATATATTATATGTAATATACCCCTCCTTAGATTCGCCCTTGCCCTGGATCCGACACTGCACACGGCTCTAGATTGTTCAGTCCGGTTCTGCTTCCGAAATGCTTGTATTCACAATTTGTAGAAGGCACTAGTTTTGTCATGGATTCGGCGTCAGCGCTTGATACTCAATATCAAGATTAGATTTCGAACCCTCATTCAGCCATGCTTTCAATAGGGTCATTCCAATTAAAGGTCGGCGGGGTTCACTCGCCAAAATTCACTGTTAGGGTCTAATTAACAGTGCTGTTTCTCAGTGGAGAAGGTGCATGAGAGAAACAAGGCCTGTTGAGAACATAACAGAAGAACGAGGACGTGGCTGGAGATATCACAGAATAATGTGAGGTTGAGTGTAATGATAAGAATTTAGGGCTGGAACAGAATTCATAAGAAATTATGACAATACTTGAACTGAATGAAAACAAAAAAAATGAACTTTCTATTTGATAATTTTTTTAGTTTAAAATGCTTCTCGGTTGGCGTTTGAAATTATATTTAAATTTTTATTTAGGTTTCCTGTAAAAGCATTTCAGCAAGTGGGTGAAATTAGAGAATTTACTGAAAGATATCGTTAATGCCTTGAAAGAATTCAGTGATAGTTATGAATCTGACAAGAATCCAGAGCTTGTTGTAGCCGAAGCAGAAAGAAGTAACTCAGAGCAAGAAGGTACTGAAAATAATGAGAATAACGAAGTCATGCAATCGAATTTGAGACCAAAAAACGGTTTTAAAGAGACAGATCTCTTTGGCTCTAAAATTTGGGCTTTTACTCTGATTCAACCAACAACAAACCGAATGAAAAATTAATCTAAACTTATAAGAATGTTCTTTTTTGTCGAGCTGCCTGGCTACAGAGAGTTGTTTAAAAACACGTGCGATGCTCCTTGATGAAGAAGGTCCCTTTTCATATTTATTCATGTTTGGAATTTAACTCGTATGCTGAAATAGATGATATTAAAAAAAAAAAAAAATTTACCACGCTGCATTATTTGAAGATTTAGTAATACCAATGTAAAAAGTAACTAAACTCAAAAAGGGAAGATCTAAGATCTGGGAAGAACTTGATTCCGAACGATTGCAAGCAATTTTATGAAAATATTACCTGAACAGACAAAGATATTGTCCAGATTGTTAACTAGAGCCCAGTAGTGGACTATTAATACGAAAAATATTTGCTTTTTCTCATTAGTTAAAGAAGCCTCTGTTGCAAAAAAATTGTGAAGGAAAGTTTTTCATTTTCATTTGTTTGTTAAATATTCCAAATACGTATTTGTACCAATGGTCCAGTGCGGTGGCCTGCCCGCTCACCAGGTCTCACTGTGCTCGATTTCTTTATTTGGGGATATGTTAAAGAAAGAGTCTTCTAGGCGATATTCCCAGCCACTATTAAAATCTCGGAAGAAAGAATTCTACAGGCATTTAGAAGTATAACGCCTCAAATGTTACGAAACGTGTTGAGAGAAACCATTGAACGAGCTGAAATGTGTCTTGAACAAGGAGGGATGCACTTTGAAAATTTAGTACAGTGAAATTTTTAGGATATTTCACTTTAGAATAATTCAAGAGCATCTCTCAAATTATTAGTTAATTTCGTTAAATTTGTTAAGCCATCGCAAATGAATCGATTTTGTTAGATTTGTCAAAAACTCATTTTTTTGGACAGTGATTGCAAAAGTGAATGAATTATTACCTATGGCAAATAATAATAATAAAGTATTATCCAGTAACATTCGATTGTTCATATTTTTATTCCAATCGCAAATAAATTAGTATCGTTCGATTCGTCAAATAATCTTTTTTTTTCGGAAAGTGCTTGTCAAAAAATTATCCATTTGAAATAAAATAGTGAGACACGAAAATTATTTTTAGCTAACTTGTCTTAACCCTATCTGTGATACTATTCACTAAAACTTTGCGACTGTAATTTTCTGACATAACCTTAAATCAGTTCACACCCAATCATGGCCACCTAGATGCAATATTAAACGTTACTAAGGCGTAAGAACCCTTAAGAATGTCATATTCTGATCCAAAATTGTGTCAGAAATATAAAAATGTCATAATATACAGGGTGTTCCATTTAAAAATTCCAAACCGCAGAAATTTTTGGTGAAACCGGAAATGACCGGAAAGTGGACAATAAGTGAAAACTTTTCCCCTCTCATATGATTTACCTAAACCTATATCTCATTTTGATACGCCTTATATTCTAGAAGTTATGCCTTGTCTAATAGATTCGCTGACACCCGATATATGTAATATAGATATTGCAAAACAAGTAGTAAATAATTTAGTTGCTTAATCGTAGTGATTTTATGGAAAAAACAGAACTAGCAGTGAAGAATTCGTTTGTACTCTAATGCATTTTTTTTATTCAATAGGAAGCTGAATAAATATAATTTTCTACCAAAATATAGATGAGTCGTTTGCGAAAATTTTGAATTTTTGGTAGAATCGTTTGGCAAAACCAAGGAATATTTCGAGTAACAATATTATTATTTCCTTGCGGTTGAAGCGTTAAGATGTGCTTGTTGATTTTTTTTAACTATAATTCATTCTTGACTTGGCAAAAAAACCTGATGATTACCTCAAAATTACCGAAAAATATATATTTCACCTATATTTTCTGACTTCTAATTTGAGAATTCTGATCCTTCACAGAAAAATGCTAAGATATGTAGTTATCCTAAAACGGCGGTGCTGCAGTACGAACTCAATTTTGAACTTAGTCCACTCTTCAGGATGATAAAAAAATTTGTATTTCCATTTGACACAAATATATCAATCACAAAAGTTCCAATTCAGGTGACGTATTATACAACACTCAACTCTGTAATTTCATTTCATGATGGTATATTCAAAATATCTACCCACAATGGATAAGGAGGGTATTTTCACATGATAAGACGCATGAAGGTGAAATTTTGACCTAATAAAACACAGTAAACTCTGACCTCACCCTTATAGCCCTCACAGCCCCTTTTTGTCCCTGGGAATCAGCGTACGAACATATCCTGTGAATTTTATGCATTCAGTGCATATAACGAAATGAGTACGTAGCTTTATTATAATCAGGTGAACCTTCATTCACTGTGTCGTGATACTCTTCCCGCCATTATCGTTTTAATCTACAAATATTCCCATCGAGTATTTATGAAGTATTTGTAACTACATTTGACTGGTGAAAACAAGGAATTAGACATCTTTCTCGAGTATGTTTTTTAGTTATTCCTGTAGAGCATCTTAAATGATAACTCTTCGGAGATGATGATCCGCACGGTAGTTTGATGCTCTAACAACAATTTATTCCTCAACCTTCATAAAACTCAAATTGTGAGATTTTATAACAGAAAGAGTATGCGCAAAAACTGAATAACAAAATCAATGACGGGGATGAACATTTAACTCAGTCTGATTCTGTAAGTATCTTGGGAACTGTAAGTATCTTGGATAACACACTGAACTGGAGAGCACATTGTAAATCTCTTAATGAAAATTAAATAAATTTTTTATTTCGGAATATGAAACCGTTGTGAGCAACTGGGTATATTAATAATTATACTACGCTCAAGTCGAATACCGTTTTAGGTATGGTCTTCAGTTCTGGAAAAATTCATTTAGCACCCAATGTATTCTCAGCACAAAAACAACTTGTAAGAATGATCGCTGGTGTCTCTCAACTCAGTTCCTGTAAAAATTTATTTGGGGAGTACGATATTCTGCCCCTAGTATGTATATTTATTTCGGAAATGTGTTTAAAAACTGTTCGTGACCAATAACTGTAACCGTGAGAAATCAACTAGGCAGGATAAAAACATATATTCTATTTCGTTAAAACAATGTGACATTGACACCTAAGTACATAGAATTGAAAATTATACATTTGTGGCCCGGAGTGAAGTATAGTCAGTCTGAGAGTCTATTCAAAGGGAAACTCGAAAGTTATCTTTTAGAGAAATCCTTATATGATTTGACGGATTTCATGACGTGTAGAACATGTGTTTGTGTTGAAAAATTTACTTTTGTTTCATATTGAACAATCATTGTATTATGAATTTTATATATATTTGTAATTATGTCTATTTTTTGTATTCATTTATGTTTCTCTTTTCCATGTAGTATTCAGAATACTACTTACTTACTTCCTGGCACTGGTGGGCGGGTTTTTAATTTAACCCCTGCACGTAGGCCTCTTCGCTTGGACCCTTTATGCACTCACGTGTCTGGGTTCAGCGGGGCATGCCAGCTTCCCTGACGTAATTCAGCAGTTTCCTTAGCTGGATCACTGAGGAAAATTTTTATTAACCATAGCTAGAAATCCAATAACCCTAGCAAGAAACTCTAATAGCATAGGGGACAAGCGAGCTATCACCTGTGATTATAAAGTCGACTTTGCTGATTATAACTCACTTGGGATAAATAGAAATTTTCGGATAACTTAGTTTCTCGAACTTTGCTACCGCTATAGAGTGCATTTACCTATGGCTAGTAGACAATGTTTTTGTGGTAGCTGGTAAACTTTGCTACCGCCAGCGAGTGCACCTTCTTATGACTAAAAGGTATTGCTGTAGTTGTAGGAATCTGACTTTGCTACCGCTGGTGTGTGCAATTACCCATAGGGCATTATTCATGTTGTAGGTATGCTATATACACATAAATCTATTTCTGTAACTGTATGGTTTTCAATGAATAATTATTGCAAAAAGTCGGTCGGAATATGTTCTAACAATGACAAACAAGAAAGAAGTTTCGAAATGAAACATGTAAGACAATGGGTCAGGTGAATACATTTCAGCAGAAGCTCTTACAATTGAGTCATATTCCGCATACTTCATTAACACGAATATGTATGTCTCGAAAAAAATTGAGTAATTGCATTTGATTATATTCATTCACTTCACCCATTATCACATAATTCCTATATGTTGCTTGTTGCTATGGCTGGACTAGAACAGCCGGTAACACTAAAACATCAGTTCTTCGTTTTCTCATTTCTAAACGTAACAACCTTCAAATGTTCGTTGCGTTCGTGGAGGGGGTAATTTCCGTCAGAATTTCAGCAAAACATCGATTAACCACAGCATGAAAACAAAGTACTCGTAAGTAGGTTCTTCGAGTAATGTTCTAGTGGCAGGTTGACAACTTTATTACCGTAAGTGAATGAACTTCTATGCGATGATCTACTTATCGTAAGCGAAAACCTTACGGCCATAGGCGTGTAATCCATTAGTGATTATTCACCTGCGAAATTATGACTTTCTGATTAAAAAACTTACTGTCCTAGACTGACTGCGTAATAGAGACAGCATTATACCTACCTGTGGTAGAAAAACCACCTTCAGCAAAATCTTTCTTGCTGCCATTGAATTTGAATGTGCTACTTCTATTCTATATTTTGTTATAGTAATAGTATTTCTTATTGTAGCAAGAAATATACCAGCAAAAACTTTAATAGCAGAATGTTCCTCAGTGATCTTTTTGACGTCCTCTTGATTCAGTATGCTTTCCTCAAGGCTTCCTTCCTCTGGTGCACCAATGTAGGGCATTCTGTGAGGAGGTGTGACGAAGTCTCGTCTTCTTTCAGGCACCACCTACAGAGTGGGTCATGTCTTCAGGTGATTGTGTCCCGTTAAAAGCCCTGTCACTAGCTGAAGCTCTCGTTTCCCAATGGATAGGATTTCCTTTTTGAGTTTTTTTAAAGGCCTGGGTATGTGGAGCTGTTTTTGTAACAGTTCTTCCATTGCAGTAACAGCTAGTCTGTCGGGAATTCCTAGGGTGGGTTCTAGCCCACTACTACTTGCTTTCTCTTTATTAACAATTTTCAATACGATGCGGTAATGTATTGTCCACGGAAATAAATGATCTAATCTTATCTTATCATCTTCAGTAGTGCAGATATATTTGGCCTGATCTCCACCAGTGTCATGGACTGTTGGAATGTTGGTTGAAGTACTGTCTTACGGTGTTGGTTGGTAGTTTCAAAAGCTGATTTTCTTGGTATCATCATTCCGCACCAGTGAAGTCATAAGGTTAGATGAGAAAAGTGAAGAAGGTATTACTGAAAATGGTAATTTAACCACTACAGCCCAATGAGATGCAGCCCTATTTTTCTGAAAATAAAATGAAGGGAGCAATGCGGACGATAGCTCTTCATCGGTGGGCATTATGAGTTCGTTTCAAAACGAAATTATATCTTTAGACAGTAAAAGAATAGTCAATGAAAGGAGGGGGCGCCACAGCAACCTTCAAAATGTCTGTCAGTTTATTCATTTGGGAAGTTGAGCAAACGATTAATGACTATTTATATGTTATATCCAAGACTAGAAAGAGGTTTCACCATAAGATGATATCAAGTCGAGCAGTGTTTATCAATTAATAAAACATATCCAAACATGATAACATCTAATATTTGAAAAAGGGACCTTTGATGGCAAAAGGCGTTCTATAAACTGATTTCGGAACGAAAGTTCACTTTAAAGCCACCTTCATTTCAAAGTCCGGATATCGGCTCTTTAAGAGAGAAAAGTATCCTACATAACCTATATTTGGCGACCGAGTTAGCGCAGTGGCCAAGTGCTCGGATTCATGACCTGTGGGTCGTGGATTCGATTCTCCAATGAGGCAGATCTTTTTTCTTTAGAAACTATATCTGGTTCATTGAAGAATGACTCTCCCACGTTTCATGTTTGACGGGACTACGAATAAACATGCTGCTCCTAAGGTGGCGTATGGAGTTAGTAACAAAGCCTAACCAGAACACTTGTGTGAATGAGATTATATGTTGTGAATGTCCAATATTGAATTACGGGTGAAAGGATATTGCTTCGAGCAAGACAATCCTCAACCCACCGACGAAGCCCGTGTTATTTACGCCGGTTAGAGGCCGGGGCAGGACGGATTCTTGCATAACACATATGGGGAGACTGGTCGAATGCGCCTGAGCAGGAAGCAATGACCTTTAAATGTGAAAATGAAATGAAATGAATAACCTATATGTTGCATGTCATATTTAATTTACATATTGGAGTTAAAAGTTAGTAGAGGTAGACTTCATATGATATAATAGATATTAATGAATTTATCAAGTTCTAGTTCTCTTTCAGATAATTAGGAAATACTTCGGAGTTATTTGAAAAACTCGAATGAATCAAATGTCATCACTCCAGTATCAATAAAATTATTACAGAACAGAATAAAATATGACCTGGTGTTAGAAACGCAAGTGAAAGGCACTTATGCGAGATTTCAAGCAAAAGAGTCAACAAGAATGCATATTCGTGTAAATCGCATGTGCTTCAAAAACCCTGCAAGAGCACTCCTCAAAAAAAGAATAAATGTCAACTAAACATTTGTTCTATCCATCATCAGGCTACAAGCAACCTGGCGGAACTTGTGCGAGCTGGGAACTACTATTTATATACAACTAGTATCTAAGTATACCATAACAAGCAGAAGTACATCTTTCAATAAGAGATGAAAATACTGTTTTTTCGTGAGTTTGTCCACGAGCGAAGCGGAGCGGAGCGAGTGTGGCAATCTTACGAACAAAAAAAAAAACGTATTCCATCTCAAGTATGAAATGCTATTTTTTCTACGATAGATGTTATAGTTATAGAGAGACGTTCAAATATAATCGTGGAAATATTTATAAACTGTCAAACGAAGTGACGTTCGTTTGCTGGTTCAAATGGCAAGTAGTCAAATTGAATGTCGTTAGAGTCAAAATCCATCAAATTGTTTCTAGTATATACCGATCAGTTCGCATGACGATATTCATTTGTTTCATTTTCATCTGTTGAGTGAAAAACTATCATTTTCATGTAGGGTATCCGGTTGAAAAATGATCATTTTCATATAAATGAGTAGAAAAACATATTTTTCCATCTGGTGTTTTCATCAGCAATAACAATAATATCTTTATTTTGCAATCAACATGTATGTATAGGAATAATCAGAATGAGAGAAATGACTATAGTTCATAGTGTCCATTCTCAATCACACCTAAAGTCCAAAAATGTTTAACTCCCTCATTAGCAGAATACTTATTTCTCATCGGTAAGTTTTTTCTGGTTTCATTTTTATAGATATTCTTGTGTTGTCAACAACCAATTATTTATTGTTCAACGCTTCTAGTACTATCTTTTTTATTCTATTTCTATTTATGCTGAACGGATAATAGAAATTATTATTATTCTTCTTTCAGATGAAAAAGTTTATTTTTGTGTAAAAACTATTGGCTTTGAAAGTAAAATCCTTGTTTACAATTGTTTTTTCTTATTTTTCCCCAATTTATAAAAAAAAATTAAGTAAGATAATTAATTTTTGCTGTACACGTATTTGTAAATCTAATAGGTAAAATTTGTTTTTCAACATGAGCTTCTTTTTATCGTCCATTTTCTTTCTCAATTGCCCAAGTCTGCTTTTCAAGATGAACAATCTTTTTCTTTTAATACTCTTCTTTTGCTAATATTGCTGGGTTCTTAATTGTTGGCCTTGTTGTCTTGTAACAGGTTCTTTCAATTCATATGGTGTATAATGAGAACATTCCGTTTTCTATAACAGAAGCAGAAGAATAAAGTTTAATTAAATAAGAAAAATATGCCTTGCTGGTGGAGCAACTTCATTGACTAAGTCCACTTTGGTAATGCCCTGATGCAGAGACACATGACATCATTTCAGTACTACCTAATTGCCTTGAGTGGAATGTGAAATAATTCCAACAGTGCTGTGACTTCTATTAGGCTTGTTTTCCTCATTTCATAATATATAAATAACTGCAATATACCGATCGTTCAGTTATTTGTTTCCACATACTTTTTGCACTAGCAACATTGTTTTGATATCAATGATTTTCAAAACACTCTCTATAATTGGAAATCCTCAGTTACCGGAGCTCCACCACCAGTCCCTTTAATATAATTACATTGTGCAGCTACCACCAACCTAGTCTTTGTTTTCAAATTGTTATATTTGGACTTCATATGGTCCATATCTCTGCGATGTACAGCTTCAGCATTAAATGCTGTAGTAACTCACTGCCAGGCTTGGTCCTAAAAAATAGTGACCCTGTCAATTGAATATAAGAGACGTAATTGTTTCTCCACGCTGGAAGAAAAACTTTCTTGTCTTATTCCATCGCGATTTCCTGATTGAACTTACCGTAAACTGTTAATTTTTAAAGTTTGCTCTGGCCATAATAAATGTTACATTGAAGAAAAGACTGTTCATGTTTATTTATGAAAATACAACCCCATAACCTATAATACCAGATAGTAGTAACCACAGAACTACAAAACACCTTAAAAATCACCACAACTGTATTACTAAAAATACTACTCATCAATGTAGCATTATAAACATAACGAATGCCACTTTGAAGGAGGCTTCATCTAACAGGAGGTGTTGGTACGTTTATGAAACTGAAAGCACTCTGAAGTGTACTCTAAAGAACACGTTATCGTATAGCCGACTTTGAATGAAGGCGTCTTCATGATGTTGATTATGGAACTGGCTGTAAATGAAAATATGGAACCTGTTTCTCTTACACTGTGATTTTTCAAACCTGAGTCAGCTAGGAGTGGTGTGATGTGTTTCATTAGTGAGGCTCGAGTTCTGTCGTTGATCACGTACATCCAACACGTTACATAAAAAATACATGGGTCATTGGAAGTGGACTTTTAAATGATTCCCTATATATTCAAACACTATGCCTTTATTGTAATCACACTTACTGATTAGTAAAGAAGTTCACGTGGTGTGGACTTTCATACAAACTGCTATACACTATGCCATAATGCCTCACATACTGATTAGCGACGCGGGGGCCTACGAAGTCATCATTTACTGTAACAACCAATTCATCTGGCTGAACGAAGGATACACATTTCGTAAAAATTAACCATTCTGGAGCCAAGGTATTTGGAATATCCTTCCAAATGGAGACGTGGGGTATAGCCAATGTTTGGAAGTTCACCTACTAGAATAGGAACCAACTATCCAGGTGAAATTCCTCCGGGTACAGCAGTATAAATGTTTCTTTATAAATAACCAACCTATGCTGTCACTAGCATGAAAACGGTGAAAAATTGAAAAACTCACCTTCTGTGAAGGGTATTATCCTATAGAAAAAAGGAGGCGTGATATAGAGTATTCTAACGCAAAAATGTCCAATATAGGCCACTATCTGAAGCCAGGACATTGGTGTTGATGGTGACATGAATAGAGCGGAGCTTCCACTAAGGATCACTTAACAAAATCAGAATTTGTCAGCCGAACAAAACCAGGAAACATCTATCGGACTAGATAAACTTACCATCCGGAAACAAATTCCACCCTATACTTCCTTAATTCTGGGAGACAGGTTACCAACATTCTTGTGTCACGCGTTACTAACTGACCAATCAGGACATCTTGAAACGATGATATGTTTAGTAGTAGGTGGTCACACACCCAAAAGCTAATTTGGCTACAGTGGGATCTCGTTAAATTAAGGGTATGGACTTGGTTACTTTGGTTAGTAATTTGGCGGTCCGTATATCAAATTCCTGAAAAACCGGAGACTATTTCCTGAAACTTCGGTGACTCATCGTTCACCAGAGCAACCGTACTTTTTCCTTGGTAGATTCTGAAACCGCTTGTCATTCGTTTATTTGACCCATTTTAAGGACGGATAGTCTTGAAATTTTTAACAAAAAAGTTGAAACGTATTCAAATTTTTTTTATGGATTTTAAATCATTAGAGGTAATTGTTTGCTGACGAAAGGAAATATGTTTAACAAATTCATCCTTAAATACTCAAAATGTTGACTGGAGACAAACTTGAAAACTTGTAAACCGCTAGTTATCAAGGTGAAAATTTCGTCGATATACGAACGATACCCTAAATAGTTGACATCATCGGACAGCTGTTAAATACAAATGAACGAAAATTCAGGAATAACCGAATAAAACTCAGACAATAATAATTCGAACACACCTTGTGATCACCTCTCAGCGACAAAACAGAGAAATACATAATAACGCACATACGAAAAATCAGTTGAAGTACGTTATATTCCGGCTCACTGAAACTATACCTTTTTCAAATGCAATTCAGAAAGTGTAACTTGAAATTCAGATTGGTAAAAAACTATTCAAAAAATATGACTTGTTATTCAGAATTGTTAATTCTAATTCAGAAAGTGTAATTTGTAATTCATATGTGTTAATTGGATTTCAGAAACCGTAACATGTAATACAACATTGTAAATTGTAATTCAGAAAGTGTAACTTCAATTTCAGATTAGTGAATTGTTATTCAGAAAGCGTTAGTTGTAATGCAGAAACCATCCCTTGTAATTCAGAAACCGCCAAGGACTTGATAAGTAAGAAAAGGAAATATGACATCAATAAATCATTTATTATGTATAGAACATGTTCTTGGTTTCTGAATTACAAGTTACACTTTCTGATTACCAATTCACCAATCTGAATTACAAATTACACACTCTGAAATACAACTCACTAATCTGAATTACAACTTGGAGTTTCTGAATTTCATTTCACCAATCTAATTTTCATTTAATGTTTTCTGAATTACAATTTATTATTCTGAATTACAAATTATACTTTCTGAAATACATGTAGTTTCTGAATTACAACTGAAAAAACGAACAGGCTAAATTCTTTATCGCTATGAAACGATACTGAAAATTAAACAGAATACAGTAGCGAAAATTTAAAAGCTACAGTGGAATAAATAACATTTATTCAAGGGTAATTTAAGAATATTGCGATGTTCAATTGATGACCACTGTACTTAATTGGGTAAAATAAATGAATTAGGTTTGGCCGTGGGTGGGAAAATCATAAAATCATCCAAGGCACACTGATAATGTTTATGATAGTTCATCCGTAGCAATTGGTGGGAGAGTATGTAGTCTCTTCATAGTAGGTAAAATTCTCTCTTTAATGACAGTAACATTGTGCTACAAGTTTTTTGGATTACCAACCGACTATGAGATCGTAATGTTAAACATGTAAAGGGACTCCCTGCATCGAAACACAATTGTTTTGAAGAGTTTCATATGATCCCACGGTACTCGTATAACAATTTTCCTTGCTTCTTCTGCTATGTTGAATCAGATAAGTTTTATTAAATTATCATTTATTAAGAGTTCAGTTCATCTAAGCAACATTATGGGCCGCGATGGTCGTGTGATAGAGCGCTAGCATTATAAGCATAAGGTCGTAGTTTCAAAGCCCAGCACGGCCATCGGTCCTGGATCTTTTTCTTGCTCGCACAAGCTCCTTGTAGCTTCTGAGAGGTTTTTCTTTCTAGAAACCTAGAAGATTCGTTACAAAAAATTATTAAAAAAAAATTAATGAGTGCTTTTGGCTTGAAACGCAAAGGGAAATGCTTGCCAAACCATTACGGCCATTATAGGACTAACTTGAAAGTGTATTACTTAGTTTTGATTGCAAATGGAAGAATTTGAGCAAGAGTGGCAACATTTTTACTATTCTTTCCGTGTATGACTTGCATGTCACAAGAATTGTGTGTAGTAGTAATCTGTTCGTTTATAGCTCCATGGCAAATGATAATAATAGCCGTCCTCTTCCCGCACAGGCTATACCTTTCGGTACACTCATAAGTGTTCATGAGGGAGTATATTTATTATATTATCATCACTTTATCCATGTTTTTATTTTCGGTAGTAATTTTTCCGAACAATGTGCGTTTGTTTCGTTATAATCCTATTCCTCCTGTCATTTGTGCACCGTTTTTTGGCTTCTTCCCTTATGGCTGCCGTATCCTAAAACTAATCTGGTTCCTGACTATAACCCGTTTTTTCTCCTTCAAAATCTATTTTGTGACTTATTATACTCAAATCATGGTCTTCCATTTATTTTTTCACTCCGGTCTTAGTGTGATTTGCTTTCTTTCCATTTCCTCCATTGTTCCTTCTTTAATGCGAATAAAAAAAGTTCGTCGGCAAACGCAATTATTCACGCTTCACTGTCCTGCTACAGCTCAAGTACTCCGTCATACAAAAATTTACTTATTGTTGGGCCTAGCACCAAACCTTGTGGTGCCCCAGACTTGCCCTCACCCCCCTGCGTTTCTTATTAGTGTTTTCTCTCGTGATACTTGGAGATTTTCCCATGTTCTTCGAGTTCCTCCTCCAACCGATTCATCATTATAACCTTATTATTGGCACGTCTATTAGGCATCTGTTCCCGTAGGATTTTGGGTCCTCGATGGGTTTTCCCTGCTTCCACAACAGTACTTTTGCAATCTTCTGCTAGTCCTTCATAAGTATAAATTGGTGCATTTACTTATGACGATGTCCGGGAAATTATCCACCACATTCTTCATCGCCACCACTAACTTTGCTTTGCTTTTTATCTCTTTCAATTTAATCACCTACTTCAAGATGCTAGGAACACACTTCATTGTAATGTACTTATTTCGAAAAAAGTTGTATTGTATTTGGTGGTTCAATTTGAGCCTTCTTCTGATTTCCTCTTCTGTCTTATCTTGTACTAGTTCGATATTCTCATTTATCATAGTGTCCTGTTGCACTTCGTCCAGTTTTGCCCATTTGTGTATGACCATTGGCTCGTTGTTGCCCATGTGTTTATTTCTGATATTGCGTTGTTCCTGAGATTTTCCTGTACCTTCAGTATCTCGTCTTCGTCTCTGTGCCTCCTTTATTTGCGTACCTATAATTTTTTCCCAATATTATCCTCAAGGTCCATTCATGCATGGTTTTCAAATGTTTCAAATGAAGAAATGTTACAACCGCCCCAAGGTATTCTTCCATGCAGTAAGTGAGTTTGTATCAACGCAAAATGCATAATTTTCAAATGCCATTTCGAGAGATTTTTTGATGGAAATTACCTTCTGACATCCTGGTAAGCTATCTCTCATACTTTCTAAGGCACCACTTAACACCCAAGGCAAATTTCCTAATAAATTATTACTGAAAGTTTTTGCTATATGATGCCGACTTTTTGAAGTACATTGTAAAATTCTATTTTTAATGCCTTTCACGCACATTGTGCAATTTTGTTTTTTTCACTTGTATGGAAAATATTCTAGTCCATAACTGCTACTGTTTACAGTCACGATATCCGATAACATAATGATCCGATAGTGTTATCTTGAGGCTGAAACACAATGGAAGTTTAATGTTTTTGGTTTTATAATTTCAGATTTCGTTTAAACACGAAACTATCACTTTCACTATTATTCTGATCACGCCCCACAATCATTTTTTTTTTTAAGAATTCAAGCTTTATATTTCAATTTAGTTTTGCATCCTGTTTTATTTCTTAAATTGATATCCAAAATAGCAAAACTCATTATGTTGATTATAAATAATCAACCGAGTAACAGCTTCGTATCATCGTATCGTCTCATATCGTGCCTGTGAAAGGTGGACCTTATTTGTGTTCACTGGAGCCTTCGCCACTTTTGCTCTCCTGATAAACATTTTTTGTAAATGTTCTGATTTGTTTGATTTTTTATCGCGTTTACGGGAGGAATCGTTGACGCTTATGTAACCGAGTCTTGTTTGTACTATGACCACTGTTCATGTACTCCTGATACGAAATTGATTTCTGAAAGTAGTTGATTCGTGGCCATTTTTCCAATATGAAAATTGTACGTCCCAAAACAGCTGAGCACTTTGAGGCCTTGGGAGGCAAAATAGTCCGTCCTCCTATGCTTCCAGTTCATATATTCTAACAAATCGTGGATCAACCTTCTTCCATTGCCCCACTGTGCTATTTCTTTCTCAGTTCGCTTGCCATTTGTCGATAGTCATCACTCTTACTCTTTTCCTTATTCCTTCCGTTATTTCTCCTGCATTATTCATTGGTATGTCTCTCTCCTGAGCCAATAGGCTAATTGAAGGTACTCCTGCAGGCCACTGCATGTAAGGCTATCGTTAATACCGTCCTGTATCCACTCACCACTATTAGCAGCATTTTTTATGGGTGTTCTCGAGCATATCCCTGTACTTCTTCGATCGCAGGCATAATATAGAAGGTACCCAGTAAAAGGTGGCAATGGTTCTTTGATGGATATTTTTGCCTGTTTCATTTCTGGCGCCTTGTTCTACCATGCTTGAGATTCATACCACTACAAATGATGTCACTCCAAAGCAGTTTGACCAAATTATTTGACCATAATCTATGGGTAAGCCACTTATTGAAAGTAGGTATTATCCTGAAAAAATATGATATTGGGTAGAGGATCGGAAATATTTGACATGTTGACTGTTCGAGATTTGAGCAATGGACTGTATAATAATAATTGAGGTTCTATATAATCGTTCGATGCAAGAAATATGAATTCCACTTACCATTTGATTTCGGGCACTAACATATGAGTATATTGCGAATCGAGAGTTCATTCAGTACTGCCTTTTTCCAAAGTATTTCTTCTTTTTTGCGACTTGGCCCGCGCACAGTGGCATTACCATCTCTTGCATATCTTACTGAGATGGATTGAGAGTTATATAACTAATAGGACCCAGAATGTAACTATGAATAATTGGTATTCTGAATCAATAAATGTAACGTCCGGTGTGCCACAAGGGTCCCACCTTGGACCACTCCTATTCAGCCTATTTATCAATGATATTGGTGCATGTTTTAAATATTCTGGCTTCTGTCTGTACGCTGATGACTTGAAAGCATTCAACACTATTAACAATGTCACCGATTGTCATAAGTTGCAGTCTGATCTTAACAGGTTACAAGTTTATTGTGTTACTAACAAACTACAACTGAATACTAATATATGTAACTCTATTACGTTCTCTAGACTACACAATAACGAATCCTTCGACTACACTATCAACAATGCTAAACTAGAGAAAGTCGACGTCATAAAAGATTTAGGTGTCCTATTGGACTCCAAATTAACTTTTGAACATCATATTGAATCAATTGTTAGAAAGTCTATGCGTAATTTAGGGTTTATTTCACGTGCAACCAAGTCATTCACAAATCCCGCCACATTATTCATTTTGTATAATGCATTGATTCGTAGCCATCTTGAATTTGCTTGTATAATCTGGAATCCTTATTACCAAAAATACATTGATCGAATCGAGAGGGTTCAGAAAAAATTCATCAATATTTTGAACTATAGATTCAATAGACAACAGTGTCGTCAGGATTACGAAGCAAGCTTAATGCACTTTAATCGGCAAAAACTTTCATCAAGACGACTGGTTTCACATGTTCTTTTCCTCTACAAGGTTGTAAATAACCATGTTGATAGTCCTTATTTATTGAGTAGTCTTAATTTCAATACTAGACCCTATGTCACTCGTTCACCAAATTTGTTCTACACAATAAACACCAACACTAACTATGTACAAAATTCACCAGTAGTTGCAATTCAAACAACGTATAATCAATACTTCATCCACATCGACCTATTTTGTCAATCGTTTACAATAGTTAGAAATCAGGCTTATCGTGTTCTTGCTGTTTGTTTAAACATTATTTCTTAACATACTTTCAGCCATGTACCTACCTAGATTCAGTTTTAGTTTAGTTAAATTAGAAAAAAAAATAGTTTTAAATGATTCATCTATTTATTGCCATACTTGTTTAATTACATGTGTAATTCCGTAATTGGAACATTTGTTCTGTTGAATTACCTTATACAAAATAAATAAATAAAATAAATAAATAAAAATATAAGGGTACGCGAGCAAGTTTATTTACTAATATTGGATTAGTTTGATGACAAAATGTTATCGCGGACGTAACTATCTGTAGAAGGTGGAAAACCCAACCAAAAAATATTTCATAGTCTTTCTTGTCATTTAGTTTTATTACGAAATGATATACAGTGCGGTCCAAAGGTATGGAATAAATTCATTTTTAGCGTTATTATGTATTTTATGAAAAAATCCTGAAACAGGTCAATTTTTATTGGCAATTTGACAATTTACAGTATGAAAATATTACCCCCTTCTTGCACCCCCTCTGAATTATGAGCACCCCCTCAAAAATTTTAAATGAGAAGGGGGGTCGTGTGGCATCTTGTTCGAAAGGGATTTTCATTATCTGTTCAGCAATACTAAGTGTTTCATATTTGGTGCAACCATAACTGAGAAATTTTTTTATTAAAATTTAAAAATATTGACACTGTAAATTATGTATCCGTTGAAAAAACCTGAAACAGGTCGATTTCTATTCTCAATTTGACAATTTATACTTTCTTATCTGTCTTGCTAAAAAAGTCAGGAAAAAGTCGTTGAAGACACCAAAAAATTATTCACAAAACCCATAAATAATATAATGTCAATCTAGTAGACTACTGTTATTTTGATATTTGTGAGTTGCTGGCAGACGTCAGTGTATTGAAAAATATTTTTGTGTGTATTCGATTCATCTATGGCTCATTTATCCGAAACTCAAAGAATAGACATTTTAATTATGCTTGGATGCGGTAATAAAACACGAACTCAAACGGAAGTTTGTGAAATGTTCAATAATAAATACCCTGGTCAACACGTATCACAATCTACAGTTAGCAAAATAGAAACAAAATACCGTGAAATTGGACATGTAAAAACTCGTCAAAAACCAGGTCGAAATGCTGCATTGGATGAGGAGAAAAAGTTAGATGTACTGTTAGCGATTGAGGAAAATCCGCATATGACAAGTAGACAACTTGCCGCCGACAATGATGTTAGTAAATCATCGATATTGAGAGCTTTACATAAAGAAAAATACCATCCTTATAAAGTTCAGTTGGTTCAGGAGTTAAATGAGGATGACCCTGATAGAAGGCAACAATTCTGTGAACTGATGATGGATAGAATCGAAGCAGATTTGCAGTTCATAATAAACAAAATTGTGTTTTCTGATGAAGCTACTTTTTATTTAAATGGAACGGTTAATAGAAAAAACTGTAGATATTGTAGCAAAGAAAATCCTCATTGGATGTGTGAGGCTCACACACAATATCCCAAAAAAGTGAACGTTTGGGCTGGTATCATTAAAAACAAAATTATTGGCCCCTATTTTTTTGAAGGCACAATTAATGGTGAGGTTTATCTAGGTTTTTTGATGAACTTTTTAGTGCCTACATTAAAACGACTTTTTCCCGATGTTAATGATCCAAATGGAATAGATAGATCAATTTGGTATCAACAAGACGGAGCTCCACCGTATTACACACGTATTGTTCGAGATTATTTGACAGAAGTTTTTCCCAATAGGTGGATTGGCAGACGTGGACCGATTGAATGGCCGCCTAGATCCCCCGATTTGACTCCTCTCGATTACTTTTTATGGGGTTATTTAAAATCAAAAGTATATTTCAATAGACCAGACAATATTGCAGATTTAAAAACTAGGATATCGGAAGAAATTAACAACATAACCCCTGAGGTCCTACAAAATGTTCTACGAGAATTCCAAGATCGCCTTGCTTATTGTCAAGAAGTGAATGGTGGTCATTTTGAACATTTAATTTAACTGTAAAACAAATTGAAATATACTTCCTAAACATTATGTTACATTATTTCCTTCAGTCTATCAACATTTGACATATTCAGAATAAATTTTCTCAGTATTGCTGAACAGAGAATGAAAATCCCTTTTGAAAAAGGTGCAACACAACCCCCTTTCTCATTCAAATTTTTTGAGGGGGAGCTCATAATTCAGAAGGGGTGCAAGAAGGGGGTGATATTTTCATACTATAAATTGTCAAATTGAGAATAGAAATCGACCTGTTTCAGGTTGTTTCAACGGATACATCATTTACAGTGTCAATATTTTTAAATTTTAATAAAAAAATTTCTTCGTTATGGTTGCACCAAATATGAAACACTTAGTATTGCTGAACAGATAATGAAAATTCCTTTCGAACAAGATGCCACACGACCCCCCTTCTCATTTAAAATTTTTGAGGGGGTGCTCATAATTCAGAGGGGGTGCAAGAAGGGGGTAATATTTTCATACTGTAAATTGTCAAATTGCCAATAAAAATTGACCTGTTTCAGGATTTTTTCATAAAATACATAATAACGCTAAAAATTAATTTATTCCATACCTTTGGACCGCACTGTATATCTGATACAAACTTGAATTCTTCAGAAAACTCATAGCAGGCTTGTGTTCACATTACATTTTTCCCTTACAACAATTTTGAAATGGTCTTTCAATGGTTGTGTATGTCTCATTTCAATATCCCCATTCATGTAATGTAGAAAAAGTCCATATCATACAAGGAATGTAACTTACAAATTCACCTATATTTTCTGAAGAAAACATTACCGATGAGAGTTTCCAACTGATGAATTTGGACAAAACTCGACAAATATTCAGAGAAAAGTGGACCTAGACTCACAATCAAAAACCGTCACTTTCAAATTCATGGGGATAGAGTATGTATGAACATAATAGATGTGAATTGGAGTAAGGTATTTCTTGAAATCTATTGCAGACTTTAGACAATGAAACAACAGATACACTTTCATGCGTCTATTAACAGTAGAGCTTCAGCATCATATACATTAATTTTTCAACCTGACTATAATTTCCTCGTGCAGTATTCAGATAATATTCCAAATCTTTCCACTATAGAATCTAAGAGCAAAGAGGAACCTTTGGTAACAGTCTCATTGCACATCTCCACAAAGAATCAGATTGGTGAATGCTTTTTCAAACGTATGTTTTTCCTTATTTGTTTTCAGAGTATTTTCATTTCAGAAGTAAGTTTTTCCAATTACGTTTCATATCTTCACATGAACAATTGTTGAATCATTTAAAACCCAAAATTATAGATAACTATGTATTTACAATAATGTTGTATTTTGAAATTTTACTAATATATAACTAATAATATCAATAAGTTTGATTATTTATACCTGATGTGAATGGTTTCAGAAGACAAACCTCATTTTCGGTATGACGTTGAAACAAATGTATACCTGAAATGATTTCATTTTGAATTTTACATTTCAATAGACACAGAAAGAACCTCATTATTGATATTTTTCACTCACATTTTAAAATCATAGGAAAGTATTTGTTGTACCTAGTTATTTTACCAACTCATTTTCTATATTGTTTTTAAGAATACCAGATAACTTCAAAAAAACGTTTATTTCAAATGCCTGAAAAATAGTAATAAACACTGTAGATGTTTCAGAATGTATATTTACGTATGGGATTTTTGTTTGATAATTTTTTGGAAATATAATTTTCTGTTTTTTTTTTAAGAAATTCAAATATCAGTTGAGATGTTTCTTGGGGAGCGAGTGGTTCTGATTTCCAAGTAGAAATATTGTGGGAAATCACAAAAAATACAAATGGAACTATGAATAATGTCAGATAGAGAGATAATTTGCAGTATACAAATTGAATTAGCAAAATTTCATATATTTGGATGTAATGTAAATCGAGTAGTGGTAATTGAAGGTGCTGTTTGTGCCAAAATCTTCAAATTGAACTTGAACAAAACATTTTTTTCATGTGCCTATTCATCGTAAATAGTCACATGTTGATAATAACGCGAAATCTATTCACAGGTAGTGGAAGTGAAACTGAGAACAAGTTGATAAATTATTTATGATCAAACAATAATTTTCAATCATTAGAAGCCAATCATTGGGTGCTCGGTAGCGAGGCGGTTGGATACCGGTCTTCTAAACTTCCGCTTGCATTTGCACAGGTTCGAATCCTGGAAAACGATAAAAATTTTCTTAATTTCATAGGTGTCGATAGGCAATGTAAGTTGTCTAGATGCCAATTCCGACGTATAATGCTTGCTTGGAGTTCGCGCCGACCACCCGGGTGGTGCTGTAGGTTTTTCGGGTTTTCCCACAGCTGAAAAGTGAATACGCCATCAAAAATCATTGAGTCGCTCCGGAGCGCCATGGCAAATAATAATAATAGCCGTCCTCTACCCGAACAGGCTATGCCTTTGGGTACACTCTATGAGTATTTATGAGGGAGTATTATTATTATTATTATTATTGGTAGTCAATAAACTTGTTCTCTGAACCAACGCGCATTTCGAATTATTTGCAGGATATAAGTAATTCACTCGTCCCCTATTATTTTCCGCTGAAGACAATTAGTTTTTAACTGATGCGTAAACAAATTTTTCCTCGGTGCACCCTTGGTTGGGGGCAAACAGTTTTACGCCTTCAAAAAGTATCCTTTTATCTACTTCACTATGAACGCACGTTCCGCTACTGCCAATTCTTCTATTTCTCCGATGTTGGGTTGAGGTAAGAGAGTACTAACCTGTCCTAGACGGTTAAATCTCTAACTGTGCTTCTTGGTAGTTTCTGTAACATACTATCAATCGTTATTGTTAAATTTTGTTAAAATTGTTATATCCGTCAACCGGTTGCACCCCTATGTGCAACCCTCAAAAGTCAGAGACTTGTGCGAGCTAGGGGAAGACGTAGCCCTTACCTTTTAATACGTGTGATGCCATGCACGAGACCGGTGGCAATGCTAAGATTCGAACTCACGCTCTTTGGCTTATGAGGCGAGAACTCAACCCGCACACCACCGCGGCCGGTAAAAGCCCATAAAAGCAATGTATTATGGGATACACCCGCAGCTGATAGTGGATCTTTTTTGGTGTATTTTCTTGGTAGGCTTGATAACCATTATCATTTCGTGTTTCCCAAGAGTTTTCCGATTCCGTCTGTGACCCTAGGGATGTGGGGTAGATATGCACGTGCAACCGTCTGAGTTTCTTCCCTATTTTGACTTGTGGAAGTCTTTGGTTTCAAGATCTTGGTGATCTCGGCTAAACTGTAAGGATCCATTGGATTTAAAATCCACTTAGAGATGATTCACTTCTTTTTGTAGATGCTCGAGTTCACATATTCTTTGAGCACGTTTCATCAGTGTGGGAATAATTCCTCGTTTTTCACTCGGATGGTGGGTGGTTCGATAGTGCAATCCATTTCCATCGTTTGCGTCGGTTTCGGTTTACTTTATGGGTCAGTCTCGGCAACATTTTTCGATGAGTAGGTACATCTAAAAAAGCTATCTGTTGGTCCTATTCAGTCTCCATGGTGGACTTGATTATAGGGTGTTGAATTTAGGTAGTCTAGGAAAAGGTTCTGTCTGTCCCTTCCGTGTTTCGAAATGACGAAGATTTCATACATGTATCGTAGCCACATGGTGACAATGATTTTTATTCCGCAACCTTGACTTTGTTGTTTCTTTTTGTAGCTTGTGTTACCTCGACGGATCGAGGAGAGCTTCAGTTTACTGATGTATTCTTTCGTTTTCAGGAGTGCCGTGGCATTTCCCTTGTCAGGTGATAGAATCGTGATCATCTGAGTTGAGGTCTTTTGAAGCTGCAATTTCTCTTTATGGGATATGGCATCTTGGAGGTCGTGCCTTGTGTTGAACATTCGCTGTCTCAATCCACATTTCTATAGCTCCATCATTCGATAGACTTCTGAATGCTGCTTCTGTGTTGACTATGGCTTCCTTATTCGGTACCTGGCGTGGAATGACCGTGAAGTTACCACCCCTTGCAAACACTGCCATTTTTTGCGAGTACTCTGTATGAAAATGGTGATAATTCGCTTTGTGATTTCCTCTCACCCAACTCAACCAAATTATAGCATGAATACAAAGAAAATTTTCATAGATTTAATGAATATGATCATAAAAATTGGTCCAAAGAACAAGTTCATTGTTCGAATGAACACGACAGCATAAATCTATGAACGAATTCATTATGGAAATGATCGTATACATTAAATTGATGCAGTTCCTCTTTCCTTGTATTGATGAAATCGGGCATAGTGACAATGTTTTCCAATCCTGAGTTAATGAATATCTTTCTTTGATTTTATGCAACAGTTCATTGTATAAATAATCTGTATTATTGAGTTGATGAATCAGATGATTATACTATGAACCTTCAGACATTGTTTCGATGGATGAATATAGGTTCATGGGTTGATGAATACAATTCTTTAAATGAATGAATCCTATTCTTTGATTTGATGAAACAAATTTTGACACAATGATAACCAGTACATTGTTTTAATGAATACAGATTCGCAAATTGATAAACCCAATTCATTGAATGAATGAATCGTATTATTCGGTTCAAAGAACCAGATTTATTGCCAAATGTGTATACAGGTTGTCCCAAAGAAAATTGAAATGGTAGTTTTGGTTAGTGATAGCGTAGTTGTAAAGGAAAGTTTTGAATTGATTTTGTTTTTTCTGGGCGCATTTTCTAAACCATATCCAAAGTATAAAGGGTTATTAATTGGGATTCAAGTGAAAATGACATCGGTAGTTTTTTTCAATGTTTCACCCAATATATTCTTCCAAAATGTATTAAAGATTATCGTTGCTATTCTAGTTTGAACAGATTATGTCAAACCGTTGCTAAGATATGAACAAAAAACTTTTTTCAAGGTATGTCAAATACGTTCATAAGAAACGTCTCAATTTTTTATTCTTGTCTTGTCTTCGTCACGCTCATTAGTTATATGAAAAAGTTTATGCCCATATGTCCGCAGTTAATCTCATCACACCTGATGTCACTGAATTTGAAATGGTAATCCCTAACAAAACATGAAAAAAATGTACGTGGTGTTCCATTTAAAAAACCACATTACTCAAATATTGACAACCATTTATGTTTTAGGTATGGCTAAGAAACTGAGCTGCTTAAAATAATTGATCTACCTGCTCGAGCATCTACAATATCATCACCCAAAAACCCCATGTCAAGTATTCGTTGGCCTCTAATTTTTTCGATGAGCGAAAATTTTTATAATAGAATCAACTTTAGAATAACCTTCTTTCCATTTGTGAACTCAATGGAATACAATATTTATCACTCAAAAAATATTGGGTGGGCTCATACATGCCAAAACGGAGTTATGTATGTTGACAGGGTGGAATCATATATAGCGGTCAAAAAATGATAGCAAGTTGCAACGATGTAAGATCCAATGCAAAAACCTTTTCTATCTATGAAGTATTTGGTGAGTACCTACTTTGGGAGTGTATATGAACTCAACACCATCCCTTCTGGAACTATCAAACACATCTAACATTTTCGATTTAAACAAATCACTAGAAAGGAAATTCTTGCTTCCTTGTTACACTTAGATATTAATGAAGGCCGTGGCTCGCTCAATACCTATACATAAATTGGGCATGTGCGTAGCAAATGCCCAACATTCAAAGAAGTGACACCGACACAGGAAAACTAAAGAAGGTCGATGAGGAGGGGCAGTCGTCGGCCTGTATTCAGCAAGCCCCAATTAACAACGCATATGTCGCTGTACTTCAACGACAAAACAAAGGTGTTTTCGTAGACGGTCTCATCAACAACGAGCCTCGCACCATGCTGCTAGATACAGGTGCAAATAGGACAATCCTTGGGCCTACTTTTGCAAAACATCGGCAAGAATGGAATCATCGAATTGAAAGCTACGCACAGCAACAGGAGAGCCGGCAACTGTGTATATTGAATTTCAAATTTAACTGATTTTACGCAGCACAAAAGTGAAACACCAGGCCCTAGTACCAGATATCAAGGCGAGGCAATAATTGGAATGGACATAATGAATTCCAGAGGTTTCGAGCTGAGTTTTAAAGACGGCGTCCTACGCGTGAATGGATAAGAGTTGGTGCTTCACGGGAGAAGTGAAGAAATGATTCGTGTTCTGCTGACTGAAGATGTGAACGTACCGGCAAGGGCTAAAACCATTTTGAAGGCTCGTCTGGATGGGACTGCGAGCAGCGTAAACGTTGTGATGTTCGAGCCCTAGCTCCATGATGAGAAAATTGGACGAGAAGTCGTACTAGGAAAAACCTTGTTACGTGCTGATAAATTTGTGTCGGTAAGGGTAATGAATATCAATTATTACCCGGTGACTTTGAAGAAAAGGGCACTGCTCGTCAATTTCCTCTGTGATTAGGAGTGTACGTGGCACTGTTAACCAAGCCAGTAACTTGCCAGCAGAATTGGAGAAGTTGGTTGCCATCTCGTCCAAGGACATGGGACCCGCACAGCAGCCCAAACAGAAAGAATTAGTCAGGCAGTATCAGGGCATCTTCGATACCGGAGTAAGCAGAGGCGGTAGAACAAAGGTGGTTCAGCATAAAATCGATACTGGGAATGCTCGACCGATCCGACAATCAGCTAGAAGACTTCCTCTTGCCAAAAAGGAAGAGGCTGAAGAAATAGTCTGCGACATGGAGAAAGACGTGTTGGTGAAGAAGAAAGATGGATCAACACGCTTTTGCGTTGACTATCGTCAACTGAACAATGTGACAAAAAAGGACAGCTACCCTCTCCCAAGGATAGACGACACGCTAGACACTTTAGCCGGATCTACGATTTTCTCGACCATAGATTTAAAAAGCGGTTACTGGCAGGTAGAACTGGCCCAGGAAGATCGAGAAAAGACAGCCTTCACCGTCGGCCCAAGACTGTGGCAGTTTACAATTATCCCATTTGGCCTCTGCAATGCTCCAGCCACGTTCGAAAGATTGATGGAGACGGTTTTGAAAAGATTATCATGGAAGACCTGTCTGGTGTATTTCGACGATATTATTGTGGTCGGTATATCGTTCAACATATTTGATTGTTGGCTCGATAGATTCTGAAATGAGAGTCTCCCTTCAGATAAACCGCCTTTTCCATCAATTTTTATCCACTTTTTCATTGTGTTCTCCATCATCAACATTTATTTTCGTGTATATTTATTATTGTTTATACTCTGAAATGCATACAAACCAATCAGTAGATCCCTTGCCTGTAGGACTAATTCATTCAGTTCCCTGTAATGTACCAATGTTTGCCTTCATGTGTACTTGTTGGTTCGATATGTTCTGGAATGAGAGTCTTACCTCAGACTTCGTACATATACATACCTACAATCCAGTCACTATACCCCTTGTCAGTAGGAACCATTCATGCAGTTTCCTGTTATCCTATATAGCCCACTTTTATGCCAATGTATGGTCGTAATGGTCGTACCACTGTGTGACTACATGTACTCTTATTATTATTATTATTACTCTGAAATATCTACAGATATACCGCCTTGCGACATTCAGTAGGAACTATTCATTCAGTTATCCTGTATAGCAAATTTATTCAGTCGTTAGGGTACGCACACAAAGAAAGCAGGTTGCCTGCTTGCTGGTAACAAGCGCTTATAAGCGCCAATAATTAATTCCGTTTTTAAATGCACCCGCACATAAACAAAGCAGGTCGGCGCTTGTCGCGAGTGCAGGTCGGCGCTGACTTTTTACCGGAATGAATTTGTAGTTCTTGGTCGCTGGTTTTCGGAGCTGGACGTTGTGTTGCCTTTAATTAAATTGGAGTACAACATTATCTATTGCTTACCCGAAATGGATGTCGAATTATTAATTTCTGCGATACTTCAAAGAAATGCATTGTGGGACAAACGACTCAAGTCTCACAGTAACAGGGATATAGTGTAGAGGTTGTGGAAGGAAACTTCGAATGAAATGAAAATTGAAGGTGAGTTTAGTTTATTTTAAAAATAATTTAAAGTGGTTCGTTTCTATAATTTAAAGGATTATTAGTAAAGAAGATTTTGAATATATCCCTTATAGTTTTTGATGAATTTAACAGTCTTCCAGTAGGCTGATTGTCACAATTTCTATATCAGTTAGGTGTCTTTCTATATCTTCCCTATCAAAAATCGTGTTCTGTAAAATACAAACACATTTGATAATATTATCTGCAACAACGATGTCAGTTTCGATGGCTTTAGACAAGATTCGCCACTTTGAATACAGGATTCCAAAAGTACATTCAACGGTTTTTCGCGCTCTGGAGAGTCTACTATTGAAGCATTCTTCTTCAATAGATAAATTAGTTCCTCCATATGGTTTAAGCAAATAATCCAAAAGCGGATATGCTTCATCTCCTATAAAAACGAACGGGGCCTTAATGTTTGTTCCAGGTAGATAAGAAGCCGTTGGAATTTTTATTTGTTTTGTTGTGAGTAGTTTATAAAAATCTGATGATTGGAATGTGCCGCCGTCACTCTTCTTTCCATATCCACCTACATCTATGGCAATTAGTTTGTAATTGGCATCAACTACTCCTTGGAGTACTACAGAGAAATATTTTTTATAATTAAAAAACATCGACCCAGATTTTTTTGGACACATAATGCGGACATGTTTTCCATCAATTGCTCCGATAACTTGCGGGAAATTCCATGTGATGTAAAAATCTTCCGCTATTTTTTGGAAGGTGTCCGTTGTTGGGATGGCCATATGTAGGGGTTGTAATTCTTCCCATAATGCCATTGTAGTTTCAGATATGATCTTTCCTACGGTTGAGGCTCCCATTCGAAACGAAAATGCAAGTGTTTTAAACGAACAGCCTGTAGCCAAATACCTGTAACAAATAATATTATTACTTTTGTTAGACGGTGCTGGTTTATAGGAAAGGGTCGAAAATGAACGGTTCTGAACCTAAATAATTTGGTATAGTTTGATTTATTTGGTTAACATAAAATATATAGTATATCTGAGAAAAGCCGCATCAAATGGAATTCTTTTTATGATTGAATTATACGAAAATTTTATATAATTTATTGAACAGTTTTTTGGTCTTACTATACCTGGATCAAATATTACAGCTACTGTGTATGATAGGATATTTAATAAGAAGAATATTTCATTCATGTTTTGTAGAAGACATCGCAAAACAAATTTTTTTGGAACAGCCACATTAAAGAGTACAGAGTATATTGTTTGTTTTTCAGAAACGGTGTTAAGGAAAAAATGGAAGTACTTGCGAGACCAGTTTTCCGTAGAATTTGGAAAAATACCTAAAACCCGATCGGGAGATCCTGCACTGAATTACAGGGTGAAATGGCCATATTTTCAATCCCTTCTGTTTTTAAAAGACATAGTGAAACCCCGAACTTCTGGTGGAAATTGCTCCACTTTAGAATCTGCTGAGGTGGAAGAACGAGAGATTACTGAAACAGATAATGAGGTTTCAATTGCAGACACTGAGTTAGACTCAGATGCATTGCCAAATGACAACTCTATTAGTGAACCAACTTCTAGTAAAACTGAGCATCTTGAAGCTGACAAGAAGAAGCACTCTTCTGCAAAGACTGAGACGCACAGGACAGCTATGAAAAGAAAACTGGATAGTAATTCTTGGAATGAAGAAATGGTAAAGATTGAACAACAAAAATTACAATATTTGCAGGAAAAGGCAAAGAAACGATCACGCGAAGCAGAGGAAGATGACCACTGCAGTTTTTTCAAAAGTTTGCTGCCCCACGTTCGTAAAATTACACCAAACAAAATATTGTCATTCCGTGGTCACATCCAGCAAATTGTAGACGAATATGCATATGGGCAAAGCACGATTTATGTAACCACCCCACAGATTTCCCCTTATTCTGGTAGCACATATTCTTCGTCCTCACTATACTCTGTCTCGGCCCCTTCAACATATGGAAATGTACTTTACAATACCACAACTCATGACACTACCTCCTTAGCAGAACCAGAGTCTCCAGAGGACATGCTAAGTCTTTAACTACCTTTAATAAATTTATTTCTTTTCTTCAATGTATGACTTTGCATAATGATCTTTTCTACGTTTAATAAATAATGACAAAAATAAATTCTCACCTAATGGTATCCACGAGTCTTTCTTCTGGAAGGATTGGCTGCTTGTGCCAGTTACACCATGTTTTTGTTAACCGCATTTTAATTTTTCCCAATATGTATGTGAATGTCTCAAAGGTCATTCTCAAATACTGTAAAAAGCGTTGTTCGTGTTGTTTCAACGATTGGAATAAATGGTGATATTCACCATAAACTCTTCGTTCACGATTTACTGGATGAATACCTTGCTTCGGGTGTTGCATCCTTAGAAATGTATTTTCCATCAACAAAAGGTCTTCATCCGAAGATGAAGAAGACATATTTGTAGTACGGAAGTTGCTTTTAAACTGGCCGAAAACCGGCGTTCATTGTGTACTAGTGAGATGACTTGTAAGCGCTGGTTTTCGGCGCCGAAAATAGGCGCTGATCAACCTGCTTTCTTTGTGTGCGTACCCTTAGACCAGTGGTTAAGGCTCGCATCGGACAGACGTTCGAGGCCTCAGTATGCGAGAATTTTTTTTCTTGAGTACAAGGGTCTTGTTGTGAAGCACGTGTGACGTGAGTTGTCTAGATGCTACTCCCGACGTCTGGTGCTAGCTTGAATTGCGCACCGACCACCCGGGGTGGTGCTGTAGGTTTCAGTGGTTTTCTCACAGTTGAAGAGTGAATACACCACCAAAAACCCCGGAGGACCACGGCAAATAATAATAATCGCCGTCCTCTACCCGCACAGGCTATGACTATGGCTATGACTGTTTACAAGGGAGTATTATTTTTATTACATTACTATCATAATGTTTTTTTATGTATGCTTTGTAATTTTGTACCTACGTCTACGTATATTTATCTTTATTGCAAAGGTATTATTCACTCCTCACGTTATATTCTGTTTGTTTGGGTATCAAAATGAAACATTCAATTCATACACCACTGCCGCATGCACGATCAGAACTAACTCAATATTCCCATCTGCAATTGTCAATCCAATGTATTCATCACTCATCACCTCCCTTTCATAAGGGTAGCTCATTCACAGTATTAATACACTCTACATTCCCCCAAAAAACAACGTGGTTCGAATTCGATCAGTATCAGATCTATAACCGAGTGACATAATTTTTTTGGGGTGTTTTGAATCAGTGAGATTCTAAAAATATGTAATTAGTGTTTGAATTGTTTTAAGTATTGGTGTTGATTAAATAAGTACGTTCCATAAGAACAATCACCTTTTTCAATAATGTGGAGTTTTTCCTTCTGATTGAATTTCCTAATTATAACACTTTTTGGTTGATGGTAAATTGGTATGGAAAATTAGATCCAGTAATAGATTCCATTCAAAGATATCAAAGTTATGTTCTGTATTTCACACACTGTATAGGCTAATTTCGATAAAAATTTAAGTTTGTTTGCCCCGGAATTATAGTACACACTGTAAATATCATTAAAATGTTCCCAGCAAATGTGAGGCAAAAAAAAACAGTGTCTTTGTGATTGGGACCAAATTCAAAACTATTTTCCACCCTGTTGTTTTACACACACACTTTATATTTTGTTCATTCGAAATGTGCAAATCACGGAAATTGCCGAGTTACCGAGTTTAGATCTGATATCTAAAAAAATATTGCTTTATAAGTTGGTCTGATCAGGAGAATGATTTCTACAAAAAATTAAAAGACGTGTAATATATGTCGCCGAAAGATATTGGGTCCCTATGGACATTTCAATAGTTCCTTCAAGAAATTACTGTTTTTTTTTTTCACATACGCAGTTCAGTTTGTTCAGGTTCAATACCCGAATATATGGACAGTCCGAAAGGGCTGAATAAATAACAATGGGAGTCCCACATCGAAGTTTTTTAATGAAAAACGAACGCATGCGTGTAATGCGACGGTCCCAGAAACTGTGACTACCTGTGGAGCCCACTGGGCGGTCCGGCAACTCACCTGGCTGGCCAGTTTAGTTCAGTCCGACTATAGTCTTCGTTTAAAGCACAGCATACACAGAAGGTCAATCTTTGAGACCAACACTCATTCATTAACATGTGATAAATTTCTGACAGTGATTGTTGACAGATGTGAGTGACACAGTGTGAGTGGTTTTGTTATGTAAATAGTGCCCTTTTAACTATAGGATACACAAAATCTGTAGCCATCTCATTTTTGAAGGTAAATCTCCCTTGAAATAAAATAAAATATTGATCAAATACCATTTTGTTTCGGTTGGTTGGGTCAGAATCATTTTGCGGCTACAGGTGCATCATTGAATTTCGAGAGAACTCGAACCTTGCACATGTACACCGATTACTTCTGTTATTCAAGCTTTGGATGTGTTGGGCATGCGTTGTAAGACCAGTAATTACCTCTATGATTATAATTTTGACAAGAAGACAATTAGGTGAAAAATAACCGATCTGCTAAACAAGTGGCTCAGTCTATGAAATATATTCCAAGATATTAGATCTTGGAGGTTCAAAATTTCGATTAACTAATTATCAGTGAACAGGTATTAAAAAAATTATTAATATAATGAGTCATTTTCAAAACATTGATTTATTGAGAGTGCCTGCTGGAAGTAGACAGGTCAGAGATATATAAAACACATAACGGTGTTTTAATACCTACCAACCTACCCTCTAAAAGGCAGAAACGATAAAAAACTTGGGATCAGTATCAGCCTCGTTCATTTATATGAAAATAATCGTATTGTCCATCGATATACTATTTTCTTCCATCGAAGATTTCAACCAATTGTCAAACTCTGGGTGGAATACTTTTTCAAATTGATTTAACATTATTTGAATGATACCCGTTTTGTTTGAGTAAAGTTTAGGTAAAAAACAAACATATGCGTAGGTAGTGAACCTGTTTCGATCCAAAGTGGAATAACACTAATTCTGTGGAATGTTTTCTGGAGTACAAGAATACATGGACCTTGTAAAAGAAAAAGTTGGCCAAAACGGAAGTATCTATTATGATTTCGGTGAAAACTTTGACTTTAATTTTGAATGAACGATTCAGGGTTGATGTTTCGCCCCGCCGAAGATATATTGACGTCATTGCCTTCGCGAAGCGTACCTATCAACTTACTTAGAATACATTCCTGACAAATGGAAATGATTTGATTGGTTCGGAAATTCATACGTTGGACTTGTGGATAGCAATAATGGCAATTTATTTTTGCACGCTGAACAATCACAAACAAATCTATATTTTTTGGGTTACAAGTGTTCATGAGAGAGCTCTCATTAACACGTTCATGGACAAAATGGCATATGCCGCTCATGTTGAATGTATAGCGCATATATTTAATAATATAATTTAAAATGTATTATATTTTTGAATTGAAAGTAAACTGAAACTGATACTACTAGCTATATTTGAGCATGTGCTGTAGAAGACCTGAACTGTTCCTGTGACTGGAACAATTAGTTGATTCCCTCACATTCAAAGCTACAAATTTCATCTGCGCTAAAAAAAGTATTATATGTTACTGTTGCAAATTCTATGTAGTTTTCATCTCATTGTACTCCACAAAAATGTTTTTGATTGGCAATGTAATAGTAGCTGGAAAATGTATGCTTCCAATGTGAGATAGGTAAAGAGTGGTTTATACTAGAACTTGCAGTCAAGCAGTACTCATAAATGTTTCGAATAGATTAAGACAAGTTGGGATACAGAAAACAATAGAATTCATTCATAAATTAGGCCAGGTTCGCTATCATTCATTCACACCCAAATGTTCAGAACGGCCTGAGAAAATTGTTACGCATAAGTTACAAAAAAGAGATGGTTGATTTATAAAAATTCTTAGTCCCAAGTGGAATTCAATATTACGCTAATATAACGTCACTTTTCATTGATATAAGTGGAAGATCTCTTACGAATGCATAATATATTCAAACAAACCGCAACTTTGCATTGCAACCTGTCATACATGAAAAGTATCACAAAAAGTAATGCTACTTCGAAATTTGTGGGTTCTGATTAAACTGAAAGGTCTGCAACTGAATGCACGAATATACTTTACTCCAGGGACAAAACAGGAAGAGTTTCTGGCTAAGTATTGTATAAAATGCGAATTATAATTGCTTGAGCAATCAACTTTTGATTCGGGTGAATTCAAAAAGTTGAAAGTTTTGGCCCCACTTGGAGTGCTTTCAGTGGTTCTTATACATGGATCTCTTATATGATTATTTTGTTGATGGTTACTGTACTTATCGTAGAGCCGTTTGACGAAAGCGCATGGGAACCGAGGGCAGGTTGATTTATTTGAGCATCAGCTCTCTGTTTTGACCAGGTCTGCACTGATGATAGGCAGAACCGTGAAACAAGTATGCAAATAGTCACCTGTTTCGATTACCATTTGCTAGTTGTTACAGGAATACCATACTTTCTCTCATCTTGGAATCTTCTCTTTCTCTTTCATCAAACGGAAACAAATCCTTCGTGATACCTTCAGTAGTTGAAGAAAGTAATTTTTTTATAAAGTTGGAAGGAAGCGATTGAAACTTTACTAAAATTACTATCAAAATTGTCGATATTGTCCAGATGTGTTCCTGCTCTATTCGAACATAAGTTTGGTAAACATGATATAATTTGTAGGTCAACAAAAGGCTGCAGATGAGTTTTTGTGTATCTCTGCCAGTTATCTCATTGATGAGATAATAATAATACCTCCTCATAATCACTCCTCTCTCGATTGAAGTTGCGGAGGGGGTATTTGGCTTGCCGTTGGAAGTCTCTACCAATGTATTCTTAGAGTTCCCTTATTTTTCTTCTGGGAGTGGGAGCATCCATGTTGGTGATGTGGATGCTCCATTAAATGCCAATGTATAAGCTGAATGGTTACAGCCAGCTCATTGAATTTGTGCAGGCATTTCGATACCATATTCAAATTGAGGCTGCTTCACTGTAAAACATTACTGTTATGTATTCGTTTCTGTACGTCCTGTAGAAATTACAACCTTTCCAGGGCATGTATTTCTTCTCGAGAGATACTTGTGAGTTTGCCAGTAGGTTTGTACTATTTGAAGCGAAGTCCAAATACCCCTGTTCCAGCATCTTTCGGGGTATATAGTATTTCTTCTCGGCCAACAGCTGACAGCCGATTACGAGAGAGTTTGTGTCTCTGGTGCTTTATTTTTAGGCAGCTCTGGGCACTGGTTTGATTCACTGTTACGGATCGAAAATTATCTCCAAGTATTTTTCTGTGTATATGAATACACTGTTGAATATTATTATTAGAATTTCCATGGATCATAGAAATATAAAAATGCGAACGACTCATTAACAATTTAAATATCCATTATTTCTCAATATTATAGCCATCAGCTAAGTATAAAGTGTTTAAAAATCTAATTGCATATTGAGTTGCGCACGATAAGATATATAAAACGTTGTTGAACTTTTAATAAGAAGACCACTCCGTGAAACATGGGAACGCTACCTCGTGATATTCACGAATATAATTTGGAAAAACTTTCACCGCCATGTTTTTTTATTCATAATTCACAAAAAAGAGATTCGAAGAGAACAGTTTGTATAATACTGAAGAGAAAAAAGATGGATTTCGTAGTTTTTTGAGTAAACCCCGGACATTGCGTTGAAAGCCTGGTCAGTGAGTTCAAAGCTGCGCCGAAGAAACGATTCCTAAAAAAAGAATGTATGGCGAGATAGTAGGCTGTTGATGAAGGAGCGGGGAGTTTGAATATTTTGGGCTATTCTTGATGAAACAATAAATGGACGAACGATTAATAAAGAATGAGAAACATCGCGGTGTTCCTTTCATCGACGAGACGAATTTCTTCATTCCATTGTTTCAATATCTTTTTCAAAATTATCATTCGTTTCACATATATCAGTTTCATTGATATTGATTATACAAATTTGGTCTTATTCTTGAAAGCATTACATTACTCTTTTTCTGGCTCTGCTAATTTTGAGGGTTAAAACCAGTATAGTTAGTTTAATTGTTCCAATGATGAATTGTATTAAAAAAAAGTAGAGTATCAAAAAGTAGGGTAGAACACTTTATAACTAGTTGGCGAAGAGGAGATTCAAGTGAATACTGATCAAAATGTCTAATACACAAAATAATCAGTTTTTGGGGCTAGTTTCAACAAGATTTGACAAGTTCAATATCTTCACTAAAGGTAGTGGATTTTCTTAAGAACTATGACTCATACCGTCGTAGAGAACAAGTTAACGTTTCGGCAGTCGTCTATCAAACGTAGGCTGTTAAAGGCTAGGCTATTATAGTGAAGTAGTTGAGTTAATGTTTTCGGTTTCCATTTCAATAATTTTGTGAGTTGTTGCCTGTAAGCGACGCGCAGATATATTCAAGGTCATAGCTCTTAAGAAAATCCACTACCTCTAACATGCTTCATAAATATATGCCCACAAATTTTTACTGCGCGGAGTGAAAAATAAAGTCAAATTTATGTGACGCGCTAAGTGTGGCTCTTGGGACAAGGTAGTTCTGTTGAATTATACAATTCCAGATATACAATTTTTCAAAAAGTAAGCCAAAATTGAAGAATGAGCTGGTTAGACTTACTGATTGTTATTGAAGGTGGATAGAAGTATATAAGAAATCAGGAACGCTGACACTTTTCAATGAATTGATTTCATACCCAAACAGTGACAGTTTGATTACCTGCGAAGCTGAGAGGTAATCTGACGAGAATATTACCATTACGTACGTTGATTTCACAATAACTTTTCTATTAATTATCTACAATATCGATATTTTTCTATTTATGTGGTTTCATTGATTGCGGAATTTAGGAGCCACTTAGGTGAGTACTCAAGTTTCGTAAGCCCCAACAGGTCGGCAGAAGAACATTATCCATTATTTGATGACTTGTTTGGGGCTCAAATTTCAAAGCAAGCCTTCGGAGCTACTGAAGTTTCCAAACATGCCCGAGGGGATTCAGATTCTGTGGTTCAGTAGATGTTGGGTGCAGTTACTCAGAAATCACTTCAGCTCTGTGTGACTGGACATCATGTCATTGACCTGATAAACACTCGTATGAGTGTACCCATAACCGACAGCATCTAATCAGCCTAGGTAGTCGGTGTAATTCAAGCAGCGAAGACCCTTCACCAGGATCGGCATCTGAGCAACCCACATCATACTTGCTTTGAGCAAAGCATGTGGGCGGCCAGCGAGAATGATTCATCCAAGAAAAATTCTTGATTCGTATTGGTGAGTAAAACCGGTGTCACGTGCTGCCTGAATCGCGAGAGATAAAGAACGTTAGATTGTGATCATCTTCTTCTTGGGTGATTCCGGAGATGGCAATTGATACTTCATCGTGTTCGATGGATACAGTTGATAAAATGTCATAACGGATGTTTTGTAGATCCACACCATCGATTAAACAACAATTGTCGACAATTTTTTGCTACCGCTATCGGTAGTCAGAGAATATCACCAGTGTATCGATAGGCAGGTACATCAGTTCAATAAGCATTCCAGTTTTTAATGCCATTGGAGGCATTTTGTTACCCACTCGTGGAGCCAACAGGGTGAATTGAGTAATCCTATCAACAATCTCAACCGTAGTATTCCCAGTATTTTTTGCGCATCGGAGTTCAGGTGCGATTCGGGGATCACTGAATGCATTAGGGGCTATTCTGAATGCGATTTGGTAAAATCCATGAAAAAACTCTTTGGATTGATTACTCATTCAGGAAGTTGATTCATATTAGCTTCTTTTTTGTAGAAACGTGGCAGATATAAGTCGTCATCGTAGGACGACGCAAGAGCGAAGAAAATTCTAGATATATTGGTGCACATGTATTTTGAATTTAGACAATAACGATAATTGGCGGTGTACAAATATGTTGCGAAATTGGTACTTATACGGATTTCAATAAACAACTCCAAGGATACTATTGACGTGTGAACAAATTCCCCACTGAAATTCTCTAACAATTATGAAGTATTCGTAAATTTTCTTGACTTTCGTATTCGCTGCATATACTGGAAATGTCATCTTCATGATAACGTTTTTTTCTTTATCATTATTTTTTCTTCTCTTTTATTTTTTGTCTTTCTTCTTGCTTTTGTCTTTTCTTTCCCTTTATGTTTCTTTTTTATCTGTATTTGTCATTCGTTGTCTAGCTTTCTCTGTCTCTCTCTTCGAATCTTTCTCTCTTTCCATCCCTTTTCTTTATATTTTTCTCTTCTTTTTCTATTTCTCTCTCGCCTCTCTTTCTTTCACTTTTTGACTCTGATCCAATGGATTGTTTGGCTCAATTTGTTACGTGGGGTATTTTCGCTCAGGTCTAATTTTGAACAGCTACCGATGAAAAGTTTTCTAGATATTGAAGTTAATATAAATAGATGTAGGATAGAGAAAAGTTTACTTGATAATGGTTTAACAAACCGAAACTGGTCGTAACAATAAAAATTTTTAGTAGAAAGTACACAACAAAAGTTATTACTATTTGCTCTATCCTACATTCATCATGAATTTCCACAAAATAGATCATCAATTGAACACGTTAATATAAATGAAATATGAAAAAGAAAACTTATTTAAATATCGACTATGACGATTTTATGATGTTCATAAAGACAGATGTGTAATTATCTGCAACTGAAAGATAAACTTTAGTCGCCATTTTCCACTATTCCAGACGACCTCTTTGAAGGTATTCCTGATAAAAAAAGAGAATATTCTCAAATGAAAATTGAAAAGTGTTTTTTTCAAATGAAAACAACCTATAAAAATTAAACTTTTTTTGTGATATCTAATAGAAAACTACTTTCCCGGCTAAAGCCATGCTGGACATTGAACTATATCTGATAGATATTGTGAAGATTTACTATAAAGAAAAATTCTTAAAGTGAAAATTTGCATTTTCATTCAGTTGGTTAATTTTTTACTCTATTTCACTTTCGTTTAGAACCATTGTAGGGGACAACATTTCACAGTATTAATACGAATGGATTTCGTATTTTTACCGCTAAACACATGTCGTTATTGCCAAGGGACATGATTTTTAAGCAATTTTAAAAAATGCTCACATTCCTTTTTTTTTCAACCGGACTGCCGTTTGAAGTTATCTGTTTTGATAGAGAGGTAAAGTATTCCAATGTTCATACATTAAACTTTTGTTTTATAAAGTTGTTTTTTTAATAAGAAAAATTGTTTTTTTGCAAGTTGGTAAGTATAAGAGTTACTTTTGCTATTGTTATCTATATTTATGTGTCTATGCATAATTTGCAGATAATATAGAGGAGGGTGCAAATTTTCACTTTCAGATTTTCTCTTTTTGGTTAAGGTTTTTTCGCAATATTTATCAGATGTAGTTCAATGACCAGCGTGACTTTAGTAGAGGAAGAAGTTGTTTTCTGTTAGATATTGCGAAACACTTTTCAATTTTCTATTAAGAATATTCCATTTTTCATCGTGTATGTCATTCTGTGGCCTCACTGATTATTGTAACTTATGAATGGTTGGGAAAAAGTCAAGTCGTTTTGACTAATACTAACTCATCCTCAGGGCAATGAACGGTGGATTTCTTGTCGTGATAAAATTGATTTCAAAAGGAACATTTACATATATAAAATTCGACTTCGTATTCAGAGTAACAAACTCTTCTCAGAAGTTTTTAGAGTTCATGATTTTCTAACTCAGGATAGCATACTGAGTCGAACATTTTCAGAAGAGATTTTTGACCGTTTTTGGGATCGCATGTTGAAAGGTGAGACTCTCGTAAATCCTGGCTGCTCAAGTCTCTTGAAGACTTTTAAGGGATGCTGGTAAGAGTGCAACCAAATGACGAAAAAAACAATTTTTAGAATTTGCTTTTAGTTGCCCCACTAATCCTCTGAAAATTTACAAAAAACTTGGGTGTGTTATTATTACTTAACAACAGGTATTGAATTTACTCTATGAAGGAAAACCTGCCGAACATTGTAAAACACTTGCAGATTTAACTGAATTCACCACAATTATTACAGCGAAGTCGTACCCTAATTTATCGGTTATTCTTGGATAGAAGCGATATTTATTCATAAAATGATATTCTACATAACCACTCCTAAATAATAGGTATAGCGATTTGTAATAAAGTGAAACACGGTTAAATATGAGAATATGTTAGTTTCTAATTATCGTATATGCCACATTCACTGACCTAACTCTACAAACAAATATGTTGCTGATTTACTAAGGTAACACAGTGGAAAAAAGCGATAACAGTTATTCTACCAGCAAACTGAAACATAATTATATCTTGTTGAAATAACAGAATGTTAATACCGAATGTATTTAAGATTCCCTATATCTAGAGTGATTCATATTGAATTGATTGTTCAATGATTACAATGATTTTTGAAGATTCACGTATATAAGTATAATAGCATATAGGTAAGATATGAATTTTTGTACCCAAGTTTCAATGATATATTTCCTGTCAAACTTCCTCATTGATAGGCAGGTTGTGAAGATAAACGATGTACTGAGTGTATCTAAGGAAATATAGTATGGGGTCCCATAGGGAACTGTTTTGGTCCCAAACTATTCAATATTTATATCTGAAAAAATCGGGAGAACCAACATATTCAACTGACATTCTCTATACAGAAGCCAAACTATTCGATATTCGACAATTATACAGTAGTCATCCCCCCTGTTAATTTTCGAAGGGTTTTTCGTACAAAAAAACGTTTGGAGGGTATCACCAACATGTGGGATCAAGTGTCACATCTCTGAAAAGACAATTCAATCCTCTTTCGAACCATTAAAATTTTTCTATGATGTGACACTTGACACCTTATGCCATTTACAAATTTTTAAGTTGATGCCCCCCTCCTGGGTTATCTATCGAGCAATAACAATGTGTTTCATTTCAAAAAGAAGTATCGGTGATACCCTCCAAAACGGTTTTTCTTTAATGTTTGTACATCAAACTGTTCAAAAGAGGGGAGGGGCTATTACAAGCCGCACATATATACAGCACAAGTTCCCTCACATAAAAAAAAATTGTTGTTAAAATTGTTATATCCGTCAACCGGTTGCACCCCTACGTGCAACCCTCAAAAGTCAGAGACTTGTGCGAGCTAGGGGAAGACGTAGCCCTTACCTTTTAAAACGTGTGATGCCATGCACGAGACCGATGGCAATGCTGAGATTCGAACTCACGCTCTCTGGCTTATGAGGCGAGGACTCAACCCGCACACCACCGCGGCCATAACCATATCAAACGACAACGACATCAATTCCTTGTGCCACTATACTTTACCAAAGAACAAATCCATAATAATATTCAATTCTCGCCTGAAAACATCCTCAAAAGTTTGTTCAACTCCAATGAAAAATATTCTTTTAATCGATATAGTTTCTTAAGTATATTAAATATATTCATGCCCATTAGTTACTAGAATGAGACGTTATATTAACCTAGTTCACGGATTTGTTTTTTCAAATTATGATTTCCAAAATCCACGTGCTTGTACTCTTTCTTATATCATTTCAGTGACACTGTGAATTTTAATAATCATGCCCATTTTACTAACACTTTACTGATCAAAGAATAAGTAGTAATGATTAAAAGTTCATTCCAGATTTTATGTTTTCCAAAATTCACGAATCTGAACCTCTAATTTCAACAACATAACCTGTATATTCCATCCCATCCCAAATATTCCTCTTCTTATTATTTATCGCTGTTTCCTCAAAACAAGTGTTAAATCACATAATGAGTTTTCACATTTATTCACTGAACTTTGTCATTTGCCCTTTGTAATTTACCTTTTACAGAATAAATGATATTTCTTTGATTGGATAATTCTTATTTTCCTGTGTCAATACAGTTCGAATGTGAGATTTTTGGTGAACGGATTTCAATTTGATGAGAGAGTTTGGGTCACGTTCACTGTTGAACACGAGACCAACTCCATCGGCTTCATGAGCTGCCTCCAGTACTATTGTGTTATGGAAACACTACAAAGTAAAGAGTCCACCTCTTCCTATTGTTTTGGAAAGGATTGCCGTAGAACGGACGATTCAGGATGAAAACTTGTATGAGTTGTCACAGCTCTTCTTGTGTCGTCCATTTGATCACTCTGAACGAGTAGTGAATTATCGGAACGGTAAGCATATTCGCTGCAGTAACTCTTTCTTATCTCAGAACTACGAGTGTCGTTAATTTCATCACAATCGAACAAAAACTTCCTTCTGTTTCGCTAGCTCGAGTGGGTAGCCTCTTCAGAGGTCCTTCCATCTTCGATGATAGTTCTGGAAAGGAAACGTTAGGAAGCAATTCCATAAAACGACTGCCTGCAAACGAACTTATAGCTTTTGGACAGTGTGTCTTCTTCTTCTATCCGGATGGGAAATTTTTGAAACCACTGCACGTAGGCCTCTCAGTCTGGACTCTTTGTGCACCCGCATGATTGGCTTCAGTTGGAGGCACCTGTGGAGGTTCCTCCAGCCGTGATTTCGGGGGTTTCTTGGGAGGTTTTCCTGCTAACGAATGTTTTGGATGTACCTTTAGTTCCTCTGGTTCCTGTCTACGCATCGAGGGTTGCATAGTGGAGGCACCCTTTGGGTTCCTCAGGTCAGCGCCCTCGGTACGGTTGGCTTGGCTTCTCTCGACTGAGTTCCAAAGGTCCCTGCTTCGGTGAATCTTGCTTGTGTAGTCTTTCAATTGCCTCTTTCGACAGGCAAACCGTACCCCGGATCGATTCTTCCTAGCCTCGAGTCCCCAGAGGCATCGATAGTGTGTCTTCACAAGTGCCTTCTTCCTCGAAATCCTAATAGAAGTTATGATGTTTGGAGCATTGTGTTCATCGACTCGTGCCCAATATGTCAAAAATTTAAATGTTTGTCAGATGGAAATATGAAAAGAACAATTGAAACAATCACCAGATTTTGCTCCCAGGATATTTCACTCGAGAAAACCTCAAGGGTGGCTGAGGCGTTGCAGTCAACGGAAGTAGCGATCCGTGTACCCTAGCTTACCGTACACCGACGTCAAAAACATTGATGTTCCCCCGACTCTCAACACATGCCTACTCACACATTACAGAGGGTTGCGAGAACTTAAAAATCTGCCTCCAGTGGGACTAGAGGGTCCTCGGATCAGGTGCTGCGGAACTGGTAGCTGGTGATGCGATCCAGTCCTACTGTAGTTTTCACGGGAAGGCGGATCGAAGGAACTCGCCAGATTTTGGTCAGGAGAACAGATAGAAGCCATCGGCAGGCAGAACACTACAACTACTCAAGAAAACTTTGGTATCCATTCTGTCTGGTATACAATCTGAAAATAAAGGCGAAAAGAGGAAAAGGACAAATAGACTCTTCTCAGGTCATTGGACGAAATAATATTGCCGTGAAAAAACATTCTGAATGTCATCACAGATTGAATGTGGAATGGGTAAAGGAGGTCTTTGATGTCAGGAAAGATTATCTGAAGTGAAATCCAGACATTTTTCATCTAGTAGAAGTATGGGAAATTCGGCATTTACCGATGTATGGGTGAGCAATATCTTAACTGAATGTGTCCGATAGAAGTCGCTTGCGGATAGATGTTATACATAGGTATAGAAGGAATTTTCTAAGAACAAGTATATAGACAAACGCCTGGTTTTTCATTTTAATAATTAAATAACTAGTCTAGGTAACCATGAGCCACACAAGCAGAGGGTTGTTCTCTGAATAAAATCCAAGACATCAACGTACACTTTGGCACTGAACCTCGAGTAGTTGTTATTTTTCCTTACCAGTGCAGAAGTTCAATTCTTCTCAGGTGGCTGCCATCGACAACGTGATGAGTTTTTTTTTCCACGACGTTATGTTATAAAAAAAGGAAAGTTAAAGAATCAAGACAATAAATAATTTCGATCTGAGGAAATCGTTAAACGAATCTTATTTTCATATGAATGGATTTTTAAATGAAGGTGATGATGAAATATCTATGTGTGAAAGAAAATGAAAGTCATCGTTGTTCCAGTGATGTCATTATAACTATGCCAGAGAATACTTCATAATTGTCACGTTATCTTACATTTTCAGATTACAGAGTTTTTCAAGAGAAGCATTTTCTCTCTTCGTTTTTTTGGTCCCGTCTAAAATTGCGATGCGACTCCAGAGACAATGCGCCTTCTATAACACTATCATTAGCAGATTGGTGATTTCTGTATCATCCTTTACGTATATACTGCTGGTATTCAATGCATCTCCATTATGATTGATATTATACCAAATTTGAGTAATTGGGGCGACCATCACGGTATCATAGAAAATATTCTCGTATCGTGTGATGTCAAAATCATCTCATTTGTATGATCCGTTGTAATTCTCGACTTTCCTTCAGTTTGAAAAGCCAAATAGAGAATCGGAGATCTCTAATTTTCACCTTTCGATACGAGAAAACGCGGTTTATCCACAAGAAAGCTAACGAATTGATACAATAATACAAGCGACAAACGATTGCCATGAACTTCACGATTCACAAATAATTCCTAATGTTATCAACTAGTCGACTGGCTGAGGCAAGATTCAATAACAAAAACCAGTTTGTAGATGAACGCCCAAGGCAAGTATAAGTTACACCGCTATCTCAGGTAAACTTGCACATTTCTCATGTAGGAGATTCTAGCAACCGAAATCGACAAAACCGTTTTTATTTTCCTAACAAAAAGTAAATTATATTCCAATTCATATTTTGGTTCATTTGATAATATATTCCGGTTAATATTTACTAAAGTATTGTAAAGGAGTTCTCGACCATGACTGGGATCGCACGTTGATTGGTAAGACCCTCGTCATTCCTAGCTCGCACAAGTCTCATGAAAACTCTGAGGGTTGTTCTTGAGGGTGCAGCTGGATGGGGGATAGAGGGAAGAAAAGAACTGAAACAGGGCAAACCCACAACAAAACTTTGACATTTAGTGAGTCAGCGAACTTACTTCACAACTCGAACTTACAATATTGAAAGAAAACGATTTCCAGTCTCTAGTGATGATTACAAGGTTCTCTCTCTCTCTCTCGTCAGTTCTTGGATTAGCTTCCTAACGGCGCTATACTCCAACTCTCTCCCCACTACGTAGAGATCCGCTCTACCCCAGTCTGATTACTGGCGTGAATAGTGGGAACTTCGTCAGGGGGTGCCCTAAGCCATACCTTTACCCAAAAAGAAATTAATAAAAACTTTTTTTTTGATGGCACGTTTAACCACGGTTAAAAAACTGTAGTGCAAGGCAGACGTCACAAACACTTGAAACTTGGGTTGTTGCACGTTCTAAAGACGATAGACAACACAACACAAACTGAATCTCGTCCCCACGTGGCATCCTCGTACCATCTTGAGGAGCAGACATGATCAGGTGTCTACCCTCTACCATGTCAGAAACGAGACTGGGTCATAAGGTTTAATACACGAGTGTATTATTTAACTAATTTTTGTGGTGTTGAAAAATCTTGAAAACTCAAAACAGGAATAAATCATCGTGTATGGTGAATATGTATATTCTCATTCATTTCTTACTTCGTTACCCTGACACATGTACGACCGCGTGTTCATTTATGGGAAGTTTGCCGACACCCTATTGTATAGGGAATAAGAAAAAGGCTCGATTATTTTTCATCAATTATCATTTTGTGAACTTATTGCCTTTCGTCAAGTAACCACAAATCGACGAAGTCGGTGTACTGGTCGGAGTGCTTTCTGTGGTTCCTATAGATGGCTCTGATGCACACTTTCTTATTTTTTTTCCAATAAATACAGCCATATTCTCCTTATCACGCATACTCACTAAAACCTCCACTTCTGTGTAGGTCCGGTCAGGTTTATGCCTCCGGTGACACTTAGGCCTATTGGTCCATAGTATCTTACCTATGTCGTTATGTCTCAGTACCCAATCCTTGTGCCCTGTACGAGTTTGAACAAGTTTCGTATTGGATGGGAACTGTATAGCTCTAGGTCGCCAGATGGCTGCCCGAAAATGTACTTTCTTTTGCAGTCTAGAACTTCGCAATAGCACAGTATATGTTTCACGGTTTCCGGATCCTTACCGCATAGTCCACAGGTCAGGTCTCCATCGTATTTTTTTTTGAGGTGCTCCTTCTCTGGTGCATGTCCAGTCAGGAGTCCCGTAACGGTTCTCAACTGGCTCCCGTTCATCGTAAACAGGTCTGCCGTTCTTTTGTTACACGGTCCTTTGATATATTCTCTCCTGTTTGTTTACTGGGTCATTATCCCAGTAGGTTTTGTGCTTGTCCCTAATCCAGCCTTTTACAAACGATCTTACTGTACACTTCGGTACCCCTAGCATCCGCCCTCAGTTTGGGAGCATTTCCGATTCTGTTCGTGCGAGTTCGTTTGCTTTCTTATTGCCTGCGATTCTCTGATGACCTGGGACCCATATCAGTTTGACTTGATTCTGACAGAGTTCTCAGTTCTTCTTTGCAGTTCCATACCAGTTTGGACGTTACTTTCTTGCTTCACAAGGCCTTCAGTGCCGCTTGACTGTCTGATAGGATGTTGATATGCGCGTTTTCATCGTTTCTCCTATTATTTTCCTTCACGCATCGAAGGATGGCGTACACTTCTGCCCAGTGAGTAGCTGATGCCAATACTCGGATTCTTGGAGAACACTCCTGCTCCATTCTCAGTCTTAGATCCATCTGTGTACCAGATTTTCTCCTGTAGAATGTCCTTGAGCTGTGAGCCGTTCCATTCAGTTCTGTTTGGCACCAGCACTCTTAATTATTGGTTGTTGAAGGAGTACAGTTTCGGCATAGCCTGTGCGGGTAGAGGACGGCTATTATTATTATTTGCCGTGGCGCTTCGGGCGACTTACTGATTTTTTGATGGCGTACTCACTTTTCAGCTGTAGGAAGACCCGGAGACCCTACAGCACCACCTTGGATGGTCGGTGTGCACTCCAAGCTAGCACCAGGAAGGCATGACTACCGTGCTTTACAACCAGTGCAGCATATGAGGTTTTAGTCCCCATTTTTTACAAAAAACTTTCTACCCTCGTTGTTAATAGGTGGAGTGTTGTCTCCGTTAAACAGCTAGTTCTGTTGGCATAATGTTCACGGTGCAATGGTCTTTCCACCAGCACACCGTCCCTAATATGTCTATTCACTAGCTTCTTCAAAGTCTTGAGTACAAATGACAAAAGACTTATTGCTCTTAGGGACTTTGCCGAATCCTGTTCAGCTTTTCTAGGATTCGGTATTGAAGTTACCCTAACTTGCCTTCACGGTTTTGGTTTATACCCGAGGGACAGACTGCCTCTGAGTACATTCGGGTCCCTCCTGCAGCATTGCAGGGTAGATCCTGTCTGGTTCCGGTGATTTGAAGGGTTCAAATGTGCCTATTGCCCATTGAACTTTGTCATCGGTCACGACCTTCTTTGCTATGTCCCAGCCCAGCCTGGAGCCTCATTTCAAAGTCTCCAGTACTTCCGGGTTTCCCATAGCTCGTATCTGATCCATCTGTGCTCCATGGAAATGAACTCTCAGAAGTTCTTTCATTGTTTCTTCTCCTGTGAATCGTGAAACTAGTATGTAATCTAATGATCAGTCTATTAGCAATAACATAACGATTTTGTCCATTGCCCGTTTTCATCAACAGCATACAGGGCTAGAAATTTTAGGTTTGCATAGAATAATCGATTTGTTTGTGTCATCGAAGTAGTTGTTTTCTCTAGTTCTAGTTTCTTTTTTCAAATTAATTGTTTTATATTTTCAATTACTGAATGATGATATTTATTTTACTTGTTCGAAGGTAAAATGTTATTTCAATAAATTAAGAGTAGAACAACTTTTTCAAAAACAAGTTTATACTCAAATGAACTAAAAATAAAAAATATTCTTTAAAACTTTTGCTATCAACTTATAATGTCATTACAAAATTCATATGACATAAAAGCTTGACGCGAGATTCAAGTACTCGTATTACTGGGTTTGAAAATTTTGAAAATTGAAATCAATCAGATCAAGTTATTCAATTCACTCGTTTATCTGCCCAGGTAATTCTGGCGACAAGCTTTCATATCATATAAATTGTGTAATGACGTTATAAGTTGATAGTACAAGTTTTGAAGGAAAAGATCATCTTATAATTTTCAGTGCATTTAAAAGCTTGTTTTTAAAAAAGTTTTCTACTTTTACTCAATTGATTTTTTACTCTTTGGTAATCTCTGGACAGGATTCTCAATCTGTTCATCTCATTCAACGCATCATTTTTGCAAGGTTGTTTGCTGGTTAATTTCGAACAGACTAGCTCTTCAATAAGGAGACATTCTAATGGGCCGCGGTGGTGTGCGGGTTGAGTTCTCGACTCATGAGCCAAAGAGCGTGTGTTTGAATCTTAGCATTGCCACCGGTCTCCTGCATGGCATCACACGTATCAAAAGGTAAGGGCTACGTCTTTCCCTAGCTCGCACAAGTCTCTGACTTTTGAGGGTTGCACGTAGGGGTGCAACCGGCTGACGGATATAAAAATTTTAACAACAACAATAATTACACCCAACTTAAGCTTCGAGCCCAAGTATACAACGCCATAGTCGACAGTACTACCCTGATTTTGTGTGCTGTGCAATCCCAATATGATATAATTGGCAACATTCTTCCTTCTGCAGTACCGAGACTATATTTTGCTAGAAAATGCAGTCTTGGGTTGAATGAGATGAACGTCGTCTTTACCGAAGTCTATACGGATTAAAGGTATGTCAGTATCACAGTTGTACTCTCCGGAAGCAGGGCCATATGATTTCTGTAATATGTCCAATGGCACCATTCACAAGACCTTTGGACACATGTAAATTGTAACCCAACATCACCTTGGGCCTAAAGAATATTTCTAACTCCTTAGGTAGCCACTTCAAAAACCCCAGTACACTGAAATTCCAGACGAAATAGAGCAACGGAGTTTATGGTCACCATCTAATTTTTTTTACTCGCATTTTTATTCTCAGCAAGTCCTTTCATTTGATTCCCATATTGTAGGAAAGCATAAAAACTTAGTCCGCCATCTTTAGAAGTTTGCAATATCGGAATTTACAGTGACGTCACTTTATTTTTCGAGTTAATCTCGGCAAGCCCTTTTATTTGATACTCATATTATAGGAGTGAATTAAAAATAACTACTCCGCCATCTTGGGTATTCCGCCATGTTGAATTCAGAGCGACGTCATTTTATTTTTCGAGTTATTCTCAGCAAGCCCTTCCATTTGATATCCATATTGTAGGAGACTGCATTGAAAATAACTAGTCCGCCATCTTGGGTGTTCCGCCATGTTGGATTTAAAGTGACTTCACTTTAATTTTTGAATTATTATCAGCAAGCCCTTTTATTTGATACCCATGTTGTAGAAGTACCTACATTAAAAATAACAAGTCTGTCATCTTGGGTGTTCCGCTATGTTGGATGACGTCACTATATTTTTCGAGTTATTCTCAGGTAGCTCTTTCATTTGATGCCCATATAGTAGGAAAGCATAAAAACTTAGTCCACCATCTCAAGAAGTTCGCCATATCGGATTTAAAATGACATCACTTAATTTTTCGAGATATTCTCAGCAAGCCCTTCCATTTTATACCCATATTGTGGAAGTACATCAACAATAATTAGTCTGCCATTTTGGGCGTTCCGCCTTGTTGGATTTAAGGTGACGTCACACACCTAATCATGCATTTTCATCCAAACTACACTTCGATTATTTTATCTTTACTCGTGCGTCATCATCACAATACCATAATCCTCAGCTTAGAAGACAAATGTTAACGAATTTTGATTCGCTCATAGCGGTTGTTAGAAAGAGATGTTCGATAGAGGGTTTGTGATTTCTCCGATTATAAATTGATGACGCATGGGTAAAGATAAAATAATCGAACTGTAAACGTGTATACAACATTTCAGCTCAATCGGTTGAAGATATGTGCTTTAAAATTGAGTTGTACAGCCGCGTATTGATTTTGCGAGGCTGCCTCAACGGGTGATTTTGAACAGAAATGAGGCAAGCACGCGAGGCAGAGCGAGCCGTCAGTCAGTGCGAGGCACTCTACCATACACTTTCCGTTGCCATCTTGACTTATCTTGAGCACGGCAGAAGACAAAGCACGGTACAAACAGCGCGAGGCGAGAGTGTCGAGGCGCCTTTGAGCACGACCAAAAACCGACTGTCGATGGCTCACCCTGAGGCTGCCTCAGGGTGAAGCAGCTTCAGGTGCGAGGCAGGTATCTATTTTGCGAAGCATGCCTCGCGAAGCAGCCTCGCAAAATCGGTACGCGGCTTAAGATTCCACACATACATTGTAGAATAAAAGCGCGTACCTAACAAAAAATACTTCTATACAACAAGTAAGAAGTCATTTTGTAAATAAGTGAATAAAATGGGAAAGAAATACATAAAACCTCTGTCACAAGTCAAAGAACAATTTAACAAAACGAAATTGCAAATAATATTCCTTACAATAGATGGTAGTCAAAACTAATCAACGATCTATCAATTTCTCTCTAGATGTTTTATTAGCATTGATCTGAACACAAACCTTATGCAAATTCTATTTGGCGTAGTTACGGTCTGGGATAGAGATCTTTCATGGTAAAGAGATGCCCTGTGGTGGATGGGCATGCAATAGCATATTTTGATAGTCTCTTATAGGGAGGCAAAGAGTATTGATACCTACTTTGTGAATTTAACCTTATTTTTGTAATTAAAAATGCAGAGTTCATATTTTTACTGATTTAGATATACGGACAATTCCCTGGAGGCAAAAAAACGGAAGATACAGGGTGTTTCCGAAATTGCAGCAATAAATAAAATGGGGTGTTCTATGAGATAAAATGACACCATAAAAAGCATTTACCTTTTTTTCTTAAGCACTTGGAAAACTCCCAAAAATAGACTCATTTACTTACGATTGTTTGGGAAGAACTGGTTTTATTCATCAGTTCCTAGGGCGCCTATCTTATAGTATTGTGTTTATTACTCGTATTCTCGCACCGTTGCCAGTTCATTAATATTTCGCAAACCTTGCCAGTTATTTCATTTGGCTTCAAAGTGAACCGAAATAAAAACACTGAATTAATTCAAAAGGTGTTCGAAATGACCATCACACCACCACTTTCTATGCAGTCTCGTACGTCGAAGTAACGAGTCACAAGCACGCTGAAAACAACCTTGTCGCATCTGTTGAACGGCGTTGTTATTCTACCTAGGATCCAACAACCTACCTAATTGCTTCCAAATTTTCGTCTATTATACGACTGAAATATCGAGTTCCTGGAAAAGTACCGCGTAATACCTAACAACACTTGACATTTTCCATGGTGGAGAGTCCAATAGGGATTGTAGGAATTTCGAAAAACAGATATGTAGGTAAATAAAATACGAATGCAGTCGAATACCGAAACACAACATGCACGTAAAATAGTCACAAATATCCTAATGAATGCAAGAAGCGATATGATCGAAGAACAAACGACAAACAATATACGACTCTAAATCGATTAGGTCGCGAGCCTTGCCCTTAAAGGGGAACTGTTCGAAGAAAGAATATCGTTTACTTTATCATACCATCTTTCAATTGTCAAAGTTATTTATTACGCTGGCCTTTTTTGTCACCATTTCGGTTACATCTAGGGGCCATTGATCTCTGGCCTGAGATTCCCAAAAGTTTGCCAGGGTTCTCCGAAAACTTCAATGTCCAATATTTTCGAAAATAACGTTTTTTCGAGAAAAATGTATTATTTCATTCCACTTCAATTTTTCGTTTTCTGTTACCCATTTCACTTATTGCTCCAATTCCGGAAACACCCTGTATAATACTCATTACCAAATACCAATTACTCTTAAATTAAATTATAAAAATATGTAAAGGATGAAAAATATGAATATTCACATCCAATTAACTAGTCTATCTACACTGTTTTTTGGGGTCGTTTATTGAGATTTTGATAATATCGCCTTTGAAATATTTGGCTTCTCAAGGACATGGGAGAGTTACGTTTGGTGATTGGATACAAAGAAAAGATAATTATTCTCAGTTTGTCGAACAGGTACGCAGAATAAGAGCTCACTTACTTAAAGATCCCATATCATATACAGGGCTATTCAAATTCGAGTCTATACATTGTGATCTGGGTAGGGGTAAAAGATAAAGGGGCGGTTAAATGACGCAAAGTTTCGTATTTCAGAGATCGATTACGTGAAACAACAAAATCTGATATAGCTCTATAGTGCATTCATATTTCGAATACGGACTAGAACACCAAACTAGAACAGAGACGCATTAAGCTTGTTTACCAAATGAAATTTTTGAAAATGTAACATCATCCAAAACCAACCCAGAACTTTACAAAAAAAGAATATTCGAAATAAATAATCAATAATGTAATTAAAAACACAAAAATAATTGTAACGCAGCCAAGCTGAATACATCTCTGCAAAAACATTTCGTTTGGTGTTGTGTCAGGTTGATGTCTTATCGACCAATAGCGTTGCGAGAATTAGCGATCACGAGGTGGACACGCTGCAAGCATGCATTTATTACTGTTTACATCGAGTGTATTTAATAATAATAATAATAATAATAATAATAATAATAATAATACTCCCTCATAAACACTCGTTGAGTGTACCCAAAGGCATAGGCCTGTGCGGGTAGAGGACGGTTAGTATTATTATTTACCGTGACGCTCCGGGGCGACTTACTGATTTTTGGTGGCGTATTCACTATTCAGCTGTAAGAAAACCCGGAAAACCTACAGCACCACCTCGGGTGGTCGGTGTGCACTCCAAGCTAGCACCAGCCGAGATTGGCATCTAGACAACCCACAATACATTTGCTTTTCAACAAGGCATGCGGTCGCCTATCGATCCGATATAAAGTAGATGAGAAAAATTGTCTTGTACCTACATCGGGCTCGAACCGACTATCGCTATGCTGGAGTTTCGAATGGCCTGTATGTTAGACCGCTGATCCACCGACCACTCTGTTGAATTCACTAGTTCTAGAGTTATACAGGAAAAATAAAATTTTAGAATTTTTTTTTTGCCTATAAATATCTCTTTATTTTGTGGAGATTTTTTACAACTTTTGGCACTTTGTCGTGTCAAATTTTTGTAGATTATCCAAATATTCGAGTGAAAATTGTATACAAAGTATCATACAAATTGGGCTACCCTCAACTTTTACTTTTCAAATACGGACCTGTATGTTTTATTTCGTTTTTCCGAATGCCAACCGTCATGTTTCATATTGGTGTAGTATTTCCATCTGGAAATATGGAACTATTACCAGTAAAATAATAATTTTTTTACCCTATAACAGCTCTAATTGAAAAATATCAGAGATTGTGAAGTGACTCAATGACAAGTTGATATGTTTCAATTACAACTATTATGGAATTGAAAAAATTGTGTTTTTTACTGGTTATAATTCAAACTTTTCTAAACACTCGGTAGTGCAGGTAAAGATACTACGCCAATGTGAAAAAAAGTTGAGTGTGGCCCAATGTGTACGATACTTTGTATATAATATTTATTTGCAGATTTGGATAGTCTACAAAAATTTGCTGCGGCAAAGTGCCAAAAGTTTCAAAATCGAGAGGATATGGGCAAAAGGATAATTTTTTTTTTCATTTTTCCTGTATAACTCCAGAACTAAAGAAGCTATATCAGAATTTTTTGTGTCCTATAATTGAATTCCGTTATAGACAACTTCACCCTCATTCAAGTAACCCTCTTTCTCTTACCGTTACCGAGATCCCAATGCATTGACTCGAATTTACACGTAAGATATATCAAGAAAAAAAAACATACATAATATTTCTATACCTGTATAAGAGAGAATCAAACCTTTAGATAGCCAATTGGTGTTGGCGATGGTTTTCCGATATAAATGCTCTCAGAATCACTATCATCACTAAAATTGAAATAGTTGTTCAAGAATGACCATATAGGATGTAACTGCAGTAACGCTAGTGCAACAAATATGAGCGGTACAAAAACAAAGTAAGTTTCATTTCTCATTTTTCATGAAGTTAATAGTTAATATATTCTGTATCAGCACTTCATGTGTGGTCCTCATGCGGACGATGTTTTTTTGAGACTTGTCCAGTAGGTTTCTGGTGTTGACGATGGCATGGATATGCTTGAATACCTATCGAGACAGTATTTCAGTGGCAACCTCAATGCTTTATCGATTAACCGAAACAAAACCCCCGTTTACGTTAATGATGACTTTCAACAGGTAGTTTGGAGATGTTCATTTTGTAGACTGAAGCATCCTTTATCATCTCGATGTCTAAGAAACGCATTCATTTTACCGTTAGAACAACCCCGCTCCCTATAATAGATAACCACACGTTAAAACCCTATCAGTGGAGTTTAAAAATGTGGTCCTTAGAACTGTCGATGAAGCATTCTAATTCGATTGCATGGAAATCTCGAAAACGGTTAGATTTACATAGGTGTTCAAGGAGAATAACTAACTGGTTTTCCCTTCACTACACACTTTTCTTATATATCAGTATAGAAATCTAGAAATATGTATGAAAAGAAGCGTGGTGAAAGAGGTATACCATAAAGTAAGCCTCTCCCGTTCAACTTTTGAACGGATTAATATTTTTCTTTAAGTTTTTTTGGTAAAATGGTTTATAACCTGCTTTAAACTGCAATAAAGAATGTATACCTTTCGAGTGATACCTCATTCAAAACGTCTTTCAATTTTATAAACAACAGAAAAATGTTAGACTATATCTGATCCAAAACAAAATGGCGGTACATAATATTACAACTTTCATTAAAGGATTATATGGAATAGATGGCTATCAACGAGCTCTAGTAAAATAAAATAATAGTTGTTGGTATCTGCAAAGTTCTCTGTCCCTCACAGCGATATGTGGTCGACGATTTTTTTAAATTTTGCTCAGATTCAATAGAACGAGGTATTACTCTACTTGTCTTGTCATTTGAATTCCTTCCAAAAATATACAGCTGTAATTTTACTACTGTGAGAAATTATTTTGGAGTACCATTTATGAAATGAGAAATTTATTATATTCGGTTCAAATCACGACCTTTCAATTGTTCGTATCTACACTCTTTCTCAAGCGAGTGTGAAACTGATATATTCGACAACGTCGAAATACCCCTTTTTCCATATATTTCCACAAAGCGAAAAACATAAAGCAGATATCTGTCAGAAAAGAACTACTTTCCTCTACCAACATTGAATTTCATCTGACATATTATATTCGTGCAATTCCAACTAATGCAAATGCTAATTTTGATCAAGCATTCATTATGAAAAAATACGTGGTACCATTCTCTCTAAGCGTTTCCACCAAGTGGAAAATTGAAGGCAAACATCTGTCAGAAAACAACTACTTCCCTAGCTAATACCATGACGGACATTGAACTACATCTGACAGATATTTGTGCAACGTTCTTCCAAGAAGACCCAATTGCAAGTGCTTGTCTTGTAATTAAACAGAAGATTATCCTTCATTTGGCTGGGAATGACCACCTGCAGACATGCATGTTTCAAGGTTTATTGCTTCTCATCAGTGACAGGGTACGTCGGACAACATTATAATTGTCCTGTCCCTGCCAAATGAATAATAATCAACTGTTTAACTAATATTTCCCCACGGATGACACTGCGATCTACAACAATGTTGATCGCAGCGCCATCCGCACAGAACAAGACAAAAAATTCCCAAGTAGCACAGACTCCGGGAAGAGAAAACTGTAAAAGTTCGAACGAGTTCGAACATATTGTGCCAGAGAAGTATCAATAATGTGAAAGGATACGGGGTACCCTTCTCTCTGAGCGTCCCTACCAAGTGGAAAATTAAAGGCAAACATCTGTAGTTCAATGTCCATCGTGGTATTAGCCAGGAAAGTAGTTGTTTTCTGACAGATGTTTGCCTTTAACTCAAGTTGGTTCCGTTTATGTTCTGCAGACCTTTCATGTCAGTTGGTTTTTGGCTTTCATTTTATGTGGAACAACTGTTTTTAAGTTTAATTTTACCTCCAACTAATCTATACCTCACATTGTTTTCCATGTCACTTTCAATCTGGAGCAAAGAAAAAAGATACGTATACGAATAGGTAAAACTTTCATTATTAAACCTAAGTACCCAAAATGTGAACTTTTTTTAAACTCTCACTCTAGCAAACTAACACAATAAATTCAACATCCTTTGACCCACATAAATCACAAAAAATTCATCCGTTAACAAATATTAGTTAGACCTACGTTTATTACGTGTACCTACTGCAGTAACATAATATAGGTACTAACATCAAAATGATGTTGGCAACTATAGACAATACTTTTGACTCCGGGTGAATCTTGCCCTCTTCATGTTTTGCGTCCATTTTTTTCGTCTTTAAGGTTCGAAAGAAACAATAAAAACAATTTTTTTTGGTGCATTAGTAGTTGTATTGAAACGCTTTGGCATGATAAACGATTTTATAGTCTTAGGAATTACCATTTTCATAAATTTTTGACGCAGCTTCATACACAATGCACGAGAGCAGAGCACGCAATGAGCGACTGTTGTAAAGTGACGTCACAGCGGCCGATGAGTTCGAGTCGTCGTATGCATAGCTAAATAATGGTATATCTCGAAAAGTAAAAATCAAAATTTGGTGATATTCTTCATTTTTCGCTAAACAAATATATTTTGGAAATATTACTACCTATAAATTCAACAATGCCAAATTTTATAGATGTGTATTGAGCTACTGCGAAGATATATGGTACAACTCTTTCATAAGCTAGTATGGAAATTGAACACATGTCAAATATCATAACACCTGAATCTAATTGAGACTGAATGTTTTCAGAATATTATCTACCTCTCAATATCGTTTGTTTAGGTCATGAAGTTCCATACAGGTATTTCACAAATCGTTACGTGATTTTCCTAAGAACTCTCACTCTATAAAAAATTCTCGTCTACGTCAATGTGAATCAATATTCAAATAAGGAATTGTCCAGTAAACAGGGGAAGACAGACCATCGCGACAGTTAGGTCCTATGTGACGACTTAAGCCGTGAAACAGTGAAAGGGTTAGATATCCCAACCAGTCAGATAAAGTGACCTGCGGCTAATAAACCTTGGGAATTTGTCAGGGTTGTCCAAAGTTCTTAATAGTTCAGATGACCATGTGGTTAGTTGGTATATGTTTTCGTGAATTATTATTACTATGGTAATATTTAAAACTTCACCTTCTGAGCAAAGTACTTTACAATTAGTTGTGACTCATTTTTACTGGTAACGGTAAATTGCGTTCATTTGAAGCATATATGATAATATAACTGTTAGGTTCGTGTTCAAAAGAATAGTTGGTGTTTCGTTAGATCACACTAAGATCATTGCATTCGGTAATTTTGGGCCACTAGTGGAACTGATTTTGAAGTTTTTAGTAGGTATTGCAATGTCTATAAATTTTTATAATTAACAAGTTTTCAATATAATGGGGAATGTTGAAACTGAAGCAACTAGTCAAGCAATTATATCAATTACTCGATATAATAGTATATTATTCAACGAGCGGTAATGTAGGTCATAACTCACGCAGATGAAGTTTGCGGCACGAGCCGCAGGCGAGTGTTGTAATTCATCAAGTGAGTTATGACCATTACCGCAAGTAGAATACTATACTTTATCTACGACTATAACAGTAAATACTAAGATACAAGTACAGAGAAAGAACTGTATTCACAAATCTTAACAACCAGTAAACTGAATATGTGGGAATGAATTATGCAAGTATGGTAACATTAGATACTTGTCTTATTTCTGATGGAGGTGTATATATTAATTCATCTTCACTATCTCAAGTTCGGAAATTGTAATTAGTGACTCATCGTCAGTTTAGGGAGTTTCCTAGGCAATCCGCACTCTGAAACCCCGCGAACCGACGATGAGCCACTATCTACAATTTCCGAACTCAAGTATATCTGAATTAATCTTTCTCAGTAGAAAATTCACAATAGTATTAATTTAATTTGAAAACGTCAAAATTTTCAAAGTGACATTACTCCCCTCAATATCAATAGGTAATAGACTGTTCCAGAAGTACAAGCCACCTCTTGATATTCGGTTCGTAAATAATTCCAAGAATGTTTTCACTTATAATATCCCTAGTGCTTGAATTATTGCCGGAAATTTTTCAAGTATATGAATTTTTTGAAAATTACAAGAGTCGCGAAAATTACACTAGATTCGGTAAGAAAATTTCACACCAAGAAATGAAAATCATCCAACAATTCATAATAACTATGGGAAGCCCAACCTCACCCAACGTGGCTTGACCTCATATATCGGTGACCCGGCCACGTCAAATATTTGACAGAAAAATTTCCACGTACATTAATTTCGCCGAGGGTTCCTGGGAGGATAAAAATTTCCGGACGATTTTTGGGTTGCCATAGCATCTAAACAAGAAAGAATTTTTTGATTGGCTAAAAGAGTGAGGTGTGAAATTTTCCGATTTATTAGCGTGAGTTATAGCAGTGAGTAATTATAACTCACGCTGTTTGTTCATAGACACTATTATTTGCTCAAAAGCAGTTGAATAATTAATATATAACTTAATAGGAGTAGATAAAATAGTTTATGTTCAAGTTACGACCTCCTAAGGCGGTGAATTATAAAACTTTGGGAACGGCCAAACCAAAGGAAAACTGTGATTTTTGGATGACCTGTTGACAAAATAAATTCTCCGAATTTGATAATTTATCTTACATTCAAGTAATAACATGATAATTTGCTTTTATGCAAAAACCTCAATCCAAATATATTGGGTGTTAGTGAAATCTCAGGAATGGCATTTGTTTTTGAGATGATCTAACAAATAGCTAGGACAAAAAATGGACAATATCGAAGAAAAACGAATGCCATCAAAATACCTGCATAATTATTTCCATTGACGAATAAGCGATTTGGGAAAATATTGTCACAATTAATTTATTTTGAATTTTCATTTTCAATGTACCTTCACTTTATCTCTGTTTCATATATTGGCACTCTAAAACATGTAAATCATGTTGAAAATTAAAATAAACCATCGACTGACTGATTAAAAAACGCTTGTCCATTGTCTTAAAATATGGAAAGCAACGACGACTTCAGTAACATGAACATGATACCTGACGTATAAGTATAAACGACTACTTCGGGCTGATTCTTGTACAGCCCTGGACGAGACTGTATAACGAGGACACTGCCATGGGGTCCAAACAAAATTTCTTCGTCCTCTTATATGGTCATATATCTATAAATCTACCTGGCCTCGGTTTCCTCACGGAGTCCACTCGAACAAACCAACCCTTTATATTATTTTCATTATAGTGAATCATTCATTGTTCTGCCATAGAGCAATAGTTTTATAGTTTCTTTGGTGCGAAAAAAAAAATTAACGACCAGTTTTAACGATACTGATAAGAATACGTTAACCATTGATTTTATTTCAATAACTATGGTTTTTTTCAGAGTGTCAAAAATGTTCTGAACAGGATGACGGTGAAATGAAAGAAAGCTTCATAATTTTAAGTGAATTTATTTTGAATTGTTTTGTAGAAGTTACCTTCTGTCTAGGATGTGCCTGATGTCAATCATATATTGTGAAATGGATAAATGTATTTGAGGCCCATTCACATCTACACAACTGGTTTGATTGCACTAGTTACCTAATGGAGTAACTGAATAAGGTGCATGTGTACCTGCCAATAATATTATACAGTGAGGGGCAATATTATGGAATAAATTCATTTTTACGAGAATAGGCAACTTTTGAGACAAATCCCGAAACACGTCGATTTTTATTTCCAAATTATGATTTTGTGGCAGATATGTCATACTAGTGACGTCATCCATCTTTGCGTGATGACGTAATCGATGATTTTTTTAAATGAGAATAGGGGTCGTGTGATAGCTCATTTGAAAGGTTATTCAATTCTCTATGCAGTGATATGAACATTAACATAATTATTTATACAGGGTGGCCAAAAAAATATTTAATTTGTAAATGAAATTAATTGTCACAAAAAGAAGTATTATCATTTATTAAATACAAAATTACATTGTACTACTGTCGGAAAACAGAAAAACAAATTAGTTGACAAATAAAAATTGCTTTTCGCTTAAATTAAATGTTCAAATTGCCACCCACCTGCCTCTTGGCAGTAATTGAACGGACGAATACATTCTTCTTGAACATTGTGGATCATTTCTGGAGTTGAATTACGAATTTCCAATGTAATGCTATTTGTCATATCTTGGAAATGTGTGGTCTATCGGCGATCTGGATCATCCTCATTGATTTTGTCTACTATTGAAACACTTGAAACAGTTTATAAATAAATGTTTAGAACTGCTGTGCTTTCTACTACTATGAAGAAACAAAAATAAATTCCGATATTAGGCAAATAAATAATGAGAACTAAAAAGATAGCAAAAAGTATAGTTTTTACAAATCGAGTTGGCTTGGGTCAAATGTAAGTCAGTTCTTGACATTTTCTCATAAGGACTAGTTTATTTCATGAAATAAATAAATAATGGCCCCATTAACTGAAACACAAAGAATCGAAGTATTAATTATGGTTGGATATGGAGATAGAACCAGAACACAACAAGAAGTATGTAATTTATTTACCATAAAATATCCTAATACGCCTATCAAACAATCCACTGTTAGTAAAATTGAGAAGAAATTTAGAGAAACTGGACACGTGAAACATGTTGCAAATGCTGGTCGTCCACCAATGAATGAGGATGTGAAACTGTCCTCAAATTAATTCTAGGCAAATTGCAGCTGATACAAACATTTCTAAAAGGTCTGTTTTACGTGTGCTGAAAAAAGAGAAATATCATCCGTATAAAATTCATAATGTCCACGAAATCAATGAGGATGATCCAGATCGCCGAATGCAGTTTTGTGAAGTAATGCAAGATTTATGTAATCAAAATCCACGCTTCATTCGTGAAATCCTTTTTTCTGATGAAGCAACCTTCTGTTTAAATGGAACAGTGAATCGGCAAAACTGCAGATATTGGAGTCAAGATAATCCCCATTGGATGACTGCGGTACACACTCAGCACCCTCAAAAACTAAACGTGTGGGCAGGGATAGTCGAGGATAGAATTATAGGTCCTTTTTTCTTCGATGGGTCTCTTACGGGGCAAATATATCTTGATTTTTTACAAAATGAACTTATACCCGCCCTTACAGACATGTTTCCAAATGAAAATGATCGTAATTCGCCAAATGAAAACATATGGTTTCAGCAAGACGGTGCACCTCCGCACTTTGCACGTCCTGTTCGTGATTTTTTAAACAGATGTTTCCCTAGGACATGGATTGGTCGACGAGGAACAATAGAGTGGCCCGCAAGATCTCCAGATCTTACACCACTTGATTTTTTCCTATGGGGTTACTTAAAATCAAAAGTTTACATCGATAGACCACAGAATTTACAAGATTTAAGAAATAGAATTAGATTGGAAATTCGTAATATACCTCCAGAAATGATCCACAATGTTCAAGAAGAATGTATTCGTCGGTTCCATTACTGCCAAGAGGCCGGTGGGTGGCAATTTGAACATTTAATTTAAGCGAAAAGCAATTTTTATTTGTCAAATAATTTTTTTTTCTGTTTTCCGACAGTAGTACAATGTAATTTTGTATTTAATAAATGATAATACTTCTTTTTGTGACAATTAATTTCATTTACGAATTAAATATTTTTTTGGCCACCCTGTATAAATAATTATGTTGATGTTCATATCACTGAATAGAGAATTGAATAACCTTTTAAATGAGCTATCACACGACCCCTATTCTCATTTAAAAAAATCATCGATTACGTCATCACGCAAAGATGGATGACGTCACTAGTATGACATATCTGCCACAAAATCATAATTTGGAAATAAAAATCGACGTGTTTCGGGATTTGTCTCAAAAGTTGCCTATTCTCGTAAAACTGAATTTATTCCATAATATTGCCCCTCACTGTATAACTCTTATTATTGATCCAGATATTTATGAGTTGAAACGATAACTGGTGTTTTAGTACATTGTATGATTGACAATCCAGATTTACTGAGCTTATTTGTTTTTACAATTTTGAAGGATTTTGTGTGAAACCACGAACCGATAATGTTCTCTATAAGAATCACGTAAACGAATGACTTTATATACCTTCGAATAAGTGTAGCAGGAGGCACTATTATTGATACTATTATTACTACCTGTCGCGGCGCCAGTAGGTCTGATTTCAGAAATGTTTCTTCATTCAGAACACGTAATTGGGATATTTCGAAACAATTTCAAGGTATCAACAATGTGAAATGAATACGCTTCTCTCTAATCGTTTCTACCAGATGAAAAAATAAAGGCAAATATCTGTCAGAAAACAACTACTTCCCTGGCTAATACCACGACGGACATACATCTGACATATATTTTTCCACTTGGTGGAAACGCTTAGAGAGAAGGTACTCCGTATTCATTTCACATTGTTGATACCTCTCTGGCACATTATTTTTGAACTTTTTTCGAAATATTACAGTTTTCTCTTCCCGGGAGTCTATGCTGCTTAGGATTGTTTGTCTTGTTCTTGATTTCCCGTGCGGATGGCCCTGCGTTCAACTGAGTTGTGGGTCGTAGTGTCATCCGGGGGGAATTATTTGTTGAACGGTTGATTATTATTCATTTGGCAGGGACAGGGCAATTATAATGTTATTGAATGAAGAAAATATTTGTATTTTGTGCAAAATAAAATTATTTTAAAAATTGTAGCAATAAATACAATAAATACCATTTTTAAAATATAATGTTTGCACGAAATACAAATATTTTCTTCATCCAATTACATTGGAACGTGCACACAGCTTGACAATTTTCAATTATAATGTTGTCCGACCTACCCTGTCACTAATGTGAGGCAATAAACCTCGAAACATGTATGTCTGCAGGTGGTCATTCCCAGCCAAATGAACAATAATCTCCTGTTTAACTACAAGAGAAACACTTGCAATTGGGTCATCTTGGAAGAACGTTGCACAAATATCTGTCAGATGTAGTTCAATGTTCGTCGTGGTATTATCCAGGGAAGTAGTTGTTTTCTGACAGATGTTTGCCTTTATTTTTCCACTCTGTGGAAATGCTTATAGAGAATGTGTACTCCGTATTCATTTCACATTGTTGATACCTCTCTGGCACATTATTTTAGAACTTATTTCGAAATATTACAGTTTTCTCTTCCCGGGGTTCTATGCTGCTTAGGATTGTTTGTCTTGTTTTTGATTTCCCGTACGGATGGCGCTGCAATCAACTTAGTTGTGGGTCAAAGTGTAATCCGTGTGGAAATATTAGTAAACGGTTGATTTTTATTCATTTTTCAGGGACAGGACAATTATAGTGTTGTCCGACCTACCCTGTCACTGATTCGATTCAATAAACCTCGAAACATGCATGTCTGCAGGTGGTCATTCCCAGCCAAATGATACCAAGGATAATCTTCTGTTTAACTACAAGACGAGCACTTGCAATTGGGTCGTCTTGGAAGAATTTTGCACAAATATCTGTCAGATGTAGTTCAATGTCCGTCGTGGTATTAGCGAGGGAAGTAGTTGTTTTCTGACAGGAGTTTGCCTTTATTTTTCCACTTGATGGAAACGCTTAGAGAGAAGGGTACTCCGTATTCATTTCAAGTTACTGGGAATTCAACATCTTATAATGAATGATATTCAATTACAATTCTGTTTTTAACCGAAACTCAGACAGCAATTCAAGATAATTACCACTAGCAAAGAACTGATAATATGGGTGTTATATTTGTCGAGCTATGACCAATTGCTCACAGTGGTTTTAACGCTTTAATGCGTGTAATTGAAGTTAGTACAACCGGTACGAAGTAAATCAATATAATCTCCAACTATCCTGAAATTGAAAAGAAATATTCTATCGAAACTTTAAACATCGGAGATTTCTTCTGGTATGATGTTATGTGTACATCTTGTCAATATGTTTGCTAAAGTTGAGTTTGCTTTTATGAAATTGCTCTTATAGAGAGTTTTTCTGTCTGTAGAAGAAAAATAGGTGAGTTTTTTTGGGGTTGATATATGAAAGTATTCACCATACCAATAGTGTAGTTTGAAAGGATCTTAAAGTGTTCAATCCGATTCAGTGTTTTTTCCCGAATGAATATGCATATCTCAAAATATGCCCATCCACCTTGTGGCATATTTTGAGGTACCTCAATCAATTTTAGGTATATAGGGACAGTATAATGGACCTTTCGTTCAAAATTGGTAAGTTTTTTATATACAGGGTGTTGAAAATATGTGGAAGTGGAACGAACATGCTCGTATACAGTGTGGGCCATAACGATTGCAGCATATGAGACAAAAAAAATATTATCACAGTTACAAAAAATACGTTATAGGGAATCGTTTCTACATATTGGAAAACTCTAATAATCTATTTTGACATATGCCACGTGACAATCAATATGGTGGAAATTTGGAAAAATTGATTACAAATTGGAAAATGTAGGATTTACGTTTAGGCCCACAAGCGTAATTTGAAATATCTATTCCAAAAAATTGAAGATTGATATTCCTGTGGTTTTCCGTAAGACCCTTTAGGTATCAGTTTTTCATTTCCTGAATAACATTAAAAAGCGATTTCTTTGACATAGGCAGCAAAGTGCAACTTCAAATGATGTCTCAACCTGGTGAAAGTACATAATATAGAAATATTGCAGTTCATAATAACGTCAGTCAGTAATAAAGTTGTCCTTTTTTTGACATATACGCACACGCAATTTGAATCTGGAATAGGGACAACTTCATTAAAATACTGCCTGCCTTCATTAGAGGATGATTAAGAGCGGATTTAAAGTTCCTTTATTTTCACTTCGGGTGATAATTAGGTATATGATTTTTTCAACACAAATTGATATCGAAACACCCTTTGGTAATTCTATCATTACAATAATTGTATCATAGTATAAAATAAGTTATGTAGAATGAAAAATCTGATAAACTAGATTTCATTTATAGGTTATGAATAACGAACGCCTGTGTAAATAAGGGACGAACGGACAAAACTGCAATATATCTGTTCTTAATCACAGAATAGTGCCGTCACTATCAAAACGAAGTTGCCTTTAATACTGGCTGGCGTTATTGCAATATCTCTCTATTGTGTCATTTCCCCGTCCACCTTCGATTGAATTGAAAAAAAAAGCCGATAATGTTATTGAACCATTATCATCCACCGTTGAGGTTATGCAAACTAATAATTTCGAATGTCTCCAGAAACATTTGTGGGATTCAAATCTGATATATGGTGACCATTTTTTGAACATGTTATCACTTATATTATCCTTCGGAAAAATAAAATATCCTGCGCGGCACCATCATGTACGAACCTATTCTACATTTTTTTAGGCGATATGATAGACACAATGATAAATGAACTTTATTCCACTCGAAAATTACTGAGTGAACGCTAAGGGTATCTCGTGGCGTAAAAATGAGGCAGATATCTAACAAAAACCAACTACTTCTACCTACGGACACTGAATTACACCCGTAATCTATTTCTCGATGAAGACAATTGCACTTGCTGAATGTAATATAACAATTGGAGATTATCCTTCAGGTGGATGTAAATAACCACCAGTATTGTTGCTCTAAAATTCTAACCACCATCCGGTTGCACCTACAGAAGAAACCTTCGGAAGTTTTTAGAAGACTTGTGTGGGCTGTCCACTACACTACAGCTGTCTTCTCAAGTACACATGCATGTTTAATTAACAATTGCAATAGCGTCCTTGTACAATGCTCAAATGGGTGACAGATGTAATGCAATGTCCATAGGTGGAAGTGGTTGTTTTCTTCAGTTATTCACCTAATTTTTTCCACTTTGTGGGAATTTGTGGAGAGAAGGGTATTCTGACCTTGTCGGAATTATTAGCTTCATTTATGTGAAATTCAACGACATACGGTTCGAACTTATTCAATTTAACTAATTGTTGTCCTCGTAATTAACCGATCTCATAATTTGGAGCTACCTTGTAACCTGTGCCGTTCTCATTTTCAACTTAAAACACGCTGAAATTGAATGCGCTCCCAAAATGCTGCCTGCCACTCCCAAGAAACTTTAATTGGATGATTATCAATTCATTCATCAATAGTCTATATGATAAACATTATGAATGCTTGGTATCTGATTTTATTATTTCGTACCTGATAAAAAGTTGTTCAGTACAATTTCAATCCAATATCATGTAGTTGATTAAAACTGTCTATATCGTTAATTGAAAAATCTGGTTTCCCACGGTGTGAATATTTCCAAAGGGTTATAAATAACAAACCTGTTTCTGGCATTACATTAATCAGAGAGGGATGGTACCTGCGAAGTAATTCAACAGAAATATTTCCAGTGGAGTTGTGATAAGTTTAGGGTGCTATGAAAATAGGCTAATGATTTTGTTTCTGAATGACTTCACACTATCTAAATCGAAAAATACTTGTTGAAGTCATTATATTAATATCTGAAAACAGCTATGCTTCAAAAGAAATTTTGCTTACTTGAACGGAATTTGAAGAAGTCCGAACGTTTTGCGGGAACAGAGTATTCTATGTGTTGAAACAACGAAATGAAATAGTTCTAATTGGAAATAAATAGTACCTAATAGAACTATAGTTCTGATAAGCAAGTGTTATGTGAGTTAAGTTTAATGTTAAGTCGTATAAGAAATATAAATATTTGCTTTCCCTAAGGATGTGGTAGTATTAGAACACATCAGTCTTTGCCATGCCATTGCACCACGCTGGGATAAGGGGGATCTTCCATCTCCAAAAGTATAGCCGATTCCTGGACCTAATGAAAATATTGTATATCATTATTTGTATCTACACAGATAAGAAGCCAGAGAAAAACCATAAAATCTTCACAGGGCGCCTGAAGAAATTTTTAACCGAAAAGTGTCTGTATAGCATTTCCAGTGATATTATGTGCTGATGTATGTCGTATATACTTATTTTCATACTTACTCATATTATCATAGTATGATCAAAAAAAAATGAATGAATTTCAGTATTATTTAGTATTATTGTATTGTATTGTAGATTGTAAAAAATTATTTCATCTGTCATGGGTGGGTGGGTGGTTGAGTGAGTGAGTGAGTGAGTGAGTGAGTGAGTGAGTGAGTGAGTGAGTGAGTGAGTGAGTGAGTGAGTGAGTGAGTGAGTGAGTGAGTGAGTGAGTGAGTGAGTGAGTGAGTGAGTGAGTGAGTGAGTGAGTGAGTGAGTGAGTGAGTGAGTGAGTGAGTGAGTGAGTGAGTGAGTGAGTGAGTGAGTGAGTGAGTGAGTGAGTGAGTGAGTGAGTGAGTGAGTGAGTGAGTGAGTGAGTGAGTGAGTGAGTGAGTGAGTGAGTGAGTGAGTGAGTGAGTGAGTGAGTGAGTGAGTGAGT